>OU452313.1:27826139-30320305 GCA_911728475.2 Pterostichus madidus | reverse complement strand
GTTTGCGTAATGTTTTTTCCACGCAAGAAATAACGTTTAATCAACGCGAAATTAACTTTTTTCCATGTTTTTTAAAAATATTTAAGGTTACTTGCTTTCGATGGATGTCAAAACAGAACTGAATGACATATCAGTCTGAAAAATTTAATGCGTTCTAGTTAAAGATGGTACATCACAAATGTCACATGAGATTTGCGATTGTGGCGCCATCTGTTTTATTTTTCAGGGACTTTTCACCCTGCCCTCGTAACCATTCACGCACGTCTCTTCATCCCTCATTTTTCCAACATAATTTCATTTTGGCGTCACACAGACGGTCTCAGGCACATTTGACTAGAATTTATTGGTTTAAAAACCAGGGTTGAAAAAAACCCGACCCAGTGTTTTTTTTGTGGTTTTTTGAGTTTATTTTGGCATTATTGGGTTTTTTGTAATATTGACAAATACCCTTTTTAATTCAAGTTATTTAATTCTCGATTAAATTTCATATAATGTTTATAATGTATACTACTAAACATTAAAACAAAATTGATGTACTATTATGTAATAATTGCAAAAAAAATATATTTATTTTATTGTAAATTAAACACATAATACGTTTTTTTTTTATTTTATTTAAAGCTATATTTCAAATTTGCCGGTAAATAGATTAGAAATGAATCAGTTTTTAAATAAATAAATATATCATTACGCCTGCTACCCATTACTGGGTGTGGCACTCTGCCGCAGCAGAGCTCGGTAAATGATATATTTTTTGCGCGTGAAGTGCGGTTACCAGTCGTCAAATCACGGCCCCCAAAGTTGTTAGTGGTGGAGAAGCCACAGGGGTAGCGTTTGAAATTATGAAAATTGTTTGTCGCCTGTGTGAATCGAACCAGGGTTCTCAGGATCCACAGGCCGACTTCATACCATTGAGCTAGCCACCCCAATAATAATAATAATCAGTTTTTGTAATATGTACTAATATAATATAAGACAAATAATATTTAGTCTTAAACTACTTTGATAGTGACATTTGTCAGAGTATTTATTACATTGTAAAATAAATAAAAGATATTTATGTTCCGAGATTTGACTGCATCTTAAAATTCATCCTGGGTGAATTTTCAACCATTCAACCAAATGGTTTTTTGAGTTTATTTGAGTTTTATTAAAAAGAAACCCCAGGTGGGTTTTTCTGGGTGGGTAAAATATGAACAACCATGTTAAAAACACAAACACTACCCCAAACATATTCTCACAATATTTAATATTTCTTAAACCAATAACTATAAATTAACTGACGTTAATGGCGGAATTCTGTGATAAATCTATAAGTTTATAGATTCATAAATCTGTAAATAATGAACAAAATCACATCAATGTTTGTTGATAAATAGAAAATATTTCATAAAGACATAAGTTTCGCTGCGATTTTGTTCAGCATTTACAGATTTATGAATCTATAAAACTTACGGATTTAATCAGAATATAAATAAATAAATATATCATCACGCCTTTTACCCATTACTGGGTGTGACACTCTGCCGAAGCAGATATCGGTAAGTAATATATTTGTGCGCGTGAAGTGCGGTTACCAGCCGTCAAATCACGGCCCCCAAAGATCTTAGTGGTGGGGGAGCCACAGAGGTAATTTTAATTTTGTGAAAATGTTTGTCGGCTGTGGGGATCAAATCAGGGTTCTCAGAACAGAATTCCACCATATACACATAATTAATACAGTGAAGCCTTGTTTCCACGTCTTAACATAGTTTTAGTTTTTCGACATAATCTTGAGAGTTTGTCATATGTGAATACAGCTGAGCGTTTCCAGTTACTGTTTTAGTCTTAGTCTTCGTCTTTGTCACTGCGCATAAACACACAGTTTGCAGACTTCATACTTTCGACATAGTCTTTCGTCGCTGTTCTGTAAGAGAGAGTTAGCTGCGGTAATCTCTTGTTATGCTGTCAATTCTATGCCGTATTTATCAAATGTCATTAGGTTTGTGTTGTAAATACGATAAATATAGACAAAAGAATAAAAATAGTAACAATTTCAACTGTGAAAAAAATAAAAATTACTAGATTAATAGCAACAACAAAACTAACATGTTAAAAAGAAATTATTTTGTCGTTGTCATTTTAAAATTTATTTCTTTTCTTTGATTTTATAAGTATAATTGCAATTTAGTCATATTTTAATAATATAAAAACCAATTTTGAAATTTAAATTACTATATTTGAAATATTCTGGTTTGTTCACTACAAAAATGTCTCAATTTTTTTAAATTGTTTTGGAATTATATATTTTAATTAAACTAGTGCTTAATTTTAATAGTAATTACTATTCCTTATTAATAATTTTATATAATTTTTAAAGTATTTCAAATAGTTTTATACAATTATTTTCTCATTTAAGTGAACAAACCTTTACTAGAATAATGAATTAAGGTTATGTTTATATTAAGAGCTGGAAATGGCTGGAATTTTTCAGACATAAACAGAAACAAAAAACCAAAAACAAAAACTAAAACAGATACTATGTTAAGATGTCGAAACGTAGCTTAACAGTCTAAATTATAAATATTACGACGCTATGTGTAGTCAAACGATGCAAATTTATAAATAAGTCATTACATTAAAAACAATGTTTTTGTAGTTTTTTGCGTAGTAGGCATTGAAAATGAAAACAAGCGGCGATATATTTAAATCATTTATCCCACATGTTTTCGTATAAATAAATACATAAATAAAATAGTTCTTTTCGCGTTGTCATTATTTAAAATTAAATTATTCCAAAGAAAACATTAATGGGTCCAAATTTTGCAATATCCTACATTAAATACGATATAACCTCAAAGGAAATTTGTTATGAAATGTGGTTATAATATTTCAAATAAAACACAAAAAAAGTGTATTCATCAAATTCCAAGAATAATATTGTTGGCACGTGTACTTCTGTCCATCTTAGCTTGGTAGCAAGAATGTGACAATCATGTCTCCAGTCGGTAGTTCTCACGTTTGCCACGTTTGTCCTTGAAGCGCGCGCTGCACCATTTGGCAAATAGGTAAACAAAACATCATCGAACTTCGGTTACGTAACAATTGAAGTCTGTTCGATTTCAAGATGTTTTTCAAAGTAGAGAACTTGTGTTTGTTATTGATATCTGCTTTCTTACATTGAGACTAATATTAACATAAAGATAAAGACTGATAACATTCACTAATACCCTATTTTTCAATTGTTTAAACATTGTTTTTTATAGTTATTTGTTTAACTAGGCAAAAAAGTAGTAAATTCATTGCCGCGGTAGAGTTTCATCTGAGGTTATGAATCTAGTCAAGACAGTAAATCGACTTTTTTGCCGTGCGACGTTTTGTGACGTAAAAACAACTGTTCGGGCAAATATCGCTGCGCCACCTACAAAATGAACTATTTTTTTGGGACGAGATTTGAAAAGAACCGTTCTTTTCAAATCTCATCACAAAAAATAGTTCATTTTGTAGGTGGCGAAGTGATCGCAGCCCAAAAAGATTTAAACAGAACCGTTCTGTTCAAATCTCGTCCCAAAAAAATAGTTCATTTTGTAGGTGGCGCAGTGAACTTTGCCCGAACAGCTGTTTTTACGTCACAAAAGTCACAGTGTCACGTGAGTGCCCGCATCCTATTGTTTAAAATTAATATTAATTTTATGATTATTTTCAATGTTATTGACGTCATCGGATGCCATATAAAAACAAATTTGACGTTTATAATTTCAAAAAGGAATTCTGCTTTTTGTGAATGTTGTCAATCACCATATATTAATTAATTAAATTTACAAAATATCATGAAAAGTGACAAATGAATGTTAACCCCACCCGTGATTAAAGAAGCGACATGCTGTTGTCAAAATGTCAAATTTGTATTTTTTGTCCATAACAATATTACGTATCCATGAACAAGATCATTTTCTAAACATTCGCGATCTAAAAACTCACTTACAGTTTGGGGTTACTAAGCTATTTTTTATAATACCTGCACAAATACAAAATAAATATACATATCGTGACGCCTTTTTACCCATTAATGAGTGTGGCATTCTGCCGAAGCAGATCTCGGTAAGTGATATACTTATGCGCGTGAAGTGCGGTTACCAGCCCCCAAAGATGTTAGTGGCGGGGGAGCCACAGGGGTAATTTTTAATTTTGGTGAAAATTGTTTGCCGGGTGTGGAGATCGAACAGACGTTCTCAGGTCCACAGGCCGACTCGATACCAACTGAGCCATTACCCCAAAAAATACAAATACAAGGAAAATAAAATAAGTTACAAAATTAACAGCTGTCAAAATATTGTCAAAAAAAAAACAGAGCCTTGATCTATAATATTTACTTACTGCCCACGGTGGATTGTAAGTAAATATTATAGTCCTGATATATCCATCGAAACCAACTGTAATAAAAGTTCCACTTACTGTATTTAAATTTTGTTATTAATAGGTAACTTACAGATCAGATATTGTAAAAAAAAAAATTGTAATGCCTAGGCATTAAAATTGACCATTCACAGACTGTCAGCTGACAAAAAAATATCACTTTTAATGCTACTCGGCAAAAAAAAAAATCTTTTTCTTGGTTTCTTATTTTTTCATTTTAAATTTTCATCTCCTGTTGTTTCTCGAGTGGAGCAATCTTCCAACAACACTTTTACAGCCTAGGCTGTAAAAGTAGCACTTGTTAATTGTTAATAAAAGCCCACTTTTAATGTCAACTTGTAAAAAAGATTTATGTTCAATAAAAAAAAAACACCTTCAAATAAATTATTTGTTTATGTATTTATTTCTTAAATTAATTTATGGTCATTCGATATAACACTGCGCGCAATTAATACTTAGTAAACTACGTGCCGTTGTCACACCACCGAAAACAAAGAAGGCGGCACAACATTGGCCGTATTTGTTTGGGAAATTTTGATCCAACCCTGAACTGACCTAGAACTAACTCGTGTTACTTCCAAATAAATGATGCATCTCAAGTGTCAGTTGTAAATATTAGCGGTAAATTTAAAATCTGAATGCATGTTCGAAGTGACATCTGCTTAGTTTTGTTTGTGTGTTAAACTGCGCTTTTAATTGGATGTTTTGAGTCATCTTTATATTTTTTATATGTAGTCAAAAAGCAAATAACGTCAGGGTCTGTTTTTTTTTTATAATTTTGTCATCAGCACTATCAAAATAATGAATTTCGGAGTCGTAATAATGTGTCGTAATATTATCCTCTGTGACTTATATTGCAAGAAGCACATAATGCATATTGCTCTTCCATCATCTGCATAAATAATAGTTTAGTATATTTTTTCAAAATAATATTATAAAATTATTTACGTTTTTCATAAAAATAACCTCTCTATACTATTACAAATCGCGATGCCGCCACGAATAACGAAGAACACAAGTTGATTAGAAAGAGATAGTAAACGGGTTGAATCTACCAACCCCCTAAAATAGCTGGGGCAGTAGGGTCAGTTTAAGGTTAGTTCCAGGTTACTTAAAGTGTGCCAAGTAACCTGCAGGTTACTTTAAAAATCCCAAATAAATACGGCCATTAACAATCAAGTAATGAATAAATAAATTTTTAAGATAAAGTTTTATCTGTTTAATATTCTATAAATATTTATTATTTACTTTACGACCTGTAGCTATACTGTACATACAGCGATCTGCAATTGCATAGCCTCGGCGCTTAATATTAAATTATTTAAAAAGAGTAAAATTATAATTTCCCTACTTGTTTCATGCCTATTTTCATTTTAAAAGATTGTTTTCTGAAATAAATGAAAGTTTATAGATTTTGTTTCAAGGTTATTAGTTGATAGTGTTTTGTTTACTTGTCGTAATTTATTTGTTATTGTTTTATTGCTAACATTATTATTTATACAGTGAAGCAAAAAATTAATTTATTCTTTTCTTTTTTATAAAATAAGAATTTTATTCGCACAGAAAAAAATATTTTCATTGGATTTATCGGGTTATCTTCGGTTATATTTTAACAGCAATGTCAAGGCCAACTAATACAAGTTTTATTTTTATACATGATCTGTTTTGTTAGTCAGCCTAAGACTTTTTATCCACTAGTTACGTAATAACGATATCCTATCTCTATTATTAAATAATTTTGACAACCAGAACACAAAAACAATATTTGTTCGGAAAATAAGATTGTAAAACACGTATTTACCAATATTTTCTTTTGTACTGTTTGAAGAACCGATATCATCTCAGGCTGGGTATTTCAAAGCCATTATGAATTTATTTTAAATAAATTGAGTAAATTTAAAATTTACAAATTTTGGGATATTAATATTAATAATATTATTTAAGTGAATATTTTTGTTGAGATATTTATTGAAATCTGATTTAATTGCTACAGCTGAATGTTATAAGTTTATGTTGATTTAAAACCAGACACAAATGATTGGTTTCTATTTTTGCCTCCTTTTAATGAACCGTTTGATGTTTTTGATGATCGCTATGCAATGTTTTCTCGCGATAATGAAATTTTTGTTATCTTTGAGATAAATTGCAAAAATTGATGTTTGAAAAATAATGTTTCTATTTAATTTAACTGTATGTAATAAATTTTATGTTACATTTGTGTCATTTGTGAAGAAATATAAATAATTAATAATTACATTGTAATTGCGGTTACTTTACTGTTGATAAGATTAATATAAATAAGTTTATGTACAACTGGGCCGAAATTTATGTGTTTTAGCCCTAAAAAGCGAGCTTCAGCACTTCTTTTTGGTCCTAGGGCAGTGTTTCTTAACCTGTGGTCCGCGGAACCCTGGGGGTCCGCGAGCATATGTATGGGAGGCCGCAGCCTTATCTATGGACCATTTAACAATAATAAATAAATGCCACCAAAAGTATTGTAATCGATACGCACGCTACAGGCTGCTTTTTAAATTAAAGGGGTCCTTAAAATTGTGCTTGATTTCCTAAGGGGCCCGTGGACAAAAAAGGTTAAGAAACGCTGCCCTAGGGCAATAAAAAATAATTCCCATGAATATAAATAAAATTACAATTTTTGTTTATTGTAAATACTTTATTTACATATTTTAATCTTTTGAACATATAATTAAATGTTCTTTTATTGTGCATAAAATATTGTGTGTACTATGGGTGAAATTAGCGTTTCTGACTCTGGGTATGTTATTAGCTCGCGACGCTTTGCGCCTCGTGCTAATAATCATGCCGTGGGCCAGAAACACCTGTTTTCACCCTTGGTATATAAATAACTAAAATATATCAAAGAAGAGAAGTGCATGACGTTTTCCCGAGGTGTAAGATTGAGGAACGAGTCTAAGGCGAGGGCTACAATATGTCTGTCATATGATGCTATAGAAAGCGACTTTTACTTTTAAATGTTTAATTTTCGCCCAGAAAATTAGCTTTTTATGATCACTTTTTAGACTAGAAAGGCCGTCTTCACCGATCTAGATCGGGAAATACGACCAGAAACTTCAGTAAAACTTTACCCATCCTTAAATTGCAAAAAAGGGATCAGAAAATAAATGTTACCATGGTGATCAGTTTATTTATTTTGCGTAAATATGTTTCATTTATGTATCAACCCATGAATAATTTATTATTTATGGTCGTAAAAAATTTTACATTACACACCTTAAAAGTATCTTTAATGGGTAGGTACTCATGCTTCTAAAGCTCGCCTACGGCTCGTTCTGGAATATATTTGCTCATCCAGTAAAGTATCGCTATTACGTCTTGTTACGTAAATAACTATTATTATTTGAATTGTTGATTTATTTTATGTGATTCATAATTCACAGAACCCGTAGCGTATAATAAATTACATTTTTCTTCAAACGTAAAAAAGATGACATTTCAGAATTCTATTGGAACAACTAAAATTTGATTTTTTTGACGCTCGTTAAAATCAAGGAATTTCACTGGTTCACCAGCGACAGAAAAAAGTTTTTTCTGTCAGTTACGAGCGATAGAAATAAAATAAATATATCATCACGCCTTCTACCCATTACTGGGTGTAGCACTCTGCCGAAGCAGATCTCGGTAAGTGATATATTTTGCGCGTGAAGAGCGATTATCAGTCGTCAAGTCACGGTCCCCAAAGACGTTAGTGGTGGGGGACCCACAAGGGTAGTTTTAAAATGGTGAAAATTGTTTGTCGCCTGTGGGAATCGAACCAGGGTTCTCAGGATCCACAGGCCGACTTGGTACCACTGTGCTAGCTACCCCATATAGAAATTTATATGGGTAAATATTTCAGCATTTAAAGAAAAAAAATTGCATATTTTATGTGGAGCGAAAGGGACTTTTTGTGCATCATCTGTACTTGTCGGCCTTGCTGCGTTTGTCCATTAATACCCACAGATTTACCACAAAAAGTATCTTTTTAGTTCCTTATAAAATAATATACTATTATAAAACAGACATTTATACTTGGACTGTGAACTTAAGACAAACAATTTTCACAACATTATAATTACACTTGTGACTCTTGCTCCACTTTTGGGAGCCGTGATTTGACGGCTGGAAACCGTACTTTACGCACTTAAATATATTACTTACTTTTATTTTAAAACAGACTGCATGTCATAGATAATATTTATTTAAATAATTGAATAAACTTATATTCACAAAGCAGATTATTCAGTAACACAATTTAAATATGTATTTTTAACTCTCTTATCTACGAGTAGTTCATGAAATAAATTTGTTTTAGTTACAACTAAAAAGAGTGTTAGCAAGCTAGCTCTAAATTACGATTAAGGTAGTACTAGTGTGACGGTGGCGCCATCGGTTGTCGAGTGGTGAAACTAACGCTCAAAAAAATATAAAAATTAAATAAAATAAGTGTTTTATACCTATTATGATTTTAATATCATGAATTGTTAACAGGTTGTTGGCCTTTCAAATACCATACCACCGTGTGGTGTTGCCATTATAAATTGGGATTCTTAATTTTCGTTAAAAACAAGGCTTTGCATGGCTATATATCCATTACTAAACGATAAAAAACTTTCACCTTCTGATACAATATACATGGATAGTTCTAGAACATCATACTTGTTTTTCAAATGAAACTGAAAAATTTTAGAGGTACACAAACCAAATATGTGCGATTCTGAGTGATGATCGCCATAAGCCCCGTGTATAAGAACTCAACTTTACAAGCGAATATATTTGTTCACAAACGATGAATGTGTTTCATATTTTAACAGGATGCGTATGACTATTCAATGTTTACGTGCGCCAAATTTCATTCAGATCTGCAAAAAAAAATTTCACGCTAGTACTGCCTTAAGTTACTTGATAAGTGAATGAAAGATTACGAGTGGGTGAAATAAAACTAGCTTGTATGAAAGGAAGGAAATGTGGGATAAATCGAAAGTGTGTCAGGATCAGAATGTTCGTTGAAGATTAATTGCAGGATGAACAAATAAAGAATGATTCATAACGTAAATAAAATATAAATAAATATATCATCACGCCTTTTACCCATTACTGGGCGTGGCACTCTACCGAAGCAGATCTCGGTAAATGATATATTTATGGACGTGAAATGCGGTTACCAGCCGTCAAATCACAGCCCTCAAAGATGTTAGTGGTGGGATAGCCACAGAGGTAATTTTAATGTTGTGAAAATGTTTGTCGGTTATGGGAATCGAACCAGGGTTCTCAGGATGCACATAACGTACGGAAAAGATTTAAAGTATAGCTAGGGACGTTCATAATAATTAATGTCTTTTCCTTTATGTAACTTTTTGAGTATTGAGTTTTTGTCCAAAGTTTATTAAGAAAAAGACATTATTTTCGGCTCCCGTATCTACACTTTTAATCTTTTCCGTACGTTATTAATCAACCTGTATACAAGTGAATGTTCCAAGGGTTCATGCTACTCCATTTTATGGGATATCGCATGATGTTATGTATTATATTTAAGCTTCTTAAATTAGAATATTAAGAACGGAGTTATTAATATACTTTAAATGAAATTACCAATTTACTAAAATATAGCAGTTTAGACCAGTGGCGTAACCACGTGATGTTTTCCTGGTCATTTACTTCAAACGGAATTATGCAATATAATAATAAAAGGCGGAATGTTGGGAAATAAAAAGGCATTAGTTTCAGTTGTTAGTTTTAATGAAGGAATTGTAAGAATCCGAACATTTGTTTATGTTAACCAACAGTCAAGGTGAAATCAGGTTTCTAATATGAATATAAAGTAATTTTTTATTACAAAATATAAATAATATTTATTAATTTCTGGTTTCCTTAATCACTGGTGTCATAGTTTATATTTATTTTATTATAGGTATAAATAATAATTCTTTTATATAAACTTTATAATCGCTGCTCCCTGTCCTTAAATTCCAGTTTTACCATTGATTCATAAAATTTCTTGAGGCTAAGAAATAGATAAAAATCGTTGTAGACTATATAAATTTGGACTGTATTATTGAATAACTGTTTTCTTTTTAACGATCGGGTGTAATAGTCTATAAAATAAATAAGAAAAATAGGAAAAAACATTCCATCACTTACAGCACGTTTGAATCAACTTTTGACTTTTTGTCTTTGTATTATTGTAATAGTCTATATCTAAATTTGTGTCAAATAATACATGTTAGTCCGCTATCCAGGATTAAAATGATTTTTTTCGCACTTAAAACATTTCATCATATTACATATCACGCAATTTTTATTTTGATATTTAACAGATCAAATAATCACTATTAAACTAAACATAAATTAACTTCTGTGAATGCTATGTCGAAAAACCGTTTCTTAAACTTAAACCAAATTTTAAAGTTTAAAGTAAATATAAATAAATATATCATCACGCCTTCTACCCATTACTGGGTGTGGCACTCTGCTGAAGCAGATCTCGGTAAGTGATATATTTTGCGCGTGAAGTGCGGTTACTAGTCGTCAAATCACGGCCCCCAAACGTGTTAGTGGTCGAGGAGCCACAGGGATAGCTTTTTCAAATTATGTAAATTTGTCGCCTGTGGGAATCGAACCAGGGACCTCAGGATCCACAGGCCGACTTCATACCACTGAGCTAGCCATCCCATTAAAGCTAAATTCTTATTCGAATGCACCTCAAGTTACCTAAAAATTATATAATGTTGTTATTGTGAATTATAATCAAGTCAATATCAAAATTAATAATTTATGCAAAGTGACTAAAGTGCATAATTTAATCCTGATGGTTAAGTTTGATTCCCGAGCCACAGATGAGAGAAATAATTACCCTTGGTATATAATATACTATTTTCCAATGGGGTAATGGCTCAGTAGTATCCGAGTCGGCCTGTGGATCCTAAGAACCCTGGTTCGATCCGCACAGCCGACAAAACATTTTCCCCAATTTAAAATTACCCTTGTGGCTCCCCCTCCACTAACAGTTGGTAACCGCACTTCACTCGCATAAATATATCACTTACCGAGATCTGCTTCGGTAGAGTGCCACACTCAGTAGTGTGTACAAGGCGTGATGTTATATTTATTTATATATTTTCCAATGACAAAAATAGTGTATTTTAATCCCGTTGCTAGGAATATTTTATTCTTGTTGCTAATAGAAGAAAAAATAAAACAAATTTCAGTCATTCATTTATTTAATTTTTATATTATTCACAACAATATGTATTCGTTTTAAATACTGGGATCGTGAGTTAAATAGTATTATACACTGCTCAAAAAGAAAAACCGGTCACCTAAAGAATCTCAAAAAAACGTCACTTTTCAAATCACTGTCAATTTGTCAGTTTTGAAGCAAATTGGATTATTTTTTTTTCCGAAGTAGCCCAAAGTCTAGTCTTTGAAAAGCTGTGAATTGATTTTAACTAACCTCCCTTTACCTTCCCCCAGCCATCCCCAAACGAGAACCACTTTTTTTCTAAAAAAAAAGATGATTTTCCTTTCTATGGGAATCATCAGCCGTCAATTGACAAATCTGTCATCAGATATTGAAAATATGGACATTTTTGTTAATGGAACTTAAAACAGAATCAAAATCGGATGATTTTGAAAAAAAAAGACATTTGCAGAGGTTGGCATTCAATTGTCCGTAGTACGTAGACACTCGAACACATACGGACACTCAAACGCACATGCACACACACAGACGCATACGCACGCACATACACACACGCTCACAAAGACGACGCACACGCAGATGTAAACGCAAACGTTCACGCACACGCCATACTGAAAAAATTGGTGATCTTTTTCCGACACATTGTTAAGTACGGGCTTCTAAATGTCTTTGGAAGATTTTCATCTACCCTCGTAAAAAAACAAAAAAAGATCACCAATTTTTTCAGTATGGCGTGTGCGTGAACGTTTGCGTTTACATCTGCGTGTGCGTAGTCTGTGTGTTTTTTATAATCATCCGATTTTGATTCTGTTTTAAGTTCCAGTAACAAAAATGTCCATATTTACATTATCTGATGACAGATTTGTCAATTGACGACTGATGATTCCCATAGAAAGCTTGGAAAATCATCTTTTTTTTAGAAAAAAAGTGGTTCTCGTTTGGTGGTGGCTGGGAGAAGGGAAAGGTAGGTTAGTCAAAATCAATTCACAGCTTTTCAAAGAATAGACTTTGGGCTACTTCGGAAAAAAAATTCATCCAATTTGCTTCAAAACTGACAAATTGACAGTGGTTTGAAAAGTGACGTTTTTTTGGGATTCTTTAGGTGACCGGTTTTTTTTTTGAGCAGTGTATACTTTGTAGATAACAACTTGCATTCTTCTACCTTGGTGTATAATATATTATTATTCTTACCCAAATTAATATAATTCAAGTAGTTAGTTTTTTTTTTAATAATTACGTAATTTTATAGTTTCATTGTAATAGGGACTTATATAATTCAAATTTATTGATTGCTATCTAGTGAGTAAAATAGAATTAAATAATTTATATTATTTATGTTTTTAGCAACAAAAACTTATTAAAATGCAGAAATTATAAATCGCAATGTGTAGGTAGTACTAAATTTTATTATTAAATGTAAAATTCTAATGTACCAAATGCAAAACCGAGTGCAAAACTTAATTTAATAGAAATAAATGTATTTCTTAAGCTAAATGTTCCTCGGTTTTAATTATAAAACAGTTCTTGCTCTCTGGAAGCCCCTCGTCGTTTCTATTTACCTTAGAAATAATTAACTTTCAGTTTCAAAGCATCCGGAAATTAGATTTCTACCATAACATACATACGGCATTAAAAATAACGTAACTCCTTTAACTAACAAATTACTAGTTCTAGAGCTTCGAAAACTAGAAATTTCCAATACGTAATTTCAATAAGTTAATTACTTTTGAGTGGAGTCAACTCCTGATTCGCGTCCTACGTTTTAAAGCTTCCCTCGAGATAATACAGTTCTCCCGTTTACCGACAGCAGTGAACTAGTAGAAAGAGATAGAAATATAGTAGCACACACCTGACCTTTGCAGAAATAGGAAATAGGAAACCTTTCTCTAGTTCACTTGTTTTTGTTTGTATGAAAGGGTTTTATTATTTGATATTGATTTGTTGATTGTTGTGCTTTTGTTTCAGTTGCCTGTGGCTGATCCTTTCTTGGAAAAAGTCAGCATCTCTGATCTAGGTGAGTTTGTTTTTGGATTTGTTAGAGTGGAAATCAAGTTATGTTGACGTTGAGTGACGTAAGAAAATATTTTGTGTTAAAGATGATTTATATTTTCACTTTGATACATTATTTATTGTATCTTCTATTAAATATTTCAATCTAAGAAACAGCATAATATAATTTAGTATTTCCTTTTCTGTTTTTAAATGATTTAAAAGCAATAGAAGATTTAATTATCTAGATCAAGAGTGTAAAGTCCTGTTGAGTAGTCGTAGAAATTAGTATATTATTTTATAAGGAGCTAAAAGTGATACTTTCTTCATCTGTGGTAGTCGGCCTTGCTGCATTTGTCTGTCAAAACATACAGATTCGTCACAAAAAGTCACTTTCACTCTACATAAATTATGCTATTTTATGTTCAAACGCTGGAATATTTACCAAATTCAATTTTTAGAATCTCAAGATGGAGATTAAGTTTTATTAAGCCGTAATTTTTATGACACGAATAGGTGTAGGAAGGTTAAAAAATAATTACTGCTCAGTGATTGGATTACTTGGCTTGTGTAATTTTCCAAATTTACTAATATACGAAGTCTGACGACGTTTCGAGACTAGTGGGACAAATCCTTAGCCTCGAAACGTCGTCCGACTTCGTATATTTGGAAATTTGGAAAATTACACAAGCCAAGTAATCCAATCACTGAGGAGTAATTATTTTTTAACCTTCTTACTCCTATTCGTCTCATTTACCAAATTCAACATTTATATTTCATATAATTTTTCTGACGCTCGTGCGTGGCAGAAAAAGAATTTTTCGCTCTTCCGGGAGTAAATTGCATACTTTAGTTCTCATTTTCGAGGATTAAAGTGTCACTTTTAATCCCGGAGCGATTAAATTTCAAATTTAATCTCGCCGGGATTGAATTGACAGATAAACAATTAGCAGTAGCAACAACTATATTCTAAACCTCAAAATATTTCTCATTGTTTATGTTGCTTAAGGTATCTAAAAATTTGTGCAATGCTTTCATTGTGAATTATGTCAAATCAATATCAAAATTAATCATTAATTCAAAATGTATGACTGGAAGTGCAAAAAATATATACCCAGAGCTGAGCAATTTTTCGTATCTTCTAGTACTTAATACTTATACTGAAGTATATTTATTTTTGTGTTACTTAATACTTGAAATTTTTAAGTACTAAATTTCAGCTTGTACTTAAGACTTACATTTTTTGATAGTAAATGTAAAAAATATTGAAGTACTTTTCAAATAATTAAGTACGTCAATATTACTAAAATCACGAAAAGTACTTAAATATTTCGAAACATTGAAGTACTTTGAGTTTGTGGTTAATGCAGTTTTTTTATTGTGCTGTACTGTGACGTGAACGTGAGGAGCACAGATATGTATATTTTTGTTAAATGTATTTAGAATATGTTGTTATTAAAATAAATAATAATAACAGAAGACCAATTTCATACGAATAAACCCAATACTGGTACTTGCAAAATACTTATTTTGAAGTACTTTGGTCTAAAAAAACTGGTACTTTACTTAAGTATTTACAAGCTGTGCTTGAAAAAGTACTGCATAACAAGTACTGACCATGGTTAGTCCTGGTACTTATACTTAAGTACTTTGGTCCTGGTATTTGCCCAGCTGTGTATATATCACAGAAGTGAAGTGCATTTAATCCCTTAGATTATTATTTTCCTCGTCTGTAGCTCGTGAAATAAACTTCTCCCTAAGGGTTAAATTATACACTTCAGTCCCTTGGTATATAGTATTTCTGTTGTTGATGAATCAATGAAAGAAACTCTTAGATTTTAACGAGTGTCAGAAAATTTAAACTTTAACTGTTTCCATGGAGTTATTTTTCTGACGTTTGAAGAAAAAGTATATTATTCCGCGAGCAATGTCTATTGATCATTTAGGTAAATTTGCTTCTCGCCTACGACTCGTGTCACAAACTCTATTCTCATGAATAATAACTATCATTATTATTAAAGATACAGTATAACACACGCATTTTCATTAAAAAAAAAACTGATAGTTTCATTTAAGGCCGCTCTTTCTAGCTTCCGTATAAAATTTCGGATCACTATCTATCAGATAAATGACAAAGTGTTGTTTATATTATCTCCGAGCTGTCTAAATATTCACTATAACTATAGACATGGGCGTCCGCAGGGGGGGCAGGAGGGGCGCGCGCCCCCCCTGGATTTTAAATAGGGTGATGACCACGACTCTCGTACATAGGACTTTAACATATAAAACTATAATTTAAAACTTTTAGTGCATAAAATTCTGCATCTGAACCAATAAACAAAATTAATTTTGCATACTTTGTAACGATACAAATTAGATTTGAAAATGAGGAAAATTGCCTCAAAACTATCGATAGGCATGAAATTGAAACCAAATTAAACAAATGTTTAACGTTTTATTTGTCAAAATAAATGAAATAATAAGTAAAGAATTTATTCTGACAGTTTTGTCAGATTGAACGTCAAACATTTGTTTAATTTTGTTTCAATTTCATAGCTATCGATAGTTTTGAGACAATTTCAGTCATTTTTAGATCTAATTTGTGCCGATACAAAGCATGCAAAATTAATTTCGTATTTTATGCCCTTATACTTTTATTTGAAGCTTTTTCTTTTAAATAATTAGGAAGCAGGAAATTTAAAACAATATGATTTTACATGTTAAAGTCCTGTGTTCGAGAGTCGTGGCCACCACACTGTGTATGTATATATAAATAAAATAAAAATTAAATTATAAGTTTGAAGATAATAAATTCAAGCTGAAACTGAATTTCCAGCAGTATTCTTATGGCCAGCTAGCGACATGTTCCATATCGTAACGATTGAGTAATCTAAGTTTATGTTTACACAGACACGAAATATTAGAAAATAAAAACGGTAAAACTGCTAAATCGGAATTTATTGAAGAAATGGTGTCAATTTAAGGACGAGTTATTCGAAAATTGTCTTTCCTCTTCAATTCAAACCCAGACGACAAAGACTAGTAATTTATTTCACAAATTTAAATATTTTTTTATCCATTTGTTATGTGTATTTGTATTTATGTTATGTAAAAAAAATATTTTAGAAATTTATGTATATCTATCTGAGAGTTTTCTGCGACTCCCCCCCCCCCCCCTGGAAAAATGTCTGTGGACGCCCATGACTATAGAGCTCATATACTTTAACAAGATTTATTTTCCTGCAGTGCAGCGTAATAAATAAATAAAATTTCAGTTTCTTTTATATACATAGTTGAAAGTATGTAAACATAGCCTTGATTTTCCGCTAAAACTCCGCTAAATGAACTGCGTGCCACTGTCTTTGATATGGATATTTATTGTCGTGCGTGTGCCAGGTAAAACGAAAGTAACAAATTGACCATCGAAATAAAGCCTTTGATATATTGTCTTCTTCAGCCAGGATCTGAAACTATGTCAGCTTCAGCAGCAGGACATATGTAGTACGAGTACAGTTCACCAAGTGTAAAGAAAAATAAAATAAAAAATATATGTCATCCACGCCTTCTACCCATTACTGGGTAGCAAATCTCGGTAAATGATATAAATTACTCAAAAAAAAACCGGTCACCTAAAAAATCCCAAAAAACGTCACTTTTCAAACCCCTGTCAGTTTGTCAGTTTTGAAACAAATTGGATGCAATTTTTTGTCCGAGGTCGCCCAAAGTCTAGTCTTTGAAAGCTGTGAATTGATTTTGACTAACCTCCCTTTCCCTTCTCCCCGCCACCCCCAAACGAGAACCACTTTTTTCCTGAAAAAAAGGTGATTTTTCCAAGCTTTCTATGGGAATCATCAGCCGTCAATTGACAAGTCTGTTTACAGACAATGAAAATATGGACATTTTTGTTACTCGAACGCAAAACTGCATCAAAATCGGATGATTTTTTAAAAAGTTATTATTTTTTTGAAAAAAAGAGTCATTTACAGAGGTTGGCATTCAATTGTCCGTAGTACGTAGGCACTCGTACATATACGCACACACACATGCACGCACGAACACACACACGTACACGCACACACACACGTACACGCACACACACACGCACGCACGAACACACGCACGCACGAACACACACACGTACACGCACACACACACACACACGTGCTCGTGTAGATTTAAATTATGCACTTGCACGTAACAGGCGTTTTTCGGCACTTGTTATAAAAATAACTATAAATGAATTTAGAGACGATTTATTGAAAAAAATATTTTAATGTTACTTTCGGACCATAAGACACATCCAAAATTTGAGTCCATTTTTCTATGTATGGGATGGCTAGCTCAGTGGTATGAAGTCGGCCTGTGGATCCTGAGGTCCCTGGTTCGATTCCCACAGGCGACAAATTTTCATAATTTGAAAAAGCTATCCCTGTGGCTCCTCCACCACTAACATGTTTGGGGGCCGTGATTTGACGACTGGTAACCGCACTTCAAGCGCAAAATATATCACTTACCGAGATCTGCTTTAGCAAAGTGCCACACCCAGTAATGGGTAGACGGCGTGATGATATATTTATTTTATTTATTTTTCTATGTAAAAAGGTGCGTCTAACACTAGTATTCATAGTCGTTCGCCAGCGGTTCGCCAGCGTTTCGCCAAGTGTATCGCTTATGGGCGTTTCCTCAGCGCGTCGCTGGGCGAACGACTATGCATACCAGTGTTAGAGTCCGAAAAATACGGTATGTGTTAATCATTTCATGGCGATCTTTTGGGTGTTGGTGAACTGTACTGTATCTTATCTAGCAGGTTTGCCAACATAAGTAACTAAAACACCGTGATGACATTGAAACTGTCGCCAAGCGAGCCTCACCTGTTGCTCGGATTTATTTGCTTTTTGTGTTTGCTTTATTTTTGAATCACGTTTTTTTAGTTTAGGATCATTAAAAATGCTTGAGATATTTTTAGGCTGGCTTACGTTTTTAGGAAGTGAGTTGGTGGTTATTTTTAATGAAGGAAATCTAAATACAAATAGCATTATCTTGCCCAGATAAATAATACAATTATTTCTGCAGATGGTCCAATGATTATTTTTAGATATTGATTACTCTGGCTATATTTAGATGTACTGGTAAGTTTGGAATTTGGATTTTGTTATCTGTTTACCAATTTACGTGTCAGACGGTGCTCTTGTTGTAAACATAATGAAGCTGATGGTCAATTAATACTTGACCTTTTTAAATTTACCTCGTTAATATTATTAATAGTTTTATTATTTTGACGTCATGAAACCAGATCTCTGCATAACAAATTAAATTGAATATTAAATTTGATTAGATAAGAAACAAAAAATAGAACTATTTAAATTATTGATTAGTAGACCGTATGAGGTAGGTAGCTCAGTGGTATCGAGTCGGCCTGTGAATTTGAGAACCTCGGTTCGATTTGCACAACCTACAAACAATTTTCACCACATGAAAACTACCTCTGTGGCTCCCCCTCCACTAACAACTTTGGGAGCCGTGATTTGTCGACTTGTAACCGCATTTCACGCGCATAAATATATAACTTCCGAGATTTGGTACGGCAGAGTACCACACCCAATAATGGGTAGAAAGCGTGATATTTTTTTTTATGAAGGTGTTATTTGTACAACTAAACTCTTACAGGCAGATTCATAAAACAGATTAGCGCTAACACCGTTTTTAATATTATCTGTAACTCTGTTTCAAATTGAAACAGATTAAAGATATGAACTAAATTTGATGCTATTAACTCTCTTTTTAACTCAAGTTAAAATAAACTTGTTTCATACATTGAAAAGAGAGTTAAAAACGAAAGAAAAAATTGTGTTAGCGTTAATCCGCTTTATGATTCTGTCTGTAAAGGATCCAGATTTAATTATATATCGCTACTACATTTTTCTTGCAAGTATGGAAACAATAAATACTGTGCTGTTAATAGTTACTAAATAATCTATATCATAATGAAAATCTGTGTCGTAATGAGCGTCTTTGAAGTACAGATAATGTATATTTAATAAGTAAGTAGGAATAGAAAAAAAAGCCTTTTTTACTACCAATATAAAACATGTCATTTTTAAATACTTTCTAATGTCAAAAGGATATTATTATTGCACATTACTAATGGCAATGTGCAGAAAAAAATTTTCATAATTTAGTAGTTGCTCCGAAACAAACTTAACTGACCTAGAAAATAAATATTTTTGATGTTTGAAATGGCATTAGTTAAATTAGTATAATTAGTTAAAACTCGTTCGTAATAATAATAATGTATGCAACTCGTGTTAAAAGTATTACTTTTAACACGAGTTGCATAAATAACTATTTCACATCATTTTATATGCTTCATTTACGATTTATTTATCTTAAAAAACAGGAAATTTGTCTTAATTGTTGAAAAGAGAAAAATAAACTATTCAATCATTTAGAAATTGTCAGTTTTTTACTCAATTGGGGCTCTACTGTCATATTTTTTCACTTTACTGTCATATATTTTTCGAATTATTAGTGTAAAATTTTATTGCACTCGTGCAATACATTTATTATAAGTACGTTTCTTGACTAACATGTTTGGGGGCCGTGATTTGACGACTGGTAACCGCACTTCACGCGCAAAAATATATCACTTACCGAGATCTGCTTTAGCAGAGTGCCACACCCAGAAATGGGTAGAAGGCGTGATGATATATTATATTATTATTACGTTTCTTGACAGATAATGCGATTCATTATTGCGGCATTCAGTAATAATTTTTTACTCATGGGCTGTGAACAATCACATCGATGTTGCTATAACAATACAACTAAAGTTTGACATACACGTCATATAACCTCTAATAATGATTATTTTCGTAAAACTTATACGAGTATAAAATTAAATATCGTAGAAAAGTATAGTATTGGACTCACAAGTAATGACTATTACTCATTCGGATATATTACAAAATTGTTCGCAAACTTCAGCCTTATGAGTAATCGCTATTCTTATACGCTTGTTGAATAATATACAATTTAAAAAAAATTACGAAAATTTTGACAAAAATGTCGCTATCGATATTATAAGAAACAATCGGCTGTATCATGTAACACATCGTTAATAATAAGCGACGTCGATAATTTTTTTTAGCTTTGACAACATCGGTTTTGTTGTTTCGTTTGTCAAATTTTTATTCATATAAATACAAATTTGACAAACGTCAAGACAAAACCGATGTTGCCAAAGCTAGTTAAATTTATCGACATCGCTTATTATTAAAGACGTGTTACATGATACAGCCGTATGTATGTATATGTATGTGGTAATGGCTCAGTGGTATCGTGTCGGCCTGTGGATCCCAAGAACCCTAGTTCGATCCCCACAACCGACAAAACATTTTCATCAATTTAAAATTACCTCTGTGGCTCCCTCACCACTAACATCTTTGGGGGCCGTGATTTGACGGCTGATAACTGCACTTCACGCGCATAAATATATCACTTACCGAGATCTGCTTTGGCAGAGTGCCACACCCAGTAATGGGTGAAAGATGTGATGATATATTTATTTTTTATTTATTTGTTATAAGATTTTGGAAAAAGCAAGATTTCTAAAAAATAGGTCTTAATTGCTATTTTTTCTGCGCAAAAATAACATCTCTGATATCATATTATTGTATTTATAAGCGATGACATACCCAGGTTAGGTGTAAAGAGGATATAATTAATGTATTTTATGAGTATTTGATCTTGTTAAAGAAGTTGGACATTTATTTGCAGCAAAATTTTCGTTTGTACTACATTTTCACTTGTAACCATAAATTACGTCGGCAGCGTGACTGTTTTTAAAACTTTTATTGC
Organism: Pterostichus madidus; assembly: GCA_911728475.2. Lineage (NCBI taxonomy): Eukaryota > Metazoa > Arthropoda > Insecta > Coleoptera > Carabidae > Pterostichus > Pterostichus madidus. The sequence goes on along the minus strand of OU452313.1, from coordinate 30,298,848 downwards.
TAGTTAATCATCAAGAACATTTACTAATTGCTAATTCTGACTCAGCAAAAATCAGTGTTGTAACTTTCAAACATATCCACCAGATGGCAGTTCGATGCTCGATCCATCTTTCTTTCCGATAGCGCAACCGGTACTTCCTTTTCCGGTAAAAACACGCCGTATCGCCTGCCGAGATCCTGTTGTATCGTGCGTGTTTTGTTTCAGCGTGCGCAGGAACTAGCAATTGTTCATGGTTGTAAACAAACAGTTGACTAGCATGCAGCTGGCAACGTCAACAGCAACTGGATTGCAAATATATTTCAAATACAAGTCGTCCGTAGCTTGTTAAGTTTCTCTTGGAATGCATGCTTGATTTTAAGATTTAGTACATTTCGCAAAAAAGGTTTTTGTTTTGTAATTTATTCTGATGTTTATTTACATTTCTACCAGTATGAGGGTCGGTACTTTAAAATGCAGTTTATATTACAGTTACAAAGGACTACACAAATTAAATGTTTGAATTTATTTTACAAAGAGGTATTTTTTCGCTAAATTAAAACCAGTAGACAGCAGCGGCGTACCTAGAGGGGAGTGGTGGGTGCGGTTCGCACTAGGCGGCACATATTTTGGGGCGGCATTTTTACTTTCTTATACGCAGTATAAGGAAGTATTGGAATCGTGAAAAAAATCGTTGACCAGATTTTCGCAGAAATACGTGTTTTGAGGTCCACTGAATCCGTTTTGATCATCTCAATGATGTCTGTGTGTGTGTGTGTGTGTGTGAATGGATGAATGGACGGATGGATGGATGGATGGATGTGTGTCCGAGTGTGCAATATCTCATGAACGTGATAAGATTTGTTAACGAAACTTGGTAATTATAAGTTTCATGAAAATACGAAGAGTTGAGTTGATTTTGAATGAAATTGAAAAACTGGAACAGGAAGTTTACTGGACACACAAAACAATAAATTCCATTTATTTCAAAAATGGAATCAGTTACGAAAAAAAGTTTCAAATAAAAGATGTTAGCAAAAATATTTGGAACATAAAATGTTATTTGCAATTTTCCTGTACCTATATGCGTCTAATTTTGAGAAAAACTAATTTATATATTTAATAATATATTTCAATAATCATAGTAGCAATAGAAACAAAAAGCATAAATTTTAATTTTTGCTTTATCTAGTTATCTATGTCTTCTTTCGGAAAGAAACTAAATTACATGTTTAATAACATATATTCTAAATATTATATATGTTGTGTATAAGAAAGTCGTGTGGTGACAACACCAGATTTTTTATATTTGGTTTTAGTTGTTAAACACAACTTGATCACTTCATAAGTTTACTATTCGATTTCTACGAATTATGAATTACAGTATAATTTCGAATATTTTTGTTCATCGTCAAGTCAATGTAGGGTTGAAAATATCTCTAAAAATTCCTGCCAAATTTAAATATGCCATCTAATAGTAAAAAAGTGCCCCACCTATAGTTTGTCTCAACTACAATTATTTATTTATGTTTATACAAAAGACAAAATGTCTATTGCGAAGTGGAATTGAGTCTTAATAAATAAGTCAGTTCAGCTAAGTCGGTATGACAATCCACTAGTTCCTAGTTGATCTAGTTGGATAAATGATCGCACCATACTGATGAGTCCGGAAGGACGAAACGCGTCTATGGTTAAAGCTGAACTGACCAGCCGTTTTGTTGATAACCTGAGAAGTTGATGCAAACGTGCTGAAAAACCTCTGTGGAATTATGAGACAAGTGATGGAAAATTTTTTCCTATTTTTCTTATTTATTATTTATGTTTATTAATTTAATGGGGCAATGGCTCAGTGGTTTCGAGTTGGCCTATGGATCCTGAGGACCCCGGTTCTATTCCCACAGCCGACAAACAATTTTCACCAAATTAAAATTACCCCTGTGGCTTCCCCAGCACTAACATCTTTGGAGGACGTAATTTGACGGCTGGGAACCACACTTCACGTACATACATATATCAGTTACCGAGATCTGCTTCGCCAGAGTGCCACACCCAGTAATGGGTAAAAGTCGTGATGATATATTTATTTTATATTTATTTTTTTAATTTATAAAAACCACCATTTACTGACTTAGAAAGGGCGGCTAATTGGAGACCGCCCTGAGCGGCAAAAGTTCTAGGTACGCCACTGGTAGACTGAAAGTCTACCAAGCAGCTTAAACATCGTATAAAATAATGTAAAACGTTCTATTATCATAAAAACACTAGATTTTAATTTACTTTTTCTCATTTTGCAAAAATTCTATGTAATTTTAAATTAAAATAGAAAATGGAATTTTATATACTGGTTTTGTTATTTTTGTTTAATTTAGTCATTCGGTTGTTTCGAGGTTTACTTTTAATTGCGGTTGAATTTCCGTTTTAGAAAAAACATTTTCAACGTTTACTGTGCATTTACTACTTTTGATTCATATTACTTGTAAGTTACGGAGTAGGTGACTCAGTGGTATCGAATCGGCCTGTAGATTTGAAAAACTCGGTTCGATTCTCACAGTCGACAAACAATTTTCACAACAATAAAATTATCCCTCTGACTCCCCTACTACTAAAAATTTTGGGTCCGTGATTTCAGAAATATATCATTTACCGAGATCTGTTATGACAGAGTAATATGTAAAAGGCGTGATGATTTATTTTTATTTTACTTATTACTTTCTTATACACAGTATAAGGAAGTATTGGAATCGTGAAAAAAATCGTTGACGAGATTTTCGCGGAAATACGTGTTTTGAGGTCCACTGAATCCGTTTTCATCATTTTCTCAATGATGTCTGTGTGTGTGCATGGATGGATGTGTGTCCGGTCGTGGAATATCTCATGAGCGAGATAAGATTTGTTAACGAAACTTGGTAATTATAAGTTCCATGAAAATACGAAGAGCTGAGTTGATTTTGAATGAAATTGAAAAACCGGAAGAGGAAGTTTACTGGACACACAAAACAATAAATTCCAATTATTTCAAAAATGGAATCAACTACGAAAAAATGTTTCAAATAAAAGATGTTGGTAAAAATATTTGGAACATAAAATATTATTTGCAATTTTTCTGTATATGCGTCTAATTTTGAGAAAAACTAATTTTTATATTTAATAATATATATATCAATAATCATAGTAGCAATAGAAACAAAAAAAACATAGATTTTAATTTTCGCTTTATCTAGTTATCTATGTTTTTTTTCGGAAAAACAAATACATCATTAAAATGGTCAACTAATTTGGCAACTTTATCTCAATTTAATCGTCTTCGTATCTCATGGTTCTTGAGATACCAAGTGCTCGAAAAAAGAACATCCTGTATATGCCTCATCAGTAAAGTTAGACATAAAGTAGTCAAAATTATACGTAAACAAATTTGATATTTTATATGTTTCAAACAGATAAATGCTGAATTAATGAAAATCTAAATTACATGTTTAATAATATTATATATTCTAAATATTAAATATGCTGTGTATAAGAAAGTCGTGTGGTGACCACACCAGATTTTTTTTTACTTGTAAATTGTATTCAATCGTGGTTTAATTTCATGGATGACGTTGTTAAGATGTAAACAGAGGTTGTGCATCTTTAGAAAATACTCAAAAAATATTAAAATAAGAAAAAAAAAAGAAAAAACAATTCCAACACCTGTCAAAGTTCCACAAAATTACAGCACATTTAAATCAACTTATTAGATCATCATCAAACGGCTGATCAGTTCCTCATTAAACATAGACGCGTTTCGTCCTTTAGGGACTCATCAGTATGGTGCGATCAACTATCCAACTAGACCAACTAGGGGCTAATGAACTGTGATACTTTTTTTTTAAATCACGATTTTTATCCACCCTGCTTTATACTCAGTATAATAATGACAGGATTGGTTAAAACGCAGACACGTGACATACAATGAAGCATTTCATTGGTAATATAAAAAATCTGCATCCAGGTTACTATGGATAAGTTGAGATCCCTTCTATTTTACACAAAGCATCAAATACAGTAATAGAGTAATATATACTGCAATGATAATGACATATTTTATTTATGTACACATACTACATACAAACTACAGCTCAGCATCAGCAAGCATCAGCGTCGACGGACATTGAATTTGGCAGTCAGTTCCAATCCTCCTAAAAATAGCACCTGTGTTTTGAGCGCCTTCTCCTGCGGCTGCCAATCCACTACTTCACACAGTCGTCGCGACGCTCCCAGCCCGACGTTCGGCTGTTTATACACCGCCAACTATGACATTTGTCCGTCGTTGTCTCTGTTTACATCTGTCCAGCGAGTAGTTCTTGACAAATTATGTGACTAAGTCTAGTGGAATTAGCACAAAATATTAAGGAAATATTAAGTTAATTTAGTGCTCAGATAAGTGAATGTGGGATAATAGGATTTGTGTAATGAAGTGTGGTGTTTGTGGATTAAATGTGTTATGTTTTTGGTGATAATAATGAGATAAATTATTAATTTTCAAGTGTTGTGTTTAGTGTAATGGCGTATGTAGTTAGATAAGATTAGTATTATTTTCGTTAATTTTTATCGGTAGTGATACTTGAGTTACGCGAGATTCTTTTCATGTTTATTATTATACAATTATCTTCGGAATTCGTCTTTAATTTAATAGTTGTATATTTCATTTAAGCCATGAAAATTTCATCATAAATTGCTTAAATAAAGAATTTCAAATAAAAATATTATTTATGTAATTACTGTTCAAATAAGGTTTATCTAACTGCTAAAATATTATTTCTTTTGTTTATATTTGTTTTATTCCATGACAACTACGTAAATAGCATACATTTTTGGCAACTTTTAAACTTTAAAGTCTCGTTTTCTTGATGACGTCATAAGTGCGTCTAGCGCGATTTTAGTGGTGCGACATAATTTTTGTCTTGTCATAAATCATACCTGTTATATTTCTGACAATAAAAAAGATTAATAAAAATAGGAATTTAAATATTTTATAGTTCGAAAATATATTTAAATTTACATTCGAATCATTTAGTTCTGTTTTGTAAAATGCTAATAAGATTTTTCTTTGATATTTGATAAAATAACATAAACATTCTTAAGTTGCGTTCATGTCATGGTACAAACTTTTAAAATTAAAAAGTCAATCCATCCCGTTGGTTGGCTCAGTGAATACACTAAGAAAACAACGCATTATTATAACGAAGGATAGATTAATAGTGTATTACTCAACAAGCGTGTAATGATAGCTATTACTCTTGAGGATAATGTTTGCGTAAGCGAGTGGCGTAATTTATTCTAAATAATAATAGCCATCACACGCGAGTTCAATACTATACTTTTTATTCGATTTCTGAATTGAAAATTGCACTAAGAAAACAACGCATTATTATAACGAAGGCTAAATTAATAGTGTATTACTCATCAAGCGTGTAATGATAGCTATTACTCTTGAGAATAATGTTTGCGTCAGCGAGTGGCGTAATTTATTCTAAATAATAATAGCCATCACACGCGAGTTCAATACTATACTTTTTATACGATTTCTGAATTGAAAATTGCACTAAGAAAACGACGCATTATTATAACGAAGGCTAAATTAATAGTGTATTACTCAACAAGCGTGTAATGATAGCTATTACTCTTGAGGATAATGTTTGCGTAAGCGAGTAGCATAATTTATTCGTATGACTAATAGTCATCACACACAAGCTCAATACTATACTTTTTATACTATTTCTGAATTGAAAATTGCACTTAAACGTCTAGAGAATTTTGGCGAAAATAATAATGATTACAGATTATGTGACGTCAAAGTCAAACTTTAGTTGCGTTGTTATTGCAACCTCGATATGTTTATGAATAACATATTATAACTCATGGACGTTGCTAAGTTGTCGTAGAAATCTCGATGGCCACAAGCCATGAGTAATAAATTATTACTCACGGTTGTAAGTAATTCATTGCATTATCTGTTATGAAACGCACATATAATGAATGCATTACTTATAATGATAGTATAAAATAATTACTTGCACAACCAGTAAAGAAAGCAATATTTTTTATCCAGAACGGAGAAGAATATTGATAATAAAATGATTTTCCGGAGATAAAACTTAAAAATTATTTTGACATGTCATAAATTTGATATAGCATGTTGCTAAATTTTAAATGAGTTCCAAGAAGATAAATAAAGAAAAAAATAAGAAAAAGAAATAAAATTCAACCAATCAATATGTAGTATTTATTATTTTTTAGTTTTTCAATATTTATACTTAATTCACGATTTTTGAAATAGTTGCAAAATGTGTCTCTTTCTATACGATTTTCCGATAAAAAAGACGAGTTCTATGACCAATATGTAGACTAGATATTATACGTTGTTATGGAACTAGAGTAATTCAAACGATTATCTGTCAGATATTTTATCCACAACTCATATATAACAAAGACATTATTACACTGATTTTAGTTGAATTATATATTCCATAAAACACTGTAAACAACTTGTTACTTAGCAACCACTTCATGATCTACCGTATTTTGAGAAACTATTGCTGTATTTCATTTGCCACTTGGTTCATTTAAATCACTTCAGATAAATTAGGCAACATGACAAAATGAACTGAATTAAGCATTCGGATGCATTTAATGGGGTGAATTACTTTAAAGTAAATTAATATCAGTAATTTTAGTACTAGAAATAAAGTCAGCGAAGTAATCCAGTGAAATAAATAAGTGATCTGGTTCAATAAATGTAAGTTAGATCTAATCCAAATGGCAAATGGAATACGCCTGATATATAACATTACGACCAATCTTCTTCGATACCTATAATTATGAGTTGTGGATAAAATTTTGTATTACCATTGTGTTTTATTGGTAAAAACATTTATGAATATTAAACACTCGACCTTCGGTCTCGTGTTTAAACTTTTCTTACATGTTTTGTATACCTAATAAAACACTTGTATAATAAATAACTATTAAACCTGATTTTAACAGTAAATACCTAAGTTTGTAGACTGATTATGATACAGTATTTAATTCTATTCACTTTTATTTGAAACTTTTTTTCCGTAAACTAATCACGGAAGGAACGGTAGCGGTAAACCTTATGGTCTATTTTGCAATTTTTATGGCACATCCTGAAAATATTGTAAACATTGCAAATGCTCTGACTGATAATATAACATCGGCTGTAATGAAAATTATCAGCTCATGTTCAGATTAATTATTACAAAATGTGGATGGTTCCTATTTCTACAAAATGTCAGAAATTCTAAACAAATGACACTGTAAAAGGATTTTAATTAACGAGTAATTAATTTTTGATGAGAAAATTATGACACCAGTTCTGACTTTGAAGTTCTTATTAGAATTTCATTTAATTAGCCATAATTAGTTTTGTACGTGTTACGAAACAAAACCATGAACTGAAAGCTGAAATTTTGTTACGGTTTCTTCATTTGTTTTTAAGTTAATATTTACCTTGACTTTAAAAATAACAGTACATACATTATATTTAATTGAGAAAAACTAAATTGAAGTTTATGTCCTGTCGTAAGTTGATGATGTGTAACAAACTGTTACCAACATCGCCAAAATAAACATCTGACTGTTGACTGTTCAGTATTTCCGGCAATTCTAACTACCTTATGGTATTTCTTCTGAAATGTTATTCACATTTTATTTGTCATTGCCAAATTATTTCTCAAATTCTTCACGTTGTCATAATTAATATAAGACAGCTGAAATCTGAAGTTATTGAGATTGTTGAGGTATTTAGTTCAATGATGAAACGACGATATTTATTTGACCGAAATAACATGTTATATTATAGGACTGTCAATATTGAACGTGTCATGTTGTCACGAACCCTAGAACAATTACGAGGAACCATTTAATATCCTGTCAAATGCAGAATACTGTTCATTTCATAAATCAGCTGTTTGTTTGAGTTCATCCAAAATAATTAACAGTGCGGCATAATTGATAATTTCAGTGTAATGCCATCTGGGAAGACTGGATTTTAAAATCACACTTTTAAATATTAAATTTATCCACAACCACAACTCATATATTATAAAGACATAATTACACTGATTTCATATGAATTATATGACTCGTAAAACACTAATGTTTTATGAATTTTGAAGTTATTAAGCCGAAAATATTGTTTAAATAAGGAATCAAATAAATGATCCAGGAGTATTGGATAAAATGGCTTTATTGATGATGTTAAATTAATAATTAATTTAATAATAATGACGACGTTTCGAACATAATTCCATGTTCATTTTCAAGTCTACTAATAACCACATGTGGTTATTTACAAGAAGAAATAAAAAATTACACAAAATTAATTTACGTTGAGTTACATGTAACTAAAATTGTGTTCGAAACGTCGTCATTATTAAATTAATTATTAATTTAACATCATCAATAAAGCCATTTTATCCAATACTCCTGGATCATTTATTTGATTCCTTATTTAAACTAGTGTTTTATATTCTATAAAACACTGTAAACAACTTGTTACTTAGTAACCTCTTCATGATCTACCATATTTTAAGAAACTATATATAACTGAATCAATGTTAAACTTTACGATCTATCTTCTTTAATTATGAGTTGTGGATAAAATTTTGTATTTATTGGTAAATAAAACACTTAAGAAAAATGAAACAATCCATCTTCGGTCTCATGTTGAAATTTTTCTTACGTGTTTTATATACCTAATAAAACACTTGGATAATAAATAACTAATAATAGATAATAAGAAAAAAGTTTTTCAAATTGGAAATAGGAAAAGAAATTTATTTTGTAAACAAAACAAAACCTTCCATGTTGATTGGATGATTAGGAGACTCCTAATTTTTATTTTTAAGTATCAACCATCATCATGTAAATTATTAACTATTTTTCTTGTTTTATATATTTGACTTGATAATGGTCCCAATCTCGGACCGAAACGTCGTCTTTTTCAATTAATAAATTAAAGCCTGTCATCCAATCAACATGGAAGGTTTTGTTTTGTTTACAAAATAAATTTCTTTTCCTATTTCCAATCAAATTACACGGCTTAATCAACTTTCCTTACAAGTTTTTCAAATGTTTCTTAATTGACTAGAATAGAATATAGAAAGATAATAAAAAATAAAATAAATAAAAATTAAAACTTTATCACGCCTTCTACCCATTACTGGGTGCGGAGTGAAATTCGGTTATCAGCCGTCAAATCTCGGCCTTCAGTGGTGTTAGTGGAAGAGGAGACACAGGGATAGTTTTAATATGGTAAAAATTGTTTGTCGTCTGTGAGAATTGAACCCGGGTTCTTAAATCTACAGGCCGACTCGATATCATTGACATTATAGTGCGAATAAAACTCTTATGGGATAGGTGGCTCAGTGGTATTGTGGATACTGGTTCGATTCCCACAGTTGGCATACATTTTTACCTCATTAAAAATTCTTCATGTGGCTTCCACATCACTAACATAATTGAGGGTTGTGATTTGACGGCTGGTATTCGCACTTCACGCGCATATAATATCTGTTGAATTATTTTCAATTTATTCTCATTTGTTATATTATTACTGAAAACATCATTTATATTTTATTGTTACTCTGTACAACGGGAACTTATCTCAATTATTGTACAGGCGTCTTACAGCTTGCTTATAGTATTCTAAAATATAGGGTGACTACAAGTTCTTGTTAGATTTGGACATTTCCGGATTACGTCTGTTGTGTTCCACATTTTATTTTTTGCAAATTAAATACAAGCTACAAATGAGGTAACATTCATTAAACTTATTAAACTTGAATTAATTAGATTTATTTTACAATGGGGGATTCAACTGATAGAGCTTTTTAATATATATTTATTAAAATAAATTCTTGACCGTACATCATATTTAATACAATATAAAATCATACCATAAATCAAATCTTTATTGCTGAAATATGAAAGTTAAAGTTGAATAATTCAAATCGCTCATTTGTATTTCGCACTGCCATATTGCAATTTCGTAGTTGCATTCATCCAATCACAGAGCTTTGTCTGAAACGTTTATCGGTGCTCAATTTTACTGAGAGGAAGACGAAGTAGAAATAAGCATTAAGCATTCTACGATTCTACCAATGACGTATAATACTAGACGAATTATGCCGTATTCAAGTCAATGCAGTGTTGTGGACCAGAAAGGGATGGAATAACTTTTGGGTCCGCCGGGTGCGCGGCAAGGAGCGAGTACACTTTGATGTTATGCAAGTTGCTCCTTGCCGCGCATCCGCCTCACCAGTTATTCTATCCCTTTCTGCTTTACAACATACGCCGTTGTTACCCGTCTAGTTATGTTTTGTCTGAGGATTCTACTGTCAACGACACACGTTACGTGAAGTTACGTGTTATTTATCTCTGTCTTATCTGTCTCTCTTTAAGCTAAGATGCAACTACGTCATATTCGTTTGTTTCGAAAGTTTAAATATTTTTATCATGCTTAATACAAGTGTAAAAAAAAATAAAAATTTTTGGGTATAATTATTTTATTACGTAGATTAATATATAAAAAATTCAAAAAAGTCTTGAAAGGCCCATTAATCTTTGCCAAATATTCCTATCTTTGCACACTACTTTCCCTTCATCTACATTCAGAATCATTTTCATACAATCTCATTTATTTTTGCTACTAGGAATCTTTCTTTCACGCAATATACGCATCAATCATATTCTCCCATTTATTTCTAGGTCATGCACGCAATCTCTCATCCTCAATTTACCAACGTACATCTTCATTAATATTTCATTTGACATAAATATACCAGTCCAACTGACTCACGCCCACTGTTTTAGAATCATTCTTCTCAATCTTACTCTCTTCATACACTAAAATATAAATACATACCCTACGGAACATTTGTTCATTAGATTGATCTAGCAATTAATCTTCATCAAACATTCCTATCCTGGCACACAACTCTAATTAATTATCCTAAACAAACCTTCAAACATATCCACTCATTTATTCCTAGGTCATCCATGCAATTTCTCACCCTCAACTTCACCAACATACACCAATCTTTCATTCGACATACGTTACACATAACCTAACATTTGTTTACTTTAGTAGTAAAAATACTTACTTCAAGAATTTTATATAAACATTGGATAGCTACCTTACGCTCAGAGCTGGGCAAGCTACTTAAAAAAAGTAGCTAAGCTACAGCTATAGCTATTCTTTAAAAAAGTAGCTAAGCTACAGCTATAAGCTATATTTTGTAAAATATAGCTAAGCTACAGCTAAAAGCTTTCGTTAAAGTAGCTGTTAAATTTTAAAGCTACTTTTTTCAATTCTTGTGAAAAAATTAAATTTGCCTTTGTCATATGATCAGTCTTTTATTATAATGACTGTTACTTTACTATTATGTACATAAATATCAAAAATAGCAAATACCATCTGGCACCTACTGTGTATTTTTGCGTATTAGAGCCAGTTAGAACCGGCAACAAATAATTATTTTGTGTGGGTTTAGCTTGTACGCATGCGTACTTTCTTGACCTTTTGCTAAAAAAGTAGCTTTAAAAGTAGCTCCAGTTGTTATTTTTAAGCTAATAGAAAAAAAAGTAGCTAGCAACAAGCTACAGCTATATTTTGTCACAGTTAGCTAAGCTACAGCTACAGCTAAGGTAAATGTAGCTAAGCTAGTAGCTAAGCTACAAAAGTAGCTAGCTACTGCCCAGTTCTGCTTACGCTTACAAGTGAGGCAAGTGTGTGGGAGTATGCCGCCATTGCAGGAAAGGCAACGCATGCATTGTTCTATATTGTATTATATGGCAATTTTTGCCTTTCCTGCAAATGGCTGCCGTCAACTTGCTTACCTCATAGATGCCAATGCATACTACAACCAAGTTAGCAATACATACATACATATCTTCACGCTATATCCCATCAAATGGAGTAGCACGAACTCTAAAATCACTCATAAAATATTCAGTCATTACATTCATCAAATAATCAGCCCTCCTCAAATATTCTCATCCAAACACACCATCCTCACTTTAACCACATTCATAGATCACTGCATATAAACTCATTTATTTATTACACTCGAAATCATTTATCACACAACAAACCTTCAATCACATCTATCCAATCATTCCTATTCACTTATCATTCATCTTCTTTCTTCGACGTATATAACAAATGCATAAAACATCTCAAATTACTCACGCTTACTCCTAACAACGAATCTAATAACGAAACTAAAAACGAATCTACAAAGATTAGAAAAGATGAAAGCGATAGTTGTATATGATAGAAAAGTCCACATAATGCAGTAATTGAAAATGAAACAAAAAGATAAGAAAGGAAAGGAGTTCGCCCTGCACTTGTTTTTGAAAGTGAATTCCACACAATTGCAGGTAAACACTCTACGTAAGAACTGAATACAAATTAAAAGATAAGGAAGGAAGGGAGTATCGCTCTACGCTTGTTTTTGAAAGTGAATTCCACACAATTGCAGTTAAACATGTAAGATCAGAAAATGAATAAAAAATATAAGAAACGAAGGGAGTGTCGCCCAGCGCTTGTTTTTCAAAGTTTTATATAAAATCATTAATTAACTCATACTCATAAGTATCTTTTGATGTTAAGTATTTTGTTTAAAGAATTTATGTTCAGTAAATCAAAGTAAGTTTCAACCCAAGTAATTCAGTAAAAAGGGCGTGGCGGCATTTATTTATCTCAAATAATATGAGCTGCTGCATTTAATCATTTTGAAGATTGAAAACATCTTGACTCCCACTAAGAAATTATTTTTACCACTAATAACAGACTCATGGTAAACTCCAAACTATACTAGATCCAGAAATAGAACCCATCTTGAAGTCATTTATTATTTTTACGGTTAGTAATCAAAACAAAGTTAGCGCAGCAGTAGCGCAAACAATGAAGTGCGCATTCCAAATACTGACCTACGAGGTTACATTTTTCAGGTTATGTTATTTTAAAATCGAATGATAATTTTTGTCGCGCGTTGTCAAGTTTATGACAGTGCAGACGTACTTGATTCAAATAAAGTAGAATGCAGTTTAAGCCTGAAAATACGACGAGTTCATTTGCCAATTGCTAAGTTGTAATCAGCTGCCAAATAGTTTCGTTGCTGTATTGAATTTATTAGCTACCTTTAGATGTCCAACATCATTTGCTAAAATGTGTATTTTTGTAACAGAATTTAATTAATGGATTTTTAACTGAAAACTGGAAATTTGTGCGGACTGGTTATCAATCAAATTAAATTAATATTAATTTGCCAAATATTTTACAAGCAGATTTATAAGATAGATTTTCTTCGCCTTTGCGAATTTTGGAAAATAAATTATATAATTATCGATTTGCTTAGCGTTTGTACAAGGCTAAAGTGAAATTACCGAAAGTAGAAGATTCCAATCATTACATTGCATGATCCAAGTAAAGACATGTACATAATACATACATATTTTCTTTGCGTAGAACTTGTTTGTATTAGAGTAAAATCATAAATAAATAAATAAATATATCATCACGCCTTCTACCCATCACTGGGTGTGGCACTATGCTGAAGCAGATCTCGGTAATTGATATATTTTGCGCGTGAAGTGCGGTTACCAGTCGTCAAATCACGGCCCCCAAACATGTTAGTGGTGGAGGAGCCACAGGGATAGCTTTTTCAAATTATGAAAATTTGTCGCCTGTGGGAATCGAACCAGGGACCTCAGGATCCACAGGCCGACTTCATACCACTGAGCTAGCCATCCCATAAAATCATCATACGAAAATTTGATTGTAGTCATATCAATTAAGATAACAGTTATCCAGAGCCATTTTTATCATTCTGCTACCCCAATAGTGCAATATTAACAATATCTTCATTTGAAAATATCTTATTTTGCGTACCAATATTTTTCTACAAATATGAATGTAAATTATTGATTTTTGATAATAATGCATCATTTAGAATGTAATAAACAGACTTATTAATGCCAAGTAATATAAAGGACATTTGCTTAAAACCTATAAGAAAGTGCTCACTTTCCTGACCAATTTTAGTATGGAAAGTATATTTTTACCAAAACAGTCAAGTAAAATATATATTCAAGTTTACAACAAAAAAACAAAAACAGTCAGATAAAGTACAAAACAATCTGGTAAAAACTAACTGTTTTGTACTGAACCTGACCAAAGCTGGGCAAAACGTAGCTTAGCTACAGCTACAGCTATTCTTTAAAAAAGTAGCTGAGCTACAGCTATAAGCTACATTTTGTAAAATATAGCTAAGCTACAGCTAAAAACTTTCATTAAAGTAGCTGTAGCTACTTTTTTTTTAATTATTGTGAATTATTAAATTTGCCATTGCCATATGATCAGTTAATCAGTCTTTTGTTATAATGACTGTTAATAAATATAAAAAATCGCAAATGGGCAAATGTACTATTAATTTGTTATGCTATAATTCTTATTTATATCGGAATAAATTAACAGTCACATTAACAGAAGACTCCTAAACAGTCAATGTTCAGTTCATCTAATATTGAATACAAAAGTAGGATAGGTTAAGAACAAGTGAAAAATAAAATAGATTTTATACTATATAATAACTTGTTATCCTACAGTTATTAAAAACAATAAAGAAGGTACAATTCAAATACAAAACAAACATAAATAGGTATTTCTTAATGAACAGTGGTAGCTTTAAGCTACAAAAAGTTGTTTTGGGCTACAAAAAGTAGCTTTAAAAGTAGCTTCAGTTGTTATAACAATATTTTTAAGCTAATAGAAAAAAACATAGCTCGCTATAAGCTACAGCTATATTTTTTAATATTTAGCTAAGCTACATCTACAGCTAAGGTAAACGTAGCTAAGCTACAAAAGTAAGCTACTGCCCAGCTCTGTACCTGACTATTTTTTTTTGTAATCTTTGATACATAGTCTGCTGTCAATATGATTCTTATCAAATGATTAAATAATAATGGAAACTATGGATTTTATTATTATTTAATCATGATTAACATTAATCGGTGATTGAAAAACTGGTCCTTAATGTATTAATAATTTTATGAAAAGCAACCTTAGCAACATACGTTCCTTACCATGTTAAATAATAATTAATTTATAATTCCTTTCACACAAGCACGATTACTCCTCTCACTCAAAATTTTCAGTCATATTCATTCATTTACCTAGATTGTTTACTCAATCTTTCACAAACACATACCAATTTCAGAAATCTTTCATTCGACATACGTTCCTCATGCGCAGAGCTGGGCAGTAGCTAGCTACTTATGTAGCTTAGCTACATTTACCTTAGCTGCAGCTGTAGCTTAGCTAACTGTGAAAAAATATAGCTGTAGCTTGTAGCTAGCTACTTTTTTTCTATTAGCTTAAAAATAATAACTGAAGCTACTTTTAAAGCTACTTTTTGTAGCTTAAAGCTACTTTCTGTAGCTTAAAGCTACTTTTTAAGCAGAAGGTCAACAAAGTACGCATGCGTACAAGCTAAACCCACACAAAATAATTATTTGTTGCCGCTTCTAACTGGCTCTAATACGCAAAAATACACAGTAGGTGCCAGATGGTATTTGCTATTTTTGATATTTATGTACGTAATAGTAAATTAACAGTCATTATAACAAAAGACTGATGATATGACAATGGCAAATTTAATTATTTCACAATAATTTTAAAAAGTAAATATTTAAAATTTAACAGCTACTTTAACGAAAGCTTTTAGCTGTAGCTTAGCTATATTTTACAAAATATAGCTTATAGCTGTAGCTTAGCTACTTTTTTAAAGAATAGCTGTAGCTTAGCTACATTTTTAAAGAATAGCTGTAGCTTAGCTACTTTTTTTAAGTAGCCTGCCCAGCTCTGCTCATGCGCAAGGCACTCAACTGATTCCCTCCTTCTCTTTTCACAACAATGTTGTTAATCTTACTTTAAAAATATTTTATAGGTAATAGTTTAGTTATTAATATCTCATGTTGAGAGTATATTCTGAAACGATTACAAACATTTGAAACAAGTGGGTGTAAATCAAAACACTGTAGATTTTCTGTTGAAATCCTGGTAATATTTCTCTGCATATTTATATCCTTTGATCTTGAACTTGCGTTCAAAATAACTTACAAGTTGAAATTCGCAACTTTCCATGAACTATTTCATTTTATTACTCATTTATTTGTTTTTGTCAACATCTTATCTGAATCTCGACAGAATATATAAATTTTTCGTTGTAAATAAATAAGTAAACGAGCATTTACTGAGTATTTATAATTCAAATCATTTCTTATGTATAAAATATCAGAGAAGCAATTGTAGCGGAAATTTTATTCCATGTTAATCGACCATGCATGGCACAATTTTCGCGGAACACTTTATATAACTATTTATAATAATAATAATATGTATTTATTTAGCTTTAAGCTAGTTTACACAAAATACAAAAGAGAATACATATAATAGAAATGCTTAAAAAATAAATACAAATAATTAAGTGATTGAATAACATGAGGTAGTTAACATAAAACCCTTAATTCTACTTTTAAATATTGACAATGAAGTACTTTTTTTAATGCCATCACTTAAGTTATTATTATGACTATGAAATGTATAAAAGTAGTATAGCAAGTAAGAGAAAAGAAATTCCAGCAGCACGGTGGTGTGGGTAGTGTTACGGCATTCGAATTCGGAGATCCCGAGTTCACATCCCACTCAAGCTAAAAATATATGAACTATCACACTGTGTGAGTCCGGACCCTGTACTGTAATTGATATTAAGTTCCTGTTCTACAGAGTAGCATAATTAAATAAATATGAAAATATAAACGAAATGCACATCAGTATTTTGTAGATAAAACTGTTAAACAAAAGAATAAAAGGATAATTTTTGTTTTACGTTAAGAAAAAACTAGTTAAGTGCAATAAAGAAAAATCTGTAATTTTAAAAATATGACAATATCCCTACATTAAATATATGCAAATTAAAGTTATATTGGATGTTATTTAGGTAATATTCGAATTATTTTGTTAACTTTTTAGGAACATTTCTCTACCCTTAGTAACAACCAATCAAAATCATAGAATTTGTATGGTAACGGGTGTACATCCAGAAAATATTTACTTCTAATTCGTTATACCACGGTATATTTTTGAAGAAATCTAGGAGTAAAATCAATGACATGCGACTAAATTTATGATCTTTCATAAATGTAATAAAGACAAAACATACCACAATTCATTTAACGCTTTCTTAATTAAAAAAAGTAAATAAATTTTCAGACGATCACTTATGAAAGTAACCATAACAACATCTTAAACTACTACGGAAAGTTTAACCTAACATACACCTCGTATGTTAGTATAACGTACACTTCTAACATATGAGATGAAGTTCCACTGATTGACAACAGATGGCGTTACGATGAAAGAAAATAATAAAATAAATGAAAATAATTTGTATTATAATTTAAATTGCAGTTTTAACAGATTTTTCAACACATTTACACAAATAAATCTTATTTTTAAAAATAAATTATTGTTTATTTACTAATATTTTTATGTACATTATTCAATATTTTGACATTACGGTTAGTACAGTTAATATCACAATACTTAACCTCAAACGTTAAACGTCACCGCTTACCTACAAAAACGCATCAGCTGTCAAAGTGTAACAACTTGCTCTTGTAAACTTATTTTTAGAAATATTTTGTGGTCGTCTGAAAAATAGTGTACATAATTCGCTCGAAAGTGTGATAAATGTGCTCGTGTACTTAACTCACTTGGCGCAGCGCGCCTCGTTTTTCTATTTGTACACTCGCACGTTATCTTACACTTTCGATGCTTGTTATGTAATATAGACCACGGGCGTGTGACGTCATCAAATTTAGATGTGCTCCGTAATTGTCAAACGAGTGACTCTCACATCAGTATTAAATGTACAATTTAGACTGTAAAGATAGAATATATTTTTAACAAGTATATGTGCATATAATTCCAAAAGTGACAAGTTTCTATTCTGTGCATCATTTTGTGCGTGACCAAGTGTAAGATTTATTTTATCAAGTGAAACGTAATTTGAAGATTGTGCCGTGAGTGCATACTTTTACAATTTTATAGTGTTTATATATTTAATAGATAGAAAATAAATGTTTAAAAACAATTGTATATGTTTACTTCATAGTGTAAAGCCAAGTAATTACTATAATATATTTTATTGAAGTTTGAACAGTTCATTTTAGGTTAACATTTTCTAAATCAACTAATTTCGTTAAAATTTTTAATATTTTACTGTAATATTTACTTTTTTTTTCATTTATAATTGTTGTTGTGTTTTCGATTGTAGCGGAAATTTCAAAGAATCGACAAAACGAATGTTTAAGTTACTATCTGAAATACACTATAAAATTGTAAAAGTATGCACTCGCGGTACAATCTTCAAATTACGTTTCACTTGATAAAATAAATCTTACACTTACACGAAAATTTTTGTTTGCTTCTTTCTAAAAAGTTTCTTAGAAAACGTTTCCCGTGTGCATTAGGGTTGCAAATTGCTTTGTCCAACTCTACCAAGATCTGATACGAGTGCCACACCCAATAAAGAATAGAAGGCGTGATGAAATATTTATTTTATTTTTAGTAATTTCACTTTAAGTAAAAATTGCGTCTTTACAAAGCTGAAGAAAAGTATCATAGTATATTTACTGCTAAACTGTTTGTAATTCGTTATCACTTGACGATTAAAAGGAACCTTCCACTGTTAATTTAAACTTTTATCAGTTCGAGCACAAATCAGTGTTGTTAACAACAAAATTGTTTTCGTTCAGATACAGATGTTACATTAGCGTTTTTAACATGAAAATAAAACATGACTTAACAGTGAACCGTGTGAAGTAAATCTCGTGTCGTATAAAGTGTGGTGGCCGTTGAGAAATAGAAAGTAAACTTGTGCGTGCGGGTGTAAAAGCTGGTTGAGATGTTGGGTTATGTTGCGTCTGCACTATTACTCGAACTACGCTGGCCTACGATTGGCCACCATACCCGAGGAAGAGGAGGATGTCTACCGGCTCGACCAGATCCAAGAGTTTGAGGCCATCAGCAAAGCTTGGAAAGAGACCTTGGCGCAGTATTTACTACAAGGTAGTAGAAACACTCTTGGTGTCATTTTGAAATTTGAATTGCTTACAGAAGATTAATATTATCTCATTGGAACAGTAGGGGAACTAAAACTGATAAGAATAATTATATACATACAATAACATCTTACGCTTTATCAAATAAAATAGCAACAACATTTATTCATTGGCTCAGTGGTATCAAGTCGGCCCAGTGGCGTACCTAAGGGGCGGTGGGTGCGGTTCGCACCGGGCGGCATTTTTTATATTGTTCACTTCATAAAAATATATATATATATCATCACGCCTTCTACCCATTACTGGGCGTGACACTCTGCCGAAGCAGATCTCGGTAAGTGATATATTTTGCGCGTGAAGTGCGGTTACCAGTCGTCAAATCACGGCCCCCAAAGATGTTAGTGGAGGAGAAGCCACAGGAGTAGAATTAATGTGGTGAAAATGTTTGTCGCCAGTGGGAATCGAACCAGGGTTCTCAGGATCCACAGGCCGACACGATAACCACTGTCCCACCTACTCCACATAAGTTTACTATTCGATTTCTACGAATTATGAATTACTATATGATTTCGAATATTTTTCTTCATCGTCAAGTCAATGTAGGGTTGAGAATAGTATCTCGAAAAATTCCTTTATTACTGCCTAATTTAAATATGCCATCCAATGGTAAAAAAGTTCCCCACCTATAGTTTGTCACAATTACAATTATTTATTTATGTTTATTAATTTAATGGGGTAATGGCTCAGTGGTTACGAGTTGGCCTGTGGATCCTAAGGACCCCGGTTCGATTCCCATAGCCGACAAACAATTTTCATCAAATTAAAATTACTCCTGTAACTCTCCCACCACTAACATCTTTGGGGGCCGTGATTTGACGAATGGTAACCACACTTCACGCGCAAAAATATATCACTTACGAAAATCTGTTTTGGCAGAGTGCCACGCCCAGTAATGGGTAGAAGGCGTGATATATTTATTTTATTTATTTATATTTTACAAAATCAAGTATTCACTATAAACAAAAATTGTTATTTTCTTTATGTAGCCTGGTTTTACCCTTAGCACATAAATAACTATTCTGTAATTATTACCATTGATTTAGTACTGACGTGTAATAAATATACCTTTTGGTAAAAAGGCAACCATGGAAACAAACTCAAAACGCAAAATAACTAAATTTTACTACAAAATGTCCCAGTACGAATAAATCCTCGTCTAATTTATGCTTTATTATAAATTATGGGCTGGTTAGCTCAGTAGTATGAAGTCGGCCTGTGGACCCTGAGAATCCTGGTTCGATTCCCATAGGCGACAAACAATTTTCATAATTTCAAAAAAAACTATCCCTGTGGCTCCTCCACCACTAACATCTTTGGAGGCCGTGATTTGATGACTAGTAACCGCACTTCACGCGTAAAATATATCACTTACCGAGATCTGCTTCGGCAGAGTGCCACACCCAGTAATGGGTAGAAGGCGTGATGATATATTTATATTTATTTTATTTATAAAATCCATAATTGCTATTATTAATAAAGTTTCATTATAATACAAAACATAATACAGAAATTTGTTTTGTCATACTATTGTACTTATTTCTTGTTTGCATTTTCCTTTCTTCTTTACTTGTCTTTTTCAGCTATGTGTCATGTTCATTGTATAAAGATAACAATTATGTATGTCCTAAAATTAACATTCGTACAAATATTTACC
This sequence comes from Pterostichus madidus, assembly GCA_911728475.2. Taxonomy (NCBI): domain Eukaryota; kingdom Metazoa; phylum Arthropoda; class Insecta; order Coleoptera; family Carabidae; genus Pterostichus; species Pterostichus madidus. Next base: position 30,277,967 of record OU452313.1, on the reverse strand, counting down.
ATGGTCATTATTCATATTGTTGTCACAGCGAATTAAAGATATTTGCGAACACAACAAAAATACAAGAATTTACACAAAAAAATTATTTACAATACAATTTTATCTTAATATTCATATAACATTTTAAAATAGAAAATGTCCAAAACAATGGTAATTTCTTTTGTAAATAAAACATTTTACAGCAAAAGCACTTTTGTAAAAATAAAATAAATATTAAAACATTAACACGCAGGTTCACGAAGCAAGTTGGTCATACACTACACTACAATTTTTAATAACTATTATTAAGTCCGTTTCCAGTTCACGACACAATTTTAATTTAAGCTAAAACACACTGATGTGATAAATTTAGTTGACTTAGAAAAGAAGTTAAAGAAGATAGATATTAAAAGAAATATGAGTGACTATCCCGCTTTTCCAATCTGTTAAAATCTAAAACTTAACCCACTTCTCAACTAATGCTAATATAATATTATCATTTGGTTCAAATTATAGAAAAATTTAATTGACATTCCACAATAAGTCAACATAATATACTTAGAGATGTTCGATTGTTTATTATAGGTGTGCTAGTGGCTGTTTTGATGTATAGTAGTGAATGTTGGGTGTGAATGAGCAAACAGGAATAGATTTTGCGAGTAATTGCTGTGGAAACAAGACGGGATCATTTCCACGGGATCTATAGGATGCGGGCACTCACATGACAATGTGACGTTTTGTGACGTAAAAACAGCTGCTTGGACTTGCGATCACCGCGCCACCTACAAAGGCCGTATTTATTTGGGCTTTTTAAAGTAACCTGGTAGGTTACTTTTGTTTAATTGGCACACTTTAAGTAACCTGGAACTGTTCTTGAACTGACCCTGGGGTAGTTTTTGAAATTATGAAAATTGTTTGTCGCCTGTGGGAATCGAACCAGGGTTCTCAGGATCCACAGGCCGACTTCATACCACTGAGCTAGCCACCACTTTGACATATAAATGTACATGTTTTAATCTTTTGAATATAAAATTAAATGTTTTTTTGTTGTACATAAAATAGGGTGAAATTAGCGTTTCTGACCCTGAGCATATTATTAGCCCTCGGCACTTTGCGCCTCGTGCTAATAATCATGCCACGGGCTAGAAACGCCTATTTTCACCCCTGATACATAAATAACTATCATAGTATTGGTACCATAAAGAGTTATTTTACAGTACTAGTACTATAAAAATAATGTTATAGTACGATTTAACAAAAAATAGTGTATGCTGCTCGTACTGAAAGAGTCATTAATGGACTAGAAGGCTCCAGGACTCATCTACGGCTAGTCCTGGAAATTGCTTACTTGTCCTATAAAGTTTCACTTTCAGTACTTGCAACGTAAATAACTATTAAAGTATATCAAAGAAACGGATTTTTCCCAACAACAAAATCTGTCTTGAATATTGGCGAAAAAATACATAGTGGCTGACATCTGGTGGCAAAATTTGAAAGGTCCCTAATTGGGAAAACAAAGCGTTGTTTACATTGCAAGAGATAAGAGATTTGAACAGAAAAATGAGCAAATCTAAGACATTTTGCTCAGTACCTCAATGTAACAATTATATTAGCGAAAAAATATCTTTGCATTATTTTCCCAAAGACTTAAAAATCCGACATGCGTGGGTTCATGCATTAAAAATAGGAAAACCAGTAAGTAAGTACATGAATGTATGTTCTGAACATTTCAGTCCTACAGATTTTGTATCACCGGGTATGTAATTGTGAACATGTGTAATTAATTGTTTGTTATTGTTATTATCATTACATATATTTTTAAAAGGGTATCGTTCAAAGCTGATGAAGAAAAAATTAAAACCTGATACTGTTCCAACCAAAAAATTACCAGTAGGTAGTTTTCCGAATCAAAAGAAAAATTCAAGCAGAGATGATAGAACAATAAAGCGGAATATTAACAAGTAAATACCGAATATAGAGTTAAAAAATTGTTCGATGTTAGTAATTTTCATATATTTGCAGAACAGTATCAAACTTAAAAGCGGATTTAGTGACAGAAACAAGCACGGCACAAAGAATGGAGCTTTCCTCCATTGTAGAAACAGATATTTCCTCACAGCCATCATGTTCCTAAATATCACTGGAGTCAGTGCCTGACAAAATATCCGCCATCAGATGTGATAATGTCAAATTAATTTAGGGATATGTGATATGAAAGAAACTTTAATTAACTGTTTATTCCAATCAGATAAAAACATGTGTGCATATACGCGAATAAATATTAAACATTTGTGAAAATAGAACACTGCATGCAAATAGCATCTTCAACATGGAAGTTGCACAATAAAAATATAAAAGAAAGAACATTATTAGTTTTCGTAAAATTAAAAACTGATTTATCTTTCAGAGTTTTGGCTGTTATGTTTAAAATTTTATTTACAACAGCTCAAAATTACTTGCACGATACAATAAACATAATGGGGCAATGATATTTCCATACTCAAAACGAATAAAAAGTCCAAACTTTATAATAAAAACGAAACTAAAACACCAAACAACACGTCGAATACATACAAAGCAATGGCGGTATCTGGTTTGTTTTCCCAATTAGAGTGCGCGACGACAGTGCCACCTATAGTTGAGTTTTTTCGCGAATACCTTTCTCAAATTATATAATAAATGGAATATAAATTATAAGTAATTAAAAATTAAAAATAGCACTAATTAAAAATTGAACTGCAAACTGTAACAAATCATTAGCAAATAAGAGAACCTGTCCAAATTACAGACAGAGACTAATTTCTAATTGTAGTTTAAGTACTGTCACATAAAAAAGTAGTGAAATATTGCATCCAGCTTCGCCAAAAAGAATAACGATTTTGTTGCACAGTTTTGGCAACTCTGTAATATCATTTAAAAAAATAAAATTCTCTTGGCAGGTAAAACAAACAGCGTAAAACATTAAATAGATATAAATCTTCATTATATAGCATTCTTTTGTCACTCAACTGTCAGATATTATTATCACAAAAATGAATTTGTAAAACATTACTAAGAAAAGCAAATTTTAATGTATTATCTTTTCTTTTGCAGAAGAGGATGAATCACAGATCTTTGTGAAATTCTTCAAGTTCCATAAATGCTACGACCTTATACCAACATCAGCAAAATTGGTTGTTTTTGATACGCAATTGCTGGTCAAGAAAGCCTTCTTCGCGTTAGTGTACAATGGTAAGTTTCACAGTTTCCATAGCAACGCATTTTGTCAAACAAAAACAAACTCTTATTAGAACTTGTTTTTCCATTGACGAGATAAATAAATAATCGAATTATTCATTGGGCTTAAGGGGGGACACCCATTGAAAATTTTCAAGAAATCGAATTTTTTTTGCATTTTCGGCATCTTTATACTGCCTAGAATGTTGTGTCAAAATATCAATTTGATATACAAAGTCGTTACGAAGAAGAAAGAAAAAATAGGGAATTGAGCAGGTATAAAATTTATATAAAACTCAAATCTTTAAAGGCGTTTTTCTCGAAACCACATTTTTTTACCTTGCAGGACAGAGATTTCTGAAACTATTCGATAAATTTTGCTGATTCTTTCGATTTTCTATGTAGAAATGAATTATCTGAAAGGTAGCATAGAATTTTCGGATAAACCAACTTTTCGATTTTTTATGCGCATTTTAGTAGCGATTTTTTCAACGAAAAATTGAACTTTTTTTTGAGCACCGCCATTTTGGTAATTTTGCGAATTTCGAAAAAATCCTTTGCTACCTTTTAGATAATTTAATTTAGAACCCGAAACACGAATCCATTTTTTTCTCAGATGTTTGAGTACTGAACGCACTGTCCCGCAAGCGACCAATGCACCGCCTGCAGCTCTCTATTCGCAGGGCTGCCAATGGCAGGGAAATAAATTGTTTCTGCTGAAATTTTCTGAAAATAAAGCTGAAATATTACTTTATAACATGATAAAAACCCAAAGCGATTGCATTTATTCTAATGTCCTAAAAAAATTATCAAAAAATACCTTTTTTGTTAGCAGGCTCAACGGGTGTCCCCCCTTAATTGATTTAGAGTTGAAATGACATTAGGTGGTAATGTTATAAATCTCCATCAAGTAGATTGTTGAATGTATTGTTTTTATTTGTATAATTCTGGGCTTCGTGATCTTCATTTACTTTTCTCGCCCACAGTAATTTCAGCACATTTTGACAACCCACGCGTATTTTAACACGCGGCCAACTAGGTCTGAATTTAAGTGACATGTGCACTAGCATTTGTTTTGAGTGTACCAGCCACTTATTAAAATTGGCACGGTATTATTACTTAATGCAGTCCACATTTCTTTTCTCGTAGTTTTATGTACATTAAATTTTTTTGTAGAATGAAGTAAGATTTGATAAAAAATTTAGAAATAATAAAATGCATTTTATTGGTAAATAAAAATCTGTAATTTAATTCATATTTTGAAACGAGCAACTGAAGAAAACATTATTTTTCACATTTCTGGGAGTAAATGGCATATTTCAGTCGTCATTTTCATAGACTGAAGTGTCTCTTTTAATCCCGGGGAGATTAAATTTGCAATTTAAACCCGCCGGGATTAAATTGGCAGGTAAACAAGCATTATCATAGCAATAACCTCAAAATATTTCACTTTGTTTTTGTTGTCTAAGTTAGCTAAAAATTTGTGTAATGCTGTCATTGTGAATTATATGTCAAGCCAATATCAAAATTAATTATTAATTTAAAATGTATGGCTGGAAGTACGAAAAATTGTATATGTACCACAGGAGTGAAGTGCATTTAATCCCTCAGATGATTATTTCCCTCAACTGCTGCTTGTAAATTAACTTCACCCTTAGGGTTAAATTATGCACTTCAGTCCCATGGTATATAATATACTAATAATTATCTAGTGTGGACGATTTAAATATTTGAAATTGTTATTTGAAACTTTTCTTTCTATTTGCCGCAAATTATAAATTAATAGTTTTTTTTCTGAAACCGGCAAGGAAGTGCCTACTTTTCTAACCAATTTAACAGTCAAAAATAACAGTCTGGTAAAGTACAAAACAGTCTGGTGAAGGTTTTACCTGACTGTTATTAGTAGCTGTATTCCATTCATCACTTGGTTCACTTAAATCAGTTCAAATAAATTCGACAACATGACTAAATGAATTGAATTAAACAAACTGATGCACTTAGTCTCGTGAATTACTTAAAAAATAATTAGTATCTCTAATTCTATCACTGGAAAAAAAGTTAGCGAAGTAATCCTGCGAAATAAATAAGTAATCTGGTTCAGTAAATGTAAGTTATATCTGACCCAAATGACAAATGGAATACGCCGTTTGTTGTAGCCTTGGATACGTAGTCTACTGTCAGTACAATTCATATAAAAAAATTAAACATTTTGAATTATTCATGATTAATTATTGATTAAATTAAACGGTTCAGAAAAAATAGTATACATAATACGTCAGGAAAGTGTTTTATTTGAATCAGCGGATTCAAATACTCGGCCTGCGGCCTCGTATTTCAAACAACCGCTTCGTCAAGTAAAATATCACTTTCCTGACTCATTATGTAATATACTATTGTACAACTAGTAATGAAAGCAATAATTCTTTTCGCAGTTTGATGTACGACGACAAAGCCGGAGTGTATCAGTCAAATGAGTGAAAAAAAAGATGCTTTCATACGTGTTGTACATGTATTTTTTTGTATACTGATATTAAATTGATTTTACTTAGACAAACATTATTTTGATGCATGTCAAAATTTCTGTAGTATGTTGTTTAAATATCTTCAATGAGATAAATAAATAAAAATATTGAAAAACACTAAATTTAAATCAATAAAAATGTAGTATTTACTTTTTGTCACTATTTTTACACTTTTCACGCGATTTTTGGTTAAAAATAAACAATACCAGCAGTACAGTGGTGTGGGTAGCGTACGGCATTCGAATCCCGATAAATAAGTAAATAAACTTTCATGACTAATAGCAAAAAAAATATTTGAAGTCGTTCATTGCCTACTAAAGGAAAAACTTGACATTTTGTAATAAGTGTAATAGTGATGATTTCAGTAGGTGGAAAATATTATTATGGAATTTCCGGTTGTGGCAACAATTCAGTAAAATTAAATATGACACATAAGAATTTTTGTATACTCGGATTGCATTTTTAAAATTTTCTGTTCAACCACAGTAAAGTTATTTGTTTTAACGTTATTTATTTGTTACAAATAATTATTTTCTTCTGCTCAATTTCTATCATTATGTAATATGTCAGAGGCTACTACATCATATCTCATATGTCTCTCCACTTAGTGAAGTAGCAAGAACTCAACTTTACCATTTTCATTCATATTCCGTCTTATACAAGCTTGTACATTTTATTTCATCTCTTGGAATTATTTGCCCGTGCGTCTATCTATGTATGTTTTATTTACTTTTATATTGTATGTATTTAAATTTGGTTTGTTTGTTTGTTTGTTTACGTAGGTGTGAGGGCAGCACCGTTATGGGACAGTTTACAGCAACGGTTCGTAGGAATGTTAACAATCACAGATTTCATCAAGATCTTACAAATGTATTATACGTCACCGTCAGTCACGATGGATGAACTAGAAGAACATAAACTAGATACTTGGAGAAAAGTCCTGAAAGGAAACGATAATCCTCTGGTGTACATAGGTCCAGATGCGTCCCTCTACGATGCAATACGAACATTAATCCACAACAGAATACATCGACTTCCGGTTATAGATCCTGATACCGGAAATGTACTATATATACTCACACATAAACGGATACTTCGGTTTCTGTTCTTATATGTATGTTACAATTATTCATTTCTAATTCTGTACAGTAGTTTATATTTATTTGTTTTATGTTATAGATAAATGAATTACCAAAACCAAGTTACATGAACAAAACATTAAGAGAATTAAAAATAGGAACATACGACAATATAGAAACAGCTAGCGCAGATACCTCAATCATTTTGGCTTTAAAGAAATTTGTAGAAAGGCGAGTTTCAGCTTTACCAATAATCGATACTGAACGCAGACTTGTAGATATATATGCTAAATTTGATGTAATTGTAAGTATTTCAATTCAATTGTAAATAATAAAGACTTTGTAATTGTTTTGTTTTTCTAGAATTTGGCAGCTGAAAAAACTTATAACGACTTAGATGTTTCGTTGAAAAAAGCAAATGAACACCGCAACGAATGGTTCGAAGGTGTACAAAAATGCAAATTAGATGAAACTTTGTTTACAATCATGGAGAAAATTGTTCGAGCAGAAGTAATTTTATTGTATCTTATTATAAACTAAATGTATTAATATTTTTATTTCTGTAGGTGCATAGATTAGTTGTAGTAGACGAAGAAGATAAAGTAATAGGAATAATATCCCTGTCTGATTTGCTTCTCTATCTTGTATTGCGGCCATGCGGCGAAGATAGTTCCACAAATGGTGTCACTTCGCTTCGAGCGGTAATATATTTCCAATGTTCAGTCTATTTACGATACTTAATCATTTATTTTTTGCAGGCCAATCTGAGTAAGAGTGCATCAGATAGCGAGCTAGCAGAAAAGGAAATGGAGCAAACAATTCCAGAAGAGGAGGGCACAGAAGACGGTATGGAAGATGGTATAGTGAATGAAGAAAGGCGAGACAGCCAGCCAGAACCGGAAGCAGAAGTAGAAGCAGATACAGAAGTGGAAGACAAGGAAGATAGCTTGCCATCTACTCCTACAACGTTGGACGCACCCACGCCACTGGTGGCCGACACCTGTTTCCGGGAGGTCACCGTTTCCGGTGGCGATTGAGCTACGCTTGTTTCCGCCCTCTACCAAAACGGGTCGCAGTCGTCAGATGTCAGTCGTTCTCTAACTCTAACTAAACAGTTCTCGCTTTGTCATCATTGCAACTTGCAAGGTACATTGTTCGCACTAGAGTTATATATTCAAAAACTGGGTTGTAATACTAATATAAACATATATATTTATAAATATATAATAACTGTTGATTATTGGAAATATTAAAAAGGCGATAGTTTTTCTATATTTTGTACTTAATGATATAAACATTGTTAAGAATAATACCAAAGACTGCAGAACAGTGGGCTGAAAGAGCATTATATACACGTAAATGTACAATACAATAAAGCTAGTTTTATACACTGAGCGCACTCTGAATTGTTTGTCGCGCTGCCTCCCTCCGACAGGGCCAGGGCGCCCCCGCAATCCGAACAAATGCAAACTTTGCTCGGACATTCAGATGCAGATTTTTTAACCATTATTTATAAATAGTAGCTTTGCGTAAGTATTATATAATTATGTAGTGTAGTAGAATCCTAATGATGGTTTCCAGAGATTTCTAAGTGAAAGCTTATTGTGATGTATGAAATAAGAACTTGAATCACAACTATCAAACGTTTGGTCAGAGACAAATATTTCAGTGATGTAAATAATTACGGAATGTACGAAATTTTTGCTCATTTTATAGGGTCACATTGCAACGCTATAATATTCAAGCACAGATTTATATTCACGTCTCTTTTTTCACTCACTGCTTCGTTCAAACGCAATCTCGTGAATACGGATTTAGTAAAAATTCTGAAAATTATATTCAATTAATCAATCTTGACCTAATCTGTTTCGACGATTGCACGCCTCTGGCGTGACTTATAATTTAATCGTGAATTAAACAATTTCAAAAAAAATCTGAAAGCTTTACTAAATCCACTCTTTTATGAATTTGTAGTCAGTACATGAAAAAAAAAACAATAGGCAGAATAGGTCGTGCTTGAAAATTATAATGATGGATGCATTCCCCTTCATTTTAGTAGAATTATTGTGCTTTTTGGAGTCAAATGAAGTTGGCAAAATATTTTACCGCTGGTTTACATCACTGACTCTTTACATTAAATTGAAATAATGTGATCAATGTAGTGCATATACTTTTATTTATAGTATTGTGTGTAGATTTTATGCAAATAAATTAAATTATATTTCGGCATTACATTTTGTTTATTGGTGGTATTTTCAAGATATTGCTCATCCATAAGGATATCATAGAAATAAACTATTTAGTTCTACAGTTACTGATCATTGTTTTACTGTTTAGTTACTATTGTAAAAAGGTAAATTTGTAAAGATATTGTACAGATCGAATAGATTAAGTTTGCTACACAATGTACCAGTCACTAAACTGCCGATGGTTTCTGAATGTAAATATGGAGTGTAACTAAAGATAAATTGTATTTACTAAATTAGAACATTTTAACAACGATACATGTAACTTACTAATAATAATATTGGTAGTGTTTGGGCCAGCATCAATGTGCGCCGGCCTACTTCACAGTACAATGCTTATTGTTCAATATAATTTATGCATAATTTATTATTTGCATAAATACGAATTTCAAAAAATATATATCAAAGAGTAAAATACAGTTTATTATTTTTAGTAGTTTAACTTATAGCTATATTTGTCCTTAAACTGTAGCTCTAACTCCGTTATCTGTTCATTTTTTCCATGATTCCTCTATAGATTATATTTATTTCGGCGTTCTGTGAACAAATCATTTATATTGTTATTTCTATTTTACTTTTATGCAGTTTTGCTCTCGTTCGAAGCTATCAACATAAACAATAATTTTTAACCACACTTTTTACGAAGCTGTCAATATATTCTTTTTTATAATAGCATTACAGAAAGAAAAATAAAATGTCAATGCGAATTATTCCTGTCACAGAATATGGAAATTTTAATAATCTTTAAAGTAAACATGAAATATAAAAAGTTGTTATTAACATAACGATCGATTATAGATAATGATCCAGTTACAGAATTTGGGGGTATTTCAGGAAAGTTCTACAAATAAATAGTATGTCTTATCATATTTCTATTTATTTCATCATTGAAGGTTTGTAATGCGAAATAATTTTGCGCAACATTGAACGTGCCGCTGACCGGTACTATCATGCACATGCGCGTTGTGTACTAATTATCCGCACTGCGGAAGAATAAGAAGAGATTTGACATCCGTCAACAAATTTCGTGGTTACTATTTGTGTAATTTTTATAATTATCTTATAAGTATTAACAATTTTTCATCAGCCCATAGTTGTTTTTATTCAAAATGGGTGTTCCAAAGTTTTTTCGATATATAAGTGAAAGATATCCATGTCTCAGTGAACTAGTTAAAGAACACCAAGTATGTTTATATCACATTATTTTATTTAATAAAATTAATGTTTTTCTTTGTATTGCAGATTCCTGAGTTTGATAATCTTTACTTGGATATGAATGGAATAATTCATATGTGTTCCCATCCAGATGATTATGATCCTCATTTTCGTATCTCTGAAGAGAAAATGTTCAGCGATATTTTCCATTATATTGAGGTTAATACAGTACATAAAGAGCTATGAATCTCTATTTTCATATTTTTCTCTCGTTTAGGTATTATTTCGAATGATTAAACCTCAACAACTATTTTTCATGGCTGTGGATGGCGTTGCTCCAAGAGCAAAAATGAATCAACAAAGAGGGCGCAGGTACTATTCATAAGTTAAATTAAATAATAAAAGGTAATAATATATCATACATAGATTTCGTTCTGCAAAAGAGGCTGAAGTTTTAGAAGCTAAAGCTAAAGAACGGGGAGAGGAACTTCCTGAAGAAGCTAGATTTGATTCTAACTGCATTACTCCTGGAACTTTATTTATGGCACGTTTGCACGAGCAGCTAAAATATTTTGTTACAAATAAAATTTCTACTGACAAACTTTGGCAAAAGTGCAAAATCATTTTATCTGGGCATGAGGTAACAGATAACATATTTCATCATGTTACAGTCTTATTACATAATATTTCGTAGACTCCTGGGGAAGGTGAACATAAAATCATGGATTATATAAGATACATGAAGGCGCAACCAGGATACGATCCAAATACGCGGCATTGCCTTTATGGTTTAGATGCTGATTTAATCATGTTAGGATTATGTAGTCATGAACCTCATTTTTCGTTACTTAGAGAAGAGGTAGACTTACCTAAATATCTGCCGAACTTTAATTATAATATTGTATTTGTTTAGGTACGATTCGGAAAGAAATCGAAACGTAAGAACATTCCTGAGCAAATTACATTTTTCTTGTTACATTTATCATTAATGCGCGAGTACCTGGAACTTGAATTTTTACCTTTAAAAGACACACTGCCCTTCGAATACGACATGGAAAAAATCATAGATGACTGGGTTCTAATGGGATTTCTAGTTGGTAATGATTTTATTCCTCATTTACCTAATTTGCATATAGCAAGTGGTGCATTACCAGTATTGTACAACGCTTACATGAAGATTTTACCGACATTAAATGGTAACAAATTCAAATCAATTCAATTTTTATCGAATTAAATGTAATTATTTGTGGTAGGTTATATTAACGAGGCTGGACAATTAAATCTTGATAGATTTGAAAAATTCATGTCTGCATTGGCTTCAGTCGATAGGGATCATTTTAGTGAGCAATACGCTGATTTAAAGTATTTTCATAGTAAAACTGGGCGAAATCCCAACAATAAAGAACGAACTAGTGTAAGTAGCAAATATATTTACTTAACTAATATAATATTAAGTGACTGGGAATTATTAAGAATTTTTTAAATGCACAGGACTTCAGTCAATAAATAACTTTTATTCACGAAACCGATAACATCAACGTTTCGTTGCCAAATGCAACATCATCAGGATTAGTCAGTAAAAAAAAATGTTAACAATGATTTTTAAATTATTGAAAAACATAAATAATTTAAAAATCATTGTTAATATTTTAAATTTACTGACTAATCCTGATGATGTTGCATTTGGCAACGAAACGTTGATGTTGTCGATTTCGTGAATAAAAGTTATTTATTGACTGAGTTCCTGTGTAATTAAAAAAATCTTAATATTTACTTAACATTTATTCATTCTGCAATTAATATTCGCCAAACATTTCTATAAGCTTAGTAATTCCTCCCACACATAATCATTTATTGCTTGGTCGCCAACGCAATCTTTTATCACCAAGTTCACTAACTTATATCTATTTTACTCATCTTATATTCACAATACGCATATACCAACGGTTAATTACAAATATATACTTATACCGTGTGCCACGTAAATGTTGACATAGGTAGTTAATATGTAAAATCAGTTTTTCGTAAATAAAAAATGTCCAGCGAAAAATTATGGGAACAAATTTTATATCACAATACTGTCAATATCTCTATATATATATATATATATATATATATATATATATATATATTTTTTTGTGATATGGCTTCAACTGCTTTGGTTACTAGCCGGTATGATGATGGAAGCGTCTGCGCTGTAGTCAGCTACAGACGCTGATTGATGCCAGCCCTGACCGGGAATCGAACCCGGGACTTCTGGGTCAGTAGTATAGTAGTCTAAACCACTGAGCCATAGAGGTCGGCTCTCTATATTTTATTTAATACAGATTATTTCATTCTCATAGCATACTTTAATGAAATTAATAAAAATTATTCTTAATTTTTCGCCTGGTCTTTTATTTCTACTGGCGTAAAGTGCTTGCAATTTGTTTTAAATATTTTAATCTATCACTGTCAAGACTATTTTAATTTATTCAACAGTTCTGGCGATGAAAACCATTGTAACACGAGGGGGTATGAACATCGCGAGCGCGTAGTATTTGTTTGTGAATGAAACGTTTCGCGGTTACTATTAATTAACTAAATAATAACGCACCATAAAACAAAACTTTATTTAACGTGAATTACTATAATACGAGTTAAATTATAATAAAATAGATGAAAAAACATATAAGAATAATTAAATGCTAATTAAATACGTGCGGAGCGCGCAAACGGATTCGACGTCGGTCACATCTTGACCGGCCGACGGAGCAAACCTGGCTTGACTGATGCTACAGCTCAAAAACAGACGCTATGTTTTTGAACGGTGGTGAAGAGTGGTATTTTGGGGATGCAACACATGGCTGACGACTGCAGATGACCACACATATTCGTTGTCACGATAAGATTTTTTCTCAGAATCTTATCGCACAAAACAGGGAAGCAAACTAACAGAATATCTACAATTCAAAACCACCTTGCTACACCATTCAGCATTCATTTCTTCGAAGTACTTAGATATTTGTCTTGTACTGCGCCCCCCATAATACATTCTAATAATATTAATGCGCTCCTCGACATTTAAAATATCCATAATGACAGATTAAAATATTTAAAACAAATTTACTTTACGACAGTACCAATAAAATAGTAGAGGAGAAATTAGGAATTATTTTTATTAATTTAATTAGGGTACGTTATCAGAATGAAATAATCTGTATTAAATAAAATGTAGGGATATTGGCAGTATTGAGATATAAAATTTGATCCCGTCATTTTTTGCCGGACATTTTTTATTTACTATGCTGATTTTTACTTGGGACACACGGTATAACATTACCCTATCCCTATCATTTATGGGGTTGATGGCTCAATGGTATCAAGTCGGCCTATTGATCCTAAGAACCCTGGTTCGATTCTCACAACCGACAAACATTTTAACCACATTTAAATTACCCTTGTGACTCTCCCACCACTAACATCTTTGGAGGTCGTTCTTTGATGGTTAGTAATCGCACTTTACGCGCATAAATATATCACTTACCGAGATCTGCGAAAGGCGTAATAATTAATTTTTTTTGGCTTCTTGGCAGATCAACTTCTTAGGTCATATGCCACCATTACGCCCTGGTCTGCGTTTTAGGTATTATTAGTCAACAGCAACGCCGGTTTCGCTTAGATCAGTTACAACGAGTTGTGCCATGGCCGTTGATAAAGGATAAATTTGTTTATTTATTTATCCTAGGGTCCCTGGAAACATTAACTCAAAAATAATTAATTAAATTCATCCTGCAATTAATCTTCACCAAACATTTCTATCCTTTCACACCACGTTTATCCACATTCATAATTTCTGTCGTATAAGCTCGTCGTATCTTTCGTTTAAACAACTTTAAATTATATCCATTCTTTTATTAAAATTTGCATGCCGACTGTTCTAACAACATTGTGTTAATCTTCCACTCATCATACATCATCGTGTTGTAATTTATAAATTTTAATAGTATAAACCGAGAAATTTAGAAGTATGGCAACCAGACGATTGTGATAATGACATTGTTGATAAGGCGGAAACAAAGACAACAAACAAAGAATTAGCTGCTTTAATTAAATCAACTGATGATATGGTAAAATAATTTCACATTCTTTAATTATCATTACTCATTGTTTGTTTTTTTTTCATAGTTATTAGATGACTTCCTGAAGAATGAACCTTATGATGAAACAGTTGAAATAAAATTGCTCTCAAATCCTGAGCTTTTCGTTACTGCCAAAGCTGATGATTTGGTAAGAAAGAAATTAATATAAAATTAATCTTTGATCATGATTTTTAATCTTTCTGATAGCTTACTGGGGCAGAAACAGAAACTACAAGTCACACGACAGATTCAACTTTACTTATAGACATTTTATGTTCAGAAGATAAACAATCTGAAGAACTGATTCCTGAGGATGAAAAGATAAACACTGAAAATTTAGTTGTAAGTTACATTTAATTCTTGAGAAACAAAACAATAAAATTTAACAGGCAAATGGATTAGCGCTAATTCCATTTTTTATTTCATTCTTAACTTCCAATTCACGAAACACACCAATTAGCATCAAATTTAATTCATTTTGTGATTTTGTTTTTATTTAAAACAGTTATATATAATATTAAAAATAGTATTAGCGCTAATCCGCTTTATGAATCTGCCTATAATATCTTTTGTTAGTTGTTAGAGCCATCGGAATCAAATTTGGCAGACCTAGCTCTGGATGATATTGAGTTACACGATGATGAAGATGCTACGTCTCCCTATTACTCCGAATCTGACACAGAAGAAGAAGATCTTATGACTGCAGAATTTATCCAACATAAGAATGATTACTACATGAACAAATTGGATTATTCTAAAGTCACTCCGTAAGTTTCCACTTGATTTGACCATATCTGTTGGCTTGTTTTGTTTTTCGGGAAAACAAGAACGTGAATAAATTTTCATTTTGTTATTTTTTATTATAAAGTCTTCTACCCATTACTGGGTATGGCACTCTGCCGTAGCAGATTTCGGTAAGTGATATATTTGGTTCTCAAATCCACAGGGCGACTCTATACCAAATTTTATATTTTGAAATTACTATCATAACTGTGTTGGATTCCTGTGAAATAATAAATTCAGTTTTACTTTACGCCACTTACATTTCATTAATACATATTTTAAATTATTTTCCAATATATTTTTATTAATATCTTTTTAAATAATTATTAAATTCACCGACAATTAACAGTTTTTCTGTCTATCTAAAATATTAATTGATGTACTTATTTCAATTTGTTTTTCAATAGTGAAGTGATGCGAGATCAAGCTGAAGGTTACGTAAGAGCAATTCAGTGGAATTTGCATTACTATTACAACGGTGTTTGTTCTTGGTCTTGGTATTATCCTCATCATTATGCTCCTTACATATCTGACATTAAAGGATTCGCTCATCTTAAACTTGAGTATGAGCTTGGTACACCTTTTAGAGCGTTTGAACAGGTATTATTTTCAATTTTTCGAGATTATGTTTATTGTAATTCGATTATTTTTAAAGCTTTTGGCCGTACTTCCTGCTGCAAGTAAAGTACTGCTCCCTGTTCCGTATCAGGAATTAATGACTTCTGAAGATTCACCTATAATTGACTTTTATCCACAAGAATTTAGAACTGATTTAAATGGAAAAAAGCAAGAATGGGAAGCTGTTGTTCTTATCCCATTTATTGATGAGGTTAATTAACTTTTTATAGATACAAATATGTTTTATTAACCTAAATCTGGTATTTCAATCGTTTAATTTAGATTGCGCTACTAAAAGCGATGGCAGAATGCAATGAAAGGCTAACCGAAGAAGAAGCAAAGCGAAATTCTCATGGACCGATGTTAGTTTATAAATATACTGAAGACGATTTAGGAACTTATACAGCTCCTGAATATTACCCAACAATCGAAGTAAATCATGCAAAGTTAACTCCAGTAACTATAGAAGAAATTCGTGTTCCGATTGAAAATTTAGTAAAGGGTCCTTGTCCAGGATCTATTCATGATGTTTATTATCCTGGTTTTCCAACTTTGAAACACTTAAAATATACTGTAAGTTAAACATTTATCCTTTTTGAACATGATATTAATTTTTTTGTTTTGAAGGGTCATTTGGAAAAGGCTAAAGTAAAAGTATTCGATACTCCAAGTCAAAATGATAACATGATTATAAAAATTCTACCGCATGAAAAGAATGTTGACATTGAAGAATTAGCGAGGAAACTGTTGGGAACATCTGTACATGTTGCTTGGCCGCATTTAGTTGAAGCTCAGTAAGTTTTTAATCACTTGAAAGGATAATATAGATGGTTAAAATGTTTTTAATTTCAGAGTTGTTTCTGTATCTGACGAGGGATGTCGATATCATAAAACTAGTGTTTCAGGAAAATTTAGTTTAGAAGTCAATAAAGGAAACTTAAATCAACTATGGCAATCTCAAAAGAATGGAATTACTATCTAGTAAGTTATTTTTTATTTTATCTCCCCCTCATCTTTATGTAACTGGATTATTATCTGTTAACAGTTCAGTAGATCGATAAGTTAATGGCAATCCTTATTTTCCATTATTACTCTTTAGATTACTACCACTTTGGTATTTTGTGAGTAATATCGTTTATTCTCTTATTTCTATTTTATTTTTTGCAGTCGTACAAACAGTTTTTAATCACTGTTAATAAACTATAATTATATCCTTTTTTTATAAACACAGTCATGTATATAACTAAATGAAATTCATGAAAATATCATAAAAATAGGAGAATACATTATTTTGGTCACAGAATATCAAAATTGTAATAATCTGTAAAGTAATCATAAAAAATATAAATCATTAGCAGTTAATGCTGCAGCTGCAGAAGGAATTTATTGGACTCAAAATAAAAATTTACAAAAGGCGTATTCCACTTGCCATTTCGATCAGATCTAATTTACATTTACTAAACCAGGTCACTTATTTATTTGGCTGGATTACTTTGCTGACTTTATTTCCAGTGCTAGAATTACAGATTCTAATTTACTTTGAAGTAATTCACCTCAATAAGTGCATCATTTTGCTTAATTCAGTTCATTTAATAGTGTTGTCTAATTTACCTGGCCTGATTTAAGTGAACCAAGTGGTAAATGGAATACAGCTAAAATTACAATTTATTAGTATTAAAACAAAATAACTAACACATGCGCGACTTAATTCTGGAAAATGTTTTGCATTGTTTAAAAGTAAGTTCTTGATAAATTAGACAAAATAACCAAATGAATTGAATTAAGCGAACTGATGCACTTATTGGGGTGAATTATTTCAAAGTCAATTAGAATCAGTAATTCTAGTACTTGCAATAAAGTCAGCGAAGTAATCCAGCGAAATAAATAAGTGATCTGAATCAGCAAATGTAAGTTAGATCTGATCCAAATGGCAAATGGAATACGCCTATTATTAAGGGGAAACTTTGACAGAAAAACTTAATACATTTGTTTGTTATTTTGTTTTAATCCTGTAGTAACACTAATTAAATTTTAATTTCTGCCGTTATGCCAATGGCACACTGGTCGAGGAGCATGAATGAGCATCGAGGAACTCATTGATGAAACAACAGAATGCACCCGTCATTGATGAAAAATAGAGGCGCCTCTATTTCCATCGAGGAGTTCCTCTATGAAACGATTGTGTCTCATTTCACACGTATTATTGTATCTCATTTCATGTTAGCGTGAGCTGTCATTTTGGTTTTGCTTTGTGCTATTTTTTCGTGTTTGTTTATTTTATCAGTCAGGGTGCGTTCTGTTGTTTCATCGATGAGTTCCTCGACGCTCATTCATGCTTCTCGACCAGTGTGCCATTGGCATTAGTATTTAAATTTTATTTAGTATATTTTCTTTTTATAATTAGTTTTTCATTTTCATTTAGTGTATAATTTTGTTCATTTGCAATATTTCCTTTATAAAAAAAAACAGTATTTTGGATACACAACCTCCAAACAACAATAAACTGGGGAAATATCAATTTAAAGATCGATGGAATAGGAATATTTCACTGGTATTATTACCAACATAATTTTTTTTTGTCCCACATAAATTCTATGTATTTGTTGTCAATAGGATGCGGGCACTCACGTGATATTGTGACGTAAAAACAGCTGTCCCGTGAAAGATCACTGCGCCACCTAAAAAATAAATTATTTTTTGGGACGAGGTTTGAAAAGAACCTGGTTCTTTTCAAATCTCGTCCCAAAAAATAGTTAATTTTTGTAGGTGGCGCAGTGATCTTTCACGGGACAGCTGTTTTTACGTCACAATATCACGTGAGTGCCCGCATCCTATGAAACAGAAAACCATGATTAACGGGTACGTTCTGTTGTTTCATCGAAGTGCTCATTGATGCTGATGCTCCTTGACGCTCCTCGAGCAGTGTGCCATAGGCATAAGCTTTGTTATATATCAAATAAATTACTTCTGAAGATGAATAATTTGAAATGTAAAGATTGAGTTCAATTAACGAAGCCAAATATAGAACATTTATTTATTTATTTATTTTTTGTCGTGTTTTAGTTGCAAAGAAAAGCTTGGAATTGACGTAGGAGATACGAGTATTTTAGCTCATGTAAAAATTGTGACTGGAAAAAAATATGTTTCGTCTAATAATGGTCAAGTTGCTTTACAAAAACAATGGGCTGATGTTGAATCATGTTACCCATTACAAGCTGTTGTTCAAAATCTGGTTGTCTATGAAGTTGATAACAATAAAATTGAAACTATCCAAGATTTGTTCCCAATGGGATCGAAATGTTTTATGATTGGACATCCGCATTATGGCTCAATTGGAGAAGTAATAATTGTTTTTAATTTAAAAAGTTACATGAATAATTATTTACTTTTGTTTTTAGGTTATTGATAATGTAAGTTTGAAAAGTGGACGTATAAAAGTGAGCATGAGTGTTCTTCCTGAACCAGATTTATCCACTATGTGCGAATTTGCAGAGAAAGTTAAATATGTTCCCGGCGGATCAGCAGCTCAACGATTATGTAAGACTTAATTTGTTACATATTCCATTTGCTATTTAGATACAATTCAAATACAAAACAAAAATTAATAGGTATTTCTTAATGAACAGTGGTAGCTTTAAGCTACAAAAAGTAGTTTTGGGTTACAAAAAAGCTACAAAAAATAGCTTTAAAAGTAGATTCAGTTGTTATAACAATATTTCTAAGTTGATAGAAAAAAACATATTTCGCTACAAGCTACAGCTATATTTTTCACATTTAGCTAAGCTACAGCTAATTTAAACGTAACTAAGCTAGTAACTAAGCTACAAAAGTAGCTAGCTACTGCCCAGCTCTGATTTGAACTAATTTAAGTGAACCAAGTGGCAAATGGAATACAGTTTATATTTTAAATTTTTCTTTTAGCAATTACACCACATTTGCTCTCAAGAATAACTGGATCAATTTTCGCAATTCCTGGTGTCAAAGGAAATTCAGTTCCTAAACATTCAAGTAAAATGAACATTGGTTTAAATTTGAAATTAAATAAAAAGAACGAAGAAATTCCGGGTTATACAAGAAAAGTAGACGGACAGTGGTTGTATTCATATAACGCAATTCGTCTAGTTCGCAGTTATATGGAATATTGTCCAGATTTGTTTGTGTACATTACTTCTCATTTAGGAAATGATGTATTTTATGAATCTGAACTATTCCCAGAAAATATTGGAGAAGGAAAGATTCAAAAGATAGTTGATTGGATTAAAAAACAACCATTTTCTTCAATCGAACGCCAAAAAGTCGGTAGTCAAACTGTAGAAGTTGAAGTTGTTAAGAAAATAGAAGAAACTATTGATAAATTGTATTCGTTAAACACAAAACCAAAACAAGTCGTTATGCAAGTCAAGCCACATTTATTATACAAGGTAAGAAACTGAGTTTGCTATGAAAATAAATGATTTTAATTTGTCAAATGTCCAAACAATAAGTAGCGTGGATTTAACTCAAATATTGTTGGGTTGATTCACTTGAAAGTACATTTAAAAAGGAACTTGCTTGTGATAAAGTGTAATAATTTTATTTTAGCCTGAAATACAAACTGGCCATCTTCCTCCTGACAGTTCAGCTCAATATCAACTCTACGATCGAGTGGTGAATATTCGTGAGAGTTATACAGTCCCTTTCGGCTGTAAGGGCACCATAATTGGAATTCAAGGGACATCGCTGTTTGCAAACAACGGTGAAGATGATTTAGAGGTTATGTACGATGTCCTATTCGATCAGTCATTTCCTGGAGGTCTACAGTTAAATTGCTCGCCGAATCGAGGCTACAGAGTCCCTAAAACTGCTCTCATTAATATTACACATGGTATGAGAGTTGTTCAGCAGAAGACTGTCAATCCAGGCAAGGAAAAATATTTTATTATTGATGAAGTTGCTAGGGGTGAATGTGGTGATCACGAATTGCGCTATAAATTGTTTAAATTCTAATTAAAATGGTAAATATTTATTTCCTTCCCTCAATAGAACGAGGGCAGTGATTTCATCCCTAAAAAACAAAATACATTTTTGTTCCCTACGGAAGAAAAATAAATTCATATCGGTCCGCCAGGTGACATTTGTCTAAAATATAATACATTTTATTTAAATTTCTAAAATAAATAATTATATCATCACGCCTTCTACCCAATACTGGGTGTGGCATTCTGCCGAAGCAGATCTCGGTAAGTGATATATTTTGCGCGTGAAATGCGGTTACCAGTCGTCAAATCACGGCCCCCAAAGATGTTAGTGGTGGAGGAGACACAGGGGTAGTTTTTGAAATTATGAAAATTGTTTGTCGCCTGTGGGAATCGAATCAGGGTTCTCAGGATCCACAGACCGACTTCATACCACTGAGCCAGCCATCCCATATTAAAATTTCTAATTTGATTAAAATTTGTGCTTTCTAATGTGATATTGAAAAAGCAAATTAAATGTATGCCTTGTGAAGAAAATGTTATTCTTTCTTCACGTGCTTTATATCCCTCGCCTTCGGGAAGAAATTTCTTCCCTTTTGCATCAAAATAATGTAAACATGTTTAACAGCGAAAAATAATAGAATGAAAGAATAATGTGCATTTTAATTTTTCTACGACCGATCAGAGAATAGACATTTCGAACTATCAGTTGAGTGCAGAAAGTTGACGTTTTCCACTCGCCGAGCGGCAGTAAAATTTTAAGTAAGATTGTGTCGATGGATACCTAAAAACTCAATATTTTCAGATGTATTTGAAAACAGAAAAACTCAAAAAATATTTTAAATTATTTTTCAAGAGTTTTTAAACGGTCATAGAAAAAATATTGTGTGCACCACGAGTAGAAAATGTCCTTGTCGCTCATGTATGGTTGTTGATCGAGGCACAGCCATGTGCGAGCGGCATTAGACTATTTTCTGCTTTAGATGCACAAATAACTATTGTTGAATATTGGATGTTGTGTGTATGTAGTTTAAATTTGTGGTAATTCCTTAGCTACAAATAACCCGTGGTACGGCAACATCCCTATGAATCAAAATCAGCAACAACAGCCAGTGCAGTCCCAAAACTCCGCGTTTGCGAGTTGGACTCCATCGAATCAGAATAATTACTATAGACAACAGCATCCTCAGCAGCAGCAGAGGATGTTTCAACCTCCGCATCGTGGTATGCACCCTCCACCACCTTTTGCTCATTTGATGAATCATCACCGGATGCCTGCTCCAGCTTCACAGCAACCTTCTTCCGGAGTCAGGCCACCAAATAAATCAGGAGTTAGTGCTGAGTTTCATGCTTTCTTGCAGGATCTACAGGTAAAATAAATTACAATTATTGTTTAGTAGATTAGTTCAGAGTTATTTATAGAAAAATCAGGGTAAAGGAAAGCATAGATCCCCGAATTCTGCTCAAAGTACTAATCCACCTCCATTGAGGACACCGAATTTATTACAGTCTGGTCAATCTGAGTTGAACCAGACTCGAACTATGTCTAGTTCTTCAAACTCTTCTGCTCAATCTGCAGCTGAAGCATCGGTATTATAATTCATGATTATCAATACTCATGTATTTATATATTTGAGTTTTAATTATAGATTGATCCAGCTGAATCTTTAAAGAAATTACTAAACATATCTGGAAAACAACCATCTGCAAATCTACCATCAACATCTTCAGTTAATAGCAATAGTGTATCTCAACCAATTTCTGTTGAAGATTTCTTTGCAGTAAGTTTATTTTTTTGTAAACTACTTCTAAACAACGTCTAAAAGTAAATGAAATAATATAGTAAAAAATCATTCCGAACTCATTTTCTATGTTGCGGTGCACCTTGGTCGATATTTTAATCAAATAAAACAGGACTTAAATTATGTTAAATTCGGTTTAAATAAAAAATGGATTTGATTTAGGGTCAGTTTTTCAATCATCGATTAATGTTAATCATGATTAACACTAATCGAGAGTAAACCGACGATTGAAAAACTGGCCCTTAATAATGAAATGTTTTCTTAGCATGCAAGAACCAAAGAACAAAAACTCGCTCAAACATCAAATCAGTCTTCAAACAATCCGTATTACAGCGTGCAGTTATTAAATTATTGCCAGGCTCAAAGAATTGGAATTCCTCGGTATAGCTATATGCCCTCTAATAATAACAAAGTACGTGCTCAAATCAGCTTACCAGATGGACGAATGGTTATTGGCGATGAATCTGCATCGAAAGAAGAAGCTACAGAAAATGCTGCAAAAATCATAATTACTGATATGTTACAAATAAATAACGATCCACCATTAAGGCAACCCCATCATAGACCAAATCACCCTTACTCAGGTCCTCGTCCACTAGGATTTCCAATTCCGCCAAAACAATGGTGCCAACGAACTCAGAATCTACAAAGATCTCACAAGCAAAGTCCTAAACAAAACCAAAACTTAAGTTTTCCAAAACAACAGCAAATAAATGGATCTCAGGTTCAAATTCCAATACGTAAGGAACCAGTGAAGAATGAAGATATAAAGTCTCCTGGTTCCACATCTTTCGTGCCACTTCAAGCTGTAAAGCAGCAAAGGAACAAATCAGGTACAAACGTGGGCGAAGGAAACGATGGGAAAAGAACGGAACAGGGTGCTATGGGAGGAAATAGTTCTAACAAAAATGCCACTAAGAAATCTGGTAACAGTCCTGTGAAAAACAGCAATTCACAAGCACAGGTTATTATTACTTATAAATTTATTTTTTTTCTCTAATATGATACATTTGCAGTCTTCGTCCAATTCTCCCCCGAAACAAAGGGTAAGAAGAAGCAGAATAGCGGCCAACTTTAGCGGCCTGCAACAACCTAAACAGTAAATAAAAAATAAGATCAAAAAATAAGAAATTTTGAGATTATATCGAGTATTTTTGTACGTTAAAAGTATGAAATTCAGTTTAGTACGCACATTTCTAATATTATAAAGAAAAAATGAGTGATATGAAATAAAGGTCGTCAATTTAAATGAAGTGAATTTATATTTCTTGTTCAAAAAGAAAATAAAATTTATTTGTGCCATTAAGGATTTTATAAGTTGTGAACTTTTATGTATATGAAATAATGAAAAGGAAATGTGAATAAATATTATTTTGACAAAGGGATAATTTGCTTGTTTAAAGAACTTGCTTGGCTAGATTAATACGTATTTATTTTAAGTTGAAAATATATCAACTAACTAACAAATCATAAAATGACGACAGAAAATCTGAATAACATTTGTATAATAATTTTATATGCAACATTTAAAAAATTGACAATATGTTAATAAACAACTTTTAGTTCAATTAATATTTTTAAATCGTTCAAATTATAGCGCATATTTTTGTGGCCAGTAGTAGCCACTGCATAGGAATGCAAGTACAGCTTTTTTTGTATTTCAACAGTAAAAATTTGCATCAGTAGGAAAGATATTGCACTTTTAAGGTGGTTATTCGTGTTTTCGTTATTTTCTTTTTCTTTTATGTGAATAAAGATTGAAATCACTTGTAGCAATATTTATAAATGTTTCAAATTTATATCACACTACGTCTGAACATGCATGGATTCAATGAATTCTTAATATTTGGTTTTTATTTGTTTATAAAGACTAGAGAAAAAGGTTCAACCAAAAGATGAGAATATTGTAGATCTTACAGTTCTCGAGATAGCAATGGTGGAATACTTAAATTGAATATTCTGTATATATTTTTGGACTCATTGGATGCACACTTCTCAAAATAATAAAGAAGAAACTATCGTCAAATGAAAATTTTGCCAATGTATTTCCTATATATAATATAAAAAATAAATTGACAACTGGTATTTGAGTTGTTTAGATAATATAAATATTTAAGATAAAGACAAAATATTTTTGTTAAATAAAAGTAATGCATGTACTGTAATGATCTTATTGAATTAAAAAAAAATAGTAATATTTCCAGTTGGTCTAAATTTTTATTTTTATCATACACGATCATGGCATATCTTCCGTATATCTGTGTCTTACGTAAAAGCCATTTAATTTAGTTATCTGTAACTTACCTTAATAATTCTGTTGAACGATAAAATGTTCTTTTATGTTGAATATTTTTGATGAGATAAATATTTATTTAATATTTTAAAAGTAAATGATAATTATAGGAATGTTATAATTTAAACGTCTGAGTAAAAATTTGTTCAAAAACAAATAATACGAAAACAGTAATATAAAATTACAATTATTTTACATATGTAATAAAATGCAATAATAATAATAATAGTAAAATAATAAATATTGTATTTGTAGTGTATATTTCTATTCTTGTATCGTTCAAGGTAACATTTATAAACTTTAGTTAGAACGTGCCTTTCACTAATTAAGCCGGTCCAAACCTGCAAACAAGTAACATCGTTCTGGCTACAATTGTCTATCGGAGCTTGTATCATCATCCTGGAGCAGCTGGTGTTCATATCAGCCTTTCCGAAGTCTGTATCATCGTGGACATTATCACCAGAATGTGCATCATCAACTTGGAGCAGCTGGTGTGCTAACCAGCGTCAGCGAAGCCTGTACCGTCGTGGACAACATCATCTGAGTCAACATATCTTCAATTATATCAGAAAATTGCTGCAGTATCAGCAGTGATCGCTGAATGTCGTCCGCAGCTCGCAGCAACAATGTAAGAACATTATTATTTGTAATTGGGTTGTATTTAACCGAGCACCAAAATATGAAAGTTTGCAAGCTTGTTTAAACAGTTAATATTTGCTGTAGCAAAGCAAAAATAAATATTCGACACTATATATAGAGTGTAAAATAAGTAAGGAATATTGAAATTAATCTCCCGAAATAATCTTTTAATCTAATGTTCGGTTTCACCAACAAAAGTTAAATTTTAATCATTGTTTAAATAAATAAAAGCATATCATAATTACATGTCAAATGGAATAATTGACATTGCTATCATATATTCGATTTACTTTTATTTATTTAAACATTTAAACAACGATTAAAATTTAACTTTTGCTGGTGAAACCGAGCATAAGTAAATAAAAAAAAAAGACGTTTCGAAATGTTTTTTTAATTATTTAGATTAACTGATTATTTTAGGAGATAATTTCTATATTGAGTAAGCTGTTGGCACTTGTTGAAACATATTTGATAATATTTAAAAAATACAAAATAAAAACACTTGGTTGTTTCAAAGAAAATATTTATTTTTACTTAATACGTATTTCGGCGTTTACACCATCATCAGA
The DNA here is from genome assembly GCA_911728475.2 of Pterostichus madidus. Classification (NCBI taxonomy): domain Eukaryota; kingdom Metazoa; phylum Arthropoda; class Insecta; order Coleoptera; family Carabidae; genus Pterostichus; species Pterostichus madidus. The sequence goes on along the minus strand of OU452313.1, from coordinate 30,251,990 downwards.
AGTGATGATGGCTAAAAGCCGAAATACGTATTAAGTAAAAATAAGTATTTTCTTTGAAACAACCAAGTGTTTTTCTTTTGTATTTTTAAATTATTTTAAACCCTGCCATTCTATTTTTCTGGAAAGCTTATTTACTATTCCACAATTATGTTTAAAGATTGTTTTTTTTTGTGCTCAATTATTATTTTTGGTATTCGTTTAATTATGTCTGGTAACATAAAATATTTTATTGCAAACATAATATATCAAACAAAATTTGGTTTGTCCATATTTTTATTTTCTATCCTACAAGCTCTTATCCATTTATTTAACAGCTACGCGGTAGTCAGCTTTCAAATAATATCACAAATCATTTTTATGACTGCAACAATCAATTCCAAGATAATCATCTTCCTAAAAAGCATCTCAAATCATTTTATTAGACTTACTTCCTAAATATTTTAATATTTTATAAATATTTTTTGGTTTGATGACATAAATGAAATTGGACGCCATTCAGTCACATATATTTTAATTTGTTGTCTCAATTCTTTTTTGTCATCAACTCAAATTTTGAATATTTGGGCTCTGCGGCATATTTAGTATTAAAATATGTTACATTTATTTATATCATTATCTATATTTTAGAAATATTCGATGAAAGAACAAATCCAGAAGTGACACCAATGCGAATATCCGGAAATACTGATCGCCTGTCCTGTAAGCAGTGCTGGACGTCAAATGCCGGCGACCGGAGCTTCGATGGCCGATATGGTACGATTTTTGCGGTCCATTTTATACACGTAATCAAATAAATATTTCTTTATCTAAGGGTTGATTCGAAAAAAGTTTCAAATAAAATATTATATACACTTTAAGGGTGGTTGTTCGTATCTTCGAAGTTGGGGGTTGTAGAGAAAAAAGTCTCAAATAAAATAGCTATATATTATTATTTTCCACCACTTTTGTTTGAAACTTTTTTCTTTGCAACCCCTAATATCGGAGATACGAACAACTACCCTTACAGTGAAATATCTCTTGTATTAATTAAAATTTCGGGATCGTCCGTGAATTCTGCACTTAGTATTTCAGCGAAATCGAATATGTAGTCATTAATTAGCAGTGTTAAAAAAACAAACGTTAATCGCGCCGAATTTTACATGCAGCTATTTTATTTGAAACTTTTTATTACATAGCGTCTAGATTTTGAAATAAAGTTAAAAAACTTTTTTCCCCTCTCTGAGGTGCATTTACAGAGCTGTACATATATATGTACATGTACTTAAGGTTCACTTTCGTATCAAATCAGATTCTAATGCAAATTCTTTGTGTTTATTTAGGAACCTTCAAATTCAATCCGGACAGCTGTTTTGGTCTTGGAATCATCTTCTGCGGCCTCGGCATCATCTTGGAGCAGCTGGTGTTCAAGGACAACGTCATCGGAGTTATCATCATTATCATTGTCAGCAAAGTTGAGGCTAATTCTGAAGCTCGCTACTAGAGGTATACAATAATATATAAATATGACAGAGATTCTAAAAACTAAAAAGTTTTGTTTAAAATTTATTTATTCATCCCTTAGTTTCAAAAATATTAACTACTTTGTATATAATGTAAATGTGCGATTATTTTGAATATAAGAGCCTTAATAAAAAAAATACTTTAATTAAAAAGACAGAAAATAATAAAATTAAACTTTTTTGATTAGACGCAAAATAATTATTTTTTCTGGACTTCGCAAATTCACGGCGGTAAATGTCGGGCACCGGCAACTTCAACGACGGGTAAAACAAACACAATTTTTGCGGTGAAACTTATTTTTTAGTATTAATCAAGATATACTTCAAATAAAAGAGTTTCATTTTATTATTTTTTTATCAATTTAATTAGGGGATTTTTTATTCAAAATAATCGTGCATTTATGTAATTTTTTAGTTTTATTCTACTTTCCTACAATCAATTTCAAATCAATCATCTTTCCAAAAGGCTGTCTAAATCATTTTCAAGACAATAGTATTCTCTATAAGTTATCCCCAATCAATACCAAATTAATCATCTTCCTAAAACATCTTCCAAATCATTTTAAATGCTGTCATCATCCTCATAAACAATATATTCACTATTCATGCTTTACTTGGCACTAACATATCATTATAAACACTCAACCAATCAAAATAGTTGTTTACAAACATTGTTTCAATATATTGGATCGATCGATTTCTCTTCCACACGAATGCGAGTTTTGCCAGCGCAAAATTAAAAAAAAAAGTATTTTAAAAACACACATGTTCATCCACGGCAAGAAAACATTTCTTTGTAGCAATTTCGGCCGCGGATTCGTCAGCAGAGCTGACCTACAGTACACTCCGGTTTGAGGCCTTACGCAGCAAAACTCAGTCAAATTGGAAGTTTAAAATCACAGCGTACAAAAACCATTCGTTGGTGGCGTCTGCACACAAAGAAATCACTTAAAATATCATTTGAGGAGTTATTGGGGGAAAAAGCCCTACGTTTGTTCGGTTTGCGGCAAGGCCTTCTCGCTGAACGGAACTCTGACTGTTCATATGAGAACTCATACTGGGGAGACGCCCTACTTGTGCCCAGTTTGAGGAAGAGCTTGGGAAAAGACAAACGAAGACATGGAAACCATAATTATTAATGATAAATTAAAAAAGTATAAACAATCATTTTAAAGTGAAAAAGAAATCATTTTCACTTCAATTAATGTGTTTTTTTTTTGTAGTCTTGAAACAACATCATCTTCAACAGAGTCCTTGAAGTCGACACCAGCGTCAAAGCCCGCTCTTAGCAACATCAGTGTGAGTAAATTTATGTTGTTATTTATAATTTCATTTTGTTTGTAAAAAAGTTCCTGCAGTCCCTAAATAATTCCGAAGCCCTTAAAAACATTTTAACATACTTTAGAGACTATATCCTTACCAAAAAAAAAATCCTCGAAGTTATTAAATAATTCAGTAGTCCTTAAAAACATTCTGGCATAGTTTTAAGATCATATCCTTATCAAAAAAAATAAATCCTTAAGTCCCTAAATAACCCTGAAACCCTTAAGAACCTTTTGGCATACTTTTGCGACCATATTCTTACCGAAAAAGCACTGCAGATCCTAAAAACATTCTGACATACTTTTAAGACAGGCTTTTTCAAAAATATAAATCATTCTGTATCATTATCTGTTAATGATAGATAAGTTAATGATAAGTACCGATCAGAAGCTTATTTAATACGTTATCTGTGAGTTCAAAGTTAATTAGTGTTTCATTCGTGAATAACTCTTATTCTGCTTTATATATTTTTGCATATTGCAAAAAATATTATCAGTGAAGGTCATTGAGTCAGCTGGTGATAATACAGATTTAAGCGTGCAAACGTAGCTGTGCGAGAACAGGTGTTTCAAGTGGTCGTCAATCAGTGGCAACAATGGAAGAAACTATAATTGAAGATGATGATATCAAAATATGCGCTAAATGTGTTAAAGATTTTGATGGAGATAAGGTCATAGGCTGCGATGGAAAATGTAAACACTGGTTCCATCTAAAATGTGCTGGAATGAAAGATAAAGATTTTAATGCTATTAGTGCATGTAAGGGAGTAAAATGGTTTTGTGAAGAATGTATGAAATGTTCCTATGTTAGCATTAGAGATGTACAAAATATTGTCGATAAAGCTATAAAAAGTTATCAAAATGAAATAGAAAATCTAAAAATATTAGTGAAAAATGTTGCTAGTCATTTGGTACATAATGAAGTAAAACGTCCCTATTCAGAAGTAACTAGTCAAGCTACGATTATAGTAAAACCAAAAACTACTCAAAAATGTTTGCAAACAAGAAAAGACGTTACAGAAAATGTTAAACCGGCGGAGTTAGCTGTTAGCGTATCCTCTGTTAGGAACGCGAAAAATGGTACCGTTGTTATCAACTGTGAAAAAGAAGAGGATGTCAAAAAAATAGAAAATAAAATAACTGAGAAACTTAGTAAAAATTATGAAATAAAAAGAGGAAACATACGTAATCCATTCATAAAAATTGTGGGAATGACTGAAAAATTATTGGAACAAGATCTAGCTCAAACTGTTATGTTACAAAATGCTACCAAGATTAGTGAAACCTCAACATTTAATATTAAAAGAATCTGGAAAAATGAAAAGAAAAACATGTATAATGCAATAGCTGAAGTTGATGCAATAACTTTTTCAAAAATTATGAATGATGGTAAACTCAATATTGGATGGAATAGATGTGTGGTTTATGAGGATTTAAATATAAGAAGATGCTACAAATGTTGCGGTTTCAATCACTATGCTGATGAATGCAGAAACAAACAAGCGTGTAGTAAATGTGCAGGAGAACATAAATTTAATGTATGTACTAGCAATGATATTAAGTGCAGTAATTGTATTGGCATGAATGAAAAACTAAAACTAAATCTCAATGTCAACCATTCCGTTTTTGACAATGAATGCCCAGTTCTTAGTAAAAAAATTTCTGCTCGAAGAGAACAAGTTAAATACATAAATATATAGCAATCACAGAGTAGAAAAGATTTACCATCATTATTATATTTAAATGCACAAAGTTTCCTAGCACATGCTGATGAAATTCGACAACTTGCAGAAACTAGTAAACCGATTGCAATATTATTATCAGAAACTAGAACTACATCGGACATCATGGATTGTGAACTAGCTATTAATAATTATAAAATTTTTCGTTGTGACTCATTAAGCAGGTTTACCGGTGGTGTCATAATTTTTGTGAAAAATGATATAAAAAGTAAGGTAATAAAAATAGAAAACCATGAATTAAATTATTGGATAATTACTATTAAATTAAATTATGAAAATATAAATTATATAGTGACAGTTTTATATCACTCACCGAACAGTAACCACAATGACTTTTTGAACTTTATTGATGACTTTTTAGAAAGTAATATTAATAATAATGAAACTAATATTTTGCTTGGTGATTTTAATCTAGACTGGACTTCTAATAGTTTCTATGCCAATAAACTTAAACAAATTGTGGAAATGAGTGGCTACAAACAAATGGTTACAGATTACACGCGTGTAACTCAACAGTCAGAAACTTTAATAGATTTAGTATTGTCAAATAATTACGATATAAAATGTCTAGTAAAAAGTACTCCAATGATAACTGATCATCAAATTATAGATATCCGTCTTCCGCAAAATCCAGAAACAAGCAGTGAAAAATGTGTATTTAGTAAAATCAATTATGATGATCTTGAAGATAGACTTTTGCAGTGTGACTGGAACTACCATGTAAGTGATGTTAACGATGTTTATAACAAACTATATCATAATATAACTAGGAGTATTAAATCTAGCAGTGTATGTGTTGTGAGACATAAAAAATTAAAGAATGATAATAAATGGTTTAATAAAAATGTTCAAGATAGTATTAAGAAACGTGATGTCTCATATACAAAATTTACTATTAGCGGTACTATATTAGACTGGAATATCTATAAAGACAATAGAAATCGTGTTGTTAGTACTATAAGACAAGAAAAACAAAAATACTATAATAAACTGATTGATAACTGTAGAAATGATCCTACATCAATGTGGAAAACTCTGAAAGATTTAATTTGTGTAAATAAGAAAAACTTTATTACTGAAATTATGTTTGAAAATAATTTATATTGTGATGCTGCAATTATAGTTAATATTTGTAACAGATTCTATGTAGAGAGTATTACTGATATAATTAACTCTATCGAATGTCCTAGTACTCACATGTTATTCACTGACAGTATTTCTTGTTGTAGTTCCACATTGCATTGTTTTAAAATTATTACTATAGATGAGTTGAAAGCAATTATTTTCTCACAGAAAAATAAGTATAGTGTTGACGAATTAGGAATAGCTGTTCTAAAGAAATTTTTTTACATTGTTGGTTTTCCAATTTTAGATTTTATCAATAAATCCTTGGAATATGGTATTTTTCCTGAAAAATTAAAGCTCTCAACAATAACTCCAGTACCAAAAATTAGTGGAACTAATAAAGTCGACGAATTCCGTCCGATTAATGTATTGCCTGCATGTGAAAAGATATTAGAACTTGTAGTTCACAAACAGCTGTGTTTATATTTTAATAAGAATAATATCATTACTGGTGAACAGTCAGGGTTTCGTAAGAATCACTCATGTGAATCTGCTCTCAACTATGTTATTAATGATTGGAAGCTCAATTTAGATAATAACAGGATCATTTGTGCAATATTTTTAGATCTCAAAAGAGCTTTTGAGACTGTAGATAGAAATATTCTGTTGTCAAAACTAAACAAATATGGTGTGTGTAACTTGGCTTACCAATGGCTAAAAAGTTATTTATCTAACAGAAAACAAATTGTTAAAATTAATAATATTAAATCAGAACTACTTGTAAATAATATGGGAGTACCGCAAGGCAGTGTACTGGGACCTTTACTGTTTTTAATATATATTAATGATATTCCAAATATATTAACTAAATGTAATATTCAATTATTCGCAGATGACACCTTAATATATTATGATAGTAACGATATCGAAGATGCATATTTAACTGTAAATACTGAATTAGATATAGTTCAAAATTGGATGGTTGTAAATAAATTAAAGTTAAATGCTTCTAAATCAAAATATATGATACTGTGTTCCGAAAATAAATATACAGCTATTAAAAATAATTCCAATTGTTCTGTGAATATAGGTAGAAGTAACATAGAATTAGTAGAAGAAATTAAATACTTAGGAGTTGTAATTGATAGAAAATTGAAGTTTCATAATCATGTCCAATATATTTGTAAAAAAATTGCAAAAAAATTAAACTTTCTTCATAGAATTGGTCAAGATCTATCTTTGTGGTCCAGACAACTAATTTATAATACAATAATACTGCCTCATTTCGCTTATTGTAGTACAATACTGTATATGTGTGACCAAGGTGATCTGTATAAGTTACAAAAACTGCAAAACAGATGTATGCGTATTATACTTAAATATAATAAGTACAGTAACATTTCAAATATGCTCACAATATTAAATTGGTTAAATGTTGAACAATTCTGTGAATATAATAGCATGATTTTTATTTTTAAAATACTTAATGGTATGTATCCTAATTTAGCTAACAATTTGCAAAGTGTTAAAAATGTACATAATTATGTAACTAGACAAATTGACCATTTTTATGTTACAAAAAAGAATAAAGTTAGTTCATCAAAATCAATTTTTGATCAAGGGCTGTTAGTTTATAATAAATTACCCTTAGAAATAAAAAATGCTAAATCTCTAAGAGAGTTTAAATATAAAATTAAGAAATTGTATTTACCTTTGTAAAATAATGCTTCTCTTATACGTTTTTGTAATTTTTTGTAAATTGTTATTAGGTATTTATTTAATTTTATTTAATTTGTAATTATGTGGTTATTAGCAACTCTGCTAAATAAATAAATTTATTATTATTATTCTACGTTAAAATGAGCATTATACACTACTATTTAAATTTTATTAACTATTATATACAACATATTTGTTTTAAAATAAGTTAAATTAGTCTTTTCAATTCAAATATAAACGTAAAAAAAAATTCGTGAGACTACTTTGGGGGCAAATGCATAAAATATTAGTTTTCGGGGTTAAATATTGCTTATAATTACAAACAATTACTATAGATTTAAATAACAATTAGTAATAAACAATGTAAAGTAGTTTTCATTGATTAAAAATCAAAATATTTTTGTATGTTAAACCCCTAAAATTGTTTACGTTACGCCACTGAAATTTTAACGATACAGTAGAGTGCTGAAATGTCGGTAACAACATTGCGCATGCGTCAAAATATTGATCGATTGTGGTAGAAAACATGTATGTCCATATAAAGAGTGCTGATTTTGTTATACAATTTTTTGACGTGTTTTGGTACTTTTTTATTGATAATTGAAATATTTAGGTGCCATTTTTGCTGATCCACAACTCTTAGTGAACATTTGCGGATTCATAGTGGCGAGATTCGTTTTGTGCGCAGCTTTTGTGGAAAAAGTTTTATCCAAAATGGCGAATGGAGGACACATTTGAAGAGATGATGAAACAGGTAAGCATTTATAAACAAATCAAATTAAATTTGGTTTGTCCATATTCATAATTCCCATCCTACGAGTTCTTGTCCGTTTATCCACGGCCACGCGGTTGTCAGCCTTTAAGAAATACCACAAATCATTTTTATGACTCATCTTTCCAAAAAGTTTCACCAATCAATTCCAAAGACAATATTTAAGTTTTCCCCAATCAATACCAAATTAATCATCTTCCTAAATCACCTCCAAAATCATTTTAAATGCTGTCATCTTCCCTAAAAGTTCGACCAATCAATTCCAAGTAAATGATTTTACCTAGAAACTCTCCCCGATAAATTTAAAGATAACCATCTTCCTAAAAAGTCTTCCAAATTGATTTTGTGACCCACTATCTTTCCTAAAAGTTTCTTCGAATCATTTATCAGACAATCATCTTTCTAAAAAGTCTTCCCAATCAATTTTAAAATAGTCAACGTTACTAAAAGGTCCCCTTAAATCAATTTCAAGACAACTATCTGCCTCAAAAGCCTCCCAAATCATTTGTAAAACAATAGTCTTGCCTAAAAGTTCTCCCTAATCAATATCAAGACCTACTTCTTCCTAAATATTCTAATATTTTATAAATATTTATTGGTTTGATGACATAAATAAAATTGCACGCCAAGCTGTCAAATTGGAACTTCTAACTTGGCTAAAAGCTAAAAATATATTTATGTTATTGCTTAAAATGACGTAAATATGGTCCTTGTAGCATATTTAACATTAGGAAATGTTAGATTTATTCATATTATGTTAATATATATTAGTTTAATAACATATGGAAAAGTCACGGGAATATTTGAATTTTCTCAAAAACTATTTATGCCATCGACTCAATTGTTGAATATTTGGGCTCTGCGATATATTTAGTATTAAAATACGTTACATTTATTTATATTATTATCTATATTTTAGAAATATTCGAAGAAAGAACAAATCCAGAAGTGGTACCAATGCGAATGTCCGAAAATAATGATCGCCTGTCTTGTAAGCAGTTCTGGACGCTGCAGATTCCAGCCGACAAATGTCGGCGACTGGAGTTTCAATGACCGATATGGTGAGTACGATATTTGCGGTCCATTTTTTACACCAAATCAAATAAATATTTCTTTATCTGAGGGTTGAATCGAAGAAGTTTCAAATAAAATATTATATTATTATTTTCCACTACTTTTGTTTGAAACTTTTTTCTCTACAATCCCTAATTTCGAAGATACGAACAACCACCCTTAAAGTGAAGTATCTTTTATCTCCGTACTCAATATTAGAAGCTGCATGCACAATTCCAACAAAGTTGAATATATCATCATTAATTAACAGTTTCAGAAGTAATTTTTTTTTTGTGGTCAAAATTAAACTTTCTCGGTTCGCGCTGAAATTTTGCAGCTTTTAGGACTTAAGGGGTAAGGCCACTCTAGACAAGGAAAAATAGGGTCATTTTCTAGATTTTTTGTAACGAAATCTAAACGTGCTGCTTAAGAACTGGTTTTGGATCTTTATTTAGTGCTCTTTAAACTTTATTTCAAAATTTTTTTTTAAAGAAAATATTCAAAATTGTCAAATAAAAAAAAATGGCGACTCCTCTCGACGCGTAGGGCAAATCGGGCGAAAATATTCCGGGAACAGCAATGGACATGGAACAAAAAGGGATATGTTTTCTTAATCTCTGATGTATACTCTAAAAAACTACGGGTTGGATTTTGAAAATTTTGATTTTTAACAAAATGGCGCACGTTTGAAAAAAAAGTTCATTATTCGGGACTAAATTTCTGTATAAAAACGATCATAAAAAACGAATGAAGCACTTTTAAAAAAAAGCCCCCATAGTTTTTGAGTATTTTATATCTACAATAAGAAATAAAAAGATTCAGCACGATTCATCAATTAGTATTTCAGATTTCTTTTCGCCCGATTTTGAAAATATGATTTCGAAAAAAACGCGTTTAAAGTTTCGAGTCATATTTTTCATGGGGATATTGCCACTGGCCAATAATTCCCCCCACCATCTCTTAAACCGCCAAAAAATTTACTTGTTGTTTAATGTTAACAGATTGTAAATATCAAAATCAAATTAAAAAAAATATATATTTTTCTAGAAATATTGTATTTACCTCTAATCCGCAATGCCTGCGCCATAAAATTGTCGCTTAGCACGCGGCCTTTTTCCCCTCTGAAATACTTCCGCGCGGCATTTAAATTAATTGTCTCTTATTCCTAAGGGTTTAAACTATAATTTAAGCAAAAAAAAAATGCATTTTTTGAAAATTCTAGAATGGCCTTACCACTTAATACTGAGTGTGGAATTTATAGATAACCCCAAAATTCCTATTAGTACAAAAGATATTTGACTTTAAGGGTGGTTGTTCGTATCTCTGAAGTTAGGGGTTGTATAGAAAAAAGTTTTAACTAAAAAATGTACAGAATAATAAAGTAAAGATATTTTATTTGAAACATTTTATGAAATAACGTTTAGATTTTAAAATAAAGTTTAGAAAGTTGTTGCGCATCTGAGGAGCTGTTACAGAGTGCTGTACCCGATATTATTGCATCTTATGTTACATGTAGTTAGGCGTGATTTGATGACTAATGATTTTAGTATGAATAGAAGAATGTTTAGTTGAGTGTGAAGTGATTGAGCGATGAAAGCTATGAAGAGTGCGGATGGTGAGTGTTTGTGGAATGAATCAGATGTTAGGAATGGATGGTGTGAGTAGGTTAGGGCATAAATTGAGCGAATGGTTGTAGTGAAAATATAGAGGAGAGGTGATTGATGCATGTGAAGATGTTGATGTATGGAGGCGAGAGATTATTTGACTGGTTACTTTATTTGTTTAGATATTGTGTTTATAATGGTGTTTTGGTGACTACATTGATGTACGATAGTGAATGTTGGGTGTAGAAGAAATATCGTGTCCGGAATACTTTGGTGTATGATGAGTGTGAGATTGAGAAAAATGTTGTTAGAAGACATTCCAAGACAATCAGCTTCCCAAAAAGTCTTCTAAATCAACGACTGGTAAAACAAACATAATTTTAGCGGTGAAACGTATTTTATACTAAATCAAGAAATGGTTTCAAATAAAAGAGTTTCATTTCATTATTTTCTGGTCAATTTAAATAGAGTATTTTTTTTATTAAGGCCCTAATATTCAAAATAATCGTACATTTATGTGATTTTTTTATTGTTGCTATATTTCTCACAGTTCACGACATAATATTTTAGATATTATTTGCTATTATATTATAGTTCATTTACTTGATATATTTTCAATTAAATTTTTAATTTGGTTCAAATAAATAGTACCTTTTAAATATATATACTTTTATTTTTGTTAAAGTAAATGTTAATTATAAAAACGTTATAATTTAAACTTTTAGAAATTTATTCAAAAACAAACAATACATATATTGCAATTATTTGTGATTGTGAAATGAATCAGATGTTAGGAATAAATGGTGTGAGTACTTTAGGATTTATATGGTAACAAAAATGGAGCGAATGGTTGTAGTGAAAATGTTTGAGGTGATGAATGTGATATAAATGAGAGGTGATTGATGCATGTGAAGAATGGTAAGATGTTGAAGTATGGAGGTGAGAGGTTATTTGACTGGTTAATTTATTTGTTTAGATATTGTGTTTATAATGATGTTTTGGTGGCTACATTGATGTATGGTAGTGAATGTTGGGTGTAGAAGTGATATCGTGTCCGGAATACATTGGTGTATGATGAGTGTGAGATTGAAAAAAATGTTGTTAGAAGACATTCCAAGACAATCAGCTTCCTAAAAAGTCTTCAAAATCAACGACGGGTAAAACAAACATAATTTTAGCGGTGAAACGTGTTTTATACTAAATCAAGAAATAGTTTCAAATATAAGGCCCTTATATTCAAAATAATCGTACATTTATATGATTGTTTTTATTTTTGCTGTTTCTCACAGTTCATGACATAATATATTTTACATATTATTTGCTATTATATTATAGTTTGTTTACTTGAAATATTTTCAATTAAATTTTGAATTTGGTTTAAATAAATAATTTGTAGTTTTTACTTTTAAAAGTAATTTGTTAAACAGAAGTAACACATGTGATTATTTTATGAATTCGACAAAATGGTTCATGATATTTGCAGTTGGTTTAAATATATACTTTTATTTTTATCATACACGGTCATGGCATATTTTCTGTATATCTGTGTGTTACGTAAAAGCCATTTAATTTACTTATCTATAATTTGGCCTAAATGATGAAATATTCTTTTATGTTGAGTATTTTTGATATGAGAAATATTTATTTAACGTTTTTAAAGTAAATGCTAATTATTGAGACGTTATAATTTAAACTTTTTATTAGAAATTTGTTTAAAAACAAACAATACATATATTGCAATTATTTTACACATATGTAACAAACAGTAGCAATAATAAAATTATTATTTATAATAATATCAAAAGTAAAATGATAAATATTGTATTTGCAGTGTATATTTTTATTCTTTATCGTTCAAGGTAACATTTATAAATTTTAGTTAGAGCGTGCCGTTCACTAATGAATCCGGACGAAACCTGCAAACCCGGCACTTGGCTACTGCTCGCTGTACATTCTAGCCATAAGTCTGTCTCTCTCTAGCACATTGTAATCAGTGGAATGGTTGCGCAAGCTCGTTTACTTGCCTAGAATTCGTTGAAGTGTACAGACGTAGTATCGCGCTCCGCACTTTTTCTTGCATTTCTGCCTTGTAGAAGGCCATAATATCTAAACAATTGCCCTCCGAACACGCTAGTGCCTTCACGTGGGGGCCCAACATACTTTCTACATACTTTCTACATACTTTCTACATATTAGGCAAGTTTTAATAAGCGTATCGTGAGCCGGGTGGGGCGAGTCCCTCGAGACCAAGGTCGTAGTTTGGTGTGTAGGCGGGTCGCCCAGCTAGAGAGTATCTCTGCCGATGACTGCGTGGCCGGGGTCGCCAAATCCCCTCGTTAGAGGTGGCCTTTGGATTTCCGGGCGAGTACATAGAGGCTTCTCTTGCCACGAGCACTGTGGAATACTCTCCCTACGACTCGGGTAGGTTTTGTAGGCGTAAACCGAGAGGTCGGGGCTACGGAATATAGTCCACGTCTTTGTATTAAGTACAAGCACAAATCGGCTGCTTGTCGTAGATTCATTGCGCCATTGCGACACTTAAAATTAGCTATTCGTACACAAAAACTTAGGTAGGGATAAGGCAAGAACAGAAGTCAAGAAAGAACAAAGAAATCAACATTGAAGGCTACGTTGAAGATCAAGAAATGTATAAATGGGATGTTATGGGATGAATGGAATGTGTGGTATGAATGCTGTATGCTGCATGCTCTATATTGATTTACCATAACTTGTACATTGTTCTATTTTACTGCATTTTGTTCTGAGTTTCTGTTTCAGGTTCAACATTCATCAAAATATCTTTATGTATGTTTTTTCTAATGTTTCCAGCTATTCTATGTTACTAATACATTGTTTTTATGTTTATAGGGACATGACTGGCTCTGCAAGCATCTCCTGCGGCCTCAGCATCATCGTGCAGCACCTGGTGTTCAAACCAGCGCCACCGGAGCTGCCGCCAACGTAGACAACGACACCGGTGCTTGTATCATCATCTTGAAGCAGCTGGTGCTCTAAACAGCGCCACCGGAGCTGCCATCATCGTGGACATCGTCAACAAAGCTTGTATCATCATCTTGGATTAGCTGGAGATGTAACCAGCGTCCAAGCTTGTATCATCCTCCTGGAGCAGCTGGAGATGTAACCAGCGTCATCAGAGATCGAACATCAAGTCCGCTGTTCACAACATTATTGTAAGAAAAATTATTTTTTAATTATTTGAGTAAAAGTCTGTTAAAACCAATAATAAATATGTTTTGTTATAATTTAAAATAACTATTTTTACAACATATTTATTATTTGTTTAATATTGACTTTACAAACTGATAATTAAACCGATTAAGGGTGATTAACTATATTTTTTATTATCAAAACATTTTGTAATTATTTCAGAGTAAAATATTTGAAATAATCACTTTTATTTCAAGTATTTTTCTCTACTTTAATATATGATCGGTTCAAAGTAGGAAAGTATAGTTAATCACTTTTATCTGTTATTGAATTCTCTAAATAAAGATAATTAAATCATTTTATCCAAAATAATTGTTGCCAATATTAAAATTAAAGTTCTAAAAGTGTTCTTTACAATATTTAAATTTACTTTATTTTGAAACTTGGGACAGAATTAATATTTATTCATTTGTATTTAAAAGATAATTTAAATATAAAGAGCAAATAGTTTCAATAGCTGATACTAATCCTATTTTATGAATACTATGTGTAATTGTTTCTAATTTATGTTGTTGTGTGTTTACAGACGCAATTGTAGCAGCGATGAAGCCGCCTTTCTGCTAAGCGTCTTTGGAGAGGTTTTCCGCTTAGCGCACGTATGTGGCACGTACGTGTTGGAGAATTCCTGGAAAGTGGTTCAACTTCTTGCCTCTTAAATCATCCGGGAAGTTTGAATCTGGCTTTGTGATTAAAAGAAACATTGTGTTCACAAAATAAATAAATTGAATACAATCAAATATACTTGTCTTTTATTTTAATTTAGTTACATATAAATATAAATATTTATTAGACAGATATTGTAACAAAATATACAACTCGCAATCGAGCTGGTGCCTCGGATTCATCTTGTAACCGTCAATCAAGTCTCTGAAGCAGTCATCACCAGCCAAAACTACATCAAAATGGTGAGTTATTTGATTTTATATTGAAAAACATATATCATAACGCCTTTTACCCTTTGCTGGGTGAGGCACTCTGTCGTAGCAGATCTCGGTAAATAATATATAGTTATCTTTCTAAAAAAAATCCTTGTTTATCTATAACTCATCCAGCATCCCTTTAAAGAATCCTAGTATATTTATATCTTATCCTGCATTCCTTAAAAAAATCCTGAACCGTCTTCAGATAGTTCTCTTCCCAAAAAAAATTCCTAATATATTTATAACTCATCCAGCATCCCTTAAAAAATTCCTGAAACATTTTCAGATAGTTCTCTTCCCAAAAAAAATTCCTAATATATTTATAACAAATCCAGCAAAAAAATTCCTAGTATATTTATAATTCATCCAGCATCCCTTAAAAAAATCCAGAATCATTTTCAGATAGTTCTCTTCCCAAACAAAATTCCTTTTATATTTATAACTCACCCAGCATCCCTTAAAAAATTCCTGAATCGTTTTCAGATAGTTCTCTTCCCAAAAAAAAATCCTAGTATATTTATAAGTCACCTAGTATCCCTTAAAAAATTCCTGAATTGTTTTCAGATAGTTCTCTTCCCAAAAAAAATCCTAGTATATTTATAACTCATCCAGCATCCCTTAAAAAATTCCAGAACCATTTTCATATAGTTCTCTTCCCAATTTTCCGTATTTTCCGAGTCAAAATTAAATTAAATTTTCTTTGATCGCGCTGAAATTTTGCATGCGGCTTCTAGAGCTTAATACTTAGTGCGGAATTGAGAAACAACCCCAAATTTCCAATTAGTACAAAAGATATTACACTTTAAGGGTGGTTGTTCGTATCTCCGAAGTTAAGGGTTGTACAGAAAAAAGTTTCAAATCAAATATCATTATATTATTATTTTCCATCATTTTTGTTTGAAACATTTTTCTCTATAACCCCTAACTTTGGAGATACGAACAAACACCCTTAAAGTGAAATATCTCTTGTAATAATATAAATTTTGGGGTCGTCCGTAAACTTAGCATGCAGTATTAAGCCCTAGAAGTTGCATGTACAATTTCAGCGAAATCATTTTTTCAAAAATTAAAGGTTAACCCCTTACCGTTTTTTCCGAGTCAAAATTAAATTTTCTTCGATCACGCTGAAATTTTGCACGCGGCTTTTAGGGCTAAATACTTAGTGCGGAACTCAGAAACAACCCCAAATTTCTAATTAGTACAAAAGATATTACACTTTAAGGGTGGTTGTTTGTATCTCCGAAGTTAGGGGCTGTACAGAAAAAAGTTTCAAACAAAATATCATTATATTATTATTTTCCACTACTTTTGTTTGAAACATTTTTCTCTACTACCCCTAATTTCGGAGATACGAACAGCCACCCTTAAAGTAAAATAGCTCTTATACAAATTAAAATTTGGGGGTCGTCTGTCAAATAAAATGTTGCAAATATGAATCCTATGGGTTATTTGACATTGCCAAATAATAAATTTGAGGGTGAAATTGTATTTTAAAGGTCACTAATTTATATATCATGTAAATGCTCGATTATTTTGACTATAAGGGTCTTAATAAAAAAATGTTCGTATTAAAATAACTAGGAAATAATAAAATGAAGCTCTTTTATTTAAAATATTTTTTGATTTAGTGTAAAATAAGTTTCACCGCAAAAATTGTGCTCCTTTTATCGGTCACTTATGTCACTGGTGTCCGACATTTGCCGGCATAAATTTGCGGGGTCCAAAAGAATAATTATTTTGCGTCTAATCAAAAAATGGTTCAAATAACATAAGTTAGGAAAAAATCAAGGAGTATTTTCTTTCATTCACATTTTTTTGTAAAGTTAACGGTATAGCCAAAAACCGGTAAATATATTTCGGGTAAAAATCAAACGAGACTTCTGGCACCCCTAGCAACTTGAAGAATGAAGAACTATATACGTTAGTAAATATCTTGGAACTTGAAGATTAAATTAAAATATACGTCAAGTAAATGTGATAGAAAATTAAAAAACTAACAAGATTGGTTTAAATATTTTTTTATTCATTCTTTTGTTAAAGAATCATTTGTTACTTTATATATCATGTGTTAATACTTTCTCTTTATGTTTGTAAGGTCTTCCGGAAGCTGGAATCGTCTCTGCAGCCAACATCCGGAGCACGAGACTCTTCTTGGAGCAGTTGATGCCATCCACAGCGCCACCATCTTCTGCAAAGCCTCCAGAGTCACCAACACCTCTTAGATTTCTCGCAAAGTTCTAACGCATGGACTAGAAGACCTCCAAAAATTAAATACAAACCCTAAACAATATTGTCACCTATCCTTTATTGAACTTGTAATAAAAATTGTGTTATAAATATTATCGTCTTTTATATACAGAATAATGTCTTTCATATTGTAATAAAAAATGTAATTGTAAATGTTAGTGTCTTGTATACAGTTTAAAAATGCCAATAAATGAGTTTAAAATAACTTATATTCTTTTATTTATTATGTACCATCAACCATCAATACATGAATGAAATGCTAGTCAAATATAAATCCACGATCGTCTGTGTTCAAATATCACTGGTATCCCGCAATATAAATTGCCGCCAAATGTATTAGGGTGGGTGTACTCCTCAACATTCTGCTGCCCGGATACAAAATTCGTTATTTTCGTCTTGTAAAAGTCACAGTCTAATACATAGAAATTTCTATGTATTGGTGTGTATATGTGGCGGCGCTTAGACTGTGACTTTTACAAGACCAAAATAACGGATTTTGTATCCGGGGAGCAGAATATTCAGGAGTCACCTCAACTTTTTATTCACCAATACATAGGCACTCACACAGACAGTCACCAATGCATTGACATTGCACAGACACACCAATACATTGACAAATTCACACAGACACACTAATTAACACTAATTAATTGAGTTGCTACAACTCCCTCACCTTATTATCATTTTGGACCCAAAATTTCTCACAGTCTAAGCGCCGCAACATATACACACCAACACATAGACAAATTCCGACCTATACATAGACAACTCACACCGACACGGCCCCTCCTTAAAATAGCGTATTTTCAGAGTTGTATCCGGGCAGCAGAATATTGAGGAGCACACCAGCCTAATACTTTTGGCGGCATTTATATTGTAGAATACCAGACATATTTTACATTCTTAACAGCCCGTCTAACCATTGATAACTTTTTAACGTCTAACTATCACTTCATTCTCTATTGTTGGTTGATGATAGTAAATAAAATAATATAAGTTATTTTAAATTCATTTATTG
The DNA here is from genome assembly GCA_911728475.2 of Pterostichus madidus. Taxonomy (NCBI): domain Eukaryota; kingdom Metazoa; phylum Arthropoda; class Insecta; order Coleoptera; family Carabidae; genus Pterostichus; species Pterostichus madidus. Next base: position 30,233,801 of record OU452313.1, on the reverse strand, counting down.
TCATTTTAAATCTGTATACAAGACATTAACATTTATATTACAAGTACAATATATTTCAAGATAAAATTATTGACATTTTTCTGTATACAACACATAGTTATATTTATATTACAATAAATATTATTACAAATACAATTTAATACAACATATGATGGGTAACAATATTATTTGGGGTTCTTATTTTAATATAGGGGGTGTTCTGATTGACCGGTGAGACTGGCGACGATTCCAAGATGATGACGACTCTGAGGAGATGACAGCGGCTCCAAGACGAGTCCCGTGCACCAGGTTAGCTGCAGAGACGATTCTAAATCTGAAAAGAACTTATAAACATACAAAGTATTCAACCAAAATTTACAAAAATTTGCGAAAAGAACTATCTGAAAACGATTAGGAATTTTTTAAGGGATGTTGGATGAGAAATAAATATACCAGGAATTTTTTTTGGAAAGAGAACTATCTGAAAACTATTTAGGAATTTTTTAAGGGATGTTGAATGAGAAATAAATGTACTAGGAATTTTTTTTTGGGTGATAACTATTTGAAAATGATTTAGGATTTTTTTAAGGGATGCTGGATGAGTTATAAATATACAAGGATTTTTTTTAGGAAGAGAACCATCTAAAACTTTTCAAGAATTTTTTAAGGGATGCAGGATGAGAAATAAATATATTAGGAATTTTTTTATGAGAAGATAACTATTTGAAAATGGTTTAGAATTTTTTTAAGGGATGCTGGATGAGTTATAGATATACAAGGATTTTTGTTTGGAAAGATAACTATATATCATTTACCGAGATCTGCTACGCCAGAGTGCCTCACCCAGTAAAGGGTAAAAGGCGTTATGATATATGTTTTTCAATATAAAATCAAATTACTTACCATTTTGATGTAGTTTCGGCTGGTGATAACTGCTTCAGAGACTTGGTTGGCGGCTACAAGATGAATCCGATGCACCAGGTCGATTTCAAGTTGTATATTTTGCTAAAATATCTCTCTATCAAATATTTGTATTTATTTGTTACTAAATTAAAATAAAAGACAAGTATATTTGATTGTATTCAGTTTATTTATTTTGTGAATACAATTTTTATTTTTATTACAAAGCCTGATTCAAACTTCCCGGATGATTTGAGAGGTAAGAAGTTGAACCACTTTCCAGGAATTCTCCTACACGTGTACGTCCCACATACGTGCGCTAAGCGGAAAACCTCTCCAAAGACGCTTAGCAGAAAGGCGGCTTCATCGCTGCTACAACTGCGTCTGTAAACAAACAACAACATAAATTAGAAACAATTACACATAATAATTAATAAAATAGGATTAGAATCAGCTATTGAAACTATTTGCTCTTTATATTTAAATTATCCTTTAAATACAAATAAATAATTTTATTCAAATGATTAAATATTAATTCTATCCCAAGTTTCAAAATAAAATAAATTTAAATATTGTAAAGAACACATTTAGAACTTGTATTTTAATATTGGAAACAATTATTTTGGATAAAAGTGTTTAATTAACTTTATTTTGAAAATTCAATAACAGATAAAAGTGATTAATTTTATTTTCCTGCTTTGAACCTATCATATATTAAAGTAGACAAAAATACTTGAAATAAAAGTGATACAAATTTATTTGCATCCATCTTTTATTTCAAATATTTTAGTCTGAAATAATTACAAAATGTTTTGATAATAAAAAATATAAATAATCACCCTTAATCGGTTTAATTATCAGTTCGTAAAATAAATATTAATCAAATAATAAATATGTTGCAAAAATAGTTATTTTAAATTATAACAAAACATATTTATTATAGTTTTTAACAGACTTTTACCAAAATAATTAAAAAATAATAATTTTTCTTACAATAATGTTGTGAACAGCGGATTTGATGTTCGATCTCGGCATTGCTGATGTTGCTGCCACTCTGGTGACACTGGTTACATCTCCAGCTGCTCCAGGATGATGATACAAGCTTGGACGCTGGTTACATCTCCAGCTAATCCAAGATGATGATGCTGGTTACATCTCCAGCTGCTCCAGGATGATGATACAAGCTTGGACGCTGGTTACATCTTCAGCTAATCCAAGATGATGACGCTGGTTACATCTCCAGCTGTTCCAGGATAATGATACAAGCTTGGACGCTGGTTACATCTCCAGCTAATCCAAGATGATATAAGCATCGGTGATGTCCACGATGGCGGCAGCTCCGGTGGCGCTGGTTTGAACACCAGCTGCTTCAAGATGATAATATAAGCATCGGTGACGTTGTCCAGGATGGCGGCAGCTCCGGTGGCGCTGGTTCGAACACCAGGTGCTGCACGATGATGCTGAGGCCGCAGGAGATGCTTGCAGAGCCAGTCATGTCCCTATAAACATAAAAACAATGTATTAGTAACATAGAATAGCTGGAAACATTAGAAAAAACATACATAAAGATATTTTGATGAATGTTGAACCTGAAACAGAAACTCAGAACAAAATGCAGTAAAATAGAACAATGTACAAGTTATGGTAAATCAATATAGAGCATGCAGCATACAGCATTCATACCACACATTCCATTCATCCCATAACATCCCATTTATACATTTCTTGATCTTCAACGTAGCCTTCAATGTTGATTTCTTTGTTCTTTCTTGACTTCTGTTCTTGCCTTATCCCTACCTAAGTTTTTGTGTACGAATAGCTAATTTTAAGTGTCGCAATGGCGCAATGAATCTACGACAAGCAGCCGATTTGTGCTTGTACTTAATACAAAGACGTGGACTATATTCCGTAGCCCCGACCTCTCGGTTTACGCCTACAAAACCTACCCGAGTCGTAGGGAGAGTATTCCACAGTGCTCGTGGCAAGAGAAGCCTCTATGTACTCGCCCGGAAATCCAAAGGCCACCTCTAACGAGGGGATTTGGCGACCCCGGCCACGCAGTCATCGGCAGAGATACTCTCTAGCTGGGCGACCCGCCTACACACCAAACTACGACCTTGGTCTCGAGGGACTCGCCCCACCCGGCTCACGATACGCTTATTAAAACTTGCCTAATATGTAGAAAGTATGTAGAAAGTATGTAGAAAGTATGTTGGGCCCCCACGTGAAGGCACTAGCGTGTTCGGAGGGCAATTGTTTAGATATTATGGCCTTCTACAAGGCAGAAATGCAAGAAAAAGTGCGGAGCGCGATACTACGTCTGTACACTTCAACGAATTCTAGGCAAGTAAACGAGCTTGCGCAACCATTCCACTGATTACAATGTGCTAGAGAGAGACAGACTTATGGCTAGAATGTACAGCCAAGTGCCGGGTTTGCAGGTTTCGTCCGGATTCATTAGTGAACGGCACGCTCTAACTAAAATTTATAAATGTTACCTTGAACGATAAAGAATAAAAATATACACTGCAAATACAATATTTATCATTTTACTTTTGATATTATTATAAATAATAATTTTATTATTGCTACTGTTTGTTACATATGTGTAAAATAATTGCAATATATGTATTGTTTGTTTTTAAACAAATTTCTAATAAAAAGTTTAAATTATAACGTCTCAATAATTAGCATTTACTTTAAAAACGTTAAATAAATATTTCTCATATCAAAAATACTCAACATAAAAGAATATTTCATCATTTAGGCCAAATTATAGATAAGTAAATTAAATGGCTTTTACGTAACACACAGATATACAGAAAATATGCCATGACCGTGTATGATAAAAATAAAAGTATATATTTAAACCAACTGCAAATATCATGAACCATTTTGTCGAATTCATAAAATAATCACATGTGTTACTTCTGTTTAACAAATTACTTTTAAAAGTAAAAACTACAAATTATTTATTTAAACCAAATTCAAAATTTAATTGAAAATATTTCAAGTAAACAAACTATAATATAATAGCAAATAATATGTAAAATATATTATGTCATGAACTGTGAGAAACAGCAAAAATAAAAACAATCATATAAATGTACGATTATTTTGAATATAAGGGCCTTATATTTGAAACTATTTCTTGATTTAGTATAAAACACGTTTCACCGCTAAAATTATGTTTGTTTTACCCGTCGTTGATTTTGAAGACTTTTTAGGAAGCTGATTGTCTTGGAATGTCTTCTAACAACATTTTTTTCAATCTCACACTCATCATACACCAATGTATTCCGGACACGATATCACTTCTACACCCAACATTCACTACCATACATCAATGTAGCCACCAAAACATCATTATAAACACAATATCTAAACAAATAAATTAACCAGTCAAATAACCTCTCACCTCCATACTTCAACATCTTACCATTCTTCACATGCATCAATCACCTCTCATTTATATCACATTCATCACCTCAAACATTTTCACTACAACCATTCGCTCCATTTTTGTTACCATATAAATCCTAAAGTACTCACACCATTTATTCCTAACATCTGATTCATTTCACAATCACAAATAATTGCAATATATGTATTGTTTGTTTTTGAATAAATTTCTAAAAGTTTAAATTATAACGTTTTTATAATTAACATTTACTTTAACAAAAATAAAAGTATATATATTTAAAAGGTACTATTTATTTGAACCAAATTAAAAATTTAATTGAAAATATATCAAGTAAATGAACTATAATATAATAGCAAATAATATCTAAAATATTATGTCGTGAACTGTGAGAAATATAGCAACAATAAAAAAATCACATAAATGTACGATTATTTTGAATATTAGGGCCTTAATAAAAAAAATACTCTATTTAAATTGACCAGAAAATAATGAAATGAAACTCTTTTATTTGAAACCATTTCTTGATTTAGTATAAAATACGTTTCACCGCTAAAATTATGTTTGTTTTACCAGTCGTTGATTTAGAAGACTTTTTGGGAAGCTGATTGTCTTGGAATGTCTTCTAACAACATTTTTCTCAATCTCACACTCATCATACACCAAAGTATTCCGGACACGATATTTCTTCTACACCCAACATTCACTATCGTACATCAATGTAGTCACCAAAACACCATTATAAACACAATATCTAAACAAATAAAGTAACCAGTCAAATAATCTCTCGCCTCCATACATCAACATCTTCACATGCATCAATCACCTCTCCTCTATATTTTCACTACAACCATTCGCTCAATTTATGCCCTAACCTACTCACACCATCCATTCCTAACATCTGATTCATTCCACAAACACTCACCATCCGCACTCTTCATAGCTTTCATCGCTCAATCACTTCACACTCAACTAAACATTCTTCTATTCATACTAAAATCATTAGTCATCAAATCACGCCTAACTACATGTAACATAAGATGCAATAATATCGGGTACAGCACTCTGTAACAGCTCCTCAGATGCGCAACAACTTTCTAAACTTTATTTTAAAATCTAAACGTTATTTCATAAAATGTTTCAAATAAAATATCTTTACTTTATTATTCTGTACATTTTTTAGTTAAAACTTTTTTCTATACAACCCCTAACTTCAGAGATACGAACAACCACCCTTAAAGTCAAATATCTTTTGTACTAATAGGAATTTTGGGGTTATCTATAAATTCCACACTCAGTATTAAGTGGTAAGGCCATTCTAGAATTTTCAAAAAATGCATTTTTTTTTTGCTTAAATTATAGTTTAAACCCTTAGGAATAAAAGGGACAATTAATTTAAATGCCGCGCGGAAGTATTTCAGAGGGGAAAAAGGCCGCGTGCTAAGCGACAATTTTATGGCGCAGGCATTGCAGATTAGAGGTAAATACAATATTTCTATGAAAAATATATATTTTTTTAATTTGATTTTGATATTTACAATCTGTTAACATTAAACAACAAGTAAATTTTTTGGCGGTTTAAGAGGCGGTGGGGAGAATTATTGGCCAGTGGCAATATCCCCATGAAAAATATGACTCGAAACTTTAAACGCGTTTTTTTCGAAATCATATTTTCAAAATCGGGCGAAAAGAAATCTGAAATACTAATTGATGAATCGTGCTGAATCTTTTTATTTCTTATTGTAGATATAAAATACTCAAAAACTATGGGGGCTTTTTTTTAAAAGTGCTTCATTCGTTTTTTATGATCGTTTTTATACAGAAATTTAGTCCCGAATAATGAACTTTTTTTTCAAACGTACGCCATTTTGTTAAAAATCTAAATTTTCAAAATCCAACCCGTAGTTTTTTAGAGTATACATCAGAGATTAAGAAAACATATCCCTTTTTGTTCCATGTCCATTGCTGTTCCCGGAATATTTTCGCCCGATTTGCCCTACGCGTCGAGAGGAGTCGCCATTTTTTTTTATTTCTGACAATTTTGAATATTTTCTTTAAAAAAAATTTTGAAATAAAGTTTAAAGAGCACTAAATAAAGATCCAAAAACAGTTCTTAAGCAGCACGTTTAGATTTCGTTAAAAAAAATCTAGAAAATGACCCTATTTTTCCTTGTCTAGAGTGGCCTTACCCCTTAAGTCCTAAAAGCTGCAAAATTTCAGCGCGAACCGAGAAAGTTTAATTTTGACCACAAAAAAAAAATTACTTCTGAAACTGTTAATTAATGATGATATATTCAACTTTGTTGGAATTGTGCATGCAGCTTCTAATATTGAGTACGGAGATAAAAGATACTTCACTTTAAGGGTGGTTGTTCGTATCTTCGAAATTAGGGATTGTAGAGAAAAAAGTTTCAAACAAAAGTAGTGGAAAATAATAATATAATATTTTATTTGAAACTTCTTCGATTCAACCCTCAGATAAAGAAATATTTATTTGATTTGGTGTAAAAAATGGACCGCAAATATCGTACTCACCATATCGGTCATTGAAACTCCAGTCGCCGACATTTGTCGGCTGGAATCTGCAGCGTCCAGAACTGCTTACAAGACAGGCGATCATTATTTTCGGACATTCGCATTGGTACCACTTCTGGGTTTGTTCTTTCTTCGAATATTTCTAAAATATAGATAATAATATAAATAAATGTAACGTATTTTAATACTAAATATATCGCAGAGCCCAAATATTCAACAATTGAGTCGATGGCATAAATAGTTTTTGAGAAAACAAATTCAAATATTCCCGTGACTTTTCCATATGTTATTAAACTAATATATATTAACATAATATGAATAAATCTAACATTACCTAATGTTAAATATGCTACAAGGACCATATTTACGTCATTTTAAGCACTAACATGAATATATTTTTAGCTTTTAGCCAAGTTAGAAGTTCCAATTTGACAGCTTGGCGTGCAATTTTATTTATGTCATCAAACCAATAAATATTTATAAAATATTAGAATATTTAGGAAGAAGTAGGTCTTGATATTGATTAGGGAGAACTTTTAGGCAAGACTATTGTTTTACAAATGATTTGGGAGGCTTTTGAGGCAGATAGTTGTCTTGAAATTGATTTAAGGGGACCTTTTAGTAACGTTGACTATTTTAAAATTGATTGGGAAGACTTTTTAGAAAGATGATTGTCTGATAAATGATTCGAAGAAACTTTTAGGAAAGATAGTGGGTCACAAAATCAATTTGGAAGACTTTTTAGGAAGATGGTTATCTTTAAATTTATCGGGGAGAGTTTCTAGGTAAAATCATTTACTTGGAATTGATTGGCCGAACTTTTAGGGAAGATGACAGCATTTAAAATGATTTTGGAGGTGATTTAGGAAGATGATTAATTTGGTATTGCTTGGGGAAAACTTAAATATTGTCTTTGGAATTGATTGGTGAAACTTTTTGGAAAGATGAGTCATAAAAATGATTTGTGGTATTTCTTAAAGGCTGACAACCGCGTGGCCGTGGATAAACGGACAAGAACTCGTAGGATGGGAATTATGAATATGGACAAACCAAATTTAATTTGATATGTTTATAAATGCTTACCTGTTTCATCATCTCTTCAAATGTGTCCTCCATTCGCCATTTTGGATAAAACTTTTTCCACAAAAGCTGCGCACAAAACGAATCTCGCCACTATGAATCCGCAAATGTTCACTAAGAGTTGTGGATCAGCAAAAATGGCACCTAAATATTTCAATTATCAATAAAAAAGTACCAAAACACGTCAAAAAATTGTATAACAAAATCAGCACTCCTTATATGGACATACATGTTTTCTACCACAATCGATCAATATTTTGACGCATGCGCAATGTTGTTACCGACATTTCAGCACTCTACTGTATCGTTAAAATTTCAGTGGCGTAACGTAAACAATTTTAGGGGTTTAACCTCAGACTAACCATAGGTATGGTTAGTCTGAGGGGTTTAACATACAAAAATATTTTGATTTTTAATCAATGAAAACTACTTTACATTGTTTATTATTAATTGTTATTTAAATCTATAGTAATTGTTTGTAATTATAAGCAATATTTAACCCCGAAAACTAATATTTTATGCATTTGCCCCCAAAGTAGTCTCACGAATTTTTTTTTACGTTTATATTTGAATTGAAAAGACTAATTTAACTTATTTTAAAACAAATATGTTGTATATAATAGTTAATAAAATTTAAATAGTAGTGTATAATGCTCATTTTAACGTAGAATGATTTATATTTTTGAAAAAGCCTGTCTTAAAAGTATGTCAGAATGTTTTTAGGATCTGCAGTGCTTTTTCGGTAAGAATATGGTCGCAAAAGTATGCCAAAAGGTTCTTAAGGGTTTCAGGGTTATTTAGGGACTTAAGGATTTTTTTTTTTTTTGATAAGGATATGATCTTAAAACTATGCCAGAATGTTTTTAAGGACTACTGAATTATTTAATAACTTCAAGGATTTTTTTTTTGGTAAGGATATAGTCTCTAAAGTATGTTAAAATGTTTTTAAGGGCTTCGGAATTATTTAGGGACTGCAGGAACTTTTTTCCAAACAAAATGAAATTATAAATAACAACATAAATTTACTCACACTGATGTTGCTAAGAGCGGGCTTTGACGCTGGTGTCGACTTCAAGGACTCTGTTGAAGATGATGTTGTTTCAAGACTACAAAAAAAAAACACATTAATTGAAGTGAAAATGATTTCTTTTTCACTTTAAAATGATTGTTTATACTTTTTTAATTTATCATTAATAATTATGGTTTCCATGTCTTCGTTTGTCTTTTCCCAAGCTCTTCCTCAAACGGGGCACAAGTAGGGCGTCTCCCCAGTATGAGTTCTCATATGAACAGTCAGAGTTCCGTTCAGCGAGAAGGCCTTGCCGCAAACCGAACAAACGTAGAGCTTTTTCCCCCAATAGCTCCTCAAATGATATTTTAAGTGATTTCTTTGTGTGCAGACGCCACCAACGAATGGTTTTTGTACGCTGTGATTTTAAACTTCCAATTTGACTGAGTTTTGCTGCGTAAGGCCTCAAACCGGAGTGTATTTTGATTGGTTGAGTGTTTATAATGATATGTTAGTGCCAAGTAAAGCATGAATAGTGAATATATTGTTTATGAGGATGATGACAGCATTTAAAATGATTTGGAAGATGTTTTAGGAAGATGATTAATTTGGTATTGATTGGGGATAACTTATAGAGAATACTATTGTCTTGAAAATGATTTAGACAGCCTTTTGGAAAGATGATTGATTTGAAATTGATTGTAGGAAAGTAGAATAAAACTAAAAAATTACATAAATGCACGATTATTTTGAATATGAGAGCCTTCATAAAAAATCCCCTAATTAAATTGATAAAAAAATAATAAAATGAAACTCTTTTATTTGAAGTATATCTTGATTAATACTAAAAAATAAGTTTCACCGCAAAAATTGTGTTTGTTTTACCCGTCGTTGAAGTTGCCGGTGCCCGACATTTACCGCCGTGAATTTGCGAAGTCCAGAAAAAATAATTATTTTGCGTCTAATCAAAAAAGTTTAATTTTATTATTTTCTGTCTATTTTAATTAAAGTATTTTTTTTATTAAGGCTCTTATATTCTTCTTCTGATCGAACCAGGGACCTCAGGATCCACAGTGGTATGAAGTCGGCCTGTGGATCCTGAGGTCCCTGGTTCGATTCCCACAGACGACAAATTTTCATAATTTGAAAAAGCTATCCCTGTGGCTCCTCCACCACTAACATGTTTGGGGGCCGTGATTTGACGACTGGTAACCGCACTTCACGCGCAAAAATATATCACTTACCGAGATCTGCTTTAGCAGAGTGCCACACCCAGCAATGGGTAGAAGGCGTGATGATATATATTTGATATATTATATTCAAAATAATCGCACATTTACATTATATACAAAGTAGTTAATATTTTTGAAACTAAGGGATGAATAAATAAATTTTAAACAAAACTTTTTAGTTTTTAGAATCTTTGTCATATTTATATATTATTGTATACCTCTAGTAGCGAGCTTCAGAATTAGCCTCAACTTTGCTGACAATGATAATGATGATAACTCCGATGACGTTGTCCTTGAACACCAGCTGCTCCAAGATGATGCCGAGGCCGCAGAAGATGATTCCAAGACCAGAACTGCCGCAAAAAAACTGCCGATTGAATTTGAAGGTTTCTAAATAAACACATGAACAATTTGTATTAGAATCTGATTTGATACGAAAGTGAAGCTTAGTACATGTAACGTTAGATGTTACAACACCTCAGATATCCTTATTTTATTACCCTCTACAACTTTTGGTTGAAACTTTTTCCTGTACAACCCCTAACTTCGGAGATACGAACAACCACCCTTAAAGTGGAAAGCGAAATCGAATATATCGTCATTAATTAGCAGTTTCAAAAACAATGGTTAACAACCAAATGGTTTTTTTTTTAGTCAAAATTAAATTTTCTCCGATCGTACTGAAATTTTGCATGCAGCTTCTAAGGCTTAATACTAAGTGCGAAATTTTAATTAGTACCAGAGATATCTTACTTTAAGGGTGGTTATTCGTATCTTCGAAATTAGGGGTTGTAGAGAAAAAAATTTCAATAAAAGTGGTGGAAAATAATAATATATAGTTATTTTATTTGAAACTTTTTTCTCTACCACCCCTAACTTCGAAGATACGAACCACCCTTAAAGTGTAATATCTTTTTTACTAATTAGAAATGGGGTAATGGCTCAGTGGTATCAAGTCGGCCTGTGAATCTTAAGAACCCTGGTTCGATCCCCACAGGCGACAAAACATTTTCACCAATTTAAATTTACCCCTGTGGTTCCCCTCCACTACCATCTTTAGGGGCCGTGATTTGACGGCTGGTAATCGCACTTCACGCGCATAAATACATCACTTACCGAGATCTGCTTCGGCAGACCCAGTAATGAGTAAAAGGCGTGATGATATATTTATTTTTTTTTTTTATGCTAATTAGAATTTTGTGGTTATATCTGAATTCCGCACTAAGTATTCAACGCGATCGGAAAAATATTAATTTTGATTTGAAAAAACACCAAGGGAGCTAACCTTTGTTTTTGAAACTGCTAATTAATGACGATATATTCGATTTCACTGAAATTTTTCATGAAGCTTTTAGGGCTTAATACTAAGTGGTGAGTTCACGGACGACCCCTAAATGTTTATTAGTACAAGAAATATTTCACGTTAAGGGTGATTGTTCGTATTTCCGAAATTAGGAGTTATATAGAAAAAAGTTTCAATCAAAAGTTGTTGTAAATTATAATATAATGATATTTTATTTGACGCTTTTTTCAATTCAACCTTTAGATAAAGAAATATTTATTAGATTTGGTGTAAATCATGCTTACCACCATATCAGCCATCAAAACTCCGGTCGCCGACATTTGTCGGCTGGAATCTGCGGAGTCCAGCACTGCTTTTTCTTCTTTCTTCGAATATTTCTAAAATATATATATGTTATAATATAAATAAATGAAACATATTTTAATACTAAATATGCCGGAGAGTCCAAATATTCAACAGTTAAGTCGATGGCATAAATAGTTTTTAAGACAACGCAAATTTAAATATTCCAGTGTGCCTGCATTTTATTTATGTCATGAAACCAATAAATATTTATAAAATAGAATATTTAGGAAGTAGTATATCTTGAAATTTATCAGAGTGAACTTTTAGGTAGGATCACTGACCCTGACAGCCAGTTGATGCCGCCAATGTGAATCTTACCAAAGTCCCTAGTTTTTGCTAGCCTAGGTCGGAAACAGACTGTTTTCGAACTAATTTGAATTATGAAAAACTAGGTGCTTCTGGACGGAGGTGCGAAATAATTATTTATGTATCAAGAGTGAAACAAACGTTTCTGCCCGTGGTATGAAGCGCCGAGGGTTAATAACATGCTCAGAAACGCTAATTTCACCCGTGGTACATATAATATTTCATGCACAACAAAAGAACATTTAATTTTATATCAAAAGTTTAAAATAGGTTCATTTATATTTCAAACTGACATTTCGCAAAATTAAGTATTCGCAATAAACAAAAATTGTCATTTTGTGTGTTTACATGGTTAAAATACATCAATTTAGGCCCGGTTGTACATAAATATTATTAAAGGTTTGTCGCGTGATCAAAATTTTCTAAATGAAAGAACGCGTATGAAAGGAATTATGAATGCGGATGAAGCGAAAGACGTTTGATGTTAGATGAAGATTAGCGCAAAAAAAACAAATAATGACGATGTATGTACTTTTTTCTCACACATTGAACGTTCTCATGTTCTCAAACATTTACAGACAGATTTATAAAGCGGACTAGTACAATTTTTTATTTCTCTTTCCAAATCACGAAACAAGTTTATTTTATCCTGGGTTAAAAATAGTGTTAATTAGAAATAATTTTTATTTATCTCTTGATCATGTTCTAATTTGAAACATACATAGATAATATTAAAAGTGGTATTAGCGCTACTCCACTTTATGAATCTACCTTTTAATTATCAAATACCTAATGGAAATTACTGTCTATAAACAGTAATTATTCAAAATAAAATAATAATTCGAACATAACATAAAAATTCTATGCCTAGAATTTCATTAAATCAAACATGAAGGCCATATTCTATGCCTAGAATTTCATTAAATCAAACATGAAGGCCATATTCCCAGTGTTCTTTTACTATTGAAAAAGGTGAAATAGTAGCATCATATTCAAGTGGATGAAGAAAATTCACATGTGAAAAAACACAAACTTCGCGTATCTATAACGATGTAAAAATGTGTTTTTTAACAGTTGTAGAAATATTATTTTAAGTCCTAATGAAACAAATAACTATTTTTACACGATACAAGTCTGCCTCATCTTTCGTTCATAGAACAAACCTTCTATCATATCCATTCATTAATTCCTAAATCGTCCATGCAATATCTCCTTCAATTTCTCCATTTCATCAATCTTTCAATTAACAAACATTCCTCTTACCCAAATCATATCGACTAGCTCATAACCACTCTTCTTCGATATTAATTATGTATAATTTTTGTTGATTTTAGTTGTACACTGACGCTTGGATCGTTGAAGCAGTGGACGAGACGGTTAAATTACATTTAAAGCATTCTAAAACTCCGGTTTATCTGTATTATTTCGGTCATAGAGGAGTCGCTAGTTTCAGTGAAATATATGGAGCTCCAAATCGAGATTACGGTACGTAATTATTAGGAAAAATTTGACCTTAACACACTAATATTCGTTGTAACTACTCGTATTATAACTCCTAAACGGAACGAATTCATTGAAAAGTAGTAAATTGAGAATTTACCACCAACAGATTAAAAATGAACCAATGAAATGAAAGCTATTTTGATAATAATCCACTAGTGGAATTAATAAGTGATAATTCTTTATTGTAATTAAAACAAATTTTCATAAATGTTAGAATAATCTATCGAAATGTCAAATTGTTTATTAAACTTGAAGAGAACGTTGAAAAAGTACCAAAAAATTAAAAAATTATGTTTGTTAAATTCTCAGTCATAATATAACAAAAGAGTGAGAATAAATTGAAAATAATTTGACAGATCTTTCGAAAACTTGTTGCCAGGCAATAGTCACGAAAGCACGTAGGGCTTGAGTGACTATTGCCGAATGGCAACAAGTTTGAGAAAGATACTGGAGAATTATTTTCAAATTAGGTAAAGGAAATTGATTTTACGCTGATAAAAATTAAAAATTATTTTGACACATGTCAGAATGTCGATAAATAAATAAAAATAGTAAAGAAAAGATAAAATGGGTCACTCTCTACACGACTTTTCGTTAAAAATAGACAACTTTCCTGATCAATACTATGTTCATAAAAAAAAATGTTCAATATTTTCTAATACATAATTTATTTTTATTATAGGTGTATGTCATGGCGATGAATTGCAGTACCTATTTCCGATTTCTGATGTACTATTTCCGGATAAACCACCCAATGATGCTGATAAAAAAGTAGCTGAGATTTTATCGCATATGTGGGTAAATTTCGCCCGAACTGGGTAAGAATATGATTCATGAAATATGTTAACTGTTTCTAAATTATAATTTAATTTATATTTAATTGGTAAATATTCTCCTTAAATAAGAGTGTCACTGTAGACGACTCTCGTGTCAAATCTTTTAGTATATGAAAGAGTCATTGGATTGAGGCTGCCTTTGACACATAATAAAAATAGAGAAAAAATAGAATAAAATCAGATTTGAATCACATGGTGACTGTAGCTTAGTTGGATAAAGCATATGACCGGAGTTCATAGGTCCCAGGTTCAAATCTTGGTGGAATCCCAATTTTTATCTTTAAAATTCTTCAAATTAAAGAGGTAGATAACTTAGTTCGATATATCTTTTATTTGAACTATTTTCTTTATGGGGGTATAGTCAGACTGTAAATTTGAGAACTCGGGTTCGATTCCCACAGCCGACAAACAATTTTCACCACATTAAAATTACCCCTGTGGTTCCACTTCTACTAACATCTTTGAGGGGCGTGATTTGACGACTGGTAACCACATTTTACGCGCACAAAAATGTCACTGAAATCTGCTTCGGCAGAGTGCTACACTTAATAATGGGTTAAAGGCGTGATATATTTATTTATATTTACACTTTACTATTCAAGTAGTTTGGAATACACTATAAATATAAATTAAATTAATTAATTAATTTTAAAATGTATTTTTAGAACTTTAGTAATAGTACATAACAGAAAAATGTTGCAAATATGAAAATAAATGAACTTTTTTTTCTTTGCAGAAATCCAAGCTACGACAACAACAAAATAGACCCAATAGTTTGGAAACCAGTGACATCAGAAAATATGGAATTTTTACACATTAAAAGTGATCAAGATATAACAATGGAGAAGAATCTTCTGCGTGAAAGAGCAGAATTCTGGAGGAGTTTGCCAACAAGAAAAGACAAAGTTGATCACAAAACAGACAAAGTTGAATTATAATCTAAATTTAAATAGTATAACCATAGACGAAACATATACAGACGTCTAACTAAATGTATTCAAATGGCAGCGTTTTTTATCAATGTTACTTGTAGTTCTGGACGAAGCTGTATTGTAGCGCTAATGTCGATTTAGTTCATCGACGTGGAATCATAATTTTAATAGAAATTATTTATTCTTAACTTGTTCATAAATAAATAAGAATTTTATAAATTTGTAATTAACTTTTTTATTAATCCATTAACAATTTTTTTTAACAAGTAATCCACCGTTTCTTTTATGAAATTAAACATAAATGTGACTCGACATAAAATCAAAAATACAGAAAGTTAAGAGGAAGAACTTTTCCCGCCATCAAATTTAGTATATAGTTTCCAGCTCCAGGGTCGTTAAATACAATTTCTCCTTTTTCAACCTTGTCCACGTAATAAATTTCATTGACAATCTTCGAAAAATTAAACACAGGCTTATTAATTTATAGTTGTTTACGTTATAAGTTCATAAATATTTTTTTTTACGGTACGAGTAAGACGTTTCGATATGAATACCATAAAAAATTATTAACGGACGTATGACATACAACGTTTTATTTCATATCGAGTCGCATTTATTTGTTAATAGTTATTTATGTATTAAAGGCACAATCAAATTTAAACCTTTCCGCCACGCACCGAGATTTAAACATTCCCTCAGTGAATCTTGATTATGCTCGTGGTACAGAAAAAACTATTATTTTGTTTTCTGTCATTATGCTCGGCTTTCTGATATTAGAGTACAATAATAAATTTTACACTGTATTTTTCCCAGAAAAAAAATTATGTTCGAGTATATTTTCTTTATATGGTTGAAATACAAAAAATAATAATTTTATTTACAATAAAATAAATAAATATATCATCAATACTGGGTGTGGCACTTTGCCGTAGCAAATCTCGGTATGAGATATATTTTGTGCGTTAAGTGTGGTTACCAGCAGTCAAATCACGCCCCCGCCCCCAAGTATGTTAGTGGAGAAATAGTTTGCCGGCTGTGAGAATCGAACCCGGCTACTCAAATCCACAGGTCGACTCGATACCACTGAGCCACCTACCCCATTTAAACTTTATTTAACGCGAGAAAAAAAAGGTTATCACTTAGAAAAAATATCTTTGTGTTACTGCTTGAGAACCAATAATTTAATCAATTAATTTTATACGTAAAACAATCAGTCCCTTAGTCCTGAACATTTCTTCTAAATACCTTTTTTTTGCTAAAACCAATATTTTAAGAATAAATCGAGGAGTTCTATAAAACTCTCTGTATGGTGTTTTCTCACACTTTGAAAGTTGTTCTCAAATATTTACAGACAGATTCGTAAAGCGAATTAGTTTTTATATCTCTTTCCAAATCTCGAAACAAGTTTATTTAATCCTGGTTTAAAAATAATGGTAATTAGCATAAATGTATTCATCTCATGAATCTGTTTTAATTTAAAACCGAGTTATAGATGATATTAAAAATGGTACTAGCGCTACTCCGCTTTATAAATCTACCTGTTAATTATCAAATTACTAATGTAAATTGTCAACAAAAAGTAATTAGTCAAAATAAAATAGTAATATGAACATTAACATAGAAATTCTATGCACAGAATCTCATTAAATCAAACATCAAGGTCATATAACAACATGCAGAGCATACCTTTCTAATCACACTCGGACCACTTATAGCTGAAGAGATTTTTACCGGCTTGACTACTAACGATTTCACCGATATTTAAACCAGTCAACGTCTACGCTTCCATCGATTCAGTTGTATCTTCAACAGCAACTGTCAACAGCTCGAACATCGTGAATGAATCTTCTTCGAAGATGAAAATGTTAAAGTGGTGCCTGGTTGTGTGTTTGTTGGTGCTCGTGACTGGCGAGAATGGACCAGAAGTAGAAGTTAAAGATGGTAAACTTCAAGGGAAGTTCATGACGACGAGAAATGGAAGAAAGTTTAGTGGCTTCTTGGGGATTCCCTTCGCGAAACCTCCTGTAAATGAATTGAGATTTAAGGTGAGATATTTCATTCATAAATACAATAATTTATTCGTGTTTACTAAGCAAAATTGTTTCGAAGGTCAGAGAAAATTCACTCATGTATATCTGCTTTAGAATATAATTTGTTTCAAGAAAAATATATGTACCTAATTTAGAAATTTTGTCAGTAGAATACCGGGTGGTGCCTTGGTAAGGAACACAGGGATTTAACATGGGATATTAGTTTTATGTAATTTCCTGCTCTCCTATTCATTTTATTGGATAAAACTATGGAGTGCAAAGATGTTCAGAATTAAAAGAAGCATACTAAATTGTTTTTACATTTTTTATTACGTGTCTGGTTTTACCGCAACTTATTTTTCATCAATTATTTATAAAGATCAATGTCCAAAGTTTATAAACGTCAATCTATTTTATAAATTAAATAAAATCAAACAAAACATAACTTTTATTATTAGAACAATATTTATTTCAATTATTTATTTTATTATTATTTATTATTTTATGGGGTAATGGCTCAATGGTATCGAGTCGGCCTGTGGATCCTAAGAACCCTGGTTCGATCCTCACAGCCGACAAACATTTTCACCAATTTAAAATTACTGTGGCTCCCGCACTACTAACATCTTTGGGAGCCGTGACGGCTGGTAATTGCACTTCACGCGCCTAAATATATCACTTACCGAGTTCTGCTTCGGCAGAGTGCCAAACCCAGTAATGGGTAAAAGGCGTGATGATATATTTATTTATATAAATTTTTATTTATTTAATAATAAATTAATTCAATGAATCAACAATTTCAAAATGTTAAAAATTTGGGTTTGAAAATAAATCCAGTGCTCATCTATAACTATTTCCTAAATAATAATTTTTAATTATGAAGACACGTTCTTCCTTTTAATAAATGTTCATTAACTAGCTTACAAAAAGGATTTGGCAAAAAATAATATTTGTGTACTATTGTCATAGAAAACAAAAGTCATGACAAATTTAACAGAAATTTTGAAATTTATTTTTAAAGTTGCGGAAAAACCAGTCACGTAATTAAAAAATATAAAAAACAGTCTTGCATGCATCTTTTAATTCTGAACATTTTTTCACTCTACAGTGAAATGGTGTTATCTTATCCTGAATTTTGGTTTAGACTAATTAAAATAAACTATATTTTCAAAAAAGGTTAAACAAACTTCTAGTACATACGAGTATAATCCTATTTCAAACTTTTTAATACAAAACTAAAAATTAATCAAAACTTTTTGTTACCGCGCGAACACTCTTTTTTACTAGACTAGAACCTTCAGTTTTTCCTCTACAAAAATTCAAAATAGAACAAAACCGTATAATATGTAACTACACATTAAACAAAAAAAATTAGAAGAAATTCCTGTAATTATAGTGGGTTTTTTGTTGACGGTGAATTAATGACTCATTCAATTAATTCAAGCATAATTATTTGTTTATTTGCATTTATTAGAAGAAAAATATATTTATCACAACTTCTTTATAAATAAATAATAGTAAGGTCAGAAACTAATGAAGAAACTATTCATTTCTTCAATTAAAATCAATGGCAAACACACCTTTAATTTTTTATATTCTTTGTAACCTAGAAATTAATGAGTAGAAAAATAGGAAATATATCTACAATATCTTATATTTATATAATTTTAAAATGCAAACTAACGGTGAATATTTCAATGAAATATTGTTTTGTAGTTTTAAATAGAATTACAAGGATTCTATTGCTTAAATATAATTTTACCACGATAATCAAGTTAACATACAATGCAATAATAATAGCATAATATAATTCTTATTTATATTACACGTACGACTTTGTATTTTACATAATTTTTAGTTGACGTCCTTCGATTTTTCAAACTACATTTTTGATTTATAAACTGTCACTTATGCCAATGGCACACTGGTCGAGGAGCATGAATGAGCGTCAAGGAACTCATCGATGAAACAACAGAACGCACCCTGCCTGATAAAATAAACAAACACGAAAAAATAGCACAAAGCAAAACCAAAATGACAGCCTACGCTAACATGAAATGAGACACAATAATACGTGTGAAATGAGACACAATAATACGTGTGAAATGAGACACACTCGTTTCGTCGAGGAACTCCTCGATGGAAATAGAGGCGCCTCTATTTTTCATCGATGACGGGTGCGTTCTGTTGTTTCATCGATGAGTTCCTCGACGCTCATTCATGCTCCTCGACCAGTGTACCATTGGCATTACAGTTCATAGTACCTAATATACTATTACATAATATTTTGTTGACGTCCTTCGATATACTTTTTTCTCAATAAAATTTAAATAAAAAAAAGTTATTTGTTTGTCCTCTAATGACCTGAAAACAGTTTTTACATTACCTTCCAAGAAAATGAAAATGTAGATTTTAAATTAACATTTGATTAATTTTGCACCGTAAATCTTAATCCAATATTATGTATTAAAATTCACGAAAAACTGGTTTTAATTTATGTAATACCTTGATTATTTTTAGGATCCGGTACCCGCAGATCCTTGGCCAGGAGTTCGGAAGGCTGTTGAAGATGCTCCAGTCTGTGCGCAGAGAAATCCTTACACCAGGAGTTCAGTCATTGAAGGAGTTGAAGATTGTTTGTATCTCAATGTTTATACACCTCAGGTACATCTAAGATCAAAATTAAATGTGATTAGTCAAAAAACAATATTAATTAACATTAAAGTAAGAGATTGTGTAGTCGGTTCTTGGTGGAACATTTTATAATAATAAAGTTAGAATAAAAACACTTCATTTGTCCACAGATATAATATTTATTAAATATATAACGATCGTTTTGACTTTGCAGTCATCATCAGATACAGTAGTATTCATACAAGAATACAGTTTATATAAGTGTACTTATGTTGAGTAGGGGTGAGTTACAAACATCTAATTGGTCATTTACAATGTAGTTCTTAGAATTAATCGCTTTTCAATCATTCCATATAGTTCAAATCAATCATTATCTATTAAAATGTCAGCATTCCATAGTATAATACATAGATTGATTTCAATTCCGCTGAGCAACACTGATTATAAAACAGAAGTAGCTACAATTAACGGATATAATTCAAATATTATTGACAAATTAATTAAGAGGAAAAATAACAAAAAGATTGAGCCTAATCCTAAATGATATTTTATAAATTTTATTCCTGAGCTAAATAACAAAATTCTGCATACATTGAATAGATATCACATCAAAACTATTTCGGCTAATAAAAATAGTTTAGGTTCAATATTATCAAATAATAAAGACAAAATATCAAAATTAGAACTTAACGGTGTTTACAAAATTACGTGTGATGACTGCGATGCAATATACATCGGCCAAACAGGACGAAGCTTCAATAATAGGATTAAAGAACAGCAGAATGCAATTAAGAAGCAGATATGTACGACAGGTTTTTCTGAACACTGCGCATTACAAATAAACATAATTTTAACGGTAATTTCGAAGCCATACACATAAATGAAAAAGGACTAAGGCTAAATCTTTTGGAAAGTTTAGAAATAAGGAAAGCGATTAATTCTAAGAAATACATTGTAAATGACCAATTAGATGTTTGTAACTCACCCCTACTCAACAGAAGTAAACTTATATAAACTGTCTTCTTGTTTGAATTCTACTGTATCTGATGATGACTGCAAAGTCGAAACGATCGTTATATATTTAATAAATATTATATCTGTGGACAAATCAAGTGTTTTTATTCTAAATTAGGAGAACCAATAATTGAATATTTCAAAATTAACATTGAAAGCCTTATGCTACGTCCTACGTCTCCTAATGCATCATTCCATAAATATGTCAAAATAATTTATTCTGGTCACAGAATACTGAAAAATTATCATGAAGGATAAGAGAAGTCATGAAATTATCGATCAGTAACAGATAATGATCGAGTTACAGAATAGGAATGATTAATCAACTTCAATATTATTGTAATAAAATGTTGCAGTTACCAAGCTTTGGAAGCGACCCACTTCCAGTAATGGTGTTCTTCCATGGAGGTGGCTGGATATGTGGAGCTGGAAATTCCATGTGGTACGGTCCTGGCATTCTTCTAGACAAAGATGTTGTTCTTGTAGTTCCCAACTTTAGGTTAGGTATGGATCTGCAACTAAAATATGAATATGTACATTCAGATAAATTATAACATTTATATTTGTACAACAGGACCTCTAGGATTCTTGAGCACTGAGGATGATGTTGTACCAGGAAATATGGGCATGAAGGATCAAGTACTGGTCCTGCAATGGATCCAGGATAATATTGCTAAGTTTGGAGGAGATCCAAATAGTGTAACAGGTTTTGGAGAGTCTGCTGGTGGCGCTAGTGTTCATTTTCATATGGTTTCACCGATGTCTAAAGGTATGTATATTCGGTGAAAAATTTACAAAATTCTATACTACTCCCGTCTCATATGGATTCTGTTAACCAACAAATGTGCTGTTTTAATCAACTTCAATTTTTGTTTTTATTTAATTAAATTAATAATAATTTAAATACAAACATGCTGCGTTGCAAGAAAAAAATAAAGAGCTCTTTAGTTAAAAAATTCTTTATCTATCAACAGCATCAATGCAGATTTTCTGAAACTTACTGAACCGTTAGTTGCTAATGAACCGATAAAACTTTCATGCAACCCAGTAACAAGATCTTATTGAAGTGACCGTACAGCATGTAACCGATGGTAGAACTGACCACAAATATATATTTATAAAAGTAAATCTGGCAATAATTTTTGTTGTACATGCTTTCTACTCGAGCCTCTTAAAAATGACCAATTATGTCTTAGTTCAAATTAGTGCTTTATAATAGCCACTTATACACGTGTATCATACGTTATTTTTATTATACCTGAATTTTAATATCGAAAATAAAGCTGGAAAGCAGCATTTTCATTTTGATTCATTTCATAATTTTGTGTATATGATTTGGCTTAATATCGTTCACATGGAGATAGGTTAGCATTTTATGTTTATGTTACTATCTGGACTCTTTGTTTTGAAATTGACAAATATTAATAAGGAGCTCCATTGAACCGTTATTTGAAATAGAAATCTGTAATATATTACGTAACAAGCATCAAGTGTAAGATAACGTGCGAGTATACAAATTGAAAAAGACGCGCATAGCGCCGAATGATTTAACGAGCACAGTTATCATACTTTCGAGCAAGTTATGTACACTATTTTTCAAACGACTACAGAATATTTCTAAAAAAAAGTTTACAAGAGCAATGTTCACTTTGATAGATGATGCGTTTTTGAAGGTCGCTGACGTTTGAGGTTAGGTGATACCAACTGTACTAACCGTAATGTCAAAATATTAAATAATACTAAAATATTAGTAAATAAGTAATTATTAATTTAAAAAAATAAGATTTATCGGTGTAAATGTGTTGAAAACTCAGAAAAAACTTTGATTTAAATAATAGTACAAATTCTTTTCATTTATTTTACAATTTTCTCTCATCGTAACACAACCTGTTGTCAATCAGTGGAACTTCACCTGATATGTTAGAAGTGTGCGTTATAATAACATATCAGTATGTTATTTTAAACTTTCCGTAGCAATTTATGATGTTGTTATGGTTACTTTCATAAGTGGTCGTCTGAAAATAAATAAAATTGATGATTCTGTTGTTGCTTAGCAACTTTAAAGCACGACGTGCAAAATGAGCAAATCCATGTTTTGTAGATTCGTAAATCTGTAAATCACAACGAAACTTATAACTTTTTCAAATATTTATTGATCAACAAAAATAGATGTGACTTTGTTCATTATTTACAAATTTATGGATCTGTAACACTTGTAGATTTATCACAGAATTCCATTTATTAATGAATACGAAATACTATGTATTCAGTGACTAAATGTGGATTGCCAAATATTCTTGCAACCCGTTCCTCTTACCATTTTTGTTGGTTGCCGTGTTGTTGATGAAAGATTCTAAGTTATAACTTTGATTATACAGTTAGTCAATCAACGGTTATAAGGATCAACGATGTATTAAATTTGAAAGGAAAAGCGAAAATGGTAAGGCAGGATAGGAATGTTTGGAAAAAAATAATTGCAGGATAAATCAAATGCTTGTGCTATATAGTGTTTTATTTTTCATATATTTATTACATTTATAGTAACACTAATAATTAATAATTTATTGATTTAAATTAGGTCTAATGCATAGAGGAATCGCCCAAAGTGGAACAGCGCTTACTTCTTGGGCTATAGCTACGGAAGGACTACCACGAAGGAACTCAGAAAAACTTGCCAAAGAATTTGATTGTCCAACAGACTGTTCTGAGAAAATGGTGGAATGCTTACGGAAAATTGATATTCTTGAAATCATTGGAAAAGACCACAGATTCTGGGTAAGATATTCAAAATGCTTCTTTACTTATTTAAAAATTAGTTGTTTTATATTGAAGTCCTTGTCGTCGAAGGTAGAGTCGGTTTAAAAATTGCTTCTTACATCAATTAATCCGAACCCATCATATTTTTTATTATCAAAGCGTTTTTCAAATTTAGCTGGACTACTAGCAGAAGTTTCTGCATCATTATTGAAAATATTAAACATTTGACTAAAATATTTTTCCAAAAATTCTGGAGTGACTAATTCGCCATTGAATTTAATGGTGCTGACTCTTTTAATAATGGGTTCATGGTCTTCAATTTTGATGTTTTTAATTCTAAATGAATTGATATTCATATTTTGAAGTGGATTTTCTATTTTGTAGCCTCCTAAAATAAGTGTGCCATTTTCTAGAATAGTTGGCGAAGTTTTTTTCAGCACATATTCACCAACGGGTAGTATGGTATCCGATTCTTGATTGTTATTTTTCCTGGGTGATTCAGGCTGGTTAGTTTTAAAGTATCGATAAAGAGGAGAATTTTCACTCATTTGTATTGCACGTCCACCAAGCGTAGGAACTGATATAACTTCTAAAATTAATAAATTGTTGTTTGTATACGTTTTATTTAATACATAATTTTTATAGAGTAGTTTTTTAACGTAAGGCGCAAGCGTAGTTTCATTTCGTGTGTGTAGAGAATGAATAAGAAATTTTAACATGGAGTAATGGCTCAATGGTATCGACTATCGAGTGGATTCTGAGAACTCTGATTTGATCCGCACAGCCGACAACATCTTTGGGGACCGTAATTTGACGGCCGGTAACCGCACTTCACGCGGATAAATATATCACTTATCAAGATCTGCTTCGGCAGAGTGCCACACCTAGTAATGGGTAAAAGGCGTGATGATATATTTATTTAATATGTTTTTTGTAGTGACAAAATGTTTGGTATTAACCTTTTTATCTTTGCAGAATAATTTCTAAATAATCAAAGATTTATGAATGTGGATGACGCGAAAGTAGTGTGTTATAGTTTTTAAATAATTTTGTAAATAATAGATTGATTCGTCACCTAAGTTATTATATAAGAATATTAGGCTGGGATTATGGGGTAGGTGCCTCAGTGGTATCGAGCGACCTGGGGATCCTGAGAACCCTGGTTCGATTCCCACAGTCGACAAACATTTTCACCACATTAAAAAATTATTCTTGTGACTCTCCCACCATTAACTTTTTGCGGGCCGTGATTTGACGACTGGTAACCGTACTTCACACGCATAAATATATCATTTACCGAGATCTGCTTCGGCAGAGTGCCACACCCAGTACTGGGCAAAAGGCGTGATTATATATTTATTTATTTATTTTTATATTAGGCTAGTTTCCAACTAAAAATGGGGGAACTGTTGTTTTTTTACAGTGACAGTAAAAGATTATATTTTATAAGACTACTTTAATGAGAGAAACAAGATTTTTTTTAGACCAGTGATTCTCAAAGTACGGTTGCAAGTTTTTTATTTAAAATGGGAACTTATTTTTATTATTTGCTTATTTGATTTAGTATTTTTTTCTGAATTTAAAGAATTTAAAGTTCAATATCCTCACACTGCAGGCCTTTAAAAACATAACTGACTCTATATTATATTTCCAAAATTCTATTTGTAATAAATGTTACCTGGTTTCCGAGAATGGATTCCAATTCGTCTTGGTTGCTTGCTCAAACCTAATATTTCTCTCGTATACATCTCTTTTATATCCTCATCGTTGTCTTTTGATTTATCAATTGTTCTATTTTGACGATATGCTGGATTTTCACGTGACAAATATAATTTTGGTTCAATTTCAACTTTCTTTTCATTTTGATTCACTTTTGATAGGAATATTTGCTGTCCGCCTATTAAAATTTTATTTCTATCACATTATTTTATTGAAAATATAACGAAAATAAATATATTTAGTAATACTTACATGTATTTAAAATAAATACACATAGAAGAACAAGTATTTTATCCATGATGTTGTGTACACTTGAACTATTCGAACAAGACTACATATACCTGCGTACCAACAAATTTACAAAGCTATTAGGTAAAGGGTTTTCGCAAATTACCTTTCGCTAATGGTGCATAATATACCTATGTAACTTTTGTGGACAGGAGCGTACTTTCATAATTCTCTTTACTCAAAATTGTCAGTTGAGATGGTTTGGGCATGTAGAACGTATGTCGAATGAGAGATTGGTGAAACAGGTATATATTGGTGAAATTGAGGGTGAAAGATTGCGTGGGCGACCTATGAATAAATGGATGAATATGCTTGAAGGATTGTTGCGTGAAAGAAAGTTTCCGAGTATGAGCAAGAAACGTGCTTGTATGAAAGGAATTATGAATGTGGATGAAGCTAAAGTGGTGTGTCAGGATAGGAACGTTTGGCGAAGATTAATTGCGGAGTAAATCTGATGATTTAAGAAAAGTGCAGGATTTTTTATTTTAGTGTTGTTGCTTAGTAATTTCATTAGAGTGTTTATCTGCAATTGTGTGAAATTTACTTTCAAAAACAAGCGCAGGGACGATACTTCCTTCGTTTCTTATATTTTTAATTCGTTTTCTGATCTTACATTGAGTGTTTAACTGCAATTGTGTGGAATTCACTTTCAAAAACAAGCGTAGAGCGACACTCCCTTCCTTTCTTATCTTTTAATTCGTTTTCAGTTCTTACGTAGAGTGTTTAACTGCAATTGTGTGGAATTTACTTTCAAAAACAAGCGCAGGGCGACACTCCCTTCCTTTCTTATATTTTTGTTTCATTTTCAGTTACTGCATTGTATGGACTTTCATTTCATATACAAGTGCAGGCTATCGCTTTCATCTTTTCTAATCTTTGTAGATCCGTTATTAGTTTCGTTATTAGAATCGTTGTTAGGAGTAAGCGTGAGTAATTTGAGATATTTTATTCATATGTTATGTACGTCGAAGAAAGAATATGAATGATAAGTGAATAGGATTGATTGGATAGATGTGATTGAAGGTTTATTGTGTGATAAATGATTTCGAGTGTAATAAATAAATGAGTTTATATGGAGTGATCTATGAATGTGGTTAAAGTGACGGTGGTGTGTTTGGATGATCATATTTGACGAGGGCTGATTATTTGATGAATGTAATGAGTGATTTTAGGGTTCGTGCTACCCCATTTGTTGGGATATAGCGTGAAGATATGTATGTATGTATGTATGTAAAATTGTCTAGTTAAAATGAAATAAAAATTGTACAGCCCGATTATCAAAAATATTTTAGCTAATCCTAAGTTTTAGTTTAGCTAATTAAAATTAAAATTTAGTAATCTTTTCAATTAATATTTCTTACAAACATTTAATTTTTTCAAACTTATTACTTTCAACCTTTAATTTAAAAATACTAACAAAATTCATTTAGCTAAATTATTTATCATTGCAAATATAAATTTTCGTATTATTATTTTTAAAGAAGCTTCTTTAGTTAGAGACGAATGCTGAATTGTCTTTCAATTATCTGGTAGTACGGTGGTGTGGGTAGCGTTACGGAATTCGAATCCGGAGATCCCGAGTTCGAATCCCACTCAAACTAAAAATATATGAACTACCACACTGCGGCTCGGTGAATCTGGACCCTGTACTGTAATTGGGATTAAGTTCCTGTTGTACAGAGTAGCGTAAATAAATAAATAATAATAATAATTTCTTGTTGACAAAAGATCAGTATTTGTCAAATTTTGTATCCAAATTTCTGGTTAGATTTTTGATCAGCCCCTGCACAGATATCTGCAACAAATCTGGCAGGAAATATGATTTAACAGTATATTTGAGAATATCTGAAATTATTGTTTAATACCTCCCTGAATCTCCAATTGAAATTCCTTTTCATTAGTGATAACACTTAAATGCATAATTATCTTTTTACATAAAATAAAGTAAATTTAAATAAATATATCATCACGCCTTTTACCCATTACTGGATGTGGCAATTTGCTGAAGCAGATCTTGGTAAGTGATATATTTATGCGCGTGAAGTGCGATTACCAGCCGTCAAATTACGGCCCCCAAAGATGTTAGTGGTGGGGGAGCCACACGGGTAATTTTAAATTGGAGAAAATGTTTTGTCGGCTGTGGGGATCGAACCAGGGTTCTTAGGATCCGCAAGACGACTTGATACCACTGAGCCATTACCCCATTAAATATAACAATAAAATACGTAATTATGAATGCTTACAAATTACAATCATTTAACTCGATGTTTAAGAAACGCTAAACATTTTCAAAAAGAGCTTTTTTAAAGAAATACTAATACAAAATAATAATTATTATTTCAGGATTGGGACTATGATCCAATGATCCCATTCAAACCAATGGTAGAACACAACCACTCAAATGCATTCTTATCCGAACACCCTCGACAAATAATCGAAGATGGCCGTACACATCCTGTAAGTTGGATTACAGGTTTAACATCAAACGAGGGCGCATTGCGAGCTGCAGGTAACTAGTAACAACACCAGCAACCAACAACAAATATAAAGGTTGCCTGTTGCAGGAATATTTGGCAATCCGCATTTAGTTGAAGAGTTTGATAAAGATTTTGATAGCATTGTACCGATGTCATTGTTTTATAATGAAACAGCTCCGGATGTTCAAAGTGTTACAAGAAGAATTAGAGAGTTTTATTTCAAAGGAAATAAAATTGGTACTGACAGCAACAGCATACAGGGAGTAGTTGATGTATGAGAAACATTTATTTAAATATATTTTTGTCTACAACTGTTTTTACATTGCTATGGATACGTGAAGTTTGTATTTTTTCATTAATAATTCACCCATTCTAATTTCAACTTTTTCCAATAGTAAAAAAAACGCTATTTCATGAATGTTCACGTTACTATGGATAAGTCATTTTTATTACAGTTGTCATGGTGATAAAGTTATTTGTTAAATTACGACTAAAAATACTACAGGGTGATCAAAAGGAATTGTTATAGTTGGCAATACAATTCCAGAGATCTTTTTATTCCACAGTTGGCACAACATCAGATAAAGGCGAAAATGCTATTTGACATTTCTAATAAATACAAATAGGTTATGTCAGGAGTCTGACAGCTAATAGAATTTTGACTTTTTAAGTAATAGAAATACTTTAGAAATAAATGTACTCAAATTTAAATTTTAAATGCCACTGTCAACAACAGGAAATGAATTTATGTATTAGGCTTACCAATTTCAAGTAGTTTTTTTTATTGCCAACTGTAACAATTCCTTTTGATCACTCTGTAGTTGACAGACGACGCGTACCCAAATCATATCAACTAGCTCATAACCACTGTTCTTCGATATTAATTATGCATAATTTTTGTTGATTTTAGATGTACACCGACGCTTGGTTCTTTGAATCAGTGGACGAGTCAGTCAAATTACATTTAAAGCATGCTAAAACTCCAGTTTATGTGTATTATTTCGGCCATAGAGGACTTGCTAGTTTCAGTGAAATATTTGGAGATCCGCATCGAGATTACGGTACGTAATTATTACGAAATTAACACACTAATATTCGTTGTGACTATTATAGCTCCTAAAGGGAACGAATTCATTGAAATTTTTGGTATCGGATATTTTCACTCTCAAACGTTTCTAAATTACTATCAAAAATTAAAATTTTTCTACAATATGATTGAAGATAATAGTGAAAAAAATAAATTTTAATTATAAATAGTTATTTTTCTAATTTTGACATATAAAGTGTCACTTTTAAAAACTGACTGAGATTGCAAAATGTCTAGACTAGTGATGAAATGAATTACTTGCGAAAATAATATTTCGCTCACTTAAATTTAATGGGCCTTTCAAGACTTTTTTGAAATTTTTATATATTAATCTACGTAATAAAATAATTATACCCAAAATATTTTTTTTTAAACTTTTATTAAGCATGATAAAAATATTTAAACTTTCGAAACAAACGAATGTGACGTAGTTGCATCTTAGCTTGAAGAGAGACAGATAAGACAGAGATAAATAACACGTAACTTCACGTAACGTGTGTCGGTGTCAGTAGAATCCTCAGACAAAACATAACTAGACGGATAACAACGGCGTTTGCATTGACTTGAATACGGCATAATTCGTCTAGTATTATACGTCATTGGTAGAATCGTAGAATGCTGAATGCTTATTTCTTCTTCGTCTTCCTCTCAGTAAAATTGAGCACCGACAAACGTTTCAGACAAAGCTCTGTGATTGGCTTAATGCAACTACGTAATTGCAATGAGCATTTTAAATTATTCAACTTTAACTTTCATATTTCAGCAATAAAGATATCACTTATGGTATGATTTTATATTGTATTAAATATGATGTACGGTCAAGAACTTATTTTAATAAATATATATTAAAAACCTCTACCTCTTGAATCCTCCATTGCGATAGTAACTATATTGAAAAAAAAACAGTATATAACACATGTGGAAAAGGGCCATTACAAAATTCGAACTATTGAGATACTCGATATTGCTCGTGCTCTAACTTTCGTACTCGTTTTGCAATGAAACCCTTTCCTCACTAGTATTGCAATATATTATTTCATTTTGACATTTTTGCATATTAATAACTAAATAAATAAATAAATAAGTGAATAAATAAATTAATATTAATTTGATTTTACGGAGATAAAAATTAAAAATAATTTTGACATGTTAGAATGTCGATAAATAAATAAAAATAGTAAAGAAAACAAGTAAAAATTCTCACGATTTTTAAAATAGTTGAAAAATGGACCACTTTCTAACCGATTTTTCGTTAAAAAAAAATACGACTTTCATGGTCAATACTATGTTCAATAAAATAAATAAATGTTCAATATTTTCTTTTATAAAATTTATTTCTATTATAGGTGTATGTCACGCCGATGATTTGCAGTACCTATTTCCGGTTTCTGATGGACTATTTCCGGATAAACCACCCAATGCTGCTGATAAACGAGTAGCTGAGATTATATCGCATATGTGGGTGAATTTCGCCAAAACTGGGTAAGAATATGAATCATAAAATAGGGTAACAGTTTCTACATTATAATTTAATTAAATTTCATTGGTAAATATTCTCCTTAAAATTGGGGTGTCACTGTAGATCACTCTCGTGTCATATCTTCTAGTATATGAAAATATTTATGGTATCGAGGTTGTCTTTGACACTTAACAAAAATAGAGAGAAAAATTGGAATAAAATCAGATTTGAATCACATGGACTGTAGCTTAGTCGGGTAAAACGTATGACCGGAGTTCATAGATCCCAGGTTCAAATCCTCGCGGTATACAAATTTTTTTCTTTAAAATTCTTCAAATCAAAGAGGTTGATAATATAGTTCGCTGTATCGAATATGGATTTGAGAACCGGGGTTTGATTCCCACAGTCGACAAACAATTTACACCACATTAAAATTACCTCTGCGGTTCCTTCTCCACTAACCGTTTTAGGGGACGTGATTTGACGGCTGATAACCGCATTTCACGCGCATACCTATATCACATACCGAGATCTGTTTCCACAGAGTGCCACACTCAATAATGGGTTAAAGGTGTGATGATATATTTATTTTATTTTTCTTTGAAATAATTTCGATATATTTGACAGCGGAAATGATACTTTACTGTTCAGGTTGTTTTGAATATACATACTATAAATGTAAATCAAATTAATTAATAATAAATTTATTTAAAAAAATATATATTAATTTAGTAACAGTACTTACAAATATGAAAATAAGTTAACTATTTTTTTTTTCTTTGCAGAAATCCAACCTTTGACAATAACGAAGTTGACCCAATAGTTTGGAAGCCAGTGACATCAGAAAATATGGAATTCCTACACATTAAAAGTGATCAAGATATAACAATGGAGAAGAATCTTCTGCGTGAAAGAGCAGAATTCTGGAGGAGTTTACCAACAAGAAAAGACAAAGTTGATCACAAAACAGACAAAGATGAATTATAATCTAAATTTAAGTAGTACAATATTGCAGAATGGGAAATGGTGCATTAAAATTTAAGATGAATGTAAACACTATAAGCTTGGTAAATACCACGTTGATATAAGTTAATAAAACCAAACATCTTATGCCTGGTTTATCAATCGACTGTTACCATGTTCCTTCTGTTAAATACCGAGTGACTATAATTGATCGACAACATTATTTGAGTTGGCTATCCTATTTTGTTGACAAGGCTTGTCACTGTCAATATGAGATCTCTTGATTATTTTTCTAGGTTAAAGTTTTCACAATTTGGTCTTATTGTAAATAACCATTTTTATAAATGAATATGAAATAAAGTTTGACAACGACAGGTAATCTAATTACAATTATATTTTATTTGACATTTTAATTGGACAATCAGGTATACCAACATAAAATTAAAAATATATAGATATTACTAAAAAAACAAAATAGTCAATAATTTATAGTCACTCGGTATATTCTAATACGGATAACTTATATTACTGTTAGTTAACAATTACTTAACAGTCACTGAATTTATCAGGTTAGAATAGCAAAGTATTAAGATTGAAATATTATGTTAATATTATCAAATATTTTATAATTGTTAGACATTTATTCCTAACTTGTTAATAAATAAATAATAGTTTTATAAATTAATTAACTTTTTTATTAAACATAAATGTGGCTGAACGTTCATATATCGTTTAAACCAGGTAAATCATTATGTTTTTCTACAATTATTAAATAATATATTCATTACATGTGCGTTTATTACTCACGGTCATAAATAATAATTTATTTCTGACGATCTATGGCCAATTACATCAAGGTTATTATGACGACACATCGACGACAGTGAGTAATAAATTAAAAAAATATATCACTGGCTGGCACTCTGCCGTATCAAATCTCGGTAAGTAAATATGTATACGCGTGAAGTGCGGTTACCAGCCGTGGAATCACGTCCGCCAAAAATTTTAGTAGAGAAGAAGCTACAGGAATTATTTTACTGTGGCGCAATTGGACATAAGTAATACATTCATTACACCGTGCGTTTCTTGATAAATAATGAGATTCATTATTCACGGGTTGTAATAATCACATTGACAGTTTTTATGACAAAGCAGCGATAGCCGTGAGTAACAATTTATTATTGACAAACACATCGAAGTTGCTATAGCAACGGAAATAGGACATTCAGGTCACATAACCTATAATAATTCTCTGTTATTCTTTTTAAACTTATCTTTAAAAGTTTTCAAAGTGTAATTTCCTGTTTTATTTTTATTCACAAAAATATGCAATTTCATAACAGTAGCAGCAGGAATTTTTTAAATTAATATTTGAATTATTATCTACGTTTAACTCTTTTTATAATTTTAAATCAATATAAATATATCATCACGCCTTCTACCCATTACTGAGTGTGGCACTCTGCCGAAGCAGATCTCGGTAAGTGATATATTTTGCGCGTGAACTGCGGTTACCAGTCGTCAAATCACGACCTCCAAAGATGTTCGTGTTGGTGGAGCCACAGGGGTAGTTTTTGAAATTATGGAAATTTTCGCCTGTGGGAATCGAACCAGGGTTCTCAGAATCCACAGGCCGACTTCATACCACTGAGCTAGCCACCCCATAACATAATTATAGATGATAATATTAAAAGTGATATTAGCGCTAATCCGCTTTATGAATCTACCTGTTAATTATCACATTTTGATGGAATTTTGTTACAAAATATAATTACGCAAAATTAAATATTAATTCGAACCTTAACATAGAAATTCTACTCCCAGAATCTCATTAAATCAAACATGAAGGTTATATTCCTCCATATAACAACACAGAGAACACACCTTTCTATTCACATTCAGGCCACTTCTCGTTGAAGAAATTTTACCGGGTTGACTATTACGATATCATCGATATTTAAACCAACGTCTACTGTTGGATGTTTGACAGTTATTTGAATCTCCCGCCAATAATTTTGAAAATTGAAAAATAAATGTATGATTTACCTTAAGGTTGGTAATAAAAAAGAAAGTGTGTGTTGACAGTTTTTGTTTTAGATTTGGAAAAAAGTTGTTATAATTTAATGCATAGATACACGATTGTAATTTGTATCAGTCTTTTATTTGGTTTAATAAAAGGTCATCTTGGTGTTTTGGCTAAATAGATTCTTTTGTGTGAAATAAAGTGTTTGAAATACAGTTTGAGTCTTTTGTTTTATCAAGAAATCCAACATCTGGCGACCGTGACAGGACGAATTGATCTTTCAGTATAAAGTCATTAAAAGATCAATCAATATGGATAAGATAAAAAAGACAAGAACTGCGGTTAGAAGTAGTTATTCAAGAATGGTTACTAATATCAAGGATTTGTTAGGACAATCGAAAATCGACATGGTAGAAGTAAAAGCGACATTTGACACGTTCGAGAACAAATATCTGGAACTAAAGAAATTAGACGAACAAATGTTTACGGGTTTGCTCGAAGCCAATTGTTCTGAAGCAGATTTAGATTTAGAAATCGAATCACGAGATAAGTATGAACAAGAATTCAATAGAGTAAGAAGACGAATCGAAAGCGAGGATAAAGCTGTCAATGAAAAGTTTAGTGCTGATAATTCTAATACTGAAGTTTCGGTTGCAGCATCGCAGGTAACCCAGAGAAAGTTCAAGCTTCCACAGCTGGAATTAAAAAAGTTTGGAGGTAATGTAAAAGATTGGTTACTATTCTGGGCCCAATTCAAACGGCTAGACGAAGATGTAGCAATAGACGACAGTGACAAGTTCCAGTATTTAGTACAGTCAACAATCCCAGGTACGAGAGCTAGAGAGATCGTAGAAAGCTATCCTCCGACTGCTGAAAACTATCCAAAAGCATTGGATAGTTTACGAGCTCGATTTGGTCGAGAAGAATTGTTAGTTGAAGTATATGTACGTGAACTGCTAGCTCTAGTAATGCAAAATACAATGAAAACGACAGTACTGACATTGGCTTCATTATACGATAAACTGGAGTGTCATCTTCGCGCGTTGGAAAGTCTAGGAGTAACAACGCAAAAATGCGCGTCCATGCTATTTCCTCTCGTGGAGTCATGTTTACCTGAAGAATTATTAAGAGCATGGCAGCGAACGAACGGTGCAATGAACATTGGCAGTAGTAGTCAACTAGAAGAACAGGAAGGCGATAGTGCTAGAAATAAACTGAAGCAGTTAATGAACTTTATGCGTTCCGAAGTTGAAAATGAAGAAAAGATATCATTAGCTATGTCGGGATTTGGTATAAGCACTTCGCGCTACAGCAAAAAGAAAATCAATATAAAGGAAAGTACAGGTGAGACATCAACAGCTGCTGGACTGCTTGCTACTAATTCAAAACCGGAAGCAAGAGTAAGTAGTTGCATGTTCTGCAATAATAATCATAAGACTACTGACTGTTTCAAGGCACAAAAACTAACATTTGCAGAGAAGAAACAAATTTTATATGACAAGAAATGTTGTTATAACTGTTTCAGACAGGGACATTCAGCAAAAGTATGTAAATTACGTATCAAATGTTTGATCTGTAGCAGGAATCATCAACCGTTGATGTGTCCTGACCTATCGCAAAATAAAGAGCCGAAAGATAAATCAGCTGACGCAACGAATACTACAGAAAACAATTTAGCTAGCATCAGCAATAATCCGCAAGTATTTTTACAAATTATTATTGTTCATTTAATAGGTCAAGGAACACAACGGCGTGCGAGAGCGATCATAGATACAGGATCACAACGTTCGTATATTTTAAGCAAAAGCGCACTGGAGATGAAATACGAACCTATAAGAAAAGAGAAAATTATACATACGCTTTTCGGAGGTCAAAAAACAGGAGAATTGAACCATAATGTTTATCGAATCCGTTTAAGTAGTTTACAAAGGGATTACAACTGTAATTTTGAAGTTTTAGAGCAAACAACCATATGCAATGAAATAAATAATATCAAAAGCGGACCGTGGTTGGAAGAACTACAAGGATCCCAAATTTATATTTCCGATGTCGAAGATGGAAGCAGTCCAATAGAGATACTAATCGGAGCGGATGTAGCTGGCAAGTTATTTACAGGCAATCAGAAGAAACTATCCTCCGGATTAGTAGCTATTGAAACTCTGTTAGGCTGGACAGTAATGGGAAAAATCCAAGATAGTGGTAAGAATCATCAGTTGGCAATGACTGTCACTTCAATGCTTGTACAAGAATATAGTATAGCAGATCTATGGCAGTTAGAAGCCATAGGCATTAAGGATCCCGCAGAAACGAAGTCACAGGCAGAGATTCATGAAGCAACGAATAAACACTTTCACGATACGGTGACTGTGAGAAGCGATGGAAGGTATGAAGTTTGTTTGCCATGGATTCAAGATCATCCATCACTACCGGATAACTATGAACTAGCGATGAAACGTCTTGACAATACAATAAAGAAATTGAAAGCAGACAATCTTGTTGAAGAGTATCAGAACACATTTAACGATTGGTTAAAAGAGGAGATAATACAGGAGTGTACTGATTTAGAGCCACATGGTGGACATTACTTACCACATAGACATGTTGTAAAACTCAACAGCACAACCAAAGTAAGGCCGGTATTCGATGCATCAGCTAAACAGAAAGGAAAACCATCATTGAATGAGTGTTTGGATACTGGTATTAATTTGATCGAGCAAATACCTATTATTCTGTTAAGATTCCGATTAAAAAGAATAGGAGTGATAGCTGACATAAAAAAGGCTTTTCTACAAATTGGTCTGATTGAAAATGATAGAAATTACTTGAAATTTTTATGGAAAGGAAGTGATGGGATATTAAAAGTATACAAACATTGTCGTGTAGTATTTGGAGTATCCTGCAGTCCTTTTTTGTTGGGAGCTGTAATACAATTCCACTTAAACAATGCGCTGGAAAGTCCTGGAATGGAAAGAAACGTTATTGAACTCTTAAAAGATAGTTTTTATGTTGACAATTGCGTGACAAGCGTAAATAATGAAGAAGAATTGTACAAGTTTAAGGAGAAAGCCACCAGTATAATGCGGAATGCGAAATTCGACTTACGAGGCTGGGAATTCACGAACCAGGTAATATCTCCAGGTCATGAAGTTTGTTCAAATGTTCTTGGGTTACAATGGGACCGACAAGAGGATACTTTACAAATAAACTTAGCACAAATAAGAATAAGCGAATCAGATCAAATTACGAAAAGAATTATACTGGCGACAGCGAATAAAGTTTTCGATCCAATCGGATACACTTGTCCAGTGTCATTGTGTCCGAAACTATTATTACAAGAGACATGGAAAATGAAAACTAGCTGGGACGAAGAAGTAGATCAAGAAATGAAAAAGAAATTTATACACTGGCTTCAGGATCTACCATATTTAGAGAAAATAAAATTACCAAGATGGTTTCCCAACACTGAAGAACCGAGGCAATGGAGTTTGCACGTTTTTTGTGACGCGAGCCAACTGGCATACGCAACCGTGATTTATCTACGTTCAGAAGCAGCTAATAATGTGAAAGTAGAACTGTTACAAGCGAGAACAAGAGTGGCCCCTTTAAAAAAAATAACTATACCACGTTTAGAGTTATTAGCAGCTACAATAGGTGCTAGATTATGTGCGACAATAGTGGAAGAATTCAAAAGGCAAGGAATAGCAATAAAAACAACCTTTTGGAGTGATTCCACCACAGTACTGGCGTGGATTAGAAGGGAAGAGAACTGGGGAACTTTTGTTCGCAACAGAGTTGAAGAAATTAAGAGGTTGACCACTGAACCGGATTGGAGACATGTACCGGGAAGTGAGAATCCTGCCGATTTACCCTCCCGAGGATGCAGTGCGAAAATCTTATATGAATCAAAATGGTGGGAGGGCCCTGAATGGTTATATGAGCCTGAGCAGCATTGGCCAGTAACAGACTTTTCATACAATGAAAACGAAATACGAGAAGAGAAGAAAAAAGCTATAGTTTCTTCTATGTTAATCGCTGAAAACCGGAACGACGGTTGGTATTACAGATATTTTAGTCGGTACACCAAGATAGTATACATGATAGCGCGTATACTACGTTGGCGAAAATCTAAACAGAAAAACGAACCGATTACGTCGGTAGAATTTGAAATTGCAGAACAGAAAGTAATAAAATTAATACAAGAAGAAGTATTCATGGTTGAGAATTATAAGAAGATAACATTCTTGTCACCTTTCATGGATGAAAATGGAATTCTGCGAATCAGAACGAAAATTGCGTATAGAAATGATACAAGGAATTTTCGATATCCAATTTTGCTAACAGGAGATCATGTCGTTGTGCGAAGAATGATTTACGACGAGCATGTCAAACAATGTCATGTAGGAACTCAAACATTACTGAGTATACTCAGAGAACGTTATTGGATTCTGCGTGGACGTAAAGCAATACGTTCGGTGATAAATAAGTGTGTAATATGTCAGAGATACGCTAAAAAACACTTCGAAACAATACCCGTGCCTCTACCTGTCGACCGAGTAAAAGACGCAGCTGCGTTCGAAGTAACAGGTACAGATTTAGCTGGACCTCTCTACTTAAAGAAAGAAAAAAAGGTATGGATCTGTATATTTACATGTGCGAGTTATCGAGCGGTACACCTTGAATTAGTCAGCTCGTTATCAACGGAAGCATTCCTGATGGCATTACGTAGATTCGTGGCCAGGAGAGGACGCCCATCTATCGTATACAGCGACAACGGGACTAATTTTCACGGTGCCGAGAATAGCTTTGAGCAATTAAACTGGGAAGAGATAAGGAAGTATACTACCATAGCCCGAATGGAGTGGAAATTTAATCCACCTACTGCAGCCTGGTGGGGTGGTTGGTGGGAGAGGTTAATCGGAATAATCAAAAAACTCTTGAAAAAAGTACTTGGAAGATCAATACTAAATTATGAAGAATTGAGTACTGTGTTATGCGATTGTGAGTCAATAATCAATTCACGACCAATAACATATGTATCAGAAGACAATAAAGACTTACAACCATTAACGCCATCAATGTTCATTCAAGATATTAGACAGTTTAGTGTAGAAGATTGTGATGAGATTGAATCTCGAGATGTGAGACAACGCGTAGTGTATCGACAGAAATTGCGCGAAGATTTACGTAAACGGTTTCGTAGTGAATACTTGGGACTACTACGACAGGAGTCTAGTAAAAAATGTTCGCGAAAGATAGAGTTAGGTGAAGTCGTGATGATTGAAAACGATAGTCCGAAACGATTGGACTGGCCGTTGGCAAAGGTAGTAGAACTGATGCCGGGACGCGATGATGAAATTCGAGTGGTGAGATTAAAAACGAGTCATGGAGAACTAGTTCGGCCGGTACAACGTATATACCCGCTGGAGTTGTACTCACACAACGATAGTGAAGTGAAGAACGATGGACTGTCTAGTGATGTGAAAAACAATGGACTGTCTAGTGAAGTGAAAAACAATGGACTGTCTAGTGAAGTGCAAACCAATGGGCTGTCTAGTGATGAGAACTGTAAAAAAGATCGAGCGAGAAAAAATACCGAGATAGCCACCATTTATACTAAAAAAGGACGAAAAATAACTTTACCCGCAAGATACAAAATGTAAATCTCGTTAAATAGATAATGTTAGATAAGTTAATTTCTTTGTTGTAAAATTAACTTGGTGGGAGGATGTTGGATGTTTGACAGTTATTTGAATCTCCCGCCAATAATTTTGAAAATTGAAAAATAAATGTATGATTTACCTTAAGGTTGGTAATAAAAAAGAAAGTGTGTGTTGACAGTTTTTGTTTTAGATTTGGAAAAAAGTTGTTATAATTTAATGCATAGATACACGATTGTAATTTGTATCAGTCTTTTATTTGGTTTAATAAAAGGTCATCTTGGTGTTTTGGCTAAATAGATTCTTTTGTGTGAAATAAAGTGTTTGAAATACAGTTTGAGTCTTTTGTTTTATCAAGAAATCCAACATCTACGTTACCTTAGATTCAGTTGTATCTTCAACAGCAACTGTCAACAGCTCGAACATCGTGAATGAATCTTCTCCGAAGATGAAAATGTTAAAGTGGTGCCTGGTTGTGTTTGTTTGTGCTCGTGACTGGCGAGAATGGACCAGAAGTAGAAGTTAAAGATGGTAAACTTCAAGGGAAGTTCATGAAAACGAGAAATGGAAGAACGATTAGTGGCTTCTTAGGGATTCCGTTCGCGAAACCTCCTGTAAATGAATTGAGATTTAAGGTGAGATATTTCATTCATAAACACAACAATAATTAATTTGTGTTTACTAAACACAATGGGCCTTTCAAGACTTTTTTGAATTTTTTATATATTAATCTACGTAATAAAATAATTATACCCAAATTTTTTATTTAAAAAAAAAACTTGTATTAAGCATGATAAAAATATTTAAACTTTCTAAACAAATTAATATGACGTAGTTGCATCTTAGCTTAAAGAGAGACAGATAAGACAGAGATAAATAACACGTAACTTGTCGTTGTCAGTAGAATCCTCAGACAAAACATAACTAGACGGATAACATCGGCGTTTGTTGTGAGTCAGAAAGGGATAGAATAACTGGTTGGTGAGGCGGGTGCGCGGTAAGGAGCAATTTGCATAACATCAAAGTGTACTCGCTTCTTGCCGCGCATCCGCGGACCCTCAAGTTATTCCATTCCTTTCTGCTTCACAACACTGCATTGACTTGAATACGGCATAATTTGTCTAGTATTATACGTCATTGGTAGAATCGTAGAATGCTGAATGGTTATTTCTTCTTCGTCTTCTTGAGCACCGACAAACGTTTCAGACAAAGCTCTGTGATTGGCTTAATGCAACTACGTCATTGCAATATGTTAGTGCGAACGTTTTAAATTATTCAACATTAACTTTCATATTTCAGCAATAAAGATATCATTTATGGTATGATTTTATATTGTATTAAATATGATGTACGGTCAAGAATTTATTTTAATAAATATATATTAAAAAGCTCTACCACTTGAATCCCCCATTGTTTCGAAGGGCAGAGAAAATTCACCCTTCTATATCTACTTTAGAATAGAATTTGTTATTTGAAGAAGTGTTCTAATTTTTTGACAATACAAATTATGATAAATATAAATGTAGGAAGATTATTTGCACCTAATTTAAAAATTTTGACACGAGCATATACCGGGTGGTGGCTTGGTAAGGAACATATGAATTTAATATGGAATATTTGTTTTATAGTGTGTGGCTAGCTCAGTGGTATGAAGTCGGCCTGTGGATCCTGAGAACCCTGGTACCCTAGATTCGATTCCCACAGGCGACAAACAATTTTCATAATTTCAAAAACTACCCCTGTGGTTCCTCCACCACTAACATCTTTGGAAGCCGTGATTTGACGACTGGTAACCGTACTTCACGCGCAAAATATATCACTTACCGAGATCTACTTCGGCAGAGTGCCACACTCAGTAATGGGTAGAAGGCGTGATGATATATTTATTTATTTTTTATATTTGTTTTATATAATTTTCTGCTCTCCTATT
This sequence comes from Pterostichus madidus, assembly GCA_911728475.2. Classification (NCBI taxonomy): domain Eukaryota; kingdom Metazoa; phylum Arthropoda; class Insecta; order Coleoptera; family Carabidae; genus Pterostichus; species Pterostichus madidus. The sequence goes on along the minus strand of OU452313.1, from coordinate 30,192,382 downwards.
CATTTTACGGAAATAAACTGTACTGTTATCGACATGAGAGTATGCCAAGCTAAAAAATGTGAAACGATTACAGGATCTGTATAAAGCGGCACTGCGATTAGAAATATTTTACCATTAGTGTTATACGTAATACATGAACCGCTCTACTGACCAATACTAACTGTAATAGACCAGTGGAATAAATACAATTTCACAGTGACGTGATTAAGTGAATTACTCTCTCTTACCCCTTTGGCATTCTCTCTTGGCAACGACAGCAGAGTGCAAAGATGTTTAGAATTAAATGATACATACTAAATTGTTTTTATATTTTTTATTACGTGTTTGGTTTAGCTGCAACTTTTAAAATAAATTTAAAAATTTCTGTTAAATTGTAACAATAACTATGACTTTTTGTTTTCATCAATTATTTATAAACGTCATGGTTTAAAATAAAAATAAAATTAACCCCTAAGCCTAAATCAATATAAAGAAAAATCTAAATACGTATTTTGAGAGCTAAGTTCTCATCATCATCAGTAGATGATGATGAGAACTTAGTACTCGAAATACGTATTTAGATTTTTCTTTATATTGATTTAGGCTTAGGGGTTAATTTTATTTTTAGTTATATCTTAGCCTTAGATTTTAACTTTTTACTTTAATCATTGTTTAAAGTTTATAAACGTCAATCTTTTTTATAAATTAAATAAAATCGAAAAAAACTGTTATTATTAGAACAAAATTTATTTTTTATATTTATAAATAAAATAAATATATCATCACGCCTTCTACCCATTACTGGGTGTGGCACTCTGCCGAAGCAGATCTCGGTAAGTGATATATTTGTGTACGTGAAATGCGGTTACCAGCCGTCAAACCGCTGCCCCCAAAGTTGTTAGTGGTGGGAGAGCCATAGGGTTAATTTTAATTTGGTGAAAACTGTGGGTATCGAACCGGGGTTCTCAGGATCCACAGACCAACTCGAAACCACTGAGCCATTACCCCATTAAATTAATAAACATAAATAAATAATTGTAATTGAGACAAACTATAGGTGGGGAACTTTTTTACCATTGGATGGCATATTTAAATTAGGCAGTAATAAAGGAATTTTTCGAGAAAATATTTTCAACCTTACATTGTCTTGACGATGGAGAAAAATATTTGAAATCATATAGTAATACATAATTCGTAGAAATCGAATAGTAAACTTATGAAGTGAACAAGCTGTTTTTTACAACTAAAACTAAATATAAAGTTCAGCTAAGTCGGTATCACAATCCACTATTTCCTAGTTGATCTAGTTGGATAAATGATCGCACCATACTGATGAGTCCGGAAGGACGAAACGCGTCTATGGTTAAAGCTGAACTGACCAGCCGTTTGTTGATGACCTGAGAAGTTGATGCAAACGTGCTGTAAAACCTCTGTGAAATTACGAGACAAGTGATGGAAATTTTTTTCCTATTTTTCTTATTTATGAATTTTTAATTTAAATTTAAATAGTATAACCACAGACAAAACATATATGTCTAATTAAATGTATTTAAATTGCAGCGCTTTTTATCAATGAAATTTGTAGTTTTGAACGAATATGTATTGCAGTGCTAATGTCGATTTAGTTCATGAACATGGAATTAAGATACTGAAAAAAAGGAAAAACTGCTGAAGATCTCTAACCTCCAAGCACGAAATTGGCAGTTATTCTCATAACACCGTAACATCCCTACTTTCACAAGTTGGTTGTGTTAAATGCTGTATTAAGGTAGTACTAGTGTGAATTTTTTTTTTGCAGATCTGAATGAAATTTGGCGCACGTAAACATTGGATAGTCATAAGCATCCTGTTAAAATATGAAACACATTCATCGTCTGTGAACAAATATATTCGCTTGTAAAGTTGAGTTCTTATACACGGGGCTTATGGCGATCATCACTCAGAATCGCACATATTTGGTTTGTGTACCTCTAAAAATTTGCAGTTTCATTTGAAAAACTAGTATGATGTTCTGGAACTATCCATGTAATTGTGTCAGAAGGAGAAAGTTTTTTATCGTTTAGTAATGGATATATAGCCATGCAAAGCCTTGTTTTTAATGAAAAATTAAGAATCCCAATTTATAATGGCAACACCACACGGTGGTAAGGTATTTGAAAATTCACTAGACCAACAACCTGTTAACAATTCATGATATTCAAATCATAATAGGTATAAAACACTTATTTTATTTTTATATTTTTTTGAGCGTCAGTTTCGCCACTCGACAACCGATGGCGCCACCATCACACTCGTACTACCTTAACAATAAGAACATTGTGAGAGCGTCTAATATTAATTATTTCCAAATTCTCAATTTTATAAAGTAAATAAAAATAAATATATCACCACGCCTTATACCCATTACTGAATGTGGCCGTAGCAGATCTCAGTAAGTGATATATTTATAAACGTGAACTGGGGGTTTCCAGTCGTCTAAACACGACCCACAAATTTTGTAGTCCAGGTTCTCAAATACACAGGCCGACTAAATCACCTACCCCATTTCATGTATCTCTATAATTTCATCCAATATATCAAAATTCATCCAAAATATCAATGATAACCATTGTAGCATCGTATATAGATATATTATTTCCAGACATACATTTTTAATAAGAAATTAATATAGTATTAAAAAATATATTTTTATTTTAAGTATAAATTGACATGGTAATTGAATCTTTTGTTTTTTATTAGGAGGTTTGAATAGCTAATAAAATATAAAAAAAGAATATATCATCACGCTTTCTACCCATTACTGGGTGTGGCACTCTGCCGAAGCAGATCTCGGTAAGTGATATATTTTGCGCGTGAAGTGCAGTTTTCAGCCATCAAATCACGGCCCCCAAAGATGTTAGTGGTGGAGGAGCCACAGGGGTAGCTTTTGAAATTATGAAAATTGTTTGTCGCCTGTGGGAATCGAACCAGGGTCCTCAGGATCCACAGGCCGACTTCATACCACTGAGCTAGCCATCCCATAATAAAATATGTAGCTAATAAATATGTTTATTAGCTAAATAAACTTTATAAGGTAGTAGATATCTGCAAAAAATATTTATTAGCAAAATAATTTATTAGGAACTTTATTAGGAGGTGGATATCTCGGCCCTTAAATGCATAATTTATATTGCTATTAGTTAGCAATTACTTAACAGTCAATTAATAAATCAGATCTTAGAATAACAAAGCTCGAGTTTATAGTATGTATTAAGATTGAAATATAATGTTAATAGTTCGTAAATAAATAAGAGTTTTATAAATCTGTAATTAACTTTATTATTAATCCATTAACAAATTATTTTTTTAACAAGTAACCCACCGTTTCTTATGTGAAATTGAACATAAATGTGACCGGACGTAAAGACAAAAATTCAGAAAGTTATTTAAGAGGAAGAACTTTTCCCGCCATCAAATTAAGGGTATAATTTCCAGCTCCAGGGTCGCTAAATATAATTTCTCCTTTTTCAACCCAGTCCACGTAATAAATTTCGTTGACAACCTTTGAGAAATTAAATATAGGCTCGTTAATTTAAAGATACATTTTATAATTGTATAGTTTTACCTCCAAACCAATTTTCTTTGCTTTTCTCTGAAGAAAATGTGTTGCAAAAATTCCCATAAGTACTGGAACATTTAGTGATCTAGCTACGTCCAGAGCTGCACGAAGTAACTGAAGACCAATGCCTAATATAAAAATTCTTATTATTTTTAATTAAAAGTGAAACCAAATGGGTTTACAACTTTAAGATTATAGTAAAACGTTCATATTTCGTTTAAATCATGAAAATCATTATATTTTTCTACAACTATTAAATAATATATTCATTATATGTGCGTTTCTTGATATATAGTGCTCAGTGGTATCGAGTCGGCCTGTGGATTCTGAGAACCCTGGTTCGATTTCCACAGCCGACAAACATTTTCACCACATTAAAATTACCCTTGTGACTCCCCCACCTTAACATCTTTGGGGGCTGTGAGTAATTTATATATATATATATATATATATATATATATATATATATATATATATATATATTAGGGTGGGTCGAAAAAATCCAAAAATGTCGGCTGGGCTCTAAAATGAAAGTTTTTAATGTAAAATCATGCGGAACACAGAAAAAAACTGTACAAAAATTTTTTTTAGAGGGCGCGCGAGGCCCTCAAAAATGCCTCCAGAGTATGTTTTGATCATTTCAAAATAATTTCCCTAACGTGAGTTACAAAATTCCAAAGTCCCAGAGAACGTTGTTCCCATGTTATTTAAATGGGAAATTGAAATTTACGATGCGGCACCTCTTAACATTAATATTAAGAGCTCAAACTTTCACAGGATTTTTTTTTACCATTTCCAACAACATTTTCGATATAATTAAGGAAAAAAAAATTATTGATTTTTTGGAAACAGTCTAATATATATATTTATGTTACTCTGTACAACAGGAATTGAATCCCAATTACAGTACAGGGTCCGGACTCACCGAGACGCAGAGTGGTTGTAATTATAATTTCTAGCTTGAGTGGGAATCGAACTCGGGATCTCCGGATTAGAATTATGTAACGCTATCCATCCCACCGTATATATATATATATATATATATATATATATAGTCATCACGCTATTTACCCATTACTGGGTGGCATTCTGGCGTATCAAATCGGTAAGTAAATATTTATACGCGTGAAATGCGGTTACCAGCCGTGAATTCACGTCCCCAAGGATGTTAATGGAGGGGAAGCTACAAGAGTAATTGTAATGTGGTGCAACTGACCATAAGAACGTAATACATTCTTTACACCGTGCATTTCTTGATAAATAATGGAATTCATTACTCACTATTTTGAGTAATAATTCATTACTCACGATTTTGAGTAATAATTTATTACTCACTGTTAGTGAACAATCACATCGACAGTTTTTATGACAAGGCAGCGATAGCCGAGAGTAACAATCTCGGTAAGTGATGCAAGAGCGGTTCCAGCCGTCAAATCACGGTCCCCAAGGATTTTAGTAGAAGGAAAACCACAGGGGCAATTTTAATGTGGTGAAAATTTTTTCTCGACTGTAGGAATCGAACCAAGGTTCTCAAATTCGCAGGCCGACTCGATACCACTGAGCCACCTGCCCCATATTAATTCATTATTAATGAAATAGTACGAACATTTTATATTTATATTATTATTTTTTTTTTGCACTTCACGCGCAAAATATATCACTTACCGATATCTGCTTCGGCAGAGTGTCACACCCAGTAATGGGTAGAAGGCGTGATGATATATTTATTTTAATGTGGATCCAAAGAACCCTGGTTCGATCCCCACAGCCGACAAAACATTTTTACCAATTTAAAATTACCCCTGTGACTTCCCCACCACTAACATCTTTGGGGAGCTGGTAACCACACTACACGCGCATAAATATATCACTTACCGAGATCTGGTTCGGCAGAGTACTACACCCAGTAATGGGTAAAAGGCGTGATGATATATTTATTTCTTTATTTATATTTATATTTGAATTATTATCTAGCTTTGCTTCATTTTAGAATTTTATATATTTTGACAATTATGTAATGTTTGAAATATTGCATTAAAAAAATGAAAACATTTTATATCAAACATTATCAATGGCATTGTGGACCCCCTAAAAGTTATCCGTATCTGGGCCCCTTAATGCACTTAATCGGCCCTAATCAGGGCCCCAGAAACGTTATCGAAAGAGGAAACAAAGAAGTATTTAATTGTTATTAACCTTTTCTGCGAAAATCGTCGTGAACAGCAAGCAAGTAACATCTTAAATAGCTCTCGCAGTCGTATTTAGTAAAAATATCACTTTTTCTATTTAGGTAGTCGTAAGCCTTCCGAATTTTTTTATATGCTTCGCCTTGTGTTAGCTTTACGCGACTCTGCACTTTTCCAAAATCATTTTTATTTAAAACACGGAGAATTAAAATTGCAGCTAATCTTTGTGTTTCTATTGCAAAAGAAAAATATTAACATTTATTTGATAGATTTGAAAATGAAAATTACCTTCCTCAATGGCACATATGGAACATTTATCTTTTACTATGACCATGTAAGCATTAACCATATCGATGATGGATTCGTAATCATCTAAAATGTTGCTATTTTTGCACAACAAATCATTGGGTAAATAATTATCCTAGAACAAAAACAACATTCAGCTAATTATTAATAAAGAAATATATCATCACGCCTTCTACCCATTACTGGGTGTGGCACTCTGCTGAAGCAGATCTCGGTAGGTGATATATTTTGCGCGTGAAGTGCGGTTACCAGTCGTCAAATCACGGCCCCCAAACATCTTAGTGGTGGAGGAGCCAAAGGGGTAGCTTTTTCAAATTAAGAAAATAGGATGCGGGCACCCACGTGATAATGAACAGCTGTTTCGGGAATATTCACTGCGCCACCTACAAAATGAACTATTTTTTGGGACGAAATTTGAAAAGAACCAATAGGATGCGAGCACTCACGTGATACTGTGACAGCTGTCACGTGAGTACCCGCATCCTATTGGTTCTTTTCAAATCTCGTCCCAAAAAATAGTTCATTTTGTAGGTGGCGCAGTGAATTTTCCCGAAACAGCTGTTCATTATCACGTGGGTGCCCGCATCCTATTTGTCGCCTGTGGGAATCGAACCAGTGACCTCAGGATCCACAGGCCGACTTAATACCACTGAGCTAGCCATCCCATTATTAATTTATAATTAATAGGTAATGTCATCCTCTTCTACGATCGGTATAAAAGTAGACTTTTCGAAAGTCATTTTGACAGAATATGAACAATTGCAAAGTAAAGACACTTTGTAGACTGTTGCTATTGGTATTGCTATTTTTATTTATTTGGCTGTACTGATCACTCACGGTCATGGGCAAGGTTTATCCAAGACTGTTTTCCCACTTAACCCTTACAAATACATCACAAACATCCATACCTTAAGGTAGTACTAGCATGAAAACAATTTTTGCAGATCTGAATGAAATTTGGCGCACGTAAACATTGGATAGTCATACGCATCCTGTTAAAATATGAAACACATTCATCGTCTGTGAACAAATATATTCGCTTGTAAAGTTGAGTTCTTATACACGGAGCTTATGGCGATCATCACTCAGAATCGCACATATTTGGTTTGTGTACCTCTAAAATTTTGCAGTTTCATTTGAAAAACTAGTATGATGTTCTAGAACTATCCATGAATATTGTATCAGAAGGAGAAAGTTTATTATCGTTTAGTAATGGATATATAGCCATGTAAAGCCTTGTTTTCAACGAAAAATTAAGAATCCCAATAGACCACAGAAGTAAACGTCACCAAGAGGCGTGACTTAAGCGTTCTATCTCTTTCTATTGTAAGGCAACGTATGGCGTAGCACACTTCTTATGAAACAAACATTTGATTTTTAACCTCATTTTTGTTTACATGTTTTATTTTGCGCTTTTTTGTGCAATAAATTAAAATGGGGGTGGTGTTTTGCACCTGGCTCTAATCACAACGAAATATACAAGTGCAAAAAAATTAAAATTCAAAATTGTGAGGTTATGATTATAGAGATATGAAGTTCACTATGACATACGTTTCTTTTCAAATTTAAAATAGACATAAAAAATCTATTACATGACATTTCAAAATAATAACCATTTATATTGGTAACATTAAAACAGTAATTTGTTGCATCATTGGTCGTTTCCCTTAAAAATTTCAATTTTGATACTTATAAAATAAAAACGCGATAAGACAATGGTAACTGCATATACCATTCGACTCGCATTCAAATTTCCCGCTCTAATAGGGACCGCCAACTTCTGTGGTCTATTTATAATGGCAACACCACACGGTGGTATGGTATTTGAAAATTCACTAGACCAACAACTTGTTAACAATTCATGATATTGAAATCATAATAGGTATAAAACACTTATTTTATTTGAGCGTCAGTTTCGCCACTCGACAACCGATGGCGCCCCGTCACACTAGTACTACCTTAAGCGAGATTCTAACGCGCGACCTATGCCGTGTAATGTCAAGCTACTGCTACGCTAAGCGCTCGGCTACTGTGGTTGATTTTACATATTAATCATGAAAGTAGTCTTCTTTTCCAGAAAAAATCGTTTAAAAAGTCATGTAAAAATAAAAAAATAAAGACAGTCAAACACGTATGGTAAATACTACAATTTCACAGGTTTAAATTAATTTTTTCTACTGTTTTTAATTATCTCATGGAGATAATTTAAAATTTTCCAACATTAATATTAAAGTTTTGATATCTGTCAAAATAACTTATTTTCTTTTCGTACAATTAATCTAATAGCAATATACGTGTACAACACGAAATGAAAGCATTTTTCTTTTCATTTGATTGATACATTTCAGTTTCGCAGGCGTGCATCATACTTCAAATTCGTGAAGAAAGTATTGCTTTCAATACTAGTTGTATAAATGACTATTGCAGACTAGAAATGTAATTTTTTTACATTTTTATTTTGTTTGTATTGTTTACACATCGTTACTTACATTGAAAATTGTATTACTTGGAATTAAAAATTGATTAATCTTTTAATTATTTTATTATTTTCATTCATTTTTCCATGAAACTTGAACAAATGCATACAAATGTATAATAATAATAATATATTTATTTCCAAGTAACATAATACAAATATGTGTAGGAAAAACAAACAAAATAAAGAACAATGCAGTACAGCAGATGAAAACATCGATAATAAAATAAAACAAAAAATCATTTCACATCATTTAACATGTCTGTAAAATCTAACTCATAATACTCATTCACACCGTACAAAAAATGTAGCATAAGAAAAGAGTTGATACATTTAAATTATTTTTACATAATTTTTTTACATTTTGGGGAAGACAATTATAAAATTTAGCACCAGTATAATATACCTCCTTTTCAAAAGTAGATGTTTTATGTGTAGGTAATGCTATAACAGAGTTGGGCAGTAGCTAGCTACTTTTGTAGCTTAGCTACTAGCTTAGCTACATTTACCTTAGCTGTAGCTGTAGCTTAGCTAACTGTGAAAAAATATAGCTGTAGCTTGTAGCTAGCTACTTGTTTTTCTATTAGCTTAAAAATAACAACTCAAGCTACTTTTAAAGCTACTTTTTGCAGCTTAAAGCTCCTTTTTGTAGCTTAAAGCTACTTTTTGTAACTTGAAGCTACTTTTTAAGCAGAAGGTCAACAAAGTACGCATGCGTACAAGCTAAACCCACACAAAATAATTATTTGTTGCCGGTTCTAACTGGCTCTAATACGCAAAAATATACAGTAGGTGCCAGATGGTATTTGTTATTTTTGATATTTATGTACATAATAGTAAATTAACAGTCATTATAACTAAAGACTGATCATATGACAAAGGCAAATTTAATTATTTCACAATAATTTAAAATAGTAGCTTTAAAATTTAACAGCTACTTTATCGAAAGCTTTTAGCTGTAGCTTAGCTATATTTTACAAAATATAGCTTATAGCTGTAGCTTAGCTACTTTTTTAAAGAATAGCTGTAGCTGTAGCTTAGCTATTTTTTTAAGTAGCTTGCCCAGCTCTGCGCTATAACCATTCCAGTTTGCCTTGTCAGTCTATCACCCTCAACAGCATCATTAAAATTGTTAAAATTATATTTGGATCTATTATCATGGACGTTTAACTGTCACATACATATATTAAACATGAACTTAACAGTAACTAAATAAGAAAAGTGAAATATCTAAACTGAATTACAAGTAAAATTTAATTCTCTGATGGCCAGTGATACCGCTGTCACTTAAATTTTAAGTTTTCCTTAGATTCATAATATTGAATTAAGATAAACTGTCAAATGAAGAACTAAATATTAAGTGATTTTTAAAATTTAAATAAAAGCGCAAACTGACAGTATTTGAAACATTTTCTTGTAAACAGGGAAGTAATAGTAGTGAATAAATTATGTTATTCGCGTTTAAAGCAGTTTTTGTGGGATAACCTATATACACGAAGAAAGAAGAAATCCTACCATAATAAACTGTTTGACTTCATCGAACTGCGAATCTGATAAATCCCGAATGACGAAACCAACAGGAATATTACCCCAGACTATAGGAGCGTGGACTTTCGTTAAAAATGCAGCTTCTTCATTTTCTTCTTCTACTTCTTTGTCAACTTCAACCTCCGGTAGCCTTTTTAATCTGCTTCGTTTTGTACTCATACTTTAAAATTTAATCAAAACCCGAACACGAACAGGAAATTTATATTAAACTATTACACAGTACGTCGCTAAGATACCACTAGCTTTGTTGCAGTCTTGGCATTGTTATTGTTTCATTGTCATTAGGAGAGCCAACTTTGAACTTATGTTTATCTGAAGATTTGTTACAAAATTCAAAAAATCGTATTCGTTAAATTTTATATTAATTCATATCAAACAATTTCATTCAACTCCTTTGATAAATGCCAAAAAATATATACATATTATTATTTAGTCAGTGACTATTGTGTCAATTAACTATTAAAAATTATACTTGATCCAAAAAAATATAAATTGAAGATAAAGCTACGTTCACGGGATCATATACCATAAGCGAAATAACAAGAATTTATGATAAAAATAAAATAAATAAAATATATCATCACGCCTTCCACCTATTACTGGGTGTGGCAGTCTGCTGAAGCAGATCTCGGTAAGTGATATATTTTGCGCGTGAAGTGCGGTTACCAGCCGTCAAATCACGGCCCCCAAAGATGTTAGTTGGGGGGAAGCCACAGGGGTAGTTTTCAAATGGTGAAAATTGTTTGTCACCTGTGGGAATCGAACAGGGTTCTCAGAATTCACAGGCCGACTTGATTTATGTGCGTAAAATAGGGTTACCAACCGTCAAATCACGGCCCTCAAAATTGGTAATTGTGGGGGAATAATAAGACTAATTTTAATGAGGAGTAAAGTTTCTTAGCTGTGGGAATCGAACTCAGGTTCGCAAATCCGCTATTAGCCACATTGTCGCTGATCTATTTACCACAAAATACAAATAAAATCGACTAAGTGTAAGATAAATAAAATTTATTTTATTACAGCTTTACTCACATTTGATAAATAAAATAAACAAATAAATATATCATCACGCCTTTTACCCATTACTCGGTGTGGCACTCTGCCGAACCAGATCTCGGTAAGTGATATATTTATGCGCGAGATCAGCCGTCAAATCACGGCCCCCAAAGCTGTAAGTGGTGGAGGAGCCACAGGAGTAATTTTTAAATTGTGAAAATGTTTTGTCGGTTGTAGGGATCGAACCAGGGTTCTTTGGATCCACAGGCCGATTTGCTACCACTGTGCCATTACCTACATTTGATAAATTACTTAAAACGGAATATTTGTTTCGAACAAGTTTACTCAAGATTGCATGTTTACACAACATTTCCCATAGTTATATCAAGTAAAGAATAATGTTCAAACTTAAATACTTAATTCTAATTGGATTAAAACGCCCCCTCCCCTCTGCCACAATAAAATAAAATTCGATTATTTACATTAGCAATAATTATCGATTCGTTTCCTGTAAATCATGTTTATCCCAAACACAAACGGTACTTAACGAAGATAGAATGACGAATTCTATCTCATTATCCATGACAATTTAAATTATTTCACGTTGAAATCCTCTACGATTCGAAATGTTCATCAAGTTTTCGAGATATTGAACGAGATCAGCGCATGCGCAACATTTACCGGTAGCTTACAATCCTCCTCGTAGAGCCAGCAGCGGTCGCGTCTGTCAGTCGTGCAACAACCTTCGCGAGGTTCGTGTGTATTGTGTTTCGTTTGTGTAGCGTAATAGTTTTTCCTTTCTGTTGACAGTTGTTCAGTGAAAATTTAGTGTTAAGTTGCAGAAAAGGGTTTATTTATTCTCGGTATGTATGATCTCAAAGTATTTGTTGCTGTACATGCTCTGTGTTTTGTAGAAATTTAAGTTTTTTTGACATGTTGTGCTAGGTTTAAATTTTATAGGTTATGTGTTGATCACAACAATGAAATGTAACCTGTCATATTTATTGTATTGTTTACATCATGAAATACTTTTGATATGTGTTTGACAGTTGAATACATTAAATGATTTGTTTTGCTTTGTAAACGGAATGCGTTTTAAATGGAGTGACAGTAATAAAAATTAATCAAAGTAGAATTAAATCTTGGATGCGCGTTAATAAAAACTTATTACACACATGGAAATGTCCATATGTCAACTAAGAAAAAATTCAAGGTTTAGTTTAAAATCTGAATCATATTATTAATAATAACCATATGAATAATACAATAAAAATAAATATGTGTGTACTTGTATTGGCGGTGGAACTACAAATATTGTTAAGAAGAAATATAAACAAGCTTATCAATTGTTATCAGTTTTATCTTTTATTTTTTATGTTGATGAGAAATGCTAATAAATTTATTGTAATAAGAAATGATTTAATGTATTAAGATAAGAATGAATATTTTCTTCATATCTCATCTTACATGATTAATATTTTCTAAGAATTAGTAATTATATTAATTGTTTATTAAAGTAATAAATTTGTGGAACTTACCTAGTGATTTTAATTTAAAATAAATAGTAAATATTATAGTTTTTTTTTGTAGGTACATTTTGACTTTTAAAATTGTCGTGGATCTTTGGAATCGTACCAATTTTTAAAAAATTATTTTAAACAAAAATGATTCAAATAAAATTGGTATTTAGTTCATTGTATTTTTCTTTGCGATAACATTGTAAAAATTGCCATTTCACTAGAAAGGAAGTAGAAAAAAGATGAATTTGTGTTATTAAATATATAAAATAAATAAATATATCATCACGCCTTTTACCCATTACTGGGTGTAACACTCTGCCGAAGCAGATCTCGGTAAGTGATATATTTTGCGCGTGAAGTGCGGTTACCAACCGTCAAATCACGCCCCCCATAGATGTTAGTAGTGAGGGAGCCACAGGGGTAATTTTAAATTGGTGAAAATTGTTTGTCGCCTGAGGAAATCGAACCAGGGCTCTCAGGATCCACAGGCCGACTTGATACCACTGAGCTCCATTAAATAATGGAATTAATTGTTAAAAAATAAATTGTATAGTTTAGACCAGTGATTCTCAACCTTTTTTTTGTTGCGGCACATATTTAACGATTTCAAAATTTGGCGGCACACAAAGAAAAAGATAAAAATTATTTACTTACTACAACACACTGCATAAATAGTTTATGACAAAAATTTTAAATATACGAAATAAACTAATATATACTACAATAATAACTAAACGTTTATTAAGGGATTAATTACAATTCATGTTAAAAATATTTTTCTTTTTAAATGATATAATTTAATAATATTAACATTATTATATATTTGCAAAATTTGGCGGCACACTTTTGAAATTTGGCGGCACACAAAAGTGCCGCGGCACAGTGGTTGAGAATCACTGGTTTAGACTTAAAATTATTTTTCTCTAGTGTCAGTTTTTTATTTTTTAGTATCTTCTTTATTTAAATGCAGTTTAAAAATGGCAATTAAAAAAAAATTAAATCCTTTTTTCTGAAACTAGCAAGAAAATGTCTACTTTCCTGGCCAATTTTAGTATGGAAAGTTGATTTTTACAAAAACTGTCTAGTAAAATACGTATCCAAGGCTACAACAAAAATTACAGTCTGGTAAAGTACAAAACAGTCTCGTAAAGATTTTACCTGACTGTTTTGTATTTTACTTGACTGTTTCTTACGTTGTAACCTTGGATACATAGTATGCTATGAATATAATTCATTGATTAAATTAAACGGTTTCAGAAAAATAGTAAACATAATACGCCAGGAAAGTGTCTTTATTTGACTCAGCGGATTAAAATACTCGGCCTGCTGCCTCCTATTTCAAACAACCGCTTCGTCAAGTAAAATATCACTTTCCTGACTTATTATCTAATATACTATTGTATCGTATAGATATATTCTTTATCTGTAGAAAGTACGGAGGTGTGAGTTATGGCATTCGAATCCGGGAATCCCGAGTTCGACTCCCACTCAAGCTAAATATATATGGACTACCGCACTAAGGCTCGATGAGTTCAAACCCGGTACTGTAATTGGAATTAAGTTGCGGTGGTACAGAGTAGAATAAATAAATAAATAAGATTTTTTATTTTACGTCAAAATATTGAATATTTTGGTTGTAAGAAGGGTGCCACGCAACTGCTTTTTACGGATGAAATTTTAGCTCTTCAAAATGTTTTATGTATCCTGTATACCTATTTTAATTAATTTGTGTTGTACTTGACAAATAAAATATTGTGTTGTAAATTTTGTATGAAATAAACTTCATATATTGTTTGGTTTATACATTTTTGTAATTATTTTTGTGCTGTCCAAAATTGTATGTAATAATAGCAACGTCGCTCCAGGGAAGGAACGCTTAACAGATATAGAAATGAATTTTTAAAATGATCTACGTCATGTAATAAAATTGAATAAGATAATCATCTTTCAAATGTCAATACGTCCGATCGGAAATTTGATATGTTACACAGTTGTGCAAGAACCGTTTCCTATTGCTGGGATATTAATCATATCTATCAAATTACAATATTATTTATTGATAGAGATATGTTTCAATGTTAGTCACATTTGTACCTGATTTAGTTTTTCTACCATATGGAAATTGAATACATTAGTTCCAGTTGATGATAAAAATATATAATATGCTTACTAGGTTTATGATAAAAAAGTCGAATTTACTGATTGCAATATTTCATGGTTAAATACAAAATTAATGCGTTATCGAATTAATAATATTTACGAGAAATACTTTATTATTCATACTATGTCCGGCAGTACGGTGGTGTGAGTAGCGTTACGTTATTCGAATCCGGAGATCCCGAGTTCGAATCTCACTCAAGCTAAATATGTATGAGCTATCACAATTCGGCTCAGTGAGCCTGTACTGTAATTGGCCAATTACACCGCAGAAAGGTAAATTTTAAACTGCAAAGCAAATAGAGAGCTAGGGTGCAAAATGATGTCTCATTTATTCCAGTGACAGAAATGGATTTTTTAATAAATTATGAAAAAAGAAAATTATATTTGAGAACGGGTGGAAACTATAGATGGCGTCGGTGTGAATGCGCAGATTTTAAGGGTGGTATATATAGGTGGTGAACGCAACTCTCGAACATAGGGATTTAACATGTAAAATTACAATTTTGTAATTTCCTGCTTCCCTAATTATTTTAAGCAAAAAAGCTTCGAATACAAGTTTTAGGGCATACAATTCTGCATCTAAGCCAATAAACAAAATTAACTTTGCATGCTTCGTAACGACACAAATTAGATCTGAAAATGACAAAAATAGCCTCAAAACTATCGATAGCCATGGAATTGAAACAAAATTAAACAAATGTTTGACGTATAATCTGTCAAAATAATTTCTTTATTTATTATGTCATTTATTTTGACAGATAAAACGACAATCATTTGTTTAATTTTGTTTCAATTCCATGGCTATCGATAGTTTTGAGGCTATTTTTGTTATTTTCAGATCTAATTTGTGCCGTTACGAAGCATGCAAAGTTAATTTTGTTCATTAGTTGCGTTCACCAGCCTGTATATATGTATGTATATATATTATTTATTTATTTATTTATTATCCTGTACAGAACAGCAAAATATTTACTTCTGTAGTAAATATATTTAAATTTATAAATTCAAATCAATTTTATTTACCTTGAAAGTCAATTAATGTTTATAAAAACCAGTCATTAATAAAATAAAGCAGAACTAAAAAAATATTTTACTTAAATATAATCTGTAATAATTTCTGCCTCGATTTATATTATGCCCCAGAAATATGACAATTCGCGAAAATTTTACGACTACGACATAATGCTGCCTGTTGAATTCCAATCTTATTGTCATAAAATAAAATCCATCTCATAAAAATGGCACATTTGATCGCCTACCAATTTTCCGGGTTTAATATGTGAGACATAAAAATACTATTGCGCAGCAAATTTAGAACTTCATAATAAATATCAACGAAAGGCAAAGAAAAGATTGCAAAGCCTTGAGGGATTTAGTGTGCTTTGGTCGCGAAAAGAGTTCACTCATTGGCTGGAGTCAATGAACTTACACTCACATACATGGTAAATACACGTATATGAATATATACTTGTATGTACATAAGCTTGCGAATACAACTTTATTAGAATTTATGTTTTTTGTTTTATCACCTACCCCATTTCATGTATCTCTATAATTTCATCCAATATATCAAAATTCATCTAAAATATCAATGATAACCATTGTAGCATCGTATATAGATATATTATTTCCAGACATACCTTTTTAATAAGAAATTAATATAGTATTAAAACATATATTTTTATTTTT
Organism: Pterostichus madidus; assembly: GCA_911728475.2. Classification (NCBI taxonomy): domain Eukaryota; kingdom Metazoa; phylum Arthropoda; class Insecta; order Coleoptera; family Carabidae; genus Pterostichus; species Pterostichus madidus. Next base: position 30,175,924 of record OU452313.1, on the reverse strand, counting down.
ATTATAAATTGACATGACAATTGAATCTTTTGTTTTTTATTAGAACGTTTGAGTGGCTAATAAAATATGTAGCTAATAAATATGTTTATTAGCTGAATAAAATTTATAAAGTAGTAGATATCTGCAAAAAATATTTAGTAGCTAAATAAATTTATTTAAATTTATAATTTATTTAGGATGGGGTGGCTAGCTCAGTGGTATGAAGTCGGTCTGTGGACCCTGAGAACCCTGGTTCGATTCCCACAGGCGACAAACAATTTTAATAATCTCAAAAACTACCCCTGTGGTTCCTCCACCACTAACATGTTTGGGGGCCGTGATTTGACGACTGGTAACTGCACTTCATGCGCAAAATATATCACTTACCGAGTTCTGCTTCGGCAGAGTGCCACACCCAGTAATGAGTAGAAGGCGTGATGATATATTTATTTATTTTTATTTAAAATTATTCTTGTGGCTCCTGAGAACACTAATATCTTTGGGGGCCGTGATTTGACGGCTGGTAACTGCTCATAAATATATCATTTACCAAGATCTGCTGCGGTAGAGTGTCACACTCAGTGTGTGAAAAAATCAATTTAGTTGTATTTTAGATACAGAAATACACCAACAAATTTTGGAAATAACTTCCAAGGATACATTAATAAGTAATCAATCGAAATGGACCTAGTTCAAAATCTTTTAAGTTGAATGAATCGACCTCAACAGCTAAGTCAAAAAATAATCTAATTAAATATAACTCTAGAGTTGGATGAATTAGAAAATAATTCTCCAGTATCTATCTACTTGTTGCTATTTGGCATTAACCACTCAAGCCCTACGGGCTTTCGTGACTATTGCCTGGCAACAAGTTTTCGAAAGATCTGTCAAATTATTTTCAATTTATCTCACTCTCTTGTTATATTATTACTGAAAATTTATTTATATTTTATTTGGATATATTTCCGAGAGCTTTTCTTTTAAATATTTTGTGCGAGGTTATATTTTTAATATAGAAAGAAAATACGTGACATTGAAATGTGACAAGTAACAATGAAACGTTTAAAAACGCATTTATTTATCTACAAATGATAAGACATATCATTGACATTAGTGCGTTAACCACAATTTAAATTTTCATTTTAGTTTCCTGATGTAAAAATATTCAAAAGGTAAATAAAGTTTGCTTAACTTTTGGTTTATATTAATATTTGTTTATTGATATTTTTATTTGAGAATTAATAGGAATTATTATCAGCGGTACAGATAGTATTGTTTTATTAATACTGATAATCTTGTCAATATGTTTATATGTCAATAACATTAAATGTGTATGTAGACATACTTCATTCAGACTTCCAGGGATGGCAAAAAGGCACTTATTTTTTATTTTGACCAGGACAGTGGTCAGTCAGAATTGGACAAAACTCACATTATACTTAAACGAAACCACGAAGTACAAGTGAAGGTGAGCGACATAGCTAAGGCTGTGGGGATATCGGAAGAAAGGGTGCGAAACATCTTGCACCAAAAATTAGAGATGCGAAAGCTCTGCGTAAGCTGGGTGCCGCATTTGCTGAATGTCGATCAAAAGCAAATGCGCAAACGATCTTCGCAGCAATGTTTGGAACGATTTTGTGCGGCGATTTGCCACCATGGATGAGACATGGGTCCACCACTACACGCCAGAAAGGAAAACGGCAGTCCAAGCATTAGGTGGAAGCCGGTGGTTCAGCGCCAAAGAAAGCGAAGTCGATCGCATCTGCCGGAAAGATCATGGCCAGCGTGTTTTGGGATGCGAAAGGGATCCTGTTAATTGATTACCTTGAAAAAGGCAGAATAATTACAGGCGAATATTACTCCAACCTTCTTGACCAGCTGGATGCCAAAATCCGCGAAAAGAGGTCTGTCTAACTGAAGAAAAAAAATCATCTTTCACCAGAACAACATACCTGCACACAATGGTGCGTTGGCGATGGGAAAACTCTGGGATTTGGGGTACGATTTGCTCGGCCATCCCCCATATTCTCCTGATTTGGCACCCTCAGACTTCTATCTGTTCCCAAACTTGAAGAAATTTGTTTCTGGGATGCGCTTCGCGTCCAATGAAGAAGTTGAGAGGGCCGTAGATGAATATTTTCGCAGCCGTTCAAACTCTCATTTCCGGGAAGGGATATTGATGTTGGAGAAACGCTGGACCAAGTGTGTTGAAGTCAAGGCAGAGTATGTAGAAAAATAAAATCATTTTACAACTGAAATTTGCAGTCTTTCATTATCAGGCCGAGAACTTTTGACCTAACCCTCATAATGTCGATTTTGACCACTGTCCAAAATTTAATGTTGACCAGGGCGGTTTTAACCTGGTTTTAACCACTGGTATTGAACAATCATTGATTTATGTTTTAACGTTTGCGCAGAACAAGCTGCGCAGTGGGTCTGGGATTCCCCGAATGTGTCTATACCTAACATTTTTTTGCATACTTACGAATAATCGCTATTGCTTTTAATGTTGTATTATTAGCATTACTTACAATATTAGCTTTCTGCAGGTATATAAATTTCAATAGGTTTTTCTATTATTAATAATTAACATATTTTTATATTGGACAGGAGGAGTCAAAATATATTTTTGCAAAATTTTAAATTCTGCCACTGTAACATAATCAGGGAAACAGAGATGACAAAGAACTAATTTCCCAGACAAAAGTAATTCCTATGAATTTTGAATACTGTATACTTCACGCTTCATTCTGAATGGAAAATTTAATTGTTTTCATTCGATTTATTTTCTACTAAATCAATTCTAAGAAACTAATAAATTACTTTGATAAAGCATTACAAAAGAATTTATGTTCACAAACAGTGTTTTTGAAAAGCTGCCGCAATATGCAATAAAATCAAAGATTTAATTTTGAAAGATGTCAAGATTAACTGCATTATAGAAAGTAAGTTCTCGTGTCGTGCATTTAAAAATGCAAAATTCGTTATCGCTATTATAAAGTGACCGCGCTGAACAATGCGCTCTACCAGTTGAAAGTGCAAGTCATGTTCTAGTTTTGGTTTATGTAATAGTTAAATCCCTTTGCTGGTTAGCCGCAGTCAAATATGATTTATTGTTCGTGTGCGGAATCAAGTTAGCACGCATTGTACCGACTAATGTAATTTAATAAAAGTAATATTTGTAAATCAAGCAAGTAATAAAATTTTATTCCTTTGCGGAAGTTTTGGCTAAGAACAATGAGCAAGAGTAAGAACAAGTTTACTCGGTTTGTAGAATTGCCGAAGGATAGAAATGATTAAACATTGAGTTGATGTTAAATGTGGTGGTATTCGCGTGATTACTGATATTTGTACGGTTTAAGGTAGTTCTAACGTGAAATTTTGTTTACAGATCTGAATGATATTTGGTGAACGTAAACATTGGATAGTCATACGTATCCTGTTAAAATATGAAACACATTCATCGTCTGTGAACAAATATATTCGCTTGTAAAGTTGAGTTCTTATACACGGGGCTTATGGCGATCATCACTCAGAATCGCACATATTTGGTTTGTGTACCTCTAAAAATTTGTAGTTTCATTTGAAAAACTAGTATGACGTTCTAGAACTATCAGAAGGAGAAAGTTTTTTATCGTTTAGTAATGGATATATAGCCATGCAAAGCCTTGTTTTTAACGAAAAATTAAAAATCCCAATTTATAATGGCAACACCACACGGTGGTATTGTATTTGAAAATTCACTAGACCAACAACTTGTTAACAATTCATGATATTCAAATCATAATAGGTATAAAACACTTATTTTATTCAATTTTTATATTTTTTTGAGCGTCAGTTTCGCCACTCGACAACCGATGGCGCCACCATCACACTAGAACTACCTCAGACAAAACATAACTAGACGGATAACAACGGCGTTTGTTGTGAAGCAGAAAAGGATAGAATAACTGGTGGGTGAGGCAGGTGCGCGGCAAGGAGCGAGTACAAGTTGATGTTATACAGGTTGCATTTATGTTGATGACAGTTATCCGACGCGAGCATTTCATTTATTTAAATACAAAAGTGCGTATACAAAACACTTAATATGTCAAAAACTAACCTTTACTTTGATGTATGAAAAGTAAGTAATTGAATATAAAAATAACTACAAAAATGTTTGCAACTTGCATAACATCAAAGTGTACTCGCTCCTTGCCGCGCACCCGCCTCACCCACAAGTTACTCCAACTCTTTCTGCTTCACAACACTGCATTGACTTGAATACGGCATAATTCGTCTAGTATTATACGTCATTGAGAACTACCTTAAGGTAGTACTAGAGTGATGGTGGCGCCATCGCTGATAAATTTAACTTTAGTGCTTTATTTTGTAAACAATTGATTTGTGCACAACAGGTAATCTTAATTAGAATACAGGAGATCTACAGTTTATAGTGGAATTCGAACCACTCAGACACAATCGTATTTTCTGGATATAAATTAAATGCAAGACCTCTTGCTCGTTAATTAATAAACTCAAGTTTTATCTCGTTTTTTTACACTAGGTTACGAAACTGTCACAAATTTCAAGAACGTCGATTTTAGTATTCTAAGTTTACACTACTATTAAAATAAATTCATTACGTTTGCAATTTGTAAGAAAATTGACCAAGCGTCGAACACATACAAAAAAAGATGTCTACCATGTAGAAGTTGTAAAAGAGAACAAAAACATGTCTTTATTATTGAAGCGTACATTTTTTAATTCGTACTAATTAAAGTATTAGTTACACGTTTGTGATTGTCTGTAGATGTAATCAAAACCTACATACGTATTTTTATTGTTCTTAGAACAGAAGAATTGAAATACTCGATGAAACAAAAAAATTAAAATAAATAAATCATCACGCCTCTTATCCAATACTGCCGAAGCAGATCTCGGTAAGTGATATATTTATGCACGTGAAGTGCAGTTACCAGCTGTCAAATCACGGTTCCCAAATATGTTAATGAAAGATAAGCTAGAGGGGTATTTTTAATATGGTGAAAATTGTACCTACCTCCCCGAACAACAACTGTTGTAAATTCATTAAATTAAATAAATAAATAAATAAATATATCATCACGCCTTCTACCCATTACTGGGTGTGGCACTATGTCGAAGCATATCTTGGTAAGTGATATATTTATGCGCATGAAATGCGGTTACCAGCAGTCAAATTACGGCCCCCAAAGATGTTAGTGGAGGAGGAGCCACAGGGGTAGTTTTAAAATGGTGAAAATTGTTTGTCGCCTGTGGGAATCGAACCAGGGTTCTCAGGATTCACAGGCCGACTTCATACCACTGAGCTAGCCACCCCATAAATTCATTAAGTATATATTAATATTAAAAATAAATAACTATTAATGGTCATCGTAATACTAGCATGATAATTCAAGTGTTTATGTACGGTACAAAGATGGAGCTAGTGTTTTCAGTTCTACACTGCGACCATTCAAAATAGACAAATCAGGGTCATTTATGTGCAGCTAACATATCCTAAAGTGGGGGAAGGGAAATGGCCCATATAACTTCATTTAAAAATAAGTTCCTAATCAGAATTGTCATAATATAAATTTGTTTTGTAATAATATTTTAATTTTACGTGACTATTATAAATTAATAATAATAATAGTTTTTAAATAATTGTAAATGACTTTAAACTCAGGTGAATGTCTTTAAAGTCATTTACAATTATTTAAAAACAAATATTTACATTTGAAGTTTCTTCAATTGTGTCAATCCGTTTCGTATATCATGTGTACTGTCGAAGCAACCAATTTCGCGCATTTGATATTTACAAACAATCGACACATAGAAAAAAATCGCTTGTCAGTGCCAGCATTTAGACACACCTCTGTGGTCTAAGTGGTAGGACGTTCGCGGCCCTAGTGGAAGGTCCGGGTTCAAATCCTGGCGGAGGCAAGTTGATTTTTTCAAATTTAAATAATAATAATAAATGAAAATATCTAACGCTTTACCTATTTAATAACATAAAAATAAGAATTAATATTTTGTAATATATTCAAAAATATTTTGAAATTTTAAATAAATAGTAAGAGATTAAAAAATTGTATTAATTATATACTGCTGAAAAAAAAACAAGACTAAACATTTGAAAATCGTGAAATTTTCCCAATTTTTAACTAATTTGAATGAATTTTCAAGCGCGAAAAAGTTTAAAGTGTCCACTTTAAGGGATACATGAGATTTTAGAGTTAACCTCTTACACCCCCACCCCCCTCCAAACCCTCTAGAATAGTTATTTGTGTATCAAGAGTGTAAAGTGAATCTTTATCGCTCGTGCTCGGTAATTGAAGAACGAGCGAAGCGAGCGCTGCAATAGAGCGAGAGCAATAAAGATACTTTACGCTTGAGGCACACACATAATTTTTTTTACGACTTTACTTACTAAAAAATTTATAAAAATAATTTGGGGCTAGTTCAATTCACTTTCCACCAATTTCTGTATTCTATGTTATGTAACCATGACGATACCAATATCCAAGTAAATAATTAAATTAATTGTGATAAATTTTCACACATAATTAAAAAATATGCTCAAAAATATCAGAAAATAGTGATTGGCATACTAACTGAAAATTCTAATGAGAATATCACAGAATCTAATTTATCGTCAAATTTATCAAACACCATTTCAAGTTCCGGAATAAATATACAAAATTGTCAAAACTGCACTTTCAATTTTAACATCCCTCATCCTCATTAAGTTTGCACTGCTGTCCAGCTGCGTTCAGGTTCAACTTCAAATCATAGCGTAGCAAATTTCATGTATAATGTGTGCCAAAGTGTAAAAATGAATCTAACCTATATTTTAGATTTTTTAAGTATGGTTTCAATAAATTAAGATTTCAGCTACAATTTATATTTTTCTAAGCGAGTGGTAAAGTATTTTACCGCTCGTTGCTATAGGAGACGCGCGGTAAAGTATTTTATTGTTCGTTACCCAGTAACCATCAACTTTACGATGACAACTGAAAGCATACATATCAACTTTTCATAGCAGTCGTAGAAAAAAATTTAAATGATTCGCACTTTTATATTTACATTATGAAGAGCTGTTTTAAATTTACCGGGGAATTTGCTTAAATGTAGCACTGTAAATCATTTTTATCTTTGTCGTATATGTATTTGTAATGGTTATATATAAAGAGATAATTATGAGTGTATCCCCAAAAATATTGCCTAATTCCGGCCCTGGTTGGCTTCACAACATTTTGTACCTAAGCATGGAGAATTACTTTTATATTTTAGATGGTTGAAGGGTCTACAGTAATTCTCGTAAGTTAGACTATCTTCTTATAAATTATTAATCAATGGTATTAATTTCGAATACTCAAACGTAACAACAGAAGTTACATAAATGGTAGCAGCAATTAAATAATTAATAAATTAGATAAAATTGAAGGCTATTACTCAAAACACTCATCAAAAGAGATAATTGAGTCCAAAACACGAATAAGTCAAAAACATCTAATTTCTAAATACGGAACCATTTCCATTAATTAATCCAATTAACCCGGGCATCATATCAATCCTTGTCAGCGCAATAATTAAACAAACTTTTCCCGGAGCCAAATAAATTTAATCCGCTGCACATAAATTCTATTAGATCAGGTCACGCATGTTCGTTCCCCGTAACTTACGTCGTAATTGTACCGATTACGTCGCTCGATACGGCAGACGTCGCCGACGAAGACGAAGACCGTCTAACTGTAAACGCGCTCTTTGCAAATCTCACGGGATTCTAGAATCGTAGCAGGTCTTGGTTGTGGAGTTTTATTTGCATACGGAATAGTTGCACATCGTGCAGGTGACAGACTGAGCTAATGAAGCTTTCTTTGCCAACGTGCACGCTGCTTTAATTAACCGTAAGAATACCGAACATATTGCGTTCGTTTGTTTTCAAAACTTCTACTTGAATTATTATTGTGGCGGGAATATGAAAGATAATATTTTAGTTAAAATCTTTGGCGGTAAATAAAACAGTGAAATGTAAATAAATAATATTTGTTAATATATTTCAGCGCATTTTGAAACTTTTCTGATTTTGGCATGCAAGAAATAAATAGTTAATTACCTTATTTGAATGGATTCGTTTAGATGTTGTTTGTGGTCTAGAAGTTTCAGGTTCTGAAAGTAAAAATTTTAATATCAGTACCAGGTATATAATTATTCCAATGAACAGAAAAATGTAGCAAAGATAATCATAGTATGCGTTTGACTGTTAATCGTTCAAATATTGAAAAATATTGTTTATTTTTACTATTAGAATTAAGATACAATTTTCAATTTTCGAAATATTAGTATATTATTTTTCCTACAACTGCGCGATTTCTTTGTTATTACGTAATTATTATTGCCTCGGTTACGTATGGAAAGTAGACAAATGCAGACCAAGTGCGTTTCTGTAAGCGAAGAAACACTAGTGCGGAAAGTAATTCATTACGCAACTGTAAAAAAAGTTGTATTGAGGGCGATTTAAATTTCGCGCCGAGTGCGTAATGTCATAAAAATACTTTTTTTGCCGCTGGTGAATCAATGAAACGCCTTGATTGTAACGAGCATCAGAAAAAGTAATTGTCAGTAAAATCAAACTAACTATTTCTATGGTTTGAAATTTCATATTTTTCTGACGTTTGAAGAAAAAAATATTTTCCAATAGATTAATCATGCCTGTAGATTTGTCTAATGCTATTTAAAAAAAATTTTGTCCACATTTTCATTTTCTTATGCAGAGTATAAGGAAGTAATGAAATCGTGAAAAAAATCGTTGACAAGAAATACGTGTTATGAGGTCCACTGAATCCGTTTTCATCATTTTCGCAATGATTCTCTCTCTCTCTCTCTCTCTGTGTGTGTGTGTGTGTGTGTGTGTGTGTGTGTGTGTGTGTGTGTGGGGGGGGGGGGTGTCCGAGTGTGCAATATCTCATGAATAAGATTTGTTAACGAAACTTGGTAATTATTAGTTTCATGAAAATACGAAGAGCTGAGTTGATTTTGAATGAAATTGAAAAACCGGAAGAGGAAGTTTACTGGACACACAAAGCAATAAATTCTATTTATTTAAAAAATGGAATTAATTATGAAAAGAAGTTTCGAATAAAAGATGTTAGCAAAAATATTTGGAACATGAGATGTTATTTGCAATTTTCCTGTATATGCGTCTAATTTTGAGAAAAACTAATTTATATATTTAATAATATATTCTAATAATCATAGTAACAATAGAAACAAAAAACATAAACATGTTTAACATTTATATGTCAAATAATAATTGTCAAACGCAAGGAGCAAGTCATAAGTGTTCAATTCAGCGTTTTTGATATTAAATATGCTGTGTATAAGAAAGTCGTGTGGTGCCCACACCAGAGGGTTTTCTATTGTTTTTCTATAGATTTTTTTAAGGAATGTAAGAAAATTAAAAAAAAAAAGAAACTGTCATTAGACAAAATACAAGTGTATCTTTATTCTGAATATAATAATTTATGCAATACTAGCAATAGATATTTTTTTTTATAATATTGAATATATTTCAAGGTGTGCCTTCTCATAATCTCGTCCTTTACCCTGGCAAAATCTTAAATGGTGTAATCGAGAGTTTGAGACGAATATAGAAGCAAAGCAAATATAAAAAGTCAGTGGTTAAGTTCCTCTTACATAATTTTAATCATGTTATTTTAAAATTAAGAAATATGCCCAGTTTTATTTTATTTAGCATTCCAATTCGTGATTTAGCGTCATTACACAACGCAATATAAACAAAACCTCCTCTTTTTGGGGTGCATAACTCTTGCGCGTCTGGAGTTAAGGCCTAATAATACCCCGGTGATGGGTCCCTGCCCCTGCGCGCCGCCACTGGAGCTGGGCGCACGTCTACAGCCGTAATTCATAAACGCTATAAATAACCGCGTAGCTTTAAAGCGCGAATCCCGGCCAATGTTCGGAAGCTTCTGCTGTCATTCGCCTGCTTTTTATTCGTGTCGTGCCGGGGTTCGTGTTTTCTCCTTTTGGGGCGAGGAATGTTGCTAAATATAGATATTAACTTGACCCTTCACTTATACAAGTTAAACTTAACGTCGTGCAGAAAACGCTATCGGAAAGCAAAATTAGATTTTTAATTATTATCTTGAAGACATTAGACATTTTGGTTTTACTTCGAAAGTAATTTTACTTCTTCAACATGTATAATAATAGGGTATTGTAACGGTAATTGTTATTTGAAACTTCAAATTTTAGACATATACAAATACATATATGAGTTTTCGAATGAAATTTTATATTTAAGATTATGACAGAAAACCCGAGATTAAATTCAATAATGTACCATGTTCAACTTTTTCTACAATTGTTTATTGCTAGTTATACCGCCGCACAGTGGGTCAAATCGAGATTTTACTGTTCAAACATCGGTGGAGACCTTAATATGCATCGGATCTAGATATATTTTTTTTAAAATTAAAGGTAATAAAATTCCCTACACATCTGTCGAGGCAGATTTTTAAATAACTCTGTCAAATTTTATTAATTACATAATAAACTGTCGAAAAACTGTAAAAAATATTAAAAATATAAACAATGAAAATTATGTATTCTTATATTATTTTTATATATTAAAGCAACATGACAGATTTTACAAAGCTATTGACAGATGTCAACTTTATATTATGTTGAGAATAATTACAATACGGATTCCCTGTCTTAAGATATTCTAACTAAATTTCTAATCTATTCATTAAATCCGTTTTGTAATTATTCTCAACATAATATAAAGTGTACATCTGTCAATAGCTTTGTAAAATCTATCATGTTGCTGTAATATATAAGAATATATAATTTTCATTGTCTAAATTTTTAATATTTTTTACAGTTTTTTGACAGTTTATTGTGTAATTAATAAAATTTGACAGTCATTTAAAAATCTCCCGGGACAGATGTGTAGGGAATTTAATTACCTTTATTATTTATTGTTATGTAATAGTATATTACATAACAAGCATCGAAAGTGTAAGATAACGTGCGAGTGTACAAATTGAAAAACGAGGCGCGCAGCGCCGAGTGATTTAAGTACACGAGCACAGTTATCACACTTTCGAGCGAGTTATGTACACTATTTTTCAGACGACCACAAAATATATCTAAAAAAAGTCTACAAAAACTTATATTGTCAGTGTGGTATGCCATGGATTGACATTTGTTTGTTAAAATATGTCTGTTTGATGGCGTTATAAGCTAATGTCTATATTTATTTTGTAAATTTCTTAAAATGTGTGTATGTAAGCACAATTAGCGTTTTAATAGTCAAAATTTAGAACTATAAAAAATAGGTGTTTTTCAATTACTTTGCGTACTAGTGCGCATAATCAAACTTTTCATCGGTTTCTAAGGTAATGTAAAACTTATTTTGTATGATGCGAGCACAAAAAATATATACGAGCCCCGCAATGAGACATATACTAGTATGTTGTTAATACACAGATAAAATTTTAAGTCAATCGATAGATACATCTAGAAATGACAGCCATTGAAAGAGGATGTAAACATTACTGTTTTAACTAAAAAAAAATTGTTTTATTAAAAAACTGTATAATAATAAAGTTTGTTTTAAAATAATAATTAACTTCAATTTCATCCGCCAAACTGCCCACAAGATAATAATCATGATAGTTCATTTGTGTGTTGATTTAGTTTATGCGAAGAAAAAAAAAAGAGAGTTATACTGCTAAACATTTTGTGTTTAAGGTATATTTAATGTTAAATTTAGTTAAAAATGATGAAAATTAATTGTAGAATTTAGTAAATGTAAGTTACCTGGATTTTTAGTATTGTTTAAATTTTTAACGAAAAAATTAGATTCGGGCCAACTGAAGCGGGACTGGGCTCGTACCTATCCCATAAATGAAAAACAAAAAATGCTACAATAATAATTTTCGTATACTCGTAGTTACGTATTTTAGTTTAGGCCAAACTGATGACATCATAATATTTGACGAAGCATGTCAGATGCACTAAAAGGTCTTTATTTAGGCTGGGCCGGAAACAGGAAACGTTTGAATATTGGCAATCAATAGGCGATAAGACAAGAGAAGCGTTTGTTATGCGCGAATTTATGACGGGCTCATACACATCGCACACCTGGTTTCCGCTCAAATATTTCCGCTAAAAATTACACGTGCCATTGACTGCGGCTGCATGCTTCGATCCACTCACGCACAGTTCATCACGGCCCATCAATACACATTATACACACAACAATTACTTAATTACACCGTTAAAGTGTTCTCTACAACAATTATTATTTAAAATGCGCTATTAAATCATACGAGTATATTGTTCTTTGAGTGTCAGAGAATACTCGTAAAAGTAGGTATTGTGATTCTGTGCACAGCGTTATCCATTTCTCTTATACTGCTAGTGGTTCTCAAACATTTTATCAAAGCGGCCTCGTTTACAATCTTGCAGGAATTTTAGATTCCTTAGTAAGTTTTTTTAGTACGTAAATTATATCCAAATCTTCAAAACAAAATATACAGAGTGATCAATTTAAGTTTGGCACCGTTGCTATCTCGATATTTTCAATTATCTTTTTTAAACAGTTTTTGGACAGTATCTTTAAAACTTCGTACGCATTTGAGGATTTGACCGTTGGATTTAGCGGGTCAAAATATATATGTATGTAAATTTTCGTTATAATAATTCGTACGAGAAAGAGTTTTAGAGCAAATTGTTTGAAAATCGTAAAAAAATCTATCCCTTTGAAAAATGATTAAAATTAATAAAAAATTAAAACGCTTCAAATATGCCCAAATTTTGCTAATAAGTCAATTCGGATACGGGGAATTCAATGCGGCTGAGCGCAACTTCGTATCACGTTTAGTTTATCAGATAGAGCCTCCGGAAGTGTAGAACTTTTAAAAAATTTCAACACCTCAGTTTTTCGATTTTCCCGAGGCCATATCTCAAAAACTAAACGAGGTATGAAGATGCGCTCAACGGCATTGAATTTCTCGTATTCTTATTAACTTGTATTACAGTTTTTTGTTTGTTGGATTCATTCTTACATGTCAACACAAATATTTTGTGCAAAATGGATAAATAAATTTTATGTCATTTGTTTCTCTTCATTATTGTAATAATTTTTTTATAATAAAATAATTATATTAAACTGCAATACATTTCTTTATAAAAAATTAAAGAATTTGAAGTCTATCAAATGTCAAAATAAATTACTTTTAAAATTGATTATATTTTTTTAATAACATTTTTGAAATACTGAAATACAATAAATGATAGCGATTAAAAAAAATAGTATAAAAAACATGTGCTACAATGAGCAATTGTAATATTTATCTTTCAATATATTATTTTTAGAGATACATTTTGTATTACGAGGGCAGGGTTAAAAGTTCCTGAAAAATAAAACAGATGGCGCCACAATCGCAAATCTCATGTAACATTTTTGATGTACCATATTTAACTAGAACCCATTAAAATTTTCAGACAGATATGTCATTCAGTTCTGTTTTGACACCCATCGAAAGCAAGCAACCTTGAAGATTTTTGAAAACATGGAAAAAAGTGAATTTCGCGTCTTGATTAAACATTATTACCAAAGCATCGCTTGTTAAATATTATGGGGACTCCTCACCAACGATTCACAAGTGGTTTACTGATTTTCGTTGTGGTAGTATGACCACAAAGGACGCCGAACGTTCTAGTCGTCCAATTGAGGTTACAACGCCAGAAATCGTCGATAAAATCCATGGTATGATATTGGACGATCGGCGAGTTAAAGTGCACGAGCTGGCTGAGGCTATGAGCATCTCAAACGAACGAGTACGGAACATTTTGCATAAATTGACAACAAGCGCGACCGTGGCGCAATGGCAAAATTGCATGAATTGCGCTAAGAATTGGTTCGTCATCTTCAATATTCTCCAGATTTGCTCCCCTGCGATTTTTATCTATTTCCAAATTTGAAGAAATGGCTCGGCGGAAAGAGATTTGGCTGCAACGATGAGGTCATCGCTGAGACAAACGCCTATTTTGAAGGATTGCCAAAATCGTATTATTTGGAAGGGATCGAAAAATAAGAAAAACGTTGGACGAAGTGTATCGAGCTACAAGGAGATTATGTTGAGAAATAAAATATGTTTTGACCAAATAAATCATTTCTTGTTTCATTTTTCAGGGATTTTTCACCCTGCCCTCTTAATATTTGGCAGAAATTCAATCCCTTACAAAGTATTCCACAAATGAATTTGGAAAATAAAATTCAGGAATAACCATCCTTTGCTAAAGAACAGCTTCAAGGAACTATAGTAAAACTGGTCATAATATGCACAAAGAGAATCCAATCGGATTCCGATTAACCCAATTATAAACCAATTAAACCTTCAAATTAAAACCATTTACGTTCAACCGTTTCCCATTTCAAAATCACTTTGAAAAACAATTCCACTAATACATCTCAACCCCTAACCGTAAAACAGCGAATCGGTATAATTCGTCGCCGAACTTGACCCGCCCAATCGAACCGGTAACCCTGCGGTGCAAACCGGAACCAGAACCAGAGATGTAGGTTAGGATAAATCAATGCCAAGGCAAAATGAATCAAGACCACTCACATTCGCTAACGCACACTGATGCCAGAATCTGTTGAATATCAAGACTGATAAAAACGATGTGTTCTTGCTTTTGTTTTGCGTGTGTTTTGTTACTGTGTGGAGACAGATTTGCGAAATGATGGGCATAAAATCGAGAGAACTGTGCCTTGTAGATGCTGTTTTATTTGCGTGTGTATGCATTTTCTGAATGGTGGAATAATGTTGAAGATATTTTATATGTATGGAAGGATTTTAGTTTCTATAGTTCAGCTATTTCAGGAGGAAATAAAATTCTGAAATGTTTTTATTGGGAGAATAAAACTTGATACACGATATTGCTTTTATTCTTTGATCGTACAAAAAGATAACATGCTATTTCTTTATTACGTCGAGAAACAATTTATTAAAATTTGTCATCATTTTTCAATTGGTTTTTAACAGTATTAAATTTTTAATTAGTGTTTGAGGTATTTGGTTTTTAATGTAAATAACATAATTATTATTAACACTTTTTTTATGGGGTGGCTAGCTCAGTGGGATGAAGGCGGCCTGTGGATCCTGAGAACCCTGGTTCGATTCCCACAGGCGACAAACAATTTTCATAATTTCAAAAGCTATCTCTGTGGCTTCTCCACCACTAACATCTTTGGGGGCCGTGATTTGACGACTGGTAAGCGCACTTCACGCGCAAAATATATCACTTACCGAGATCTGCATCGGCAGAGTGCCACACCAGTAATGGGTAGAAGGCGTGATGATATATTTATTTTTTTATTTTACAATTTTTTATTTTTGCATTAAATAAATGTTAATTAAAATAAATAAATATAAATATATCATTACACTTTTTACCCATTACTAGGTGTGGCACTCTGCCGAAGCAGATCTCGGTAAGTGATATATTTATGCGCGTGAAGTGCGATTACCAGTCGTCAAATCACGGCCCCCAAAGATGTTAGTGGTGGGGCGCCACAAGAGTAGTTTTAATTTGATGAAAATTGTTTGTCACCTGTGGGAATCGAACCAGGGTTCTCAGGATCCACAAGCCGACCCGATACCACTGAGCCACTACCCCATATAAGTGGTATTTAATTAATTAATTTATTTATGCTACTTTGTACAACCGAGCCGCAGTGTGATAGTTCACATATTTTAACATGAGGGGGATTCGAACCACAGACGATAAATTTTACTGCTCATTAAAATATTTCACTTACCACGATCTAGTACAAATAAGTTCCAGGTTTTAGAAATATAATAAATAAATAAAGATATCATCACGCCTTTTACCCATTACTGGGTGTGGCACTCTGCCGAAGCAGATCTCGGTAAGTAATATATTTATGCGCGTGAAGTGCGATTACCAGCCGTGAAATCACGGCCTCCAAAGATGTTAGAGATGGGGGAGCCACAGGAGTAATTTTCAATAGGTGAAAATGTTTTGTCGGCTGTGGGGATCACACCAGGGTTCTTTGGATCCACATGCCGACTTGCTACCACTGTGCCATTCAGTAATAAATGAACTAATTATAATATTTTTGTTTGTTTGATTAATTATTAAATGTTAATAAGACTATTTTGTGAAGAATTTTATTAAATATAAGTTGATATTCATTTGTTTATTTCACAGCACGCTGAATCCTATGCGATTTGAATGAAATTAATGTCAACTTATTATGCATTTTTCTCAAAAAGTTTATAATGTGAGAGTACTCAATTTAGAAAAAAATATGTATACTAGAAGAGTTGTAAGGTATTTTTGTATTCAATTAACGGACAGCATTAAAAAAAAGAAGGTTAAGAACCACTGTTAAAAGCATTAAAAAAATGATACATTCAAAATAATTAAAGAAATACTGAAAAATATACGCAATATTATTTATCAATCAAACCTAACAAAATTTAATTAGAAAATGACATGGGTCAGTCTATCATAAAATCACATTTTCCCATCCATTAATCTCCTGTGAGATTTTATCCACTTCATATTTAATTGCAATAATCAATCGTCTGGCCGCCCCTAAAAAACACAACACGCCGCAAAGCGCCGCAGATGTGGGGCGTGTAAGTGTCGTCGGGGGTGGAGCACCCTCACGCTGCGATACATCATAAACTGGCCGTGATGGTGCCGTTACAGCCCTAATGACGCGGGGTGTAATGGCGACATTCATACACTGTGGTAAAGACAGCCAACATATTGGTTATGGCTGTGGACCATCAACAGCTGTGGGATGAAGGATGGTATTGGTCATTTGGTACTTGATGTTTGAGGTTGGGGATGGTGGGTTCATTTGAGATTAAATTGTGGTTGATGTTGTGGTATCAGTACTGTGGATTATATGTTCATATGCAGTTTTGAGAATCAGTTTGATTTTAAAAACTGTATTAGGACGTTATTTAAAATATTGCTTTTACATTTGTCAAATAATAGTATATTAGATAATAAGTCAGGAAAGTGATATTTTACTTGACGAAGCAGTTGTTTGAAATACGAGGCCGCAGGCCGAGTATTTTAATCTGCTGAGTCAAGTAAAAACACTTTCTTGACGTATTATGTATAATATTTTTTCTGAAACCGTTTAATTTAATCAATATTTATTTATAAATAATCAAAATGTTTAATTTTTTTGATATGACTTGTATTGACAGCAGACTACGTATCCAAGGTTACAACAAAAATAGGAGTCAAGTAAACTCTTTATCAGACTGTTTTGTACTTTACCAGACTGTTATTTTTGTTGTAGCCTGGGATACGTACTTTACTTGACTGTTTTTGTAAAAACCTACTTTCCAAACTAAAATTGGTCAGGAAAGTAGGCACTTTCTTGCCGGTTTCAGAAAAAATTCTTTCCAGACTTATTTCGCATATTATTTTTTTTGAGACCGTTTAATCCAATCAATAATTAATAAATATAAATAAATATATATATATATATATATATATATATATATATATATATATATATATATATATATATATATATATATATATATATATATATATATATCATTACGTCTTTTATACATTACTGGGTGTAGCACTCTGTCCAAGCAGATCTCGGTAAGTAATATATTTATGCGCGTGTAGTGCCGTCAAATCACGACCGCCAAAGATGTTAGTAGTGGGGGAGCCACAAGAGTATTTTTTTTTAAATTGGTGAAAATGTTTGTCGGTTGTGGGGGTCGAACCAGAATTCTTTGAATACACAGGCCTTGATACTTGATACCACTGAGCCATTATCCCATAATAATAATAATCAATAATTAATCATAAATAATTCAAAATTTGTAATTTTTTTATACGAATTGTATTCACAGCAGACTACGTATTCAAGGTTACAAAAAAAAATATACAAAACAGTCAGGTAAAATCTTTACCAGACTGTTTTGTACTTTACCAGACTGTTATTTTTATTGTAACCTTGAACACGTACTTTACTTGACTGTTTTGATAAAAATCTAGTTTCCATATTAAAATTGGTCAGGAACTAGACACTTTCTTGCTGGTGTCAGAAAAAAGATTTTTTTCGTACGAACAGTAAAAAAAATAGAGAACACGGAATAAAAATGATTGTGTTATTATAATTTAATTTAACATCCACAGTACTAGTTTATTAATATATAAATAAAATAAATAAATATATCATCACGCCTTTTACTACTGGGTGTGGCATCCTGCCAAAACAGATCTCGGTAAGTGATATATTTATGGGCGTGAAGTGCGGTTACCAACCGTCAATTCCTGGTCCTCAAAGATATTAGTGTTGGAAGAACCACAAGGATAATTTTAATGTAGTGAAAATGTTTGTCGACTGTAGGAATCGAACCAGGGTTCTCAGGATCCACAGATCGACTTGATACCACTGAGCAATAATATTAATGTATACCTTAGCAGGAACCAACAAGATGTCCACTATTAAATCAGCACAGCCTTAGATTTCTATGAAGTCCATCCAGTTTATTCCACAGCACTACCATTCATATATTTAAGTTTCTTTTACATATCACACACTAATACGCACAATAACGCACAATTTACGCATTAAAATATCACGAAATATTTACTGAAACACTAGAAACACTTCGGTCACAGCAAAAGCCCGCACTCGACTGACCCGGACAAACAAAATTAATTGATAAAATATGTTGTAATTTGTTTGGTAACGTTAAGATATTTTTATTTATCATTAAAATCGATATTCGTACAGATCCAACAGCACTCGGCTATTTTCGGTAATAAACGAATGAACCCGATTTGCGAATTTAAAAAGTCACGCGAAAAATATTTACCATTGCTAAATTGATGCGTGAACATAAATAAATAAATAAATATATTATCACGCCTTTTACCCATTACTGGATGTGGCACGCTGCATATATAGCAGACCTCGGTAAGTAATTTATTTAAGCGCGTGAAGGCGGTTACCAGCCGTCAAATCACGGCCTACAAAGATGTTGTTGTTGGGGAAGCCACAGGGGTAATTTTAATATGGTGAAAATGTTTGTCGGCTTTGGGAATAAAACCAGAGTTCTCAGAATCCACAGGCCGACTCAATACCACTGAACCACCTACCCCCATGGGTGTGCGTGAACATAACTTAATATATACAGAGCTGGGCAAGCTACTTAAAAAAGGTAGCTAAGCTTCAGCTACAGCTATTCTTTAAAAAAGTAGCTGAGCTACAGCTATAAGCTACATTTTGTAAAATATAGCTAAGCTACAGCTAAAAGCTTTCGTTAAAGAAGCTGTTAAATTTAAAGTTACTTTTTTCAATTATTGTGAATTAATTAAATTTGCTATTGTCATATGATCAGTTGATCAGTCTTTTGTTATAATGACTGTTAATTTTTATTTAAATCGGAATAAATTAACTGTCACATTAACAGAAGACTCCTAAACAGTCAATGTTTAGTTCATCTAATATTTAATACAAAAGTAGGATAAGTTAAGAACAAGTGAAAAATAAAATATGTTAATAGATTTTACACTATATAATAACTTGTTATCCTACAGTTATAGAAAACAATAAAGAAGGTATAATTCAAATCAAAAATAAATAGGTATTTCTTAATGAACAGTGGTAGCTTTAAGCTACAAAAAGTAGCTTTAAAAGTAGATTCAGTGGTTATAACAATATTTTTAAGCTAATAGAAAAAAAAAGTAGCTAGCTACAAGCTACAGCTATATTTTTTCACAGTTAGCTAAGCTACAGCTACAGCTAAGGTAAACGTAGCTAAGCTAGTAGCTAAGCTACAAAAGTAGCTAGCTACTGCCCAACTCTGAATATATATTATTTATTTATGTATACTATTTTCTGAAACTGTTTTGTTTAATCAATGATTAATAATAAATAATTTAAAATATTTAAATTTTTTAAATAAAAATCGTATTGATAGCAGACAAGGTATCCAAAGATACAATATAGAAAAAAATAACAGTGAAATAAAGTCTTTACCAGACTGTTTTGTACTTTACCTGACAGTTTTCTTTTTGTAACCTTGGATATACGTACTTCACCTGAATGTTTTAGAAAAAAATCTACTTTCCATATTAAAATTGGTCTGCAAAAAGGCAGTTGCCGATCTCAGGAAAAAAAAATTACAGATCAGCCATCAATTGTACAAGTTAGTATATGTATCTCATTTCAATATTTTTATAGCTAAAGTGACGATTTACTTTGTACATTACTGTGTGAAATGAGGTATAGTTATAAAACAGGGCCCTAGTTGTATAAGGAAGTATGCGATAAGAATATTTCTAATTTAAATAGTAATTTGAATTCGTTTGATGCGGCTGTCCGTGTGAGTGAAAGCCCGAAGGAAGTGCTAATTCCCCTCTATTTATTTCCTTTTTCTCTCTGTCCACATCCTTTTAGTTCGCTGTCTTCAGCGTTCCACGCTCCTTGACCCTGATAAGAAATAAGAACGAAATCGTTTGAAAAAAGCAATTCGCCAGCAGTTGCTGCGTTTCCTCGACTCCTCTTCTGCGTTCTCTTTGTAATTTATTTTCAGATGTCTTTTAAGATAATGGTGAAAAAATGTTAAGTGAATTGAAGGAAAAATGGGAGTACGGCTCTACGAACGTTACAAGTTAAATGGTTATTGTTGCTCTTAGGGGTTTCGTTCTTCGCGTGGTTAAAAGTAAAGTTGGTAATTCTTGATGGACGATACTGGTAATAGATGGAATTTGCGATTCTGGTTTTAAGTAGTTTTGAATGGGTTTAATGTTGGCCATTTTCAACTTAAATATTTTAAGTAGGATTTTAAATCTATAATCCTGTAAGAGTAATTGTACAGTTTAATGTGTTGTTTAATTAAACTTTTGGAAGTCGTTAGGGCATAAATATAAAGTTTGTACATTAAGTTTATTATAAATCTTATTTTTTTTCTGGATACTTTAGTGGAGAAATAGTCAAATAATGTCCAGTTTTATAAACGACACTAAATTTATTTAATATCAACAAATTCGCATGAATTTAACGCATGTTATGGCAAAATTAGTGTATTACATAATAAGGCAGGAAAGTGATGTTTTACTGGACGAAGTGGTTGTTTGAAATATGTGGTTGTAGGTTGAGTATTTTAATCCGTTGAGTGAAGTAAAACACTTTTCTGACGTACTATTTTTTCTGAAACCGTTTAATTTAATTATTAGTTAATCATAAATAATTCAAAATGTTTAATCTTTTGATAAGAATCGTATTGACAGCAGATTACGTATCCAAGGTTAAAAAAAGTTAGGTAAAGTAAAAAAGCGTTAGGTAAAGTCTTTAAATATTGTTTTGAACGTTACCTGACTGTTTTTTGTTGTTGTAATATTTCTGTTAAAAATTAACCGCTATTGTAATTTGCATACAGTGTCTAATTGCATTTGTGTGGAATTTACTATCAAAAATAAGAGTTGGGTAACATTCCTTTCTTTAGAGTGTTTAACTGCAATTGTGTGAAATTTTCTTTCATATATAAGCGCAGACTGTCGCTCTCTTCTTTTCTAAACTTGTTGTTAAATTAGTTGTTAGAGGCATGAGCGTGAGTAATTTGAGATGTTTTTGAGCATTTTAAATCTACGTCAAAGAAAAATGAATGAAAAGTGTATAAGAGTGATTGGATGGATGTGATTGAAGGTTTGTTTTGTGACGAATGAACTCGTATGAAGGGAACTATGAATGTGGTTGAGAATGGTATATTAAGATGAGAATATTTGACGAGACTTGATTATTTGATAAATCTGATGAGTGAATGTTTTTTTAATGATTCTAGGGTTCATGCTAGCCCATTTGATGGGATTTATGTATGTATGTATGTATGTATGTATTATATACAATGTAATTGTTTTATTATGTTCACAACCATTGACCGAATCTTCGCATAAATAAATGTAAAATAAAAGTAAAATAAAAGTTTTACACTTTATTTTTTAAGCATGAAATCCAATAATTATAGATTCTCAATCTTATAGATATATTCTAGAGATTTAATTTGACAACATTGAAAGGCAGGCGAGTATGAATCTTTTTACTTTGATCCGTATCTATTTATAGGAATAACTGTAGTTAATATTTTCATTGCAAAATTTGTTCAAACATAATCAAGTCTATCATTTGACAGCTGAAAAATCCGATTGTATAGTATTAATTTTTATCACCAGATGTCATACATTGTGTCAACTATAAATACCAATTTTGCTGCAAGTAAAAAACATATTTTCGCGCCTTTTACTCTGTCGTAGCCGTCAAATCACGACCTCCAACGATGTTAGTGGCCACAGGGATAATTTTAATGTGGAGAAAATAAGTCTCCTGTAAGAATCGAATTCGGATTGTTAAATCCACAGTCCGACTCGTTACCACTACGCTATCTACCCCAGAAAAACAAAATTTAACTCCCCTCGGCTCGCTATAAATCAGTACGAAATAGGATATCACTTCAAATCTCATCAAAGATACAAACATTTTCATAAAAATAAACAGCATATAAAAACTAATAGTTTATATCCTACAAGGGTTTATCACCCTTAAGAGACACCCATTGAGGGTATGATATCTAAATCTCACGACTCACTTGACACAAAACAATAAAAAACTCAGAAGGGTCATTTCCAACACGCAAAGATAAAAGTCCGCCCCTGTCTCTTCGTCGCATTTGCGCCCTGCAATTAACCAGATATAAACGACGCGCTTTAATACGCGCCACCAGTACTTAAGGGCGAAAACAAATTTAAGTGCTGTTGTAATGGTGTACTAACGAAACCTGAGGCGTCGTGATCTTTAATGTTGAGCGGTAAACCACGGCGTGCGATTAGGGAGTATCAGACACTTTCTGATCAATAAAACACACTTTTTGTTTTTGTTTAGGATTTGTTTTAGCTTTTAGTGCGATCTTTATGACGTCGTAAGTATTGATTATTAATTAATAAAGGAGCATGTAAAAAATGTCTTCACAATGATGAAACTATATTAAATAATTATGTCATCATTTTAGCTTTTTCTGAGGATGGGTTTTTACTACAGCAGATTTGATTTTTGTGTGTGATGTGTGATTATCGGTCGTCAAATAACGGACCCCATTAGTGGAAGCGAAGTTATAATAGTAAAAATGTGACAAGATATGTTAGGTGAAACGAATAATTGAATATTTCATATTATGAAGTAGATTGTTGAATGGGATCGGGTCGGACTGTGAATTTGAGAACCCGCGTTCGATTCCCACAGCCGACAAATAATTTTCATCATATTATAATTACTCCTGTAACTTCTCCCTCCACTTACATCTGCGAGCGCCTCGATTTGACGGTTGGTAACCGCACTGCACGCGCATAATTATATCACTTATCGAGATCTGCTACGGCAGAGTGCCACATCCTACAGGGTAAAAGTCGTGATAATATATTTGTATATTTTTTTTTTTTGTGGGGTAATGGTACAGTGGTAGCAAATCGGTCTACGGATGCTAAGAACCCTGGTTCGATCCCCACAGCCGACAAACATTTTCACCAATTTAAAATTACCCATGCGGCTCCCCCACCACTAACATCTTTGTGGGCCGTGATTTGACGGCTGGTAACCGCACTTCACGCGCATAAATATATCATTTACCGAGATCTGCTTCGGCAGAGTGCCACACCCAGTAATGGGTAAAAGGCGTGATGATATATTTATTTATTATATTTAATTTGATTTGATTTAATTAATGTTATTGTTTCTTTGACATATCGTGTATCTACTTTTTTGTATAGGTATATTTTTCATTTTTTTGTAGTTTCTTCCCTATTAATATTAAAAACAAAATGTTTAGAATTAAAATCTAATGAGTCCAAATTTATACATTCGTATCACGAATAAAATAGCTAATGGCTATTTGCAGATTACTTTGAGAAATAAAAGAAATAATTTTTTTTTTAACTTTCGTGTTCTTGTTTCTTTAATATTTAAGAAATATAATGGTAAATTTTTCGTTTGGTTGTTCTTCTTTATTAAAGAAAACTATTGTAGATAAAAAAGGCGTTAAAAAAAATTATCTACATTTTTTTGTTTTCAATGTTACCTAGGTTACCCATTTAACTTTAGTTTGTAGAAATTTAGACGAAATTACACTTGATTTCACATACTTTCTTGACTTTATTTCCCATCTTTTACACTTAAAATATTCTAAATATTTATGTATGTATAAATACCAGTATCATAATCAAAATATATGACTTTGGCATGCTCATAACTTACAATTTAATTGAATAACTTCTAAATCGAATTCAAATGATTTCAAATTAAAACATGCAAATTCGTTGGTGATGAAAGCCTAAGATATATCGAAGTATCGATATTTGAATATTATAAATAAAATATGAGCAGTGGATTGATGAAAAACGTACACGAATAGCCGAGCATGATGGATTAGATGCACTTCTACACGCACTCAGACTTTACATAGCAAATAAGCAAATATAAAGATGAATTCCTATTTACACATGCGCTCTGAGCTGATCAAACATAGACGCTAATTTTCTTTCACACAACATGAATTATTTTAAGCGAAACAGAACATGGTTCAAGTTTGCTAAATGTATTCCACTTTAAATACGGTATAAGCTGCTGTGCAGACATGAAAGGATATATGAATGTAAACTAAAATAATAATTTGTATTCTGGTATAAAAATGTTTGCATTGTAGAGCAGGTTCTTCTAACGTTTGTGTTAGTCAATACAAGAAATTTAATAATTATTTTATATAAATTAAAGGAGTTCTATTTGCTAGCACAGTGGTATGAAGTCGGCCTGTGGATCCTGAGGTCCCTGGTTCGATTCCCACAGGCGACAAATTTTCATAATTTGAAAAAAGCTATCCCTGTGGCTCCTCCACCACTAACATGTTTGGGGGCCGTGATTTGACGACTGGTAACCGCACTTCACGCGCAAAAATATATCACTTACCAAGATCTGCTTCAGCAGAGTGCCACACCCAGTAATGGGTAGAAGGCGTGATGATATATTTATTTATTTTATTTTCTATTTGCAAATGCACATCACATTTTCTTGGTCACCGTAAACAAAAATAATAAGGTACCTGTCAAATTTTTCCAAAATTACATTTTCCTTACTCAATTTAGTTGTGGTGGTAACTATTACTTGCATCACTAGTGAAGAAAATGGTTACTATCACAAATAAATTGAGCGAGGGAAACATCATTTTTACAAGTAATGATGAAAAAATTAAAATTTTAGCAGTAATTCAATAAATAAAATTAATTTTATTAAAAGATTTAAATGTTATTTGCCTATGGTTCAATTTTCATGGGGCATATGGCATATGTATATATAAAATAGCTATTTACATAACAATTGCGCGAAGACATACGTTTCAGATGAGCGCAATTTTAAAAGCATGAGCGAACGAGCGAAGCGAGTGGTTTAATTTGCGCGAATGGTGTAAATGACGTCTTCGTGCACGAGGTTTGTACAATGCTTTTTGTAACAAGTAAAATTATATAATATATAATTTAATGAGCAGGCAGCAGAAAGCTATATAGGTAACCATGGGACTTTGTTTATAGTTAGACTTCCACCTACGGAATGGCGCTAATAGTCTTTATGTGAAGACATCCCTTTTAGGTAACTACAATATCGGCAATCATTGGTTACTAGATTGTTCCTGTAGTTGTCATTTGTATATATTAAAAAATTTTCAATCTGTCAAATATTCAATTAATTTTTATTTGTGAAATAATTTCATATAAATAATGTCATCAACTAATAACAATTGTTGTGTAAAAAACTGCACTGCTACTGGTAAGTAAGTGATCATATAATAAATAATATTTAGATGAGAAAGTTATAATATATTTTCAAGTTCACAAGGATTGGATAAAACTGCATTTGAAACAGTTCAAATTATAAATAACTTGTATACACGAGGATATTTTAATAAATGTTTATATTGTGTTTATGAATTTTTATGTTATGTAGTTTAAATAAATATAAAATAATAATAAAAATTACAAGCTGCCTAAATATGCATATCGGGTTGCCTACATACATGACTTTAGTTAGACTTCCACTACTCAGATGGCGCAAAATACAGTCCCAGTGCGTTACATGGCAGTTTCTTATCTATAGTAGTATATTATGATCTGTGCTAATGAGAAAATTTATTAAATTTGAAGGGTGAATATATATTGACAGTTAGTGTGCCATGGATTGACATTTGTTATTTGAAAACAAATTGTTTATTTTTTCTCGTAAAGTTTGTTAAAATATGTCTGATTGATGGCGTTAGAAGCTAATGTCTCTTTTTTTTTTTATAAATTACTTAAAATGTGTGTATATAAGTACAGTTAGGCGTTTTAATAGTAAAAATATAGAACCATAAAAAGCGGAATTTTTTCAATTACTTTAAAGCACTAGTACGCAAAATCAAACTTTACTTCAGTTTCTAAGGTAATGTAATAGTTATTTTTATAACAAGTGCCGAAAAAGGCTCGTTACGTGCAAGTGCAGAATTTAAATCTGCACGAGCATGTAACCTTTTTCGGCACGTGTTATAAACAACATTTTTCCTACAACTGTGCGATTTAGTAAATCACTAAAATATTATTAAAATTTATAAAGTTTATAACATTTTAATGATATTACATGAGAACGATATTTTACGGCGTTGCTATGGTTTGTTTGTTGATTGCTTGCACATTGTTCTACGTTATTTAAAAATATTTCCCTAACGTCAAAATAATTTCTTCAAAATCATCTTGATTGGAATAGTACAGTGAGTGATTCTTCTTTATCATTAACACCTTCAAAGATAATTGAAGCTCCGGATCATACTATGTTGGATCTATTTTCGACAATGACAATCAACCTGCTGCTGGTACTTCTGAAGCTTCCGAAATTGTTACCAATAATATTACTGGTAATAATATGAACAGGTACAGAAGAAATCAATGTTTCTTTAGACACATAAATTTCCACTTTACATTATGTCAATATAAGCAACTGTAACAACTGTATTAATAATATACACAAACAATAAATATGAAGTATTTCACTTACTCTTTAAATAAAACCATTTATCGATATATTTTACTTTGTTCGGTTCTTTTTATTAATTGTCTACAGATTAGATATACTGCAAATTAAGGTTACGTTTATAAACGTCAAAATATACTACTGCATATTTACTAGCGCTGGTTCACCGTATCTTCTTCCATAAGCGTCTGTGGTCAAAATATGAATTTCGCGCTCGGCGCGAAATTTAAATCGCTGTCAAAACAATATTCTTTTGACAGTTACGTAATTAAGCACTTTCCGCACCAGTGTTTTTTTGCTTTCGGAAACGCACTTGGTCTGCATTCATCTACTTTCCATACGTAACCAAGGCAATTATAGTTACGTAATAACAAAGAAATCGCACAGTTGTAGGAAAACCTTATTTTGAATGATGTGAGTGCAAAATAGTTATTTATGTATCAAGGGTGAAAACAGGAATTTTTGGCTAATAACATGCTCAGGGTCAGAAACGCTCATTTTACCCGTATTACATACAATATTTTATGCATAAAAAAGAATATTTAATTTAATGTTCAAAAGATTCAAATATGTAGGTACATAGGTTATATGTTATAACGACATTTTGCAAAATCAAGTATTCACAATAAACTAAAATTGTTATTTTATTTATATTTCAGCAGGAATGATTTTTTTATGGCCCTATGGCCAAAAACAAGTGTTTAAGCTCGCTTTTTAGGACTAAAACACATTATTTTCGGCCCTGGTATGTTATGAAAAAGGTAATTTTCGGTGAATTTTTTGTATATTTTATTTTTTCATAAAATTGCCCACTTCAAATAGATTAAACATGTACTGAGATACCTATGGATCACTATATTTATATTTTAAAGGCATTGATTTATTTAATTGCCTTCCTTCCAACCGTTTTTGAGAAATAAACTCATTTTCTATTATCGCCTGCATTCTATTACAGAATGCACTATTTAAGATCAAATTAAGCGCAATTAAAACTGTGCTTTAATGCAATATTTTTATTGCTAACTATTTGCCTCATTTACATTTTCAATAATCACTAAAAAACAACGTAAGTATTTCTTTTGTTGATGCGTTTTCTTGGTTGGTGGAAAACTTGTGACAGATTACAAAATATCTATCTATACTATTATATCCTCATAGATCTTCGACAAAAACTATCCCTGTTTGACCATTTCCATATATACTAGTAGAATTGGATAAAGGGCGTGAGATATGTACATTGCAACAGTAGACCTTTAGAAAAAGAGATTGAATGAATGACCAACGGTATTGTTTCAAATCGTTTTACCGCTGCACATCTTATTCGACGCCTCCTCACGTACGCACTTACTCCTCCTCCGCCCCTCTCTGATGGTGTCCGGCCGGAAGTGAGGCCAGTCCCGGTTCAGGGGAAGGGCTTCCGGCCCTGCGTTGCCATTTGAATATCGTTTATATGATTCCACTGCAAGCGCCAGATAAACGTGTGATTTATTCTGCGTGCAAGCGAATTTGTGCTGATGCAAAACTTGCTCAGTGTAAATTGTGCTTTGTCATCGAGTTCAGAGTTTGTTTGCTGTGAATGCGGTTTTGTTTGAGCGGAAACGCAGATTATATTAAAATATTTTTGTGTGTAATTTTGTAACAAATAAAACAAAGTACGTATGAGGATACAAGGCTGATGAGGAATTATTTTTGAGTGCTCATCATTATGAGAAGAATAACATCATTTTAGAGAATTATACATGGTACAGGCTGTAGAAAAAGTGTGATGTATCTTTTAAAGAGACACTGGCGTATTATGTATCTGGATCTCTTTTTTTTTAAATTAATTTGTATATAAATTGAGGAACTACGTTTTCGCTTCATAATTTACTATATGTACATATTAAATTGAGATTCATAACGATTTATTTTCCTACTATAAAATACAGAGTGAGCAAAAAGAATTGTTACAGTTGGCAATACAATGGGGGATTCAAGCGGTAGAAGTTTTTAATATATATTTATTAAAATAAGTTCTTGACCGTACATCATATTTAATACAATATAAAATCATAGCATAAATGATAATCTTTATTGCTGAAATATGAAAGTTAAAGTTGCATAATTTAAAACGCTCATTGCAATTACGTACTTGCATTAAGCCAATCACAGAGCTTTGTCTGAAACGTTTGTCGGTGCTCAATTTTACTGAGAGGAAGACGAAGAAGAAATAAGCATTCAGCATTCTACGATTCTACCAATGACGTATAATACTAGACGAATTATGCCGTATTCAGGTCAATACAAACGCCGTTGTTATCCGTCTAGTTATGTTTTGTCTGCGGATTCTACTGACAACGACACACGTTACGTGAAGTAACGTGTTATTTATCTCTGTCCTATCTGTCTCTCTTTAAGCTAAGATGCAACTACGTCACATTCGTTTGTTTCGAAAGTTTAAATATTTTTATCATGCTTAATACAAGTTTAAAAAAAATAAAATTTTGGGTATAATAATTTTATTACGTAGATTAATATATAAAAAATTCAAAAAAGTCTTGAAAGGCCCAATTCGGAGATCTTTTTATTCCACAGTTGGCACAACGTCAGATAAAGGCGAAAATACTATTTGACATTTCTAATAAATACAAATAGGTTATGTCAGGAGTCTGACAGCTAATAGAATTTTGACTTTTTAAGTAATAGAAATACTTTAGAAATAAATGTAATAATAAATATACTCAAATTTAAATTTAAATTTTCAAATGTCACTGTCAACAACAGGAAATGAATTTATGTATCAGGCTTACCAATTTCAAGTTTTGTTTTTATTGCCAACTGTAACAATTCCTTTTGATCACTCTGTATAAGATAAAAGATAGAAATTCATTCGTTTCAGGAATAAATTTACTTCGATAGTAAATGTATTTAATTTTGTTTTATCAAATGAAATTAATTTAATTTATTTTATGGCATATATAACATTATTGTCAAAAGTTCGACTGTCATTTGAATGAATAAATATTATTTACTTTGAAAGTAAATTAATTTGTTGGGTATAAAACCGGCCATAAGAGGTTTAGTTTTTATCGGACAATTATTTACGAAAACGTGGTTGCTTGGTAAAAAATAACTAGAGCAATTGACATGAAAAAAATCGTGTTGGCCACAATCCATGAGTAATAAATTATTAATTGCGGCCGTGTGTAATGAACATCATTATCTATCAAAAAATGCAAATATCACAAATGTATTATTTAATGGTCATAGAAAAATATACATTGTCACGCCTTTTAACTATTATTGAGTGAATATCTACTATTAGTTATCTTTAATGGGAAATTTCTTGGATTTTACAATTGCTAAATAAAATAAATATATCATTACGCCTTTTACCTTTACTAGTTGTGAATTAAAAAAATGAAGATTAATCTTTGCAAATGTGTTGCAAAATCTAGCAAAACTTCAATTTATATAAGAATATAAATTATTTTTATTCATTTTATTATGTCCTTTAATTGTTTCGCCATCTATTGTTAATCAGTGAAACTACAACTACTATGTTAGAAATGTGCGTTATAATAACATATAAGTGTGAGTTATTTTCAACTTTCCGTTGTAATTTATGACGTTCTGGTTACTTTAATAAGTGATCGTCTGAAAATAATTTTAATACATTGTGGATCAAACTTTCCGTACACTTATATAATTACAAAATAACTCCAATTAAACTTGAAAACTTTGCGGTACTGGTATAATTACATATTTGTTCTAATTAGGAACCTCATGCAAGTAAAATATAGAGCAAACTAATTAAAGGATATATAGGATGAGTAGTAACTTGTTTGCACAATTTAACGACACATTTTGGTTGTTATTTCGGGATATGAGTCGAAAGTTTGAAGCGTAATGAAAAGCTAATAAAATGAAAATACGCTGGAAAAACACATTTTACAATTGCGTCACTGATTTTCGGTGAATTCCTACGATATTTTAAGAAATGATTTACTTGGCTGATGTACTCATTGGTTACTGCATATTTTAAACTATGTGACTAATGCTGTAATTTGTTTACTGTCTGATGCGCAATATAAACAAATGCACCTACGCATCTCTATCTGCATTAACCTATTTTTAAAATCGTCTAGAATTTGTTTACTTGTTTGTGTCTTAAATTAATTTCGTTTATGATCAGTTTCACCTTCAAACATTAAACTTGGTTTATTATATGGAATAATTGACATTCCTGTCAACAATTTTATTTATTTTTATTTTTTAAAAGAAGTTTCAAATTTAACTCTAATAAAATTATAATTGTACAGGACGAATTGATTATAGTCGGACATTTAAAAAATAAATCTGAAAATAAGCTACAAGATGACTTAATAATGATATAGGCTTCATCCGCCATCTTGAAATAAAATGGCTCTAATAACAGTTTCTTTGCATTGATTTAACAGATTTTTATCGATCATGACAAACGTGATTTACCCATAATCGTAAAATGCTGTAAGTTCATTCACTGCTATCGAATTATGATTAGTAAATATAATTAACAATTAGTAGGAACGTCGTAAAACTTTCAATCTAAAATACAATTAATAGTATCATAAGTGAATTAGTGAAAAATTATTTTTGTAGAGAATTGTGAAAAGGAACATAAATTAAACAAAACAAAAAACATCTAAAAATAACGTAATTAAAAATCAATTATTTTGTTTATTTGTGCTATTCTGTACAACAGGAATTTAATCTCAATTACAGTATAGGATCCAGACTCTTTGAACCACAATGTGGTAGGTAGTCCATATTTTTAGCTTGATTGTGGTCTTTTCTTTCATATATAAGTGCAGACTATCGCTTTCATCTTTTCTAATCTTATAGATTCGTTGTTAGTTTCGTTATTAGATTCGTTGTTAGGAGTAAACGTGAGTAATTTGAGATTTTTTTATGCATTCGTTATGTACGTTGAAGAAAGAAAATGAATGGTAAGTGAAAAGGAATGATGTGATTGAAGGTTTGTTGTGTGATAATAATTTCGAGTATAATAAATGAGTGAGTTTATATGGAGTGATCTATGAAAGTGGTTGAAGTGAGGGTGGTATGTTTGGATGAAAATGTTTGACGATGACTGGTTGTTTGATGGGTGTGATGAGTGAATGTTTTATGAGTGATTTTAGGGTTCGTGCTACCCCATTTGTTGGGATATAGCGTGAATATATGTATGTATGTATGTATGTATGTATGGGATTCGACCCAGGTATCTTCGAATACGAAACTACACCACTGCACTGATAAAAAAATATTGAAAATACTATACATCAATAAGAGAAGATGATAGTTATATATATATATATATATATATATATATATATATATATATATATAATATATATATATATAATATATATATATATATATATATATATATATATATATATATATATATATATATATATATATATATATATATATATATATATATATATATATATCACTAGGCCAGAAACTGTGTTTTTGTAAATGCGAGCATATTTTCATAGGCCGAGCCGAAGGCGAGGTTTGCAAATTGCGAGTACTCGCAAAACTGTTCTGGACGTGTGATACACAAGATTTTTCGAACCGATTTAAATGAAATTATTGATTTCAAATTGATCAAAATCTCAAACTTCCAAGCACTCACTGACATTCATAACATTGTAACTTCACAAGTTGGACTTGCCCAGCTGAATTTTTATCTCTACGGCGTATTATACTATAAATATTATTTATTAAAGATAGTTCAATTATCTACATACGAGGGCAGGGTAAAAAAGTCCCTGAAAAATAAAACATATGGCGCCAGAATCGCAAATCTCATGTGACATTTGTGATGTGCCATCTTTAACTAGAACGCATTAAATTTTCAGACTGATATATCATTCAGTTCTGTTTTGACACCCATCGAAAGCAAGCAACCTTGAAGATTTTTGAAAACATGGAAAAAAGTGAATTTCGCGTCTTGATTAAACATGATTTCTTGCGTAGAAAAAACATAACGCAAACCAAAGAATCGCTTGTTAAACATTATGGGGACACTTCACCATCGATTGGAAAGATTCACAAGTGGTTTACTGATTTTCGTTGTGGTAGTATGACCACAAAGGCCGTCGAACGTTCTGGTCGTTCAATTGAGGTTACAACGCCAGAAATCGTCGATAAAAGCTATGGTATGATATTGGACGATCGGCGAGTTAAAGTGCACGAGGTGGCTGAGGCTATGAGCATCTCAACCGAACGAGTACGGAACATTTTGCATAAATTTTTGCTATCTGCCAGATGGGTGTCGCATTTGCTCTCTGTTGACAACAAGCGCGACCGTGTGACAAGTTCAAAGGAGTGTTTGGCGATGTTCAAGCACAATAAGAAGGACTTTTTCTCCAGATTTGCCCCCCTGCGATTTTTATCTATTTCCAAACTTGAAGAAATGGCTCGTCGGAAAGGGATTTGGCTCCAACGATGAGATAATCGCTGAGACAAACGCCTATTTTGAAGGATTTCCAAAATCGTATTATTTGGCAGGGATCGAAAAATTAGAAAAACGTTGGACGAAGTGTATCGAGCTACAAGGAGATTATGTTGAGAAATAAAATATGTTTTGACTAAATAAATCATTTCTTGTTTCATTTTTCAGGGACTTTTCACCCAGCCCTCGTACTAACTTTTTGTTGATTGTACACAGCAACTGCAAATTGAATTATAATTACTTACAATAAACAAATCAGCTCTAAAATTGGTACAAATTTCTAACCTCTAAGCACTTACTGACGCTGACAGCTAATGATGCCAATACTAAGATTACAAAAGTCCCTAACTTTTACCGAGCGCCGTTCGGTAAACACATAGACTGGTACCACAAGCTTGGGTTTTGCCTGTTTTAAGGACAGTATATTTGGGTGTTTTAGCTATCTGTAACATGTTAAAACCGTGTTCTTAATACAGAGCTTGTGGTATCAGCCAGTATTTCCGAACGATATTGAGCTATGTAACACTGTTAATGTCGGACGGATGCGCAAAAAATTAATATGTCTATACCATTCATTGTAACTGAAAAGTTTAACTATTCCATTTATTTCTCTTAGTACATACATATATACATACACAACATGACGCTATATTCCATCAAACGGGGTAGCACGAACCCTAGAATCATTAATAAAATATTCATTCTCTTAGTACTCACAATTAATGTTTTAATTTTGTCGCTATTAATGATAACATTATTTGACATAGGACAAACACTGACTATAAATAGTAATTACTAATTGTAATTATTAATTGGATAGCTGTAAACACAGCTTTAAATCCTTTGAGAACCTTAGTTTGACTGTATTTCACGCGCAAAATCTGATCTACTTTATCCAGTAACTGGTAATAAAATGATGCGAAATTTTTTTGCTGATATATCAATATTAGCAATTTGAACAGTTATTAATGGTTTTTCTAAAAAAGTTATTTAAAATTAGAGTCATCTTTTGAAACACGCTGAATAAGAAAATAAATCTGCAAGCTCAGAGTATTTTAAGTTGAAGATTAAACAAAAGAGGAGCTCCCGTGTCATTGTTAATAAACTCATCTTCGAAAAATGATGAATTGACAAAAGTTGAAAAAAACAGGTGTTCACTTGTTACAATCTCCAATAAAAATAATTTACCGCCTCACATGAAATACAACGTGCCTTACAATCTCCAGACAAAAAACAAAGGCCTACAACTTAAGAAAATTAAAAAACTAAAACCCGAAATGAAATATTGCGGCGGGGGAACACAATGAACGTGACAAAACAAAACTTGTAACAGAAGACAATTCACAATCATTCTTTTGTTTGTCACGAGTGAGACGTTGATATAGCCACGTGTCGCCACATCCGGTTTAGGCCCTCCTCTTCTCTCAGTTCCGGAATTTCGGCTTAATCGCGTAATCCTTGAAATTAAAGGATTCCATTTAATTAACAGTGGTGTTCAGGCAAAGTTGGAGCTCAGATTAATATTACGCATTTGACCGTTTGTGCAGATGACTTTCAAATTGAAATGCTTGCTCCATTACCCAGGGGGGTAACGTGCTACATGCGGTACACTCCGCGCTATAATCCTGCTGATAGCATGTACACTTTGAGAGAGCGGACGCAGGATTTATGTTTTTATAGCGTGTTTATGGTGTAAATATTGTTTGCGATTGCTAGATTTTAATTATTTGTTACAGAGATAAAATTATGTAAAATAAAAGATATTTTTCACTGCCTAAAAGTTAAACTGATGACTTTGATTATTCTATCTCTACAGGGTTTCAATTTAAGTGTGGAACCATTGCTATCTCGAGACCTATAAAAGCTACAATGTTGGTTAAATTAGCAAAGAAATACAATTTTGCAAAACTATTAGCAAAAATTTTTACTTTCTTATACAGAGTATAAGGAAGTATTGTAATCGTGAAAAAAATCGCTGACGAGATTTTCGCGGAAATACGTGTTTTGAGGTCCACTGAATCCGTTTTGATCATTTTCTCAATGATGTCTGTGTGTGTGTGTGTGTAGATGGATGTGTGTCCGAGTGTGCAATATCTCATGAACGAGATAAGATTTGTTAACGAAACTTGGTAATTATAAGTTTCATGAAAATACGAAGAGCTGAGATGATTTTGAATGAAATTGAAAAACCGGAAGAGGAAGTTTACTGGACACACAAAACAATAAATTCCATTTATTTCAAAAATGGAATCAGTTACGAAAAAAAGTTTCTAATAAAAGATGTTAGCAAAAATATTTGGAACATAAAATGTTATTTGCAATTTTCCTGTATATGCGTCTAATTTTGAGAAAAACTAATTTTTATATTTAATAATATATTTCAATAATCATAGTAGCATTAGAAACAAAAACATAAATTTTAATTTTCGCTTTATCTAGTTATCTATGTCTTTTTTCGGAAAAACAAATACATCATTCAAATGGTCAACTAATTTGGCAATTTTGCCTCAATTTAAACAACTTCGTATCTTACGGTTCTTGAGATACCAAGGGTTAGGTTCGAAAAACGGACAGCCTGTATATGCCTCATCAGTAAAGTTAGACATAGAGTAGTCAACATTACTAAAAAATTATACGTAAACAAATTTGATATTTTATATGTTTGAAACAGATAAATGCTGAATTAGTGAAAAACTAAATTACGTGTTTAATAATATTATATAACATTCATATATTCTAAATATTAAATATGCTGTGTATAAGAAAGTCGTGTGGTGCCCACACCAATTTTTTTCTTCTTGTGGTTATTCAAATATGAGATACGACTTTCTGATTTTAAATGCGAACACATTTATGCACAACCGGGCCGAAATTAATATGTTTTAGTCATGAAAAGCGGGCTTAAACACTTCTTTTTGGCTCTAGATTCATAACAAAATAATTTCCATGGATATATAAACAAAATTACAATTTTTGTTTATTGTGAATACTTATTTCGGCAAAATGTCATTTTAACATATAAATGTACCGGTTTGAATCTTTATATTTAAAATTAAATGTTCTTCTGTTGTGCATAAAATATGATAACGCTGAGCATTATATTATTTAACGAAAATCGCCCAGGAATCAGCGTGCTATGACAGAAACAAATGAACAAATCATAATATTTTTGTTTGTTAGATTAATTATTGTATGTCAATACGACTATTTTGTGAAAAAAATAAATAAATAAATTTTGATATTCATTTGTTTTTTATCATAGCACGCTGATTCCTATGCGATTTGAATTACATCAATGTCAAGTCGGCCTATGGATCCTAAGAACCCTGGTTCGATCCCACAGCCGATAAAACATTTTCACCAATTTAAATTTATCCCTGTGGCTCCCCCTCTACTAACATCTTTGGGGGCCATGATTTGACGGCTGGTAACCGCACTTCACGCGCATACATATATCACTTACCGAGATCTGTTTCGGCAGAGCGCCACACCCAGTAATGGGTAAAAGGCATGATGATATATATATTTTTTATTTAATACGCATTTTTCTCACAAATTTTGTAATGTGAGGGTACTCGAGCATCGATATATACTAATTTTATATTAGTTTCCTCAAGCACGTTGCTTTTAGGATACCACCCTCAGACAAAACATACCTTAGACAAAGTCTGCCGTATTCAAGTCAATGCAGTGTTGTGAAGGAGAAAGAGTTGGAGTAACTTGTGGGTGAGGCGGGTGCGCGGCAAGGAGCGAGTACACTTTGATGTTATGCAAGTTGCAAACATTTGTGTAATTATTTTTATATTCAATTACTTACTTTTCATACATCAAAGTAAATGATACTT
Source organism: Pterostichus madidus (assembly GCA_911728475.2). NCBI lineage: Eukaryota > Metazoa > Arthropoda > Insecta > Coleoptera > Carabidae > Pterostichus > Pterostichus madidus. The sequence goes on along the minus strand of OU452313.1, from coordinate 30,138,453 downwards.
TTTGACATATTAAGTGTTTTATATATGCACTTTTGTATTTAAATAAATAAAATGCTCGCGTCTGATAACTGTCATCAACAAAAATGCAACCTGCATAACACCAACTTGTACTAGCTCTTTGCCGCGCACCTGTCTCATTCCCAAGTTATTCTAACCCATTCTACTTCACAACAAACGCCGTTGTTCTCCGTCTACTAATGTTTTGTCTGAGATACCACCCGACGTCGAAGCAACGTGCTTTCGGATTGTTATAAAATAATTTCGCATTATCAATAACCTAGGAACATTACAGCTGAAAAAGTGCTTCAAATAAAAAATTGGTAGAATTAATTTTTCTACCATTTTTATTTAAATAATTTTTCTGTAAAATAACATATAAAGGTTTGAATCTGTTTGTAATGAAATCCGGCTCTTCATGAAATACTAGCTGTTAGTGTTTTTACAGCAATGAAATACAGTACGAAAATAAATTATTAAAAAATAATTTCATCTGCAAACAGGAAACGAAATAACATAAAAAGAGTTGAATGCATGGCTTACATTTACAGAGGCTGTACACAGATCCGTACATGAAAAAATAAAATTCTGACACATGATAAATGAACCAAAATGCAAAAATTTCATACTGTCGCCATCGGCAAATATAACAGTACAGTCCAGTAAAGTGCTCGCGAGTTTTTTTGCTTTCAGAAGCTCAGTGAAAGAGAGAAGAACCACTGATATATAACTATTAACGGGAATGCAGATAAAATTTTTAGAGTACTCAGTATTAAGATTATTAAAATACCGCGATGTTTGAAGTCTGTGTTGGAACCAATGACGTATAATACTAGACAAATTATGCCGTATTCAAGTCAATGCAGTGTTGTGAAGCAGAAAGCGATGTAATAACTTGTTGGTGAGGCGGATGCGCGGCAAGGAGCGAGTACACTTTGATGTTATGCAAGTTTGTGTAGTTATTTTTATATTCAATTACTTACTTTTCATACATCAAAGTAAAGATTAGTTTTTGACATAAATATTAAGTGTTTTGTATACGTACTTTTATATAAATAAAATGCTCGCGTCTGATCTGTCATCAACATAAATGCAACCTGCATAACACCAACTTGTACTAGCTATTTGCCGCGCACCCGTCTCATCACCCAGTTATTCTATCCTCTTCTGCTTCACAACAAACGCCGTTGTTATCTGTCTAGTAATGTGTTTTGTCTGAGGTTGGAACCACAACAGCTTTTTGACAGCTGTGTTAATATTAAGTTAAAGATGGCGGCAGATCGTGGTACGTTAGTAGTCTAGGTACTTTAATTGGAAACACGCTACTATTTTAAAATAGGTCTAGAAAATTTGTGGAGTTGACCAATAAAATAAGGTAACATAGACTACATTTAAAAAATTATTTTTGAAATAAATTTTAAACAAGAAATGTAAGTTTAAAAGTTCAATTACCACTTTTTCTACAAATTCATTAACATTATATTTATAATTGGGAAATTTGTCCGATACGCGTTGAGCTTTAAACATTACCTCAGTTTTGATTATGCCCTTGATACTTAAATTACTATAAGTAAATTGACAATTTCAAATTGAAACAATTGAATTTTTTGAAACATCATCAGTTTCACCAACACGAAATTCTCTAAATTTTGAAAATACGATTTTTTATTTAACAACAGTAGCTGTACTCCATTTGCTACTTGGTTCATTTAAATCAGTTCAGATAAATTCGACACATGACTAAATAAACTGAATTAAGCAAAATGATGCACTTATTGGGGTGAATTATTTCAAAGTAAATTAGAATCAGTAATTCTAATACTGGAAATAAAGGCAGCGAAGTAATCCAGCGAAATAAATATGTGATCTGGTCCAGTAAATGTAAGTTAGATCTAATCCAAATGGCAAATGGAATACGCCTAGTATAAAAGGTACAAAATAAAAAAATAAATAAAAAAACTCCTTTCATCGATTATTTTGTTTGAAGGATTGGGCCAAACTCCCTTCTTACAAAATAACTATTATGGGGTATGTAGCTCAGTGATTTCGAGTCAGCTTGTGGATCCTGAGAACCTCGTATAGCCGAAAAACAATTTTCATCACATTAAAATTACCCCTGTGGCTTCCCTTCCACTAACGTCTTTAGGGACCGCGACTTGTCGCCGATTATCACTTACCGAGATCTGCTTCGGCACAGTGCCACACCCAGAAAAGGGTAAAATGCATGCTGATATATATATTTATTTATGTATGAAACTCGTTTATTAATATACTGTTTCCATATTTATATTATATTATGAAAAATCTTTATTTAAATAAAAATAAATTATAAATAAATGAAATGACGAGTATAAATATATCATTATACTTTCTACCCATTACTGGATGGGCACTCTGCCATTGCAGATCTCGGTAAGTAATATATTAATTAATTTTTAATTTATTTACATAGTTGTTATTCTGCACAACAGGACCTTAATCCCAATTACAATACGGGGGACCTACAGCTTATACTGGAATCGGAACCACTCAGACACAATCGTATTTATTTTGGATATAAGTAGAAATCAGTGCGATTTGAATGCACGACCTCTTGCTTGCTAATTAAGAAACGCAATGATTACCTCGCTTTTATCCACTGAGCTACGATAATAGCAACAAACTATAATAAAATACACTAAAAGTATATTTCCAACAATTTTCAATTTATAAAACTAGCAGCGTGTATATACGAGTATAGCATCCAAGTTATAATATTCTACCGTATGTAATCAGAATTCCCTACTTATAGTTCAATGGAAGAGCCTGAAAAAACGATAAGCATATTTGGTGTTTTTATTTAATCCCACGAAAGGTCAGTGTCTCACTGGATACATTTTGCATTCACGAGCTATTTCCATATTTGAAGCCGAGGGCCATGAACTTCTATCTCGTTCTGCCTTGCATGTTAGTGGTAATCCTGTCTTTATTTATTGCATAAAAGTGGAGCAGTGGCGTAGGATGAGTTTTATGATAATGGGGGAGATGTAATCAGTGTTGCTCAAAAATAAAATAAGAGAAAATGGTTAGCTTTATCTGGATCTACTCGTGTTATTCGTATGTAAAAATTTGTTTACGCGATATCGCCGCGCCGGTACAATATAAAAGTGCTTTTGTTTAAAACAATTTTTATATTGCCGTTTCCTTATCATTTAATTTCACGGATTAAATTTTCTAAAATTAAACAAATACGTTTGCACATCAGTGGCGGCTCCTGACTTATAAGAATGGGGGCTAGAGGAATAGATACACCGGATGTCTAAGTAATCCTTGAATTTACAGGATTACTTTATAACAAATTAATTTATAATAATTTATTATATATATCATTCAGTTCTGTTTTGACACCCATCGAAAGCAAGCAACCTTGAAGATTTTTGAAAACATGGAAAAAGTGAATTTCGCGTCTTGATTAAACATAATTTCTTTCGTGGAAAAAACATTACGCAAACCAAAGCATCGCTTGTTAAACATTATGGGGACTCCTCACCATCGATTGGAACGATTCACAAGTGGTTTACTGATTTTCGTTGTGGTAGTATGACCACAAAGGACGCCGAACGTTCTGGTCGTCCAATTGAGGTTACAACGCCAGAAATCGTCGATAAAATCCATGGTATGATATTGGACGATCTGCGAGTTAAAGTGCACGAGATGGCTGAGACTATGAGCATCTCAACCGAACGGGTACGGAACATTTTGCATAAATTGTTGAATATGAGAAAGCTATCTGCCAGATGGGTGCCGCATTGTGGACAATGCAACCAGCGCACAGGTCCGCAGTCGCAATGGCAAAATTGCATGAATTGCACTACGAATTGGTTCGCCATCCACCATATTCTTCAGATTTAGCTCCCTGCGTTTTTTATCTATTTCCAAACTTGAAGAAATGGCTCGGCGGAAAGAGATTTGGCTCTAACGATGGGAGTCATCGCTGAGACAAACGCCTATTTTGAAGGATTGCCAAAATCGTATTATTTGGAAGGGATCGAAAAATTAGAAAAACGTTGGACAAAGTGTATCGAGCTACAAGGAGATTATGTTGAGAAATAAAATATGTTGTGACCAAATAAATAATTTCTTGTTTTTTTTTTCAGGGACTTTTCACCCTGCCCTCGTAGCTAGTGCAGTTACGGCTAGGGAAGAGGTGACTTTGGTTTCAGTTATATCAGTGCAAATAAAAAAACCTGCCAAACTGAGGTGAGGTGAGATTAAGTGAAAATTGGTGCAAATCGAACGCTACTATTGTGTCATCTGAAGTGAGTTAAGACTAACTTAGATTTTGACCACAAATAATACAGCTTCATACCAATCTTCTCTCTTCCGTCCCGCCACAGTATTGCTCCATTGCCGACTCTTATAGCGCCATCCAGACACATCCCTCGAGTTCATCTCTTCGACCTGTGCTCCACAAGAACCGTCCACACTCCGTGTAACCTTGTCTCTGGCCACTCGGTACTCGGCACTCGCTAGTCGACGCAGATGCCGCCGTGCGATCCGGCTAAATATAGAAGCGGAATACTAAAGATAACGGCAGTCGGCACGGACGTAGCACGAGCAACAAACATAGCACGGAGCTGTATGAGCAGCGTGTAGGGCTTGTTGTAGACGAGGGCTACGTGACTAGAAAGGGTAAGGGTTGGTTTAACTGACCCTAACAATGGAGGATTGTAATGGTTATTAAAACATGGTTGAAGTTGAATCTTGGAAGAGGGCATTCATATATTTATTTAATTATATCGTGTTTTCTTTTTGGATTCACTGAATCAACCAAGTTTAAAATTACACTGATTATATTGGGAAGAATTAAGCAGGAAAGGAAGAGAATGTGGTTGGGCTATGCGTTGAAAAAGGATTATCTAATGATGGACGTAATAAAAGGGAAAGTAGAAGGAGAAGATAAAAGAGGCAGGAGGAGGAGAAAATGGTAGATAACCTACCAAATTTTTAGAAACAGGAAATAAAAAAAAATCTTGAAAATCTGTCAGTTACTCTTTGATATGAAATGAGTAAACTACTATGCCATAATCATGAAGTTAATTACTTTCCACAAAATCTTTCTCACGATAGAGGCGCTGCTATATTTTCAAGAAACTTTCTTGACTTCTCCGTCTTTCTAAAAAGTTTCTCAGAAAACTCTCCCCGTATGCATGGGGCATAAATAAAAGAAGGAAGAAGTTATGATGAAATGAAGAGGCTGGCTATGAACAGAAGAAGTTGGAGAAGGAATTTAATAGGAGCTCATAAAGTCCCTGGTTCAAATCCTGGCGGTATTCCAATTTTTCTCTTTATAATTTAATTTGGTAATCTTTATAATTGTTAGAAATTTGACAGTTTTGAATTGTCAAAATCCACGCCGTGTAAAATAGAAATTAAGTTAAACTGTTAGAGACACATACGAAAACATGAAAACGAGGCATTATTTGTCACTCTGTACAAAAGAAATTTAATCGCGATTACAGTAGTCTATAGTGGAATATAATACAAATAAGTCTTTCTTAAAAGTTGAAGTCAGCAAGATTTGAACGCGTAATGATAAAATTTTATTTATTTATTTTTGTCATACAATAGAAAATTATTAGGTATATAATAGTGCAGGGAATATACTGATTGCCAGTGAAATTGGAACTACATAAATATATATAACATCACGCTATATCTCACTGGGGTAGCACGAACTTCTGAAATATTTACTGAACATTTATTCATTGATTTCATCATTCAATTAATCTTATTATATTGCTGAATGAGTTCCAGCCTATTACTATTTTTTTTTGTATTTCCTTCTACTTATTACTATTATGAAGCACACAGAGGCCGTGCGGTGAGTTTTGAGGGTACATTTTCTTTTTGTAGTGCTTAGAATGAATTCATCATGTAACAAATTTATTTGTAAATTAAATTCATTCATCTTGAGCCATTATAAATTCGTTCAAAAATGTCTGATTTAGACTACAGGAAATTTAATAATTCTTTTTGAACAATAACTATACTATATCCGTTTTAAATATGAAACGTTGGGTGAGATTGAGCGTGCGATTCCAGCTCTCTGATTGGTTCAAATGCAAACCGTGTTTACACAGCTAAATAATTGACGCGGAATAAATTAACGTTTTGAAATTTTGTTTGTTTCATATTATTTTCTTTTCACTCTTTGAACACAACACGATAACTTGGGAATAATAATAAATCCAGAAATGACGCCAGAATTTGTATTCTGTATTTAATATATGTAAAAATGGCCGCGCTCCAAGCGCCATCTACTTTATAGTTAAAACGGATAGAGTATAATGATAAACTATTTAATCTTTCTTGTAGCATTGTATTATGAGCATAATTTTTACCCTTTTTACTTTCTTATACGTAGTATAAGGAAGTATTGGAATCGTGGAAAAAATCGTTGACGAGATTTTCGCGGAAATACATGTTTTCAGGTCCACTGAATCTGTTTTGATCATTTTCTCAATGATGTCTGTGTGTGTGTGTGTGGATGGATGGATGGATGGATGGATGGATGGATGGATGGATGTGTGTCCGGTCGTGCAATATCTCATGAACGAGATAAGATTTGTTAACGAAACTTGGTAATTATAAGTTTCATGAAAATACGAAGAGCTGAGTTGATTTTGAATTAAATTGAAAAACCGGAAGAGGAAGTTTACTGGACACACAAAACAATAAATTCCATTTATTTCAAAAATGGAATCAGTTATGAAATAAAATATGTTAGCAAAAATATTTGGAACATAAAATGTTATTTGCAATTTTCCTGTATATGCGTCTGATTTTGAGAAAAACTAATTTATATATTTAATAATATATTTCAATAATCATAGTAGCAATAGAAACAAAAAACAAAAACATGTTTAACATTTATATGTCAAATAATAATTGTCAAACGCAAGGAGCAAGTCATAAGTGTTCAATTCAGCGTTTTTAATATGAAATATGCTGTGTATAAGAAAGTCGTGTGGTGCCCACACCAGATTTTTTTAATGTAGGCAAAAGCTGTAGAAAAGGGATTTGTAAATAAGAAATTTGTTATTAATATGTTGAATAAGTGGCGACATATTTATATTTTGGAAATATTTTGAGTGATAAATTAAATAGCACAAAGATTGTTGGAAGTCTTAAAATAATAAAAAAACGCAGTTATTATTGCTTAAACCAAAATACGTGAACAAATTTACTGTGCACGCATAGACAGAGTACCTTCGAGCGATACATACATTATACTAATATTTCATCTTTCTCTCTGAATAGTTCGACTGTTTCGTGCTGTGTGAATGTAGGCTAGAACTGTGAATCAGCGTGCACGACTGATGTGTGCACCTCGTCTATGCACACATTTAGTAAGTGCACCAGACGCGCTTGTATTCATGATTGCATAAATACGTCATTTTATATTTTCGAAACAAAATAAACATAAAAATTGCAATTTAATGATTATTTTGTAAGTAAATATTTAGTAATTGGTTAAATTAAAGTTCTAGTCTTGGCGGTATCGCAATTTTTCTATTTACAAGTTAATAAAAATAAAAATTTAAATATAATATAAAATTATCATATTATTAATTAATGGAGTAGTTGACACAGTGGTATTGAGTCTGCCAGTGGATCCTGAGAACCCTGGTTCGACTCCCCCTTGCGACAAATATTTTCACCATATTAATCTTGTGGCTCCCCCTCCAGTAACATCTTTGGGGGGCCGTGATTTTACGGCAGGTAACCGCACTTTACGCACAAAATACATCACTTACCGAGATCTGCTTCGGCAGAGTGCCATACCCAGTAATGGGTAGAAGGCGTGATGATATATTTATATTTATTTATTAATTTTAATCACGGAACTTCTGAAACATTTCTAGGATGTGCACTGCACACCTTGCACATATAAACTGCACGCCACTGGAAGCACAGTATATTTGAGTTATTTTCTTCTGAATTTAAGTCTAAGATTTAAGCCCAAAAATAAAGTCTAGTAACCGTATTGTACTATATTTTATGTTATAGTTAAAGTAGAATACTGTCCTCATGTACGTGGTAGTGACTTGATACTCATATATAAGGGATAAGAAACTTTTTTGATGTGGTGAAATGTTTCTTTTTATCTTTCGTCTGTTACAAGCTTTGGTGGAGGACCGCAAGTAGTCAGAAAATCCTGTGAGAGCATTATTATAAAATACGGGAAGCAGTGCAGGAGAAAACACTCTTTAGTTGTCAAATAAAAAACATATTAAATATCTAAACGTCTGTTGTCTTACTGGAAATTGTTTTCTTTTATCGTTTTCCTCTTTTTATTATGTTTGCCTCAAATACTTTAAAAGTTTCTCTTTCTTCCCACGCAAGAGCCAGAACATATTTTTATTAAAAATAAAAACATTAAATGGAATCCTTTTATAATTGAAGCTGGAGAAATATATGAACTATACTCTATCTCATCTAAGAACGCAGCATAAGATTTGATCTTGATTGGCGAATAAAATGTTAAAACAAGGATAAGTTTACACAGCACGAAAAACAGTGATAGCAGTTTGGCATCGCTGCATTAGTTTTAAGCCCTCTTGAATATGACACTATTATTTCAATTTTTTTAATAGCAAAAGAACGGTATTTCTGGAATATTTACGTTACCATGGATATATAATCGTTTTGTTGGCCTAGGACCAAAATAGTTGTTTTTGTATTGAGTGCGCAAAATAAGTTTGCATCAGACCGGCAGGTCAAGACAACGCGCAAAAAAAACACGAATTTCGTCGACGAAATGCAAATAATATTTTTCCTACAACTGTGCGATTTCTTTGTTATTACGTAACTATAATTGCCTTGGTTATGTATGGAAAGTAGATGAATGCAGACCAAGTGCGTTTCCGAAAGCAAAGAAACACTAGTGCGGAAAGTGCTTCATTACGTAACTGTCAAAATAATATTGTTTTGACAGCGATTTAAATTTCGCGCCGAGCGCGGAATTCATATTTTGACCACAGACGCTTATGGAAGAAGAAGATACGGTGAACCAGCGCTAGTAAATATGCAGTAGTATATTTTGACGTTTATAAACGTAACCTTAATTTGCAGTATATCTAATCTGTAGACAATTAATAAAAAGAACCGAACAAAGTAAAATATATCGATAAATGGTTTTATTTAAAGAGTAAGTGAAATACTGCATATTTATTGTTTGTGTATATTATTAATACAGTTGTCACAGTTGCTTATATTGACATAATGTAAAGTGGAAACTTTTGTGTCTAAAGAAACATTGATTTCTTCCGTACCTGTTCATATTATTACCAGTAATATTATTGGTAACAATTTCGGAAGCTTCAGAAGTACCAGCAGCAGGTTGATTGTCATTGTCGAAAATAGATCCAACATAGTATGATCCGGAGCTTCAATTATCTTTGGAGGTGTTAATGATAAAGAAGAATCACTCACTGTACTATTCCAATCAAGGTGATTTTGAAGAAATTATTTTGACGTTAGTGAAATATTTTTAAATAACGTAGAACAATGTGCAAGCAATCAACAAACAAACCATAGCAACGCCGTAAAACATCGTTCTCATGTAATATGATTAAAATATTATAAATTTTATAAATTTTAATAATATTTTAGTGATTTACTAAATCGCACAGTTGTAGGAAAAATGTTGTTTATAACACGTGCTGAAAAAGGTTACATGCTCGTGCAGATTTCCGCACTCGGCAAGCCTCGTGCGTTAAATTCTGCACTTGCACGTAACGAGCCTTTTTCGGCACTTGTTATAAAAATAACTATTTTCTACAACTGTCAACAAAGAAAAAAGTCGTGGTCATACTAAACGATAGAGTGCGATCGACTGCGATTGACTAAAAAACAAGCATACATTATTATATACATGTGGTCACACTGTGTGCATCACTGTCGATCATTAGCGATCGCTCGCCATCGTTCAGTTTGAAATACTCGTATCAAATATAGCTGTATTCCATTTGCCACTTGGTTCACTAAAATCAATTCAGATAAATTAGATAACATGACTAAATGAATAGAATTAAACAAACTAATGCACTTATTGGAGTGAATTACTTTAAAATAAATTAGAATCAGTAATTTTAGTACTGGAAAAAAAGGCAGCGAAGTGATCTAGCGAAATAAATAAATAAATAATCTGGTTCAGTAAACGTAAGTTAGATCTGATCCAAATGGCAAATGGAATACGCCTATTGTTTGACATTTTCAATTTTGGTCGACAGTATGTTAATTCATACGGTTACTTGGTTACAATGCAATTTTCATGCTGATGACATTGGTTAAAGAATTAAATAAATTTAACAGAAATCGACTAATTAAATAATTTAGTTCGAATTCATAAAGAAAACTTCGATTACTCAACTCCAGGATGTAATAATATAAATATGGTATTTTTATATATGACAGTTCTGGGGTGGGATCATGTAAAAATGACTAGAAGTGAATAGTAGTGACTCGTGTCAATTGCGATTATGTAAAAATGAATAGCGAAAACGATATTGTTTTGCGTCAGTTAAATTGTCATTTCTAAACGCAATGTTCATTGTGGGTGAAAACGTTACTCACTATTCACATCTTTGTTTAATTCATTTATATTTCTATAAGTCGTTCTTTATTTCAAAATTTATTTTTTTATTTTTGCTCAGTGCTTACTATGTCACAATTTAATTAAGTTTGACGTTTGCACTCGACACAGGTAAAAAAATCAAGGTAAATCAATTATAAATAATGAAATATGTTAATTTTTATATGCAAATATTTGACGATTAATGTTTTCATAAAATTTATAATAATTAATATTACAGGACAATTTCAAGAATGGCACGAAAGGCTGATATATGGGTAACCTTTATATCATATTTTGAAATAAATAAGGAAATGATACAAGGACGTATTAAGCAGTTTAAGGACGGGCCAAAATTAATGTATTGTGGAGCGACTTGACCATACGCTTAAATGCGCTGGGCAGTGGAATTAAAGCTGTTCAATAGTGGCAGAAAGTATAATTGCAATTTGACATTTATTATTTTTAAAAAAATGTATTCATTTGTAGGCTGGGTCAGATAATAAGCAGAGGGCTAAAAGCAAAGCAGCGCTTTAAAAAAAGAACTATCAAAAACTGGCGGAGGAAAAATAGGGAGCATTATGTAGAAAGAGCTAAGAATTGTTTTATATGAATAATTTTATTTACATAATATTGATATACTTACTTAAATAATTATGATTTTTACTATTTATGTTTATTAAATAATGTTGATGATACTTGTCAAAGTTTTTTGACATAAAAATAAAAAGGTACTAAGAATACGATATCGTTTAGAGAAAAAGGTAGTGAGTTCACGGAAATATCCGAAGTTGAAAACGTAGTGAGTGACTAATTTTACGTGATCAATTGAATAACGAATATCGTTTTCACCTAAGTGAAAACGCAATATCGTTTTCACATTTACATGATCCGGGGGCAGACAACTCCATACTGTGTGACCACTCATGAAAAAAATTAAACGATCGTAGTTGATGCTGGTCAATCGGTCGCTGTTTATTCATGCAGTGTTATCATTACCTAATAGAATAATTATTGATTTCTTTAAGTAAAATGAAGGAAAAATTCTAAAATAATATGAATTTGATATGTTGTATATGTAACAAGAGAACGTGAAAATGTGTGATAAATAAATTTTAAAAAAGTGCCCACGATTTTGAAATTTGACATATCAATGAAAAAAAAAACAAATTTTACGAAACCATAGTGATGTAAAAATATAGTGTTTTTTGACAGTTATAAATGTTTTGGGGTGACTAGCTCAGTGGTATGAAGTCGGCCTGTGGATCCTGAGAACCCTAGTTCGATTCCCACAGACGACAAACAATTTTCATAATTTCAAAAGCTACCCCTGTGGCTCCTCCACCACTTACATCTTTGGAGGCCGTAATTTGACGACTGGTAACCGTACTTCACGCGCAAAATATATCACTTACCGAGATCTGCTTCGACAGAGTGCCACACCCAGTTATTGGGTAGAAGGCGTGATGATATATTTACTTATTTATAAAAAAATAGCATTTTTACTGCAGTTGTCATGGTAATAAAAACAATTTTATCAATTTGTTTCATTTTAATTTGAAGAAACCAGCGAAATTTTCTTATAAAGTAGGTAAAAAAATAATATGTTTCAATCGGACTAAAAATAAAATAAAATGTCGAGTTTCCTAATTTTGCAAGACTCTACTACGCGTCGTCCGGCAACCTTTAGTAATCGACCCAAAAACTTTTACTTTTAGCCCTAATGAAACAAATAACTACTGTATGAAATAAAAAAAATAGGTTATAAAATTTTGACGTTTATCAGATTGATTTGTAAAGTTACTTAATAACTACTGTAACATTTATGTGATTCGGTGTTGTCAAATTTATATGTTCTTTAAATAGCTCGTGAGGCTTTACAAAGGGTCGTATAATTTTTTTGCACTAGGATTGTCCACTCAGAATTGATCAAAGAATCATTCTCTTGAAGCTTGTCACCCATTATCTGAAGACCCTGTACGTAAAATTTGACTAGTGATAATACACACCTAGGCACCTAGCAAAATGTTGACAGATTTTGTTTCTATACAGAATATTTGGCACTAAGTAAATTTGGTTCCCGGATTTTAGATTTTTCTCTAAAATAAATTAGAAGAAACTATCCTACAAGAAAATAATTTCAAAGCAAGCAACTATAATCTTATAGCAACTGTTTCGCATCACGACTAACCTTTAGTAAGTAGGCTTGGCCATCTGTCACGGTCATGGCACACCATGACGACAAAATCATCGTAAACGTAATCGTAATGTAATCATTGATATTCGAAGTTCAAGTTGGCTCTGGCTGAGTGTCTCACACCCAGTCGAAACAAACACAAGGCGTTCGTGTAAGATGATTTGTTATCGTATTGAAATGTATTCTGAATTTTAACATGATTATTTGAATGCATTATCGGAATTTGAATACTAAGATTGTTTGTATTTACCGACGAGGTACGATGAGTCTTTGACGATAGGTTCTTGACAACATTTATTGAATTTGATTGTGGAAAAATATGTAAAGTTTTCATCACATTAAAATTACTCCTGTGGCTCTCTCTTTCTTTTAGGCCATTACTTGACGGCTGGTAACCGCACTTCACGCGCATAAATATATAACTTACTGAGATTTGCTTCGGCAGAATGCAACACCCAGTGATAATATATTTATTTATAACTTATAGATTTTTCACAGAATTTCACCATTAATTAAAATTTGTTTTCCTACAACTGTGCGATTTCATCATTATTATGTAACTATTATTTCCTTGGTTTTTGGTTACGTATGGAAAGTAGACAAATGCAGACCAAGTGCGTTTCTCTAAGCGAAGAAACACTAGTGTCGAAAGTCATTTGTACAAATTTAATTAATCCTTTTTAAACCATATTATCAGCTTAATCATCTCCTAATTCCTATAAAATTTATTACAATAGTTATTTACAATACTAGTACTTTTTGTAACTTATTGCTAATTTACTGTATTTGTTGAAAATGGCCACATATAGCCGAAATGTAAAATTTTAAAAGAATATGTTTACATCTTTATTAAAGCCACGTGATCCAATTTTTTTATATTTCATAGTTTTTTATTGTACATAATGATAGTTGCATAAAAATATTGTGTGTACTTTTAAAACAGTAAAATATCTCTAGTGCTACTTTAAATGCAATTTTTTTTGTATACAAATACTTATATCTAACTGTAATTATAAATACAATTACTATAATATTAAATTAAAATGCAAGAGTTGACAGTTATAATACAATAATTTTTAATATCTTTTGTTAACCGAAAGAAAATCTGATAAACCTATCAAAAGCATCAGAAAAATATTTAACTCCAATTAAAACGGAAAAAGAATTGTCAAGATCACAAATAGAAAACTCTCCTTTTCATTTTCCGGAATAAAATTCATCAAACCTCTTATATCACATTCATAACTTAGATTCTTTAATAAATCTTAAGGGATGCGAAGCAAGACGAAAAGTCGAGAAGCCTTCTTCCAGTCAGAAATCCGACGGGAGAAGAATTTTGTTTTATTCTCTTTTGAGAGAAAGAGAGCAGTATTCTCGCTTCTCCGTTCCATCTTATGTTTGAAAGGCGGACAGAATTTCTTGCAACCTTTTTAATTGGGCGGTGTATAGAACAAGATGTTCTCTGATCATGGGTGACTAGATTTATTAGTGTATTCTTTCCAACTAGCGTGGGATATTGTATTCTTGTACGACGATAGTGCTTGCAGTTGTTTATGTTTTTAATTTTATGGTGGTATAGAGAAGTCAGGATATTTATATTATTTTACGCAGCAGAAAATAAGAGAATTTGCGTTACTTGTTTTTGGAGTTGTTTCGTTGTTTATTTGTCTATATATATAAAAATTAATGTTTGTTTGTCTGTTTGTTTGTTTGTCCCTTATGCGTTCCTATATCATTCATCCGATTGCGATGAAACTTTGCTAAGTTGTTGTGTGCACCCCCGAGAAGGTTTCTGACTTAGCACAAGTCCAATCCGCCATCTTGAAACAAAATGGCCGCTAGCTATCTTGAAAAGTACTACACTGATTCGATTCAAATTTGGTATTGACATAGACGAGAACCAATCTTAACATATAGGTCTAATAAAACTTCAGTCCGCCATCTTGAAACAAAATGGCGGCTAGCTATCTTGAAAAGTACTGCACTGATTCGATTCAAATTTGGTACAGACATAGACGAGAACCAATCTTAATATATAGGTATAATGAAGATTCAGTCCGCCATCTTAAAACAAAATGGCCGCTTGCTATCCTGAAAAGTACTACACTGATTCGATTCAAATTTAGTATAGACATAGACGGGAACCAATCTTAACATATAGGTCTAATAAAACTTCAGTCCGCCGTCTTGAAACAAAATGGCTGCTAGCTATTCTGAAAACTACTGCACTGATTGGATTCACATTTGATACAGACATAGACGGGAACCAATCTTAACATACTGGTATAATAAAGCTTTAGTCTACCATCTTGAAACAAAATGGCCGCTAGCTATTCTGAAAACTACTGCACTGATTGGATTCAAATTTGGTATAGACATAGACGGGAACCAATCTTAACATTTTGGTATAATAAAGCTTCAGTCTACCATCTTGAAACAAAATGGCCGCTAGCTATTCTGAAAACTACTGCACTGATTGGATTCAAATTTGGTATAGACATAGACGGGAACCAATCTTAACATATTAGTATAATAAAGCTTCAGTCTACCATCTTGAAACAAAATGGCCGCTAGCTATTCTGAAAACTACTGCACTGATTGGATTCAAATTTGGTATAGACATAGACGGGAACCAATCTTAACATATTGGTATAATAAAGCTTCAGTCTACCATCTTGAAACAAAATGGCCGCTAGCTATTCTGAAAACTACGGCACTGATTGGATTCAAATTTGGTATAGACATAGACGGGAACCAATCTTAACATATTGTAATAATAAAGCTTCAGTCCGCCATCTTGAAACAATATGGCCACTAGCTATCCTGAAAAGTACTGCACTGATTCGATTCAAATTTGGTATAGACATAGAATGAAACCAATCTTAACATATTGGTATAATAAAGCTTTATTTCGCCATCTTTAAACAAAATGACCGCTAGCTATCTTGAAAAGTACTGCACTGATTCGATTCTTATTTTGTACGGACATAGACGGGAACCAATCTTAATATATAGGTATAATATAACTTCAGTCCGCCATCTTAAAACAAAATGGCTGCTAGCTATCCTAAAAAGTACTGTACTGATTCGATTCTTATTTTGTACAGACATAGACAAGAACCAATCTTAATATATAGGTATAATAAAACTTCAGTCCACCATCTTAAAACAAAATGGGCTACTAGCTATCCTGAAAAGTACTATACTGATTCGATTCAAATTTGCTATAGGTACAGACGAAAACTAATCTTAACATATAGGTATAACAAAGCTTCAGTCCTATGTCATTCGAATTCAGACGTTTGCAGTTTCCGGTACGACTCGCATTTGCAATGACCGTCAACAAAGCACTGGGACAGTCGCTACAAGTGTGTGGACTAAACTTGGAAAATCCATGCTTCTCACATGGACAGCTGAACACAAACACTTTCTTTGAGTTGCAATGAAACGCATGCGGGATACTCGCATTAAATTGTAGACCACGCGAACGAAGTCGCGGGTAATAGCTAGTTTATTTATAAACGAACTTGGATGAAAGATCTTTTGAATGTAGATTAAGCGAATTAGTGTGCTAGGATAAGAATGTTTGGCGAAAATTAGTTGCAGGATGAACGAACGAAATACGTTGTTGTTTTATTGAGATAATAATAATCGATGCATATAAAAATAATAGAATATTATACAACGATGATGTAAAATAAATAAATAAATATATCATCACGCCTTTTTACCCATTATCGGGTGTAGCACTCTGCCGAAGCAGATCTCGGTAATTGATATATTTATGCGCGTGAAGTGCAGTTACCAGTCCTCAAATCACGAGCCCCAAAGATGTTTTGGTGGAGGAGCCACAGGGGTTATTTTATATTGGTGAAAATGTTTGTCGGCTGCGGAGATCGAACCAGAGTCCTTAGGATCCACAGGTCGACTTCATGCCACTGTGCCATTACCCCATATACAACGATGATCATGTTTATAAAGTCGATTCCGATTTTAAATCCAATCTTGATAGTTAATATCGTTTTTATTAATCCAATTTATAAAGCTAAATCAACTTAAATTCGATTTAGGTTCTCAATATAAACCTACTCATGGAATACTAGTCATTAGCAAGTTGTATACTATGCTTTATCTGTGAGTAATGTATTACATACAAGATTTTTTTATAATTTCGTTTAATAGTAATCTCAAAATAAATAAAATTACGTTAACATTGCAATGGGTTGGAAAGTAAAGCACATTAAAATATTAAATTATAAAGACAAAAAATGTGGTAGGTGGCTCAGTGGTATCGAGTCGGCCTGTGGATTTGAGAGTCCGGGTTCGATTCCCACAGCCGACAAACAATTTTCATCAAATTAAAACTACCCCTGTGGCACTCCCGCCACTAACATCTTTGAGAGCCGTGATTTTACGGCTGGTAACCGCACTTTACGCGCATTAATATGTCACTTATCAAGATCTACTACGGCAGAGTGTCACACTCAGTAATGAGTAGAAGGCGTGATGATATATTTATTTATTTTATGAAGTGAAAAATAATTATTATTATTATCACAATTTCGATACACCAGAATAATTTATTCTGATATTTTTATGTTATTTTCATGCTTTTTTGCATACTGATATACGTAGCTGTTCTTGTAAAATATAAAAATGACAGCTTAGTAAAAAGAATGATTAAAGTAATATTAGGGATAATATTGAAAATATAAATGATGGAAACAAAATAATGAACGTTACGTATGTTTAGAGTCGGACTATGGATTTGGGAAGTCGGGTTCGATTTATGAACAACTTTGAAGGCCGTGATCTGACGGCTGGTAACCGCATTTTTCACGCTTAAATATATTACTTATCGATACCTGCTTAAGTAGAGTTCTACATCCAGTTATATGTAAAAGGCGTGATGATATATTTATTAATTAATTATTCTACAATCAACTTTACTCAAGCTCTTTATGTAGAATATAATTACAATATTTCGTTTTGAATTTTTGGTAATTTAAAAAAATATTCATCGCATATATAAAACTCTTTCTGAATAGTACAAATTAAACTATAAGAAAAAAAAGTTTCAATGAGAACCTTCCAAAATAAAACATGAGAGTCTGAATCATTCAATGAACTTGCCAACTTTTCCCATTGGCCTCTCATCAGCTTTCAGCTTTTAGCTTTCAACTCTCGGGGTTGAACAGCTGAAGTTAAAGAGCGCACGGGGAGAGGAGAACGCATGAAATAGGGAGGTCATTACAACGTTAATTAAATATTCGGAATATCTGCGAGGAATGCAGGAGCTCACGAGAGGACGAGAGAGGCACACGGCTACAGACCAGTGATCATAGATAGCGGTGGGATGAAAATAGTTTGCCCGTTTCCCGATTTAGCTGGAACTTTAGATTTTCATATCATGCACAGATGAGAAAGTTTGATAGATTTTAACGGGAAATATAGAATGGTCAGTTATGTAATTTGCACCTACGTTTCAATTGTTTTCGTATCACAAATATACTCGTATATTAGAAATTGTATTTCTTTGTAATTCAAAAGGTCATGTCAAATATATTACCTTATTTTTTTGATATGGGTTAATAGCTCAATGGTATCAAGTCGGCCTGTGGATCCTAAGAACCCTGGTTAGATCCCCACAGCCGACAAACCATTTTCACCAATTTAAAATTACCCCTGTGGCTCCCCCTCCACTAACATCTTTGGGGGTCGTGATTTGATGGCTGGTATCCGCACTTCACGCGCATAAATATATATCTTACCGAGATTTTCAGCTCGATTCTCAATGAAGTTTTAATTAATTCTGAATTTTGGATTAGCTAATCTTTTTCTAGTCCGATTTTAAGAAGTTAATCCAATTTAATTTAAGAAAACCAAATGATAACAAGGTTTTCCATTAGTGTTTATTTAATTTTTTTTTTAAATATGGTTTAGTTTACTTTACTAATAAAAAATTCAGGATTAGCTCAAATTCTGTTGTAATGTCCATATAATACAGTGTTTTTCAACCTGTGAGGCCGCCCTGCTTTTATAAAAATATAATTTTTTAACACATACCTACCAACAAAATAGTCAAATCGGTATTAGGTATTAGGTTGTATTAAATATATATTCTATTTTTTGTATTGCAAGTTATGTGAAATTTGATAAAAATATTAATACATTGTAATAAATTAAAAAAAATTGACGTACAAGAACAATACCGATAGAAAATAAGATATATTGTTTTGTACTCCATTAAATAAATTATAATATAAAAACAGGATTTATAAAATTAGATTTTTACGAAAATTGAGGAGGGCGCAACATTTTTTTTTATGAAGAAGGGAGAGAGGTACAGAAAGGCTGAATATAACGTCTGCAATAAAAATAAAATAAATATATCATCACGTCTTTTACAACAGATCTCGTTAAGTGACGTACATACGCGTAATGTGCGGTTACCAGTTGTCAAATAAAAATAAATAAATATATCATCACGCCTTTTACCCATTACTGGATATAACACTCTGTCGTAGCAGATCTCGATAAGTGATATATTTTGCGCGTGAAGTGCGGTTACTAGTCGTCAAATCACGGCTCCCAAAGATGTTAGTGAATAGAACCCGGATTCTCAAATCCACAGACCGACTCAATACCACTGAGCCATCTACCCCATTTTTTCTCTTTATAATTTAATATTTTTAATGTGCTTTACTTTCCAACCCATTAAATAAATAATAAACATTATACTAATAAAGTAATTTAAAGATATGGCGAAAGGAATATATTATGAAGTAGTAAAGCTTTTATGGACATAATATAAAAATTATGAGCGCTGAAATAACTAGTTGTGCTACTGCTTACATTAACAGGTTAATGTCCCATTATACAGTACCTGCTATTTTACATAATTACCAACTCACTCTCTGTGATCTACACACCATCTCCAACTATATATTAATAATTACAATAAATAGTTGACAGCGAATGTGTAGCCACCCTGTATAAATTTACTCACTGCTTGCATTAACTAGACTGTACGAAAAAGAAGAATGCTGTTGAAAAATAGTTGTTGTTTTCTTGTTTTGTTTGTAATTGTTTTCATTTGTTTCTGTGTACTGATTGATAGAAACGTGTTTTGAAAGTTGTTGCATGATTTTCAAGTGGACTGTACTCAGCATTTGTAAATAAAAACAAATGAATTGTTTCAAACAACAATGGGTCGTTTTTGTTTCGTTATTTACTAGTGCAAATATCGCGATTTTTGTTTGTTTTGTGACATGGATTTGGTATTTAGTTTCACAATAAGCAATATGGTAACGCTTTAATTAGAAATGCACAATATTTAAAAACAAATGAATGGTTTGGAATTAGTAAGATAATCTGGCATGAACGGTAGAGTGTGTATAGAGCGATTATAAGGCTATTTGTTCTATTTATTTCAGTCTTGTTTCTGCACAATTTATCTCTATTTTATTCATAATGTCCAGAACCTTCTTATTGTACGACGTATGCTGCTTTTGCATGCAACATAAATATTCATAAATGGAATTAAAATACTACAGTCTACTGCACTGGTGATGTTCTTCTTGTTTTTATTCATTTACATTGAACACTTCAAATAATTTATTTATGAAGGCGTAATTCGCGGACGAAAACAAAAACTAGATTAATCATTCATACATAAACAATAGTTATTTGTATCACTAGGCCAGTACTTTTCAAGATAGCTGGCGGCCATTTTGTTTCAAGATGGCGGACTGAAGTTTTATTATACCTATATATTAAGATTGCTTCCCGTCTATGTTTATACCAAATTTAAATCGAATTAGTGCAGTACTTTTCAAGATAGATAGCGGCCATTTTGTTTCAAGATGGCGGCCTGTAGCTTTATTATGCCTATATGTTAAGATTAGTTTTCGTCTATGTCTATACCAAATTTGAATCGAATCAGTGAAGTACTTTTCAAGATAGCTAGCGGCCATTTTGTTTCAAGATGGCGGACTGAAGTTTTATTATGCCTATATGTTAAGATTGATTCCCGTCTATACCTATACCAAATTTGAATCGAATCAATGCAGTACTTTTCAAGATAGCTAGCGGCCATTTTGTTTCAAGATGGCGGATTGGACTTGTGCTAAGTCAGAAACCTTTGCGGGCGTGCACACAATAACTTAGCAAAGTTTTATCGTAATCGAATAAATGGTATAGGAACGCATACGGGACAAACAAACAAACAAACATTAATTTTTATATAGATAAATATTTTAATCTGACATTTGAATTTTAGGTTATGTTTTCAAAATATCAATCCAATACCGTAAACGTTTTAAGTACAAAATATTGAATCACATGAATACCGAATGTGACGTAATAGTTTTCATACAGGGAATGAAGTATATTACACGATTAATTAAAACAAAAAAAATTTTCAGCAATGGTTGTCTTGGCAACAGCATCATTAACGATTTCTTATCACACTAACTATGATCAATTCTATACAAATTTAGTTGTTTCAGGAATACCATATTATTTCATTTTTAGTTGCACTATAAACAGTTTAATTCCAAACTGGCATCAATTCAAAATAACCTCAGATATCCAATTTAACTGGATTAATAACCCCGCAAAGTAATTCCAAAAATGCATCACAAATCGCAGCTTTAAAAATACTCTTGCTGACTCATCTCCCACACAAAAACTCTTTTAATAACAGTACTACAGTTCACGCTCAGTTAACCTAAAAACTCGCACTTCGATGCACATTTCTCGATAAGGAAAACAGTCGATTCTTTCACAAACTCATACAGTCTCACCATCAAAGCTTTCATCGTCCCAGCATCCGCTGATGCTGAATGTTGCGAATTCCGCGACATTGACATTGCCGGAGGTTGATGGTTGGTTTTGTATGCGAGACGCAACTCAGGAATCAGGAATCTACCTTACCGACATATAAGGCGACCGGTTTGCGAGGTTTTGTAACAAAGAACGCAGTGGAACAAGTAAAAGTGATGGACTAATAAGGATGTTGGATAAGATTGACTCTGTGGTGGGTTTCTGTGTTTGTGTTACGATGAGAATGTAGGTGATGGTTTGATTGTTGGGTATAAAAAGTGAGATGTTTCTTGTTTACATTTTTACTGTCATAAGTTTAATAAATTTACATACATACTTGGATAACATCAAGTGATGGTCTATAAAATGAGGCAATATGAACCCTTAATAGTTATTTGTCAAATTATCACTTATAATATAACTAGTGCATTATTTATTACCAATATTTTTTTGAGTTCACGAGTGCTTTTGTTGCTAAGAGTAAAAAATCTGGTGTGGTCACTACACGACTTTCTTATATACAGCATATTTAATATTTAGAATATATAATATTATTAAACATGTAATTTAGATTTTCAGTAATTCAGCATTTAACTGTTTGAAACATATAAAATATCAAATTTGTTTACGTATAATTTTTTAGTAATGTCGACTACTTTGGCTGTATTTGTTTGGGAAATTTGGGTTCAACTCTGAACTGACCTAGAACTAACTCGTGTTACTTCCAAATAAATGATGCATCTAGTGTCAGTTGTAAACACTGGCGGTAAATTTAAAATCTGAATGCATGTTCGAAGCGACATCTGCTTAGTTTTGTTTGTGTGTTAAATTGCACTTTTAATTGGATGTTTTAAGTCATTTTTATATTTTTTATATGTAGTCAAAAAGCAAATAACGTCAGATTCTGTCCATTTTTTTATATTTTTGTCATCAGCAGTATAATTAATTATTAATTTCGGAGTCGCAATTATGCGTCGTAAGATTATCCTCTGTGACTTATATTGCAAGAAACACATAATGCATATTGCTCTTCCATCATCTGCATAAATAATAGTTTAGTATATTTTTTCTAAATATTATAAAATTACTAATGTCTTTCATAAAAAATAACTCCTAACCTCTCTATACTATTACAAATCGCGATGCCGCCACGAATAACAAGAAACACAAGTTGATTAGAAAGGGATAGTAAACGGGTTGATCTACCAACCCGCTAAAATAGCTGGGGCAGTAGGGTCAGTTTAAGGTTAGTTCTGGGTTACTTAAAGCGTGCCAATTAAACATAAGTAACCTACCAGGTTACTTTAAAAATTCCAAATAAATACGGCCTTCATGTCTAACTTTACTGATGAGGCATATACAGAATGTTCGTTTTTCGAGCCTAACCCTTGGTATCTCAAGAACCCTGAGATACGAAGTCGATTAAATTGAGGCAAAGTTGCCGAATTAGTTGACCATTTTTATGATGTATTTGTTTTTCCGAAAAAAGACATAGATAACTAGATAAAGTGAAAATTAAAATCTATGCTTTTTGTTTCTATTGCTACTATGATTATTGAAATATATTATTAAATATAAAAATTAGTTTTTCTCAAAATTAGACGCATATACAAGAAAATTGCAAATAACATTTTATGTTCCAAATATTTTTGCGAACATCTTTTGTTTGAAACTTTTTTTCGTAACTGATTCCATTTTTGAATTAAATGGAATTTATTGTTTTGTGTGTCCAGTAAACTTCCTCTTCCGGTTTTTCAATTTCATTCAAAATCTACTCAGCTCTTCGTATTTTCATGAAACTTATAATTACCAAGTTTCGTTAACAAATCTTATCTCGTTTATCAGATATTGCACACTCGGACACACATCCATCCACACACACACACAGACATCATTGAGAAAATGATGAAAACGGATTCAGTGGACCTCAAAACACGTATTTCCGCGAAAATCTCGTCAACGATTTTTTTCACGATTCCAATACTTAAAGTAATAGTACACTTTCCTTCTTTAGGAATTTATTATAAGTATCACTTTCTTCTCTCAATTGAGGTAAGACAATTTTATTTTTTTTGATCGAGCCGTCAAAAAATATTTATAATTTATTTTTGAAGTTTGGCAGGAAATGGCGGCTTTTTACTACTTTATATCTTTCATTGAACTTGTCATTTCGCTAAATACAAAATGCAGCATATACTCGTACACATGCTTACAGAAAACTATTTCGTTGTTACGCGTAGCAATTGTCAAATGAGAAAGATGAATAGAAAAAGTTGAAATAGACATATAATAATGCAATTTTAACCAATCAGACAACAATATAAAATGAGTTCTATCGTTTAAAAATGAACTATAGTCTTTAATTTAGTGGACAAAAGCAGATATAAAACAAACTAGAAGATTTAATGATATATAACAAAAAAAGAAATCAAATTATAAATGTATCAATTTATTTTAAATATGTAGACATATTTTCCATGAACCACTTTTGAGAATGAATAACAAATGAATATTGAGAACGTCTGGCCTGAAGCTATGAATAAATGAAATTACATTTGTTGGTATGAATATAATTGGATATTTCTGTAAAATAAACAATAGACAACCAACTTGATTGATATTACAATTATCCTAAATAAACAATAAAACAACGAAGCCTTAATATAAACCATGTATACATCCAGCTCTTCTCCGAAATTCACCCCAAAAAACAACGAAAAACCCGACATCGTGTGGAACTACAACGCTCGTTTGTCCTATTAAACAAAACAAAGTAGAGTAAACCAAAACAAAAAGACGCTAGCGACTAGCGAGTGAATGCGATGCGAACAGAGAATGGCGAATAGGTTTTTTCGCGAGTGAACCGAGCAGGCGCTGTTTAAAACAGCACCGTAAAAGGTGATGTCGTTTTATCGCTCGCAGACGCGACGGCGAAATACTGAAGTAGAAACAAGGGTCTGCGGACTAGACGTAGATGCAGGAATTACGAATGAACGAAGTACAGATGTGTGCAGATGGATGTAGAACACAACGAAAATTAGGAAAATAGAACTTGATGTTCAAGTATTCAATGGTTTGGCAAGGAAACAATCAATAAAATAAATATATTATCACGTCTTTTATCTAATACTGGGTGTAGCACTCTACCCTAGTAGATCTCGATAAGTAATACATTTATGCGCTTGAAGTGCGGGTTCCAGTCGGCACATCACGGCCTCCAAAGATGTTAGTAGAAGAGGAATTACAGGGGTAAATTTTATTTGGTGAAAATTCTTTGTCGGCTGTTGGTATTGAATCCAAGAAAAAATATTTATTATGAAATCATATTTATGACTAGATATATCAGTAAAAGTGAAATTGTAACTTTAGATAAATAAAAGCAAATCTAATATTTCGCTTTACTTTTATTCATTTAAACTAAGTTTAAAATTTAACTTTGATTTTAATGGCGTTGAACTCACAGTATGCTGTTGTAAACTCTATTCCCTGTATGAAAACGATTACGTCATATGTGGACGAGGTTAACATAGATACGATGAAATATAGCTATCTTTTTTATTAATCATATTCGTACCTATGCGAATGACAACGTATGTCTTAATAAGAAAAGACACACATACCAAAACAGTCAAGTAAAATACGTATCCAAGGTTACAACAAATATAACAGTCAGGTAAAATACAAAACAGTCTGATAAAGACTTTACCTGACTGTTTTGTATTTTACCTGACTGATTTTTATTGTAACCTTAGATACGTATTCTGCTGTTTTATTTCATATTGTGTTGCATTTAATTATGTAACATTATTTTTATATCCTAACCTTCAAAGTAACATTTTAAAATAATTATGATTAAATGTCAAAAATAATTCGTTACCAAGCAACTGTATGATACAATACCGTAATTTTCCTTTACAGTATCTAATACGAGTACTGTAAAGTCGCACTTCTCGGACTGAAATCGCTACTGTAAACATAAATACGAGACAGTATGAAATAAACAAATTTATTTTCAATAAACAATAAAAAAATAAAATGAAGTTCAGATTCCGGAAAAAGCAACGGAGATCCTAAACAATATAAAATTCGAACATAATTTTAATAATATCGTGAACTGGAACAATATTCATCACATTTTTACGAAACGGAATATTGTTTCAGTTTAATCTGGTATATTTCGAGCTCTGAATATTATACATCCAGAATTAGGTAAATATATTGTATAATTTTCGCGACATTTGTCTGTGACTTCCCCTCCACTAAAATCTTTGGTTTGACGGCTGCTAACCACACTTCACATGCAAAAATACATCATTTACCTAGACTTATTTTTGTTGTCATATGAATGACTTTGAAGTACAGTGAGAATGATAATTTTTAAAGTTAATTATATGACAGAAAAATATGGGAGACGCCCGGATTCGAACCGGGGACCTTCAACTTGCCGGGCCGATGTCTTAACCACTAGACCACATCCCACCTGTCCGATGCAGGCGTCAACCAATTAGACACTATGACAGAGGAATTTGGTTGGCGCCTGCATCGGACAGATGGGATGTGATCTTGTGGTTAAGACATCGGCCCGGCAAGCTGAAGGTCTCCGGTTCGAATCCGGGCGTCTCCCATATTTTTCTGTCATAAAATTAACATTAAAAATTACCTAGACTTATTATGGTAGAGAGCCACATCCAATAATTGGGAAAAGGCGTGGTGATATATTTATTTATCTTCGTGTTTTTATTCAAACAGATTACGATAAAATAACCGTATAATTTTCCTTGTAAATAACTACAAGTTTTCAAAGTATTCACTTAACATCAAACATCTAAACCTCGCGAACTAAAATCCGTCTGCATTACATCTTTCATTCGCAATTATTCCAAACTATTCTCCATTCTGCTATGCTGCCGTTCTGAAAGCTTTGCGAGAGAGAACCAGCTATATGATCAGCTGCAGATGCAGCATCCTGTTTAGCATTTAGCTTCAGTTGCAACGGAGGACGAGACTTCTAACCATGTAGCAACGTAATGTGGTGCAGCAGACATAACATAGAACGTAGCGTAACGTTGTACCGTGTACGGGGAACGTAATGTGTAATCGATATAGCGGTGTAGATGAACATGGTCTTGTTTACGGAAGGGTTTGTTCACTTGATTAAATTTAGCAGTTTTTTAACTATAAAGTTTTTAAATTGTTTTGTCTTTTATTCATGCTAGTCGAAGAGCTAGTGGCTAAACTATTATATTATTTTAATTATAAAAGTTATGTATTAAAATGGACATTGTTTTTGATTATAAGGTAGGTGGCTCAGTGGTTTCGAGTCGCCATGTGGATTCTGAAAACCCTGGTTCGACCCCCATAGCCGACAAATATTTTCACCAAATTAAAATTACCCCTGTGGCTCCTCCACTACTTACATCTATGGGAACCGTGATTTGAGGGCTAGGAATCGCACTTTACGTACATAAATATATCACTTATCGAGATCTGCTTCGGCAGAGTGCCACATTCAGTAATGGGTAAAAGACGTGATGATATATTTATATTTATTTATTTATTTAAAAAATGAAGCTAGCCTAATCAGATTGGTTATCTTTGCGAAATAATGTTAATTGTATATTGATGGGACAGGATGTTCATTTTAATTGGTGCACCATTGCTATCTCGCAATGTATAAGAGCTACAAAGCAAACAATTTCTATTTTATAAGACTACTTTAAGGTAGTACTAGCAGATCTGAATGAAATTTGGCGCACGTAAACATTGGATAGTCATACGCATCCTGTTAAAATATGAAACACATTAACACATTGTAAAGTTGAGTTATTATACACGGGGCTTATGGCGATCATCACTCAGAATCGCACATATTTGGTTTGTGTACCTCTAAAATTTTGCAGTTTCATTTGAAAAACTAGTATGATGTTCTAGAAATATCCATGTATTGTATCAGAAGGAGAAAGTTTTTTATCGTTTAGTAATGCATATATAGCCATGCAAAGCCGTTTTTAACGAAAAATTAAGAATCCCAATTTATAATGGCAACACCACACGGTGGTACGGTATTTGAAAATTCATTAGACTAACAACCTATTAACAATTCATGATATTCAAATTATAATAGTTATAAAACATTAATTTTATTCAATTTTTATATTTTTTTGAGCGTCAGTTCCGCCACTCGACAACCGACGGCGCCACCGTCACACTAGTACTACCTTAATGAGCGAAACAAGAAATTTTTTAGACCAGTGCTTCTCAAAATACAATGGAAAGTTTAAAAAATTGATAGAATTTATATTGCAAAAGTTTGGGTACTTTACTCTAATGGTAAATATTCAATTAAATTTGTCTGTTTAATAAATATTATGTCAAATAACTTGAAAGTTACGTATTACAAGACATACATAAAACTTAATTCACAGCTCTTAACAAAATCACTATTTTTATCTTGGTTGAGTGGATTGACCATTTCCAGCTATTGATACAAAAATTGATTTTGATTATAGGGTAGATAGCTCAGTAGTATCGAGTCGGCCTGTGGATTTCAGAACCTCGGTTCGATTCTCACATCCGACAAACAATTTTTACCGTTTTAAAATTACGCCTATGCCTCCTCGTCTACTAACATCTTTAGGGGGCGTGATTTGACTACTGGAAACCGCAGTTCACGCGCCTATATCTGCTAAGGCAGAGTGCCACAGTCAGTAGTGAGTAAAAGACGTGATGATATATTTTGTATTGTTTTTTATTAATGTTTATGCACATACATGTATACAAAATTGTAGAAAATTTATTTTTTAAATATAGAATATTATTAAACGATAGTAATTGGTTTATATAATTTGTTAGTATTTTAGTTTAATGTATAACTGAAGAAATGAAATCAAAATAAATTATTATACAGGGTGATCAAAAGGAATTGTTACAGTTGGCAAAAAAAAAACTACTTGAAATTGGTAAGCCTGATACATAAATTCATTTCCTGTTGTTGACAGTGACATTTAAAATTTAAATTTGAGTACATTTATTATTACATTTATTTCTAAAGTATTTCTATTACTTAAAAAGTCAAAATCGTATTAGCTATCAGACTCCTGACATAACCTATTTGTATTTATTAGAAATGTCAAATAGCATTTCCGCCTTTATCTGACGTTGTGCCAACTGTGGAATAAAAAGATCTCTGGAATTGTATTGCCAACTATAACAATTCCTTTTGATCACCCTGTATTTAGATTATAACAACGACAAAACAAAGACAAAAGTTTGTAGTTTACAAACTTTTATGTTTGTGTTTATGCTTGTCAAAGACTAAAACTTTAGTTGGAAATAATCTACCATTATTACGTATGTCAAACATTTCAAGGTTATGATAAATGATAAAAACTGAGACCTATGAATGAAGTTTTAAAATCATTTTATTTTTGTCATTTATATTAGCAATATTTTTCAAGCAATCAGTAACATATTTCATTGGTTTTAGTAAAATCAGTACATGTATACTAGGGTCGGTGATTTTCACCGAAGTTCGAATTTCTGAACGTTCGAACATTCGAATGTTTTGAACATCGTCAGAAAAACTTCGATGCTTCGTATTTTCGAATTTTTTGAACATTTCGAATTTTTTGAAGCTTTGAATTTTCGAATTTTTTGTCCCTGAATTAACGCCATCTATCATCTCTAAACACGATCACGCATAATTCGCGTTAAGTCGGCCACGAATTAAATAATAAACTCGGCGAAGTATCTTGCAAAAACTCTGCAAGGTTAGGCATCCTAATTAAGACATCTACTCTCTTAATTATAATTTATATTATTTATAAATAAATAATAATACATAAATTTATGTAGAACAAACGCATTGAAGTTGTTTTACTAATGTGCCATGCCTTTTTTTATCCTATAATATGGTTAATGAATTGAACTCCCTAAAAAGAATATCTAACACGTACCTAGTGAAAATTGTGATGAGGCTAAGATCTGGCAATAGAATGACTAAGACGAGAATTGAACCCTCGATGCTCAGTTTGCAGTCTGACTAACTTGTCCTAGAGCTGATAAAACATTTTAAATAATTCGAAAATTCAAAAATTTGCTAATTCGAAAATTCGAAATATTCCAAAGTTTGAAAGTTCGAATCTAAATTCGAAGGTTCAATAAATCCGAACAATCGAAGTCACGAATATTCGTAAAATCAACAACCCTAATATATACGAATAATAAATTTAATATCATCTTTACTATTGAAGACACAATATAGAATTGAAGAAGATAAGTATTCAATTCTGATACTGGTAGTGCGGCGTATTGAAAAATTGTTTTTTGAAATGATATATCAGTTCGATTCATGAAATATCAAAGTAACATGTTGAATTTTAATCTTGTAATGGATTTGAGGCAGTATGGACGTATACAAGAAACGGATCTGATCTGATTCTGTATGCAAAATGCTAAAGCTGCATGTAACATAAATTCTTATTCCTTCATGATTTGAATTCTAATCTTATTGATATCCTATATCCTACAAATTCAGCAATACGTGCTAAACTTGTTATGAAATAAAGTTTATGTCGACTTTTATACCTTTATCGATTATGTTTAAGTTGGTTATAATATAATGAGCTTCATTTGACTGAAAATATGTATTGGTATTTATTTATGCTACTCTGTACAACAGGAACTTAATCCCAATTACAGTACAGGGTCTGGGCTCACCGAGCCGCAGTGTAGTAGTTTATATATATAGTTTGAGAGTATGAGAAAATGTGTAGAAAATTATGATTGTCATATTGAGCATTTGTAGTTGTCATATTTTTTTATTGTTTCGGTTTTGTTATGTAGATATTTTAAATATTCTTTAGTTACATAATGTTTTTACAGAAAATAAAGATTTTTTTTCCTGGAATCGGCAAGAAAGCGCCTACTTTCTTGACCAATTTTAGTATGGGAAGTAGATTTTTACTAAAACAGTCAGGTCAAGTACGTATCCAAAGTTACAACAACAGAAAATAGTACAAGTACAAAACAGTCTGATAAAGACTTTACCTGACTGTTTTGTACTTTACCTATTTTTTTTTGTAACCTTGGATACGTAATCTGCTGTCAATATGATTTGAATCAAAAAAAATTGTATTATTTATGATTAATTACTGATTCAATTAAAGCGTTTTAAAAAAATATTACACATAATACTCAGCGGATTAAAATATTCGGCCTGCGGCCTCGTATTTCAAACATCCGCTTCGTTAAGTAAAATATCACTTCCCTGACTTATTATGTAATATACTATTAAATGAATAGTCGCCATTTTGAAATAAAACTATGATATTTTAGTATAGTTGTAAAGCCTATTTTATGTACATTCCGTAAAAAAAAATCAAAAATACTAGTTCCCTATGCTAGATTTAAAGTTAATGCAATTTTCGCTAATTCCGGAAGTAATACAACATTCTTATTACTATCGTCTTATGCGCTCTTTGTCTAGTTTAACTCAAAATAAAAGAAATATTCGTGATGGCGGTCGTACGACAAACACCCTGTATAAAAAAGCAATTCTGAGACCACTATAAGCTAGCTCAGTGGTGTCAAGTCGGCCTGTGGATCCTGAGAACCCTGGTTCGATTTCCACAGGCGACAAACAATTTTCATAATTTCAAAAGTACCCCTGTGGCTTCCCCACCACTAACATCTTTGGGGGCCGTGATTTTACGGCTATATCACTTACCGAGATCTGCTTCGGCAGAGTGCCACACCCAGTACTGGGTAGAAGGCGTGATGATATATTTATTTTATTTTTATCTATAAGCTGTAGGCTCCCTGTTCTGTAATTGGGATTAAGTAAAGTTAAATTAATAAATTTCATGCTTTAGATTCATCCTATGTATATATATAGTCTTTTGTATCGTCAAAATATCTTCTAGTTACAAAATAGACCTTGTCCAGTTTTATATAAAAATAAATATTTGAAATAGTTATTTGAATAGGTACTTATGCTTACTATTATCAAAATCGATAAGCTCTACATGGAGAAAAAGAATTAGGTTAGGCAAACAATCCAAACAAGACATTCCTTTCCGATAAGCTCTAACAGAGCAATCACAGATCTGTATTGCTTGTGGTGACCCAATAACAAAGTTTTGTGTCCGCTGGTTCTGGTCTGGCTGGCCAGATAGCCAGAGCACAGGCGGCTGTGCTCGAGGCGTGTAGTTTTTTCCATTGAAATCAATTTCCTCTTTCTATAGTCGGGTGCGTGTGACAGATAACACACAGAGACAAGCCTTTGTGACTCAAACCGCGATCAGAAGGGTAAAGGAATGGAAATGAGTTTTAAAATACTTGCGAGGTATTTGGGAACTTTTGGTTTTGTAACTGAATTGCGATAATGGGTTCCTATATCTTAATCGAAATAAATAGAATTAATGATAAGAACATAATATATATACTGAATTATAACTATTAGTGAAAAAATGAGTTAAAAATAATATCATACTCAAGAAGTATATGCGATTGAAAATACAAGGTGTGGCTATTAAATAACGAGACTGACGCTGCTGCAGATGAAGTACGCATGCGCCAAACACCAGCGACAGTCAACTTTTTAGCGTGAAGCTGTCTCTTTCGAATGCAATACCTCTCGCTTCTGTAAACAAATCCGTATAGCCGTAGCATTCGTTCCTCAGACAATAACTAGACGGATAACAACGGCGTTTGTTGTGAAGTAAAAAGGGATAGAATAACTGGTTGATGAGGCGGGTGCGCGGCAAAGGGCGAGTACAAGTTGATGTTATGCAGGTTGCATTTATGTTGATGAGAGTTATCAGACGCGAGCATTTTATTTATTTAAATACAAAAGTGCGTACACAAAACACTTAATATGTCAAAAACTAACCTTTACTTTGATGTATGAAAAGTAAGTAATTGAATATAAAATAACTACACAAATGTTCGCAACTTGCATACCATCAAAGTGTACTCGCTCCTTGCCGCGCACCCGCCTCATCAACAAGTTATTCCATTCCTTTCTGCTTCACAATACAGCATTGACTTGAATACGGCATAATTCGTCTAGTATTATACGTCATTGATTCGTTCTAATTAGAGTTGTTTTTTGTTTCGCCGAAAAAATGTTAAGTGCAACATTAGAGCAACGAATTGTTGTGAAATTTCACATAAAACTTGGCAAAACTGCTACTGAAACTTATAATTAATTGAAAAAAGTACCCGAATTGTGGAAGGACAAGTCATGGCTTCTCCATCAAAAAAATGAGCTGGCTTATTCCGCAATGTCTGTCAAGAGATTTCTAGCCAAGTACAGCATCACAGTGTTGGACCATCCGCCTTATTCGCCAGATCATGCACCGTGCGACTTCTATCTGTTTCCTAAGGTGAAATTTGCCTTAATAGCAACAAGATTTGAGCTTTGAAAGAGAAATCGGCACGCGTTCTGAAGGAGCTGATAGAAGAAGACTTCCAGCACTGTTTCGAACAATGGAAGATTCGCACGGAGCATTGTAGGGATAGAGGAGGGGTGTATATTGAAAGTGATAATAAGTAAACAGCAGAGCTGGGCAAACTACTTAAAAAAAATAGCTAAGCTACAGCTACAGCTATTCTTTAAATAAGTAGCTAAGCTACAGCTATAAGCTATATTTTGTAAAATATAGCTAAGCTACAGCTAAAAGCTTTCGTTAAAGTAGCTGTTAAATTTTAAAGCTACTTTTTTAAATTATTGTGAAATAATTAAATTTGCCATTGTCATATGGTCAGTCTTTTGTTATAATGACTGTTAATTTACTATTATATACATAAATATCAAAAATAGCAAATACCATCTGGCACCTACTGTGTATTTTTGCGTATTAGAGCCAGTTAGAACCGACAACAAATAATTATTTTGTGGGTTTAGCTTGTACGCATGCGTACTTTGTTGACCTTCTGCTTAAAAAGTAGCTTTAAGCTACAAAAAGTAGCTTTAAAAGTAGCTTCAGTTGTTATTTTTAAGCTAATAGAAAAAAAGTAGCTAGCTACAAGCTACAGCTATATTTTTTCACAGTTAGCTAAGCTACAGCTACAGCTAAGGTGAATGTAGCTAAGCTAGTAGCTAAGCTCCAAAAGTAGCTAGCTACTGCCCAGCTCTGGTAAACAGGTATGGAATCAAAATAAAATGTTAAAACAGCTTCAGTCTCGTTAGTTAATAGCCACATCTCGTATGTACATTACTCACAGATAAAGCATAGTATATAGTATATTTTAATGCAAATTGTTTGTCAGCTGTTGGAATCAAACCCGGGTATTGGAGCATTAATAAATGTGTCATTAATAGACGTTCTTAATAGCAATCAATTAATTTAAAATCAAATGTCCAATACTTCAAATAATCTTCCCAAATACCGGAACTAATTTTAAAGAACAAATTTCAAAAACCGGAAATAAAATAAGCCAGATCAAATAAATAAGCTAGTTCTCCAACCAATATCTCGAAAGAAACAGAGAAACTATATTAATAATCAACAAAAGAGTAAATCGAATGAAAACAAACAACAAAATAAACAAAACAATTTTCAATTTTCTCCAACGCTGCCTTATAGACTACAATATTTATCTATCACTTCTTTATTGCACATCCGATGCCGGAAGAAAATGCAGACGCCGAGTTCGCTTCGCCAGGATTTCAATTAGAAATATCGCCATTGTTATGGCAGCATTTGTATTTATACCCCAGCAGAATAAATGTATTAGTGGTGTATTTATTTATTTTCGTTGTTGCAGGTTTGTGGACGGCATGTGTTCGGACTGAAGTGAAACTCTGGATATTTTTATCGCTGTTTTTGCGTGTTTGCAGTGAACAGAGAGGTGAGTGCAAGGTTTTATTGTTTTTGAGGTTTATGAGGGTGTTTTTGTCGAGTAGATAGGGTGGTTTGCCCGAGTGGAAAAATTGCCTCAAATGAATTGCGGTATTTTGTCAGCGCTATGATATTAAGTGGTGCTTTTATATTTTGCTATCTGTTGTAATCGTATTAAGGAGGGCGATAGACAATTTGAAAGTGATAAAAGAGGTGGATAGTAGAGTGAAAATGTTTAAATATAAAATGCTGTTAACGAATAATTAATAGCATATTATACACCGAGCCGGTAAATGCTCCATTATAGCTGAGCGCGAGGTTGGAATGAACATCCGGTGCAGTGTGTATACTCTATTCACAATCACTTAGTAATCTGTACGACTTAAAAATTTATTTTATGCACAACCGGGCCGAAATTAATGTGTTTTAGCTCTAAAAAGCGGGCATAAGTACTTGTTTTTCGCCCTAGGGCCTTAAAAAAATAATTTCTATGAATATATAAATAAAATAACAATTTTTGTTTTTTGTGAATACTTGATTTTACAAAATGTCAGTTTGACGTATAACCTATGTATATATTTTAATCTTTTGAACATATAATGAAAAGTTATTTTATTGTGCATTAAATATTGTATGTACCACGAAATTACCGTTTGTGACCCTAAGCATGTTATTAGCCCTCGACACTTTGCGCCTCGTACTAATAAACATGCCGTGGGCCAGAAACTATTATTTATACTTTTTTCAGGCAGATTTATTATTATTTGTTTAGTCTGCTTCAATAGACCACGGGCGTGTGACGTCACGATTTTAGATGTGGTCCGTAACTGTCAAACGAGTGACTCATATATCAGCGTTAAATTTGTGATTTGCATTATATAAGTAGAATATATTTTTAACAAGTATATGTGCATATAATTCCAAAAGTGACAAGTTTCTATTCTGTGCATCATTTTTTGCATGACAAAGTGTGTGATTTATTTTATCAAGTGAAACGTAATTTGAAGATTGTGTCGCGAGTGCATAATTTTACAATTTTATACTGTTTACATATTTAATATATAGAAAATAAATGTTTAAAAACAATTTTATATGTTTACTTCATAGTGTAAGGCCAAGTAATTACTATAATACACAATAGTGTTACTTTTATTGAAGTTTGAACAGTTCATTTTAGGTTACATTTTCCAAATCAACTAATTTTGTTAAAATTTTTAATATTTTACTGTAGTATTTAATTCTTTTCATTTATAATTGTTATTGTGTTTTCGAGTGTAGTGGAAATTAGAAAGAATCGACAAAGCGAATGTTTAAGTTACTATCTGAATTGAATCAAAAGGGAAAAGGACTCTTTGGCTCTGAAATAGCAATAACAATATAAAAAAGGTAATATAAAATATTGTCATAATCATAATATTACAAGATCTAGGGCAAGAACGGAAGGAACGTCGATTTGTTTGATTACAACAATGTATTCATGCAACAAAACATTGGTTACAACAACGTGTTTTAATATAACATGATTCGCATTTATAACAGTAACCGTCAAAACCTAAAGAAAACTACATATAAATGTTTTGAATTACTGTTTCTATTTTTTATATTGTAATATTCAACATATCTTGAGCCAAAAACTTCGACCTACCTTTCTTTTCCCTTTTGATTCAATTCAGATAGTAACTTAAACATTCGCTTTGTCGATTCTTTCTAATTTCCACTACACTCGAAAACACAATAACAATTATAAATGAAAAGAATTAAATACTACAGTAAAATATTAAAAATTTTAACAAAATTAGTTGATTTGGAAAATGTAACCTAAAATGAACTGTTCAAACTTCAATAAAAGTAACACTATTGTGTATTATAGTAATTACTTGGCCTTACACTATGAAGTAAACATATAAAATTGTTTTTAAACATTTATTTTCTATATATTAAATATGTAAACACTATAAAATTGTAAAATTATGCACTCGCGACACAATCTTCAAATTACGTTTCACTTGATAAAATAAATCACACACTTTGTCATGCAAAAAATGATGCACAGAATAGAAACTTGTCACTTTTGGAATTATATGCACATATACTTGTTAAAAATATATTCTACTTATATAATGCAAATCACAAATTTAACGCTGATATATGAGTCACTCGTTTGACAGTTACGGACCACATCTAAAATCGTGACGTCACACGCCCGTGGTCTATATAGATATTTATGATAGTGTTGCTAGGTAACTTGACAAAATGTTTATTGAATCTGTCAGTTGAGTTATATCAACTGTTTTGAAGATTTGCCGACTTTTTTCTGCCTAATAAGTATCATTTTCATAATCATATTTGATAGTGAGTTAAAGTTTACTCCACCAGAACTACGAGAAGCTGCGGAAAAAGCTACTGAAATTTTGCTATAGGAGAAAAGCAAACAATAATAATTTCTTATTTTACAGTTGGAAATTGGCGTTAGCTAGCCGACAAAGTTACATTAACTAGCCGGAAAAAATGTTACCAGCTAGTTGGAAAAGTGAAGTAAACAATGACTCTTTTTTCATCTTTTTTTTTTGTTGGTAACGCACAGATTACTAACTGAAATAAATATATCACCATGTCTTATACCCATTACTGGATGTGGCACTCTACTGTAGTACCCGATAAGTGATATATTTAAGCGCATAAAGTGCGTTCACCGGCCGTCTTTATTTTTATTTTCTCAAATAATATTAAAGGTTTTTTTTTTAAATTTATTATTCTACTGTCATTTTTTGTATTTACGACAACTTAAAACAGTACTGTCATTCTATTGTAGAGTAGTTGATTTCCACCGAAGTTTGAATTTCTGAACATTCGAATGTTTTGAACTTCGTCAGAAAAACTTCGAAGCTTCGAACTTTCGAATTTTTTGCCACTAAATTAACGCCATCTGTCATCTCTAAACACGCTCACGCATAATTCGCGAAAAGTCGGCCACGAATTAAATAATAACTCTGCGAAGTATCCTGCAAAAACTCTGCAAGGTTAGGCATCTTAATTAAGCCATCTACTCTCTTACTACCCATCTAAATGCTATGACTTTTAGTAAGACGTTTTAAAATGACAATAAAAAGGATACAAAAACGTCTTAATTAAAACGTTTTTGACAGTGTAGCGAAATTTTAAGTCTGAATTGAATTAATTTGGCAAATAATAATAATTAATAATAATTACTTACGAATTAATACAAAACTCTGCACATGAGTTTTTTCTGAAAATAATTCATATCAACATGTGTTCACGTTGGGATCCAGATTCACAATTCGAATAATTCGAAAATTCGGAATATTCCAAAATTCGAAAGTTCGAATCTAAATTCGAAAGTTCAATAAATCCGAACAATCGAAGTCTCGAATATTCGTAAAATCAACAACCCTATTCTGTTGACACTTGAATGCAGAAAATATTCACTTTCTGCACGCAAATGAGTGTGGAAAGTAAGTACTTACTTTGTGCACTCTTTTAAAAAAAAGGTTAATCCAGCTTTTTGTGCAGCAACAATTAGGCAGAAATAGTGATTCTTCTTGTTGTTTAGCAACAACTAGATACGAAAACACATAAAAAAGTACTATTTCTCGTCTGATCGGTTAAAAAAATAATTCAAAATAACTAATTCCTATTATTTTATGGAGTAGGTGGCTTAGTGGTATCGAGTCGGACTGTGTATTTAAGAACCTTGGTTTCACGACATTAAAACAACCCTGTGGCTCCCCTTCCACTAACATCTTTGGGGGTCATGATTTGACGTCTGGTAATCGCACTTCACGCGCAAAATATATCACTTACTGAGATATGCTATAGCAGAGTGCCACACCCAGTAACGGGTAGCAAAGGTGACGGTATATTTATTTATTTTATTTTATAATTTCTATAAATTTGTCATGCAAAAATGCGTTAATTTTTATCTTTAGTGGTCAATCTATATTTAACAAATAATATTTTTTAAAACCAGGTGAAAAGTATATCTAATTCACAGACCGTTTAAAAGACCCTGAACCTGAAGCCACCGGGTCAAAAAACCTCTTTGGCAACCCTGTAACCCGTAACTGTGTATGTTACGCATAAATATTAAAGTAGAACAATAAAAATAAATTATTTCAGGAAATTGTCAAACTTTTATGTGAAATACCATATGACTACATGTAGCTCTGCGCCAGTTAACTGTGCTGCCACAATCATTTAGTTGATTTCATTTGCACTTCGCTAATTGCTTTACAACCCACAATACCACATTTGCATATAACCTAATTTCGGGGCAACATGGACATTGAGAAAGTTCCCCGGATATATGTACGAGCTACAAGTGCAGTGTAAACCTGTATACTCCATTCCCTGTATGAAAACGATTACGTCACATTCGGTATCCATGTGATTCAAGATTTTGTACTTAAAACGTTTACATTGGTATTGGATTGACATTTTTAAAACATAACCTCAAATTTAAATGTCAAATTAAAATATTTATTACTTTATAAAATTTAATTAGTGTATAATGAAATCAAATTCTGCATATATTAAATAAAAATCAAATATGAATTTATCTTAACGCACGAAAAATATTATCTACCTTATTGAAATATGTAGTTTTGTAAAATAAAACTCAAAGAAATACACATTTTTATTTGTATTATTATTATTTATAAATATATACTATTTGAAAATACAAAATACAATGCACATTACCTCTTGTACTACAGTTAAATTAATTAAAGATCCTCGATTCTCTAACTCCAGCGCAAAATAATCATGAAGATGACAAACGCATTTCTGTATTTGATTACCCAACATTTTTCTAGCCATTTCTCATTTCTCAGTCTGTATTTATGTATCAAAAATATCACAAACTTAGAAATGACAGGCGAGAAAATAACAAAATCTTGACCATAGGTCTCTATTTTTATCTTATAAACAAATGTGAACAAAGTAAATATAAATTTTCGTATTACTAAGAACTGTCATACGTTTTCATTAAAATACTAAATGTGATAGAACGTGAAAAAACATGAAACGTGTGTCTTAACTTATTAAGACATACGTTATATCATTCCCATAGGTACGAATAATATTATTAAAAAGATAGCTATATTTCATCGTATCTATGATAACCTCCTCCACATATGACGTCATCGTTTTCATACAGGGAATGGAGTATACCATATGTAAAATATCTCACAACTGCAGTGTTCTGTTCTACCGAACAACATACGATCTGTAACGACTAATTTTATGTGTTTGGAGAATACGTTTATTGTGAATATGTCTGGATCAACGTGTTATATTGTACATAAAAGTTTATTATCTAAAGAAAATTATATGCACTGCAGTTTAAAACTGTCATAATTTAGTTATTGCAAACATAACCTTACTATTCTGTCTTTCTGTCATTGTATATTCATTACGTTGCGGACGTATTCATGTTTTCTAAACAGTAAACAAGAAAATATATGAAAATGTATCTTGTTCTAGTTGTACGTAAAGAAAAAACCACAACAGAGTT
The DNA here is from genome assembly GCA_911728475.2 of Pterostichus madidus. NCBI lineage: Eukaryota > Metazoa > Arthropoda > Insecta > Coleoptera > Carabidae > Pterostichus > Pterostichus madidus. Next base: position 30,098,437 of record OU452313.1, on the reverse strand, counting down.
TCTATATGTAGGAACTGTATTTCTTACCTTCATATATCTTCATAAGTTTTTCTTAAAGTAAGAACACCAGTAAATAACAATTTACTAACACAAATGTCAAGTAAAAGTTCTATATCAACCATATTTCTTGTATTGACACAACAAAACACTCATTTCATATTTCTTGTAACAAATTAAGTAACAACAAATTATCTCGGTGCGTCATACTACTATTTTACTTAAACGTCAACTGTCAGTGCAGTGTTGCCAACCATGTAGAAGCAAAAATCCCTCAATGATACATCCCACTCATGACAAAAAATTCCTTTTGACAAATATTTATAAGAATTAATATATTTTTGTACACATATTTTTTTATCTAAATTATTTTTTATAAGAAAATAAATAATTTCTATTACATATATAGTATAGAAAATACAGAGTGATCAAAAGGAATTGTTACAGTTGGCAATAAAAAAAACTACTTGAAATTGGTAAGCCTGATACATAAATTCATTTCCTGTTGTTGACAGTGACATTTAAAATTTAAATTTGAGTACATTTATTATTACATTTATTTTCATAATTTGAAAAAGCTATCCCTGTGGCTCCTCCACCACTAACATGTTTGGGGGCCGTGATTTGACGACTGGTAACCGCACTTCACGCGCAAAATATATCACTTACCGAGATCTGCTTCAGCAGAGTGCCACACCCAGTAATGGGTAGAAGGCGTGATGATGATATATTTATTTGTAAAGTATTTTATTACTTAAAAAGTCAAAATTCTATTAGCTGTCAGACTCCTGACATAACCTATTTGTATTTATTAGAAATGTCAAATAGTATTTCCGCCTTTATCTGACGTTGTGCCAACTGTGGAATAAAAAGATCTCTGGAATTGTATTGCCAACTATAACAATTCCTTTTGATCACCCTGTAGTTATATATGTTGTAAGTGGGATAAGAGCATCATTAAGAAACACGTGTGAAATTTGCACGAGGCGACGGCCGAGTTATGTAATCACACGTGTATTTTAATGATGCATTATCACACGTACTCGTATATCTACAACCATAAAATAAATAAAAATTAAAACAAAAATACTTTTGAATCAACAGCTCTCATAATTATTTGACATTTAATTGAAACTATGGTAACTATCATTCTGAGTGCAATAAGTATTTCATTAAAGCACTAGTGCGGTAATATTTCCAAAAATGCATTAATGCGTTAATAAAGTACTTATCTCACTCAAGAATGAATGCGATAATAGCTACATAACAAATGCACGAAGGCATACTTTTCACATGAGCGCTTTTTGCACGAATGGTGCAAATGACATCTTTGTCCACGAGTTTTCTACAATGCTTTTTGTAACGAGCAAAAATTATATAACCGAAAGTGAGAAAATTTAGTCAATTTAAAAAGCGTGAATTTATATTATGACAGTTTAGTATGCAACACATTGAAACATTTATTAAATTTGAAGCGTGAATTTATGTTGATAGTTTAGTATGTCGTGAATTGTTATATGTAAACAAATTGTGTATTTTTTCTTGTAAAGCTTGTGAAAATATATCTGATTCATCTGAATATATACTTTCAAATATGCCTCCCGAAGTACATGAAGTTGCAAAGAACGCAGTAAATAGTAATTTTAGCGTTTTAATAATCAAAATTTAGAAACATAAAAATGGGTGTTTTTTAATTACTTTGAAGCACTAGTGCGCAAAATGAAACTTTATATTAGTTTCCAATGTAAACGTTATTTTGAATGATGCGAGTAAGTACAGAAATGACATTTTTGTACTCGCATAATTCAAAATAAGGTTGACATTACACTGGAATCTGAAGTAAAATTTGATTTTTACGCACTAGTGCTTCAAAGTAATTGAAAAACACACATTTTCATGGTTCTACATTTTTATTATTAAAACGTTAATTGTATACACTCACATTTTAAGATATTTATAAAAGAAATAAAGACATTAGCTTATAACACCATCAATTTAACAAGCTTTACTAGAAAAAATAAACAATTTGTTTTTAAATAACAAATGTCAATTCACGGAATACTAAACTGTGAATATAAATTCACGCTTCAAATTTAATAAATTTTTCTCATTATTTATTATATAATTTTAGCTCGTTACAAAACACATTGTAAAAATATCGTGCACGAAGACGTCGTTTGCACCATTCGCGCAAATTAAAGCACTCGCTTCCCTCGTGCTTGTAAAATTGCGCCCATCTGAAATAGCATGTCTTCCTGCACTTGTTATGTAAATAGCTATTATCGCACGGTCGTATATAAAGAAATGTACATACAATACCGCCTTCATCGGGTAAAAATGGAAACTATTTTAGCCTACTACTACTTTTAGAGTCTCTAAAGCCCCTGGCACATATAGCGTCAAAACTCCGAGTCTGCTACAAACTGCTGAAAAACTGAGAGTCACGTCCAAAACGGGTGACACATATAGAGTCGGTGTTTTTGACAGTCAGAATTAAATATTTGTTAATTTTAACGTGTTATTTGTTAATTTGTATTATTTAAAATATTTATCGACTATTAAGAAATATAAAAACTATAAACTACGAAATATAAAACAAAAAATAAAATTAAAAAAAATATATATGAACTATAAATGAAATATAAAAACTTAAATGTATTATTTAAAATATTTATAGACTATTAAGAAATATAAAAACTATAAACTAGGATTAATAAAACAAAAAATTAAATTAAAAATAATTGACATGAACTATAAATGAAATATGAAAACTTAAAAGTATCTAACTATGTATAAAGTAAATGAATTTAACTATAAAAATGTACAAAATATCAAACAATAATAATTCGTACGTCAAACAACAAAGGAAGATAGCGAAAAAACCAGCATCATAATGAAGTTGGTTTTCGGCAGTCGTGACTGCTGAAAATAGAGGCGTTTCTATTTTTGGCAGTCAAATGGTAGACTCGGAGTCTTGGCGCTATATGTGCCAGGGGCTTAACACGACTTGGCAATACTATGTCAAAGATTGTCATATGTTTGCAGTATAGCCAACCTACTGCGACAACAATGGCTGTCAATTTACAATTTTCAGTGTAAAGGAAACTGATTCGATCTTCAGACGTTTCGTCGGAACCCTCTTGATCGCTTATCAGTTAATTTAAATGGGTTTTAGATATTCGTAATTAAATTCCCCTTGGAAATGCATTAAATTGGTTTGAAATTACTTGTGGTAGGATTAAAATGGATTTTAATTGGACTAAACTGAGCTCTACTTCTGGAGGTGTTAAAGAAATTAAATTGAGGTGAAGCTTTCAACAAGGAGGAGATTTCTATCACACCTAGACAGAGATTAGTTAATTCATCCAAATAATTTAAGTCTGAAAAACAAACACATAAAAAATCTATAAATATATTATGATGTTTTTTACATGGATCTATAATATAGATTTATATATACGGTGTCTCCTATACGAAGGCCATTATTGGGGTACAAGAGCCACAATTTCAGTTAAATTAGACAAAAGTTGTCACATTATGACAATTTAACTAGCAAAATGAGAAAGTAGCGAAAATTTACAACTAATTTTAATTCTCAAATTGTAGTAAATAGAGATAAAAGATTCAAATAAAAATTGTAGATATTAAAGCCCCCTTTACACTAGAAAATTAATGTTTTTTGTCAGCCGCCCATTTTTGAGATCTAACATAAAGTTACATTTTTTAAATGCAACAAACAGTTGAAAATTACATTTTTAGTAGCTTATTTTCCCCTAGCTAGCTCAGTGGTATGAAGTCGGCCTGTGGATCCTGAGGTCCCTGGTTCGATTCCCACAGGCGACAAATTTTCATAATTTGAAAAAGCTATCCCTGTGGCTCCTCCACCACTAACATGTTTGGGGGCCGTGATTTGACGACTGGTAACCGCACTTTACGCGCAAAATATATCACTTACCGAGATCTGCTTCAGTAGAGTGCCACACCCAGCAATGGGTAGAAGGCGTGATGATATATTTATTATTTTTTTTTTATTTTCCCCTTTTCAAAAATGCTTTAAAAAAATACTCATTGGTAAATATGTCTATACATATTGGCATAAATAACTTATCACCATTATTGTTTTTATGATATATGAATTTATTATATGTTGATTAATATTTTAAGTAAATACTTAACCATTGATGAAATCAAATTGAAGTATAAAGACAAACAAAAATAGGAAACCGCCAAGATTTGAACCTGGAACCTATAAACTCCAGTCATATCCTTTAAACCATTGGTTTTCAAACTTTCCGGAGCCATGACCCCCTTGGAGGCAAAAATCACAAGTTTTTTTCCGTTCCCCCTCCCCTTATTTTTTATGTGATCAAAATTGAAATTTGTAAAAAGCTGATTTTATATTATACATTACAAAAATAGAACCACGATTTTAGAAATTAGTACAGGAAAAACTTCTTATTAAGAATAAGTTTAAAATAACACACGGTTTGTTTCACAAAATAAAAGAAAATTCCTTATTGTACAATTTCGGCTGTTAAGCCATCATCAGAAGAATACAGAAAAAATTAACAACGACAGTGTATTTATACATCGATGGACGAGGATTTGAGTGGGAATTTGGGGATGATGGTATTCAAGAACGGAGAGTGAAAGCCGTCTAACTGTTCATTCATTAGGGGTGTATCATAAAACTGGGCTTTCCTAATCTCGTAGGTTTCTAGAAGAAGCAATCTAGCAAAGTTGCTTTCAACATGTAAAATTGATCAATTATTCTTGTTACAAGTATGACTCAAATCTAACATATGTTTTGCAACATTGGAATTACATTTTGAATTTTCGAAACTTTTTATGTGTTCTTTAAACCGTGTAGGAAAATTGTAACACGAGCTCGTTGAGCGTACAGAGCGAATAAGTTAAAATCTGATATTAATAATTAATCTGATGTGATTGTTACTTACTTGTTCGGTGAATTCCTTTCTTGTTGTGAACTAAAACTATGGACTGGCAAATCGTTGCCAGTTAGAACACACAAATCATTTTATTGAGAACTGATGAAAACTTAGTTAATTGAAAGGGTTAATAAAACGAAATTTGATATTTAGATAAATAAATTATTTTAAAATAAGTAAGGATAAAATACAGAACACTTGAAAAAAACTAATATATGTGAAAACAGTTTGTATTATGAATTTAAGTGAATTAAAATAAAACTTAAGTAAATTCGCGCCATCGCGTTTTATAAAGATGTCCGTACATCTTTACCCGTAGAGTCGCTGTTCTTGACTGACTTGGCTATCCCAAACACTTGACATCCTCTGGGTAAAACTACCCACATCTGGAATCCGTTTCCACAGATGCCTCAAGTGTTTGGGCTGTGTAATCTGACACAAAGGCACTGCCGATTTTGTGAACACGGAAAGTTTCTAGAATTCTTAGAAAATCAACTAATAACTGTCACTCTTATAAGTTAAAGTCCCATATTTGAAAACCTAAAGTTTTCGCATTCACACGAAAGGCCATGTGGCCACGAGTGTCAAATTACACGAAGCCAAGCTTTTATCTAAAGCAACATACAATAATGAGATAGCTCATATTGTTACAAAATTCCTTCTAGTTTGACCTATATATATATTACAGTTATTACAGTTAATTTTGTAAACACTAGACAGTAAATACACTGTCGTTGTTAATTTTTTCTGTATTCTTCTGATGATGGCTTAACAGCCGAAATTATACAATAACGAATTTTCTTTTATTTTGTGAAAGAAACCGAGTGTTATTTTGAATTTATTCTACAATGTTTCACCTAGTGCCAACAGCTTCTTCAATAGAGTTTAGTCTTATTAAGAGCTTTAGTATAGTTGCTTAAGAAAAGAATTAATAGTATTTCGCTATCAAGTTTGTAATAAATTATTTAATGGCCAGTTACATCGCTGTTATTTAAAATTTAAGTTTTCTTTAAATGAACTTCATTACTAATTAAATCATTTTCAAATTCGCATTATTTATTATCTATTAATGATAAATAAAATCAAAGTCAACGTCCCTAGTGTATCCCTTTCAAATTTTAATTTCATTCACTCAAACTATGCGTTTCATTATCATCCACAAAACATGCAAAATATCAATCACAATTAGCGTATCCATGGCAGCAAATGAACTAAACCTGAATCACATAAACCCAATCACTACTGATTCCGGAAAATATATTTCCAACTTGTTTCCCAATGCATAAATGCATGAAGCTACATCGAACAAGAACGAACATTGTGAACAAACCAGTGAAATTACATCCCATGACAGCGAGATGAACCTCGGCACGCGCTCGGCTTCCACGCGGTCGCGAGATAAAAATAATGGCCACATATTGCGTTTCCGAGCGGAAACGGACGGACAATAGGGATTTTGTTGTCATTTCCACGGTCAGACCGACGATTCGTTGAGCCACGGGCCGGGTTGAAACTGTCGTATGTTTTGGTGTGAAACAATGAATGGAAAAATAACTGAAATGAGCAGAAAATGAGGAAGTGTGATGATTTATTGTTTGGAGTGCGGGTTAAAAGGTGGAAAATTTGTGAGATAAACTGAATCATCACTATTGCTATATTCCATTTATCACTTGCTTCACTTAAATTCCGATTAAATCAGTTCAGATTAAACAACATGACTAAATGAACTGAATTAAGCAAACTGATGCACTTATCGGGGTGCATTACTTCAAAGTAAATTAGAATCAGTAATTCTAGTACTGGAAATAAAGTCAGCGGAGTAATCCAGCGAAATAAATATGTGATCTGCTTCAGTAACTGTAAGTTAGATTTGATCTAAATGGCAAATGAAATACGCCTTAAGTCACATATGCCTAACATTTTAGTTTCTCAACCTATATATTAGAGAAAAGTATTGTGAGAGTGATTTTTCTCGATGTCGAGATTTTGATGAAACTTCACGTAGTGTTGCTGCAAAACTCGAGACAAATTTCGGTTTCGTCTCATTGAGAAGTTTGTCGGGAAGAAGGATAACTTAAATAGGCAATGAAAATTTTATGAAATTATTTTATGCACAACCGGACTAAAATTCATATATTTTGGCCTTGAAAAGCGGACGTAAACACTTGTTTTTGGTCCTAGGACCATAATAAAATATTTTCTATGGATACATAAATAAAATGACATTTTTTGTTTATTGTGAATACGTGGTTTTGCAAAATGTCATTTTGACATGTGTCTATTTTAAATCTTTTGAACATAAAATTAATGTTCTTTTATATGCATAAAATATTATATACCTATATCACGCGCGAATTGAGCGTTTCTGACCCAGATCATGTTATTAGCGATGTAATGGAGTATTTCCCGACTCGATATATAATATACTATTTCCTGAAACCGACAAAAAAGTGCCTACTTTCTTGATCAATTTTAATAAGAAAAGTACATTTTTACCAAAACAGTCAAGTAAAGTACGTATCGCAGGTTACAATAAAAATAACAGTCTGGTAAAGTACAAAAGAGTCTGGTAAAAATTTTACCTGATTATTTTGTATTTTACCTGACTGTTTTTTTGTTGTAATCTTGGATACGTAGTCTGCTGTCAATACAATTTATATAAAAAAATGTAAACATTTGGAATTATTTATGAGTAATTTTTGATTAAATTAAATGGTTTAAAAAAAACATTACTTTCCTGACTTATTATGTAATATACTATTATTGTTAGTAAGTGTCAAAAATGACATATACACGTTTATCAATTGTTTTTTAAAAGGTATTTCCCAGTTTAGTTCCAAATTAAAGCTCCGACAATATAATAGTATAGTTAGCGTTAAGGTTTTTAAATCCGGAGATCAACCACATTGCGGCTCGTTGAGTCTCTATTGTAATTGGGATTAAGTTCTTGTTGTACAGAGTATCATAAATAAATAAAATAAAATATGACATTCAACCGATCGTCAATTGTTTTTCTGACAAAACTTATTCAAATTATATCGAGTTTAGTGTCAAATTAAAGCTTTTTGACAGAGAATACTATAGGACAGTGTTAAAAATTATATTTAAGCGATCGTTCTCAAGGTGGGAATTAAGTCGGATAAGTACTGTGGCGACACAGATTTTTTTTCAATTTAAATGCCTAAAAAGTCGTTTTATTGCCGAAATTCCATTTTCAATTAGAAATGTATAATATTTCGCCATGATATAATAATTACAAAACATTATTTGTGGTGTTAATAATTAACAATTATGCAAAAACTACCATATAATAAATAAATAAATAAATCACGTCTTTTACCCATTACTGGGCGTGGCACTCTGCCGTAGCAGATCTCTGTAACATATTCGTATGCGTGAAGCGCGGTTACCAGAAGTAAAATTACACCTCCCAAAGATGCTAATCTGGTTCTCAAATTAACAGTCATAATGAAGATAATTAAATCACCACTAATTTGTTTTTTGTTCCACCACCATAGCATTTATAGTTTTAGAGATATAAAATTTTGAAATTAAACTCGAATCTCTTGGGGCCCAAACTCATCACATAATGCACAATAAAGTCTCCACTTACATAATTACACTCTTTATAAAATTTTATGACCACGCAGAAAAAAAATCCCGCTGTTTATTTTCTTTTTAATTTCGTCGTTAACTATTTTAATTATCAGAAGTTTAGCGCGTTAGCGATTAAAATACCTGTGTCTCATAGTACAACAAAACACTATCGACGGTATCCGGAGCAACAAGAAGAAGAGGAATACTCGGATACCTACAGCGTTGGCGGCAATGGCGGCAGTCGTGTTTGAAACGAGAGACAAACGGCAGCCTTTAATTTTAATAATTCTGCACGTGGAATTCATAAGGTGTTGAAAATTGCTTTCGTTTAGCGCTACAAGAGGCTATATTACCCCGGGGTGATGCGTTGCATGTTCGCGGGACGGAACCGTCACAGGACTCATCATTATACGTGCACTCGTTTAAACGAGCCCAGTGCCGGAATCAGACATAATCTTATTTCATTCCCACAATCCTAGAATATTGGTTTGCAAAGTGTATTGCATTTTATTTCATTTTATTAGTTACTCTGCACAAAATAAAATAAATAAATAAATATATCATCACGCCTTTTACCCATTACTGGGTGTGACACTCTGTCGAAGCAAATGTCGGTAAGTGATATATTTATGCATAAGGCAAACTTGAAATGTTATTGGAATATTGAAAATATTAACAATAACTGTCACTTTTATAATTTAATGCCATATAGTTGAAAACTAAAGCTACAATCACAAATCGAAATTAGTTCTTGTTTTACGTTTTCCATTTTTGTTTTAATTACCTTGTAGACATGTTATCTTATACAGCCATTCACAAATCAGTATTTAGTTTTGGTTTTAACCCAAAAGTTTGCAAACTCCAAACTTTTGTTTTAGTTTTACGTTTTATACTTAGGAATAGACCAATAGGACGCAGCGTAGAATGATGTAGTGATATATACTTGTCTCTTTCTATCATCCATCGCATTGAAGATAACCTAAATTTGTTCGAGTGTCAATATGAATGAAAATAAAAACAAGATTTTAATGCCTACTTCCTTATTATGATAATATTTACCTTGCTTTTACAGAAAACACGAAAGTAAACAAACACCATATGGCAGTGTATAACTTAGCACATCTGACAGTAGCATTTACTGCATTACCGATCTTCTGAGTATAGCCGATCTTCTAAAATTTATGATAGATATCACTACTAACTAAAACCGACAAAAGCAGAACTATTTGTGAATGGCACCTAAAAACACTGAAACACAAAGCATAAAACAATAACTAATTTCGATTTGTGAATGTAGCTTAAAAGATCTCAAATTCATCCTTAATGTTACATGTGGTTACGACTGTTAAATTACATGAAGCGAACCTTTTATTTACGCAACAAAACAACAATGAGCTAGCTCATTTTGTTACAATTAGTATAAAGCGAACGAACAAAAAACATTTCAAAGCATAACAAAAATTCAGATTCAGTTTATATTAGTTATTTACAATCGTGTAAAAAGTGAGTTATTATGTATTATGTAAGGTTGAATCCCTTCTACCTTGACCACTAGCTTGGTTCACAAGTCGTGTAATCTTGGTTTTTTCCCTTGCTTCATCTACTGATGATGAGAACTTAGTTCTCGAAATACGTATTTAGATTTTTCTTTATATTTATTCTTAGTTAGGGACCTCTAATACAAATTGCTAAGTATAACAATTGCCAGGATTCCAATCAACAATTGTTGCAAGAAAGGTTACTAACAAAAAACTATGTTAGCAATTGCTATATCTAACAATTTGTGTTACAAAATAGGTCCCAATACACTGATTTTTGCGCATAATATTCAACCGAATTATTTATAAAATGTTTTGACATTTTATTTGATTGTTTTTAGCAGTTTGATTCTAGCTGGAATCATTTTTAAAAAGTTCCTTTCTAGTTATGAAAATGCAAATAATAAATGTCTTTTTCACAGTCATGAAAACTACCTGGCAAGCTTCAATTATTCTCAAGGATTTATCACCCGCACAAAAAATATTCCATTGCAATCACCTCATTCAATTTTATCAAATAAAACACAGAGTAATAAAAATTCCATTTATATTCCGTGGCATGGCGTTCCTCTTGATTTGATTAGAGGTCGGGCGAGTCCGGGCGAGTCCGGGTCTGTAATCGCGCTCCGGGCAATGCGCCGAACAAATAAAACGATTCCAGTCGCATAGCGCCGATAATGAATAGCAAATATATATCCACGTGATATTCGCGATTCATTTTCGTTTTTATTTTATCATGGCAGGCCAAGCTTACACTTTTAAATTGCTAAAGGTCATTTGAATAATTTTACGCTTTAAACTAGATAATGTTTTATTTTATTTGCACAAATTTTAACATGATCCAATATTTATTCAAGTCAACCACATTGCATTTTTTCCATCGATGAAATTATTTTTTTGAAATGTATACAATTTTTTGTATTAAGTTTATTTGCTAGAATTTATTTTGCTGTATGACATGTGTTATATATAATTAAAAATTGCCTTTTATTTATTTTTATTTAGTTAAAAATACATCAATACACAAATTAAATGAATACCACAATTTTGGCATTTTGGACATAAAATCATTTATTCCGTCATTTCTATTTTCCTTTCTACAATTTGTTCTCGTACCATGTTGCAATATAAAAATGTTACATTTTCCTCACACTTTTTATAAAGCTGACATTATATATATATTTTTATTTGTTATATAGAAAATACGAAATTCAACGGTAAAATTTTAATTTGGCGATTATTTTTTGCTCTATTTAAAACAAAAGTGTATATAAAAAAGTAGTACATAATTAAAAACTGAATTTAATGATTACAAATTTATTTATTTATGGGGTAGCCTAGCACAGTGGTATCAAGTCGATCTGTGGATCCTGAGAGCCCTGGTTCGATTCCCACAGGTGACAAACAATTTTCACCATTTAAAAAAAAACTACCACTGTGGCTCCCCCACCACTAACATATTTGAGGGCCGTGATTTGACGGCTGGTAATCGCACTTCACACGCAAAATATATCACTTACCGAGATCTGCTTCGGCAGAGTGCCACATCCAGTAATGGGTAAAAGGCGTGATGATATATTTATATATTTATATTTTAAATTTATTGAAATGATATATTCTATACTTCATTACACCTTTAAAAAAATAGCAGATGGCACTGCGGATGCAGCTCGGTTTATACCCAACAAAAATATAATAGTTCAAATTTTGACTTAAGAAGATTGAAAATAATGTCAATTGTAGATTGCCAAATCATAAACGAATGTCTTGGATTATTTTGTATCCATATACTTCTGGCACCCTTTGACGAGCTGACACAAATGCTAGTAATGATTTTCGCTAGTATAAATGCCCCTGGTTTATTGACCAATCAGATGCCAGGATATCATCGTCCTATCTTAGCCAACGCTATTTTCGAAGGATAGAAACGTTTGGCGAAGATTAATTGCGAAACGAATCTGATGATTTCAGAAAAACGCAGTATTTTAGATTTTAGTTTTGTTTTTTAGTAATTTAATTAAAGTGTTTACCTGCAATTGTGTGAAATTCATTTTCAAAAACAAGCGCAGGGACGACACTCCCTTCGTTTCTTATCTCTTTTATTAGTTTTCTGATCTTACATTGAGTGTTTAACTGCAATTGTGGAATTCATTTGCAAAAACAAGCGTAGAGCGACACTCCGTTTCTTTCTTATTTTTTAATTCGTTTTCAGTTCTTACGTAGAGTGTTTAAATGCAATTTTGTGAATTTTATTTTCAAAAACAAGCGCAGGGCGACGCTCCCTCCATTTCTTATCTTTTTGTTTCATTTTCAGTTACTGCATTGTGTGGACTTTTCTTTCATATACAAGTGTAGGCTATCGCTTTCATCTTTTCTAATCTTGTAAATTCGTTGATAGTTTCGTTATTAGATTCGTTGTTAGGTGTAAACGAGAGTAATTTGAGATGTTTTATGCATATGTTATGTACGTTGAAGAAAGAAATGAATGATAAGTGAATAGGAATGATGTGATTGAAGGTTTGTTGTGTGATAATGATTTCGAGTGTAATAAATGAATGAGTTTATATGGAGTGATCTATGAATGTGGTTGAGGTCAAGGTGGTTTGTTTGGATGAAAATGTTTGACGAGGGCTGATTGTTTGATGAGTGTGATGAGTGAATGTTTTATGAGTGATTTTAGGGTTTGTGCTACCCCATTTGTTGAGATATAGCGTGAAAATATGTATGTATGTATGTATGTTAAAATACCCCTGTGGCTCCTGCTCCTTTAATATCTTTGGGGACCGTTATTTGACGGCGGGTAACCGCACTTCACGCGCTAAATATATCACTTACCGAGATCTGCTTCCTTAGAGTATCACACTCAGTAATGAGTAAAAGGCGTGATGATATATTTATATATTTATCTTTACGAACAATTCTGAACGAAGGGAAAATACGAAAAAGAGAATGTGTGACAAATCCAGTAAATTCGGTTATAAGAGAGAAGAATAGATATGGCATGTGTATTTCTTTGTGTTCGGTGTCATTTGAAATGACAGTCATTTCTCTCAAGTGGCAGATGTCACTTAATCTGCTCTCCAGAGCCTTCTTATCTCCTCGTCTAACCAATGTTTTATCTCCGCGGAGAAGAATTCAAATATTCAGAATATTTGTTTCGCATTCCACTTGCACCGCCGTCACTCAAAACCGAATATAATTCGAAAACGTAATATGTCGCACATATTAAAGTTGAAAAAGAGAAGATATTCGCTTTGGATTTTATTGCAGATGTTCTCGTGGAAGTCGTCACGAGGAGGAAATGATTTTTGTATCTTTCGCTTGAAGGAATATAGTTGAAAAGTTTGCACCGGTTATTGGAAAAAGTTGTGATTTAAATCCTATCGGAAATTTGATTCTGACGTATAAAGTTGTTGAGTTTTAATTGCTAGTAAAAGCAATCGAGATTCTTCCAGTTTTTGTGAAGTCATTGATGTGGAGTTAATTAATTAATTAGCTTTAAATTGGCTTGACAATGATCGTGGTATTAAAGATCAATGTCGTAGAAAACTTTAAATTATTGCCATTAAAACTACAGACAGAATTTCTTAGTTGCGGTATGCTTGTTTAATATCTAATAAATTTAGTTGAGAACTCTTTTCTAATAGGTTAGTTTAAGAGGAAGGATGTAATCACTCAGGTGGCAGATGTAATGTCATAAATCAATTTATGTAATTGAAAAATCATTATAAAATATAACAAATAATTTAATCACTGTCTTTGTAAATTTTAATTACTGGTAGTATAAATTATCGATTATGGATAACAAATTTAATAAAATGAAAAATTTATTAATCGAAATAAACTTGATTGTGTACATTTGGTAGTAGAAAGATATCAACATTTAGTATAAAATTTGGATACCAGATATTATTTTTTTTTTTTGTGGCTTCTTTGGCGGACCAACTACTTAGGTCATATGCCGCCATTACGCCCTGATCTGCGTTTTAGGTTTTATGGTCAACAGCAACGCGGGTTTTCTCTGGACGGTCACCCATCCAAGTACTACCCGCGCGCAACGTTACTTAACTCGCGTTTTCGCTTAGATCAATTCCAACGAGTGCAGCCATGGCCGTTGACAAGTAGTATATTACAATGTGTCGAATATCGTGCGTTTTATTTAACGTGAAATATGGAATTTGCAATTTCCATAATAACTAAATGACAACAATGTATAAGAGCGTTCCAGTTAAAATAGAACATAGGGTGTCAATGTCAAGTTAATTTACCTGTCAATAAGAGTTATACGAGGGCAGGGTGAAAAGTCCCTGAAAAATAAAACAGATGGCGCCACAATTGCAAATCTCATGTGACATTTGTGATGTACCATCTTTAACTAGAACGCATTAAAATTTTCAGACTGATATGTCATTCAGTTCTGTATTGATACTCATCGAAAACAAGCAATCTTGAAGATTTTTGAAAACATGGATAAAGTGAATTTCGCGTCTTGATTAAACATTATTTTTTGCGTGGAAAAAACATTACGCAAACCAAAGCATCGCTTGTTAAACATTATGGGGACTCCTCACCATCGATTTGAACGATTCACAAGTGGTTTACTGATTTTCGTAGTGGTAGTATGACCACAAAGGACGCCGAACGTTCTGGTCGTCCAATTGAGGTTACAACGCCAGAAATCGTCGATAAAATCCATGGTATGAAGTTGGACGATCGGAGAGTTAAAGTGCACGAGTTGCTCAACCGAACGGGTACAGAACATTTTGCATAAATTTTTGCATATGAGAAAGCTATCTGCCAGATGGGTGCCGCATTGTGGACAACGCACAGGCGTACAGGTCCGCAGTCGCAATGACAAAATTGCTTGAATTGGGTTAAGAATTGGTTCGTCATCCACCATGTTCTCTAGATTTGGCCCTCTGCGACTTTTATCTATTTCCAAACTTGAAGAAATGGCTCGGCGGAAAGAGATTTGGCTCCAACGATGAGGTCATCGCTGAGACAAACGCCTATTTTGAAAGATTGCCAAAATCGTATTATTTGAAAGGGATCGAAAAATTAGAAAAACGTTGGACGAAGTGTATCGAGCTACAAGGAGATTATGTTGAGAAATGAAATATGTTTTGACCAAATAAATCATTTCTTGTTTAATTTTTCAGAGACTTTTCACCTTACCCTCGTATTGTGCAATTAGTGTTATAATTTCCATGCTATATTTTTACCCTTATCTGACAAATGAGCAATCCGTCACATTGTATTTATAATAAACGGACATTTTATCGCATATTTCAATTTTTAACTTTGAGTGCTAGAAAGAAACAATTTATAACAAATCGAATCTTCTTCCATTTCCTTTTCTGCTCGCAATAAAATATGTTTTACGCTCTCCAATTCCGTAAAATTTTCCAGAAGATTGAACTCGTAGTTCTCACATGTTCAATCACTAGTTTGTAAAAAGTTGCAAACTCAATACGGGCACTCGCTTGTTGGAAGTTACGGAATCGGTTTCAGTCCTCGTTCTGGCAGATCATTTTATTACCGCTCCGTAATGACTGTAAAAACTTCCATTCTATCGCCATCTGCATCTGCTCCATCGAACGGAACTGGAACTGGAACCACAACGATTTGGAAAAACCCGAGCTCGCGCCAGCTTTTCCAGTTTTTCAACTCCATTAGCCATATATAGCAACGTTTTAGACGTTTTCACACTTTAGGTTTCACGATTCGTAAATGTTTTCACTGTTTTGTGAGTCGTAAAGCGTGGAAATGTTTGTCGGTGTCGTTTTGCAAATCTCAGGTAATTGAATATTTTATTTAAAGACAATGATGCGTTTATGTATGAGGATTTAATTTCGGAAACCGTTACGAATATTTTTGTTTCGTTTTACTTTGTTTCCTTATAAATTATACTATGTTCCTTCTAAGAAGGCAGGATAACGAAATATAGGATGTATTTGAAGATGATTTTGATTGGCTAGCAAAATGTCAAAATGAAAACAAGTATACACAGTACAAAAACCAATGATAGCATCTTGGCACTACTGCATCAGTTTACAAATTTCCGTTATTGTTAAATTCGACGTATTTTATATTAAAAATAAAATAAGTTATGCACTAGGTATTCATAACTAATAAACAAGTGATATGATTCGTCCGGCAGTACGGTGATCTCGAGTTCGAAACCCACTCAAATAAAAAATATATGACCGATCTATTGGATTGTAATTGGGATTAAATGCCTGTTATAGAAAGTAGCATAAATAAATAAATAAATATGATAATTGTCGATAATATATTGACATGAAGTCACATGACTTGTTATAGTAATCGAAAAATTGCGAGTGCGCACTTGTTTTTCTCATTTCCATAACAACGGATTTAAATTCATGTCAAAAAATATCTGACAATTATCATATATATATATATATATATATATATATATATATATATATATATATATATATATATACAGGGTGGTCCATTTAAAGTGTTATCAGGAAATATCTCGGAAACTATAAATTTTACGCAAAAATGACCTAGACGAAAAACAATCGTACAAAAGGGGGCCATAATAACGAAATATTGGTTTTGTCCTAGATGGCGCTGTTGTCGCTAAATCATGGTCAACTCAATTTTTTTAAATGAAAACCCCTATTTTTTATTAACGAATCAGATTCCATGTTACCATTTAAACTGTCAATGCGACTTATTTTTTTTTATATTATAAAGTATTTCGAATGCAAACCCATTCTAACCACAACGAAAATAGGAATAAATCACCACAAAAATGAATTTTGTATCATACAATTGTCACCGAAAAACACTAGTCGTGAGTGAAGTAATATACAGCTGCAATCGCAAATAAATAAATCATCACGCCTTTTACCCATTATTGGGTGTGTCACTCTGCCGAAGCAGATCTCGGTAAGTGATATATTTTATGCGCGTGAAGTGCGGTTACCAGCCGTCAAATCACGGCTCTCAAAGATGTTAGTAATGGGGGAGCCACAGAAGTAATTTAAAATTGGTGAAAATGTTTTGTCGGCTGTGCTTAGGATCCACAGGCCAACTTGATACCACTGAGCCATTACCCCATAGCAATTGTATAAATAATAAATTTAACTGATCTAAGCGATAACGCGAGTTAAGTAACGTTGCGCGCGGGTAGTACTTGGATGGGTGACCGTCCAGAGAAAACCCGCGTTGCTGTTGACCATAATACCTAAAACGCAGATCAGGGCGTAATGGCGGCATATGACCTAATTAGTTTGTTCGCCAAAGAAGCCACCAAAAAAAAAAAAAAAATTGTTTCTAAGTATACCTGTATGTATTTGTAAATACAAGAAATTAAAAAAAAAAGTAGAAGGATAGAGATGACTTATAAAATTTTGCATTAGGGCGAAAATATACCCTGGCGCCCTCTGTTAATGCATATGCAATCAAAATAAATATGATTGTAAACAGTACATATATTGTTTCATATTGTGAGCATTCAAATTTTCAAAGCAACTGTTGTATTATAGGAGATTTTCTGTTGGTTGAACTTTCCCCTATCCTCATAATATCCCTCCAGCTAAAATATGTGTTCCTTTGAACCCTTAACAATTTTTTAAAGGTAAATACACAAGAATAATAAATGAGTTTAAAATACACACGTTTAAATTGAATTAGGTATTTTGCTTCATCCTCATTTTTTTACTTCTAGGGTAAACTAATTAAGTGAAATACGAAAAAATAAAATAGAAATTAAGATCCCTATGTTGGTTTTAATTTTAATTACATTTAGTTCACGAGTATTTTACACGATTACTATACTCTATTCCAGTTAAGATAGGACCAAGCATTTTCATCCTCTGAACGCAAAAAAAAAACGCCATGTACAGTAGTGACAGATGTTTGACATTATCCTCCAATTAATCTAGTATTTCAATTCAGGGTTAATTATATATTAGATCTAATTTGTTAATTTGTTGTGTAAATTAATTATTGCATTTCATCGTTTAACAAATTACTATAATATGGATGATAAACATCAGCATTTAAAACCGTTCGCTTAACTGAAATAGAGCATATTATAGCATGATCAGAAGTAACTGTTTAAGTAAATAAATAAATAAAATAAATATATCATCACGCCTTCTACTCGTTACTGGGTGTGGCACTCTGCCGAAGCAGATCTCGGTAAATGATATATTTTGCGCGAGAAATGCGGTTACCAGTCGTCAAATCACGGCCTCCAAAGATGTTAGTAGTGGAGGAGCCACAGGGGTAGTTTTTTAAATTATGAAAATTGTTTGTTGCCTGTGGGAATCGAACCAGGGTTATCAGGATCCACAGGCCGACTTCATACCACTGAGCTAGTCACCTCATAACTGTTTTAGTTGGCAATACAATTCTGGGGATTTTTTAATTCCACAGTTTGGCCAACGCTAGGTAAACTATTTGGAATGCCACTTTTAGAATAAATACAAGCAAGTTATATCAGAGGCCTGACAGCTAAAATGATTTTACGTGAGAACTCGGGTTCGATTCCCACAGCTGATAAACAATTTTCACCACATTCAAACTACCCCTGTGGCTCCTCAGCTACTAATATCTTTGGAGGTCGTGATTTGACGCCTGGTACCTGCACTTCACGCGCAAAATATATCAATTACCGACATCTGCTATGGCATAATGCCAAATCCAGTAATGGGTAGAAGACATGATGATATATTATTTATTTTTTATTTTTGTGATAGAAATGCTTTGAACATATGCAATATTCATAAATAAATAAATAAATATATCATCACGCCTTCTACCCATTACTGGGTGTAGCACTCTGCCGAAGCAGATCTCGGTAAGTAATATATTTATGCGCGAAGTGCGGTTACCAGCCGTCAAATCATGACCCCCAAAGATGTTAGAGCCATAGGGGTAATTTTAAATTGGTGAAAATGTTTTGTCGGTTCTGGGAATCGAACCAGGGTTCTTAGGATCCGGAGGCCGACTTGATACCACTGAGCCATTACCATTTTCAAATGTCATTGTCAATACCAGAAAATAAATTTATGTATCAATCTTAAGCTGGGTTACAAGAAAAAAATAAAGAGCTCTTTAATTAAAGAATTGTTTATCTAGCAACAGTATCTATAGCGATTTTCTGAAATTTATTGAACCGTTAGTTGCTAATGAACCGGTAAAACTTTCATGCAACCCAGCATTACCTTTTCAAATAAATTTCGTTATTGGCAATTGAAACAGTTACTTCTATCTTTGTTTGTACCTATATAAAACTTGTCAAATAATTGCAAAAATGTACGCTAGGCGTCCTAATGTATCATTCTTTCTTTAGAAGGCACACAATAGAAGTACGAAAACAAACTGGTTTAATAGCACAAGTTACTAAATCTATATGTCTAGTAGTAACCATGGTATTTGAGTAATTTAGAATAAATCACAGCGATTTCTGGATGAGAAATTTTCTTTTACTTATTGTAGAATAGTTTTTTCTTTGTTCATTACCGACATTCCTGTTTTCTGGTCACTATTGTACCGACTGAATAGGTAGACGTATTGTAGAAGAATGGATTTTAATTGCAGATCGTAGTGATTGTAGAGTAGTTGGAAAGTGCAATAGCTGCAATGAAACCGGAAACTTTTGCTTGTTTTTTAATATTTTTAAATGATTATAGGGGTGGTTTTTATTTCTCTCTTGTTGAAAGGGTTCACGGGTTTCATGAATAATGAAGATTTCAAATGTTTTTCATTGCTTTTTTTACAGAGTAACTGTAGAAAAGAATAACTCATGATTGTAAAGCCAGGGTTGAATGTTTTGTAATTAAAAATAAATATTGACCACTAGTTTGCTTTTCACAATTGAAATGAAAGAACCAGGACCTTTATTTCTACAAAAAGGATTTTAAAAACAAATCAATTGTTGATACATAAAATAATAATTAATTACATTTGTTAAAAACCAGATGTTGAAATACACTGCTCAAAAAAAAAAAACCGGTCACCTAAAGAATCCCAAAAAAACGTCACTTTTCAAACCACTGTCAATTTGTCAGTTTTGAAGCAAATTGGATGAATTTTTTTTCCGAAGTAGCCCAAAGTCTAGTCTTTGAAAAGCTGTGAATTGATTTTGACTAACCTCCCTTTCCCTTCCCCCAGTCACCCCCAAACGAGAACCACTTTTTTTCTAAAAAAAGATGATTTTCCAAGCTTTTTATGGGAATCATCAGCCGTCAATTAACAAATCTGTCATCAGATAATGAAAATATGGACATTTTTGTTACTGGAACTTAAAACAGAATCAAAATCGGATGATTTAAAAAAAAGTGATGATTTTTTGGAAAAAAAGAGACATTTGCAGAGGTTGGCATTCAATTGTCCGTAGTACGTAGATACTCGAACACATACGGACACTCAAACGCACACGCACACACACACCCGCGCACACACACACACACAAAATTTCATCCAATTTGCTTCAAAACTGACAAATTGACAGTGGTTTGAAAAGTGACGTTTTTTTGGGATTCTTTAGTGACTGGTTTTTTTTTTTGAGCAGTGTAGTTATTTGCTTATAAAGATTGTAGCCGAATCTGAATGCCATATTAAATAAATCAAATATGCGTCACCATCACTGTCACAACTAGAAAAATAACGTTTTATTTTAATTACAACCAGTATCATATCACACAAATTACAAATACAACATAAGTCCAAGCTGATATTTCAAAATTCAGTTGTCAGACTTGAAAAAAATGCGCATCTAGAACTACTAGTTCTTGCTTAGGAGCAAGGAGTATTTGAACGGTTCCAAACAAGATATATTACTGTAATTTTTAGAGCTAGAATACGAAATTTGAAACTACTAGTTCGGAATTGTCACACTGGAACGCTGAAACGATTCTTATAAATACAGTTTTAGAACGGTTCAAGCTGACGGCTGAAACAACTTGTACCACACCAGTATATCAAAGCAGTTAATTTTTTTACTATTATTTTAAAAATCATTCAATTTCTTCTCAATTTTTTTTTCCATAACAATCCCATCATCCACTATTGATCACATAAAACCCCATCAAATCTCAAACACCACCATCCCTCACACAACAACTCTTTACCACTGTTTCTGTTTCCGCAGAGCTGCGTTTGATCAATACTCGTCTACTCGACAACTCTCCACAGCAAATCGCGCAAACCGAGCTCTCTACATCCAGTGTTCACTATCCACGTTCACCGCATGCACATATGCACGTGCACGCGCACACGCACACCGGAGCGCACACCCGTGTGCAGACGGAATCACGTTACAACGTACGGAACGTAAAGGATCGTATATCTAATTTAGTGAGCGAGAGATAGAATGTAGACAAACAGTAAATGGAAGAAGAAGAAGACGGTGGTGTTTAGTAAAATTGTTAGGAAGGGAATGATGTTTGTTTTATTGGTGGTAATTGATTGGAGTTGGTTGTATGAGGGATTTAATTGGGTATAAGGAAATGTGATGGAGTTAATTAAGAGAATTTTATTTTGTGTTAATGAGAATTGTCAAGTGCTTGACTAAAGCTATAAACATGCGAGTAAAGGTTGGAGCAGAAGTGTCAGATTTCATAATTAGTAAAAACAAATTATAATTAGAGTTAACCAAAATTATAATAAATTATTTTTTCACGTTTCTCAAAACCAATGAAATGCTTCGTTGAACAAGGACAGGGTGAAATGTCCCTGAAAAATGAAACAAGAAATGATTTATTTGGTCAAAACATATTTTATTTCTCAACATAATCTCCTTGTATCTCTATACACTTCGTCCAACGTTTTTCAAATTTTTCGATCCCTTCCAAATAATACGATTTTGGCAATCCTTCAAAATAGGCGTTTGTCTCAGCGATGACCTCATCGTTAAAGCCAAATCTCTTTCCGCCGAACCAATTCTTCAAGTTTGGAAATAGATAAAAATCGCAGGAGGCCAAATCTGGAGAAAAAAATCCTTCTTATTGCGCTTGAACATCGCCAAACACTCCTTTGAACTTATCACACGGTCGCGCTTGTTGTCAACAGAGAGCAAATACCGGACCCATCTGACAGATAGCTTTCTCATATCCAAAATTTTATGCAAAATGTTCTGTACCCGTTTGGTTGAGATGCTCATATCCTCAGCATCTCGTGCACTTTAACTCGCCGATCGTCCAATATCATACTATGGATTTTATCGACGATTTCTTGCGTTCTAACCTCAATTGGACGACCAGAACGTTCGACGTCCTTTGTGGTCATACTACCACAACGAAAATCAGTAAACCACTTGTGAATCATTCCAATCGATGGTGAGGAGTCCCCATAATGTTTAACAAGCGATGCTTTGGTTTGCGTAATATTTTTTCCACGCAAGAAATAATGTTTAATCAAGACGCGAAATTCACTTTTTTCCATGTTTTCAAAAATCTTTAAGGTTGCTTGCTTTCTATGGGTGTCAAAACAGAACTGAATGACATATTAGTCTGAAAATTTTAATGCGTTCTAGTTAAAGATGGTACATCACAAATGTCACATGAGATTTGCGATTGTGGCGCTATCTGTTTTATTTTTCAGGGACTTTTCACCCTGCCCTTGTAAGTAGAAGGCAGTGGATCTAAACGCACGACCTCTTGCTTGCTAATTAAAAAACGCAAGTATTACCTCGCTTGTATCCACTGGATTAAGTTTGCCTTTTAAAAGATTGAATAGTTTTCTCGCCATAGATAATGGATAGTTTATAGAATTTGATGAATATTATTGCTTCAATATTCCTTCTACTAATATTTTCTGAGCATCATCCAAGATTAAACGCACAATCAACTCACCTTCGCACGTTTCACGCACACAAAGCCTCGACTTATTTATCGTCTATACCTATTTGGAATACCATTTATACGTTTGAATATCATATCAAGTAGTGTGCGATGTATTTTTAATTAGACGCACTAGAAACTTTTCTCAGATCTCAAGCAATGAATGGTTCACAATTACGTCTAATTGAATCTACAACTGCGCAAAACGTAAATCGCTACAAATCTGAGCTTAACTCCAGACTTAAATATATCACTGATTGCTCAACGGGAGAGTTATTCATCCACTAATCCCATTTTGATCCAGATATATGAGTCGGAGGCCAACGGAGTCGAGTCTCATGCGAACGGAAATGCATTTAAGAGTTATGAATGTACAGTCGCCATTTCCATAGCTGGCGGACATTGTATAGAGATAGAGTGCATGTATGTAATATGAACCTAGTTTTAGCTTATACACGGATATATTTCACAAGTCTGGAAGACTGCGTTTTCAAATCTTGCCAACCTTGAAAGATTTAGGATTGTGTTTCAATTTACTAACAATGTTCTTACTAAATTTATTTGAAAGTTTATTTTTCGTGTTTGTTTGAAAGTGACTGTTTACAGCACAGTGTGTTGAAATTGTTATTTGTATACCAGGGGTTGAAAGTAGCTGTTTCAGAAGTCGGACCAGTTGACAGTTAGAGAGCTAGGGTGCAAAATGATGTCTCATTTATTCCAGTGACAGAAATGGAGTTTTAAATAGATTCTGTCATGATAATCATGAAAAAAACTAAATTAGATTTGGGAACGGGTGGCAAATATAGGTGGCGTCGCGTCGGTGTGAATGCACCGATTTTTGTCAAACACAAATAATCTTTTGTTTTGGTACGACCAAGATACACTTTCAACTGCTGTTATACAAACTCTTTCATAATTTTTATGGGATGGCTAGCTCAGTGGTAAGAAGTCAGCCTGTGGATCCTGAGAACCCTGGTTCGATTCCCATAGGCGACAAACAATTTTCATACTTTTAAAAACTACCCCTGTGGCTCCTCTACCACTAACACCTATGAGGGCCGTGATTTGACTACTGATAACCGCACTTCACGCGCAAAATATAACACTTACCGAAATCTGCTTCGGCAGAGTGCCACACCCAGTGATGATATATTTATTTATTTATTTTATTTTAAAATTTGAATTATAATTTCGGTCTTGCATTTTTTGTTGGTTTGACTGATAAATTGATTAGGATATACATAAATTGTCTGTATCTGTTATTTGAAGAATTTTTCAATAAAATAATTTGGAAACAAAAAGTGAGACCCCACTGTCAGTATTTTGTGGATTTGCTACACATATATTTGCTTTCAAGAGAATAATGTTTCAATACAACGAAGTATCTTTGTAACAATGCAATAAATGAACATCACGAAGGAAAGGATAACAAAGATAAACCAACCAAACGCAATTCTTTCTTCTTTATCTTTAACATCAAAGAAGGTTTCCGTATATGAGAACTATACGAGTAGAATATACGCTCCGACGAACTTTCTGCAGCCGGATCTAAGACAAAAGTTATAATGCACAAAAGCTACAAAGTCTTTCTTCTAAACTGAAACATTGCTTATACTGAAAATACAATTTAATATCCACTCAAAATAACTGAATTTTTGGGATGTCACGTCGTTTCTTCATTTTCATTTCTTTAAAATCTACCTTCTTAATTTGATAATTAATAGATATAAATAAAAATAAATAAATATATCATCACGCCTTCTACCCATTACTGGGTGTGGCACTCTGCCGAAGCAGATCTCGGTATGTGATATATTTTGCGCGTGAAGTGTGGTTACCAGTCATCAAATCACGACCCCCAAAGATGTTAGTGGTGGAGAAGCCACAGGGGTAGTTTTAAAGTGGTGAAAATTGTTTGTCGCCTGTGGGAATCGAACCAGGGTTCTCAGGATCCACAGGCTGACTTAATACCACTGAGTTAGCTATCCCTACGGATTTAATGAATAAAGTGAAATAGAGAAAATATGTAAAGAAGAATTAATGGAACTTCCATCGACACAAATTCATGAATCAGAATCATACGAATTTTGTCAAGAAGATCGCATAAAAGCAAATTTCTCAAAGTTCGTCGAAGAATCTGCTACCAGTCAAAATGTAAATAATAAATAGATAAATTGCAGTATATCTAATCTGTAGACAACTAATAAAAAGGACCAAACAAAGTAAAATATATCGATAAATGGTTTTATTTAAAGAGTAAATGAAATACATAATATTTATTGTTTGTGTATATTATTAACACAGTACCAGCAGCTGGTTGATTGTCATTGTCAAGAATAGATCTAACAATTACCTTTGGACGTGTATATGATAAAAAGAATCATTGAATGTAGTATTCCAATCTAGAGGATTTTGAAGAAATTATCTTGAAATTAGTGAAATATTTTTAAACAACGTAGAACAATGTCCAAGCAATAAACAAATAAACTATAGCAACGCCGTAAAACATCGATCTCGTGTAATATCATTAAAATTTTATAAATTCAGATAATATTTGAGTGATTATCTAAATCGCACAGTTGTAGGAAAAATGTTGTTTATAACAAGTGCCGAAAAAGGTTACGTGCTCGTGCAGATTTCCACACTCGGCAAGCCTTGTGCGTTAAATTCTGTACTTGCACGTAACGAGCCTTTTTTGTTTTGTTCTAAAAATAACTATTAAGTTTTGATCTAGAATTTAGCTCTAATATTTTCTTTTAAGTATACGTAATTTATAATACGAACAAAAAATGTTTATTACTTTTATATGCCAGAATAGTATTTGAAATGATTTATATAACTAAATAAATAATTGAACTGAATTAATAGTATGTCAAACAAAAAAACCCGCTCTTCAAAAGTTATTTTGTCATTAAAGGAATAAATTCTGTTAACGTGCTTTCAGAATAAGGAAAAATAACATCCGAACTAAATCGAAATCCAATACTATTTACTTTAACTAGTGTCTTTGTTTGCTTGCGGGTGGTACGCATGTTTGTCAGTTTTATTCCAATGTTACGTATCATTAATATGTTTTCATAAGCATAACTCATCAGCATGTCGTTGTCGTTCATATGCAAAGAGCTTGTGCGTCGTCGTGCGGTCACTTTGGCGATCGTTTGCTCGTTTTATTCTATAGACGCACATCATTAAAATAGTACTTCCTGGCACCGGACTGTGATGGTCTGACGTCGACACCATAGCAAGACTGTCCTTGTTATATCAAGGATACGATTATCCAAAATGTACCATAGAAATGTTCCAGTTGTAATGAAGATATTGTCGAATATTATTTATTGTTAATTTATTAGTTTATTTGTTATTCTGTACAACAGGAACTAAATGTAATACAGAGAGCCTACAGCCTATAATGGAATTAGATCCATACAAATAATCAGATTTTTTTTGCGTCATTGATTTTTTCGAAATTTTGCAATTTAAATTTTTAGTCTTCCATTTTGTGGATAAATAAAAGAAGTATTTTTCTTTAAAATAATCTAGATACATTTGATAGTGGAAATATAAGATGCTAAATTTTGAAAATGTATATACATACATACGAGGGCATGGTGAAAAGTCCCTGAAAAATGAAACAAGATATGATTTATTTGGTCAAAACATATTTTATTTCTCAACATAATCTCCTTGTAGCTCGATACACTTCGTCCAACGTTTTTCTAATTTTTCGATCCCTTCCAAATAATACGATTTTGGCAATCCTTCAAAATAGGCGTTTGTCTCAGCGATAACCTCATCGTTGGAGCAAAATCTCTTTCCGCCGAGCCATTTCTTCAAGTTTGGAAATAGATAAAAATCGCAGGGGGCCAAATCTGGAGAATATGGTGGATGACGAACCAATTCGTAGCGCAATTCATGCAATTTTGCCATTGCGACTGCGGACCTGTGTGCCGGTGCAGAGAGCAAATGCGGCACCCATCTGGCAGATAGCTTTCTCATATCCAAAAATTGATGCAAAATGTTCCGTACCCGTTCGGTTGAGATGCTCATAGCCTCAGCCAGCTCGTGCACTTTAACTCGCCGATCGTCCAATATCATACCATGGATTTTATCGACGATTTCTGGCGTTGTAACCTCAATTGGACGATTAGAACGTTCGGCGTCCTTTGTGGTCATACTACCACAACGAAAATCAGTAAACCACTTGCGAATCGTTCCAATCGATTGTGAGGAGTTCCCATAATGTTTAACAAGCGATGCTTTGGTTTGCGTAATGTTTTTTCCACGCCAGAAATAATGTTAATCAAGACGCGAAATACACTTTTTTCCATGTTTTCAAAAATCTTCATGGTTGCTTGCTTTCAATGGGTGTCAAAACAGAACTGAATGACATATCAGTCTGAAAATTTTAATGCGTTCTAGTTAAAGATGGTACATCACAAATGTCACATGAGTTTTGCGATTGTGGCGCCATCTGTTTTATTTTTCAGGGACTTTTCACCCTGCCCTCGTACATATCTTCACGCTATATCCCAACAAATGGGGTAGCACGAACCCTAAAATCACTCATAAAACATTCACTCATCAAACAATCAGTCCTCGTCAAACATTATCATCCAAACACACCACCCTCACTTCAACCACATTCATAGATCACTCCATATAAACTCATTCATTTATTACACTCGAAATCATTTATCACACCAGTAACATCTTTGGCGGCCGTGATTTGACGACTGATAACCGCAGTTCACGCGCATAAATATATCACTTATCGAGATCTGCTACGGTAGAGTGCCACACCCAGTAATGAGTAACACGCGTGATGATATATTTATTTATAATTATTTGCATTAAGTTTGCTCCATTAACAAAAGATACCGAGTGAAAGAATAAATAAGCTTGTATGAAAGGAATTATGAATGTTTCGCGAAGATTAATCGCAAGATACATTGATGAATTTCATAAGAACAACGTAATATTATGTAAGTATTTTTCAGTATTCAATTAATGAAATCAAATTTATGTGATAGTATATGAATTACTACATTCAAACCTAAAAATACTATCATTTGTCTTAATTAATATAATGTGAAAGCATTAAAAAGAAATTAAAATAAACAGGAATTTTAAATATTTCAAAATATTTCTTGAATGCCGTTTAGTGTCAAAACACACGTAGGAACATCATCTATCTTTTGTCAATAGCGATTAACCATATTTTTCATCGCCTGCTTTGTCCTGCAAAGTCACCGTCGAACACCGTATGTTTTCGATATCGAAGTATCCCAAGAAAAATGAAAACAAAGGCCCGTTGGGTCGAACGTATCGTTTATCAGGCGTTGTACTCTACACAGTGGCGCAGTATTGAAAGTTTGTTATTAAAGAATCCTGGTGCGATTTTTTAAACGACTATTTTTCTTTTTTACTGGAGGTCTAATAAAGCTGTGAAGTGATCGATCGAAGATCGACGATCGTATCTAAGGATACCAAGAAAGGATTGATAGCTGAGAATGAAAAGTTAATATAGTTCATGGCAATCATTTGGGTCAAATAAAGTGTCGTTATAGCGATATTTGACTATATTTACTTTATTATTATCCGTAACAAATATATTCTTTGAAAATTGCTTATGCTGGTTATTATAGTTTATTTTCTTTCAGAATTATGTAACAAGCATTTTATTTAGAGTAATAAACTGTTAATTTATTTACAACATTTGACAGCTGTCATTATTTTGTCAAAACTATGTGCTAAACACCAATATACTCTGTTGCAGACTGACAGTTGCTTGACGCATGCGCTAGATTAGAAATTTAAACTGATTTTAATGTTTCTAAAACAGTGGGTAGTCCTAGTAAGACAGTTGATAGGTAAATTTTTGTTATTGCAACGGTGAATCTAAAATCGAATGACCAGTCCGTGAAGGCACCGGCGGCAGGAGCGGCGGGAAGCGGGAATTGTATATTTAAAGCGCGAGCAAAGCGATCTAATCAAAAAACTGTTTTAGAATTACTGGAAAAATTAACTTCTTCTATACTGCGCCATTTTTTGACAAAATATCGCAAAAAACTCTCAGATATACATAAATTTTTTAAATATTTTTTTTACATAACAGAAATATAAATACACATAACAAATAGATAAAAAAGTATTTAAATTTGTCAAATAAATTATTAGTCTTTGTCGTCTGGGTTTGAATGGAAGAGGAAGGACAATTTTCTAATAACTCGTCCATAAATTTACACCATTTCTTCAATAAATTCCGATTTAGCAGTTTTACAGTTTTTATATTTTAAATATTTTGTGTCTGTGTATACTTAATAAACTTAGATTACGATAGGAAACATGTCGCTAGCTGGCCATAAGAATACTGCTGAAAATTCAGTTTCTGTTTGAATTTATTATCTTTAAACTTATAATTTAATTTTTAATATATATTATATATATATATATATATATATATATATATATATATATATATATATATATAAGCGTCCCTGCTTACGCCTATGCAGTGGGTTAAAATTTATTATTTGCATCACAAATTTTATGCTTTAGAAACCGACTTTAAAACTCGATCGTAGAAAATAGCTATTTGTATATTAAGGGAAAAAAACCTGAAGCACCTGAAGAAAGTATAACACTTTTTTCACGATGTATACATATAATTTGTTTACTACTATCCTATAAAAAATATAAAATTTTCAGATATAAATTAGCAATTTAGACAAGATTTATTATTCTCTTGAAACATGCCACTAATGTCAAATCATCTCGTTGCCATGGATATGACTTTACTTTCTTCACTAGGGATGAACAATATCACGTTCTGTTCTCAAGTGAGGACAGAAAATGTAATTTTTTGACGGGGTTGTGGAAAAAACAATTTCCCTCCTCGAAGAATCTACAACAACATCGCATCGCACCAGGATACTCGATTAATTAAGACAATAACACACGAACAAACAATGAACCATCACTCGAACAGGTATCCAAGGCAGCCATGTCCGCGTGCTGCCAGCCTATAAAGTCTCGTTGCTTTATCCGACTTGTATCTCACTCCAGCGCATTATTTATAACCCTACACCACATTGTCCATCTCTCTTACATTGGAACTGTCGGTACACGGTGTACGTTCGCTCGGTGCGTGCTCCAAATGATATTTCAATTTAATGTCCGAGAAGCGAGGAGATTTTATGGCGCCCGACCGAACCCAATGGGGGATCAGAGTGTTAGAATGGTTTTATAGATGGGTTATTTACATATGTGAGATGAATTGATAAATAGAATAGTTGGGATTATTTACTGTTATGGTTATTAAATGTTTCGTGAGGTTTTATTAATCTAATTGAGGTTTATATGATTGATAGGAATTCAGATACTTTTTATATTGTTTGTGGCTGGATTCGATAAATAAATTAATATACTAGGACTTTAAAATAAAAATAATGCAGAGACGATTTCAAGGTTTTATAATAAAAGTTTAAGGTTTGAATTTATGTTTTTGCGACTTACTACCTCTTTAACTAATAACGATCATAGATACAATTAGACATCAATATTTACAGGATATTTTATTTTTACAATATCTGTACTATAATTTACCCATTAATGACAAAATTTAAACACAGTGAGTGGAAATTTTTTTGCACAGTTGGTTTTCATGGTTACATTAAGGCTATAAAAATTACATGCCATCAACCGTGGACAGTAAATAAGTATTACACATCAAGGTCCTGTTTATTTTGCAACAATTTGACAGCTGCTAATTTTGAAACTTATTTTCTTCCTTCTATTTGTGCAAGTATTGTAAAAAATAGCTTACAAGGTACATTATTTAGATCATAATTTCCTAGGGCATTATATGATTGTAATAGATCCTAGAGTATTAATTGTAACGTTACTATGGTAACACTCTCAAAAACTGATATTTCTTCTATTCAGTGTTGCCAGATAATCCATTATTTATTACTTAAGTTGTTAAAAATACTAATAAGATATAAAATATTATATGCACCATGGATATTACTTGATGTTTATACCCCTTTGAGAGACTTACAAACTTTGGAGCCAGAGGCTAGATGCTTTGTAAGTAAACATCATTATAATATCCGAGGTACAGAAATACACATATAACCTCCAATATTTTCGCTTCTATGTTATTATTATTTAGCTAAACTTATTCCAGATTATTGTGCTGAAGTGCGAGCACAACAACAAATTTTCTAATATCTAAATGTTTCCATTCCTTTGTTGGTAAAATAAAATTTGCTGTAATTGTTTTTTGCTGTTTGAGATCTGATAGTATAAAATGCATTTTATCTTTAATTTATGTTTGTTGTTTCACTGATATTTTTATGGTAAAACTGTCCCTAAACACTATGAAATCAGAAATAGTCATTTGTTATCAAGGGAAGAAAGTGAGACATTTCTTCCTGAAGGTGCCATTTTATTTGTGAGCCAAACAAAGGCAAGGGATATATTAGCTGTATTCCATTTGCCACTTGGTTCACTTAAATCAGTTCAGATAAATTAGGCAGCATGACTAAATAACTGAATTAAGTAAACTGATGCATTTATTTGGGTGAATTACTTCAAAGCAAATAAGAATATGTAATTTTAGTACTGGCAATAAAGTCAGAGAAGTAATCTAATGAAATAAATATGTAATCTGATTCAGTAAATGTAAGTTAGATCTGATCCCAATGGCAAATGGAATACGCCTAAAATTTTTTGCACGTTGCCATTAGTTACCTGCAAAAATACGTAATTAGATAGTTGCTACGTAACATATAAAACAAATATTTTAGACGTTTGAAATGTCATTAGTTAAATTAGCATAATTAGTTAAAACTCGATCATAGAAAAAATTATATATGCAACATGTGTTAAAAGTCTCTTTATTGCACTTTCAACACTAGTTGCATAAATAACTATTATATTGATATTAAATAAAAATTTCAGTATCATTAAAATACAAGTAGAGTAGATATACAAAGTTTTTCAAATTATCTTCCAGATTTGACTGTCAAAAAACCTTAAATTATTTTAGATAAAAGTAGAAACATCTACCGCACACGATTACATTCTCAAACATGTTCATATCTCTCGTAAATTAAACAAACCAGAATCACTCCAGATATTTTTCCTCATGCATCATGTCGGCCACGTTATTGTCTTCACATACATTGACTACACCAACCAGTGAGGCGACGGCGGCGGGTGCATGCACATTGTAATGAGCTGCTGTCCAATCAATGGCAGCATGATTGCATTGTTCTGTACGATATCTCGCCAGAGACATCGTTGTACGCATCGTGATCGTGTGTGTACGAGATGCGCTCGATGCTCGTTTGTTCATGAGCATGAGCGACGATTTGGGAGCGGTTTTTGTATGGACGATGGATTAATTTGGATTTTAATTGTTGGGTGTGGTTGTGAATGGCACTTTGTTGAGAGTTATTAAGAGTCATTATTTTTGAAGGGACTGTAGTACTATTGTTGGTTCATTAATGAAACAAATTCATTACTTCATAATTGCTTTATAGTTGTTTAATTGCTGTTAAATTATGTAATTTATTCTTTAATTTCTTTTAGTGGATTAATTACTGCCAATATGAAACATTCTTACAGTCAGATTTTCGTAAGAAGAAGATTTCAATTATTTAAATAAATAAAAATAAATATATTATCACGCCTTCTACCTATTACTGGGCGTGGCACTCTGCCGAAGCAGATCTCGGTAAGTGATATATTTACCAGTTGTCAAATCACGGCCTCCAAAGATGTTAGTGGTAAAGATCTATCGGATGAAGATATACGAGTATTATATGGGGTAGTGGCTCAGTTGTATCAAGTCGGCCTACGCATCCTAAGAACTCTGGTTCGATCTCCACAGCCGGCAAATATTTTCACCAATTTAAAATTACTCCTGTGGCTCCCCCATCATTAACATCTTTGGAGGCCGTGATTTGACGGCTGGTAACCGCACTTCACGCGCATAAATATATCACTTACCGAGATCTGCTTCGGCAGAGTGCCACACCCTGTAATGGGTACAAGGCGTGGTGTTATATTTATTTATACTTATAATACAAAATGTCAATTGCGATGTGGAACTGAGTTTTAATAAATAAGAAAAAATAGGAAATTCCATCACTTGTCAAAGTTCCACAAAAATTTACAGCATCTTTGAATCAACTTATCAGGTCATCATCAAACGGCTGGTCAGTTCAGCTTTAACCATAGACGCGTTTCGTCCTTTAGGGACTCATCAGTATGGTGCGGTCAACTATCCAACTAGATCAACTAGGGGCTAATGAACTGTAATACTTTTTAAGCTGGATGGTCTAGTTGAATAGTTGATCGCACCATACTGATGAGTCCGGAAGGACGAAACGCGTCTATGGTTAAAGCTGAACTGACCAGCCGTTTGATGATGACCTATAAGTTGATTCAAACGTGCTGTAAATTTTTGTGGAACTTTGAGAAGTGATGGAAAATTTAGTTTTTTTCTATTTTTTCTTATTTATACATACATACATACATACATATCTTCACGCTATATCCCAACAAATGGGGTAGCACGAACCCTAAAATCACTCATAAAACATTCACTCATCACACCCATCAAACAACCAGCCATCACCAAACATTTTCATCGAAACACACCACCCTCACTTCAACCACATTTATTATTTATTTATACTTATATTTATTTTATTATTATCTCTTTGTATATAATCAATATAAATACATATAAGACAAAGAAAAAAATTACTTCGAGTGGCGACGCTTAAGCAAACTGCCCGGTGAATTTAAAACAGCTCTACATAATGTAAATATAAAGGTGCGATTTTAATAAGCTGTAAAACAATAAAGAAATATCACCAGTCTGAAAATTTGGAGGATAGTATAAACAATTTATACATTCAATTACAAAATTTAATACCTATTAAATATTAATAATAATTTATTATTTATGAAATGGTTTTTAAATGAATGAAAATTATGTAATACAATAAAATATTTAATCAGAAATTAATTTACGATACAAATATTTTATGAATTTTTTTTTCGGAGGTCTTCGACGTGTGGAGGCCCTAA
The DNA here is from genome assembly GCA_911728475.2 of Pterostichus madidus. NCBI lineage: Eukaryota > Metazoa > Arthropoda > Insecta > Coleoptera > Carabidae > Pterostichus > Pterostichus madidus. The sequence goes on along the minus strand of OU452313.1, from coordinate 30,064,423 downwards.
GCAACTTCTTATTTTGCTTTACATAAATCCGACCTTGGGTAAAACCAAGGCAAAACTTTTATGTCGCTGACTTCTATTATATTCGAAGTATTTCTTTAAAAATTATTATTTATATTTTATATTTTTTTAGCTGATGATGAGTTTTGTTTTAACTCGAAACGTCCCATTTTAAAATATATAAATAAATTATATTGGATTTCTGAAGCCTGATTTTATTAATAATATTTAAAAATTTAAAAAAAATATACGTTACAATTATAATTGCAAATTATATAATAATAAATTCATTAATTAATAAATGTATGCAAATGAAAATGAAATATAATTAATAAATAAAAATAATAATATAAATAAAATAAAAATAAAATAACAAAATAAATGATAAACCGACAACGAAGTTATAATTGATAATGTGGTTATTATATTACTGATTAGCTATTATATGTATATGATAATCTAAAAGAAAATAGTTATTAATTATTGAATTATCATTATGATTATGAATTACTAAATGATTGAGAATAAGTAACCATGTATCTAAAACAAAGCTCGTTTCCTTTAATTGCCAAGTGGCAACTGTACAACTGTCAACTGAGTTCATCAAAGCGCCGAATGCAGCGCTGTTTTCATTTCAAGATGTATCGCGCAATATTCGAGACATTAGATTGTTCGGCACTGGCGTATATATTAAATATTCAAAGATCTTGAATGTCGAATACTTTCAGTATTCGCGGTATTCGAGAATTCGAGGGTGACATTCGCCCATCTTTAATAAAAATTGATCAAAATCTGTTTTTATTTTTATATCGTTTGGCGAAGATTAATTGCGAAATGAAACTGATGATTTAAGAAGTGTAGGATTTTTGATTTTAGTTTTGTTGTTTAGTAATTTCATTAGAGTGTTTAACTGCAATTGTGTGGAATTCACTTTTAAAAACAAACGCAGCAACGACACTCCTTTCGTTTCTTATCTTTTTTATTCGATTTCTGATTTTAAATTGAGTGTTTAACTGCAATTATGTGGAATTCACTTTCAAAAATAAATGTAGAGCAACACTCCCTTCCTTTCTTATCTTTTAATTCGTTTTCAGTTCTTACGTAGAGTGTTTAACTGCAATTGTGTGGAATTCACTTCCAAAAACAAGCGCAGGGCGACACTCTCTTCCTTTCTTATCGTTTTTTTGTTTCATTTTTAGTTACTGCATTGTGTGGACTTTTCTTTCATATACAAGTACAGGCTATCGCTTTCATCTTTTCTAATCTTTGTAGATTCGTTGTTAGATTCGTTATTAGATTCGTTGTTAGGAGTAAGCGTGGGTAATTTGAGATGTTTTATGCATATTTTATGTACGTCGAAGAAAGGAGATGAACGATAAGTGAATAGGAGTGATTGGATAGATGTGATTGAAGGTTTGTTGTGTAATAAATGATTTCGAGTATAATAAATAATAATAAATAAATGAGTTTATATGGAATGATCTATGAATGTGGTTAAAGTGAGGGTGGTGTGTTTGGATGATAATGTTTGACGAGGGCTGATTATTTGATGAATGTAATGAGTGCATATTTTTTGAGTGATTTTAGGGTTCGTGCTACCCCATTTGATGGGATATAGCGTGAAGATATGTATATATGTATGTATGTAATCTATTTATTTTATTGGGAAAACCAAAATATGATACCACTTTTCTCAAATTTAAGCAACATCATATTTTATATAATTTTTAAGATTCAAATCATATTCCTCGTATTCTGAACATTCCGTCTAAGGAATTAATCCAATATTAATATTTGTTGACTAACAAAATGATTTATTTCAATTTCGTTCATCCATATTTATGAAAAAAACTAAATTAAAAGTTTTGTTAATAAAGTGAAATTATAAATGAAGTATTACTAATGTAAAATGTGCACATAATGACAATAATAAAGTATTTGTTTTGGACATTACCAGTTATAATGTAAAATAAATTACAATTAAAGCTCATATAATGAAAAATTAAACCGGTCAATATATCACATGTGTCACACTGTCATTTTCATAAAAATAATTAATATAAATTTCACATTATATATTTCACAGGCCTTTGTAGGCTGGAACAGTGAAATGCACAAGCATAACATATTATTTAATTGCAAAAATAATATATACATGTTTATTTAATTTTACAAGTATTTACTTGTTATTGTTATTCATTGCTGCATTGCATACGTGTGCATAAAACCGTTCATAATGAAATGTTGGATTGTTTGTGCGCCTGCCTGCAATCTGCCTGCAAATTAACTCTGCCAAGCTGAATTGCATTATTCGCAATCATGTGATCATTTTTATTTTATTTTATGTGTGTTGTTATTATTGCACATTTGCCATTAGTAAAATTAATATATATATATATATATATATATGTTTACAAAATAGTAATAAACTCTTTCATTTATAAAATACTAGCTATTACCCGCGACTGCGTTCGCGTGGTCTACAATTTAATGCGAGTACCCGGCATGCGTTACATTGCAACTCAAAGAAAGAAAGTATTTGTGTTTAATTCTGTTTATTGAAGTGCTTTTGGATATACAATATATTTTTTTCTCTTTGGGACGTACACGAATAAATCAGAAGGTTTACCGACGCGTGAGCATGCCACATACAACTGTCCAGGTGAGAAGCATGGATTTTCCTAATTGAAAACTGAAAAGATCCATGAAAGGACGGCGTTTTGCCACGATTAATGAGACAAAGACCGCATCGCTGGAAGAGCTGAAGGTCATACCAAAAAACGCATATCAGAAGTGCTTCGAGGATTGGAAAAAGCGCTGGCACAAGTTTATTATACGAGGGTCGTTCAATAAGTCCTTAGAAAAAAGTAGAAAAAACACTTTTTTTGGGTAAGTTTTTTTTTATTTTTCTACATAATCTCCTTTTAGCTCTATACACTTCTCTAATCGTTTTCCCAAATTTTTTAAGCCGTCCAAAAAGTAGGATTCCTGATGCTCCTCAAAATATGCCTCCGTTTGGGCGATGACCTCCTCATTGGTCGTAAATCTTCGTCCGCCAAGCCATTTCTTTAAGTTTGGAAATAAGAAAAAGTCACTGGGGGCCAAATCTGGTGAATACGGTGGATGTTGCAATAATTGGAACTTTAATTCCGTAATTTTGGCCATCGCAACTGCGCAGGTGTGCACACGTGCATTGTCTTGATGAAAAAGGACCTTTTTGCGTTTCAAATGAGGACGTTTTTCTTTTATTTCTTCGCTCAGCCGGTCCAATAACGACGCATAATACGCTCCTGTTATCGTTTTTCCCTTTTCCAAATAGTCGATGAAGATGATTCCGCGTGCATCCCAAAAGACTGTTGCCGTAACCTTGCCAGCCGATTTCGCCGTCTTCGCCTTCTTCGGAGCCCGTTCGCCTTCAAAAATCCACTGTTTTGACTGTTCTTTTGTCTCTGGAGTGTAGTAATGTATCCAAGTCTCATCCACAGTTATGTATCGACGCAGAAAATCTTCAGGATTACGACGGAAAAGCGCCAAAACAGCCTCAGAGTCCACCACACGATTGCGTTTATTCTCCACTGTGAGCAAACGCGGCACCCATCTTGCCGAGATTTTTTTCACACCTAATTTTTCGTGCAAAATTAAAGCGACTGTGCCTTGTGATATGCCTGTAGCCTCAACTATTTCGCGCACTTTGATTCGTCGGTCACTTAAAACCATATCGTGGATTTGGTCAATCATTTCGGGGGTAGACACTTCTACAGGGCGTCCGGAACGATGTTCATCTTTTGTGGATGTACGGCCACGTTTAAACTCATTCACCCAATTGTAAACAGTTGCAAACACAGGAGCAGATGTGCCATGAACTTCATCCAACTCAGCTTTAATTTCTTTCGGCGTTAAGCCTTTTAAATACAAATGTTTAATCACCGCTCGAAACTCACTTTTATCCATTATTATAAACTATCAAAAGTTTTTCACTACAATTGACAACAACAATGAAACTACGTGACGGCTAAAGCTAAAACTCTAACAGTTGACTAGTTAGGAGTGCTGCTTACTGGAAAAAAATCATTTTCGATACTAAGAGCACCATCTCTTGGATTTTCTAAGGACTTATTGAACGACCCTCGTATCTCTGAGGGGGATTACTTTGAAGGGGACAAAATAGATATTGATAAATAAATATTTTTCGAGAAAAATAAAGTTACCTCTTTTTTGAACAAACCTCCTACGTGTGGCAATATACTATTAAAACACTTACCAATAGATGTAGAATAAATGCTGATTAGAGAATTGTAGAACCTGTAACAAAAAATCGTATGAATTGCATTGATTGTCATTCCATGCTTGTTGTACAATATACTATTATCGCATTCAGTGCGTTCGGAACATACGAGGTTTGTTACAAAAAAAAGTTGACTTTTCAAATATCGCGGGGCTACGTACATTAGATTCTCGGTAAGCTTCGGTTTATAATTTCTGTCTCTTTACTTACGTGGTATCCAAATAACTATTAAATGTAAATAAAAAAGCAATGCAATTCAAAAAAATGTTGGAAAACGCTGCTGCGGATCTTCAATTACTCAATAGTATAAAATAGTAGAAAAACACTCCGCAAAAGAGAAAAATGATACAATTACTCAAACATTTCCACACATTTGCTTCGCGGATATGGGTATGAAATAACTTTGGTTCAGTCGTGTGACAAGTAACACTGTACGAGTTTAGCGAGGCTCTCATACTCATCTATCCTACACGAAACGTCAATTTATTACACTTTATCGGTTCGGAGCAGTTACAAACGAGCTCACGTGCAGCGCCGATACCATATACCTACTATATTATCCACTGAACCAACCACTCGTAAAGAGAAAATGGATGGAATTAGAAATTAAATTTGCAATGAAAATCATTTGTGGATAAATAAAAACAAACTATATATTTCAACAGATTTGCTATCTATACGGGTTGAATTTTAAGGCTCTAGATTTCAACATAACAATGGATTTCCATACTATTTTTTTTATTTTTATGAAACAGTGGCTACAGCTGGTTGTTCAATCGGTCTCCAGTGGTATCAAGTCAGCCTGTGGATCCTAAGAACCCTGATTCGATCCCCACAGCCGACAAAACATTTTCACCAATTTAAAATTATCCCTGTGGCTCCCCCACTACTAATATCTTTAGGGGCCGTAATTTTACGGCTGGTAACCGCGCTTCACGCGCATATATATATATCACTTACCGAGATCTGCTTCGGCTGAGTGCCACACCCAGTAATGGGTAGAACGCTTGATGATATATTTATTTTATTTTTTTTCTTTATTAAATATAAATAAAGAAAGAGATTTGGCTCCAACGATGAGGTCATCACTGAGACAAACGCCTATTTTGAAGAATTGCCAAAATCGTATTATTTGGAAGGGATCGAAAAATTAGAAAAACGTTGGATGAAGTGTATCGAGCTACAAGGAGATTATGTTGAGAAATAAAATATGTTTTGACCAAATAAATCATTTCTTGTTTCATTTTTCAGGGACTTTTCACCCTGCCCTCATATAAGTCGTATTTTAAAGTATACACTGATATTTTCATAAAAAAAAAATTTATTTTACTAAAAGGTTCCCAAACTTTATGTGCCCACGGGCCTCTGAATGGCTTAAGACGGTCCTGACGATTGAAAAACATCAACAATCTCAAAATTAACTGACACTTAGACGAAGTTAGAAGACATGAAAAGCAAAAATATCTGAATAGATGTGCGAGAGAACAGGTTAAAGAAACATCACAATGTCAGTGCCAATAAAAATTCAAATATCTTAAAAACCAATAACTATTTTGAAACATTGAAAGAAACTGAGGTACTGCTCAGATAATCGTTGATCATCATTGTTCTTTTTTTATTGATACAGACGAAAATTAATCTCTTGTTGAAAAGTTAGCGAAGCACTATCACATTAAATTCAATTTGCTGTGGTATAGCCGTGATCATAGTAGGTGGTGTTTATCCGCAGTTGGACGAGTCCACCGCACATTAGCCACAAGGGGAGTGAAGGCATTAAATAGGTCTACTAACCACAGACAACCTTGGATTGTAGAAGTTTAAATGAGCCCACGATATGCGATACAGAGAAAGTAATTAAACATTAATGATATGACCTGCAAATGGTAGAATTAGATCAAATTATACCTCGCCATATTTGCAACTGTAATGTGGCTATTACCTCTGCGCAAATAAGCAATTAAAACTTTGTTTCTAGCGATGCTAATTATGTAGAAGATAACGAGAACCAATCAAACAAAAAGTCTTATTTAAAAAATAGTCTGTGTTGATCGCTTCAATGTTTATTTATATACACAGTGCTCAAGCATTTACAATCGTGGGATAGTTGTCATATTTCTTTAGACACAACTGTCGATTACTAAGAATAGTATAGTTTGAAAATTTGTCATAGTTTTTGTAGGGTTTAATTAACGACTATTTTGAAGATAAATATAATCTTATTACTCTTTTCAATGAGCCTTTGTTGTCGTTCGCTTAATCCGACCATACCTTTCTAATAAATCAATTATGTAATCTATTTTTAAATTGGTATTGTATATTTTCTGCTGTCAAAAGTTACAGTAGTGTTTGAATTAATGTGAACAATAAAGTATTTCCATTTTTAATCAAGATGATGTTCTGGGGCTGTTTTTCTTACATGAAGACTGGATTTTTTGTGCTAATTGAATGGATGATGATGAATTGTTAAAAGTACGAGGAATTACTGGTAAGTAGACTGGCAGAGTGCTGGAAAATTTTAAGCTAAAGGTAAAGCAGTTTTCCAGCAAGTTCAATTCCATGCCATACATCGATGATGGTTGGTTCAATTAGTAAAGCTTTTTAATATATATTTATTACAATAAATTCTTGATCGTACATCATATTTAATACAATATAAAACCATACCATACATGATATCTTTATTGCTGAAATATGAAAGTAAGAGTTGAACAATTCAAAACTCTCATTTAAATTTCGCACTGCCGTATTGCAATTACGTAGTTGCATTAAGCCAATCACAGAGCTTGGTTTGAAACGTTTGTCGGTGCTCAACTTTACTGAGAAGAAGACGAAGAAGAAACAAGCATTCGGCATTCTACGATTTTACTGACAACGCATACGGAAGACAGTGCAACCGACACACGTTACGTGAAGTTACGTGTTATTTATCCCTGTCTTATCTATCTCTCTTTAATTCAAGATGCAACTACGTCATATTTGTTTGTTTCGAAAGTGTTAATATTTTTATCATGCATAATACAAGTTTAAAAAAGTATATATATTTTTGGGTTTAATAATGTTATTATGTAGATTTCGAGTAAAATATAAAATTTTCAAAAAAGTTTTTAAGTGCCTATTATGAAGAAATATTTTACAGACGAGAAGTTTACTTGTCTGGAATGGATAGGGAACTCATCGGATTTAAATTCTATAGAGAAATTGTGGGCTGTATGTAACTCCAGGATTAAGAAAATGGATTGCACAACTAAAACAAAGATGATTGAAGCAGTAATTCAAATATAATTCGATGCTGAAACGACTCCAACAAGTTATTTAAGCCAAAGGCCATATATTTCTTATTGAAATAATAATTTATGTTTATTTAATTACCAATTAGACTCATTTCATAGCTAGTAAACGTATTCTTGAACGAAAACATCCATGTTCACATTAATTTGCACACTATTGTATATAATTTAGTTTAGCAATTTTTTTTCGGAAATAATTTATAAATATACGATACCAAATGTTTAACATAATACTATAATAGTTATTTGTGTCCTAGACCGTAAAATGAGAGTTCAGAATATCGAAGAAGGAAGATGTTGGTTGAGGTGTAGAGGCAGACGACATTCTGAGAAAATCAAACACATTTCGCAGACGAGATCAACATAATAGGGTTTTCTGCGGTTGCATTATGTACATTTAAAAGCTATAAAATTTATAAAAAAAATAAATTATTTAGTACTTATTTAGAAGGTACTTGGTAAAATGGCCGTAGGGCCCTAACAGCTAATACAATTTTTTGTGATAGAAGTATTGGGAGTAAAAGTGAGGGTTAAGTCAAACTGCACAATAATCAGAGATGGCAGCACGGTGTTCAAATTCAGATAATATTTCTTAGAAAATTGTTTATAAATAAAAAACTTATTCAAATTCATTTGCTGTTCTGAATTCATTTATAATTTTTCATGTTACTAGTTTTATATTTTATGAGTGTAAAAAGTGTTCTTCCTATTAGTTTTTTCACCCGTTTACATTCGACAACCGAATTTTACTTCTTCTGTCGGCCCTGAGCAGTATTGCACAAAAAATATTAACTTTGTGGACAAAATATGTAACGCGCACAATATTATAATTTGTCCAAAAAAAAAACACAAAAAAGAAATACATTTTGAAGTTTATTTTACGAAAAACAATGTAATTATGATATTCTATTAGAAATGTTCCTGCTCAGACAACAAAATTACCGTGATGTTATAACTATAAAGGCAGATTCAATTACAAAGAATGTCAAAGCAAAGAAAAATAAAACACGAGTCAAAACAGATTATCATTAAACAAGGGACGCGGTACAAAGAATGTAATATAGAATAATGTAACAAGGCAAACAAAAGACGTGTTACCAGTGAAACACAATAATAAAGAGAGGTAACAATGTGTTTTCAACAATTTAATTTGCGGTTCATTTTTGTTGAAACAAAGAAAATTAGATTTGGTAGTTATGAAATTAGAATTAGTGGTAATGTTATGCTCTTGCAAAATACATAAAATAAAAGTATATATCTCTTCTATAAAATAAATTAGATTACTAATAGACTAATACAGGGTGTATCTATTATTATTTTGGCGGTTAAAATATAAAATTGATACCATTTTAAAAGGTAAGATTGTGGCAACTTCCAAAAATATGCATAGTAATAATAATACATGTAAAATCTGTGATTTTCTTTAAACAATTTTATTTGAAAAGGTAGATAATTTTAACAGTGGGTTCTTCATTCATTCATACATTCTCACATACATATCTTCATGCTATATCCCATCAAATGGGGTAGCACGAACCTTTGAAACATTCACTGAATATTTATTCATTAGATTTATCTGGGAATCAATCTTCGGCAAACATTTCTATCCTGACATATCACTTTAACTTCATCCACAATTATAATTCCTTTCGTAGAAGCTTTTTTCATCCATTTCTTCCTTGGTCCTCCACGTCATCTCCCAAATTCAATTCCACGGATACAGCGTGTTTCAATACTTCAGGGAAAAAGGTTAGATAAGTTTATATATAATTGTAAAAATAAAATAAAAATTTCAACATAATAAATACAGATGTAATCTTTGCCTTTAATTACAAAAAAAATTAGTTGTTCCGACCATTCAATTTACATTTATAATTTAATCATTAATATATATGAAATAACTCTAAAACCAGTAGCCCTAAAAATGTGTACTTCACGTTAAGTGCCAATAAAAAAAATTAAAAATATATTATCACGCCATTTACTTATTACGGGATGTGGCACAGGAGTGATTTTATTGTGGTGAAAATTGTTTGTTCTCAAATCAACAGGCCGATTCGATACTACTAAGCCAACGAACCTTATGTAAAGTGCAAATAATTTAAAGAATTTTTGAATTCATGTAGTTTTTGCTATTTAATTTTTCCTAAAGTATTAAAATAGCCTATATATACCTGTTTCACCTATATTTTATTTATCATACGTTTTACATACTTAAATCATCTCAACTGACTTGCATTCTCATTTTTAACAACATTTTTCTGAATCTCACACTTATTTTAGACATGATATATTTCTATTTTTAATGGGGTGGCTAGCTCAGTGGTATGAAGTAGGCCTGTGGATCCTGAGAACCCTGGTTCGATTCCCACAGGCGACAAACAATTTTCATAATTTCAAAAGCTACCCCTGTGGCTCCTCCACCACTAACATCTTCGGGGGCCGTGATCTGACGACTGGTAACCGCACTTCACGCGCAAAATATATCACTTACCTAGATCTGCTTCGGCAGAGCGCCACACCTAGTAATGGGTAGAAGGCGTGATGATATATTATTATATTATTATTATTATATATTTTTATATTTCATGAAATACATGCAAATATCTCATACTCGTAAAGCACAAATTATAAATTTAATAATGGATCCTAGAGAAAGAACTAGATTTCTTACGATCAAAGCATTCAGCGGTAATTACTACCAACATTGAAAAAACAAATAACAAGTAGTAATGCAGTTAACCTAATAAATAATCCACATTGCTACATTAATCTAATCAAAAAAACAAAAGTAATCATACCAGTTTTATTACCGCTCTAAAAACCAGCTCACTATGACTCATAACGCCACTCTAAAAATATCAAGCACTTCTGCAAACTGCCACCAGATGGAAACATTTAAATTTATCGCTCAAATTAGAGAGAAAAATTCACCACCGGCATAATTAATCGAGCCATTCTTCCAAATTAATATTCTTTCCTGAGCTGTGAATAATTCCAGCGCCATATTTCGTGGAAGAGAAACGAAGAGATGAGTTGAAGAGCGACAAAGAGGAGAGGGTTAGTTGGCGACAACGTCAAGCGCTTATGCTTGTATTTCGCTGGTCTTTGGCTTTCATCGTAGGTTAAATAATGGAAAGCCATTAAAGCAGAGAGAAGAAAATTTATATTCCACGTGGAAATAACACGAAAATTATGCCGGAAACGGAAGTTTACTTCAAGACGTGCTCTTAACTTTGTAGTTGGAAACTTGATGTGTGGTGCGACATTTTTACGAAATTCATATGAGATGTTTTATAATTTCTTACAACAATAAATACAATTGAACAATTAGGAGTAGGAAGGATAAATAATTATAATTACTCCTCTGTGTTTCAAAAAAACGTTTTTAGACTTGAAAATGGGACCAACCCTTAGTCCCGAAACGTCGTCTGTTTTAATAAATTTGTAAATTTAAAATTACAAAAAAAGTCAAGTAATCCAAACACAGAGGAGTAATTATAATTATTTATCCTTCCTACTCCTAATTGTTCAATTAAAACTCAACGGCTTAATAAAACTGAATCTCCATTTTGTGATTCTACAAATTAATAAATACAATTGTTTTCATCAGTTGTTATCAAAGTAACAACGTTCTGGTAAATAAAGTTTGTCCGATAAAAAAATTAAACTTCTAGTGGTATTACTCTAGATAAAAACTTGTTAATAGCATAAAACGCCGTTAATGGGAAATAATTCAGTTAGCAAGTAAATGTGTATATTTGACACAAAATTATTTTATTTTTGTTTTGTACCATCAGTTTGTTACAATGTTATTTTTTCACTAAATGTCACAAAAAATATGCCATTTCACAAATTTTTTACACCGTTAGCGATTTCACTGTACCTACCGTAAAAATATGCTTTCATCACTCAACCATCCTGCGCCATCTACTAACAACCCCAAACTACATTATCCATCGCCTCCACTAACTAAATGCACGTCGCAATGTAATCAATCTCCCAGTCATCGTGTCATTGTCAGCATATGACACGGTGACACGTAGTACACATTTCGGTAGACAGCGACAGGGCGACCAGGCGGTCATCAGGCGACAACGGACACTAATTAAGCCCTTGTCGTGTGTCCGGACTTGTAATGAACCCGGAGTAGGTACCGGAGTCGGACCGGATTTGTCGTTGGGCAGGAAGCGAAGTTCGCGACAAGTGCCCGCTGCCGCCTGGATGGCGGCGGCTGAGGTATAGTTGGAAATCACGCGATGTGCAGTGACGGAGAAAGGGTGGTTTTAGTGGAGAGGGTTTTTATTTTGTTTTGGTACGTTGCACAGCAAGAACTTAATCCTAATTACAGTATAGTGATGGTTATAAAAATAATACATCGTATATCCTAAATCATTGTTTTGAGAAAAACAAGAAATAGTGTTTTAAATGCTGATCTTATAAAATATAAATGTGGATGTATGTAAAACTTGGTCAATGTGGAAATAATGGAGATACGAGTTATTATTATTTTTTGCATTTAAGTGATGATATATTTATTTTTATTTATTTCATAAAATAATAATTAATTATGGGGTGGCTAGCTCAGTGGTATGAAGTGGATCCTGAGGAGCCTGGTTCGATTCCCACAGGCGACAAACAATTTTCAAAATTTCAAAGGTACCCCTGTGGCTCCTCCACCACTAACATCTGGGCGCCGTGATTTGACGACTGGTAACCGCAATTCACGCGCAAAATATATCACTTACCGAAATCTGCTTCGGCAGAGTGCCACACCCAGTAATGGGTAGAAGGCGTGATGATATATTTATTTATTTATTTTATTTTATAATTACAAGTTATTACAAGCTATTTTTCAAATGGGGTAATGGCTCAGTGGCATCAAGTCGGCCTACGGGTCCTAAGAACCCTGGTTCGATTCCCACAGCCGATAAACATTTTCACCAATTTACAAATTACCCCTGTAGCTCCCCCACCACTAACATCTTTGGGACCGTGATTTCACGGCTGATAATCGCAGTTCACGAGCATAAATATATCACTTACTGAGATCTGCTTCGGCAGAGTGCCACACCCAGTAATAGGTAAAAGGCGTGATGATATATTTATTTTATTTATTTATATTTTTCAAATTGTAATGTTTCGTTTCTTAGAAAAACTATTCTAAATATTCTTATGAATAATGTTGTCACATCAACATTTCCATTGCTCGGATTTAGCAAACAAAGTCAAAACAAAGCTTTTACTATCAGCCAATAAAATCTATCGGAAACCTGACATATCCCAATGAGTAGTATAGATTGTTTTTTGCGCTACCAACATATTTTAACTTGTTATGGTCAGTTCAATTTACCGAACTGACAGATTATGACAGATTAAAATAATTCAATAAATTTTTATTTATAATAATGTTGGTATCGTTAAGTGCTTGAAACAGGACTTGAATATTAGAAAATCTCGACCCTGCCCTGTTATAAATCACTTACCGGTACTTATGTTGTATCGTATCAAACGCGAAGCTTACTGCTTGAAAAATTCACTGTAAAGTAAATATATCATCACGCTATTTTACCCATTACTGGATATGGCATTCTGCTGTAGCATATCTATGTAAGTAATATAAAATTGCGCGTGAAATGCAATTACCAGCTGTCAAATCATATCTCCGAGACGCGATCTTGAAGGGGGAGTCACAGAGGTAATTATTGTGAAAATCTGTTGTTGGTTGTGCACAAATCGAACTCGGGTTTTCACATCCGCAGTTGGATACGTTGCCTCTGAGCCATATATCCCATAAATATTGATTGCCAAGTCTTGGAATTTTGGATGACTCGACTGCTATATCTTACTAGGTTAAGAACGCAATTTAGAAGTTTGCCAAAAACTTGCAGTGTAGTAAATATTGCAGTTTTTAATATTTTTACTGTATCATGAAAGGTCAAGGATGCAACGCATGCAATAAAAATGAAGATTTTGTTCTGGCCATTCGCCGGAAATTAATATCTTTGTACAATGACACATAAATATTGGATATTGCAGATTTGTATGTCTTTACAAGAATACTGGAAATTCATATATACATTTTATCCAGTAAAGAACAAAAAGCACAGAATGGAAAGTTGCCAAGAATATAATAATAACTTAGATTTCAAAATGCAAATATACCAAGCATATAACAGAAAATGTCTTTCCGTTTCTAATAAATAAATAAATTTTAGATGTGCGTATTGTGGTGTTAGAAATTCATGAAGCTTTCTACAAAATGATAAAGGAAGAATAATAAAATGCAAATTTTTCTAAAACCATTATAATAACTTATAAAATTCAAATTTATTGACTGAAAAAAATCAGTAAGAGTTCAGTTTCAACTTTGTTTTAGCCCGTACCGAGAAACGAATCTTTTTATGTGACATTAGTTGTATTCCATTTGCCACTTACATCAACTGAAATTAACAAACTGATTTACACAGGAAATAATATTTCTTCAAACTGAGTCTAAAACAATAAATTTAATAGTACATTTAACTTGTACGAAGTAAATCAGTCAAATTGAATGACAAATAAGTGATCTGTTTTAGTAATTGTAAGTTAAATCTTATTCAAATGGCAAATAGGATACATGTATTATCTGTAGATAAAATAGATAACGGAAAAGCAAGGGTAGTGGTTAGAGTTAAATAAATTAAATTTTCGGATGTTAAATTAATTTAATTTGAATTCGGATATTTAGTTAAACAAGACTGAAAGTTACTACTTAATTAATTTAAATCAATTTGGGATAAATTAGATAACATCAGTAAATGAACTGAATTAAGTAAACTGATTTACTTAATAGGGTGTTTTACCTTAAGCTAAAACCGAAACAGTAAGGGACATTTTTTTAATCAGTTGTTTATTTAATTGATTAGGCTAATCAATAATAAGTAACTATAGTTTCATTTATTATTTAATTATTTACTCATGGTTTACATTAATCGAAAGTATACCAGTGACTAAAAAACTTGACCTAAATCTAGTATTGAAAATAAAATGAGCGAAATAATTAAGTGATTTAGTTCAGTAAGTGTAAGATAGATTTGATCCAAATGGCAAAAGGAATATGCTTATTGTAAAATATATTTTTCTGAAACCGGCAAGAAAGTATCTACTTTCCTAGTCAATTTTAGTGAGGAAACTAGATTTTTACCATAATAGTCATGTAAAGTACGTATCTAAGGCTACAACAAAAATAACAGTCTGGAAAAGTACAAAACAGTCTGGTAAATATTTTACCTGACTGTTTTGTAATTATAATTTAATTTACAGTTACTGTGCACAAAAATATGTATAGAAATAATTGAAATATCTTTAATATATAATATTTATCGTGTAATACGCCGTAAAGATAGAAATTTAGCTGGACGAGTCCAACTGACTGTCAATTTTATGTTTTGAGTGGTTGAAGGTTTTAAATTTTTTAGCAATTTTTAAATCAAGAACTTCATTTAAATCGATACGAAAAATCTTGTGTACCAGAAACTGTTTTGCGAGTGCTCACAAAAGTACAGTTTCTGGACTAGTGATATAAATAACTATTGCTTGAATTTTCTTCAGAGTAAGTTATATAATTCGTACACCACCCCATATTTTCTTATATTAAGAAACACAGATAAAAGAAATACTCAAAAAAATCATCATAAATAAGTTTCTCAACAATCATAAATCTGTTTCTTTCAACAAACAACCCCAAAAGAAACACAAAAACCCACAACTTCATCAGATGATGAAAGTTCATTGCCAAGAGCATCGAACCAACTGCAAACGACCAGGAAGAACATCAGCACAGCTTTTTCAGTCGGGACATCCGCCAAATCGATATCACCACAGACATTCACACAAACACAACTACACGTCCGTCCTGCACGCAACAATTCGCTCCGAGTCATACCACGCCACATAACCGCACGATATTGATTCAATAATGTGCCCCGAGTCACGAGTCGCCTCGTGGTGGGTGCCACCCTGCTTGTGGTTTGTAATGACCTTGAGGTCATAGTTATGTGTGTCATCTGTGAGTTATGTTAGGTTGGCATGAAACTACGGAAGGATATGGAAATTCTTTGTTGGGTTTAATAAGAAATTCTTTTTTGGTGTATTTAGAGAAATTAAATTCTTAGGGGGATATAGGTCGTGGTCTGGATTACAATAATTGGAGATATCTAAATATTTGTATTATCTCGATGTTCTTGGAAAATATACTAACGGGAAATATCCTCGCGCGGTTTGATAGTATGGAATATTGTTTTTTGACTGTACTTTATTTGCAAAATGAACAAGTCCAAAAATTAATAGATATCTAATATTAAGAAACCACAGTATAACATATAATAATTTAGTACATAGTTTTCTGTTTACAACTGATTGAAAAGAAATAAAAGACTTGTTTTAACAATTTAAATAACAGTTTAGAACAGTAGAAACAATATACTGTTTCCAGAGTTAGGTTATCCCTTTATATAGGTTAAATTTGACATTTTCTAGAAATTCAGAGAAAATTTTATTTTAATTCAAATATTTTATACTATTCAGGGCCAGTTTTTCAATCACCGGTTTACTCTCGATTAGTGTTAACCATGTTTAAATAATAATGGCAACTATAGTTTCCATTATTATTTAATCATGATTAACATTAATCGGTGATTGAAATGATGGGATGGCTAGCTCAGTGGTATGAAGTCGGCCTGTGGATCCTGAGATCCCTGGTTCGATTCCCACAGGCGACAAATTTTCATAATTTGAAAAAGCTATCCCTGTGGCTCCTCCACCACTAACATGTTTGGGGGCCGTGATTTGACGACTAGTAACCGCACTTCACGCGCAAATATATCTCTTACCGAGATCTGCTTCAGCAGAGTGCCACACCCTGTAATGGGTAGAAGGCGTGATGATATATTTATTTATATTTATATATACACCAAGGCAGAGAAGTATATTTTTGTCTCGGGATATCAAGTTGAAGCCGAGGGCTACAATTCATCGAAGGAAAAAACACTTCACTCACGAATTAAAAGTATATATACATTTTTTCCTGGACTCCAATATTTAAAACGAATACTTATTATTAGAGCGCAGATTTTAAGCATTTTGCATATTGGTTGTATTATAATGCTGTCGATTATTTTGCTTATTTTGCTTTTTTCACAGATTTAAGCTTATTTTTACTTATAAGTGCTTATTTTTATTTTTTTAAATATATATTAATTTGTATTTCGTATTTGTTAAATACACAAGTCGATGCATTTCACCTTCACCTTCAATTAAAGAATGTCATCGTATTTTAAAAAGTAATCCTCTAGAACAAAATTTAGCTTATCTACAATCAAATTATGCCTTTGTCAGTCACTACATAGAAACATTCGAACAACAAAATATAACGCTTATAGATTCTGTGCAAATAATATTAGATTCTCAAAAAAAGGTAAAAGATGTTAGAGGACAAATTGGAAACATAATCAATAAAAAGTTCGAAGATGTTTTACGAAAGAATGAAGGGTTTGATACCCTCCACAAAATTTCCATGGTGCTACAGGGTAATCATAGGGATGATTTAAACATAAATGTCCCTTTGAACATTTTTAAGTATGCTCCAATAACGTCTTTCGATGTAGGAAGAAGCTTCTCCATTTATAAATCAATTCTAACAAATAGGAGACTTACTATGGAAAACATCGAAAAATATATAATTGTAAATTGTTCTGAAGACAATGATTAAGTCTGATTGAAGATGTTATTTATATTATTATTTTATTGAAAGATATAAATATAATTTATAAATTAAGTACTGTTTGCCTTTTTTGTAGTGTTTTTAACTTTTTGCTCCTTTTATAGAGTTTTATAGATTTTTGCGTTTTCTGAGACGACGATTGAAATTAGTTTTATTAAAATTCAGATTGTACTGTAAACTGTAGTCTGTATACCACATCTCTACTGTAATTGGAATTACCTTTCTATTGTGTACAGCAATAAAATTACTTTTACTTCTTTATATTTTCCAGGATTAACATCAATATATAAAAAATATTCAAAAACTATGGAAAATTATCCATATCGCTGACAAAGAATATCATTTATCCCAAATGTGCCCATTTACATATATCATATGTATAATATATTCCACCTAAAGACGTCAAATAAAAAAAAATGACTTCATATAAGAACTACGATAACTGTAATGCTTCTGCATTTACATACCAACCGTAGTAATAGTATTTCACATGAAAGATATTCGTCAAATTGAGGAAATCCGTTTGAATAATTACTCTCTCGTTACCCTTTTTGATACAGGACGTCACGCGAAATTGAAATAAAGGGAAATATTGTGATTTTTGTGGGTTTTGTAAACGCCAAGCGCACATTTCTCGTTCGGGAGAACTTTTGGTAGTCAGGCAAAGTGTCAGATATAAATTTATGATAAGAGTAAAATATGTAATGGCATTTGTATAACAATGGGCTCTAATCAAATTATAATAATATTTTAGTTCCTTTTGTTTCTATTTATCAGTAGGTTGGCAACTGGGTCAATGTCTTTATTTACAATGATTTAATTCTTTTGTTGTACAGTGTAGGAGATAAACTAATGGAAAAATGTTTATTAGTTGTATTCAGGGCCGGATTAACACTATGAGGGGCCCTAAGCACAACAGATTTTGGGCCTCCTTCACTGTTTCAACAAAATTAGTCTTTAGAATAAAGTAATCTCGTTTGTAATTGTATATACCATTGTTTTTAAACAATTGAAAATAAGTATATTTAGAATATAGCGTATATAATATATATAAAATGAATTATATATACTTTGATTTCGTCAATTATGTGAGTATGGCACTGACGTATTACCTTCTATGTCGAGCGCGCGAAACTTGTCAGAGTGGAAGGGGGTATGCTGTCGCCAATAGAGGGATCACTTATGGGATACTAGACACTGCAATACACTTTGAAGATGAAGTGTTATAGGCGCGAATTTTTCGTCTTTAATACAAAATCAACAAATTCTTGACGACCTTTAGAAATGACCAGCAGTTAGGCATACGCAAACTTATAAATTTCAGTAGTTTCTTTACTTCGTTATTTTTTGCCCAGAAAAATTATAATAATTTTATGAGGTAGCTAGCTCAGTGGTATCAAGTCGGCCTGTGGATTCTGAGAACCCTGATTCGATTCCCACAGGCGACAAACAATTTTCACCAAATTAAAATTACCCCTGTGGCTCCCCCACTGCCTAACATCTATGGGGGTCGTGATTTGACGGTTGGTAACCGCACTGCACGCGTAAAATATATCACTTACCGAGATCTGCTTCGGCAGAGTTCCATACCCTGTAATGGGTAGAAAGCGTGATGATATATTTATTATAAAATATTTTTACAAATTTTTTTTTACAATTTCCCAATGTATCGGGGCCCTAAGCTATAGCTTAGTCAGCTTATGCTATAATCCAACATTGGTTGTATTCGATTCACTTTCATAATAGTGAAGTTTTTATTTGTTATAGTTTAGATAGTTCTAATGATAAAGTTTATGTAATGTACAACCTACACTGACTGTACAATGTACAGTCTAAAGCAAAATGCGGAAATTGTCCGGCAGGAAATGTAAGGGAATATAATTTTACTTGATTATTATCTGCATACATCAACGAGTTATCTTGATATGTCCTTCAGCATGTACTTGTACGCTGTGCAATTATTTAAACTGAATTTATAATTATTCAGAATTTTCCAGAAAAAACATTTTAAATAAAATAAATAAATATCATGCCTGTCTACATTGCTACAGTAGATTGTAGTGATATATTTTTGCGTAAGAAGATCGGCCACCAGTCGCCAAATCACCAAAGCCTCCAAAGATATTAGTGGAAGAGGAACAAAATAAGTTATTTTAAATAAATTTAAAAATAAATATATCATCACGCTTTTTATCCATTACTGAATATAGCACTCTGCCATTGAAGATCTCGGTAAGCGATATAATTATGCGCGTGGAGTGCGGTTACCAGGCGTCAAATCACGGTCCCTTAAGATGTTAGTGGAGGGGAAGCTACAGAAATAATTCTAAGTCGTAAGAAGAAACCTTCCTTTATAAATATGAATTACTAGTTATACCATTAAACCTCAATTTTTAAACCAGAAAAATATGTTAATATTGTTGTACCATACTTTATTTATTTTTATATTAGTTGTTACACTACACAACAAGAATTTAATCCCAATTACAGTACAGGGGGCATACAGCTTCCAGTGGAGTCAAAACCATTCAAACAAAATCATATTTTAATATAAGTTGTGATCAGCGAGATTTGATTACACGACTTCTGATTTGAGATATAAGTTTTATCACGATTTTATCCATTAGGTTTCGTTTGCCTCCTACGATTAAAATAAAAAATAAATAAATATATCGTCACGCCTTATACCTATTACTGGGTGTGGTATTCTGCCGAAGCAGACCTCGGTAAGTGATATATTTATGCACGTGACGTGCGGTTACTAGTCGACAAATCACGGCCCCCAAAGATGTTAGTGATGGAGGAGCCACAGGGGTAATTTTAAATTAGTGTAAATATTTTGTCGGTTGTGGGAATTGAACCAGGGTTCTTATGACCCATTGGCCGACTTGATACTACTGAGCCATTACCCCTACGATTGATTCGTGTTATTTTAATACACATTTTCCGTTGTCGTTCATTGGTGGGTTTCATTAATGTATAGAAAATCGTACATTAATGACCCCTATTAACGCATGATTTTTTATTAATAAACGATTTTTTTGGATGCGTACAACACATGTAATCTAGCATAAATTAGCTAGTGCTAAGTTATAGCAAAATGCTAAACGGAATTAACCGAAATGATTTTGACACTTCTAAAAACCTAAACATTCTAAGAACTGTTGTCAAAAGATTTGTGACAGATATGTTAATAACCTAACAAATTTTTCCTAGAATAAAATTTGATTTTCTCCAAATTAAAAAGATACGATCTATGGAAAAATATTGTAACTAACTCTTGTGTTAATCGGTGATTAATTATCTCAACAATGATTTGATTATTAATCAACCTTATTAACACAATAGTTAATTAAATAAATATTAAATTCAGATCTATTTCTTTTTAAATCATTAATATCAATTAAAATTTTAACAGGAATCAGTACAGGGACAATTAGCTTTCGACAAAGTAAAATGAAAACGTTCGTTTTCCAGCAATAACACGGACTAAAATAATAATGTTTTTAGATCTGACTTTTTATTTATTTTGCTTAATGTACTCTACTGCCTAAGTAAGTTCCAAGAGTATAAAATTCTTGTAAAAGAAATAAGATTAAATAATAGGTAGTCATTCTCATAAATTATAAAAAGGAAAGAAAATAGTTCAAGATCACTGCGATAAAAATTCCAGCCAACTTAAAACGATTGTACCAACTGCATTTTTAAAATTTATGAAATTCCCCAACATCATTGTAAGCCGCAGTACATAAAACATGTGAATGGAGCAATAGAATGCACAATATCTGCTATTGCCGTCGTCACATCATTATTCAAACTCTTGTTTAAGTGGTCTTATTTTGTAACTTGCACTAACACCACAGATTTAAATGTAGATTATTAATTAGTTTAGTAGCGAACTGGTTCTTTATCTTGTTACTATTATATCATAAGTGAAAGTTTGTTTGCAAGATTTATTTCTTGTTAACAAACAATTGCAATCGTTTTTATCAACGTATTTTTATCGTTTACTTGTTATACTGCATTATTAATTATTGTACGGCCATTAACATTTGTTATCTTGTTATCAAATTATAAATAAATATGTTTGCAAATAATAAATATATGTGGTGATTTAAATATCTAGCACACTGTTTAGTTATACTTTGTTCCACATAAGAATGCAGTTGAAGAGTACCTACTTAAGAAGATGTCACTAATCAATAGTATAGAAATTCTATTTAAATTTACAAAATAGTTTTGCAGATATTTGTCATCATTCTAACGTTTTAATAGTGCATTATAATTAAAAATCTATGTGTATATCTTCAATAATACTTGTTAATGGGGTGGCTAGCTCAGTGGTATGAAGTCGGCATGTGGATCCTGAGAACCCTGGTTCGATTCTCACAGGCGACAAACAATTTTCATAATTTCAAAAGCTACCCCTGTGGCTCCTCCACCACTAACATCTTTGAGGGCCGTGATTTGAAGACTGGTAACCGCATTTCACGCGCAAAATATATCACTTACCGAGATCTGCTTCGGCAGAGTGGCACACCCAGTATTGGGTAGAAGGCGTGATGATATATATTTTTTTTTTACTTTTTATTTTAATTATGGAATAGGACAGTTGCAAATTTTTTGAAAATAAGTTTGTTAGAAAGGGTATGGCATATTATGAACATTATTTTAAAAATATATGGAGTAGGTAGCACAGTGGCATCGTGTCGGCCTGTGGATCCTGAGAACCCTGGTTCGATTTCCAGTGCCGATAAACATTTTCATCACATTAATACTACTCCTGAGGCTTCCCTGCAACTAACATCATTTGGGGCCGTGATTTGACTGTTGGTAACCGTACTTCACACGCAAAAATATATCACATACCGAGATCTGCTTCGGCAGAGTACCACGCCCAGTAATGAATAGAAGACCTGATGATATATATTATATATATTTAAAAAATATTTTTTTTCTTCAAAGTTTTGAAAATATTATAGTAAAAATAACAACGCCAATATCTCGTGCAGAAAACTATCCCCCACTTTTATGACATCATAGGTCATGGTGCACTTGTATGGCAACCAATAGGAAGCTTGCTCATGACATATAAACAAAAATGGTTATAAACGTCAACATTTTGTATTGAAGTTTTAAACTTAAAATATTAAGCAAGGTAAATAATATATTCATTAGTTTTACTATTTAGTCGAATAATTAGATCTTTCTACTGCTTGCCACCATAATTTCTTTTATTGGGTAGGCATACAGTAATCCTGCTTACTCATAATTCTTATACTTTATAACATTTTGAATTTTTTTGTTCTTTAGATAAAAACAATATTCTGATACTTTTTCGTTTGTTAAAAAATTCAAGCTAGTACAAATTTTACTCACTTACCGCGCTATTGCACCAAAACCTATGACATAGGAGCGTCATTTTAAGTCAAGTGATTTATTTGAACATTTATACATTTTTGAATAATTTAGAATTTTTTATTTGTTAGCATTATTATAATTCTGTTTTCACAAATAATTTTTATATAAGTAAAACAATTCATATTTAATATTGTATGCAAATAGAAACTTCTTGCAACCACCCCATTATAATCTGAAACTAGATATAAAAGTTATACTTGTGTATTTAAACATTTGAAGTAGTACCTTACTTTATATTTAAATATATTTTATTAAATCAGTAAGTGCCTCATTACAAAACAAGAAAAATTAGAGAAATGGGTCCAACAGGAGTGAGTTTTTTTAAGATTAAAGCACTTAACGATCGAGTGTTATATACATTTTTTTGAACAATATGACAACGAAACGAAAATAACGACGTTATTTTTATAACAAGTGTCGAAAAAGGTTCGTTACGTGTTATAAACAACATTTTTCCTACAACTGTGTGATTTAGTAAATCACTAATTTATAAAATTTATAAAATTTTAATGATATTACATGAGAACGATGTTTTACGGCGTTGCTATGGTTTGTTTGTTGATTGCTTGCACATTGTTCTACATTATTTAAAAATATTTCACTAACGTCAAGATAATTTCTTCAAAATCGTCTAGATTGGAATACTACAGTGAGTGATTCTTCTTTATCATAAATACCTCCAAAGATAATTGAAGCTCCGGATCATGCTACGTTGCATCTATTTTCGACAATGACAATCAACCTGCTGCTGGTACTTCTAAAGCCTCCGAAATTGTTCTTCATAATATTACTGTTAATATTATGAACAGGTACGGAAGAAATTAATGTTTCTTTAGACAGTACAAAATTTCCACTTCACATTATGTCAATATAAGCAACTGTAACAACTGTGTTAATAATATACACAAACAATAAATATTATGTATTTCACTTACTTAAAACCATTTATCGACATATTTTATTTTGTTCGGTTCTTTTTATTAGTTGTGTACAGATTAGATATATTGCAATTGAAGGTTATGTTTATAAACGTCAAAATATACTACTGCATATTTACTAGCGCTGGCTCACTGCATCTTCTTCTTCCATAAGCGTCTGTGGCCAAAATATGAATTACGCGCTTGGTGCGAAATTTAAATCGCTCTCAAAAAAAACTTTTTTTACAGTTGCGTAATGAAGCACTTTCCGCACTAGTGTTTCTTTGCTTTCAGAAACGCACTTGGTCTGCATTCATCTACTTTCCATACGTAACCAAGGCAATTATAGTTACGTTATAACAAAGAAATCGCACAGTTGTAGGAAAAATAATTTACCGACCTAATAATTGTTGTCATGCCGATCACTGCTGGGTCAGTAAATTCATCTGCACATGCCAATATCAGGGCTGATAAGTAAAGAAAAAATATTCGAAAACATTCCGTTTATTTTTACATTAAAAAAAACATTTTTTTATTGGGATTATTGGTCAATATTAGGACCATAACCCACGTATAAATTGTGAAAATATTTTTGTACCAAACGTTGGAAATTCTAATAAAAACAACTAAATTTTCTACCACATTTTTATTCATAAATATTTTACAGTGGAAAATATAAAATACTAAACGTTCAAGATATTTTGAAAATACTATAACTATTGAATTAAATAATACTCGTAAGTATTTTATGGCAATACAAATGGTAGTGTACAACGAAGTACGTACGCAATTAAATTTATAGCAACACAATTTTAACGACACATATTTTGATTTTTATTGTTAATAAATCTAAGATTGTTTAATTGACTCTTTATTGACTGACTATAAAATTTAATGACTAAAATAAGAGCTACTACAAATAATAAGTAATAGCAAGAATCAGTCGAGCACACCATAAAATGCAATATCATTAAGTACCCAAACTAACGCACATCACAAGTGCTTGTATCAAATAAAAACACTTGAAACATCATTATAGTAATTTACCAAGTCAACTTGACACATATACATTATTTCGCGAAATTTCCACCGATAACTACCATGTTGCATGTTAGCGAACTCTTATAACCAGCCACCCACACATGTGCTTTCTATAGTACGTACGAGAACGCACAAAAACATGTGTGAAAGTGTATGGGTACCTTACAAGCCCTTAGGGCATTATAGCGTTGAGGAGTGCTTCTCAAAATTTTAACAGACGCGGACTATTACAATAGTATATTATTTTATAAGGAAGTAAAGTGATACTTTTTGTGGTGAATCTGATGATATTGACAGACGATCGCAGCTACAAATGCAGCACAAAAAGTCACTTACGCATCACATAAAATATGTAATTTTTTCTTCATATGTGCCAATTACACATTTTTGTGTCGTATAATTTTATACACAATTCTGACTAATGAAACTTTGATTTTAACGAGCGTCAGAAAAGTCAAACTTTAATTGTTTCTATGCAGTTTTGAAATGTCATCTTTTTCTGACATTTGAAGAAAAATTGTATTACCTATTCAGGTATCTCACGACAACAGTGCTATTTTTTTTTTTTTACGTCATGTGAAAAAAGTTGCTTGATAGATCACACAATTAGTACGCCGATGTTTTAAATTATACAAAAAATATAATTGTTTATAAGTCAATTCGGATACGAGAAATTCAATTCTGTTGGGCGCATTTTATATTTTGTTTAGTTTTTAAGATTGACTCTGGAAAAAATTAAATTTGTCTCAAATTTAACTTCATCAGATTTTCTACTTTCTTGAGACTTTATCTCAAAAACTAAACGAAATATGTATATGCGTTCTAGACATTGAATTTATCGGTCTTCAATGAACTTATAATCAGAAAAAAAATTACCATAATTTTCTCCGAAAACAGTTTTTGAACAATAAAGAAGATATATGCATTTGATGACTTTTCCATTGGATTCGACGGGTTTTTGTTACAATAATTGTATTAGAATTTTTTTTGGAGCAAACAATTTGAAATTGGTCTAAAATAGAGCAAAACGCAATGAAAATTTGAAAAAATATGAAATTGCTAAAAATTTGCATAGTAGTCGGACTCAAAGAATTCAATATCTTAATAACTTGTTTAGTTTTTAAGATATAGACTCCGGAAAAGTTGAATTTTTACCAAGTTTTACTCATTTCATATTTTGTATTTTTAGAATATCTCAAAAACTAAACGAGATGCGAAGACGCGCAAAAACTCAATTCATCATTAAAAAATACGAGAAGTTAAATACCTTTCAGTTTTATTTTTAGTGAATCTCTCTTAAGACTTGCGCGAAAACTAGGCGAGATACAGTAAATTTCATGCGAGAGTGAGATCGATATTGCAGAGATCTATATTTTACATTTATCGTCTCGTCTGGCCTTTTGTGCTATTTGACTAGGATAATCTTACAATTTTTTTTAATTTCTTGGTATCCATGCGCATTTTTCTTTATTTTTGTTAAACTATGTATTTATATATTTAAAAAAATATAATATGACTATCGACGTAAATCATATCATGATTAATTTTATGAATTGCGGCTACCTGCCGTCAAATCAGTGCCTCTTAATATATATTAATGGAGAGGGAATTACAAGGATAATTTTAATCTGCTAAAAATCAGTGATATTAAAGACATTGAATTGAAACTACCAAACTGTGAGATTGATGGGCTATTTGATGGACGTAGGGAGATTAAACTTTGAGAAGCACTGACTTGCTAAACACAACGAATCGCCTCTCCTACCTCGAATCAATGGTGGCAAACTTGCAATCTTTGGCTACGATCATAAAAGGATTTCCAGCATCGTAAATAACCGTGAAAGAAAAAAATAAAGCCGGTGAGTTCCGCGTGAGTTATCGTAGGTTCGCGTGGCGATCGCAGCGCCACGGATGTCTCGTGAAGTTGTGAAACCGGAGCCGCAGGGCCAAGTTTGAGGTTACGTGATGGATGTCTGATCAAAAGGCGGCAAATTTATATTGGAGTAAGCTACACGCGACCTGACATGAATGAAAGCATAAAATGAGAATTATGTGCGTGCAAGATTCATTTGAATTCAAAGATTTTCATAGATTTTGCTTTGTTTCGCAGGTTTTTATGTTGCTGCGTAAATCTTTCACTGAATTTACGCACAGTATTTAAATTTAATAGTCATTTATCACATTAAATTTATGTAATCTGAAAATGAGAATCCTACAGCTGAAACTGAAGTTTTTACCATTTTTAACATTTGTCTTAACTATTGTTATTATTATAAAATTTAATCTTTGCAGACTTGGTAATGGTCAAAACCGATTAGTGAAACTTAGTCTCAATCAGAGCTGGGCAAGCTACTTATAAAAAGTAGCTAAGCTACAGCTACAGCTATAAGCTATATTTTGTAAAATATAGCTAAGCTACAGCTAAAAGCTTTCGTTAAAGTACCTGTTAAATTTTAAAGCTACTTTTTAAAATTATTGTAAAATAATTAAATTTGCCATTGTCCTATGATCACTCTTTTGTTATAATGACTGTTAATTTACTATTATGTACATAAATATGAAAAATAGCAAATACCATCTGGCACCTACTGTGTATTTTTGCGTATTAGAGCCAGTTAGAACCGGCAACAAATAATTATTTTGTGTGGGTTTAGCTTGTACGCATGCGTACTTTGTTGACCTTCTGCTTAAAAAGTAGCTTTAAGCTACAAAAAGTAGCTTCAAGCTACAGAAAGTAGCTTTAAAAGTAGCTTCAGTTGTTATTTTTAAGCTAATAGAAAAAAAAGTAGCTAGCTACAAGCTACAGCTATATTTTTTCACAGTTAGCTAAGCTACAGCTACAGCTAAGGTAAATGTAGCTAAGCTAGCTACTGCCCAGCTCTGGTCTCAATTTAATAAATTTCAAAGTTATCCTATGTAAAATTCATTTCTACTTATCGTTATTCGTTAATAGAAGTATTTAATGTAATAAATAAAGTGAAAAATATAGACTGATTTTGTAGCAGAATATAATTCTTTACTGGTCAGTTGTACCAACAAAACTTAAATTTTAACCTTAGTTTAAATTAATAAAGCAAATTGAAGGTACATATAGTATGGAATAATTGATATTGCGTCAAACAAAATTCGAATTACGGAAAATTCGAGTTATAGAAAATACACAAAAAATACACGACAAAAAAATGTCCAATCAAATTAGGTGAAACATTTTCAAGCCAATGGTCATGAGTTTGCAAATCCGCTGCAGCACTTCCACCACAAATCACCTTTTTGACAATATTATGCCTTTTTCTAAACTTATCTAACCATTCTTACACTAGATAAAAAATCTACATGCCCTAAAGCCTCTGCAAATTCTTGAGCTTTTTCTCTAATTATGGTTGCCGAAAGAGGTAAATTTTTATTTCGTGCAGTGGTTGCCCACTTGATCATAACTTCGTCAATATCATCATATACACAGGTTGTAAGCCTTTTGCGTTTATTGCTAACACCATAGTCTTTGATGTTTTCTATAAGTGTATCCTTGTTTTTCAAAATGGTGGACAAGGTGCTGGGAGGAATACCAAATTGTGCAGTAATATCCTTTTTTTCTTTACGCTTTTTTCTACTTCGGTGATTAATAAACATTTTTCTTCAAGTGATAGGCACTTTAAATTTCACTTTGCCATTTTAGAGGTGCACTTCCATAACAGTACTAGACGGAAGAAAGCTTTAATTTCCTCTGAACTTGTCGTCAACTCGAACTCGTCCACAACCTAAGGGGAAATCCCTAGTTTCACTGTCCGTAACTAGGAATTGCCCAGAAAAATTCGACTTGCTAGTGAAATATCAGTTCGAGTTACAGAAATATTCGAGTTATAGAAATTCTACTTAGGGAGATAAAAATATATTAAAAATAAAAGGAAACGTAAATATTTGTGATAAAAATTCTAGTTCTAGAAGTTCGAGTTAGAGATTTTCCAGCATACTCAATTTAACTTCTCCGTATCTACCTGCTATCGATTTCAAATCTCCCCGTATATGCAGACTTGTTATCACTTATTTATATGTATATTACCACCCACACAAGCTGTGAAACTATAAAATACTACTCAAACCACATTGTAAACCCCATCTGCTCTTGCAGATACCCACCGCGCGACAGCTTGATGCTTTTCGAATGGCACATATATGTTTCAACCTACGTTCCGGTTTGATACAGCGAGATGAAATGATGAAATGACTTGTTGAGTTTGTATCCCAAGACGAGAGATGGTTTACAGTTGGATAGACAGATTGGATGGAGTAATTATTTTAGAGGGTTAATTAAAAATCGTACCAGTATTACAAAGAATAACAGACCCTTTACGCATGAGTTACAGCGCAACAATTGGAAAGTGAACTAGGTACGAAAAATTTGTGAAATATAACTTGATCCTATGAAGAGCTGGGCAGTAGCTAGCTACTTTTGTAGCTTAGCTACTAGCTTAGCTACATTTATCTTAGCTGTAGCTGTAGCTTAGCTACTAGCTTAGCTACATTTATCTTAGTTGTAGCTGTAGCTTAGCTAACTGTGAAAAAATATAGCTGTAGCTTGTAGCTAGCTACTTTTTTTTCTATTAGCTTAAAAATAATAACTGAAGCTACTTTTAAAGCTACCTAAGCTATTAAAGCTACTTTTTGTAGCTTAAAGCTACTTTTTTAGCAGAAGGTCAACAAAGTACGCTGTTAGCTTAGCTACTTTTTTTAAGTAGCTTGCCCAGCTCTGATCCTAGGTGTGAATGTCTACAAAATATATCATATTTGTTTTAATGAATTGATAATGAGTAATCTTGGTAGCGTAGGAAACAGCATATTTGGTGAATTTCATGCGATTAATTTTTAATGTATTAAAAGTCATGGATTTGGAGAATAATATAAAGGGGGCAATTTACTTACATAACCAAATTCTCAAAAGAGTTTTAGCTAATCCTGAGTTTTGCATTAGTCAAATTAAGTTAATGACTCAGTGGCATCAAGTCGGCCTGTGGACCCTAAGAACTCTGGTTCGAGCCCCACAGCTGACAAACATTTTCACCAATTTAAAAATTACCCCTGTGGCTCCCCCACTACTAACATCTTTGGGGGTCGTGATTTGACGGCTGATAATCGCAGTTCACGCGCATAAATATATCACTTATCGAGATCTACTTCGGTAGAGTGCCACACCCAGTAATGGGTAAAAGACGTGATGATATATTTATATTTATTTATTTAAGTTAGAAAATATTCCAAAATTGTTATTTATGTATCAAGGGTTTCAAGGCGTTTCTGGCCCGCGGCGTGATTATTAGCACGAGGCGCAAAGCGCCGAGTTTAATAACATGCTTAGGGTCAGAAACACTAATTTCACCTGTGATACATACAATATTTTATGTACAACAAAATAACATTTAATTATATGTTCAAAAAATTAATACATGTAAATAAGTTATATGTCAAAATGATATTTTGTAAAATCAAATTTTCAAAATAAACAAAAATTGTCATTTTATTTATGTATCCGTAGGAATTATTTTTTTATGGCCCTAGGGCCAAAAAGAAGTGTTTAAGTCCGCTTTTTAGGGCTAAAAGTTGTGGATAAAAGTTTTCGGAAAATGATTTTAATTTACCTTTTAAAGCCGATCTGGAATATAAATAAATAAATAAACAAATATATCATCACGCTTTCGACCCATTATTGGGCGTGGCATTCTGCTGAAGCAGATCGCAGTAATTGCTATATTTATACGCGTGAAATGCGGTTACCAGGGATCAAATCACGGCCTCCAAGATGTTAATGGAGGAGGAGTCACAGTGATAATTTGTATGTGGTGAAAATGTTTGTCGACTGTGGGAAACGAACCAGAATTCTCATGATCCACAGGTCGACTCAATACCACTGAACCACCTACAATAATGAATTCTATTTATGTGGCTCTCAAGTTTAAATATATATCTTAGTAGTGGAATTCACGGTATGTAAGATCTGTAAGGATTTACAAGATTCCGTAGATTTTTTTCCTATTTTTCTTATTTATTAAGACTCAATTCCACTTCGCAATAGACATTTTGTCTTTTGTTTTATTTCAATAGCTGTCAAGCAGTTTGCGATTTTGTCGGTAGATGGCACCACGAGTGGCTTCATAGCTCTCATGTCATGTTACCGTTGTAGATAGGTTAACATCAGTCAGTTCAGCTAAGTCGGTATCACAATCCACTATTTCCTAGTTGATATAGTTGGATAAATGATCGCACCATACTGATGAGTCCGGAAGGACGAAACGCGTCTATGGTTAAAGCTGAACTGACCAGCCGTTTGTTGATGACCTGAGAAGTTGATGCAAACGTGCTGTAAAACCTCTGTGGAATTATGAGACAAGTGATGGAAATTTTTTTCCTATTTTTCTTATTTATTCCGTAGAAGAACTTGATGCAGACTTATCAGTAAAGAATTAGAAAATGCGCACTGCACCTAGCCATATCAAAATATTACAATCAACATATGTAATGTTAATCAAGAACGATGTAACGAGTAAATTCACGCAACGATGCAGAATATGCAGATGTAGAGATTAAATGATTCTAAAGATGATTCCTGATAAAACATTAACGGTATATAATCATAATCAGGACTCCTACGCAAACCGCACTTAAATAACAAGGTATCAGAGTCGTATATCACAGCTGAATCTACAGCAATTGAAAGGAATGATGTGCACAATCAGAATCTATGAAAGAGAAGAGACGTATCTCCTCGAAGATTTATATAATTAAGAAGATGATTGCTTGTCTCTGTTTCTAATAAGGCATTAACGGTATAATGTCAACAGGTTGTCGAATGATTAGTTCGTAAAGAAGATATTAATATAATTATTGCTCACACAAAAGACTATCAATCGGGAAACGTTTCTAACTATAAAAGATTAAAGCATTTTAATTGTTTTAACTGCATATGTGATTGTGATGCAACAAAGATATTTCTTTTGTGCAATAGAATAATAATTCAATAAATAGGTACCCTATATCTTCATCACAAGTTATTCAATGAGTAGCTAATCTTGCAAACATGAGAAATACAACACATTTAATTTATTGCAAACGTGTTGGACTTGCATGTACCTTTATCTAGACTTGTGAATGGAAACTATGTTATGAAACCTATATTGTAAACATGTAGGCGAAATGTATGAATGATTTTCGAAAGCTGTTTAGAATGAACGCTACTCAATGGAATGTTAAGATAGGATAGAGGAACAATTTGAAATAACATAAATTGCTATAAAGCAGTGATATATCGCCCTCGTGGTGCGCTGTCATCGAATGAAAATTACTTTTTATTCGTACATTATGTGCAAAATGAATAAATGCAAGAAAATCTTTAAAATATAATAATAGTGAAAAACAGAGTAATATTTTATTTAGTATTTACTTTTTTTGTTCATAGTTGATTTAAGATCAATAATATACTATTATTTAACGACAGTGTAATGATAGCTAGTACTTATGAGAATGAAGTTTGCAACTTGAATGAATATTGTAATTTATCCAAATGAGTAATAGCCATTACACACGAGTTCAATATTATACTAGTTTTAGGACTAGGCGTAACACACGTTATACCGGATATCTACTATTTTTAACGAACATAGTTAATTCAACGTAAAAAATTTCATTACGTAATATCTCTTTACCTATTAATTATAGACCAGAATCAATAACAAATAACAAAAAATATTCTAAATAAAAAACTGAATTCAATGAGTTTGTTATTCAATTGTTTTTTAATTATTATTTTTTATTTATTTGCGATATGTCAAGTGTAAGCAACAACATATAAATATTTGAGTTTAACAAAGAAAAATAAATATCAACAAGTTGCTGTCAGAAATTATAAGTACCAACACAAAAAACTCTGTCGTTCCTATTAATACCAACGTAAGAAATTAAAATACCCATGATATTGACTGTACTGTGACGTCATTGACTTAGCGACTGAAAATAGTCGCCAAGCAGTCGCTAAGAATTGGAATAGGTCTGCAGTGGGCCCACAATTTATAACGGAATCCATTATTAGCCAATTGCATCGCCAGAAGATATATTTTAAACTTAGTACTTCCAATAAATAAAGACAAATGTTTGAAAACAATATCAATTATTGCATGTAACATGTAACCTCCCTTTGCTTTTATTTATTTAAAATAAAAAATTTTACTTTTGGCGGTATTACTGACCTTATGGTTATATATATTTTTTGATACAAATTGAAGTCAGAAAAGTTTGAACTTTCACCTGTGAAACAAAAGACATATCCAGGAATCTACTACGTCCTGTAATTCCATTCGTTACTAATTACTAAACCATTCTGCATACAAGCTTTAATAGCTAGCTGCAAATCAATCAACCGACAACTTTCATGACTATAACTTTCTCGACGAACGCCACTGGCCGGGTGCAGCATGTGTGGGGTTCGTGGCACGTTTGTGGCGCCTACGCACGCGAGCACGCGTTGAGCCCACACGCGTGCACTGGTGACCAGCATGGACTGCAGCGGATCAGCAGTGCGAGGTATGAATGGGCGACGGAGACTGTTGTGGATTGCTCGTATTTTTGTACTACTTTCATCTTCGCCAAACATGTAAACAGTCACATTGGTACTGTGAGAGGAATGTCGCGCGGTGCATGGTTCTTGAATTGGTGTGGTGCAATTATAATTACCGTTGGACACCAACACAAGGCAGAAGGGGATTTGGTGAAATTTTGTTTGGTTAAATCTTTTAATCGATATGAAAATGAAGTTCCTGGTAGTGTTGAGAGTCTGGTTATGATTCGATTTTAATTTATATATATCACACGCCTTTTTGGGAGTCTGTAGATCCCCATTATTCCTAAGGAGGAATTTGGCGGACCGGGCGCACCGAGCCGCAGATTTTACTCTGCCGTACTGCCGGATTTCGTAGTCAATTGTTTTTAAGGCGAATATGTGACTAGCATAGAGCTGTATTTTTTATTTTAACGACAAGCCACACGTTGTCGGCCGGTGGATTCGAACTGACGAACCTTGGCTCGGATGACGTCACAGCGTGCTAAGAGATGTAGCATTAGCACACTTGGCCACCACCACCGGCCGATTTTAATTTACTCATTTAAAAATTAAAGAATTTTTTCAAAATTTTGCAAAACCACAAAGTATACCAATACATTAAATTTTTAACAATCCTAGGGCCAGTTTTTTAATCTCCGATTTACTCTAGATTAATGTTAATCATGATTGAAAGACTGGCCCAAAATCAACTATTATAATTATGTATCTACGACCGTACGTAAAATTGACTTTCAGTTGGCTGTTCTCAGTTCGTAAAATGATTGTTTAATAACAAGATTCCATTAGTCACGGGTTGCCCAGCACCGAGTAGTTAAAATTACTTTACACACTATTTACCATGGTTGTCATGGTTAATTCAATGAAACAATGGATTTTTCAGTAGTGAAGGATGACATTCATGTCAATGATTTTTTTGTTGCTATTGTTATCGGTCGTAGATAAAATATTGTACGATAACTGAAGCATTTTTAGTCACTCGCGGATTTTAAAACACTCGCTTCGCTCGCGTTTTTACTCTGACCCGCTCGTCACTAAAGACTAACTTTACGTAGTACTACTGTAAATAACTATTTTCTGAAACCGGCAAGAAAGTATCTACTTTCCTGACCAATGTCAGTATGAAAAGTTGATTTTTACCAAAATAGTCAAGTAAAGTACGCATCCAAGGCTACAGCAAAAACAGTCTGGTAAAGATTTTACCTGACTGTTTTTTGTTGTTGTTGTAACCTTGGTCCATAGTCTGCTGGCAGTACAATTTATATTAAAAAAAGAAAAATTTTGAATTATGTATGATTAGATATTGATTCAATTAAACGGATTCAGAAAAAATAGTATACATAATACGTTAGGAAAAATCAGCGGATTAAAATACTCGACCTCCGGCCTTGTATTTCAAACAACCGCTTCGTTTAGTAAAATATAATTTTCTTGACTTATTATGTAATATACTATTATGTACAACCGTGTGGTGGGGTGGCTAGCTCAGTGGTATGAAGTCGGCCTGTGGATCCTGAGAACCCTGGTTCGATTCCCACAGGCGACAAA
This sequence comes from Pterostichus madidus, assembly GCA_911728475.2. Classification (NCBI taxonomy): domain Eukaryota; kingdom Metazoa; phylum Arthropoda; class Insecta; order Coleoptera; family Carabidae; genus Pterostichus; species Pterostichus madidus. The sequence goes on along the minus strand of OU452313.1, from coordinate 30,029,565 downwards.
CAATTTTCATAATTTCAAAAGCTACCCCTGTGGCTCCTCCACCACTAACATCTTTGGGGGCCGTGATTTGACGACTGGTAACCGTACTTCACGCGTAAAATATATCACTTACCGAGATCTGCTTCGACAGAGTGCCACGCCCAGTAATGGATAGAAGGCGTGATGATATATTTATTTTATTTTATTTTATTTTACAACCGTATGTAAAATTGCTGTTTAATAACAAGGTTTCCTTAGTCAAGGGTTGCCAAGCGACGAATGATTAAAATTACTTTACGCGCTGTTTACCATAGTTGCCATATGATAGATAACACAATAAAATATAAATGGATTTTTCAGTATTCAAGAATGACATTTATGCTCTATTAACAACAGTATGTGCCAATGCAAAGATCTTTTTAATAAAAAAATTTAATTGTCCTCAAATTTAAATTTTTATATATCACTACCAACAACAAGAAATAAAATTATATGTCAGTCTTATCAATGTTTATAACACACATATATTCAGTGCATTTTTTCCTCATTACATTTCTCATAACAAAAAAATGACCAATATAAAATGTCCACGATCTCTCCTGCGTATAATTTCATCCCTCTTTTTAGCCCTACTATTAAAAATACACTTCTAATCTGTCCCCGAAGAGCACGTCCGCATCCCGTAAATACAATTGGTCCCATTGGAGGTATCGAGAATAATCGCGAGTCCGGCCCTGGTTCACGGACCGTATGTTCAAGCCCTGGGGTTTATTGAATGGCAGAGCGTAGGCTGGCAGTTTGTTGTTCCTTGCATTGAAATTTTACCGCCCGTACAAATTTAATTTTCACTTACAGAGCACCTATGCGTTCTGCTACATAAACAAGCTTGATATATGGGTTCTTTTCTGTGAATTTTTTATAGGTATTTTGTTGTTGAAGATGTGGAAGTTTAAATAGAATCACCTGTGTTTTTCAAAGTGTACAAGTTTGTAAAAGTTTCATAAGTACTTTAGAAGATGTTGAAAATGTATAGGGAATTGAAATATATTGAACAAGTTTTGTTTGAGGTATCTTGTTTCAAAATCTTTTCATTAATATGTCATTATTTATTTATAATGATAAACAGGAAATTAAAAAGAGGAGCGCATTATTTGAAGACTATCTTTGTAGAGGATAATTGTTATTTTATGAAATGAAACTGAATATCTGATATTTTTATTATAACAAAAGCTGTATTCCATTTGTCATTTGGTTCACTTAATATAGGGTAATGGCTCAGTGGTATCGAATCGGCCTGTGGATCCTGAGAATCCTGGTTCGATCCCCACAGCCGACAAACATTTTTACCAAATTTAAATTACCTCTGTGGCTCCCCACCACTAACAGCCTTGGGGGCCGTGATTTGCCGGCTGATAACCGCACTTCACGCGCATAAAATATAAGATACCGAGATCTGCTTCGGCAGAGTGCCACACCCAGTAATGGATAAAAGGCGTGATGATATATAATATTTTATTTATTTTAAATCACTTCAGATAAATTCGACATATGACTAAATGAACTAAATGAAGCAAACTGACGCAGTTATTTTGGTGAATTACTTCAAAATTTATTAGAACCTGTAATTTCAGGACTGGAAATAAGTCAGCAAAGTAATCCGGCTAAATAAATAAGTAATCTGGTACAGTAAATGCAAGTTAGCTCTGATCCAAGTGCATAAAGTTATTATTTACTATAGAAACAGTAAAATAAATTCAATAGATTTCACTGTCGGTTCTCGTTGAAACATTTTTATAATAAAATTAAAAAATCAACACTAGGTAGGTTTAAAAAAAGTAAATAAGTTTATTCACTATACGTATTTCGGTCGACTAGACCATCATCAGGTTTCAAAAAAGTAAATAAGTTTATTCACTATACGTATTTCGGTCGACTAGACCATCATCAGGTAATGATTACAGAAGAATTCTTCTGTAATCATTACCTGATGATGGTCTAGTCGACCGAAATACGTATAGTGAATAAACTTATTTACTTTTTTGAAACCTACCTAGTGTTGATTTTTTAAACAGTAAAATATTAATAATTTTTTTCTGACAGTTTCATTGAAAATCATAGAATATCCAACTTTTATCGCCAGTTTCTTTGAAACTAATCCGGTAAGGCATGGATTTTTTAATTCTCATACCTTTACCTTTACATGATGTGCTGTGTGTTCGTTGTTTGTTCAAATCTAACTACAATATATGAATTTATTACGCAGTAAGCTGCCTCGCGAGGTAGATTTCCTATAACGCCAATGCATTTTTGATCGACTTTAACTTCACATTATTCAGTTCAACAACGGTAAACTGTTAAAAAAATTGTATACTAGTGTAGAAACACATGAAAAATAGAATATTTGCATTTCATTCAAATCTGGCATAAATGCTTCCATGATAGTACCACCTTAATAGATTTATATGCAGAACTTAATATTTATGGGATGGCTAGCACAGTGGTATGAAGTCGGCCTGTGGATCCTGAGGTCCCTGGTTCGATTCCCACAGGCGACAAATTTTCATAATTTGAAAAAGCTATCCCTGTGGCTCCTCCACCACTAACATGTTTGGCGGCCGTGATTTGACGACTGGTAACCGCACTTCACGCGCAAAATATATCACTTACCGAGATCTGCTTCAGTAGAGTGCCACACCCAGTAATGGGTAGAAGGCGTGATGATATATTTATTTATTTATTTTATTTAACTTAATATTTTACCACCCTTATTTGAAATCTTTTCCTATAAACTGCGCTCTACTATTAAAGACCTAGATAAATCGTGAAGTAAAATAATAAGTGAAACAAACATCTAACTATAATTTGCGAAATTAGAGTAAAACATGACACTGGATGAATGAACCAATTAGAATAAAACTTCATCCATACTGTCTCAAGATATAACCAATAAATCTTCACTGACCATAAAACAAAACTATCCGTTCTCTCTATAGTCTCGCATCTATTTTTATCTTCACTCCTTGACCTTGCTATTGACTCTGTCACCAATCATTCAATCACTCGTTACAATTACAATGATCCTCGCTATTTGATATCCTTCACTTAACAGTCTGCTGCTGCTGCTAAAGTCAAATCATTGCTCGCTTTATGCAACAACTCGAGTCGAGCACTTACACTTCTCGACGGTTGTCTCACGCACATCCATCCGCGGTAATTGCTGCGAATTAAACTGTTGTACTGTTCTTGTTGTTAAGTTTGAGTTAGTGGAGTTTAATGTTAGTGGAGTAGTGTAGAGTATGTGAGAAGTTTATCCTGTAATAATGGGATGTGAAGGATTTTAATGGAATAGTGGTTGTGCTTGACTTTTTGTGTAACGTTGGCAGTTTTGTGAATAATGTAATGTATTAATTGATTTGTGTTTAAATTTAAATTTTGAGAGCAATGTTAATTTGTCAGAGATGATTCGATATTGTCGTTCTTAAACTGCATTTTAGTAACAATTATGGTCATTATGGTAAAAAAAGTAATTTCAAGATGAGACAAATCAAATGAAAATGCTTCCGGTAAAAGTTTTTTTTTATTGTTAATAAAACAAGGTTTAAAAAGAAAACCTTTACTGTTTGATTTCATAAAATTTTATATTTTTTAATATGACAGATACAATAATCAGTAGTCGGCCTGTGAATTTGAGAACCCGGGTTCGCTTCCCAAAGTCAACAAACAATTTTCACCACATTAAAATTACTCCTGTGGTTTCCCTTCCACTAAATCTTTTGGGACAGTGATTTGACGCTGGTAACTGTACTTTACGCTTAAAATACATCTCATGTCATGTTACCGTTGTAGATAGGTTAACATCAGTCAGTTCAGCTAAGTCGGTATCACAATCCACTATTTCCCAGTTGATCTAGTTGGATAAATGATCGCACCATACTGATGAGTCCGGAAGGACGAAACGCGTCTATGGTTAAAGCTGAACTGACCAGCTGTTTGTTGATGACCTAAGAAGTTGATGCAAACGTGCTGTAAAACCTCTGTGGAATTATGAGACAAGTGATGGAAATTTTTTTTCCTATTTTTCTTATTTATTCAAATACATCACTTACTGAGATTTGCTGCGGAAAAGTATTAAACCAAGTAAAAAGGTGTGAAGATTTTTTTAAACAATAATACACATTATGTGTAATGACTTTATCGCTGCATCTAAAATTTGTTTTAAAATCATCCAATTGGATGAAAAATAATACTTTTCTAATGTATTTTCGATCTACACAATTCATTATTTGAGTATATTATAGTCGTTGCTAGGGTTACCACTTCAGTATTAAGTCTCGCCCGGAGACGATGACTATTTTTTAAAGAAGATGCTGCAATTTTATTATTATTACCATATTTGATAAAAAAAGGGTAACATTGTTTTGTTCAAGACAAGTGCTTTTGTAATCATGGTAAAATAATTAAATATAAAATAAAGTAAAACAAGATTGGAAGTGATAAATCTACAGTAACAATAAAATTAGTGTATTCAACGTCGTATATACGATTAAACTGTAACAATATTGACAAAATTGAAGATAATCACATGCAACAGAAGACATCCCCTTACCTAAAATTATGACTATTTCTGAAAACTTGATACAATTCTAAAAAATTTGATCTGATACAAGATAATATATCAATTATTAGAACCGAAATTAATTGTATAAATTCTTCCTTAAAATCATGGGGACAGAATCAAGAAATTGGAAGATTTAGTGACACAAATTAAACTAGATAACAGTAAGATGTAGAAGATTATCAAAGAAAAAAATTTGATAATTTAGCGGTGTAGAAGATTCCGAAAGTGAGACAGATTTGTCCTGGACAACTAACTACATACAATTTTACTTACACAACCCGGAGAAATAATAATTAAACCCGAAACCAGGAGATAACTCACTGAAACCTGGAGTCTCCGGGTCAAACCCGGAAGCCTAGTCGTTGCTAGACAACATGGGTGATAATTTTCTGTTAGAACGATTCTTTGATTAATTCTGAGTTGAAAATCTAAATGCAAAAATATGTAGGTACGCCTATCTTTAAGTCACATAAAGTCAGGTTTTTTATTAGTTGTTGCCAAATTTATAGCTCGTGTGGCTTTATGAAAGATGATTTAATATCGAGTCTTCCTCTGGATTTGAGACTCCGGGTTGGATTCTCACATTCGACAACAATTTTCAACACATCAAAATTACCCTTGTGGCCCTCCGCTAGGAAAATTAATTTGCCGTACTTCTTGTGACTGTCATCATTATATCACTAGTTGTACAATATACTATTTTCTAAAAGAAAATAGTCTTTTCTTAATATCTCGGAAAATGGGCAGTTATTGCAAAATATTCGGAAAGTAAGTAGATATTTTTATGACAGGGATTGTCAATATTTTAAGGCGAATTTCAAAACAAGAAATCCGTCTGTCTAAATTGTTTTTCGGCATCAATGAGAGTGTTGAGATTATTTATAAGTACCTCATATCATACTTCAAAGTAACACGAAAAATAATGAGCCTTGGATGAAAAATATCAAGTTTTCTTGGTAGTTAAACAAATCATTAAGATACAGTTATTGCTAGAATACTTCAGAATCTTTACATTAAAGAGACACTTGGGAATGAATCGAAACCACACACGATTCGAAGTTGTACGCTAACGGAAAATCAAACCAAAACACTTCATCAAGAACTGTCAATCATTGAAACTGTAATATATACTTCAATCATATTCAAATGTTCTTCTTTATTTTGTTGTTATGTGATATCATTGTAAATTTATAAATTGCTCAATAAAAATTAACTATTGTAAAGATATTTTAAGAATTAAATAACAGGAACGGCCTAGTATACAGAGATTTCATAGATTCAAATTTAATCCTTTCGTAATTAATTATTTGTTTTACGAATTCTGACGCTAAGCAAACCCATATTTACATAAAGTGACCAATGCTGGATACACGCCAAAAAAAAAATATGTACTATAAAAGTTTTTATTTTTATAATCTGCTTTCTAACACTTATAATCACATAGCTAATTTTTAATTTGTATAATTACTTTTGTTCGTTGACCAAATACTTGATTTTGCGATTTGCAGCAATTGCTGAACACCTACTGTAATATGAGATCTGAAATCTTAACAATGGGAACAGTAAGTAACAGTGTTGATATCGATTTACTTTGATAACATAATTAGTAATTCCAACTCAAAAATATCTCGAAACTGAGTGAAAATCTTAAAACTAGGCAGTTATGCCAACTATAACATTATTTTATTCCTTTTAAGACCGAAAAAAAATGAGTTCTGGACAAAATGACGGAAACTTATCAGCCTAATGCTGGATGGATGGTCACTTTATATTTACAAATGTACTTTATATTTACTTATTATGTATTTTATTTTTACATGTGTGGCTAAACAAATCTAAATAACATAAATAAATAAATATATCATCACGCCTTCTACCCATTACTGGGTGTGGCACTCCGCTGAAGCAGATCTCGGTAAGTGATATATTTTGCGCGTGAAGTGCGGTTGCCAGTCGTCAAATCACGGCCCCGAAAGATGTTAGTGGTGGAGGAGCCACAGGGATAGTTTTTGAAATTATGAAAATTGTTTGTCGTCTGTGGGAATCGAACCAGGGTTCTCAGGATCCACAGGCCGACTTCACACCACTGAGCTAGCCACCCCATTATACATATCTGTGGGCATCGAAATAAAACGACTTGTAATTATGAATGTGGATTAATCGAAAGAAATGTATCATGAAATAAAACTATTTGAATATTTGGCGAAAATTAATTGAAAGATGGAATCACGTTTAGTTTCCGAAATACGTTGATGAATTTTGAGTGTGAAATTAAAAAGAACGTTAGGTGGAACGTAAGTCGAAGGAAAAGTTAATAAACAAATGTATACTGGTCAAAATGAGGGTGAAAGATTGACCTAGGAATAAATGGTTATATATGATTGAAGATGGGGAGTGTAAAACAAGCTTGTTTAAAAGGAGTTATAAATGTGGAAGAAGCGAAAGTAATGTTCCAGTATAGGAATATTTGGCAAAGATTCAAAGTACTTCAAGGGAATAAATATGTCATTTACCGAGATCTGCTACGGCAGAATGTCATAGCCAGTAATGGGTACAAGGCGTGATGATATATTTATTTATTTTATTTCATTAATTTCAGTATAAACCTAACAAATGTTTCTAGGGTTTGTAGTATCCCATTTGATGGAACATACGAGTAGTATTATGTTTTTTTCATAGATTTACATTTCTGTACTGTTATTATTTGGCGTTGCGTTACTACTTATCCTATAATAGCAAGTCAAGTCACGGATTGAATAATATTTTTATTCTTGTCACTTATCTTTAATGTGAATGAAATTTGAAATAAATGAACAAATACAAATCGTTGGTATGTAGGCTTGTTTACTGATAAACAGTAATTGACTGTACACAAGCAGCGAATAGAAATGGCTGTTTTAACAGTTTGCGTTTTTGTAAAGGAAGAGACACTCATATTTTATTCAACTGTTAACTTGTAGTTATTGCGCTTTGCAATGTTTTATATTCTGGAGTGCTTCTAACAATCCTCATTTATATCATAAATAAAGTTACTTTCTCTGTTAAATTTCACAATAGACAAATTATTCTAGATAATTTACCTCGAGTAAAAAACTCGATATAAAAACTTTTTGTCAGAGTTTTTATGGGGTAGGTGGCTCAGTGGTATCGAATGGGCCGGTGGAATTGAGAACCTGGGTTTGATTCCCAGAGCCGACAAACAATTTTCACCACATTAAAACTACTCTTGTGGCTTCCCCTCTACTAATATCCTTGAGGGCCGTGATTTGACAGCCGGTAACCGCACTTCACGCACATAAATATATCATTTACCGAAATCTGCTACGGCAGAGTGTCACACCCCGTAATGGGTAAAAAACATGATTATATATTTATTTATCTCAGTAATATGGGGTAATGGCTCAGTGGTATCAAGTTGGCCTGTGGATCCTAACATAACCAATTTAAAATTATCCCTGTGGCTCCCCCACCACTAACATCTTTGAGGGCCGTGATTTGACGGTTGGTAACCGCACTTCACATGTATAAATATATCAATTACCGAGATCTGCTTCGGCAAAGTACCACACCCAGTAATAGGTAAAAGGCGTGATGATATATTTATATTTATTTATTTAACAACAGGAAATATACAATATTCTAGTTCTTTTGAAAAAGCATACTGTATGTATCAGGCAAGTATACTACCAAGGTTTATTCTTTCGCTTCAGATTTCCAGAACCGAAAGTTAACGGTTTCTAATCTCACTGACTTCAACTTAAAACCAAAGATTCCAATTTCATCCAAGTGGTATTGATTCTCTTGTAAGCGGTAATCTTGTAATTTTTATGAAATTTCTATTTTATAGTAAGTAATTGAATAAATTTATAGATTACAAGAATATATGGACTAAATACGACAATAGTTAGGTTTTATCTTCAGCTTAATTTGTCATTCTTGTATATTAACAGAATAGATAAGGTATTAATTTGTAATTTCTGTTTATGTTCAGATGGATTCAAAATTCGAGGAGCCGTCAGCAGACGGAGAAGCAGATTCAGATCAAGAGGCTGATACTGATGCGGAACAACTGCTCAATGAGTGGCTTGGCGAACTCAACAATCTTACTGGGGTGAGTTCTAACAATACACTACGGATTTTACTAGATATTACACTGTTTTTAGATTAATTAATTAATTTAAATACGCGGCACTTACTTGAATCTCCTTAGGAGTAAATAGCTATTTATGAGCTTACCTATGTATGAAAATGTTTTTGAAATTTTGAACAAGTTTATTCAGAAAAATCATAAAGAAGATTTAATTTGGAAGAGCTTATTATGTAATAGTAGTAGTTTATTAATACAGCTAGAAAGTTTTTGTTAAATATTTGATTGAATTACAGTTTTGTAGTTATTTTTCTTCTTAAGATATAGTATATTATTTAATGAGCTTGTAATGATACCTATTACGCATGAGAATGAAGACAAGAGTCGTGTTATTGACTGTAAATAAATGACGTAGCGCTGAGGTAGACTGAGGAATATTTGAAATTTAAGGCTGGTTTTGAAAAATTACATCTCGAATCTAAAACATTGAAAATATGTTCTTACATATACAATTTTATACAGTCTTTCAGCGAAAAAATAAAACAAAAAATATGAAATGACCCCATTACTGACATCTATGAGGGCAGGGTGAAAAGTTCCTGAAAAATGAAACAAGAAATGATTTATTTGGTCAAAACATATTTTATTTCTCAACATAATCTCCTTGTAGCTCGATACACTTCGTCCAACGTTTTTCTTATTTTTCGATCCTTTCCAAATAATACGTTTTCGGCAATCCTTCAAAATAGGCGTTTGTTTAAGCGATGACCTCATCGTTGGAGCCAAATCTCTTTCCGCCAAGCCATTTCTTCAAGTTTGAAAATAGATAAAAATCGCAGAGGGCCAAATCTGGAGAATATGGTGGATGACGAACCAATTCGTAGCGCAATTCATGCAAATTTGCCATTCCGACTGCGGACCTGTGCGCCGGTGCGTTGTCCACAATGCGACACCCATCTGACAGATAGCTTTCTCATATCCAAAAATTTATGCAAAATGTTCCGTACCCTTTCGGTTGAGATGCTCATAGCCTCAGCATTCTCGTGTACTTCAACTCGCCGATCGTCCAATATCATACCATGAATTTTATCGACGATTTCTGGTGTTGTAACCTCAATTGGACGACCAAAACGTTCGGCGTCCTTTGTGGTCATACTAGCACAACGAAAATCAGTAAACCACTTGTGAATCGTTCCAATCGATGGTGAGGAGTCCCCATAATGTTTAACAAACGATGCTTTGGTTTGCGTAATGTTTTTTCCACGCAAGAAATAATGTTTAATCAAGACGCGAAATTCACTTTTTTCCATGTTTTCAAAAATCTTCAAGGTTGCTTGCTTTCGATGGGTGTCAAAACAGAACTGAATGACTGAAAATTTTAATGCGTTCTTGTTAAAGATGGTACAACACAAATGTCACATGAGATTTACGATTGTGGCGCAATCCGTTTTATTTTTCAGGGACTTTTCACCCTGCCCTCGTATAATTTTGTACATTCTTTCAACGGAAAAATATAAATATATCATCATCACGCCTTCTACCCATTACTGGGTGTGGCACTCTGCTGAAGCAGATCTCGGTAAGTGATATATTTTGCGCATGAAGTGCGGTTACCAGTCGTCAAATCACGGCCCCCAAACATGTTAGTGGTGGAGGAGCCACAGGGATAGCTTTTTTCAAATTATATAACAAAAAATATGAAATGTAGTTAAAATTAACTTTAACTTTATCGAAAGTTCTTCCTAAGTCATATTATTTTTTAAAAATTCAAAACTAAAATAGGATTAGCTGTTAATTTATTTTATGAATCAATCTATCAAAAATTTAATTTTAAAATATTAGAAATAATTTAGTTTAAGTGGTGAAAGGTGTTAACGAACAAAATAATTATAACTTCATAAAGTTAACACCCATGACTACCCAAAAAACCTACTTACAGGCATTACGAACAGAATTTTTAAAATGCCGTCTCACCTTGTTGACGTAAGAACATCTCAACTAACAAGTACAGAGCAAACTTCTAAAACCTCCCGACAAATGCATCTTTGAAGTGATAGACAAGATATAATTATAAAACTCCTTTTTTCTTTCTTCCATCACATCAAATTATTATATTAAAGTTTTAACGTCTTAATTAACGAGATTCACTCGTTAAAATAGTTACAAGTCCAATAAAAATCCTTAACAGCGTTAGAAGACTTTCTTTCGATTCCGGATGATTTAATTACGCTGCGTTACTGTGAGTTCTTACGTTACGTCTGACGTTAATTGAAAGTCATCTCGAGATAACGATTTCTCTATTTTTGAGGCAGTGTATCTAATTGTAACGTTAAGCTCGTCTTTTAACGCAATTCCGTTTCTTGATTTTCAATTTTCTTTTCTGGTTTCATGGCTTCTGTTACTTGGATCTTTCTTTGTGGTTGTAATTAATTTTTCTGTTGAAGTTTAAATGAGTTTTTAAGAAGAGAAAAGCCTGTTTATGGTTGCTATTGAAGGAAATATTTTTAATTATTTTTAAGTCATAAACGAAGAGAGATCAGATGATTATAATTAAATAATTTTTCACGCGATTAACTTATTGTATTTTTATAGGTAGAAAGAAATAAGATTTTAATTATGGTTTGCGGCTTACCGACAGGAATGTTGCAATATAAAGATAGTTTTGTTTTTTTTTGTTTACTTTTCAATCTAAAAAATAAAATAAATTAACATTCATTGTTAATTTCGGATTATGGTCACATATTATTTTCACAAATAACAATTTCTAGATGTAATCTAATCAAATATTATATACAGGGTGTTCAATATAGTTGTGCCACCATTGCTATCTCGAGAACTATAAAAGCTACAAGGTTGGTTAAATTAGCAAAGAAATACCATTTTATAAGTGTATTACAAAAGTATTAACAATTTTTTTTTTACTAGTGGTTCTCAAAATACTGGAGGTAACTTTCTTATTTTAAATGGGAACCTACTTTTTTTATTTACTTGTTCGATTCAGTATTTTTTTCTAAATTCAACGACAATAAAGTGTGGTACCCTCAAATTTTATTTTTTTTAAATAAAAATTGACATTAATTAAATTTAAATCGCATAGGAATCAGCGTGCTATGACAGAAACAAAGACTAATAAGATTTATTTATTTTTTCACAAAATATTTGTATTGACATATAGTATTTAATTAAACATAAATAAATATATCATCACACCTTCTACCCATTACTGTGTGTGGCACTCTGCCAAAGCAAATCTCGGTAAGTGATATATTTTGCGTTTGAAGTGCGGTTACCAGTCGACAAATCACGGCCTGCAAAGATGTTAGTGATGGAGGAGCCACAGGGGTAGTTTTTGAAATTATGAAAATTGTTTGTCGCCTGTGGGACTCGAACCAGGGTTCTCAGGATCCACAGGCCGACTTCATACCACTGAACTAACCACCCCATATTATGATTTGTTCATTTGTTGCTGTCATAGCACGCTGTTTCCTATGTACATACATAGATACATACATATCTTCACGATATATCCCATCAAATGGGGTAGCACGAACCCTAAAATCACTCATAAAACATTCACTCATTACATTAATCAAATAATCAGCCCTCGTCAAACATTATCATTCGAACACACCACGCTCACTTTAACCACATTCATAGATCACTCCATATAAACTCATTCATTTATTACACTCGAAATCATGTATCATACAACAAACCTTAAATCACATCATTCCTATTCACTTATCATTCATCTTCTTTCTTCGATGTACATAACATATGCATAAAACATCTCAAATTACTCATGCTTACTCCTAACAACGAATCTAATAACGAATCTAACAACGAATCTACAAAGATTAGAAAAGATGAAAGCGATAGCCTGCACTTGTATATGAAAGAAAAGTCCACACAATGCAATAACTTAAAATGAAACAAAAAGATAAGAAAGGAAAGGAGTGTCGCCCTGCGCTTGTTTGAAACTGAATTCCACACAATTGCAGTTAAACACTCTACATAAGAACTGAATACGTATTAAAAGATAAGAAAGGAAGCGAGTGTCGCTCTACGCTTGGTTTTGAAAGTGAATTCCACACAATTGCAGTTAAACACTCAATGAATGTCACTTAATATGCATTTTTGTCAAAAAAACTGTAATGTGGCACGAACTTTGTAGTCGTTAAATTAAGAAAAAAATACTGAATCGAATAAACAAATAAAAAAGATAGGTTCCTATTTAAAATAAGAAAGTATTTTGAGAATCACTGGTCAAAAAAACTCATCACACCTTCTACCCATTACTGGGAGTGGCACTCTGCCGAAGCAGATCTCGGTAAGTGATATATTTTTTGCGCGTGAAGTCAAATCACGGCCCCCAAAGATGTTAGCGGTGGTAAAGCCATAGGGGTAGTATTAATATAGTGAAAATGTTTGTCGGCTGTGGGAATCGAACAAGGGGTCTCAGGATCCACAGGCTGACACGATACCACTGTGCTACCTACTCCATTAAATTGTATCATATTTTATTACATAATATGATGTCCGAAATGCTGATGAAATAATTTCAACATCTGAGTCAAACTATAATGACTAACAATATAAGCAACATAATTCAAAATAACATAATTAACATTCTTCTCGGGTGACAAGAAGTTCACGATTTACCAAGTCGATGAAAACACAAATAACGATGATTTGAAACTTAATGAATAGGTGTTAGATCTCTCACTAAGATAAACCCAACTGAATTATGCTAATACAACGTACTAAATGTCCATGACTTTATTAAACGGTAGGACAACAAAAGGTTTCATTAAACGAACTGGTGCAACCATAGCCATGGCATTTCAGTTTAATGATATTTAAATTCAATGCAAATTCAGTCAATAATTTCTTTTATTTAAGTGTCAAATAAGGAGGGTTCCGGGTCGGTTTAATCGAAGGAAAGGAATATTTAAATGTTGAAATGCCACACAGCGCCACAGCGGACAATTTAATATCGTCGTTATTTGAAATGTAATGTTTGTTTTACTTTAATGGGGAGGTGGCTCAGTGGTATCGAGTGATATTTGAGAACTCGGGTTCTATTTCCACAGACGACAAATAATTTTCACCACATCAAGACAGACGTTAGTTATCGACGCCAAGATTAAGCAGAAAACGGCGACACTGACTGTCTATATTAACCCTTTGCACTCCAATTTTTTTTTTATGTGGTATACCGGCAACTCTTTAGGTTATAATGCGAAATTATTAGGAAAAATGACTAAATTTTTAGAAAATTAGAAAACTATATTTTTTGGTAAGGTATTAAATAAAAAATGTAGTTATGCTAAGAAATATATATTTATTATGATATAATATTGGAAATCAAAGAAAAATAAGCATATTCTAATTTTTATAAATTTTTAATGTGTGATATTTTAGAAAATAGTCTCCCAAATGCATATGTGGTTTGTTAGGACAATTGTCACAGTATTCACTAGTCCAAAACACGCGATTTTTTTCGTTTATGTCCTACAAAGCACTCTCACTACTCGAACTTATAATAAAATTGTCATATTCTATCGAAATTTCATCGGAAAAGTCACTTTGCACTTGAAAAACAAACTCGTCTTCACTACCACTAAATTCAAAATTCTCCTCCATATTTATATTATTCGAATAGAATGAATGCGTATTTACTGTTATAAATGTAAAACATAGCAAAAAGCACAACGTATCACCAGTGTGTACTGTATACAACTGAATACAACTATTTGTAAACTTGTAAAAGGATCCTTTAATTTATTAAACAATAAAATGTAATCCTATTGTTTATGTCGCCGCTGCGGCGCCATTGGATTTGTTAGAATGATTCCTAGGTCGCCGTGACGGCGCCAACGGATTGCAAAGGGTTAGTAATATAAACTTTGAGCCAATATTCTAAAATTGCAATTCCATTTATCTTGTAATTAACCGATAAATTAGTCAGGTTAAACATATGATAATTTACTACAGTGAGTGGCGTACCTAGAACTATTGCCGCCCAGGGCGGTCTACAATTTGCCGCTCTTTCTAAGTCAATCAAATAGTGGTTTTTATAAATTAAAAAAATAAATATATCATCACGACTTTTACCCATTACTGAGTGTGGTACTCTGCTGTAGCAGATCTCGGTAAGTGAAATATTTATGCATGTCAAATCCCTAAAGATGTTAGTGGGGGAGAAGCCATAAGGGTAATTTTTAATGAGATGAAAATTGTTTGTCAGCTGTGGTTCTCAAATTCACAGTCCGACTGAGCCACCTACCCCATAAATTTACTTCCATAAAATAAATATAAATATATCATCTCACTTTTTACCCATTAGTGGGTGTGGCACTCTGCCGGAGCAGATCTTGGTAAGTGATATATTTATACGCGTGAAGTGTGGTTCCCGCCGTCATATCACGACCCCCAAACATGTTAGTGGAGGGAGAGTGACAGGGGTAATTTTAAATTGGTGAAAATGTTTTGTCGGCTGTGGGGATCGAACCAGGATTCTTTGGATCCACAGGCCGACTTGATATCACTGAGCCATTACTCCATATAGCTATTAATGTAACAAAATAATTATAATATAAATATTATAATTCTGATGCTGGGTTGTAAGAAAAAAATAAAGAGCTCTTTAGTTAAAGAATTGTTTATCTAGCAACAGTATTAATAGCGATTTTCTGAAATTTATTCAACCGTTAGTTGCTAATGAACCGATAAAACTTTCATGCAACCCAGCAATAAACGTATTCTATTTGCCATTTGGATCTGATCTAACTTACATTTACTGAACCAGACTTCTTATTTATTTCGCTGGATTACTTCACTGGCTTTATTTCCAGTGCTAGAATTGTAGATTCTAATTTACTTTGAAGTAATTTACAACAATAAGTGCATCAGTTTGCTTAATTCAGTTAATTTTGTCATGTGTCGAATTTATCTAAACCGATTTATGTGAACCAAGTGGAAAATGGCATACAGCTATTAAACTATCAAATTTGTCAAAAAAAGTGAATATATAATTGTTCACAACGTATATTAATCTCAAATGAAGTAAAAGAAATTGGTTTAAATGTAAAGGAATTAATTAATCAATTAATTAGGTATAATAATTATTATGACTTCTATTTTTTGACATTGACAGAAGTTCAATTTTGCAATTTTATCATACTAGACTAATAAAATGCCATTTTATGGACAATAAACAATGTCATAAATCAAGTATTTATGATGCAGTCGAACCTAAATGTATTTAAATTCACAAATTATATTCAATTTTATTTATTTCATGGCATATATACAGTTTTAAAAGTTTCGACTGTCATTTGAATGAAATTTTATTTACTTTGGAAGCAAATGAATATGTCGTTTACCAAATCGGCAATAAATAATATACAGCGTGTTAAAAAAGTTCCGGGACGGTGAAATATCTCGAGAAATACACATCGAATCAAGAAACCAAAAAACACGTGTTTCATATTTTGCAAAAACCTATCTAAGCACACCAACCACAAACCCCAACTCCCAGCCCCAGGGGGTGGGGCGGGGGGCAACGTTGAAACCTTAAATGGGAACCCCCATTTTTTATTACAGATTCGTATTCTGCGAAAAAAAATAAGTTAATTTTATCTGAAACTTTTTTCCAATTCGGAATAGATGGCGCTCTAAACACAAAAATAAGTATAAATTAAAATTGCAATAAAAAATGGGGGTTCTCATTTAAGGTTTCAACGTTGCCCCCCGCCCCACCCCCTGGGGCTGGGAGTTGGGGTTTGTGGTTGGTGTGCTTAGATAGGTTTTTGCAAAATATGAAACACGTGTTTTTTGGTTTCTTGATTCGATGTGTATTTCTCGAGATATTTCACCGTCCCGGAACTTTTTTAACACGCTGTACGAGTATGTTTCAATTAAAATAATATCTTGTTTCAAAAATATCAATGTTCAGGTGCCAACATCACATGCTATTAGGCGCTTATTTCATTTAAGTTTCTGTTGTGTAAAGTAACTAACAAATAAATAAATAAATAAATTGTCAACGGCCATGGCTGCGCTCGTTGGTACTGATCTAAACGATAACGTGAGTTATGTAAGTAACGTTGCGCGCGGATAGTACTTGGATGGGTGACCGTCCAGAGAAAACCCGCGTTGCTGTTGACCATAATACCTAAAACGCAGATCAGGGCGTAATGGCGGCATATGACCTTGGTAGTTGGTCCGCCAAAGAAGCCACAAAAAAAAAATAATAATAAAAATTGTCAACGGCCATGGCTGCACTCGTTGGAACTGATCTAAGCGATAACGCGAGTTAAGTAACGTTGCGCGCGGGTAGAATTTGGATGGGTGACCGTCCAGAGAAAACCCGCGTTGCTGTTGACCATAATACCTAAAACGCAGATCAGGGCGTAATGGCGGCATATGACCTAAGTAGTTGGTCCGCCAAAGAAGCCAAAAATAAAAATAAATAAATTAATTTTAAGTCGATATTTTCTCAACATATTTAAAACTTTATCTTGAAATGTGACGATGATGGCACCAATAATGAAGAATGTTTAATTTCTTACGTTAAATTAACTATAAAAATTGTCATTATTATTTGTAAAATCTAGATATTCGTGTTCGAGTAAATCAAATACAAATACATTCTCTTTTAACGTTACTTTTCCTCAGCTTATAAAACATAAAATTCAAATAACCGTTCTATACACCAGACTGGAGACTGTACATGTCAGTATGACTAACTGTAGAGACGACAAGTCTTGTTAAAGTGACCAGAGATATATGCGAACTTGTGTGCAAGTACAGGATAGATATATATGACGTCATTTGTTGCTGGCGCCATGGTTCGTGCTTGCCAAGTGAGACGCTTTCTTCAGGCGCCACAAGATTCATTTGTGTTTTTGTTATTTTATTAATTGTGAATGATGGGCATGGCACAGATTCAATAACGTCAAAAAATATTTATGATTTATATTGTGAAGATGTTTCTTAATTTCTAATTGAATTTTTGAAATGCTGTCAGTTTTTCTTTTTATTACATTATTAAATTGTATATTGTTCCTCAAAAAAAAATAGTGGATTGATTATGGATTTGAAAGATTCATATTATGATTATTATCTGTCATATATTTGATGGCTAGCTCAGTGGTATGAAGTCGGCCTGTGGATCCTGAGGTCCCTGGTTCGATGCCCACAGGCGACAAATTTTCATAATTTGAAAAAGCTATCCCTGTGGCTCCTCCACCACTAACATGTTTGGGGGCCGTGATTTGACGACTGGTAACCGCACTTCACGCGCAAAATATATCACTTACCGAGATCTGCTTCAGCAGAGTGCCACACCCAGTAATGGGTAAGAAGGCGTGATGATATATTTATTTATTTATTTTATATATTTGAGAACAATTTACAGGTAGTTGCAGCCAGAGATGATAACCGAAACCGAAATCACAATCTGTAATTTGAAACAAATACAAAGTGATCAAAAATAATTGTTTCAGTTGGCAATACAATTCCGGAGATCTTTTCAGTCCACAGTTGGCACAACGCCAGGTAAAGGCGAAAATGCTATTTAACATGTCTAATAAATACAAATAGGTTGTCAGGAGTCTGACAACTAGTAGGATTTTGACTTTTTGAGTAATAAAAATCTTTAGATTATTGCTATGTTAAGGTAGTTCGAGCGTGAGAAACTTTTTTACAGATCTGAATGCAATTCGACGCACGTAAACATGTGATAGTCATACGCATCCTGGTAAAATATGAAACACATTCACCGCCTGTGAACAAATATATTCGCATGTAAAGTTGAGTTCTTATATTCGGGGCTTATGGCGATTGTCATTCAGAATCGCACATATTTGGTTTGTGTACCTCTAAAAATTTGCAGTTTCATTTGAGAAACTAATATGATGTTCTAGAACTATCCATGTATATTGTATCAAAAGGAGAAAGTTTTTCATCGTTGAGTCATGGATATATAGCCATGCAAAGTCTTGTTTTTAACGAAAAATTAAGGATCTCAATTTATAATGGCACCACACGGTGGTACGGTATTTGAAAATTCACTAGACCAACAACCTGTTAACAATTCATGATATTCAAATCATAATAGGTATAAAACACTTATTTTATTCAATTTTTTTTGTTTTTTTGAGCGTCATTTTCGCCACTCGACGACCGATGTCGCCACCGTCACCCTAGAACTATATAAATAATAAAAGGAAGGGTGAGGGGAACCATAATTGTATTTATGGATATTTAAGTAAAATATAACTAAAAACGAATAAGAACTAAATGTACTCAAATTTAAATTTAAATTTTCAAATGTCACTGTCAACAACAGGAAATAAATTTATGTATCAGGCTCACCAATTTTAAGAAGTTAATTTTATTGCCAACTGAAACAATTCCTTTTGATCACTCTGTACAAAACCGGAACTGAAAGCAAAATCTTTTTTATCTACTGGCATTATAATAAATGTTTTCTTGTTAATTAAATGTAAATAGTATTTTTTAAATATCATCTTTAAATTCATACTTTCACCGTTATGATGCAACATAGACGAAAAGACATTAGAAGATTAGCAATCAAGAGGTCGTGCGTTCAAATCTCACTGATTTCTAGTTATATCCAAAAAAGTGCGATTGTGTCTGACTGGTTCGGATGCCACTATAAGCTGTAGGCCCCTGTACTGTAATTGGAATTTACTTCCTGTTGTGCAGAGTAACAAAATAAATAAATACAAATTTAAAATAAGTAAGTTACTTTTGTAAAACCTAAATGGTGTTAAATCAAACAGGTTTATCGAAATCTATTACAGTCTAAAACCTGAAACTTAAATAAAAACCGAAACCTTTTTATCAAACCATCCACCAAAACCGATTGTTGTATTAAAACCGAAACCTAAATGAAAACCGAAGTTTTATTTTCACTATGATCAGATCCGAAGCTCAGACCGATAATTTTTATGGTTACCATCCCAAACAAGATTTCGCGCATACAAATCTCCCTGACTTAAATTGTGCCTGCTCGGATCCCTATACTGTATTGAGAGTACATTTTTGTTGGTCTGAGTAGCAAATAAATACATAAATTAAGTTCAAATCGGAACTAACATAAATATTTTTATTAATAACTCATGAGCACTATTACTGTGACCTTACGATTTAAATATTCATTTAGAAACGCTGTAAATATGAATCACAATCAGAGCTGGGCAAGCTACTTAAAAAAGTAGCTAAGCTACAGCTACAGCTATTCTTTAAAAAAGTAGCTAAGCTACAGCTATAAGTTATATTTTGTAAAATATATCTAAGCTACAGCTAAAAGCTTTCGTTGAAGTAGCTGTTAAATTTTAAAGCTACTTTTTTCAATTATTGTGAAATAATTAAATTTGCCTTTGTCATATGATCAGTCTTTTGTTATGACTGTTAATTTACTATTATGTACATAAATATCAAAAATAGCAAATACCATCTGGCACCTACTGTGTATTTTTGCATATTAGAGCCAGTTAGAACCGGCAACAAATAATTATTTTGTGTGGGTTTAGCTTGTACGCATGCGTACTTTGTTGACCTGCTTAAAAAGTAGCTTTAAGCTACAAAAAGTAGCTTTAAGCTACAAAAGGAGCTTTAAGCTGCAAAAAGTAGCTTTAAAAGTAGCTTCAGTTGTAATTTTTAAGCTAATAGAAAAACAAGTAGCTAGCTACAAGCTACAGCTATATTTTTTCACAGTTAGCTAAGCTACAGCTACAGCTAAGGTAAATGTAGCTAAGCTAGTAGCTAAGCTACAAAAGTAGCTAGCTACTGCCCAGCTCTGATCACAATACAGTAATATAATTTTTATATTTATTTATTTATGCTACTCTGTACAACAATCTCAATTACAGTACCGGAGCCGGAATCATCGAGCCGCTGTGCGGTAGTTCATGTACCTATGTACCTCGTATTTTTAACATGAGTGGGATTTAACCTCGGTATCTTCGGATTCGAATGCCGTAACGCTAAGCACCGTACTGATATATTAAACGAGGGATCATCTATTTGATTACAAACATTTTGCTGAACTCGCGTAAAATTTACAGTTTGAATTTATCCTACGTACATTATCTCATTATATGTTGCCATTTGTAAGATTTGAATCCCGTAATGCCCGATAATACGAAAACGAATGTGCTAAGCACGGAGCCAAAACATTCCATATCGTTTATTACAGCCGCATTGCGGTAATACCCAATAAATAACAATATTTATTGTAAGGACCAGAAAAAATGTACTCACTTTGCGTAGATTATAATATTTTCCTCCATTTTGTGATGCATCAGGAACCAGCGAGGGATCAACACACACAAAACACACGTTCACTACACAGCACTGCATTCAACTGATCTTCTTGGAACCTGTAAATAAAAATATTTCGTTTATTTTATTGCAGTAGTTAGGTTTAATCCTGTTCTATCAATTATTTCTTGGCGATATACAACCGTATTCATAGAAAAAATGGTCTAGGTTTAAACTCGAATTATCTCTAATACAGCTGTAACTGAACATTGCCTTATTCATAGCGCAGTTTAGTCTCAGTCTATCTTTAGTGTATAGTTAAACCAGTACTAAATTTTAATCCTAGATGATAGTAGGTTTATCTTGGTATTTTCATGACATCAGTGAGTTGACAGTCAATTTTGCAAGTGTTTTAAGTACAATTAAAAATCACAATTATAGCTTTTGCTATTTTACACAATATTGCAGTCAAGGAAAGACAAGAAATTAACGTTATAAATGCAAATTTAAACTTACATAAAATAAAAAATTAAAAATTATCATTATTTAAATTTAAATAAAATTAAATAAATATATCATCACGCCTTCTACCTATTACTGGGTGTGGCACTCTGCCGAAGCAGATCTCGGTAAGTGATACATTTTTGCGCGTGAAGTGCGGTTACCAGCCGTCAAATCACGGCCCCCAAAGATGTTAGTGGAGGGGGAGCCACAGGAGTAGTATTAATGTGGTGAAATTGTTTGTCGCCAGTGGGAATCGAACCAGGGTTCTCAGGATCCACAGGCCGACACGATAACCACTGTGCCACCTACTCCATAAAGAAAGGAAAAGATCATATTAAAAAAGCGCTAAAATATAAACATAAATTTTTCAACAAAAGCAACATTAACATAATATAATTTTTTAATTATTAGCGATTTAATCATTTATAGAGATTTAAAAAAAATATATTTGTAATAGTAAATTCGTAACCATATGAAATAATAATATGTGATCATAATATAAAAAGAAAAATGTATATGATCACGCCTTTTACCCATTACTGGATGTGGCATTCTGCCGTAGCAGTGATATATTTATGCGCGTGAAGTGCGGTTACCAGCCGTCAAATCACGGTCTCCAAAGATGTTAGTGGTGGGGGAGCCCCAGGGATAATTTTTCAATTGGTGAAAATGTTTGTCGGCTGTGGGGATCGAACCAGGGTTCTTAGGATCCATAGGCCGACTCGATACCACTGAGCCATTACCCCATGGGGTATGGGGTGATCATAATTTGCATATAAAATCTTTAATTTCTGATTCATTTCTTAAAATTTTTAAATATATTAAACGCGAAGCTCTCAATTTTATTCTTGATTATTTTAGAATTATTTCTTTGAACTCGCTAACATTTGATTATGAAGCTACTTTGCAGTACAAGGTTTTATTTACAAACTATTTACCTATTTCTGTAAGTTTTAAGCGATTTATATAATTTATTTTGACTCGTTATTCGTTTTTAAATATTATATAATTTTGTTATTGTTGAGTACGTGTTTGATTTTGCACACGCGCATATTCCCGCCATTTTGATCATCGGTCCCATTTTAATTATATTTCGTAATAGAGATTAAATATTCCGTGGTGGCAGCATTTACGCTACTCTTGATTATTCATTTAATCAAGTAAATTCTTTCGTATGTCAGAGTTACCTCTTAGTACCAAGTACAAGGTGCCTGTTACACAGCCCAGCATTAAAATTTATAAGGTAAATGTAATTATTTACGTTTAATTTAATTTATGTAGCCACGCTTTTATTTCCTTATAAAACCTGACGTAACCAAGGTGTCATTCATATTAATAAACCACGATTACAATATTAACAATAGACACGAAACAAATAAATTTCTTATTGATCACCATCCATTCTCTAATGCACCTTTTACCGTCTGAGGGTATAAATAATTCCACGAAAACAAAGATCACCTCGTACGAATTACACCACAGCCTATTGTCCGGGGAGCGCGTCGAATTGTAACAGCGGTAGCGGTATTGTCTCGGGTCTGGCGGTGGCAATCGATCATGGTAACCGCGGTTTAGCGACATGGGAGTGCACGCATGACGCACGACGCGCGGAGTGGATAAGGAGCAGCAGCAGCTCTGATGGTGGGCTGTGTGTGCTATGTGTGCAAGAACATGATGAGGTAATTGTGACATGGTGAACGAGTGTGGTGTATTAAGAGATCATGTGATAGGGATGATACAGAATGTGGTTGGGTTGTAATGATAGTGGTGGATGAAATTGGTTTGAAGATTTTCTATAATATAGATTTGATGAAGAGATATTATGCGCGCTGTTTATTGATTTTTTCTGAGTGATGCTTTTTTTTTACAAACGAGTCTGATATTTTTTATGGCGAAATCATAATTACTAAATTAAAGTAGATGGCTCAGTGGTATCAAGTCAGCCTGTAGATCCTGAGAACCCTGGTACAATGCCTACAGCCGACAAACATTGTTACCACATTAAAATTACCCCGGTGGCTCCTCCACCACTAACAACTTTGAGGGCCGTGATTTGATGGCAACTAAGCGAACTTCACACGCATAAATATATCACTTACCGAGATCTGCTTAAGCAGAATGCCACACCCAGTAATGGGTAAAATGCATGATGATATATTTATATTTATTTATTTATTTATTTATAATTACTACTGTCCATATTTGAAAAATAGTCAATCTGTATATCCGAATTTACATTTATTCGGTATCAAAAAAATTTAGTATACGGATATTAAACCGGTATCCGTAAAACCGACACCTGGGAACCGAAATCCTTACTATCCTTGACAATATATGCAGAAGTAATCAGTTTCCCGGATAATCCAGTATTTGTAGTAACCAAATTCTGGATATTTCTATATTTAAAAGACATAGGTTGCTATGGTATCCAGATTAGATAAATTATTAAATACAATATGCGTATTCCATTTGCCATTTTATAAGATTTAACTTATATTTACTGAACTAGATCACTTATTAATATCTCTGGTTTACTTCGCTGACTTTATGTCGAGTACTAGAATTACTTATTCTAATTTAATTTGAAGTAATTCACTTCAATGAGTGCAACAATTTGTTTAATTCAATTCATTTAGTCTTGTTGTCTAATTTATCTCAACTGATTTAAGTGAACCAAGTGGCAAATACAGCTCATATTGAATATTATCAAAAATAATACGAATATAATACTATTATTACGTTTTAATATTACTGATGAGAGGAATTACAGTGACTAAATTAATGACAGTGATGACATATGAATACGTCGCTACATTTTTCTAAATTTAACATAAGTTTTATACGCATTTTCGCTGCATTGAGGTCCATTCATATAAGAGTTTCAGAAACAATTAGTCAATGTATCTAAATGGAAGCATTCACATTGCGCAACTTTAGTGTCCGCATAAACCAAAAATTTGCAAACTCCAAGCTTCTGATTTAGATTTAAGTTTATGTTTAGGAATCAACCAGTATTAAATCGCGTAGAATGAAATAGCATTATACAGTTATCTCTCACGTCATATGTCATTTAATGTGTACAACCTCAAATGTTTGTTATTGAAAATATGTTAATTATTGAAAAATGAATTGACTGGAATAGTTAACTTTATCAAATATGTTGTATTTAAATATATATTTAAACCAAATATAAAAAAGAAAACACAGATGGTTGCATCTTTTTGACATTTTACCAGGGTGGATAAAAATCGTGATTTTTTTTATTTAAATCAGATTTTTTTTGACTTAAAGTAGATTTTTTAAAATTATTTTTTTAAGTGCGTAAAAACGGGTATTTTGAATTAAATGTTTAAATATTATGTATTGTGTAATGTTTTCAAAAGAAATTCTGAACAACGTTTCACGTGTTGATTGGTGGATGTCCCAAAAAGATGAATTAGGACCAAATAAAGATATAATATTGAAAATTATAAAATCACTTTTATGCACCACTTCGTCTCCAGCTTGAGTTGAGCGGATTTTTTCATCATTTGGACTTGCATTCAAAATTGAGAAACCGACTAGGAACTGAAAAGGCTGGAAAACTAGTCTTTCTATTTAAACATTTTAATAATAATGTACCACTAAATAAATAAACGTTTCTACTTTTTTTTTTGTTATTTGAATTGTTATATTTTAATATTGAAATATTTATGATTTGTTAAAACATGTTTTGATGTCTTTTACTGTGAATTTTTTGTATTTTTAATTTAATAAATACATATATAATAATAAAAATTATTCATTTATATTTAAATTATTAAATTTAATTTATCTTGATTAAAATCAATGATTTTTTGCTTGTCTTCGAAGACCCTTTTTTACTCTTACTACAAAATTAAAAAATTGCTATGTAAACATTAATTTAATAATTAAAATCAAGATCAAATATATCCTAGACAACTATGCTGTAAAATCTCACCGAACTTACTATAGTTGTTGGAATCAAGGTACGTTTTATATTATTTGTAGAATAGTAAATTTAAATATTTATTCAGATTTAGTAAAGGGTGCCGAGAAGATAAGAACTTACTGGAAACTAGTCTGGTTGAGATATTCTTAGACGTAAACCTATTTGAATTCGTGTATTTAAGCTTAACAATTTCCGGTATAAAAAATAATGTCGCCTTATTTACATTTTGATGAATCTACTAGAGTTACCTGCTCCCTATGGAACATATCATGCTTATATTTAGAACTAGGGTAAATTTTCACCTTCAATATAATTATAATAATATAGAAGGGCTGCATAGTTAGCAGGCTATAAAATTTGTATCAAATTTAGCAAGTCAAATTGGCGAGTAACAAAATCTTGAACGCCCTACCTTGTCATTATGATAATAATGTAATTATCATGCTTGTTTGATGAAAAATGTCTTATAAGGCGTTTAAAATTAACGCCTCGGGTTAACACATAATTATACAGCGCGGTAAGCCAAGTTTACTGGGAAACGAAAAACGATACTTTAAATTACAATCTGACTGAGAGGCTTATCATCTACTTTCTGACGTGAGAATTAATTTCTGCTGACACTTTAATAAAGAATAATTAAAATAAACTGTTCGTCTTGCTTGTAATTTTAAAATTAACGCACGTAAAAGATTATTTCACTTATAGATTGTGATTAAAGATGTTTAGTTCGTTTATCGTGATGTTCCGAACGACAAAAAAAGTAGATGCTGTAATTTGATCATTATCTGCTACCGATCGATAAATTAAGGACAATCTTTATTTTTCTGAAATTATTATTTATTCTGTTATTACTTTCTTATACGTAGTATAAGGAAGTATTGGAATCGTGAAAAAAATCGTTGACGAGATTTTCGCGGAAATACATGTTTTGAGGTCCACTGAATCTGTTTTGATCATTTTCTCAATGATGTCTCTGTGTGTGGATGGATGGATGGATGGATGGATGTGTGTCCGGTCGTGCAATATCTCATGAACGAGATAAGATTTGTTAACGAAACTTGGTAATTATAAGTTTCATGAAAATACGAAGAGCTGAGTTGATTTTGAATGAAATTGAAAAACCGGAAGAGGAAGTTTACTGGACACACAAAACAATAAATTCCATTTATTTCAAAAATGGAATCAGTTACGAAAAAAAGTTTCAAATAAAAGATGTTAGCAAAAATATTTGGAACATAAAATGTTATTTGCAATTTTCCTGTATATGCGTCTAATTTTGAGAAAAACTAATTTATATATTTAATAATATATTTCAATAATCATAGTAGCAATAGAAACAAAAAACAAAAACATGTTTAACATTTATATGTCAAATAATAATTGTCAAATTTAATATGAAATATGCTGTGTATAAGAAAGTCGTGTGGTGACCACACCAGATTTTTTTATTTTACTTCTATGTATACATATATGGGGTAATGGCTCAGTGGTATCAAGTTGGCCTGTGGATCCTAAGAACCCTGGTTCGATCCCCACAGCCGACAAAACATTTTCATCAATTTAAAATTACTCCTGTGGCTCCCCCACCACTAAAATCTTTGGGGGCCGTGATTTGACGGCTGGTAACCACACTTCACGCGCATAAATAAATCACTTATCGAGATCTGTTTCGGC
This sequence comes from Pterostichus madidus, assembly GCA_911728475.2. Classification (NCBI taxonomy): domain Eukaryota; kingdom Metazoa; phylum Arthropoda; class Insecta; order Coleoptera; family Carabidae; genus Pterostichus; species Pterostichus madidus. The sequence goes on along the minus strand of OU452313.1, from coordinate 30,002,454 downwards.
AGAGTGCCACACTCAGTAATGGTTAAAAGACGTGATGATATATTTATTTATTTATTTTATTTGTATGCATTTTGCTTTTGCATAAAGATGTCACTAATTGTATATTACATAATAAGTCAGGAAAGTGATATTTTACTTGACGAAACAGTTGTTTGAATTCGCTGAGTCAAGTTATAACACTCTCCTGACGTATTGTGTATACTATTTTTCTGAAACCATTTAATTTAAACAATAATTAATCATATGGCTAGCTCAGTGGTATGAAGTCGGCCTGAGGATCCTGAGGTCCCTGGTTCGATTCCCACAAGCGACAAATTTTCATAATTTGAAAAAGCTATCCCTGTGGCTCCTCCACCACTAACATGTTTGAGGGCCGTGATTTGACGACTAGTAACCGCACTTCACGCGCAAAATATGTCACTTACCGAGATCTGCTTCAGCAGAGTGCCACACCCAGTAATGGGTAGAAGGCGTGATGATATATTTATTTTATTTATTTTTATAATTAATCATAAATAATTAAAAATGTTTTCTATGTAATTTGAAGTAAAATCATGTTAATTTAATATTCATTTTTGGCAAAAAATTGTAATGTGAGGGTACAGATCTTTATAGTTGCTGAATTCAGAAAAAAAAAACTGAACCGAATAAGCAAAAGGTTCTCATTTAAAATAAGAAAGTTACATCCCGTATTTTGAAAACAACTGGCCGAAAAAAATTATTAATAGTTTTGTAATAGACTTGTAAAATGGTATTTCTTTGCTAATTTGACCAACTTTCGGTATGTGATATATTTTCGGCGTGATGTGCGGGTACCAGTCGTCAAATCACGGCCCCCAAAGATGTTAGTGGTGGAGGAGCCACAGGGGTAGTTTTTGAAATTTTGAAAATTGTTTGTCAGCTGTGGGAATCGAACCAGGGTTCTCAGGATCCACAGGCCGACTTCATACCACTGAGCTAGCCACAGAATGCATGAAAATAATATAAGAATGTCAGAATAAATTATTCTCGTCACAGAATTTAGAAATTACGATAATTAATAAAGTAATCACGAAATGCAAAAATTTATCATTGACATATCGATCGATTAAAGATAGAGGATGGTTATTATTACTTAGTAATGAAGGTCAATTTTAGGCGAACGAAATGCAGAGGCGTTGTTGATAATCGAACTGACCTTACAAATATAAAATTAAATCTATTAAACTTATGCTGGGTTGCAAGAAAAAAATAAAGAGCTCTTTAGTTAAAGAATTGTTTATCTAGCAACAGTATCGAATGGGATTTTCTGAAATTTATTGAACCGTTAGTTGCTAATGAACCGATAAACGTTCATGCGACGCAGCATCAGAGAATTATCTGTCTAAAGAACATTTTAAGTTAACTAATAATAGCGATTTACAATCTTTAAAGAGAGTGAGAACATAATAAATTATTTTGTTTTTATTCATCATCATTTGTTTTTACCTGTAGACATAATATGAGTAATAATTAAAATTTATTTGTCGATAGTCATCAGTATAGTTTATTTATTTTATTGTGCACATATTTAGAACGATAATTATTAATTAGAAATAATTTTATAATTACTTCGTAAGAAGTTATAGGTTATAAATCCTTTAAGGTAAATTTTAATGTATTTTAGATGATGTTTAGAAGAAAGTTTCATATTCTGGCTGCACTACTAAGGACATAAATTTAAGAAAGTAAAAAAGACTTTAGAAAAAAAGAATCGATAGTTTACGAAGGTACACGAGTTCCTAACTCCTTTTAGCATACACTAATTAACTGCACTTGGAAATAAAAGAACAAGAAAACAGCAACGCACTGTAAACTTCAACATTTGAAGTTGTCGAACAAAACTTTGCCTTGTTTTGTTTGTTGTGATTCAAACTTTGTAGTTACATCTTTTATCCCAAGCTTTCAGCCAAATTACCTTTATGTACTATAGAAGTTAAATTCTGCGATAGAGTGCCGTGATTATATACTATTTAGTTATTAACAGTTTATTTTAGCGATTCTTTATTCAACTTAAAAAAAAATGATGCTCGATTGAGTGATTATAGTGGCGTGTTAGTTTCTACTTAGATGTGTGGTAGTGAATAATAGATATGGATGAGGAAGAGGAACAGTGTGCAACTGTGTAGAAATGAAGTATTTTCGGGATGTGTGTTGATATATATAAGATTCGGACTCACCGAACCAAGTATTGGGATATCTCACTAATAAAAAATGGCGTTGAAATTCATATGTCAAAAATTGAACAAATGAGCACTTTTGTTTGACTTCCGAAAGCGTAAAATTACAGGCTGTAGTATTTCTTTGTCTTATTCTTATATTTTCAGTATTTTCTTAGTTTTTAGGTAGATTATTTCAGTGTTCCTTGTTGTAGCAACAGTTCTAGTGTTACAATAACTTTATTTTTTCAGTTTAGGTACATAATTTATTAACTAGTTAGGTTATCTTTGTAATTAACATTATTATAAGTATGTATCGACTTTTGGCGTGGCCCGTACGGATGCGGTTAAGTTTAGACCATTCCTTTCTAGGGAGCTCAAAACCTGGTAGACGTTTTGAGGCATCTAGGACTACATAATGATTCCTAGCTGAGAGTTTCCAACTGTTTTTCCATTCTTCTGAAATGTTTAAATTGCGCTGGCTTTTCACGAATTTGTTATTCCATATTGGATTACGGGATTTTAAAAGTATATTAGGGGCGTTGTTGATTATGTCGTAGATCGGAAGATTTGGAGTAGAACCTTGGTGAATTTATCAGTTGCTCCTTGGCGTCTTAGCTCTGGGGGAGCGATATTACTGGTGACGTGGAGCCATGGTAGTGGGGTGGATTTTGAGGTCCCACTTATTACTCTCATGGTCTCATTGAGGTCCTTGTCCACCTTGTTGACATAGCGACTTCCTTGCCAAACTGGTGCACAGTACTCAGCTGTTGAGTACACTAAAGATATAGCGACTGTGCATAGAATCGATGCCTGGGCTCCCTATGTTGTGCCAGCTAATTTTTTGATTATGTTAGTTGTATATTCCAATAATATAGTAAAGATGGCTTAGACATTAGAAGGTATATCGAATTAAAAATTGATGAAACAGTATCTTGGTGAAATTGAGGGTGAGCGATTACATAATTGAAGGTTTATTGCATGAACGAAGGATGAGACATTTGTATTAATGAAAGGAGTTATGAATGTGGATGAACCTACAATAGTGTGGCAGGATAGGAATGTTTAGCGAAGATTAATTGCGGGATAAATCCGATGAATAAATGTTCTATTAATGTTTCAAGAGTTCATGCTACTCCATTTGATGGGATATAGCGTTATGTTATGTACGTAAGCATATGTAATATTTTTTTTTCATAAACCTATCAGAAAGTTATATTTTCATCCGTCAATTAGGAAAAGAAAGTGATACTTTCCATCTCCAGCGAAGAATATACAATTTTCTTCGCTAGGAAAGAAAAGTAAACTCATATCCGTGGTAAATGAAAAACAACTGTTTGATTTGACATAAGTTATCAGAATTTCGTCTGTCAATTTTCACTTCTATCAATAAGTTCATTCTATGATATGCCAAACAATCATTTTACGGCCTAGGTATACAAATAATTATTATAAATTAATTATACATCTTACACAAATAAAAACTACCAACATAACCTCTACACGTCCAACATGCTTCTGTATGTAACCTACTCACACCTGCTAAATTATCCTTATATTCATATTCATGTATAGCGATGACTTGTAGAAACCTAACGTTTACGCTGCGCTATGCCAGTGAACGTAGCAGCTATAGGCGTCTAATATGCATAATGTATGATCAGATATGTGAAGACAAGAACTCAAGAACCACGAACCACTATGACCCGTGCTAATGGGCCTGTAATAGCCCCAGAACATATTTACATCGTGCAGTGCAAATGCTCATAGCATGATGAGACTGAATCTGCGATAGAATACGTAGGAAAAAATGTGGAGTGTAGTTTACTAGGAAATTGTTCTTTCAAGATGGCTTGATAAATTTGTTTTAATTATGGTGTGAAGATGGTTTTCATTCGATATGTTAATGGCTAAAGATGAATGTGAAATATAAAAATAAATAAATAAATATATCATCACGCCTTCTAAGTGATATATTTTACGCGTGAAGTGCGGTTACCAGTCGTCAAATCACGGCCCCCAAAGATGTTAGTGGTGGAGGAGCCACAGGGGTAGCTTTTGAAATTATGAAAATTGTTTGTCGCCTATGGGAATCGAACCAGTGTTCTCAGGATCCACAGGCCGACTTCATACCACTGAGCTAGCCACCTCATTTTTAATTAATGTTTTATAACTATTATAATTTGAATATCATGAATTATTAACAGGTTGTTGGTCTAGTGAATTTTTAAATACCGTACCACCGTATGGTGTTGCCATTATAAATTGGGATTCTTAATTTTTCGTTAAAAACAAGGCTGTGCATGGCTATATATCCATTACTAAACGATAAAAAACTTTCTCCTTCTGATACAATATACATGGATAGTTCTAGAACATCATACTAGTTTTTCAAATGAAACTGCAAAATTTTAGAGGTACACAAACGAAATATGTGCGATTCTGAGTGATGATCGCCATAAGCCCCGTGTATAAGAACTCAACTTTACAAACGAATATATTTATTGACGGACGATGAATGTGTTTCATATTTTAACTGGATGCGTATGACTATCCAATGTTTACGTGCTCCAAATTCCATTCAGATCTGCAAATTTTTTTTTCACGCTTGTACTACCTTAAGTAAAACTTATAATCCAAGTAAAAACGGTACAACTGGCCATATATCTGCGGCACATAATATATTTCATTCATAATAGTAGGTGGCACAGTGGTATCGTATAGACATGTTGATCCTGAGAACCCTGGTTCGATTCTCACTGCCGACAAACATTTTCATCACCACATTAATACTATTCCTGTGGCTTCCCCTCCATTAATATCTTTGGGGGCCGTGATTTGATGGCTGGTAACCGCACTTCACGCGCAAAAATATCTCACTTACCGACATCTGCTTCGGCAGAGTGCCATACCCGGTAATGGGTAGAAGGCGTGATGATATGTATATATTTATTTATTTATAATATCATGTTTCAAAAAGACCAATACTCTGGTGCTAATTTCAGACCCCATTAACCGCATGTTCCACCTTATAACTGTTCAATTATATCATTTTCTGAAAATCTTCTATCAGTATATTACGTTATTTCCGCTATACAGTCGATTTCCTATCTAACTTAACATCGCATAAACTGAACAATATGTGGTTATGTTCACGTGCCACTCGCCCCAGGCCCGTAACAAGTTGTTTTTGTTGAAATCATAGCCCACTTATCGCGCCCGCGGTTGTTGTAATATCTGCTGATAAAGCTGTTTCCGGCATTCAACGGTAGTTCCTGATAACTTGAAAGTTAGTTTTTTGTTTGTGTTTGTGAAGCTTATGAATGAAATTGTTGTGGCAACATTGTAGTAGATATGATAAAGTGTGGTTGTTTATGGAGCAACTAATGAATAAATGATTTTCATTGATTTTATTTGATATACGGGTATGAGAATGCAGTATCGCTGTTTGATATATTGCTTTATTTAACTTCTACTTCTGACAGTGGCGTAGTTACTTCTTACTAGTTACCATTTTTAGGGGAAGGTATTACTCGAAACTAAATTATCTATAATATGTTCCAGTTTAAAATGCAGTAGATGCGAAAATATTTTTAATATGAGAAAAAATAGTCACATTGACAGTTATAAATTATGATCTAACAAAATATAACTATTCGTAAAATAAATATAAATATATCATCACGCCTTTTACTAGGATCGTTGATTTTCACCGAAGTTTGAATATCTGAACGTTCGAACATTCGAATGTTTTGAACTTCGTCAGAAAAACTTCGAAGCTTCGAACTTACGATTTTTTGCCACTGAATTAACGCCATCTGTCATCTCCAAACATAAAATTGAATTAGAATAATAAAAAAAAAATGTTCTAAGAAATTTCTAAATCAATTATTACAAATATTGTTTTGTCATTACTATTTAACTAATAGTACGCATTTTAATGCTGATATTAATTAATTATAACATAAAAATAAGAAAATATGTAAACTGTGATATCGGCCATTTTGGCCAGTGTTAACTTTAAACCTTTTGTTAGCTACCATAGTTAATATTGCTTTATGCATCCGAGCCTTAGTTTATAATTCAGTTTTGAATACACTTCTTCCATTAAACTTTAAAATTACATGAAAAAACGAAAAAAGATTCTTCGGAATTCAGTCAAATTTAAAAAAAAATTATTTTGTCTACGTTTCGACTGACACCTCAATCTTCATCAGGACAAAACATAACAATATTTTTAAAAAATTATTGATAATGATTAATAAATAAACAGATAAATATATATATTTTCAATATATTTTGTTAGCCAATCACAGTCAAGATCAAATACATCCTAGACCGTGTAATTCTGCGTTCTTAGATAGAACAGGGTATAATCAAGAGTTAGTAATTAAAATGTAAACCTATAATTGATTTTTTTTAAAGAATTATGTAATTAAAACTGTTAATCTACGACGGTCGCCATCGAAGGAGAAGAGTCCCCGTACACAGCATCCAAGCGTTCTTTGATTTCGCTGCGCGATTTCCGTTCCAAAAACAAGAATCGAATCACCGACCGATATTGTTCTTTTTCCATTTTTCTCAAATCTGCGGACACGCTCGCTTCCACACGCGGTCAAAACAAAACTACACATCCGATTCGGCTGAAAATTTAACAGTAGCTGTCTAGGAGAATGTTCTAATCGATACAAAATTGCTCTTGCGATAGTGGTGCTATCTGGCGGTGAGGCTAAGTACTTATCGGATCGCCCTCGTATATCTGTTTAATGAGAGATTATAGCTTGATTGTATAGAGTATTTAATCTTGATCAATACGTTAAAATGAAGACATATTTACATAGTATAAATAATTATGACAGTGGCTTCACGTGTTTAAAAAGTCCTATAGATTATTCAATTTATGCAATATTTAAATCTTGTCTACGTCTCCGGCAAAGTGTGAAATGCAGTGTTAAATCATGCAAATTTTGCTAAAAACAAATATAAAGATTTACGAGGAAACCTTACTAAAATATGTTCAATATTTAAATAAATGTATGAAATTCAGAATAACTTGAACTAAAATCGAATATAACGGCTTACGTGTGTGTCCTACGGGCTTAGGATTTGTTTCTTAAAAGTGCAAGTGAAGCAAGCCTCACCAAGAAAGCGTTCAAATATAAAAAGTAACTGTTAAATAGTTCAATCTGCATTTGGAATTACATTGCCTGAATTGTATATTCTACCGATAGCATCTAAAAACATTAAACTCGTAAAGCCATAAAATTCGTTCAACAGTGACATAAATTCCACCAGTTTTGCTCCCAGTCATAAAATTTCTAGCTACGCCACTGTCTTATAAATAACTGAATAAAGCGCAGAAGAGAAATATTACAATTTGAAAGGTATTTTGAATTGCAAAGGAATGTTTTCAAAATTATGAATCTTGAGCTAATAACAGATATCTTTATCTTTATAAATGTAATTCAGGTCAAACCTGCAACGAATTAAAATTAATATATTCATATAAACAAACCACATCTCTGTGGTGTAATATCAAAAATATTTTATCCGAATCTGAGGTATTTTAAGATTCTGGTAGGTACTCGGAACCGGAAATAGCTATTTTTATAAACGGAGGTGAGTTTACCGATTGAGGTCTAGTTCATTGAACCTAAATATTTATGTATATTTAGGTCATTACACTATGTACATCAACACTAAATTAATTAGGTATATTTTTGCAAATTTTATTTTGAGACTCTGTAGTTAGCTATTTTAATTTAGTTCATCCATAAAGTATCATATTTAAATATCAAGCTGTTGAATGCAATATTAGATTCGTGCTCTGCCAAAAATTTAAATAAATACAGGTTTTTCGCTGGAAATTTCACTAAATATATTTTTACTCATTTTTATTGATACAAATCTCAAAGTATAAATGTTATTCTTGTCACAGGCGAACTTTGGCCTAGGCTAAAGAGGCAATAGCCTAGGGCCCAAAAATTTTAGGGCCCGGATTCAAACTTTTAGTTTAAATAATAGAAATATATAATTTTATTCCCTTATAATGTATATAATACGGGCTGGTGACCGCGACTCTCGAACATGGGTATTTTTAACAAAATTAATTTTGCATGCTTCGTAACGGCACAAATTAGATCTGAATATAACGAAACTATCGATAGCTATGGAATTGAAACAAAATTAATCTGTCAAAATAATTCCTTTATTTATTATGTCATTTATTTTGACACATAAAATGTCAAAAATTTGTTAATTTTTTTCCAATTTCATGGCTATCGATAATTTCGTTATTTTCAGATCTAATTTATGTCGTTACGAAGCATGTAAAATTAATGTTGGTTATTGGATTACATGCAGAATTTTATGTCGTAAAACTTCTATTGAAGCTTTCTTGCTTAAAATAATTAGGGAAGGAGGAAATTACAAAATTATAATTTAACATGTTGAATCCCTATGTTCGAGAATCACGGTCACCATCCTGTATTATATATATATATATATATATATATATATATATATATATATATATATATATATATATATATAAAGGGCTCGAAATAAATATTTTGCCTAGGGCCCGAAATATTTTAAATCCGCTTCTGATTCTTGTCGATTAATCTTTGAATTCAATAAGTAGCTTATATATTATATATAAAACACTTACCAAAAGAAGAAAAGCTGTCTTCTACAATTAGGAATCTATAAAAAAAACACAACATTAATTTATTGGATGCAAATTTAGTGGAAACTCGTCGGCCTGTAGATTTGAGAACTCAAGTTTGATTCCTTTCGCCGATAAACTTTACTCCATATTAAAACTACCCCTGTAGCTTCCCCTCCGCTAACATCTTTAGGAGCAATAATTTTACGCTTGGTAATCGCACTTTATGCGCAAAATTACCGTTGTGAATATTAAACAATTGATGAAACCAAATGGAAAAATAATTCATTTATCATAATATTTATTACAATTTTAAAGGAAAACAAAGTGTATATGTTACACAAATAGTGATAGCGCGACTCTATCGTACTGGGTTTCGCCCATGTACACTCAGCCATAGAAGTAAAAAGCAAAATAGTACACATTTATGACTGCTAAATAATAAAGTAATACAATTTTAAGGAGTTGAGGTATAGTTTTGATTCCGTCTTCTCATTACTTTATACTCATAAAATCTTAGATGGTTTAAAATAAAATAAATAAATATATCACGCCTTCTACCCATTACTGGGTGTGGCACTCTGCCGAAGCAGATCTCGGTAAGTGATATATTTATGCGCGTGTAGTGCGGTTACCGGACGTCAAATCACGGCTCCCAAAGATGTTAGTGGTGGAAGAGCCACAGGGGTAGTTTTTGAAATTATGAAAATTGTTTGTCGTAAATAAGTAAATATGCAGATTACTTCATAAATTTATACCACATGATAAATTAATTTTCATTTTGATAAATTATAACCGAAATACTTCAAAAAAATATGAATTTAAGACGTTAATTGAGATAGATATCTTTTATATTTGAAAATGCTCTGTTTCGGCATTAGAATAACATATTCGCGCACATATATTGATGCTAGAATGAACTTCATTCATAAATGATTTTTGGTGATATATTGTTATCATGGATTGGCATAACTGCATGAAATACACAAAATATATAGGCAACAAACAAAATAAAAAACACAATTTATACAAATATGTGGGCAACGAACAAAATCAATAGCCACCAACTTAACTATTTTACAAAAAATTTCCCTTAATAGAAAATGTCAACTATTTTTATAAAAATAAATAAATAAATAAATATATCATCACGCCATCTACCCATTACTGGGTGTGGCACTCTGCTGAAGCAGATCTTGATAAGTGATATATTTTTGCGCGTGAAGTGCGGTTACCAGTCGTCATATCACGTCCCCTAAATATGTTAGTGGTGGAGGAGCCACAGGGATAGCTTTTGAAATTATGAAAATTGTTTGTCGCCTGTGAGAATCGAACCAGGGTTCTCAGGATCCACAGGCCGACTTCATACCACTGAGCTAGCCATCCCATAAAAAAATAGTAACTTGTTACAAAACGCAATTCTAGATTGCCTTCTGTGTATTTTAATATACTATTTTAATCTCTCCAAATTTGTAAATTTAAATAATAAATTGGTTAATTTTATTAGAGTTGTAGCAAGAATGGTTTTCTGTTTTAATGTGGAAATTAATTTCAAACTATGATAAAAAAATAAATATTCTATAATTCCCTCGGTAACAACGACATAATTATTAACAATGAGATCTCCTTTGTATTAATTTGCAACTTTGTCTCATATCTCACACAGTTTTTTAATTATCCAGAAGTCTCAATTTACGCGCGGGACGTAACAAAATAAAGCTAAAAGTAATGAAAGAAGTTGGTTCGTTGACAAGCTTAGAAGAGAGTGAGTGGAAGAGTTCAGAAAGCCGCTGGCGGCAGCCGTTGCTATTCTCAGCGGATTAGGTAAACCGCAGGTTTGTCACTAAAATTAATTAGAGTTTGTAAACGCGCCGAGCGACGAGCGTCTGGACGGCTTTGAAACATGAGCTACGACACAGACAACGGTCGCCATTGGCTTCCGGTCAACAACTCAATATACGCAACGGAGATTTTACTGACCGAATATTAAGTTTGCGACTGTAATTACATCTATCAAATCAGGATTCTACAAAGTTAGAAGCTATCATAGTTAGAGAGCTAGGGTGCAAAATAATGTCTCATTCCAGTGACAGAAACGGTTTTTCAATAGATTATGTCATGATAAACATGAAAAAAAGAAAATTAGATTTGCAAACGGGTGGCAATAATAAATGGCGCCGATGTGAATGTGGCGATTTTAAGGGTGGTGGGTGACATATTTTTTACAGGCTAATTTTCACTTTAAATTATAGACTTTGGTATAATTAAGTAATAAAATGGTAGACAGAAGTTTTGTCAGGTGACGCATGTGTGACAGAATCGGTCAAAGTGGCAATTTTTATGGAGTCGTGTGACATTTTTTACAGGCTGAAATTGGTTTTACTACTTGTTCACGATGAATACATGACAAAAAAAAATGATTGACAGAAATTATTTCTGGTTGCTCGTTAGTGACAGAAGCTCTCAAAGTGGACTGGTTTAGCGGGATCACGTGACTTATTTATTACTTTCTGTCATTTGGCACATAAGCGATTAAACATCCTACAAAACATATATGAAATCGACAGAATCGTACTGCGGGGCCAAATGCATGACAGAAGTGAAATGGGACCAAATTTTATTTTCCAATACTGTCAATATTCCTACATCTTATTTGATAGCATAATTTAATGACATTAATAAAAATAATCCTAATTTTTCGCCTACTCTTTTATTGCCACTGACGTTTGCCATTTGTTTTATATATTTTAATGTCACTGTCATGAATATTTTAAGAGTCGGGAACCGCGTAAATATGATTAAGAATGTATTATGTGTAGCGCAGTAAAAGACAAATATCTGAGTACTTCACCAGAAACAGTTAGAAAAATTAAAATATTAATAATGACACTGACATATGACAGTGACTGATTAAAATGTTTAAAACAAATTGCAAGTACTTCACGTCAATAGCAAAATAATAGGCGAAAATTTAGGAAATATTTTTAAGGAAAATACTTAACAATTGATGAAATCAAATTGAATTGTAAAGAGAAAAATTAGGATACCGCCAAACATTAAAATAATAATTTAGCTATCGTAATATTTATTGTAATTAATAGGAAAACTTAGTTTATATTTTGCACAAATAGTAACAGCGCGACTCATTCGTACTGGGTTCCGCCCATGTACACTCAGCCACAAAAGTAAGAAACAAAATAGTACGAATTTATAAATGCTGAGCAATATTACAATACAATATTAAGGAGTTGAGGTACAGTTTTAGTTCAGCTTTCTCACTACTTTACCTGTATACTCACAAAATCTTAGATAGTTTGAGCAGACTATACAATTATGTTAATGCTCTCGTCGGTACAACATATTTTTATTTCCTTCTTGAATATTATAATGATTTACATAAAAATTTGTAGCCTTTACGACGAAGGTTTTTATGTGAATATTTCATTGCAAAATTTGCAACGAAAGCATGCAGTGAATGCTTGAAAGCACAGAGTATATTGTGTTACATTTTAGAATCTAACGTTCAGTATTATTTTATATCATCATAAAACTTTACATCGGTTTCAAATAACGACGGCAGTCTCCATCCTTACATCGCGTACATCCACATTTAACGAACCTTACGACTTACAATCTGTACAATATTTCATAATTCCGAAACGCCATAAAGTTTTAAATTCATCAGGGGAAGATAGAATGATCCATTGTCCGAGGAGCTCGGAAGAAATAAAAATCTCCGGCTTATCAGATGTTTAATCGTGCACTGCGGTGCATATAAACATACATCCGATGGAAAGCGCACATTTTGGCCATTCCAATTTCGGACAGCTCAGTTGTATAGTTTGATCTCGTTTTGACCAGTAAAATAAAAATAAAAAAATAAATAATCAGTTTGTTGGCTGTGGAATTCGAACTTAAATTAACGCATTGCCACTGAGCTATTTACTAGTGAGAATATAAATAAATAGGAAAAAATAGGAAAATTTTCATCACTTGTCAAAGTTACACAAAAATTTATAGCACGTTTGAATCAACTTATCAGGTCATCATCAAACGGCTAGTCAATTCAGCTCTAACCATAGACGCGTTTCGTCCTTTAGGGACTCATCAGTATTGTGCGATCAACTATCCAACTAGACCAACTAGGGACTAATGAACTGTGATACTGTTTAAGCTGAACTGACAGATGTTAAAAACTATGTAAGCCGGTAACATGACATGAGAGTTGGTCTAGTTGGATAGTTGATTGCACCATAATGATGAGTCCCTAAAGGACGAAACGCGTCTATGGTTAAAGTTGAACTGACCAGCCGTTTGATGATGACCTGATAAGTTGATTTAAACGTGCCGTAAATTTTTGTGGAACTTTGACAAATGATGGAAAACTTTTTTCCTATTTTTTCTTATTTATTATGAGCCAGATTTTCAATCACCGATTAATTTTAATCATGATTAAATAATAATGGAAACTATGGTTACCATTATTATTTAATCATGATTAACTTTAATCGAGAGTAAACCGGCGATTGAAAAACTGGCCCTAAGACTCAGTTCCACATCGCAATTGACATTTTTGTCTTTGTATTATGAGCATATAAATCCCTAGGAAGGGATAAAGGACTTTGATAGCAGAAAGATATCAATATTTAGTTCCATATTTATTTTATGGGGTAGTGGCTCAGTGGTATCAAGTCGGCCTATGGATCCTAAGAATCCAAAAGCCGACAAAACATTTTCACCAATTTAAAATTATCCCTCTGGCTCTCCCACCACTAACATCTTTGAGGGCCGTGATTTGTCACTTACTGTGCCACACCCATTAATGGGTGAAAGGCGTGATGATATATTAATTTATGAATTTTTTTATTTTTATTTATTTATTTTTATATGGAGTAGGTGGCATAGTGGTATCGTGTCGACCTGTGAACTCTGAGAACTCTGGTTCGATTCTCACTGCCGACAAACATTTTCACCACATTAATACTACTTCTGTGGCTCCTCCTCCACTAACATCTTTGGAGGCCGTGATTTGATGGCTGGTAACGGCACTTCACGCGTAAAAATGTATCACTTGCCGAGACTTACTTCAGTAGAGTGCCACATCCAGTAATGGGTAAAAGGCATGATGATATAATTATTTATTTTATATATTTTATTATCACATGTTATATTGTGATGTTGATATGTAGCTCAGTGATATCAAGCCGAAATGTGAATTTGAGAATTTGGATTTAATTTCTACAGCCGACAAACAATTTTCACTTCATTAAAATTACCTCTGTGGTTTTCTTTCCACTAATGTCTTTGTGGATTGTTATTTTATTACTGGTAACCCCATTTCACGCGCATAAATATATTACTTACCGAAAAGTACTACGGCAAAGTGTCACATCCAGTAATGGATAAAAGGTGTGATGATATATTTATTTATTTAAAAAATCAATAAATAAATGTATCATCATGCCTTGTACCCATTACTGAATGTGGCACACTGCCGAAGAAGATCTCGGTGATATATTTATACGCGTGAAGTGCAGTTACCAGCCGTCAAATCAAGGCTCCCAAAGATGTTAGTGGTGAGGGAGCCACAGGAGTAATTTTAATATAGTGAAAATGTTTGTCGGCTGTAGGAGTCGAACCAGGGTTCTCAGGGTGACAGGTCGACACGATACCACTGAGTTAACTGCCCCATATATTTATTTATTTATAGTTATATATTGCAATTTTCAGTTACTGCATTGTGTGGACTTTTCTTTCATATACAAGTGCAGGTATCGCTTTCATCTTTTCTAATCTTGTAGATTCGTTGTTAGATTCGTTGTTAGGAGTAAACGTGAGTAATTTGAGATGTTTTATGCATATGTTATGTACGTTGAAGAATGAAAATGAATGATAAGTGAATAGGAATGATGTGATTGAAGGTTGGTTGTGTGACAATGATTTCGAGTGTAATAAATGAATGAGTTTATATGGAGTGATCTATGAATGTGGTTGAAGTGAGGGTGGTGTGTTTGGATGAAAATGTTTGACGAAGGCTGATTGTTTGATGAGTGTGATGATTGAATGTTTTATGAGTGATTTTAGGCTCCGTGCTACCCCATTTGTTGGGATATAGCGTGAAGATATGTATGTATGTATATATTGCAATGTCAAAATAGAAAATTCATTCATTCTTTTTTTTGTGACCGTCCAAAAACTTAACGGTTGATGCTAGTTTAAATAATATTTCCCAGATGTTATGTCGTTATGTTATACTTTCATTGGTTGTGATGGGAATGGCAGAAGTAGAAATTCAAGTCAGGAAAGCTGAGGTTGAGTTACATTGTCGCATCTTACATCCGGTATTACTTGAAGACCGAGGAAGGACACCTGTGCTTGTGCTGTGCCGCGGTTTTGTCTTACTGTTGTTCTATAGCCGTGTGGATATTTGTTTGGCATACAGAACACGGGACAAATATACCTGTCTACTGGGATGCTTGTGATGGTATTTGTAAAGATTTCAATGTTTGTACAGTTGTCTGGTATATATTCTGTGTTTGTTGGTGATGATAAGATTGATAACAGCTAAGAGGTAAATAGAATAAAGAATATGGTGTTCCTATGGGTTACTTAAATACAATAAATTAATGTTGAATATTGGAACTAATAATGCACTTTTTCTATTTCTTCAATGTTATAAAACAAAACTACATATTATAATCTCTGATCTCAAAAACAATTTTAACTATATTCAAAATAAAGAATAGTTCGACAAATTAATTTTTTAATGAAAAAATGCAAAAAAAAATATTTTTACATAAGCATAGGAAAAAAAAAATACAATTACGAGAAAACTTTAAAAATTTAATGCACAATATTAAAAATATAATAGTATATTACAGAATTAGTTTCATAAGGAAACCTGTAAAGGTAGTACTAGCGTGAAATTTTTTTTTGCAGATCTGAATCAAATTTAGCTCACGTAAACATTGGATAGTCATACGCATCCTGTTAAAATATGAAACACATTAATCGTCTGTGAACAAATATATGCGGTTATAAAGTTGAGTTCTTATACAGGTGGCTTATGGTGACCATCATTCAGAATCGCACATATTTGGTTTGTGTACCTGTAAAATTTTGCAGTTTTATTTGAAAACTAGTATGATGTTCTAGAACTATCCATGTATATTGTATCAGAAGGAAGAAGTTTTTTATCGTTTAGTAATGGATATATAGCCATGCAAAGCCTTGTTTTTAACGAAAAATTAAGAATCCCAATTTATAATGGCAACACTATACGGTGGTATGGTATTTGAAAATTCACTAGACCAACAATTTGTTAACAATTCATGATATTCAAATCATAATAGGTATAAAACACTTATTTTATTCAATTTTTATATTTTTTTGACCGTCAGTTTCGCCACTCGACAATCGATGGCGCCACCGTCACACTAGTACTATCTTAACGCTCTGTGGCGAGTTTTACAAAGAACGAGTGCGATAACTGGCCTTATGAAACATGTTCTTCATACTATTTTTTCTATTGAGCTAATTTTAAAATTCTATAAGATTTAAAAACTGCGACTTGTCAAATATATAAGTGTTTTTTGTCAATTGTGTCGATAATAATTTTCAAAACACAAAAAAATTAAATTTCAAATTTGCTGACAATTATCAATATTTTTTTGTGTGTTGTTAATATTGTGAATTTTGACTGATTGTTGCATATTAATTTAGTAATATTTCGACATCGACAATTTACAATTTTGAAATTATATGTCATTTATCTATCAGATTTAAAAGCATTCTTTCATACCACGCCTACAAAATAAAAAGCGCGAAAAACAGTGCGCTTATAGATCTGCTTAACGACGTGTTTACAGTGCGTTAATAGACTTATTAGAACACCGAAATAGGAAAAGAAAATTATATTTCCAAATTGTATTTTAAGTTTTTTTTTTTTTGTAAACTGGCAAAAAGTATATTATTTGTAAAAAGCGGATATTTTCTTAAACTCCGCGGAACGCAGTACAAATTGTCAAAAATCTGGGTGGTCTCACTAAAAGCGGGACTTATAGTAAGTAACCTTACTTACCCCAAAACAACTAATCCTAAAAATCTCTTTCCCACATCCAACTTTAATCCTTTGAATTGTCCCACTGGCTCACAATTCGCCTGTCATAAAACTCCGTCTCCTTATGTCCTTCCTCATTTCTCCTTCCTTCTCTCTTCTTCGTCCTCTTCCCTCTCCTCTCGCAGAGCCAACAAGTGTCAAGTTTCGTTGTTGCCGGACACAATGTCCTCAGCGTCTTGGCGTGTGACACAGACGTAACACTAACATGGCGTAACGTTACACTTAGCGCAACGACAGAGGAGAGAGGCAGGAACATGGAGAATGTAGTGTGTAATGTGAATGTGGAGTGTGTTAGGATTGTTCTTGTGATCTAGTTACCAGTTGCCGGTTGCAAGTACTAGGTTTAGATTGCGTGATGGTGGTATATTGTAGCAAAGTTTTGTAGTTAAATTGTATTGGATCTGGTTGTGATGTTAAGATACTTGGGGTAATGGTTGAAGATATTTTGAAATATTTGTGTAATACTGTTATTATCGTAGAGAGAATTAAACATAGCATGAATAATTATCTTACACGCAGATTCTTAAAACAGATTTGCTGCAACAGTTCCAATTTATTTTTTATGGGGTATTAGCGTAGTGGTATCGAGTCGGCTTGTGGATCTTTATGAACCCTGGTTCGATCCCCACAGATGACAAACATTTTCACCAAATTAAAAAAAAAATTACCCCTGTGGCTTCCCCAAGGACGTTGAAAGGAGGGGATACGGCATTAAAGTCAAGACTGTGAGGCTCGACAGATTGACAGAGACAGAATTATTATTTCCTGTACCGTGCGATATCACTGAGCCACTACTCCATATACTACATAAAAAAAATATATGGCCGGTTTTATAAACGATAAATTAATTTACTTCCAAAGTAAATAAAATTTATTCATTCAAATGGCAGACGAACTTATGACAGTAATGTTCTATGTGCCGTAAAATAAATAAAACTGATTCGAATTTGTTAATTTAAATACAGTTACTATGAAAGTTAATTTATTTTATCTTTTATAAAACCGGGCAAACTTTGTTAAAAATTAGTAATAGTTATTTATGTATTAAGGGCATAATTAAAAGATTATAGCGCTGAGGGAAAGTTTAAAGCACGACGCGTAGCGGGGAGCTTTAAATTTCGCAGAATAAATTAACTTTCATAACAAATGTATTTAAATGAACAAATTCGAATCAATTTTATTTTTTTATGGCAAATAGAACATTACTACCATAAGTTCGCTTGTCATTTGATTGAATAAATTTTATTTACTTTGGAAGTAAATTAATTTGTCGTTATTGAATGTGAAATGATTTGTATTTTGTTCGTAGTAAGGAGAATTATTTACAACGTTGTCATGTTAAAATTTTCGTTACTCAGTTTTAGATAAAACCGTCTGAAAAAATAATTTAATTTATATAACTACTATTAAAATGTAGGTCAAAATATTTGTTTGACAAATTTACATATTTGTTTCTATTTTTTTTTTCCATTTCATGACTGTAACTAGTATTAGTCGTACAGTTGTGGTTAACAATTATTACGCAATATTTTACGTTTGTTAAATAATTATATTGTTTGGTTGCTATAGTTTCATTACTTTCGCATATTACATACGTACGAGTACGTATTGAATTAATATACTCAATAAAAAAAACTCAGATACTGCATTTAAACAATAGCGGAAAGAAATTAACTATTATTTCTGAATATTCCTACAATAAAATCAAAATTTAACATTCATAATCTGCATTTTTTGTACTTCAATATATATTTTTTTGGTTTGGAAAAAGTACGAAAAGGAAGTAAAACAGAAAACAGCTTGTTATATTCAGAACAGTTTTAAATCTTCGGTCTAAAAATAGTTAGTTATTGCAGTATCAGATTTTAAAAGACAATTTTAATTCTTCAAAATTACAAGAAATGGGGTATGTATTGATAAAGCATTTGTAATTGTAATAATACCTTAAATATTTATATTTGTTGTCTCATTTCAGTAACTTTATGGACCTTTGGCTTCTAATTTTTATGGTTTTTGGAATTTTATTCTACAAGATTCGCACGTACTTCGGTAATGAAAAGCTCCAGTTCAATTCGTCTCACACCTTTGTTAAATATTTGGAATATATAATTATTGTAATAAAATTTAATAAAGTAATTACGCGTAATATACTGTTTTTATTTTATATTGAATTTTGCACATCTTCACACTCCATTACGGCCTTTTGACCTAAATCACTCATAGAGCATTCACACATTAGGCTCATCAAATAATCTTCTTCTTCTTCAATGGCGCTACAGCCCGAATCGGGCCTGTGCCTACCGGGCACACCGAGCCGCAGTTTTTACGCTGCCGTACTGCCGGTTTTCTGAGTCAATGTTACTTATTTAAGGCATATGTATAAGTGAGTAGCTTATAGCACCCGAGTATGATTAATACAAGTAACTGTATTTTTTATTTTAACGACAAATCATACTTTGTCGACAGGCGGATTCGAACTGACGAACCTTGGTTCGGATGATGTCACAGTATGCTAAGAGATGTGCATTAGGGGAGGTACCACTTTGAAGACTGAAAAAAAAGGCTATTTTCACGAATTAATTGTGGGCACAAGAATGTAAATACATTACTAACTTTTTTTACATTGTATTTGGCACATATTCCTCTACAATTTCAAATATTTCGA
Source organism: Pterostichus madidus (assembly GCA_911728475.2). NCBI lineage: Eukaryota > Metazoa > Arthropoda > Insecta > Coleoptera > Carabidae > Pterostichus > Pterostichus madidus. Next base: position 29,982,826 of record OU452313.1, on the reverse strand, counting down.
AGCCTTTTTATAAGCAATTGCGACCGCTACAGTCTCCGAACCAAGACCATGTCCCAAAAACACGGCTGCTGCGTTGACAGGCTGGACCGCTCAATGCCCATCTGAAATCAATTTCCTTGTTTTTAAACTGTAAAGTAGATTGTAACTTAGGGATCAACGGGCCGGATTCCAAAAAAAAATTTTTTTCGCCAAGTTATACTCATTTGAAAAAAAAGTTTGAAAATCGTACAAAAATTTCGTCCTTTTTTTGGGTCACTAAAATCGAAAAAACTACATATCAAAAAAATGACCAGTTCATCCCTAAGTTGAAGTTTCGGCAACATTTTCCCCAAATTTCAAGTTAATCGGACAAAAATTGCGACTTGTAGACTGTCAACGCAGTTTAAAAACATGGTTTCGAGAAAAACGCGTTTTAAGTTTCAAGTACAATTTTATACATAAAAAGGCCATGATATTAATGATTTACCTTTAATTCGCCATTCCTGGGGCATAGGAGTCCCTGGAATTTCGGCAACTTTTTGAACTAAAATATACATGGAAGCACCCCACATTCATAGAAGCGGGCCGTGTAATACAATACAGCTAAAGCAGGTAGCCGAAACATCTGCTTCCGCTTGAGCGCGAAAAGGGCCGCAGAGCGCTCCTGAGCGCTCTTGATAAAATGCTTTGTTGTACATTTATTATTGCGATTTACGCTTCCATACTTTAAAACCTGGTTCTAAAGGGTTCAAAAAACACATTTAAGTAAAAAAAAAATCGATTTTTTGAAATTTTCAAAGTGGTACCTACCCTTAACACGCTCGGCCATCAAATAATCAGTCCTCATCAAACATTCTCATCCTAATACTCGTTTTACATTGAGCAAGCGCATCTAGTAGTGAATTTCTACTTATAAAGTTGTTACAAACTACTTGTACATTCCCAATCCACATCCCAAATCTTCTTCGAACCCCACCCAAAAGTACAACCATATCCATTACACTCCAACCGAAACCTCTCCCTTATCCTCATCCTAACACCTATGTACATCCACTCCACACTCCAGCACTCAGAGTGTGAATCCTCACGGCTGCCTGGAAGCCTTGATCCTCGCATCAGACATGCACGCAAGCCTTGAGCACGAGCAGCTGAGGGCGCGTCAGAACAGAAGCTACACTTGCCGTTGTTAATGCGCGTTCGTTAAGGGTGCTTGATGTGTGTAACCGCTCGCTTTAGATGCTTACATCTCAGATTGTCTAGCAGTTGTTGTTTTTTGTTTTGAGGGGGTTGGTTTAGAAGTTAGATTTTGTAGCTCGAGAGCTTTGAAGCTTCGGAAAGGGTTAAAGGATATTTGTTAGGGTAGGAACAAGGGTTTGTTGCATCAAAGTAATATTTTAGTTGCACTATAAAATACTGCTTTGTATGTCATAATACTGTAATTGAGATTAAGGTCCTGTTTTCTGATCTTACAAAAGGCGTATTCCATTTGTCATTTTTATCTGATCTAACTTACATTTACTGAACCAGATTACTTATGTATATCGCTGGATTACTTCGCTGACCTTATTTCTAGTACTAGAATGACATTATAATTTACTTAGAAGTAATTCACCCCAATAATTGTATATGTTTGCCGAATTCAATTCATTTAGTCATGTGTCAAATTTATCTCAACTGATTTAAGTGAACCAAGTGGCAAATGGAATACAGCTATAGTGTTTAACTGCTGTGAATTCACTTTCAAAAACAGGCACAGGCAGACACTTCCTTCCTTTCTTATCTTTTTTGTTTAATTTTCGGTTCTTGCACTAGAGCACAGATCATAATATACTACTATAAATAAGAAACTGCCATGTTACGCACTGGGACTGTATTTTGCGCCATCTAAATAGTGAAAGTCTAACTAAAGGCAACTCGATATGCATATTTAGGCAGCTTGTAATTTTTATTATTATTTTATATTTATTTAAACTACATAAAATAAAAATATAAACATTTATTAAAACATCCTCGTGTATACAAATTATTTATAATTTGAACTGTTTCAATCGCAGTTTTATCCAATCCTTGTGAACTTGAAAATATATTATAAGTTTCTCATCTAAATATTAATTATTATATGATCACTTACTTACCAGTAGCAATGCAGTTTTGTACACAACAATTGATATTAGTTGAAGATATTATTTATACGAAATTATTTCACAAAATTAATTGGATATTTGACAGATTAAAAAATTTGAAATAAATACAAATGACAACTACAAGAATAATCTAGTAACCAATGATTGTCGATATTGTAGTTATCTGAAATGGATTTGTTCACATGAAGACTATTAGCGCCATTCCTTAGGTGGAAGTCTAACTATAAACACAGTCCCATGGTTACCTATATAACTTTCTGCTGCCTGCACTAGATTCGTTGTTAAAGGAATAAGCATGAGTAATTTGAGATGTTTTGAGCAAATGAAACGTACGTCAAAGATGAATAAAAGTGTTTAGGAGTGATTGGATGGATGTGATTGAAGGTTTGTTGTATGACGAATGAACTTTCATGGAGGGAACTATGAATATGGTGGAAGTGAGGATTGTGGTGTTAAGATGAAAATGTTTCACGAGAACTATTTGATGAGCCTGATGTGTGAATGTTCTGTGAGTGATTCTAGGGTTCGTATTACCCAATTTGATGGGATATAGCTTGATGTTATGTATGTATGTTCAAGGGCGGATCCACGGGGGGGCGCATAGGGGCCATGCCTCCCCCTTGGGTAATTTTTTGTAGTCGGGATTTTCTATAAGTTTCATGATTATATTCGACAAACCTTGAACTGTAGGCTTTGAATATCGTGCTACCGGTTTACTTATTAAAACTTGACGAGAAGCAACTGAATGTGTCGGTTACCAAATTGTGGAGAAAGTACAGCGTGTTGCTAGAACGTTGCAAACCTTATAACACCGAAGATTGCGTGAGATCAGAGTTGAAGTTGTGGAAGGCGCATTGTGATCGCGAACTGAAGCGTAGCGGCGAGCTGTCTGTCGTGGAAATGTTTAAAATGTGCGACGCAGACATTTATCCGAATTGTAAACTGCTATTTTCTTAAGTCTGCCAATTAGCGTGGCTTCAGCAGAACGTAGTTTTTCAGCCCTGCGTCGGCTGAAATCGTGGCTCAGGAGCCACATGACCCAAGACCGTCTCGTGGGACTCGCGTTGTTGCATTTGCATACAGACATTCCGCTGAAGCCTGAAAGAATCTTAGATAGATTCGCGAAGTCCAAAACCCGACGTTGTACCCTAATTGTCTAAGTACGCAATGTGTAAATAAACGATACAAGAGTTATGTATATATTTGTTTAACAAGCGAAAATGTTTGTTTCTAAAGAAATATATTTGCTTCTGTTCGTATGTACATGTCGTTGAATCCCTTTCGCATGCGACTTATTGTTTGATCAAAAAACAAAAAAAGTCTATGCCCCTCCCTCTTGGACAATTCCTGGATCCGCCCTTGGTATGTATTCATGTACAGAGTAGCGTAAATTAATAAAAAATCTTTTGGCCGAGATTTGCTTCGGCAGAGTGCCACACCCAGTAATGGATAGAAGGAGTGTTGATATATTTATTTATTTATTTTAGAAATGGGTAAACTGAAATATATATTTCTTTATATTGGAAATATTTTTTTTAAGCCGAAAGGCCGTAATGAAGTGTGAAAATGTGCAAAATTTAGTATAAAATAAAAACAATATATTACGCGTAATTACTTTATTAAATTTTATTACAATAATTATACATTCCAAATATTTAACAAAGGTGTGAGAACGAATTGAACTGGAACTTTTCATTACGGAAGTACGTGCAAAACTTGTAAAATAGAATCCCAAAAACCATAAAAATTAGAAACCAAAGGTCCATAAAGTTACTGAAATAAGACAACAAATATAAATATTTAAGGTATTATTACAATTACAACTTTATCTATACGTACCCCATTTTTTGTAATTATGAAGAATCAAAATTTCCTTTAAAATCTGATAACGTGGTAACTAACTAATTTTGCATCGAAGATTTATAACTATTCTAAATATTATAAGCTGTTTATCTGTTTCACTTCGTTTTTGTACTGTTTTCAAACCAAAAAATATAAATTAAAGTACACTAAATGTGGATTACGAATGTCCAATTTGATTTATTTGGGGAATATTCAGAAATAATAGTTAGGTCAAGTTAATTTCTTGTCGCTATCGTTCAAAAGCAGTATCTGAGTTTTTCTTATTGAGTATATGAATTCAATACATATGCAATCAATATGCGAATGTAATGAAACCATAGCAACCAAACAATATAATTATTTAACAATTGTAAAATATTGTATAATAATTGATAATCACAACCATACGACTATAGCTAGTTATAGTCATGAAATGGGGAAAAAATAGGAACAAATATGTAAATCTGTCAAACATATATTTTAAATAAATAAAATAAATATATCATCACGCCTTCTACCCATTACTGGGTGTAGCACTCTGCTAAAGCAGATCTCGGTAAGTGATATATATTGCGCGTGAAGTGCGGTTACCAGTCGTCAAATCACGGCCCCCAAACATGTTAGTGGTGGTGGTCTTTATTTTATTTAAATTGCTGTCATGCAGTTTGCGATTCTGTCGGTAGATGGCACCACGGGTTGCTCCTTAGCTCTCATGTCTTGTCTACCGACGTAGTTACTTTAACATCAGTCAGTTCAGCTTGTAAAAATATCATAGTTCACTAGTCCCTAGTTGGTCTAGCTGGATAGTTAATCACACCATACTGATGAGTCCCTAAAGGACGAAACGCGTCTATGGTTAAAGCTGAACTGACCAGCCGTTTGATGATGACCTGATAAGTTGATTCAAACGTGCTGTAAAAAATTTTGGAATTTGTGACAAGTGATGGAAATTTAGTTTTCCTATTTTTCTTATTTTTTAAGACACAGTTCCACATCGTAATTGACTTTTTGTCTTTATTTTATTTGAATAAATTTTATTTACTTTGGAAGTAAATTAATTAGTCGTTTATAATAAAATAAATAGATATATCATCACGCCTTCTACCCATTACTGGGTGTGGCACTCTACTAAAGCAGATCTCGGTAAGTGATATATTTTGCGCGTGAAGTGCGGTTACCAGTCGTCAAATCACGGCCCCCAAACATGTTAGTGGTGGAGGAGCCACAGGGATAGCTTTTTCAAATTATGAAAATTTGTCGCCTGTGGGAATCGAACCAGGGACCTCAGGATCCACAGGCCGACTTCATACCACTGTGCTAGCCATCCCATTTAGTCTTGTTTATAAAAGTGGCTATAGAATTAAATCATTCATTTTTTATAGATTTATTTTATATACATGACTGTTGATAGCTAATGTGAAATGATTTGTATTTCGTAACGAAAGAGAATTATTTACAATGTTGTTATACCAAAATTGTCGTTACTCGGTTTTAGCTAAAATCGTGTAAAAATTGGTTTAATTTAATTAGCTACTATTAAAATTTGATTCAAAATATTTATTTGACACATGTTAGAATTTGTATCTTATTTTGTTCCAATTTTATGACTACAACTAGCATTAGTCGTATAGTTGTGATTATCAATTATTATACAATATTTTACGATTGTTAATTACTTATATTATTTGGTTGCTATGGTTTCATTACTTTCCATATTGATTATATATGTATTGAATTCATATTTTCAGTAAGAAAAACTCAAATATTGCTTTTAAACGATAGCGAAAAGAATTTTATTTTAACTAACTATTATATCTGAATATTTATTGTGCTTTAATATATGTTTTTTTGGTTTGGAAACAGTACGAAAACGAAGTAAAATAGACAAACAGTTTATAATATTCAGATTAGTTGTAAATCTTTGATCCAAAATTAGTTAGTTACTGCGTTATCAGACTATAAAGAAATTTAATTCTTCAAAATTACAAGAAATGGGATATGTATTGATAAAGCTATAATTATAATAATACCTTAAATATTTATATTTGTTGTCTTATTTTAGTAAATTTATGGACCTTTGGCTTCTAATTATTATGGTTTCTAGGATTTTATTCTACAAGCTTCGCACGTACTTCGATAATGAAAAGCTCAAGTTCAATTCGTCTCACACCTTTGTTAAATATTTGGAATGTGCAATTATTGTAATAAAATTTAATAAAGTGATTACGCGTAATTTACTATTATTATTTTATATTAAATTTTACACATCTTTTGGCCTAAAAAAATATTTTATAGAAATATATATTTCAGTTTACCCATTTCTAAAATAAATAATAAAGAAATATACCATCACACTTTTTACCCATTACTGAGTGTGGCACTCTGCCGTAGCAGATCTCGGTAAGTGATATATTTATGCGCGTGAAGTGCTGTTACTAGCCGTCAAAGCACGGTCCCCAAATATGTTAGTGGAGGGAGAACTATACGAGTAATTATAATGTGGTGAAAATTGTTTGTCGGCTGTGGGAATCGAACCGAGGTTCTCAAATCCACAGGTCGACTCGATACCACTGAATCACCTATCCCATTGCAAATTTGTGAATGGAGTAAAATTAAATAAATAAATAAATATATCATCACGCCTTCTACCCATTACTGGGTGTGGCACACTACCGAAGCAGATCTCGGTAAGTGATATATTTTGCGCGTGAAGTGTGGTTAGCAGCCGTCAAATCACGCTCCCCAAAGATGTTAGTGGAGGGAGAGCCACAGGGGATAGTTTTAAAATGGTGAAAATTGTTTATCGCCTGTGGGAATCGAACCAGGGTTCTCAGGATCCACAGGCCGACTTGATACCACTGAACTAGCTACCCCAGTAAAATTAAAAGCACAAAATAGAACAAAATTTTCAAGCAGGTATTTGTTTACATAAAATAAATAAATAAAATAAATATATCATCACGCCTTCTACCCATTACTGGGTGTGGCACTCTGCCAAAGCAGATCTCGGTAAGTGATATATTTTGCGCGTGAAGTGCGGTTACCAGTCGTCAAATCACGGCCTCCAAAGATGTTAGTGGTGGAGGAGCCACAGGGGTAGCTTTTGAAATTATGAAAATTGTTTGTCGCCTGTGGGAATCGAACCAGGGTTCTCAGGATCCACAGGCCGACTTCATACTACTGAGCTAGCCACCCTATGACAATGTAAATAAAATATCTAATTTATAACAGCGAAAAGATGAGAAACTGCATTTTTTTTACAATGGGTCTTTCAAGACTTTTGAATTTTTTATATATTAATCTACGTACCCAAAATTTTTATTTTTTTTTAAACTTGTATTAAGCATGATAAAAATATTGAAACTTTCGAAACAAACGAATGTGACGTAGTTGCATCTTAGCTTAAAGAGAGTCAGATAAGACAGAGATAAATAACACGTAACTTCACGTAACGTGTGTCGTTGTCAGTAGAATCCTCAGACAAAACATAACTAGACGGATAACAACGGCGTTTGCATTGACTTGAATACGACATAATTCGTCTAGTATTATACGTCATTGGTAGAATCGTAGAATGCTGAATGCTTATTTCTTCTTCGTCTTCCTCTCAGTAAAATTGAGCACCGACAAACGTTTCAGACAAAGCTCTGTGATTGGCTTAATGCAACTACGTAATTGCAATGTGCATTTTAAATTATTCAACTTTAACTTTCATATTTCAGCAATAAAGATATCATTTATGGTATGATTTTATATTGTATTAAATATGATGTACGGTTAAGAACTTATTTTAATAAATGTATATTAAAAACCTTACAGTAACAAAGTAACGACTAAAATCTTTGTGAAAAATACAATTCTAAAACAGCATGTTTTCATTTCTTCACCCAAGTTCATTTTGTTTAGTTAGCACAACTTGCCATTCATACAAATAAAATGCTTCTCCAATCCTACACAAAATGTACACACCCAACAAAATATTCACACCGCATAAGTACACACTCAGAACATTCACACTCTCGTCAGCTGCTGTGCTTTCGCAGGCATTCGACCGCCAGGGTTGCTCTCGTAGTGTTTACGCTTTTAAATTCTTAACAGAACAAGCGCACATCGCGACAGTGGCGCCGCGCCGCGCTGCGGATGTCGCACGATGTAAGAGTCCTCACGACACTCCCGACACTCGCGACAAGAGGGACTTTTTTATGCGACAAGTTTTCTATTACTTTTTTCTGGTTTTTGAGTCGTTGTTTTTGTTTTTACTGGCGGGGAATGAGAATTAATGGTAAGTTGAGAATAATATTTGTTGAATGAAAAAGTGCTTTGAATATGTTTTAACGTAATTAGAATTTAAATTAGTTTTATCTATTTTTAAGTAGAAAAATGAAGAAGATTTTATTTTCTACGTACCTACAAGTATTCATGAAATGTAAATAAATACAGTATCCATTCTTATAACGAGTTATATGACAAACAAACTAACTTTCAGTACAGTAGAGAGAAAACTCGTGAAAATAAATCACTTTTTAGTTTGAAGCTACCTTCGAAGTTGTTTGTTTCCAGTTCATATTTGAAAAATATGAAGTGCAAAACGAAATATATGTAAATAAACTAAATTTGAAGATACAGGGTCGGTTTTGCCACATCTGCTGTAGAGCCTCAATTTTTTGAGGCTCTTAAGTACAACGATATGCACAAATAAAATTCGTACAACTGGTAATGAAAGCAATAGTTTTTTTCACAAATTTGAAGTTTGATGTAAATCGACAAAGAGGGTGTTTCAAACATATGAGTGAAAAAATAGTATATTGTAACACAAGTTTTGTAATGCTCGTTGCCACATATATGTTACATACTATTTTTTTACGGTCGTCAACTTTTTTATTTCTTAAAATTAAAATCTATATTTGACATTTGTCATTAAACTGTTATATTTCACATTATTTTAAATAAATAGCATATTACGTACCATGAAGTGACAGTTTGTAGGTCAAGAATGTAGTTTGGGAAATAAAGGTCCGAAAGGGTTGAGTTTTCCTAAACATTTGCGACCTAAAAAACTCATTTACAGTTCGAGGTTAGTAAGCTATTTTTTACAATACTTGCACAAATAGAAGGAAACGAAAAATAGGTTTCAAAATTGACAGCTGTCAAATTGTTGTTAAAATTAACAGGACCTTGATATGTAATATTTACTTACTGTTCACGGTCGATGCAAGTAAATATTAAAGTCCTAATGTAACCATGGAAACCACTGTGCAATTAAATTTCCACTTATTGTGTTTAAATTTTGTCATTAATCAGTAACTTACAGTACAAGTATTGTAAAAAGATTGTTCCACAATGGCTGTCTTCGAAAAGATATTATAAACAATTTTTTGTTGCACTGACAACACATATGCTGGGTTGCAAGGAAAAAATAAAGAGTTCTTTAGTTAAAGAATTGTTTATCTAGCAACAGTATCAATGCCGATTTTCTGAAATTTATTGAACCGTTAGTTGCTAATGAACCGATAACACTTTCATGCAATCCAGCATCAGTGCGGCAAAAAATCGCTAAGAGATACTGATCTCCTTGGAGGCAAAGATTACAAATATATTCTTTCGCGACCTCCTCTTGTAAAAGGTTGATTTTATTATGTACATTATAAACATAGAACCACGATTTCAGAAATTAGTAAAGGAAAAATTTCTCATTGGTATAGTTTCTTAGGAACTTTGATATGTTGGTATAATAAAATAAAGACAAAAAGTCAAATACGATGTGGAACTGAGTCTTAATAAATAAGAAAATTAGGAAAAACCTTTCCATCACTTGTCACAAGTTCCAAAAATAAATAGCACGTTTGAATCAACTTATCAGGTCATCATCAAACGGCTGGTCAGTTCAGCTTTGATGATGACCTGATAAGTTGATTCAAACGTGCTGTTTATTTTTGGAACTTGTGACAAGTGATGGAAAGGTTTTTCCTAATTTTCTTATTTATTAAGACTCAGTTCCACATCGTATTTGACTTTTTGTCTTTATTTTATTTCAATTGCTATCATGCACTTTGCGATTCTGTCGGTAGATGGCACCACGGGTTTCTTCTTAGCTCTCATGTCATGTCTACCGGCGTAGTTACTTTTTAACATCAGTCAGTTCAGCTAAGACGGTATCACAATCCACTATTCCCCAGTTGGTCTAGTTGGATAAATGATCACACCATACTGACGAATCCGGAAGGACGAAACGCGTCCATGGTTAAAGCTGAACTGACCAGCCGTTTGATGATGACCTGATAAGTTGATTCAAACGTGCTGTTTATTTTTGGAACTTGTGACAAGTGATGGAAAGGTTTTTCCTAATTTTCTTATTTGTTGGTATAATAATTTGAAAAATTAATTACTTATATTTTACTATCAAGCTTGTAATAAATTCTTTGATTGCTAGTTGCACCGCCGTTACTTAAATTTTTATAATAAGTTTTCCTTAAACGAATAAGATCTTGTCGAGATGAACAATCGAATGAGTTATTTAACATTGCTGTCAAATATTAGATTTGATATTTTTCATTTAAGTCATCCTTAAAATTTAAATAAAAGCGCGTAACGGAATTGATCTTTGGAAAAATGTTTTTTGCAACTCCCGACGGGTCGCAAATCCACAGTTTTAAAACCACTAGTTTAAAGCATGATCGGACTTCATATGGCCCAGGTTCAAATCCTGGCGGTATTACCCTTTTCTCTTTATAATTCAATTTAATTCATTCATATTTATACCAACTTAAAAGTAAAGTTTCGTTGATGCTAATAGACATTACACTCCCACAAAAAAGTAAAAAACCTGTATAAAAACCCGTCGGTCAATACCCTTGCATTACACCTCAGAAGTCTGAACACCGTGAAGTTATTTAGAGTCCACATCCAGAGCAGATGTATTAGGGGGTGGTTAGTCTCTGACAGGGTACGAAGTGTAAAAATAGCCAGGCGGGTGTATTAATAGCTTACTCGTATGTTACATCGTGTGTGGAGTATGTCTACCACCCGTAGGCGAGAAACACACACAAGAGAGAATGAAAGAGTTGAACGATGGGCTATTGACAAATTTGATGTTTTCAGAGACAATATTTGAGTAATTTCTCACAGTGTTGGGTTTTCTGTTAGCGCTGCTGTTCGGAGAATAAAATAATTTATCTTCTATTGTATGCTTTGTTGTTTACTTTTGCGGTTTTTATTTATCTTGAAGTATGTAATTATATAATGTATGGAATATCATCAATGATACATGTCTAGAATAAAATGAAATACAGCGAAATCTTTCATAACTGATTCCTATTACAAAAAAAAAAGTTGTATTGGTTTTCATTCAATCGACTTGGATGGGGTTGAAGATTTGTTGCGTGAAGAAAAGATACCGAATGAAAGAAATAAACGAGCTTGTATGAAAGGAATTATGAATGTGGATAAAGTGAAACTGGTGCGTTAGGATAGGATGTTTGGCGAAGATTCATTTCAAGATGACCCTATGAATAAATTTTCAGTGGATGTCTCAATAGTTTACGCTATCCTATTTAAGAAAATTTTACAAATAAGCTTATTTTCAATTATACTTATAATTAATAATGCTGTATTTAATATTACATAATTTTTATATTTGCAAATTTTCAAATTTTAATTTGTACGCCACAACTTCTGTGACACGATAATATTTTTAAATTTTTTGTAATGGTAACATGTACACTGAACGAGCTCAATTCCGAGGTTTGTATAACAAATTATGTTGTTAATTTTACGGATTTGCGCTCTGTACTTACAATTTCGCATATTTCACAATTAATATTTATTTCAACTACTGCTCTTACGACTACGATGTTTAATCTCCAGCCATATATTAAATCTTGGTTAGGAAAAAGATGATACGCGAAAAAAGGTCATAATTATGAGAGTGCAGTATGAAAAATATAAATATTCAAAAGTATTGTACCTGAACCTACCTCGAATATATATTTTTTTTATATTATTAAAATAAGTATTGCATATAGAGCGCGGCAAAACTAAAGTAATTCCGTAGCTGGAATGCATTTTAACTCCATCCATTGTATTTTGATAAAAGTAACTATATATAAACCAGATATAAAACAAAAAACAATAAAAATCTCATTAAAAGTTTTGTTGAAGTCATTTATATATAAGTAATATTTTTATTTTAAATTGGTTTGTAAATACTGCATTACGTATATACATACATTTCTGTAAATTTACAATAATACATCAATAATATTATTAAAATGAACCTGTTCGTCTTTTATAATTCTTTTTCCCCAATAATAATACGAGAACATAAAAAGGGTCACCATCGCTGATTCAGATAATAATTAAAAGTAAGTATTTTATTTTAATTAAAAACCCCGATTTTAGCGCATCCAGTAAGGTACAAAGCTATTCAGTGCCTAAGAAAGTCTTAATGGAGAATTTTCCACAGGAAAAAGAATTTTCTGGCTTTTAAGGAGAGTGGAGTAGAGCATGAAGTCAAGGGATTAACTTAATAAGTTGATTGATTGATGGATCGAGAGGATTTGGATAATAATTGTGAATATTGAATGTAAATATTTACGGAGGGAGATGAGCTTTTTAGAAGTTGAAGTCTCGAGAGCGTGATAAAAACTCGTAAAAAATATTGATTCGTACACAGAAAAATAATTGGATTTTTGTGTAAGATAATTATTTTCTTGCTGGTAATTACAGTACAAAGATAAAATTAATAAATTTCATTAATTTGAAAGAATATTGTGATATAATTAAGTGAATGCAGGTAATGAATTATTTTAAGATGTTATTAATGTTCATTAATTTTTTTTTTTAAATATGTAGGTAAAAGTTAATTATATTTTACAGGATGCGACATTTCACAGTTACTATTGTCTCAAATTACTGATACAGGGTCAAGCTAGATTACAAGGTGTTATGATTGTTTAGAAATATGATTGATTGACATACTAATTAAAATGAAATCTATAGACTATCAAATATTGTGTGATTCAGATGTTATAGAATGTTTCATATGAAGATTTGCAGCGTCATATAAATTGACAATTTTGTATGTCAGGGGTTGCAAACTTAAATGCAGCAAAAGGCTAGATGTATAAGTTATTTTGTCAATATTTTTATATTCTATCCTTAACATTTGATTTATGGGATGGCTAGCCCAGTGGTATGAAGTCGGCCTGTGGATCCTGAGGTCCCTGGTTCGATTCCCACAGGCGACAAATTTTCATAATTTCAAAAAGCTATCCCGGTGGCTCCTCCACCACTAACATGTTTGGGGGCCGTGATTTGACGACTGGTAACCACACTTCACGCGCAAAATATATCACTTACCGAGATCTGCTTCAGCAGAGTGCCACACCCAGTAATGGGTAGAAGGCGTGATGATATATTTATTTATTTATTTATTTTATTTAACATTTGATTTATAATTATATGTAATGAAATTAACCTAAAAATGTAATAGTCATATGATATTATAAAAAAAATGTGAATTTTGTTAAGGTTGTTCTATCATGACAGTCTCATATAACGTATAGGTGACCTAAAAAGTTTATAAAAATAATTATTACATTTTTGTATGGTATAGGTTATTGACAGAATTAATATTTCGCTGCAAATATCGTATAATTAATAATAACATTGAATATATTAAATAAAACTATTCAACTAGTTTATGAAATTCAGTAACATACCAAAATTTTTGGAAGTGAATGTTTCATACCAACCAATAGCAGTGTAAGATTTTACACTGCAGAAGGTATGACAACAAGGTTAGAACCACAAGCGGCATGATATTACCAGTCGGTACGAAACGTAACTGTATTATCGATACATCCTGTTAACAGTTCATAAGAAAAATGAGAAAAAGTCATTATTATCAACTGTAACAACAAATAAATAAATATAAAATGCTGTAATATTTTTTTTGTATTAAAATTAATATATTTTACTGATCGAAATAATAACTTTCATAGTTCTTGCTTTGTTATCCGTGCGGCCATCTCTGTCTAGTGTCTACCTGTGCTGTGCAACGTTGCCAAGCATTTCTGACAGTTTTATTGATTATCATAGAATATCCAACTTTCATCGCCAATTTCTTCGAAACTAATCCGGTAAGGCATGGATTTCTTAATTCTCATACCTTTATCTTTACATGAAGTACTGTGTGCTAGTTTTTTGTTAAAAAATAACTACAATATATGAATTTATTATGCAGTAAGCTGCCTCGCGAGGTACAGTTCCTATAACGCCAATGCATTTTTGATCGACTTTGGTCAATTTTAACTTTACATTACTCAGCTCAACAACGGTAAACTTTTAAAAAAAAATTGCATACTAGTGTAGAAACACATGAAAAATAACATATTTACATTTCATTATAATCCGGGTTTAAGGCTTCCATGATAGTAATAATAGCGACTTTTTTCTAAATATTGTATTATTGTATCGACTTTGTAGTTTGTACTGCAAAGAATGTACCGGCTGCCTAGCGAGATTTTGCTGAATAATTGGAGAATTTTTATTAAAACCCGCTGACTACATTGTTGTCATAACCTCTGAAACTGTCAGTATTATTTTTAATAATATATAAAAAATAAATAAATAAATATATCATCACGACTTTTACTCATTATTGGGTGCGGCACTCTGCCGAAGCAGATCTCTGTAAGTGACATATTTATGCGTGTGAAGTGCAGTTACCAGCTGTCAAATCACAGTCTCCAAAGATATTAGTAGAAGGGAAGCCACATGGGTAATTTTAATGTGGTGAAAATTGTTTGTCGGCTGTGAGAATCGAATCGAAGTTTTCAAATACACAGGCTGACTCGATATCATTGAGCCACCTACTCCATAATAATATATCAACGTTCGGTCGCCATCATAATAATAAAAGAACTAGATGGATTACTTCAAATTGAGTCGGACTCAGTAAATCTAGTACAGGAGAGTGAACGAAGTTAGTTGTCATTCTACCGGTCTTGTCATGAGATGGTCCTCTTTCGCCACTCCTCTCTGTCTTCTGCTAACCTTCTTCTTCTTCAATGGAGCTACAGCCCGAGTCGGGCCTGGGCCTACCGGGCACACCGAGCCACACTTTATACGCTGCCGTACTGTCGGTTTCCGTAGTCGATGTTACTTACTTTAAGGCATATGTATAAGTGACTAGCTTATAGCGCCCGAGTATGATTAATACAAGTAACTGTATTCTTTTTTATTTTAACGATAAAATATACTTTGTCAACAAGCGAATTCGAACAGACGAACCTTGGTTCGGTTGACGTCACAACATGTTAAGAGATGTGCATTAACACGCTCGACCACCGCGCCTACTTCTGCTAACCTTATCTTCCCTCAACCTTTATGTCATCCAGCATCCTGATATCTTTTTCTACCTCTTCTTCTTCTCTACAATGCCCTCTATAATTCCTTTCAACAAACACTTCCTTCTTGCATTATGCCTAATCTGGTTCTTTTTTCTTTACCTTATCTTCTTCATCATAGACCCTACTTCTCTTACTCTTCTTAATACATCTTTATTTCTTACTCTATCCTCTCATTTTACTTCGTCCATTCTTCTCCCTATCTGTATCTCCAGTGCTTTTATTCTTCGTTCTTCTGCCTTTCTTACAGGCCAAGTCCAAACATCATAACATCATGCTATGTTGCATAAAATGGGAGAACCCATTCATAAAACATTTACTCCTCATATTCATCAAATAATCAGTCTAATGCTGGGTTGCAAGAAAAGTATAAAGAGCTCTTTAGTTAAACAATTGTTTATCTAGCAACAGTGTCAATAGCGATTTTCTGAAATTTATTGAACCGTTAGTTGCTAATGAACCGATAAAACTTTCATGCAACCCAGCATATGTCAAACATTCTTATCCTAACACATCACCCTCACTTTAACCACATTCATAAATCTCTCCATATAAGCTCATTTACTTATCACACTCGAAATCATTCATCACACAACAAACCTTCAATCACATCCATCCAATCACACCTATTCACTTTTCATTCCACTTTCTTTGACGAAATGTTAAATATACGCAAAATATCTAAAAATAATCACGCTCAGTTATGTAACAACGAATCTACAAAGATAAATAAGTGATCTACGAGGGCAGGGTGAAAAGTCCCTGAAAAATTAAAGAGGAAATGATTTATTTGGTCAAAACATATTTAATTTCTCAACATAATCTCCTTGTAGCTCAATACACTTCGTCCAACGTTTTTCTAATTTTTCGATCCCTTCCAAATAATACAATTTTGGCAATTCTTCAAAATAGGCGTTTGTCTCAGCGATGACCTCATCGTTGGAGCCAAATCTCTTTCCGCTGAGCCATTTCTTCAAGTTTGGAAATAGATAAAAATCGCTGGGGGCCAAATCTGGAGAAAAAAAGTCCTTCTTATTGCGCTTGAACATCGCCAAATACTCCTTTGAATTTGCCACACGGTCGCCCTTGTTGTTAACAGAGAGCAAATGCGGCACCCATCTGGCAGATAGCTTTCTCATATCTAAAAATGTATGCAAAATGTTCCGTACCCGTTCGGTTGAGATGCTCATAGCCTCAGCCAGCTCAAGCACTTAACTCGCTGATCGTCCAATATCATACCATGGATTTTATCGACGATTTCTGGCGTTACCTCAATTGGACGACCAGAACGTTCGGCGTCCTTTGTGGTCTACCACTACCACAACGAAAATCAGTAAACCATTTGTGAATCGTTCCAATCAATGGTGAGGAGTCCCCATAATGTTTAACAAGCGATGCTTTGGTTTGCGTAATGTTTTTTCCACGCAAGAAATAATGTTTAATCAAGACGCGAAATTCACTTTTTTCCATGTTTTCAAAAATCTTCAAGGTTACTTGCTTTCGATTGTCAAAACAGAACTGAATGGCATATCAGTCTGAAAATTTTAATGCGTTCTAGTATAGTACATCACAAATGTCACATGAGTTTTGCGATTGTGGCGCCATCTGTTTTATTTTTCAGGGACTTTTCACCCTGCCCTCGTATTTGAGTAAGTACAGCGTAAGATCCAGCAAATCAAATAAATTTTCTACGATGCCTTCTGCAACACCTATTAAAAATTAATTGAACTGTTTATTACCTACAATTTTCCATAACTTCGCTAAAATTTTCAGCGCTCTCTTTCATATTATCCATCATATTCATGTGGGCTACTACTTCTCTCTCTCACTCTGTACCTCCCAAAACACTTAATGTCGTTCGTGGTATAATAAACCAATGAGCAAAACATTTCGAGACCCGTTGGGAATATTACACACATGCCACCGCGATTTAGCGGGACTTCCGCCAGTTTAATGTTTGTAGTTCTCAAACTTTGAGGATATTAATCGTATACTAACCTTTACTATCTCTAGTTTGTAGTGTAACGAGCAACGAACCAGATACCGGTAGAGCACGGAAATAATTTTAAATTGCAGAAAAATGTTAATTTTTGATGTAATCTACAATTGTACTTGAGTAAGTGTAATAAAGCATGGTGTTGTTTTAATTAAGTAGATATAAATATAAATAGCATCATGCTTTTTCTACATTATTAACTGGACACTAGACAGTTATTATTTAAAATATCTATGAAGTACGTGAATTCATAATGTTTTTTTTAAAACAAATCATTTCTAATAAAATCGTAATTTTCAGTTCAAAATTTTTATTTTAATAAAACATTCTGATAACATACTTTTATTTATCATCTAATTTTTCTTTTTTATTATTATTTATCTTCTATGTTGAGGCAATACAAATTTTTAATTTATTTGTTGACTACACTGCATAACAGGAAATTAATCCCAATATAGGAAGTCTACAGTTTATAAATAAATGTAAAGTATTTGAATTCGGAAATCGAGAGTTCGAATCTTACTCAAGCTAAAAATATATGAACTACCACATTGCAGCTCGGTGCGTCCGCCCTGTATTGTAATTGGGATTAAAAATAAATTATAAAAAATAAAATAAATTAAAATAAATAAAACAAAATATTTATTTATTTCATACTATATCGTATTTCCATGTTTAGAGTAGTGAGACTTTATAGTACTAGTGGTGTAATAATTATTTCAGTATTATTATGGTGAGGTTGCTAGGTAACAAACAGTTTGCTATTTAATTATTATAATAATTTTAAGACATCACTTTCAAGGTTAGGATACGAAAACAATATTTAATAAGTAATGCAACACAGTATGAAATAAAATGTTGCACGTCTGATAATTTTTTTTGGTAGGTACGAGTACTTATTTCGATATTCCAGACTCTGATGTTACATTGCCTAGTCTGGAAACATCTTACTCGTACCATAAAAACGTATTTACCGCACTTATAACACGTACATAACTAGTATTTGTTACTCTACACAATAAAAAACTAGGCTTAATCCATTTAAACTTCCAAAATTATAATTTCTTGTGTCAAAAAGTAAAAGTTAATATAATTATTGTACCTAATTAATTAATTAATTCCTTAATATGTAATGCAATTTCTTTTATTTTAAGATTGTTGTTAGTCTTGAGGCATTATAAACACATTTTCCACTTTTTTTTTAGCAAATTTGACAGCTGATTTATTATTAAAAACAAAAAAAAAACATTGTTAAACAAAGGACACTTCTTATCATATTTTAAGAAAATAAATCGTATTCAAGACAGTTGAACATAAAGCTTTCTATGAACTCGTACATAATCGGATTTATAGGACCACCTTATTTATCTTAAACTATGGGTCGTCCATTAAAGTTTAACATTATGTACTAGTTAATAAATAGCTATTATAAACAAACATAATTTTGAATAGAAAAAAATGTATGTTTGGAACATATTCTATCTGCAATTTGATCTGATATAGGATTAGAGCGTCCCATATTTCCACAAATAATGCATTTCATTTTGGCACATGTTTGTAGCAATTAAAATTAGATACACATCACTTGTTTCCCAAAACAAATATAACAAAAAAAATGAAAAAAAGCTTACACAATAACTTTGTTATCTTGTCGAGAGTCCAAATTAAAATTCAGTGAATTGGTCTGTTATAATAGAGGCACGTTTGTTTCGCATTTTTAACAGGGGTTCTTCTGACAGCGTCATTACGTTGCTTTGACATTTTTAACAGCCTCACGCGGGAGGTGGAGAACCTCCACCACGTGACTAATGGGTTGTTATTAGCAGCTAAAGCCTTCTCGGAGACCTGCTTTGTTCTCAGCCGAATAGTCATAATATTTTAATTGTTATTAGCTTGGAACTGTAAAGTTTTACCTTGAAATAAATTAGGTACAAATTAAAGTTAATTTAAATATTTATACGCTCTACTTTTCTTCGATTATCTTGAAGACTGGATCTTGCTACCCTATGTAGTCGCAATTTTTTCCCTTTTTGTCACAGGCTGATTAATGAGGGTGATTAGGAAAGTTTTATATTAAAGCCCAACCTACTAATGGGTGAATCAATACTGTGCACCCTCTGAAAATGACTTTATTTCACAATTTATTGTCGCCAATGTGGTTCTAACCAATTGCTATTTGATATTTTATTTATTTGTTTTCATATATAATTAAGAATAATGGAGGGACAATAATTTACCCAATGAATTTCAATCAATTATATTCGACAAAATATTGACGAATAATAAATTTGTTATTTATGGTTAAGTTATTACAGTACACACTATAGAAGAGTTTCCTTATCAGAATAAAATTCTCAATAACTATAAAAGAATATCATATCGAAATAGATAATAGCAAGAATAGTAATTTTTTTCTTTTATCCTATGTAATTTTTACCAAGACAACATTTCTTATTTTGATTCATATTTCCTGGCTTGATGAATTCTTGATTAGTCAGTACGGTAGAGGTGGGTAGCGTTACGGCATTCGAATCCGGAGATCCCGAGTTCGAATCCCACTTGAAGCTAAATATATACGAACTACCACATTACGGCTCGGTGAGACCGGACCCTGTACTGTAATTGGGATTAAATTCCTGTTGTACAGAGTAGCGTAAATAAATAAATAAATAAATAAATTACGCATTTCTTATCGCGAAATCAAGAAATCTTAAATTTTCTTGATTATCTATTATATCTTGTATAAAATAAAGATTTTGTTGTTAGTTATTCTTATAATGGTTCAGTGGTATCGAGTCGGCCTGTGGATTCTGTGAACCCTGGTACTATCCCCACAGCCGACAAACATTTTCACTAATTTAAAATTACTCATGTAGCTCCCTCACCACTAACATCTTTGGGGAGCGTGATTTGATGGCTGGTAACCGCACTTCACGCGCATAAATATATCACATACAGAAATCTGCTTCGGCAGAGTTCCACAACCAGTAATAGGTGAAAGGCGTGATTATATATTTATATATTTTATTTATTTATTTAAAAAATTTACTTAGCTATTTTATGAATACCAGGTGTCTTAGGTTTTACCTGCCAATCATTATGTAAACACCTAATAATAAGAGAAAAAGTTCGTTTGAGCAAATGCCCGTAAATGATTGGTTTCAAAAATATTTCTATTTTAACTAATTTATTTTCCAAACAGGGGGTAGGTTGCTCAGTGGTATCGAATCGGTCTGTGGAATCGATTCCCATAACCGACAAACAATTTTCACCACATTAAAAACTACCCCTGTGCGTAAAAGGCGAGATAATATATTTATTTATTTATTTTATTTTCAATACTTTAGTTTGTTTTAATACGAAATGCCTAGTGTTGACACAAATAGTAAATATTCAGACATAATATTTGTCTACAGCTAATAATATGTGTTATTTCATTGCCAGAACTAGATATTTTAGTGTTGCAATCTTGCAATTATAAAGATATGAATATCGGGCATTTATTCAAATTAAACATTTCTCTACTTTTTGGGAGTTTAATTAATGGTTTAAGTTTGGCAGGTTAATCTTGGCACACCTGTATGCTAATAGATAATCTATTAAGATTACAAACTAAAATGCCTTATTATAAATAATAAAATTATTAAATTTAGTTATAACTGTAACTAGTAGAGATCTGCAAAGATACTATCAACATAGATACGAGTGAAAAGTCCCTGAAAAATAAAACAGATGGCGCCACAATCGCAAATCTCATGTGACATTTGTGATGTACCAACTTTAACTAGAACGCATTAAAATTTTCAGACTGATATGTCATTCAGTTCTGTTTTGACACCCATCGAAAGCAAGCAACCTTGAAGATTTTTGAAAACATGGAAAAAAGTGAATTTCGCGTCTTGATTAAACATTATTTCTTGCGTGGAAAAAACAATACGCAAACCAAAGCATCGCTTGTTAAACATTATGGGGACTCCTCACCATCGATTGGAACGATTCACAAGTGGTTTACTGATTTTCGTTGTGGTAGTACGACCACAAAGTACGCCGAACGTTCTGGTCCTCCAGTTGAGGTTACAGCGCTAGAAATCGTCGATAAAATTCATGGTATGATATTGGATGATCGTTAGTTAAAGTGCAGGAGGAAGCTGAGGCTATGAGCATCTCAACCGAACGGGTACGGAATATTTTGCATAAATTTTTGGATATGAGGAAGCTATCTGCCAGATGGGTGCCGCATTTGCTCTCTGCACCGGCACACAGGTCCACAGTTGCAATAGCAAAATTGCATGAATTGCGCTACGAATTAGTTCGTCATCCACCATATTCTCCAGATTTGGCTCCCTGCGGTATTTATCTATTTCCAAACTTGAAGAAATGGCTCGGCGGAAAGAGATTTGAGATGAGGTCATCGCTGAGACAAACGCCTATTTTGAAAGATTGCCAAAATCGTATTATTTGGAAGGGATCAAAAATTAGAAAAACGTTGGACGAAGTGTATCGAGCTACAAGGAGATTATGTTGATAAATAAAATATGTTTTGACGAAATAAATCATTTCTTGTTTAATTTTTCAGGGACTTTTCACCCTGCCCTTTTATACACATAATTTTTTTCTACGATCGGTAATTAAGGTTAATCAATTTTTAATTGTAACTAATACAAATTTCTAAAGTAGGTAAATATACATTTGTGGTCCGTAAAATACTGCTATTGGCAATTGTATACAAAAAGCCTCGTTGTCAATAACAATGATCTACAGAGGGCCTTGGTCTGCAATGGGCCTTTCAAGACTTTTTTGAATTTTTTATATATTAATCTACGTAATAAAATTATTATACCCAAAAAATTTTATTTTTTTTTAACTTGTATTAAGCATGATAAAAATATTTAAACTTTCGAAACAAACGAATGTGACGTAGTTGCATCTTAGCTTAAAGAGAGACAGATAAGACAGAGATAAATAACACGTAACTTCACGTAACGTGTGTCGTTGTCAGTAGAATCCTCAGACAAAACATAACTAGACGGATAACAACGGCGTTTGCATTGACTTGAATACGGCATAATTCGTCTAGTATTATACGTCATTGGTAGAATCGTAGAATGCTGAATGCTTATTTCTTCTTCGTCTTCCTCTCAGTAAAATTGAGCACCGACAAACGTTTCAGACAAAGCTCTGTGATTGGCTTAATGCAACTACGTAATTGCAATGAGCGTTTTAAATTATTCAACTTAAACTTTCATATTTCAGCAATAAAGATATCATTTATGGTATGAGTTTATATTGTATTAAATATGATGTACGGTCAAGAACTTATTTTAATAAATATATATTAAAAACCTCTATCACTTGAATTGTTCAATTTCTGTCACCCACTGACGTTCGAAAAACTTACTTTGTTACAGATCGTAGAAAAATATATTAGACTAATAAAAAAATTAATTAAACAAAATTATTTACAGATGAACTATAACTGGGACAGAATAAGTTAATTTTGAAAACAAAAAATCTTTTGAAACGATATTCAGTTCATGACAACCAATTAACGAAATCAATATGTTACGTTTCTATGCTCTTGTAGAATAAGGAAGAAATAAAGTGAAGTCGATACAAATGTAATGTAGCGAATGACATAACTGGCGTGTATTGGTTAGGGAGAAATTTGAAATGTGAATTTTCGTGTGTGTGGTCGCTGAGAATGCATATTTCACACTTGAAATCCGTTGGTGTTTTACGACGGTTCTGAAATGCAAATTCGCTTTGGCGGTCAGCATTACGCTTGAGAAATTATCGTAAAATGTTTTCCAAATGGTTTTCGGGTCCTGTCTAAACGAAATGCTACCCTCAAAATTTTAATGTAATTAAAAATGATTCTTTCATCCAGCGAACACTAAACTTTATTCAATCGTATTCCAGTAAAAAATTTAAATGTGCACTTCGTTTAATTAGCTCTTTAACAGAATTCAAGAAGAATTTTTATTTATTTATATTTATTTTTGGTGCTATGCATAGCAGGAACTTAAGTCCAATTACAGTACAGAAGGCATAAAACTTTTGAAATCTGAATCACTCGGACACAGCCGTATTTGTTAGATATAAATTAGTCGAATTGTTGAAGCTTAGTACACATTAATAGTATTTTGAAACATAAGTGTTACAATTGGTCATTGTAACACGTGCTTTTCATACTATTTTTTCTATACCGTCTTAATTTAATTTAATTAAACAAATTATTAAAGTAATAATAATTTTAATGGAGTAACGATTTTGATGAAATTTTATATTCTTATGTGTTTTGATCTCAGAAAACAATATAGCTAGGTCTCATCCTCCGGACAATTTATTTTGAAGGAAAAATTGGGGAAAAAATTCATGAAAATTTAGTTATTCAAAATATGCATGAAAGTACTTTAGGGCAATGTAATTTGATTCAAGAAATCGATTGAGAGATCAAAATCAACTCGCTAGCTGTATTGCGTTTGCCATTTAGTTCACTTAAATCAGATTAGATAAATTATACAACATGACAAACTGAACTGAACTAAACTTATTGAGGTGAATTTCCTCAAGCTGAATCGGAATCACGAATTATATTGCGGGGAATAAAGTGAGCGAAGTAAACTAGTGAAATAAATAATTGATCAAAATACAGTGAAACTTCCCTAACTCGAATCTCAAGGGACAACAAAAAATTCGAGTTACGGAAAATTCGAGTTATAGAAAATACACAAAACAATACACGACAAAAAATGTCATGACTAGCATATGGTCCAATCAAATTGGGAACAACATTTTCAAGCCAATGGTCACGAGTTTGCAAATCCGCTGCAGCACTTTCACCACAAATCACCTTTTGGACAATATTATGCCTTTTTCTAAACTTATCTAACCACTCTACACTAAATAAAAAATCTACATGCCCTAAAGCCTCTGCAAATTCTTGAGCATTTTTTACTAATTACGGTTCCCGAAAGAGGTAAATTTTTATTTCCTGCAGTGGTTACCCACTTGATCATACCTTCGTCAATATCATCATCTACACAGGTTGTAAGCTTTTTGTGTTTACTGCTAACACCATAGTTTTTGATTTTTTTAAAAAGTGTATCCTTGTTTTTCAAAATGGTGGACAAGGTGCTGGGAGGAATACCAAATTGTTCAGCAATATCATTTTTTTTCTTTAAGCCTTTTTCTACTTCGGTGATTAATAAACATTTTTCTTCAAGTGATAGGCACTTTAAATTTCGCTTTGCCTTTTTAGAGGTGCACTTCCACAACAGTACTAGACGGAAGAAAGCTCTAATTGCCACTGAACTTGTCGTCAACTCGAACTCGTCCTAAGGGGAAATCCCTAGTTACGGACAGTGTTTTCACTATCCGTAACTAGGAATTGCTCCGAAAAATTCGACTTACTAGTGAAATATCAGTGAAATTCGAGTTATAGAAATCTTCGAGTTATAGAAATTGGACTTAGAGAGATAAAAATACATTAAAAATTAAAGGAAACGTAAATATTTGTGATAAAAATTCGACTTAACGAATAATTCGAGTTCTAGAAGTTCAAGTTAGAGAAGTTCCACTGTATACGAGTATCACTTACTGAGATCTGATACGGCAGAATTCCACATCCAGTAGTAGGTAAAACGCGTGATAATATATTTATCTTTATTTGTGAAACTTCCTTATTTTGTTAAATTATGCATTGGAACTAATTTATCTCTTGTAATTTGATTTTATTGTTTTCCATTTTACGCAAACAATCACAATTTTGACTTTTATGAACATTGTCTTCAGTAAGAAAAAACATCTGATTGAATATTACAGTAAATATATTCCTATCAGCCAATTTCACAACCATCCTATCATCTCGAAATGTTCAATAACCTCATGATTCCTTCAAACAAATCTCGTCTACGCTCGGTAATGGATTCGTCGTATTAAATAAACAGCTTTGCTGCGTAAACGCATCTCTGTACCGTAGTTGGCGGCGTATAACAAAAACGATATTGGATATGCAGCATAGGGGAGCGAAGCGAACATCTAGAACGGCGTTATCAGAATGGCGATGTTGATGCGCACTTGTTTACTCGCCTGCTGGATGCTTGCCTGAACCAAGGCAGGATTCGTTTTCCTGATATTCGGATGTATGATCCTGTTATTTTACTCGCAAAGGAGGGTTGAATGGAATCATGGAAAGGCCTTTTGTTGACATTAGGATGATTCAGTGTGTGATCGAAGATCGAATTACTATGTTGAGAATATTTTTGTACAGTTCACACAGACAATAGAATATTTCTTGCTTGTTAAATGCATTGAAATATCTCTACTTGTTTCTCTCTTTATGTGTTTTCAAAATCTAGATTCTAACAAACAAAATCAAATACGGATGATTTTCCAAAAGTGTTTAAAACATAATTTTATAAAATTAATTTAATGACCTGTTGCACTGTCAAAAGTTAAATTTTAAGCTTGATTTAAAAAAATAAAAGCAAATAGAAAATGTGTCAGCAAAATCAACTATTCCATATGACAAGAAATATTGCTCTGTTTTCATTTATTTAAACCTAGTTTAAAAAATCTGGTATGGTTACCACACGACTTTCTTATACACAGCATATTTCATATTTAAAATATATGAATGCTTTATAATATTATTAAACATGTAATTTAGTTTTTCAGTAGTTCAACATTTATCTGTTTGAAACATATAAAATATCAAATTTGTTTACATATAATTTTTTAGTAATGTTAACTACTTTACGTCTAACTTTACTGATGAGGCATATACAGAATGTCCGTTTTGATATAGCATCAAAAACGCTGAATTGAACACTTATGAGTTGCTCCTTGCATTTGACATATAAATGTTAAACATGTTTATGTTTTATGTTTCTATTGCTACTATGTTTATTGGAATATATTATTAAATATATAAATTAGTTTTTCTCAAAATTAGACGCATATACAAGAAAATTGCAGAAAACATTTTGTGTTCCAAATATTTTATTTGTATCTTTTTTCGTAACTGATTCCATTTTTAAAATAAATGGAATTTATTGTTTTGTGTGTCGAGTATACTTCCTCTTCCGGTTTTTCAATTTCATTCAAAATCAACTCAGCTCTTCGTATTTTCATGAAACTTATAATTACCAAGTTTCGTTAACAAATATTATCTCGTTCATGAGATATTGCACACTCGGACACACATTCATCCATCCATCCACACACATCACATCATTGAGAAAATGATCAAAACGGATTCAGTGGACCTCAAAACACGTATTTCCGCGAAGATCTCTCAAACGATTTTTTTCACGATTACAATACTTCCTTATACTGTGTAAATCTCGCGAAAATCTCGTCAACGATTTTTTTTCACAATTCCTTATACTGTGTATAAGAAAGTAAAAAGTGGAAAAAAAGACATTTTATATAATTTTATTGTTTATTACATTCATATTTTCGGGTATAAGAATCAATTCTTACCATATTGGGGATATTTATCTAAAGAAATTTTGTAGGTCATACATTTTGAGATGGTTGTATAGTCAACTAAAACCATCTAAAGTTTTGCAAGTGTAGAAAGTTGTACCAAAACTGCACACCTCCGCTCCTTGAAATACAAGTTTTAGTTCGTAATTCCACTATTCGGTTTTTTGTTTTTGTCTATGTCGGAAAAATTACAGCCATTTCCAGCAACATAAACATAACCTGAATTCATTATTCTAGTAAAAGTTTGTTCACTTAAATGAGAAAATAATTGTATAAAACTATTTGAAATACTTTAAAAATTATATAAAATTATTAACGAGGAACAGTTATTACTATGAAAATTAAGCACTAGTTTAATTGATACAATTCCAAAAAATTTTAAAAAATTGCGACATTTTTGTAGTAAACAAACCAGAATATTTCGAATATAGTAATTTAAATTTCAAAATTGATTGTTATATTATTAAAATATGATTGAATTGCAATTATACTTGTAAAGTCAAAGAAACGAAATAAATTTTAAAATGACAGCGACTAAATAATTTTTTTTGACGTGTTAGTTTTGTTGTTGTTATTAATCCAGTAATTTTTATTTTTTTCACAGTTGAAATTATTACTATTTTTCTTCTATTGTCTATATTTATCGTATTCCCCACATAAACCTAATGACATAACAAGAGACAGCGTTACCGCAGCTAACTCTCTCTTACAGAACAGCGACGAAAGACTATGTCGAAAGTATGAAGTCTGCAAACTTGGTGTTTATGCGCAGCGACAAAGACAACGACTAAGACTAAAACAGTAGCTGGAAACGCTCAGCTGTATTCACATATGACAAACTCTCAAGGTTATGTCGAAAAACTCAAACTAAGACTATGTTAAGAGGTGGAAACAAGGCTTAAGACATAAATAGAATCTATTGTGCCCTTTACTTCTGTAGCTGAGTGTACATGGGCTGAATCCATGCAGTACGACTAAATCGGGCTACAAACACTATTTCTATAATATATTAACTTTGCTTTCCTATTAAAACGTCAGTTAATATTATGATAATTATTAACTGCCATTTTCTGAAAGACCTTCTGAAGGAAATGTCTTATGAATAGCTATTTTGTTTCAGCTATCTTAAATTTGAAATTAATTTTAATAGAATAATCAAACAAATCTAACACAGTACCTTATTTTGTTTTCCAAATTTAAAATTTAAAAATTTAAAATTTAAAATTTAAAATTTAAAATTTAAAATTTAAAATTTAAAATTTAAAATTTGCGGTACCACAGACCTTAAATGATATGACAAGAAAAAAATAAACAAAACACATTGTTGTTTTCTTTAGTAGTATTGAAAATATTCTAAAGGACGCAATGATTGTAAACTATGAATATAATAAAATTATGGAAAAATACTAACAATTATTTCAATTAATATTTTATACTGAAATTGTAAATGACAGAACCAATATGAGTCATGTACCTAATAAATTCATTTAAATCTCAAATTTTCGATGAAAAGTAACTAAATTAGCCCATAGTTTTGTGCAACAATTTGCGGTAACAGTAGTGCTAATTCTACAATTGTTGACAGAACTAATTAGGTAAATACGCGGTTTGAGGAGCAAGGAGATTATCGCGGGAATCCCAAGTAAATAAGGAGCTTTACTTTACAATCTGCGAACCACTAGAAGTGCTCTGGAGACAACGAGAACAGAATAACGACACAGAAGCGAAACAATACCCGGATTCCCGGATCTACGACTGGCAATGCTGGAAACGCCGGAGTTCGGGACTTGCGATGTTCATAACGAGGGTTGGGGTGAATGTTTGTTACTTTCAATTGTTGGTTGTCGGTAGATTTGTTTGTTTGTTTATGGTTTGTAAGAAGGTAAATAGTGGTGAGATAGATTAAATATCATTAAAGGATATTGGAAATACAAATTTTAAAAATATCACGACTTTTACCGCTTACTAAGCATGACACATTGTCGTAGCAGGTCTCGGTAAGTGATATATTTTGCGCATAAAGTGTAGTTAATAGCCGTCAATTCTCGGCTCCCAAAGATATTTGTTTGAGTGGAAGCTGTAGTAGATCTCAGTAAATGATATATTTTGCGCGTAAAGTGCAGTTAATAGCTGTCATGTTACGGCCCTCAAAGGTGTTAGGGGTAATTTTAATGTGGTGCAAATTGTTTGTCAACTGTGTTTCATCACATTAAAATTGTCTTTGTATTTTTCCCTCCACTAATATATACCGGCCGACGAATCACAATCCCCAAAGATGTTAGTGAAGGGGACGTCACAGGGATAATTTTAATGTGGTGAAAATTATTTATAAACTATGTGAATGGAACCCTCAGTCTCAAATCCACAGGACGAATGTATATCACTAAGCCACCTACCGCCTTTCTAATTGGTCGTACAAAAAATGGTGTGTGCACTTCGAACAGGAAGTGAATTTATCACTCTTGCATAGTTGTTGCTCTCAGCTACACCTCGATCAACAACCACTATGCATGAGTTGGTAATAAACTACTTTCTCCTCTAGATACACAAACAACTATTATCTACTTATTGCACACAACATATTTTCTACTTATACTTACTATTTAAGCGTCCAATATTCATTTTTGCTCAACATTTTAAGAGTTACAAATTAATAAATTATAAAAATAAATAAATGTATCATCACGCCTTCTACCCATTACTGGGTGTGGTACTCTGCCGAAGGAGATCTCGGTAAGTGATATATTTTGCACGTGAAGTGCGGTTACCAGTCGTCAAATCACGGCCTCAAAAGATGTTAAAGGTGGAGGAGCCACAGGGGTAGTTTTTTTTTTAAATGGTGAAAATTGTTTGTCGCCTGTGGGAATCGAACCAGGGTTCTTAGGATCCAAAGGCCGACTTGATATCACTACCAGCTACCCCATTATTATTATTACTTATCAAGCAGTAAAATTAATTATCATCATTATATTTCTTCGATCGGTTAAATCATTAAAAATAATAGATAGCTTCAGTTGGAAAGTGCAGAATTTACGAGCTGAGCAGCCAATTAACCAAAATTATCCTAAAATTAAGTGAAATTATTACATTACATTTTGCATATTTCTCATTTTTTTTAAATTGTTTATTTTCTTAAATGTCTTTAATCTCGTTATGGAAGGCCTGACAATACCTATTAGTCCAGGACCAGAATGGTCTTAAGACAACTCTGAAAGTAAACTGTTAATTAGTATTAGATATTTATATAGAATAGTTAATTATTATTTTTATGGGATGGCTAGCACAGTGGTATGAAGTTGGCCTGTGGATCCTGAGGTCCCTGGTTCGATTCCCACAGGCGACAAATTTTCATAATTTGAAAAAGCTATCCCTGTGGCTCCTCCACCACTAACATGTTTGGGGGCCGTGATTTGACGACTGGTAACCGCACTTCACGCGCATAAATATATCACTTACCGAGATCTGCTTTAGCAGAGTGCCACACCTAGCGATGGGTAGAAGGCGTGATGATATATTTATTTATATTTATTTATGTTAATTATTTATTTATTTATTTATACTAACTCCGCACAATAGGAGCTTAATCTCATTTAAAATACAGGGTTCCGATTTACCGAGATACAGTGTGGTAGTTCATATATTATTAGTCTGAATGAGATTCGAACGCAGAATCTTCAGATTTAAAGCCTAACCATACCACCGTACTACCATATTAAATAATGGATGAGAATGCCGTAACGATATCTACATTACCGTTCTGTTGGGCAATAAAACAAGTAGTAATCAACGTTTTAATTTCTTCAAATGATGAGATATTGAAATGTTAATATCGAATTTTCAGTAAATTAAAAACAAAACTTAAGAATATACAGTAATTTTGCTTATTCAGAAAATTTCCTGAAATTTTCCAAAACACCCTAATTCCGTATTGTTAAATTTCATAAACAACCCTACTAACAATCCAATTCAACTTCCTGCTTAAAATTGTTTTCAAACAATAACTCCCCTACCACGCACAAGCGTCAACTGAAATTTTGTCCTAAGGGCACATGAAAAACAAATGACTATATGTAACCGGATTGAGGGTTATTTGCCGGGTAAGTGCCTCTGCTCCGGCCCTGCGGACTGCACAAGATGAAGATGTCTGTCGATTGTGCTGCCGGTCGCCACGCGACGGAAGAATGCGTTTCCTACGTAAATCGTTCTGCATTTCCGGTTAGGGGACTAATGACGTCATGTCAAAACAAGAGGGGCCATTTCTTATGCGCTCCCCTAACAATAACACAAGTAGGAATGGACTTGTTGTGAAGGATGTAAACAGGAGATGCCAAACTGTGGATTATTCCAAACAGTTAAGTTTTACGAAATTGGATTTTAATTTCATTAGTTTCTTTTAACCAGATTCACTATGGTAACGAGTTTGAATTCTATATAACATCACGAATCATTGAAACATTCAGTGAATATTTATTTATTATTTTCATGCTGCAATTAATTAATTAATTAAGGGATAAATTTGAAAACTCGAGTTCATGCACATAAATATATCATTTATCGAGATCTACTACGGCATAATACCTAATGCATATATCGTCATGGCTTTTACACATTATTAAGTGTGGCACTTTGCTGTAGCAGATTTCGGTAAGTGATATATTTATATGGTTACCAGCCGTTAAATCACTGCCCCCAAAAATGCTAGTGGACAAGGAGCCACAGGAATAATATTAATGTGAAAATTGTTTGTCTGTTGTGGGAATCGAACCCGGGTTCTCAAATCTACAGTCCGACTCGGTACAACTGAGCCACCTACAAGTAATAAAATCTATTTTAAAAATAAATAAATAAATATATCATCACGCCTTCTACCCATTACTGGGTGTGGCACTCTGCTACAGCAGATCTCGGTAAGTGATATATTTTGCGCGTGAAGTGCAGTTACCAGTCGTCAAATCACGGCCCCCAAACATGTTAGAGGTGGAGGAGCCACAGGGATAGCTTTTTCAAATTATGAAAATTTGTCGCCCGTGGGAATCGAACCAGGGACCTTAGGATCCACAGGCCGACTTCATACCACTGAGCTAGCCATCCCATAAAAAAAAATCTATTTTAACAGTAATTAAATAAGAAAAGTGAAATATATTAACTGACTTAAATGTAGAATTTAATTTTATTCAACTTTTATTTGAAATCTTTTTCTGCAAAGTAATCAAGGATGCTAAAATCTTATTTTTTACAATACTTGTACTGTAAGTTACCTATTAATGACAAAATTTAAACCCAGTAAGTGCAACTTTTATTGTTCAGTGATTTTCATGGTTATATCAGGACTTTAATATTTACTTACTGTTCACCATGAACAGTAAGTAAATTCTACATATCAAGGTCCTTTTTATCTTGACAACAATTTAACAGCTGTTAATTTTGAAACCTATTTTCTTTTTTTCTATTTGTGCAATTATTGCAAATAATAGTTTACTAATCTCGAACTGTAAATGATTTTTTAGGTCGCGAATTATAGGTCTTTGATTTCCTAAACTACATTCTGGGCCTAAAAACTGTCACTTACAATTAATGGTGCGTAATATACTATCTCATATGATTTGACGACTGGTAACCGTACTTTACGCGCAAAATATATCACTTACCGAGATCTGTTTCGGCTGAGTGCCACACCCAGTAATGGGTAGAAGGCGTGATGATATATTTTATTTATATTATTTGCCTAGCACAGTTTTCGCGGGACACCCAAACTGCAAAATCAGACAAAGTGCAGATTATAATATTAAACCACGTAAACTTTTCCAAATAAAAGTAAAACGACTTGCGTATTTGAAACGATGTTTGTAGGCTTCAAAGAGTTTGTCTAAAACGCGAGCGAAGCAAGCCTTGCCACACATTCAATTTTTAAATAAATTGGGAATAATTTGAGCAAAAATGAAATAGGAATGCTAGCGTGTATTGAGCTTAGGGTTTATTGGTTAAAAAGCGAGCAAAACAAGCCTCGCTGAGAAACCATTCAAATATAAAGAATATCTGATAAATAACACAATTTTTATATTTGTGATTCTGTACACAACTTAGGCATTTCGAAAATTGACTTATTCCACATATCACCGATAAGACGATCATCTTTAGCAAATTATTGTCAGTAGTTGTAAAGCAGACATCAGCTATAGTTGAAATGAAGAAATAACATACATATACAGATAAATTGTACTAGGAATATTATAAAAGATGTCTTTACTTAGTTCGTGCAATGAAATTATTGGAATCTTCATGCAGAAATTTGACTTCGTGACTTCATGTCAGTAATAAAACAAATTATTGACTATTTCTTTGATGTCTAACAAATAATTCGATAATCTATCAAATAGCAGATTGCACTGAGCGATAATGATGTTAGTTTCCGAATGATATTTGCAGCTCAAGCTAAGCTGATCAAGCACTTGTATCCAGAGTCCTAGTCTCAGCTCCGCTTTATTTGCAGTTCGCTTCAGATCAAATGATCTTTGCATTGTTTAATGAACCGTTCGAAATGTCTTTTGTTCCGATGCAAACAGGCCGTTTCCATGACAATGAAAACGTGAAGTTCTGCTCATCCGAATCGCGTTCAGCGTTCAGCGTTCACAAGTCGGTGTTCTCACCATCGAGTCGAGATCTCGCCATTGCCATTTCACAAGCGCCTACTAAGATTTGTAGATGTTATTTATTGAATGTCGTGTAAGAGGGGAACATTGCTTTTGTCCATTTTTTATGGAGGGGAATAATGACAGCGCAGGGAGGTTATTTTATTGCGATACTACATCGGATCATCGGTTTTTCAAAAGATGTACCCGTCATAAATTTTTTCTTGTTTAGATGTTATTTTTTATATTTATCTGGCAGTACGGTGATGTGGTTAGCTTTACGGTATTTGAATCCGTAGATTCCGAGTTCGAATCCTACTCAAACTTAAAATATATAAACTACTACAGTGCTAGCTCAGTGGTATGAAGTCGGCCTGTGGGTCCTGAGAACCCTGGTTCGATTCCCACATGCGACAAACAATTTTCATAATTTCAAAAAGCTACCCATGTGGCTCCTCCACCACTAACATCTTTGGGGGCCGTGATTTGACGACTGGTAGCCGCACTTCACGCGCAAAATATATCACTTACCGAGATCTGCTTCGGCAGAGTGCCACACTCAGTAATGGGTAGAAGGCGTGATGATATATTTATTTATTTATTTTTATTTACTATAGTGCGACTTGGTGAGTCTAGACCCTGTACTATAATTGGGATTGAATTCATGTTGTACAGACTAGCATTGATTAATTAAATTAATATTAACAGTATCTCATTTGCCACTTGGTTCACTTAAATCAGATCAGATAAATAACATGACAAACTGAACTGAACTAAGCAATTTGATGTACTTATTAGGATGTATTACATTAAGATAAAATCGAAACAGTAAATCTGGTACTGAAAAAAACAAGAGCGAAGTAAGCCAGTGAAATAAGTACGTGTAAGTTAGATCTGATCCAAATGGCAAATGACCTGTTTATTTACTGATATGTTGAATAAATGGCAGCGGTGAGACAAGCATTACTAAATCGGTGATATTTATGTGATATTACCAATGAAGGTTTTACATGTTTTGAGATCTGAAGCGATAATGTGTTTGGGACCTCATTATATTATTACTATTTAGCACTCGGAGACAGAGTTCTACACTAATATTCGGACGTTTTCAATGACAACGCGCGAAATAGTATATTACATAACAAGCATCGAAAGTGTACGATAACGTGCGAGTGTACAAATTGAAAAACCAGGCGCGCAGCGCCGAGTGATTTAAGTACAAGAGCACAGCTAGCACACTTTCGAGCGAGTTATGTACACTATTTTTCAGAGGAACACAAAATATTTCTATAAAAAGTTTACCAGAGCATTTTTGTTACACTTTAACAGCTGATGCGTTTTTGTAGATGAGCGTTGACGTTTGACGTTTGAGGTTAGGTATTGTACTACTGTACTAACCATATTGTCAAATTATTAAATAATGCTAAAATATTAGTACATAAGTAATTATTAATTTTAAAAAATAAGATTTATCTGTGCAAATGTGTTGAAAAATCTGCCAAAACTTTAATCTAAATAATAATACAAATTCTTTTCATTTATTTTATTATTTTCTTTCATCGTAACGCCATCTGTTGTCAATCAGTCGAACTTCACCTGACAAAGTAATTTACTTCCAAAGTAAGTAGGTAAGTGGGAAGCATGCAGCCTTCCAACTCATGCAATAAAGTAGCACTTTTAATACTAGTTATATAAATAACTATCTTATTTTCGTAAATCTTTTATAATGTATACTTTTATGTCAGATAGTCGCAAAAATATAAAATATTTTTGGAGTGCCGTAGAATTTTAGAAATTAGTTTGAGTTCTGTGAAACAAAGAAGATTGAAAAACACGGATCTAAATGTTTTCACTCTCTTCTTCCTTAAAAACTTATTTACCGGAAATGATTTTGTTGTTTGATATTAATAGATTTTAGTGTAATGTTCAAACGAAGCTAGTTTCGCCAAAAATTCATTTTTGCATAATTTATGTTCTTTCATTGATCTCAATGAACGACAAAAGATAATTTTTGTATATACTATTAATTTACGCATTAAAAATTTCATTCGATATTACGATCCTGAAATTTGTGAACTTGAAGCATCCTTTTAATGCTCTTCAAATAAAAACCAGTCTTGCGTCTTGGTTAGCTGAATAGCATCATACTTGTATTCCGTTTTAATAAGCTAAATAGAAGATATAAAGAATGATAAGTTTATTAATTTTACTCTAATAATAAAATACAGGCTATATTTCATCCAGGAATGAGTCAAAACGCGAACTGATATATTTACTTCAAATTTTATTTGCTTACTCAGAAAATATGAATTATTGAACAGTCTAGATATTTTCTGCCCTGGAATATTTATGGCTCTCCCGATAATTTAATTGTAGAAATAGTTTTAAAGTTTTGTACTGCTCGAGGACATTAAATTTTCATGGCGTTTTTTATTTGACAACCTCAGAATAAATCAGAAGTATTTAAAATTTATTTCTCATAAAAAGCACCCTCTGTACCGAGGGTAAACTGCAGCAATAAGAAAACTAATACTGCTTAAATTTGCATTTTAAGCGCAGACAAGTTCTTTTAAAAGCTGCGCGCTATATAAACTTGTACTCACTAAATCTACTGTTAAAACAACGTTAAAATCACTAAAAAATGCATCAAACACGTTCATTACAATATTCCCAGGCATTTTTTCACAATCTGATGGAAGATCAAGACTTAACGGACGGTGAAAAATGTAAAAAGCCCGCACATTTACGGCGGGTTTCAGACCACCCACATAAAATTGTTTTCATGCTAAATTTATTCAGGAAACGACAAACAGTTTCAGAGAACTCTTGGAACATCTGTCGCCAAATCCTAATCCGTCGGATTATATTTAGATGCTTCATACCTCTCGAGCCACCAGAATTTTAATTTGCCACTGAATTAATTGCGTGGTTTCGTGAAATCTGTTTCTGCATATATTTGCCAAAATTACTGCATTAATTGCACAAATTATATTACTGCCTTTTAACGTTTTATTTTTCTTTTTTTTTTTGACAGATAAGTTAAGAACCAATTTATCTCAGCGTTGATTAACCGATCCTTAAAAGTATTAATTATTGTGAACAAATATTACCTACTCTTTTTTAAGAAAATATAATGAATGGTTTTATATCGATTATTAGATGTTATAGAAAGATATACATTTCGTTCATATCATTAGGTTATTTTTCGATATGTGTATATTGTAACAATTGCGAATTATTATATGTATATTAACTGTTAACAAAAGATATGGTTCTACATAAATATTTATGGTCATTTACACTGCTAAAAACTAAATTTTAAACTTGATTTAAATAAATAAAAAAACTCGAATATTTGACAGCAATGTCGTTTATTCCATATGACATGTAACTTTATCGTTTATGTTACAATTAATCTGAACTTATAATTATTTATATATTAATTCAAATTTTAACAATTATTATAATCATATCGAAAACTGGAATCATACTGGGTTACATGCAAGTTTTATCGGTCATTAGCAACTAACGGTTCAATAAATTTCAGAAAATAATTATTGATACTGTTGTTAGTTAAATAATTCTTTTACTAAAGAGCTCTTTATTTCTTCCTTGCAACCCAGCATAAGAAACGTTTCTATTTAGAGTATATTTTTGATCAAATTTTAAGAAGCGATGTAATTTTTGTGTTTGTCATACAAAAGTTTTTTCAAACCGTTTCATACAAAAAAAATAATAACATAGTGAGAGAGCAAAATTGTATTGGCACTTCGACATAAAACATAAAATGAAATTAAATAGCCCTGATTATACATATATACAAGGGTGACACAAAAAAATCCAAATTGCAGTTTTTATCGAACGTCTCTGCTGAAAACCTTTAATAATGTATAAAAATGATTCCTTGAAAATTTCAGTAAAAAATATTAACTCTAAGTCGATGCCACTCTTCTTTTTTTAAAAATTAAAATACGTCAAATTTATTTAATAAATGGAGACTATATAAAGTGGCGGTGTAGGAGACCGTAAGCCTTCTGATAATATTTTGATACTCATACTTATATTTTCGGGTATGCTGAACATGATCCTGTACTTAGTTTATCTCTCTGGTCCATAGTTTTTGAGATACGGGTAAAACTATACGGTAAACCGTGAATGAAAAAGGAAATTTGATTTTCGAATACTAAATATTCACTGAAATCGGGGCTTAGTGGGACGCTGCAAGGTCGGGACTTATGTTTTCGGGCATGCTGAACATTATCATGTACTTACTTTGGCTATATGGCCCATATTTTTTTGGATATGGGCCAAAATATAAAGAAATAAATAATTAAAAAAATACTGGAAATTGGATTTTTGTTTTAAATCTTTTTTGTTGTAATTTCAGTAAATAAACAAAACTTTATTATTTTTATTTATTAATATTATTTATTTAAATTGAAGAAATTCTATCCAATTCGCAAAGTTTTGACAATTTGTTCCTTCAAACATTTTTTGGGAAATAGTTTCCTATTTTCTATTACTGTTTGTAAAAGGTCCTGAAATTGGTCCTAATTTCTGGTTATTAAACCATTGTAATTTTGCGCTAATGCAACTCCATGTTCGGCAAGGTCATTTGTCACTTGTAAATAAAGACCCGTCGCTGTGGTGTAATGATTGCAATTACAAGAAAGGACTGCAGAAAGTCAGTGGTTTTCAAGTGACAAATGACCTTGCCGAACGTGGAGTTGCATGTAATACATATATAGTTTTCCTCGACGAGAAATTTCCTAATTTTTTTAGAGAGTAAGAGCAGTAAGTAATTCCTACCGGTTGCCAACACATCCGATATCAAATAAATAAATAAAATAAATTAAAGGTATTTTGTTTTATAACATAATCTAGATAATAATGAATTTAAATCTAACCTAAATAATAAATGTCAAAGTAAATTAAATTTCAACTGTTTATTGAATCTGTCAGTCTTGAAATTTTATTATTATTATTTTTAATAAAAATTTTCAAATAAATAAATATACATATATCATCACGACTTCTACCCATTACTGGGTGTGGCACTCTGCAGATCTCGGTAAGTGATATATTTTGCGCGTGAAGTGCGGTTACAAGTCGTCAAATCGCGGCCCCCAAAGATGTTAGTGGTGGAGGAACCACAGAGGTAGTTTTTGAAATTATGATAATTGTTTGTCGCCTGTGGGAATCGAACCATGGTTCTTAGGATCCACAGACCGACTTCATACCACTGAGC
The DNA here is from genome assembly GCA_911728475.2 of Pterostichus madidus. Classification (NCBI taxonomy): domain Eukaryota; kingdom Metazoa; phylum Arthropoda; class Insecta; order Coleoptera; family Carabidae; genus Pterostichus; species Pterostichus madidus. The sequence continues at coordinate 29,944,088 of OU452313.1, read as the reverse complement.
TATCCGATATCGATATAGTATATTGAAAAATAAGTGTTACAATGACTCTTATTGTAATATGTGTACGGTTTGTGTAACGAGTCGCAATTGGTCATTGTAACATGTATTTTTTATATTAATTTTCTTATATCGCATTCATTTACTTTTATTTCAAAAATTTTATTAAAATAATAATAATAAAATTTAAAGATGGTAATACAGACAGATTCCATACACATTTGAAATTTAATTTATTTTGTCATTTATTAGTTAGGTTATAGTTCAAATTCATAATTATCTAGGTTATGTTATAAAACAAAACACCTTTAAATATTGCAGTTTAATGTAATTATTTTATTATAAAAAAAATTACTATAATTTTATAAGCTGAGCAATGACAGTTGAAGTGATATATTTTTGTTTGACATTTTTACAACTAGACAACTCAAAAACTTTACCAAAAATATCCCCAAATTCCTAAAATAAGTAGTTTTTTTTTAATACATAATATATCCCAAAAATAACGAAACTCTTTAGATATAGACTAAAACACGCATTGTATTATGTTTGAAACTTAATATTTATTCAAAATAGGTTCCATTTGAATCAATACACTTTTTAGACGATCAACTAGAACATGCATAGATTTTTTTATGCCATCTAAAGGAACGTTCTTTAACACCTGTGTCACGGCTGCTTGAATAGCTAGAATATCATCATAAAACGCTCCTTTTATGGCAATTTTCAGTTTTGGGAAAAGATAATAGTCACATAGTGATAGATCAGGCGAATACGGAGGATGGTCGATGACACAAATATGTTTTTTCATCAAAAATTCGTTGACTTACTCGAGCGACTTTTTGGTCTTCATTTAATTCATGTGGAACAAAAGTAAACAAACCTTTCTTTTACCCAAATTTTCAGTTAGAATTCTCCAAATAGTATTTTTACTCGTATTTAACATTCTAACAGTAAAATTCGCATCGACAGCAATGATTTCACGCACTTTTTCGACTAATTCAGCACAATTTCCGGCTTTTGGACGTCCAGATCTTTCATCATCATTTAAATCTACACGACCATTTTTAAATTTTGCAATACAATTATAACCTTGTGAACGAGATAAACAATGATCACCATAAACTTTTTTCATCAATTCGTATGTCTCAGCAAATTTTTTCCAAGTTTAGCACAAAATTTAATATTTGCTCGTTGTTCCATTGTATTTTTACAACATAAACACAAAAACTACTGTCATTTAAATGCGCGTAAATTTTTAACCTATCACTTGATTGCATGAAGTTGTGTGCGTTCGAAAGAGGAAAGATGTATCTTTCTAACAATGTGTATGTTCAGTAGATTGGGCTACGTGTTATTTTTGGGACATACTGTGTATTACGTAGTATTTAAAATTACAAATTATTTACCGTTTATATTAATAAATAATTGTTTTGTTTCAGGTAAGCACACATATATTCCTTCGTATGTTTCTCCACAAAAATCGTAAGTAATCACAACTCAACTCACTTAATAATTTCAAAAATCTCCATAACAAATCGCAGCGCACATAACTAGTAATTCAACTTGTTGTAAATTCCCTGTGAACAAATTAAACGGGAATGCAAACACGAGAAAGAAATAGCCAATAAACAGAGTACACTACGCATCGGTACACTCGTACGTGTAAACTAGTTTCTGTAATAACAGGTCATCATATTCCGCACGTTAGCCACGAGATGTAAAAATTTGTGAGAACGAATGACGCCTCAATTAGGTTTTTACTGGGGTTTGCTACATTGAGTTATCAATTAGTTTTTTGTGATGTTTGATTGCAAATTGAATCAAGCAGTGATTACAGAAGGACTTGGAGAAGTTGTTCTACTTTAACGATCAAAAAATTAAAGTTGGTTTATTTTTAATGAATGATAAATTTGTATTACTTACTGATGAGGAGTATTTTTAATTATTTTTATTTGCTTATCTACAGATTTTTTAATAATTAATTGTTTTGCTCGAAGTATTCGAATTAATCAGATAAAAAGTTTTTTAATGGAGTCATTAAGGTAATGATTTTTTTATCTTTAAATTTAGAACCTATACTACGCATATTTCATTCAACATTTCGATAAAATCTTTATATGGCTTAGGTGGCTCAATGGATTTGAGAACCCGGGTTCGATTCCCACAGCCGTCAAACAATTTTCACAACATTAAATTTCAAATACCATACCACCGTATGGTGTTGCCATTATAAATTTGGATTCTTAATTTTTCGTTAAAAACAAGGCTTTGCATGGCTATATATCCATTACTAAACGATAAAAAACATTCTCCTTCTGATACAATATACATCGATAGTTCTAGAACACCATACTAGTTTTTCAAATGAAACTGCTAAATTTTAGAGGTACACAAATCAAATATGTGCGATTCTGAATGATGATCGCCATAAGCCCCGTGTATAAGAACTCAACTTTACTAGCGAATATATTTGTTCACAGACGATGAATGTGTTTCATATTTTGACAGGATGCGTATGACTATCCAATGTTTACGTGCGCCAAATTTCATTCAGATCTGCAAATTTTTGTTCACTCTAGTACTACCTTAAATAAAGTATATTTAGTTCAAAAACTTGAAGTGTAGTTTATTGAAAGATACACGACACATACCACAACATTAATCGAGAGTAAACCGGTGTAAAATTGTCCCTTAAGTCATGTTAATTGTATTATATTTACCATTTATGTAGTTCACTTATATCAGTTTAGATAAAATTATGTGACTAACTGAAATGAGTAAACTGATTAATCTAGGAAGAAGGTGGAATACTTCAAATTGAGAATTAATAGATACACTAGTGGGATTAAAGTAAGCGAAGTAAAGGCAAATAGAATAATAAATAAGTGATTTGTTTCAGCAAGAGTAAGTTAGAGCTCAATCTAATGGTAAAATGAATTATGCCTATTGTCTAATTTATTTTAACTCATAGAATGAATAATACTTTACAAAATAAACAAATATATCGTCACGCCTTTCACCCATTACTGCCGAAGCAGATCTCGGTAAATGATATACTTATGCGCATGAAGTGCGGTTACCAGCCGTCAAATTACCGTCCCCAAAGATGTTAGTGAAGAAGCCACAGGGGTAATTTTAATGTGGTGAAAATGTATCGGCTGTTGAAATAGAACCCGAGTTCTCAAATCCACAGGCCGACTTGATACCAATAAGCCCTCAACTAGACCAGCTGCTCCATATATGTATATTATTTAATCTCATTTATACAGCGTCTAGAAATATTGCGTTAGAAGAAAACTTTGCTGATAAAAAATAATTCCGTTATATTTTCTCACGGAAGTAAATTTGATTATCGAAAAATTATCGCGCTGAGGAAAAAAGTTATTAATTGTTCGATATGCCTAATTGTAATATGGTTCAAACAATTTTAAATTAACAACAAGATTAATTGATAATAAAGAAAAGGTTACGTTATAATTAGCAGTGAATAAAATTTGGAGCGGATATCGATAATTATTTCGCAATATTTTTAATTTAAATTGACTATTATATAAACTATCTTAAATTTCTTTAATACCCATACTTTCAAAATCTATTAATGAAGGTTGAATATCTAAAAATACTTGGACTAATCTGTCAAAACTTTAGTTTTTTTTTTGTGGCCTACTATTTTACGTATAAAATTTATTCTTGTTGTCTAAAAAACAATAGAAAATCAGATCATTGTATACCCAATCTTTAGTTATAGAGCTAGGGTGCAAAATGGTATTTCATTTTTTCTAGTGACAGAAATGTATTTTTTAATAGACTGTGTACAAAAACATGAAAATTAGACTTGAGACCGGGTGGCAACTATACAGGGTGGTGACCGCGACTCTCGAACATAGGGATTTAACATGTAAAATCACAGTTTTGTAATTTCCAGCTTCCCTAATTATTTTAAGGAAAAAAGCTTTCAATAAAAGTTTTAGGGTATAAAATTTTGCATCTAAAACAATAAACAAAATCAATTTTGCATGTTTCGTGACGGCACAAATTGAATCTGAAAATTACGATAATAGCCTCAAAACTATCGATAGCCATGACTGAAACAAAATTAAACAAATGTTTGACGTTTTATCTGTCAAAATAAATGACATAATAAATAAAGAAATTATTTTGACAGATTAAACGTCAAACATTGTTTAATTTTGTTTTAATTCCATGGCTATCGATAGTTTTAGGGCAATTTTCATCATTTTCATTTTCAGATCTAATTTATGCCGTTACGAACCATGCAAAATTAATTTTGTTTAATGGTTTAGATGAAGAATATTGCCCTAAAATTTGTATTTGAAGCTTTTTTGCTTAAAATAATTAGGGAAGCAGGAAATTACGAAATAGTGATTTTACATGTTAAAATCCTATTTTTGAGAGTCGCGATTACCAACCTGTATATGGCGCTGGTGTGAATAGGCCAATTTTAAGGGTAGTTTTTTACAGGTTAATATTTAGTTTAAATTATAGACTATAATATAAAGTGATAAAAATGGCTGACAGAAGCTTTGGCCGGTGACCAGGGCCGCGCCGACCTCCCACAGCGCCTGTGTGCGAAACCTATGAAGCGCCTCTTTTTTCCACGAATCTTAATGTTTCAGCTTATTTTTATTTCTTATTTGTTAATTTTGACCGAAATAAATGTTCTCTAGTTTTATATAATTAGATAATATTTTCTTAAATAGGTAAAACCAGTTCGTTTTCGCTTGCCAATTACTGCGAGAAAAAAACGCGAATTAAATTTTTACATACTTTATTTATGATGTTCTACCTAATCGTATACTTATATATTAATAACAAAATAACTGACTTTTTTCTAATAATACTAATTTAACTATTACGTATGCTATGTTAAAAAAACAACAAGAGTCTAAAATGTGTAAGAATATAAATAAACATATTTAAATTATATTATTTCCACTCTTCTAGCTTTTTTGTTTGCGAAATCTTTAATAGTTTCGTGTATGTCTATATGGTCTAATATGGCCTCCTCTATGGATATTATTGCTAAATTCCTGGCTCATTGTTGAGCGCAGGTAATTTTTTATTAGTTTTAATTTAGAAAAGGACCTTTCCGCGCTTGCTACGGTAACTGGCATAGTTAGCAAAATTCGTAATGCTATTGTGATGTTAGGGCATACAGCTGTCAAATTGTTTAAATATATAAATTCGAGAATTTTCGCCACATCATTATTTATTTTTTTGAAAAAAGACTGACATGACATAATTTCTTCACACAAATCATCGGCGTTAATGTCCAATGAATCATTTGCTGTAAGTTTTTCCTGCAAACGATGACAGCTTATTCTTAATTGACTTTGTTCTTGGTCATCACTTGGACCACATATATTATTATTTTGATTACATCGTACCAGCGCTGCTTATCAACCTCTTTGCGTCGGTTCTAATTTTTATCAAAAACTTCTTTAATTCCGTTAAAGCATCTAAAGCAACTTGTATATTCATATCGATGGACTGCAGAATTTTGCTCACAAAATTTACTTTTGTCAATATTATATGCCATATATTTGTACCTGTCACAGGTCCACTAGTGAACTTGTGCAATGGCGCCACTTTTTCATTTAATGACAGTGAGCCAACCAGGCTTCCGTACCCGTGACCCCAGCCCGCTTGCGTCGCAGGCATCGCATCGGTCGGGTTGCGTTCATAAACTCATTCAAACAAACTCATGGCGGCTCTTTTGATTTTAACGCTGAGCTCGTAATTATTGTAAACTAAAACCCAAAGCGTAAAATTAAACCACAAACGTGAATATTATCTTGGGACACTTGTACAATAAGCGCAATATTATGTTTTGTTGTTTACGAGGCATTTGTTGCGCCTATATACCTACTTACTTATCGATACTCCACTACAAAGAAATATGTTGTAAGTGTTACAAAAATAATTTCGATAGCGGCGCCCCTATTGTCTTGGCGCCTGTGTGCGCCGCACACTTCGCACACAGGGGCGGCGCGGCCCTGCCGGTGACGCATGCGTGACAAAACCGTTCAAAGTAGGCAATTTTTATGGTGTCTTGTGATATATTTTTTACAGGCTGAAATTGGTTCTATTACTTGTTCACGATGAATACATGACAAAAAAATATAAAATAAATATATCATCACACCTTCTACTCATTACTGGGTGTGGCACTTTACCGAAGCAGATCTCGGTAAGTGATATATTTTGCGCGTGAAGGGCGGTTACCGGTCGTCAAATCACGGCCTCCAAATATGTTAGTGGTGGAGGAGCCACAGAGGTAGTATTTGAAATTATGAAAATTGTTTGTCGCCTGTGGGAATCCAACCAGGGTTGCAAGATTCACAAGCCGATTTCATACCACTGAGCTAGCCACCAAAAAAATATATGCACAGAAATTATTATTGGTTGCTTATTAGTGACAGAAGCTCTGAAAGTAGACTGGTATAGGAGAGGTCACACGACTTATAATAAATAAATAAATAAATATATAAATCAAACTAACGAATTATCTTTGCCAACAAATTCAATCTCTTACTGACCTCCATCATCATCTATCATCACTGGATCTTTAATCGCTTAACAAATCACCAGTTGAACTGCCGGCGAGCGCCATAGTTTCGTAGTGTCCAAGTGAGTTACATACACGCTGCATGCTGCCATTATTCCGAGAACAAGTGACGCGTGTGCAAGCGCAGAACACTGACACGGCACAACAGCCGCTGAATAACAATGCGTGATTGATTCTGATTAAATCTGTGCTGGATGCCGCGCCGTGCCCGCAACTAGATTATCTTACGGTACGATGGAAATGCACTCTGTTGAAGAGAATTTAGTGTGGATGTGAGGTGGAGAATATAGTTTGGAAAGCATTTGTGTTTTGGGTTAGATGGATGCAAATATTTATGGAGTTCGGGTATTACTTATAAATTTGGAAAATTTATAGTACTCATATATAGGGTAGATTTGATTCCTACAGCCAACAAACACTTTCCATCATATTAAAACTACCCCTCTACTAACATTTTTGGGGTTCGTGATTTGACGGTTGGTAACTCGCAATATATGGACCGTTTATTTTGAAAGTGGTGTAAGTCCATTTTCTCTTGTTTCGAGAAAATTAAAGGTTAGCATATTTGTCAATAAAAAAATATAAGTTAATTATATAAAGTCTGGTAATGTTTCTAGTGATTTATCAATATGTAATTTAATTATATAAATTTGTTATAGGCAAATTTAACTAAAATAATGTATATTTACGGGCTGCAAATGGACGTACACCACTTTCAAAATTAGACAATTGTAAAAATCGTTTAACTTATTTTTTATTATTTTACTTTTGTGCGAAATTTTGTACTATTCGTGTTTATTATTATAGGTGAAGATGGTATTAACCAATATCGAAACATAAACCAAACTTAGATCTGAAAATAACAAAAATAGCCTCCAAACTATCGAAAGTCATGGAATTGAAACAAAATTAAACAAATGTTTGACATTTAATCTGTCAAAATAATATCATTATTTATTATGTCATTTATTTTGACACAGAAAACGTCAAACATTTGTTAATTTTGTTTCAATTTCATGGCTATCGATAATTTCGTTATTTTCAGATCTAATTTGTGCTGTTACGAAGCATGTAAAATGATTTTTGTTTATTGGATTAGATGCAGAATTTTAGGGCCCAAAATAAATATTTTGAGTAGGGCTCGATATATTTTAAATCCGCTTCTGCCCAAATCCAAACTTAAACAAAAACAGCCTCCATCGCAAAACAATCGTTGGCGAAAACCAAACCCTACACTAAACAATACCCAACATTAACCTTCACTCCATTCAGTCACCAATACCGTACAGTCTACAAGACAGAAGACCTTACCACAACTAATTTATAACCTCACTATCTGTCTGAGTCCAAGAACAGAGAAACAGAGATGTGTTTTTGTGGCTCATCCGAAATGAGTGTTGATGCATGAGTAGTGGCGGGGAGTGGACACAAAGAAGTAGTGGTATCTCTCTCACACAACACCCACAACCTGGCCACGGTGCCTAGGTGTGTGTGACGACAACACAGTGTGGAAGAGGGAATGCAGTGTAATGGATGATCGTGGTTGGAAGGTTGGATAAGTCAGTGCCGTACGACCGGGGAAGTTGGTTATAAATGAGTTTTTACTTATGGGGTGGAGAGCTCGGTGGAAATAAATAGGCCTGTGGGTTTGAGAACCAGAGTTCGATTCCCGTAGTCGATAAAGTTGACTCCATATTAAAATTATCCCTATAGTTTCTTCCATAGTTTTTTGGGGTTGTGATTTGATAGTTGGTAACCATACTTCACGCGCAAAATATATCACTTATCAAGATTTGCTACGGCAGCGTGCCACACCCAGTAAAAGGAGTGATAATATATTTTATGCACAACCGAGGCGAAACGCATGTGTTTTGGCCCTAAGAAGTGGGCTAAACACTTCTTTTTGGCCCGTGGGATACATAAATAAAATTACAATTTTTGTTTTTTGTGAATACTTAAATAAATAAAATAAATATATCATCACGCCTTCTACCCATTACTGGGTGTGGCACTCTGCCGAAGCGGATCTCGGTAAGGGATAAATTTTGCGCGTAAAATGCGGTTACCCGCCGTCAAATCACGGCCCCCAAAGCTGTTAGTGGTGAGGGACCCACAACGGTAATTTTGAAATGGTGAAAATTGTTTGTCGACTGTGGGAATCGAACCAGGGTTCTCAGGATCCGCAGACTGACTTGATACCACTGAGCTAGCTACCCCATCAATATTTAATGCTGCAAAATGTCATTTTGATATATAACCTATTTACATATTTTAATCTTTTGAACATATAATTAAATGTTCTTTTGTTGTTCATAAAATATTGTATGTACCACGGGTTCAATTAGCTTTTCTGACCCTGAGCATGTTAAGAGCACGAGGCGCAAAGCGCTGAGTGCTAATAAGCAAGCCACGGGCCAAAAACGCCTCTTTTCACTGTTGGTACATAAATAACTATTATGTATAACCGGGCCGAAATTCATGTGTTTTAGCCCTAAAAAGCGGGCTTAAACACTTCTTTTTGGTCCTAGGGCCATATAAAATAATTCCTATGGATACATAAATAAAATGACAATTTTTGTTTATTGTGAATACTTGATTCTGCAAAATGTCATTTAACCTATTTACATATTTTAATCTTTTGAGAACATATAATTAAATGTTATTTTGTTGTGCATAAAATATTGTATGTACCATGGATGAACTTAGCGTTTCTGACCCTGAGCATATTATTAACCCTCGGCGCTTTGCTAAATAGCTATTTCTATTTCGGTGTTCTATAAACGCACTATAAACACGTCGAGGATATCTATAACCGCACTGTTTTTGGGGCTTTTTATTTTGTCGGAGTTGTATGAACGCTTTTAAATTTTACAAATGAGTGACATATAACCTCAAAATTATAAATTGTTGGCGTTGAAAGATTCCGAAAATAATATGTTATAATCAGACAAAATTCTCAACATTCAGAATACAGAAAAAAAAATTGATTAATTGTCAAAAAATTGGAAATTTCAATTGTTTGTGTTATGGGAAGCACTACCAACACAACTGATAAAAAACACCAACTTATATTTTTGACAAATCGCAGTATTTTTAAATCAAACGGAATTATAAAATTATCTCAATAGAAAAATTGTACAAAGAACACAATTCATAAGGCTTGTTATCGCACTCGTCCTTTATAAAAACTCACCGCGGAGCGGCACGTTTTCCAAATTTAGATTCGTGCGTTAACAGATTGGCTTATGATACTAGTTCTTTGATATACTATTATTTTTATTTTCATATATAAAATTATGGATATATTGACTAATGATTTAGGTAATGTAGATCCTATCAATATATTAAGAAAGTAAAGAATAAGTCTTAGGATCAAAAATTGCAACGAAACCAATCTAGCAAATAAATATATTTGGACGTTTCGTCCAGCGAACTGGACGTCATCAGCAAATAAACAATTACTATTGTATTTTTGATCCCAAGATCTACTCTTTACTTTCTTGATATATTGACTAAGTAAATAGGTATTTGTATGATGTTACTTTTTAGTATTGTCAAGAAAAAACTCATTTTTCATATTTAATTTGAGATGGGAAAAAATATAAAAAACAATATCTTTCCAACCTTGTTTGGATTGATGGCTTTATTTGATTTATTTAGTAGACAAAAAGACGACGTTTCGGACCATGGGTCCATTATCAAGTCGAAATAGAAACAGAGTAAAAATGTACTAAAATTTTACATGATGAAGTTGGATAGTTAAAATTAAATTAGGAGTGCAGACTCCTAAAGTCACATACGAAATGTCTACTAAATAAATAAAATAAAGCCATCAATCCAAACAACGTTGGAAAGATATTGTTTTTTATATTTTTTCCCATCTCAAATATTTAATTTCTGTGGCATAGTTTCCGTGGAACATCTCGTATTGTCAGTATTGTACAACATTTATAGATTCACATTATTTTACTCCTTATTTTTGTGTCTGATTGTACATGGGTGATATTTATAAGAAATATAAGGTTTAGTTTTAGAAAAATGCACGTAAGAATGTATTTCATTGATGTGTTTTGTAAATTTGGTAATATGCCCCCTTAGAAATTATTTATGACGCTGCCACTGGGAAGTGTCACTAAATACTGAAGGTTGTTTTGTTATACTGAACATATGGGGTAGTTTTTGATCATTATTATATCAATTTGATATTTCTATTAATGTAATTTATGGTAATTGAATAGTACAATTCAAAATATATTTTTTATGTAAAATCGTTCAAAATTTATTAATTGCAATAGAGAAGATGTACTTTTTATGAACAGTTGGGCTTCATTGCCTAGCCTAGACTTTGTTTAGATCTATTCAAATACAAATGTGTTAACTTCAAAGAAACCTCTCATAAACGGTCACATATGTTACTATACATTTTTGTTCTTTGGTCTAAATAACATAAATAAATAGTTTTTTCTTCGACCGAGCAGAAAATACACATTTTCAACTGTCAGTTGAGTGCAGAAAATTGACATTTGCCATTCGCCGAGCGGTAAAGAAAGAGTATATCCATGGATGTATGAAAACTAGCAACATTTTTAAGCGAATTTTAAAATAAAAAAACTCTTTTTCAAGAGTTTCCAAATGGCCGTAAAAAAATATTATGCGTACAACGAGCAGAAAGTGTTCTTTCCTCTCTTGCATGGTTGTTGCTCTCTGCTTTGTCTCTACCATTAATCTCCATGTGCGAGCAGGAATAGACTACTTTCTGCTCTAGGTACATAAATAACTATTTTCGAACGCTTACCAGTAATTGTAGTTCTCTCGTCCAGGTTAAACGAGTAGAACCTGTAACAATGAATTAAATTTATTGCCATTTTTATATAAATTCTAGTATAAATACAAAATGTAACATAAAAGGCGGGACATAGATATTTTGAATGGGAAATACATTTTTTGTACCTACTCGAATCATTCAAAATAAGGTTTAGATTAAGTGAAATAAAGATTGATTTTGCGCACTAGTGGTTCAAAGTAATAAAAAAACACCCATTTTTATGGTTCTTTTTGACTATAAAAACACTAATTGTACTTATATACACACATTTTAAGGAATTTATAAAACAAATAAGGACAATAGCTTATAACGCCATCAATCAGACATATTTTAACAAGATTTGCGAAAAAACATAACCAATTTATTTTCAAATAACAAATGTCAATTGATGGTGTACTAAACTGTCAATATAAATTCACGCTTTAAATTTAATACCTTTTCTCACTATCGGTTATATAATTTTTGCTCGTTATAAAAAGCATTGTACAATTCGTGCACCGTTTGTGCAAATTAATGCACTCGCTTCGCTCGTGCTTTAAAATTACGCTTATGTGCAAAATACGTCTTCGCGCACTTGTTATGTAAATAGCTATTTCCGCCTCATTGCTCACTAAATTATTTTTAAAAAAAATGCTTCAAATAACAGTAAATTAAACTTTGTTAGAGTTTAAAATTCTGCATCTAAGCCAATCAACAGATTTAATATTACTTATTTAACAATTTCGAAAATTGAAATCTACAATTGCATTCAGCGCGTTTAAGCTTATCGTACAATAAAATAACGCTCTTATAAAGCAGCCCTTGCTGCCCTTAATACCTAAATAACTAATAAATATGAACGTTATTAATAACATTTAATCGTTTAAATTTATTTCTCTACGACCTTGCGATAAATGATAAATATCGCATTCATGTTGAGTGAGATAAGTAATTTATTAACACACTAGTGCTTTAATAAAGTATCGCACTCAAAATGATAGTTACCATGGTATTCACTATCATTTTTAAAATGAGAACCCTGGTTCGATTCCCACAGGCGACAAATAATTTTAATAATTTCAAAAGCTACTCCTGTGGTTCCTCTATCACTAACATCTTTGAGGGCCGTGATTTCACAGCTGGTAACCGCACTTCACGCGCAAAATATATCAATTACCGAGATCTGCTTCGGCAGAGTGCCACACCCAGTAATGGGTAGAAGGCGTGATGATATATTTATATTTTATTTATATTAAATAAATAATGTGCTATCTCACTTAAAAATTGAAACACTCGCTTCAAAACTATATCCACCCTCACAAAAAATTTAATTTCAATATCATGAAACTTGTCTCGTCTCGTAGTACGTGACACATCACCTGTAAGTCACCCAAGTCAAGAAGTCAACTCCTGCATATCTTATGCAGTCGACATCCCTTCACCTCGCTCGGGGTAGGTTAGTCCGGAGGGACATTACTTCCGGTTCCAGACAGGAGACACCCTCGTAAAGCATATGTGTAGTGGGGACAAGCGTAGTGACACCACGGCTTATTCCAAACACATAAATATATTATTTTGAATTTGATATGAAGTATTGATTTGGGATTTGACGGCAGATGGCATTGACCTCGAAGCGGATGGGAAATCGATAGAGGGTTGTTTTGTTTTCATGGGTGTTCAATTGTTTTTGTTGTACCTGTTTTGGTTTTGTTGCGAAATATGTTATGCAGTTGGTAATGTTAACTTTTTTTTTACTTGAAGGTCGATTAGCATAAACGAATTTATTTTGTTATTTTATTTTTAACTCTACACAACAGTAACTTTATTCCAGTTACAGTACAGGGAGCCTACAACTTATAGTGGATTTCGAACCATTCGGGGGTCTATTATAATTCATAGTGGGATGTGGCTGTGGCTACGGCTATGATATTTTGCGTGACGGCTATATTCAATAGTAACAAATTAGAAAATTATATTTTTAATATTGGTATTAAATATATAATATAGTTGTCAACCCTTTTATTTTTAATAGTATATTACATAATAAGTCAAGAAAGTGTTTTTACTTGACTCAGCAGATTAAAATACTCGGCCTATGGCCTCGTACTTCAAACATCCGTTTCGTCAAGTAAAAACACTTTCCTGACATATTTTATATACTATTTTTTCTGAAACCGTTTAATTTAATCATAAATAATTCAAAATGTTTAATTTTTTCGATATGAATTTTACTGACAGAAAAAAATGAAACATCAAATGACGAACTTAGCGGGATCTGTCCAGCTCCCGATATAATTTGGCTAAATGATAACGGCATCGATGACTTTTTTATTTATACCGCCAGGTGGATCCTTGTTGTTTAGCAATATGGCTACCTTTGCCACAGTGGTTGTCAATTATAATAGACCTCCTAATCATACCCGATGACTATAATTGGTTGACAAAAAAATTTAAGTTGGCTACCTTGTTTAGTTGACAATCCTCGTCACTGTCAACATGGCATCTCTTGATTAATTTTTTTAGGTTAAAGTTTTTCCAATTTGTAAGTAACTATTTTTATAAAGATGAAATAAAGTTTGACAATGACAGGTACTTAAATTACTATTATATTTTATTTGACATATTTGAATTTGAAAGTATACCAACATAAAACATAAAACATATGTATCACTAGAAAAACAATGTCAATCATTTATAGTTATCCGGTATATTTGGATCTTTAATCACACGATTTTTTAATTAGTATTTGAAGTAAATACTTAACATTTGATGAAATCACACTTTAATATAAAGAGGAAAATTGAGATATCACCAGGATTTGAATTTAAACCTTGGATTTATGAACCCTGATCATAGGATTGAAGCAGCCTTTGACAAAAATATAACAAAATAGAGAAAAATTGGAATAAAATCAGATTTGAATTACATGGCGACCGTAGCTTAGTTTAAATCGTATGACCGGAGTTCATAGATCGGCTTCATCCATAGGGAAACAAATGTCTATAATTTTTTTTTAAAAAAAGGGCGTTCTGTAGTATTGGTTGGTTTTCAAATTTCCGACTACGAAAATTTTGATGAATCTTCACGTATTAGACTGTTTTGAAAAGCGTACTGTCTGTCAATTGCTTAATATTCAAAACTAGCAGATAATTCTATTAAAAATATATACCGGGTGTATCAAGAAAAGCGGGCCATAGGTGTTTAACATAGAAAATAGTATTTCCGTACTTAAAATCCTACGTTCAAATTAATAAACTAAATTTATTTTCTATCTGTAACGACAGAAATTAAAATTTAATGGTATTTAAACAAAATAACAAACCAATGTCCGTCTTAATTTTGTCAAATATTTCGACACATTCAGCATTGTGGTTAACACAAATTACATTGTAATTTTGTAAATTTTCGTATTTAATTTCAACCGTTACAAAACACAGAAAATAAATTTAGTTTATTGATTTAGATGCATAATTTTAAGCTCTATGACTTTAATTTGAAGCATTTTTGTCTAAAATAATTCGGGTAGCAATGCGCATGGTAAAACTGTTTTCCCAAGGTAAAATGCCTATGGTCCGCTTTTCAATTCGCCCGGTATAAGGTATGATATTTAATCGTTCATCAGATGTTTTTTCGAAAGTTACACAAATTATAACTAGTTTATTTAAACAAATGATGGACACAGCAGAGTTGTTGAGTATTTGCAATCGCCCAATTTCCGTAAAAACCTAACCCATTATCAATTCCGACTGTACATAAATCTCCCTCCCTAAATTCCATCACATTCTCTCCTCTCCCTAGATCACCCTCAGGGTTAATCCCACCCCAATCTCCCCTACGCATCAAGTGGCGACATACGTCCCCATTGCGCCTGAATAGTTTAACATCCGCCACCAACACTACACCACTGTGCGGCGGGCTGCATGTATACAAGGGCTGCTGACCAGCATGGCAACGTGGCAACAATGTAACGGTGAAGGGGAGGGGGTGTTTACCTAGAGAGTGAAACTGCGTAAATTGGATCGCTTGCGTAGGGACGCTAAATAATTGTTGTTTATTAATGTGTTCTGTGCTTGGTTTTGATTAATTTGATTCTGGAGAGATAAAGCTATGTAGAGAGGCTATTGGAACGCGTAGATTGGAGATAATGGTATTTGAAATTAGAAGCATATTCCATTAAGTTGCTTCCTGTTATAATTACATATTGTTAGTTATTTTTGGTGTTTCCATACAGGCATTCTCGCGTAGTTGTACCTACTTGATTAATGGTAAATACGTACGTATGAGGAGAATTTAAGAGGAATATTTTCAAATAACCTAACCTAAAGCAATTGAGGAGAATGATTATGATCTGTTATTATAAATGGTTAATGTTTGTGATGGAATTTATATAAGGCGTAAAATTGAAATAACTATCAATGGATTGTTTAGATTACTCTTATTTTTATAAGTAAATAAACTAATTTAAATATAAATAAATATAAATATATCTTCATGTTTTTTTACCCATTACTAGCTGTAGCACTCTGTTGAAGAAGATCTCGCTAAAAGTAATTTCGGTTACCGGCCATCGAATCAAAGGTCCCCATAGATGTTAGTAGATGAGGTGCCACGGAGGTAATTTTAATAATGGTGAAAATTGTCGGCTGTGGAAAACGTATTATTCATTATATTATATTTCTGTGACATTCGAATCCGAAAATTCCGAGTTCGAACTTTACTCAAGCTAAATTATATATGAACTACTTTACTGCGGCTCGGTGAATGCGAACCCTATACTATAATTGGGATAGAGCTCATGTTTCATAAATAAAATATTTTTTTATTAAAATTGATAATAATAACTAATAGAATTCAACAAGCATTTGAAATTTAATTTATTTTGACATTTATTGGGTTAGAGTTAAAAACCATAATCATGTTATATACTAAATAGTTTTCATTTTTAATAAAGAATTGTTTCGCATTTTGATGCATACCTCATGTTATTATATAAAAAAAAATGCAATAATTCTATACGAGCTGAGCAATGCCAGCCAAACTGCTTTATACAAATATATCTCCAAAAGCAGTGGCACAAAGTTGAATTTTGTAGCACTGTTGCACAAATTCACTTTGTAAACGTGATACTGAAAATAGTAATTTCTTTAACGAGTACAGATTCATCTATCTAGCCCAGACAGTAAATTTGCTTTCTATCGTGTTGAACACATTATTTTTTGCCGATTGTTTAAAATTAATATTAATTTTGCGATTGTTTTCAATATTTATAATGTTATCGTAAATAAATAAAATAAATAAATATATCATCACGCCTTCTACCCATTACTGGGTGTGGCACTCTGCTGAAGCAGATCTCGGTAAGTGATATATTTTGCGCGTGAAGTGCGGTTACCAGTCGTCAAATCACGGCCCCCAAACATGTTAGTGGTGGAGGAGCCACAGGGATAGCTTTTTCAAATTATGAAAATTTGTGGGAATCGAACCAGGGACCTCAGGATCCACAGGCCGACTTCATACCACTAAGCTAGCCATCAGCTGTATTCCATTTGTCACTTGCTTCACTTAAATCAGTTCAGATAAATTAGACAGCATGAATAAATTAACTGAATTAAACAAACTGATGCACTTATTGGGATGAATTACTTCTAAGTAAATTAGAATTAGTAATACTAATACTGGAAATACAGATAGCGAAGTAATCCAGCGAAATAAATAAGTGATCTGGTTCAGTAAATGTAAGTTAGATCTGATTCAAATGGCAAATGGAATACGCCTATCATCGTAGTCATCATGTTGCTATGCATTTGCAAATTTGACGTTTATAATTTCATAAATGTTATTTTGCTTTTTATGAATGTTGTTAATCAGTATATAATAAATAGATTTACAAAATATAATGAAATCTGACGAAGGAATGGAAACTCCACCCGAGATTCAAGAAGTGGTGAGCGTTGTTATTATATTTATTAAATTAAATCATAAATGTCAAATTTATTGTTTTTCCATAGCAATACTTTACAAGCTGTCAATTGTTAACAAAAGCCCACTAGTATCAATCGACAAAAATTATATTTGTAAATCTAAAAATGACTGTTATGTTAAAGTAGTAATAATAATTTGAAAATAATATTTCAAATTAAATGCACAAATAAATTTCTTTTATTCTGATACATAAAATGGCAAACATGTGTTTGTTTGTCTTTTTTAAATTTTTTTTTCACTCACTGTGAACGTTGCGTTTACGTTTACATAACGTCTACGCACCCCTGTAATTATCCAACCACGTAACGTTACGTTGTCGCTATGTCGACTGATCTGCATCACATATCTCGTGATCGTGATCAAAGGACAGCGGCTCAAATTTTACATTAACTCAATTACTTAATCTGGCCGCCCTAACCGCGAGGACTTCCGCAGGCAGGATTCAAATTTGCCCGGAAACTGGAATTACGGAATTTCGATGGGATGTGTTAGAGACTGTTTTGGGATAATTATTTTCGCTAGGGATAATGTAATTATTTGTGGGATTTTAAGAATGCTTTGAATCAGGTTTTTATAAAGGATTAATTATTTTTAATTAAAACAGTATGTTAAAAAGGCTTCATTCCAATATACTTCCTAAATCATTATCTGTTACTGATCGATAAGTTAATAACAATCCTTATTTTTCATGATTACTCTATATATTACGAGCCCAGTCCCGTATCAGTTGGCCCGAATCTAATTTTTTCGTTAAAAATTTCAATAATACTAAAAACCTAGATATCTTACATTTACTAAATTCGGCCTGTGGATCCTGAGATCCCTGGTTCGATTCCCAGAGACGACAAACAATTTTTATAATTTCAAAAGCTACCCCTGTGGCTCCTCCACCTCCAATGCAACAAGAGATTGTATAACTTTGGGTTGAATATAAAATGTTGCGGTTAAAATTTGATTGTGAAAATTGGAAGCGGAGCAATCAATCTCTGCTCAAAAATATTACATTCTAATAAAATAATAGACTGTTTGGTTAGTTTGTAAAATAGCCAAGAATAGTTTTTGTTTTCGTTGTAACAAGTATATACAGTCGGCCCCCGCCACTAACATCTTTGGGGGCCGTGATTTGACTACTGGTAACCGCACTTCACGCGGAAAATATTTCACTTACCGAGATCTGCTTCGGCAGAGTGCCACACCCAGTAATGGGTAGAAGGCGTGATGATATATTTTATTTTACTAAATTCTACAATAAATTTTCAACATTTTTAACTAAATTTAACATTAAATATACCTTAAACACAAAATGTATAGCAGTATAACTCTCTTTTTTTTTTCTTCACATAAACTAAATCAACACAAATGAACTATCATGATTATTATCTTATCGGCAGTTTGGCGAATTAAATTGAAGTTAATTATTATTTAAAACAAATTTTATTATTATACAGTTTTTTAATAAAACAATTTTTTTTAGTTAAAACAGAAATGTTTACTTCCTCTTTCAATGGCTGTCATTTCTAGATGTATGTATCGATTGACTTAAAATTTTATCTATGTATTAACAACATACTAGTATATGTCTCATTAAAATTTCATTTCATTTTCTTGCATACTACGTGAGAAATAAAACTGTAAAATATAACATCAAACGAAAATATAAAATTGGGTCAACTGAAGTATAATCGTATAATCATTTCGGCATTCTGGAACTAAAATCATTTATTCTGCCATTGGCATTTTATTTTTATATATTTTTCTCTTGTACGAAGCAATATAAAAATATAATAGTATATTATATACCAAGAGATTAAAGTGCATAATTTAACCCTGACGGTGAAGATTATTTCACGAGCCGCAGGCGAAGGAAATAATCACCTGAGGGATTAAATGCACTTTAGACCTGTAGTTACACTATTTTTCGGACTTACAGCTATATATTTTGAATTAATGATTAATTCTCAATGACAGCATTATAAAAATATTTAGGTAACTTGGACAACATAAACAAAGTGAAATATTTTGATGTTCATAGGCGTATTCCATTTGCCATTTGGATCAGATCTAACTTACATTTACTGAACCAGATCGTTTATTTTCAATACTAAAATGATAGATTCTAATTTACTTTGAAGTAAGTCACTCCAATAAGTACATCAGTTTGCTTAATTCAGGTCATTTAGTCATGTGTCGAATTTATCTGAACTGATTTAAGTGAACCAAATGGCAAATGGAATACAGCTCATAATATACTTGTTGCTACGGTAATGTTTGTTTATCTGTCAATTTCATCCCGGCGAGATTAAATTTTAGACCACCTCCTAATAAAGTTCTTAATAAATTTATTTAGCTAATAAATATTTTTTGCAGATATCCACTTCCTTATAAATTTTATTTAGCTAATAAACATTTTTATTAACTATAAATTTTATTAACTACTCGAACCTCATAATAAAAAACAAAGATTCAATTGTCATGTCAATTTATACATTAATACTGTATTAATTTCTTATTAAATATGTATGCCTTTTGATACATTGGATGTAATTATAGAGATACATGAAATGGGATAGGTGATTCAGTCGGCCTGTGTATTTGAGAACTTAGATTCGATTCCCACAGCCAAGCAATTTTCACCACATTAAAATTATCCCTGAGCCTCCTGCACCACTATCAAATTTGGGAGCCGTGTTTAGACGGCTGGAAAATTCCACTTCACGTACATAAATATGTCACTTACTGAGATCTGCTACGGCCACATTCAGTAATCGGTATAAAGCGTGACGATATATTTATTTTTATTTACTTTATAAAATTGAGAATTTGCAAATAATTAATATTAGTCGCCCTCACAATGTTCTTATTGTTAATAAAGCATTTAACACAATCATATTTCAGACGCAAGGTTTTTGAAGCACGATGAATTGTACAAAACCGTGCATTAAATCTTGCCGCTATTTTTCCCACTATTCGCTTTTTTGCTTTTAATTCACTGCATCTGAATATTTTCTATTACATTTTTAAATTCTATAGCTATTTCAACTAATAATCTGACTTCATTTATAGAAAAAATTACAGATCTTGCATGTTTTCCTGACATTTTGACAGTTATAACAAAATCAAGGAGGTAAAAACAAAATTACAATTATATATTTATTAAACGTCATAAACAAATTTTGTATTTCTTTATAATTAATTTTTATAACATCTCTCTCTCTCTCTAAAAGATGAACAGTGTTGCAATTTTGGCTTATTTATTTATTAGGTACCTAATAACAAGTAGACGAATAAATTGAACTGGATATCTAAGAAATAAATGTCTTCCTAATAAATAATTTATTTTGCTAATAACTATTAGCTACTGTATTAGGAGGTGGATATCTCGGCCCTTAAAGTGACACTTCAGTTCTCAAAAAAGAAAAATAAAGTAGGTCATTTACTCCCGGAAGTGCAAAAAAGAAATATATATATATATCATCATGCCATTTACCTTTTTTGAAGTATTATGATTGGATTTCAAGCTTTAAGGAATGAGTTGTAAAAGTTTAAAAACATATTTTATATTTTATTTTGCGACGTTTCGACCAAGATTCTGGCCATTCTCAAGCAATAATTAAATACAATTATTTAAATGTTACAATTATTTTTTATTTTTAGGTATTTGAAGTCATTTTGTGAGATTAAAAACGCTAACTACACGGAATATTTTTATTACAATTCTTAAGAATAGCAATATACATGAAACGATAAAACGAATGAAAATAAAAGATATACGGGTGAATAAACTAATTGAAAATGAGTGAATTCAGTCTCAAACAAAAATAAGTTTTTTCCAAGAATTCGCGCAAATAAACCCAAAAATACACACGTGTCAACAAAGCCAATCTCCCGATAAATATTCATGTCGACAGAACATAATATTATACAAAATTACCTCTAGTGCAAAAACCTTTCTTCAGAGACGCTTAAAATTCAGTGTGCACCAGGAGCAGCACACGAAGAAAAAGACGAAAGAAAATTCGGTCGCCATGTGTGAAACCGGCGCCAGAATACCGAGACAGGTTCTCTACAATATGCGAACGCCTGGAACCATATTACACCAGGGAGCATGCACACAAATCCTACCATCATTTAGACAAACAATATGAAATTATTATTTTATATTTACTAGTTGTCAATCTTAAGATTACGTTCAAAGTGGATTTTAATTTCAAACATACAAGTCTCGGAGACTACTAGATTTAAAGAAATTTCGGGTCTTGATTAAACATTATTTCTTGCGTGGAAAAAACATTACGCAAACCAAAGCATCACTTGTTAAACATTATGGGGACTCCTCACCATCGATTGGAACGATTCACAAGTGGTTTACTGATTTTCGTTGTGGTAGTATGACCCCAAAGGACGCCGAATGTTCTGGTCGTCCAATTGAGGTTACAACGCCAGAAATCGTCGATAAAATCCATGGTATGATATTGGACGATCGGCGAGTTAAAGTGCACGAGCTTGCTGAGGCTATGAGCATCTCAACCGAACGGGTACGGAACATGTTGCATAAATTTTTGGATATGAGAAAGCTATCTGCCAGATGGGTGCCGCATTTGCTCTCTGTTGACAACAAGCGCGACCGTGTGACAAGTTCAAAGGAGTGTTTGGCGATGTTCAAGCGCAATAAGAAACTGTGGACGAAACATGGATCCATCACAACACACCAGAGACCAAAGAACAGTCGAAACAGTGGACTTGTCCTGGCGAATCGGAGCCGAAAAAGGCCAAAGTGGATTTATCGGCCAACAAAGTCATGGCGACAGTTTTTTGGGATGCACACAATATCGTCCATATCGATTACCTTGAAAAGGGCAAAATGATCACCATCTTATATTATACAGAGCTGTTGGATCGATTCGACATCGATTTGAAGCGAAAGCGGTCGCATTTGGTAAAGAAAATAGTGTTCTTCCATCAAAACAACGCACCGGCGCATAAGTCCGCAGTCGCAATGGCAAAATTGCATTAATTGCGCTACGAATTGGTTCGTCATCCACCATATTCTCCCTGCGATTTTTATCTATTTCCAAACTTGAAGAACTAGCTCGGCGGAAAGAGATTTGGCTTCAACGATGAGGTCATCGTTGAGACAAACGCCTATTTTGAAGGATTGCCAAAATCGTATTATTTGGAAGGGATCGAAAAATTAGAAAAACGTTGGACGAAGTGTATCGAGCTACAAGGAGATTATGTTGAGAAATAAAATATGTTTTGACCAAATAAATCATTTCTTGTTTCATTTTTCAGGGACTTTTCACCCTGCCCTCGTACAATAGGAACTTGATCCCAGTTAAAGTACAGGGTCCGGACTTACTAAGCTCATATATTTTCAGCTTAAGTGGCATTCGATTTCGGGTACACACACCATTGTACTGCCGGATACGTTACAAAATATGTATAATAGAATAATGGCCAATTGCACCAACAAGCGTTAAAATTTAAACTTGGTTTAAATAAATAAACATAAAATGCAGAAAACTTACATTGTTGTCAAACATTTGATTCATTTTATAAATTACACAAATTATTGATTCGATATTTTCCGATTTACCTGACAGATGAGTTATCTATCAATTTACTCCAGTATTGATAAATAAATCCTAAATTTGTTGTAAATTGAAATTTGTATCACGAAAAGGTCGAAGAAGGGTAGAGTTTAGAAATAAGCATCCGGTGAAAGGCAACATATCACAAACGGGCAATCAGAATACAAATTTGTGTTGTCAGACGCAAAAAGCGTCAAAAACGGCGACACTTTACTCAATGTGTGAACAAAAAGATCGAATGTTTTTGGACGTGAACAGCAAATTCGGTGGAACGTAACGAAATGGACAGTAGGTATTTTTACTTCAGTAGTTCACACTTCGGAAAAACAAAATGGCTCCATGAATAACACATGAACTACCACTTGAAGGGCCAACTTGCCATTATTGTGAACTGATACATATTTTTGCTTTCCTACTTTTGACACATTCCATTTTGTAAATAATGTTTCACTTTTAGTTGAATTTTCGACTACTTTAAGTTACAGCCTGTGGCCTTAGTAGGCTTGGTTTCGATTCCTACTAGATATTTATTTCGAATCTTATGACTCAGAATTTTAAATTTTTACAATTTGTATTTCAAACATTTTTTTTTGCAGTTGCGAAAGTAGCTATTTATTTATGCAATTAGTAAGGAAAAGTATTTTTTCTGTATTACGAAGTAGTCGTACAATTTTTTAAAAACACGGTAATGGTTATTTGTACAAGCAGTAATGAAAGCAATATTTTTTTTCATTAATTTGAAGTTTGATGCATGACAGTAAAGCCGAAAGTGTATCAATCAAATGAATGAAAAAAAGTGCTTTCATTACGTGTTGTACACGTACATTTCTGCATAAAAAAAATTATATTGACAGATGTAAAAATATCGATATTACAAGTATGTTATTAAAACTAAATACCTCCGAGGAGATAAATAAATGAAAATAGTGAAAAAAGGTTACATCTAACCATTAATGTACTGTGGTGTTCACTTTTGCCACAATTTTTACTTCTTTAATAATTTTTTAAATAGTTGCACGATTTTTCGTTGAAAAAAGACAACTTTCTTGAACAATATGTAATGTTCTTTTTATACAACAAAAATCATTTGTACACCTCGAACAGAAAGCGTCTTTACTGCTGTTACATGGCCTCTACCACCAAAGTATATGCGTAAGCGGCAATACTCGTAGACTACTTTCTGCTCTAGGTATACAAATAACTACTTCCTACATACTTCATACAAGATATTTTCTACTATCGTTTAAAATCTCTTGAGAAAGAAATTAAAAAAATATTTATTTTTATCCACTTGAATATGCCACTATTATTTAAATCGTTTCAATAGTAAAAGAACGCTATTTCAGGAATATTTACGAGGGCAGGATGAAAAGTCCCTGAAAAATGTAACAAGAAATTTTAATGCGTTCTAGTTAAAGATGGTACATCACATATGTCACATGAGATTTGCGATTGTGGCGCCATCTGTTTTATTTTTCAGGGACTTTTCATCCTGCCTTTGTACGTTACCATAGATATGTCATCGTTTCTTGGTCTTAAGCTACATTCACAAATCGAAATTAGTTTTTGTTTTATGCTTTATGTTTTAGTGTGTTTTTAGGTGCCATTCACAAATAGTTTTGCTTTTGTGGATTTTAGTTAGTAGTGACATCTATCATAAATTTTAGAAGATCGACTATACTCAGAAGATCGGTAATACAGTAAATGAACTGTCAGATGTGCTAAGTGACACATGCTGTCATATGTTGTTTGTTTACTTTCGTATTTTTTGGAAGAGCAAGGTAAATATTATCATAATAAGAAAGTAGGTATTAAAATCTTGTTTTTATTTTCATTCATATGATACTCGTATAAAAACAAACTTAGGTTATCGTCAATGCGAAGGGTGATAGAAAGAGACAATTATATATCACTACATCATTCTACGCTTCGTCCTATTGGTCTATTCCTAAGTATAAAACGTAAAACTAAAACATAAGTGTGGACTTTGCAAACTTTTGTGTTAAAACCAAAACTAAAAACTGATTTGTGAATGGCTGCATAACATAACATGTCTACAAGGTTATTAAAACAAAAATGAAAAACATAAAACAAAAACTAATTTCGATTTGTGAATGTAGCTTAAGACCAAAAATAGCATTTTTATTACAGTTGTCATGAATGTGATGAAAATAATTTTGTCACTTTTTAAAATAAATAATAATTCAACTCATTACTAAGTGTAGTACTCTGCTTTAGCAGATCTCGGTAAGTGATATATTTTGATCGTGAAGTGCGGTTACCTGCCGTTACATCACGGCCTTCAAAGAGGGGGGCCACATGGGTAGTTTTAATGTGGTGAAAATTGTTTGTCGGCTGTGGGAATCGAACCCGGGTTCTCAAATTCACAGTCCGACTCGATATCACTGAGCCACTTACTCCATTTTAATTTTAATAAAAGTGCGATGACCCGAACCGAAGATTTGTATTTTTAGTCCTAATGAAACAAATAATTATTTGAGTTTGTTTTTAAATTAATTCGAAAACTTAACAGTCTTCTCGTAATTGTGAATACTATGACATACCCCAATAAAAATGATAATTGGTTTACTTTTTCGTACTAGTACAACTCATTTGAATATGGAAATCAAAGATTTTTTCACACGGTAATAAAAAATGACCCGTTGTACGTATAACACCTTATATAATCTTACAAAAATGAGTTCGCGAATTTAATTGTCAGATCTAACATGTCATCCTCAGAAGTATAATTCAATTTTCCATTATTTCCCATCTCAAATCGAATTCCTCCATTTAACTTATGTCCAACATCACGATTTCAATCTACCATATTTTATCTTCCTCCCGCAATATCTCGCGATCAAGCAATCCACGGCTCAAACAAACGACGATCTCATGATCTCACGAGCTCGTGAGCTGCAGACGGCAGCAAGAAGCTTAGTTTTTTTCCTCTCATCAGCCATTGTGCGGCCACAGCTCACAGCCGTCAAGAGACACAGACGAAAATGTCTTTAGCTATTGTTTTCACTATAACTATTGTGTGCATTGTGGCCAATTGTGAATAGTTGGGGCTTAGACTGTTGAGAAATTTCTATACTTCTGGGATTATTGTGTGGGTGAAAGATGATGGAATGGTTGTGATGAACTTTTTAAGAGGAAGAGATTCAAGAGGACGATTTTATGCTCGAGATTTCTTTGATCGAATGTCACTTCGACAAGTTCATAAGTTGTTGGTATATCTACTATTACCTTATTTTAGTGCTTTCCTTTTACTTTATACTTATATGACAAATATGTTTACTATTGAATTACATACACACCAGAGCTGGGCAAGCTACTTAAAAAAAATAGCTAAGCTATAGCTACAGCTATACTTTAAAAAAGTAGCTGATCTACTGCTATAAGTTACATTTTGTAAAATATAGCTAAGCTACAGCTAAAAGCTTTCGTTAAATTTTAAAACTACTTTTTTCAATTATTGAGAATTAATTAAATTTGCCATTGTCATATGATAGAATGGGATGGCTAGCTCAGTGGTATGAAGTCGGCCTGTGGATCCTGAGGTCCCTGGTTCGATTCCCACAGGCGACAAATTTTCATAATTTGAAAAAGCTATCCCTGTGGCTCCTCCACCACTAACATGTTTGGGGGCCGTGATTTGACGACTGGTAACCGCACTTCACGCGCAAAAATATATCACTTACCGAGATCTGCTTCAGCAGAGTGCCACATCCAGTAATGGGTAGAAGGCGTGATGATATATTATATATATATATGATCAGTGGATCAATCTTTTGTTATAATAACTGTTAATTTACTATTATGTACATAAATATCAAAAATCGCAAATGGACAAATGTACTGTTAATTTTTGATGCTATAATATCATATTTATTTATATCGAAATAAATTAAGTCACATTAATAGGAGACTCCTAAACAATCAATGTTTAGTTTATCTAATATTTAATACAAAAGTAGGATAGGTTAAGAATAAGTGAAAAATAAAATATGTTAATAGATTTTATACTATATAATAACTTGTTATCCTACAGGTATAGACAACAATAAAGAAGGTACAATTCAAATACAAAACAAACAAAAATAGGTATTTCTTAATGAACAGTGGTAGCTTTAAGCTACAAAAAGTAGCTTCAGTTGTTATATCAATATTTTTAAGCTAATAGAAAAAAACTAGTTCGCTACAAGTACAGCTATATTTTTTCACATTTAGCTAAGCTACAGCTAAGGTAAACGTAGCTATTGCCCAGGTCTGATACATACCTACATTACATCACACTATATCCCATCAAATGGGGTAACGCGAACCTGAAAATCATCAGCAACCACTTCATGATCTACTGTATTTTGAGAAACTATATATAACTGAATCAACGTTAAACGTTACGATCAATCTTCTTCGATACCTATAATTATTAGTTGTGGATAAAATTTTGTATTACACTTGTTTTTTATTGGTATAAAAACACTTAAGAAAAATTAAACACTCAACCTTGCGTGTTTTATATACCTAATAAAACACTTATATAATAAGTAACTATAAAGTGTGTGGGCAAAATTTGTAAATTTGTTTGATCTTTTAATTAATTTTTGAATCATGTATATGTTACTTATTCCTATATTTTTTTTATTTTATTCCATTTTTTTTAATGTTAAATTTTTTTAACTATATTATTTTTATTTGTGTATTAATATTGACATCCTTTACTATATAAAATTTTATAAAGATTATAAACATTTTATTCTAATCAATAATACCCTAAATACAGAACCACAATCTAGATAGAATAGAAAATTCATGTTTGTAAGTAATAATATAAAGAAAAAAAGCTTAGTCTCATGAACGGATGTTACTGGAAGTGTGTCAGGGAGATGTTTAAGGGTTAAATTTGAATTTTTTTATCATTCATTGTATTACAATTTTACTGTACAAACTATACATGAAAAAGGGTTGACTTGTAAAATTCAGTTCGTACAACAATAAAATTCATACAGCAAAATTACAGATTATTTGATTGTTGAAATCATAATTGGTGCGTTCAATGAGCCCAGCAAAACAAGCAATTGCTAAGTAAGCAAATGCGATTTATTGCTTGGTCCACTGAACGGTTTGCTCGTTTCGCTACATTTTCAAAACCGAGTTGTACCGAACAAGACATCGTGAAATGTGTTCAGCTAATGATAAATAATATGAGTGCGCACGTTGTATGTGCTTTTTATGCGTTTTGACTTTTGATAGATTTAAATTTGCTCTAAAAATTTTAAGCCAAGTTTGTGTTGGAGATATTAGGCTATTGTTTGGAATATGGTATTCAATATACATTTTTTAAGAACCAATTCACTAAATCTGATGACGGCTATTTTATAGCCCTTATAATAATTGTAATCCTACCGATAATAGTTTCATATAGATCAATCCCAACATCTACGAAAAGCTGAATATATTCGTTTTCCATTTTTCATATCTTTAAATTAATTATTGTTTGCCAACTATCAAAATAGTTTCGATCTTTCATGTTATAAACTTACAATTTGAAATTCCCGCAAAAATATTTGAATGTCTAGCACTTAGAGCGAGAAATTTCTCGCTTGTTTTGCTCGCGAGCAAAACGAGCAAATGCTAGCCTAGCAAAACCGTTCAATGATTCTTACTTCCGGTTTGCTTGTTTTGCTTAGCACGTTGAACGCACCTAATGTTTCGTTGTTGATATCTTCCATTGTTGTAATATTTAATTGTTGTAATCTTTCATTGTTATAGACTTTCATTGTTGTAGTCAAATAGGACCAATAGAATGATAGTATTGTCAAGCGGGATTTATAATGAAGTAAAGTAACGTAAAACGTAACGCAATCGAAGACGCAACGCAAAGTAAACATTTTGTGTGATTTATAATGAAGTAAGCATGGTTACATGTAGCCAATCACAGAGCGTTTTGTACGTGACGCTGTCAGTTTAAATTTGACGTTTATGTCATACAAAAACAGATAGCATTTTAGGTTGCATTAAGTATTTCAGTGACTTGGGACTGTAATAAAAAGTTAGTTTACAACGGACAGTGAGGATGAAATGGCTGCTTTATTACTAATTTTATTAAAAATTAAAAAAGATTTAACCCCAAATTCTGCTTTTCAACTTGATGTTTTTAAACTCTTTTTCTGTTTTATAAATGCATATTTTTCTACTAACTGAATCAGCAATTTATCATCCATGATAATAATCACAGAACACAGTAATAATAATAAAGAAATGCAAAATAAAAGACACAAATTACTCAAAATGGTCGACCAAAGCGTTCACAATGACAGAAGACAGATTGAACCAAACAAATATATCGGATCGGTAATATAGCTTTCTGCAATGAAGTTTGAAATAATGCTTCCTGATTGGTCAGAGGTACAAGAAGTAACGCAAGAAGTTGAAAGTTGGCGAACTCCTTGCCTTACGTTACATCTGTCTTGCGTTACTGCTGCGTGTTACGTTTTATTATAAAGCGGTATATGCTGTTACGTATGTTCATGTCTTGCGTTACTTTACTGCTCTTGCGTTACCTCTTACTTTACTTCATTATAAATCAGCCTTTAATGTGTTGATATTACCTTTTTCTATTTCGGTGTTCTTATATGTGTATATATTATCTTTGAGTAAGTCTACAAATGAACTGTAAACACATCGTTAAGGAGATCTATAGGCGCACTGTTTTTGGCGCTTTTTATTTTGTAGGAAATGTGAAATTTGTAACAGTTAAAGTTGAATTTCACAACATTTCACCATGCAAACTGAATTATAACTTAAATTAATACGTGATAATGACCCGAAACGGGGCCGAAACATCATCCATGCAATACAAAATTAAATTATTAAAGCCAAATTATCCAGTTTTTCATCACATATCTCGAAAACTGTTACTGTTAAACTGAAATTTGCTTTTATATTCGTATTTAATAATTTAAAATACTTGACTTTAGTTTATTTGTAAATTATAACTTTTGGGATCAAATATTTATAATAAATCTAAATATAACTAATCGTAATAAGTTTAACCGCTTCTCCGAAAGAAATTAAGTATGTATTTCCCCATAATTATTCAAACAGTTTTCCAGTTCCGTATCGATTTTCGAGTAGGAAAACAGTTCAACTTTAACATTTCAAAGTTGATTCACCCTCGACAATCCCCAGTAACTGTTGGTTAAAAAGTCCGAATCATTCAGGAAACAGACGGCCATACATCTTCCGTTGACGGACGGCACTGCCTCACCCCTCCATTCTGCGTTCATCCTAAAAACTGTCCATCACGTCTCCCCTGCCATGGCTTCGTGGAGTCTCTCGTATTTATAGCAAGCGCGTGCTTTTGCATGGCGTTCGCGTTCTTCGTTCTCCGTTCGCGTTCTTATCGCGGTTTGCCGTGAACTTGGTACAATAAACCCGCGGTGTCGGGGTCAAGGGTCACGGGTGCCCTGCCCTATGCGGAAGTCGTGAGAGCACGGCCACTGCGACCGAGCGAAGTTAATAGAATGAAAATACTTGTGGCGTGTTCTCGCTGAGCTAATCTAATTTGTCCTGTGTTTTTCTACGTTTGACTGACGCAGAAGGCTTTGGAACGATGAGGTAGTTTTGTTTTAGATGATTGTGAGAATTTATTGATTGGTTCTGATGTGGGAAAGTTGGATTTGATTGAATGGGCATGCTCAATTTCATGACAATATTAACGGGCTGATGTTCTCATTCTCTTTTATTCCTTTTGCAGACAGTTCTATTTGGAAATATAGTTGCATTAGGGCATAAGTCTCAAAATCAGCTATGAAGATTAACCAACTACACTCTATGGATTAAGATTACATTAAAGGGGCAGGTTTCTCTGTTCTTTTTTTTAAATTTTGTTGTAAAGTTTCTACTAAGGAAGAAAAAAATAAATGAAAATTTATTAATTAATCGTAACGGGGACAAAGATAGCATTGCTATTAAGAGAGAAAGCATAATAATGAGAAATATGGCTTTCTTTTTTAAGAGAGGTAGGTATACTTTGATAAAATAAAATAAAATAAATATATCATCATGCCTTCTACCCATTACTGGGTGTGGCACTCTGCTGAAGCAGATCTCGGTAAGTGATATATTTTGCGCGTGAAGTGCGGTTACCAGTCGTCAAATCACGGCCCCTAAACATGTTAGTGGTGGAAAAGCCACAGGGATAGCTTTTTCAAATTATAAAATATCTCACGGAACTAAGTTTACGTTTGTCCACACTTGTTTTTGAAAGTTTTTACTTATACGAAATTTGTAAAGAACTATATAATATTAATCACGTTCCAACTGTTAATATTCAGATAATATTAAAAGCTATAATTATTCTACAAATTTAAGAAGTAAACGTTTATGTACATTGGTTAAATTAAAATAGAAGAATTTGATGTATTAGGTTACTGTGCTATTCTAAAAAAATAAATAAATACATAAATATATCATCACGCCTTCTACCCATTACTGGGTGTGGCACTCGGCCGAAGCAGATCTCGGTAAGTGATATATTTTGCGCGTGAAGTGCGGTTACCAGCCGTCATATCACGGCCCCCAAAGATGTTAGTGGTGGAGGAGCCACAGGGGTAGTTTTTGAAATTATGAAAATTGTTTGTCGTCTGTGGGAATCGAACCAGGGTTCTCAGAATCCATAGGCCGACTTCATATCACTGAGCTAGCCACCCCAATTAATATGCGTTAAATATATTTTTTAAACGCCGTATTTTTAGAATAACCTATTGCCTATTTGTTATCATGCGAACAATAAAATTCTAAACATTGGCATCAATAATTCAGTAATATTATCTAATATTTTTTGGCCTATAAAATACTACAATATTTTAAATGTGTAGACAATATGGTGCCATTATTTACCTACCTTGACAGATAATGCTACGTTGCTAAATGAAATTTGCTTAGTCTAGAAAGACCTAGACTAGATAGTTAAGATTTTAGTCAGGAGCTTAGAATATTAGTTTTAGTTATTTGTTGTTATCAAGTTCAATTTTTTATCACGAATGTACACAGGGCCGCTGATATATAATCTACATAAGTTATTTTAAAGAATATTTGCCGAAGGAAGTTTTTTCTGTAATTGGATATTCACTAAATACCAACAAACTGTATTTTTGTAGTCAATTTTTTAATTAATATTTATTATAATTGTACAGTTTTGATTGTTAGTAATATTAATTTCCATTATAAAATTTTGTTCTTCACTGTCGATTCCAGTTTTAAGGTTATCAATTGTTTAATATTTTATATTTATTAAATAATATATTGTTTGGTTACTATGGTATTACAAATGACAACTATTCGTATTTGAATACTGTACTACTGAAAACTATTCAGTTCGCTTTATACGAAAGAAAAACTGGTAGAATAAACTGATATTTCAATATTAAGTCAGTAAAATCGAGCTACAGCTCTAATTTGATTCTTTCTGGTAAAATATTTTTGGAAAACGAACAACATCGTATCAAATTCAAAACAAAAATTTTCCATCGATTTAAAACAAACAAATTATTCTCTGTGTATTAACAAATTCAAAAATGAGGTACTTATGACGTAAATAAACGTAAATTTATATTATTCATAGTTTTGTTACATATATTTCAGTGATACTTTGGAATTCTTGCTGCTAACTATTCAAGTCTTGGAAATCATCTGTACATCTGGATTTCTGCAAAATTGCATCGGGTATCTTCGCATGTTCTTCAATCAATTAAATTTGCTATGCCCTTATGTCCAATATTTAGAATGTACGATTGTAATAAATTTAAATAAAGTATTCTTCATTAAATATTGTTATCAATGAACTATATACGTCCATTAGATATTTTACTGTCAATATTTTTAATTTATTTATGTGTAATTAAAGGCACAACATGAAATTAATCTCACTTACTGTACAGAACCGTCAATTTTATTTTTTTATTTATTTATTTGTTACTCTGCACAACAGGAAGTAACTCCCAATTACAGTACAGGGGACCTACAGTTTATAGTGGAATCCGAACCACTCAGACACAATCGTATTTTTTGGATATAAGTAGAAGTCAGTGAGATTTGAACGCACGACCTCTTGCTTGCTAATTAAGAAACGCAAGTTTTACCTCGCTTTTATCCACTGAGCTACGATTGCCTGTAAATGTACAGGTTAGAGGAATCCAAATCACTGGAATGTAACTGTATGTTTCAGATATGAACGTTCTTATTTTTAACCACGAAATCGCACCTATATTTTCTTGTACGAGGGTAGGGTGAAAAGTCCCTGAAAAATAAAACAGATGGCGCCACAATCGCAAATCTCATGTGACATTTGTGATGTACCATTTTTAACTAGAACGCATTAAAATTTTCATACTGATATGTCATTCAGTTCTGTTTTGACACCCATCGAAAGCAAGCAACCTAGAAGATTTTTGAAAACATGGAAAAAAGTAAATTTTAGTAAGTAAAGTCGTAGAAAAAATTATGTGTGAGCCTCTAGCGTAAAGTATCTTTACGCTCTTGATACACAAATAACTATTCAAGTTTATTTTATGATTTTAAGGTTATCAATTGTTTCATATTTTATATTTATTAAATAATATATTGTTTGGTTACTATGGTATTACAAATTACAACTATTCGTAATTTAATACTGCGCTACTCAAAGATATTAAGTTCGCTTTTTACGAAACGAAAAACTGGTAGAATAAACTGATATTTAAATATTAAATCAGTAACATCTAGCTACAGCTCAAATTTGATTCTTTCTGGTAAATATTTTTGGAAAAGGAACAACTTCGTAACAAATTCAAAACAAACATTTACCATTGATTTAAAAAGAACAAATTATTCTCTGTGTTATTAACAACTTTAAAAATGAGGTATGTATGACGTTAATAAATGTACATTTATATTATCCATAGTTTTGTTACATATATTCCAGTGATACTTTGGAATTGTTGCTGTTAATTTTTCAAGTCTTGGATATCATCTGCACATCTGGATGTCTGCAAAATTGCATCGTATATCTTCATATGTTCTTCAAGAATAATCAAATAAATTCGTCATGCCCTTATGTCCAATATTTAGAATGTACGATTGTAATAAATTTAAATAAAGTAGTCTTCATAAAATATTGTTATCATTGAACTATATGGAATGGCTAGCTCAGTGGTATGAAGTCGGCCTGTGGATCCTGAGGTCCCTGGTTCGATTCCCACAGGCGACAAATTTTCATAATTTGAAAAAGCTATCCCTGTGGCTCCTCCACCACTAACATGTTTGGGGGCCGTGATTTGACGACTGGTAACCGCACTTCACGCGCAAAATATATCACTTACCGAGATCTGCTTCAGCAGAGTGCCACACCCAGTAATGGGTAGAAGGCGTGATGATATATTTATTGAAGTATACACGTACAATAGTTATTTTACTGTAAATATCTTTAATTTACTTATGGGTAATTAACGGCACAACATGAAATTAATCAATTACTGTACAGACTCTTTAACGTACAGGTTAGAGGAATCCAAATCACTGAAATGCAACTGTTATGTTTGGGTTATAAAATGAAGTAAGAGTGATTTGATCATACATGCTCTCATTTGTGAGAGGAATGTTTTTATTTCTAACCACGAAATCGCAGCTATATTTTCTTGTATAGTTATAAATTTTTATTTACTCGTTAATTCTTAAATTTTCGTCTGAATATTATTTTTAAATATATTATTTTTTATTATGTATTTGTTGTACTGCATAAAGTCAACTTAATCCCAATTACAATAAAAGGATCTACCCTTACAGTTTTTGGTAGAAATTGTCATATTGACGGCGTTCAAAACTATTTAATGCGGCGATGTGTGAAATTCACTTTCAAAAACAAGCGCAGGGCGTCGCTCCCGCCCTTTCTTATTTTTTTGTTTCATTTTCAGTTACTGCATTGTGTGGACTTTTCTTTCATATACAAGTGCAGGCTATCGTTTTCATCTTTTCTAATCTTGTAGATTCACTGTTAGTTTCGTTATTAGATTGTTAGGAGTAAACGTGAGTAATTTGAGATGTTTTATGCATATGTTATGTACGTTGAAGAAAGAAAATGAATGATAAGTGAATAGGAATGATGTGATTGAAGGTTTGTTGTGTGATAATGATTTCGAGTGTAATAAATGAATGAGTTTATATGGAGTGATCTATGAATGTGGTTGAAGTGAGGGTGGTTTGTTTGGATGAAAATGTTTGACGAGGGCTGATTGTTTGATGAGTGTGATGAGTGAATGTTTTATGCGTGATTTTGGGGTTCATGCTACCCCATTTGTTGAGATATAGCGTGAAGATATGTATGTATGTATACTTCAAAGAAAAATACAGGAAAGCTAACAATCTAAAAAAATAAATTATAATAAAAAAATTATTCATTATTAGAAACATAAAAAGGATAAAATTTGAAGTTATAGTTATATTTGATTGTATTTTATAGCCGTAACACTTGTTCCCATAATTATTAGTAACTTTTATGAATTAAAAACTGTTTAATTAGGAAATTAAAATAGTTTTAATGGCAAATATGTTTTATGAATTTTCCGGTCTACTAATAATTTATATCTAGAAATTATTATTAATTTTGTATTTTTTCTATATTCATTCCTTTACTTCCCTTAGATTATACTAGAAATTATTGCAGTTTTTTTAGCCTAAAAATTTGACACTTGCGTTAAATTTTTATGGAAAATATCCCGCGGTTCAATTGAGTTTGACACCCCTGTATAAAAGGAAAATAAAGAAAAATCTATTTATAGATCTAGCAATATAAATAAATAAATATATCAACACGCCTTCTACCCATTGCTGGGTGTGGCACTCTGCTAAAGCAGATCTCGGTAAGTGATATATTTTGCGCGTGAAGTGCGATTACCAGTCGTCAAATCACGGCCCCCAAACATGTTAGTGGTGGAGGAGCCACAGGGATAGCTTTTTCAAATTATGAAAATTTGTCGCCTGTGGGAATCGAACCAGGGACCTCAGGATCCACAGGCCAACTTCATACCACTGTGATCTAGCAATATAATATAACTAAAGCCTATTTTCCTTCTGCAGTAACCGATTTTACTGATTTTACTGATAATCTGCGTACGAAGTAAACCCAAGAAATATTTCTCGTTAAAGAGAAACGACGAGTTTACCAGATGTAGTGTTATCCAGACGCTAAACGCATTCAACTACAAGATAAATCACAGTAATTAATAAAACATTATTCCTGTGCACGTACTCCCAGCAGGCCATGAACGGCTCCTTGTGCATGTATATGTGTGTGTGTTTAATATTTGATAAATCGCACACAAATGTAACTAGTGTTGAACTGTCACAGCGAATTAAGATAGAGTTTCGTTTATACGCTTGATAAAATTTAATTAACTTGCTACTTACAACAGTTGAAGGTAGAAATTTGTAATTTACGAGAGAGAAGTAAATTATATTGTGAGACATGATTGAGATTTCATCTGGAATTTGTGGATGATAAACGAAATTTGTACGTGATTTTACTGTTTCTAACTTTATATGCGAATGAATGAATTATAGTTCTGACAGTTTAATATTTTGTTTTACGAATTAGTCGTTAATATAGTTTTCCGTTGATCGTTTATTAATATGTGTCATTAATGTATACAAAATCATACATTAGTGATCCCTATTAATGCATGATTTTGTATTAATAAATGATTTTTTTTTGGATGCGTACAACATATTTAATATAGCATATATTGGCTAGCGCTAAGTTGTAACTAAATGCTAAACAGAATTAAATGAAATGATTTTGACAATTCTAGGTAAATAATACTCACGTAGCATTCATTTATGAATATAAAAATTAAAACATTCTAAAAAAAATTCGCGACTTATGACTTTATTTAATTTTATTACAATTATACATTCTAAATATTTCTTAAAATTACACGACGAATTTAACTGGAATCTTTCAATAACGAAGAAACTGCGAAACTCGTAGAAGAAAATTTCAAAAACCATAAAAATTAAAAGCCATAGATCCAAAATATTGCTGGAAGGTGCAAAAATAATATTTTTTTACTTTCACTTATAATATTTTGTAATTAAATATATACCTCATTTTTTTATTTTCAAAGAAGAATTTAAAATCAGGTAGTAACTATCCTGTAGATCGAAGAAAAATCGTATTCTAAAAATTTAAAGTTGTTGCTGGTTCATTTGCTAATTTTCTATGAGTACTATTCCAAAAATTTCCCAGAGAGCACTACAAAATTTACTGTTCCAAATTTGAAACGAACTTGTTATTTTCTATTAAGTTTTCGTCCAGTATCTTGTTCAAAATATCTGAGATTGAAGTACGATAAAAGATTATGAAAAAATCAAGCAAAGTTACTAAATACAAATAATAACTTTTGTCTTTCGTTCACAGCAAAATATCTATTCAATGCGTTTTGTGCAAATATGAAACTATAGTAACCCAACAACACGTTATTTTAAAAATTGATAGGAATTCTAAAACAATGTGTAACCAATATATTACTGGAAACAATAATGGAATGTAGGCGATAATTTTAAATTCGCCCAGTTAGTAACTCATGGCCTTATTTACCAGTTTTTTACATTTATTTTTTATGGGGTGGCTAACTCAGTGGTATGAGGTCGGTCTGTGGATCCTGAGAACCCTGGTTCGATTCCCACAGGCGACAAACAATTTTCATAATTTAAAAAACCAGCTCTGTGGCTCCTCCACCACTAACATCTTTGGGAGCCGTGATTTGACGACTGGTAACCGCACTTCACGCGCAAAATATATCACTTACCGAGATCTGCTTTGGCAGAATGCCACACCCAGTAATGGGTAAAAGGCCTGGTGATATATATATTTTTTAATAATACCTACAGAATAATCAAAATTATGCTCGTAAATTCTTACTCGTCAAAAATCCGCCTATTTAAATTTTTATAAATTAAAAAATGTAAGAATTGTAACTCAGTCAATAAAAGCAAATTACTTATACAAAATTACCATAATTTTCCATTTTTCGAAATTTATCCTCTTTGCAACTAATTACTTCTCATCTTACATGAAATATTAAGAATC
Organism: Pterostichus madidus; assembly: GCA_911728475.2. Classification (NCBI taxonomy): domain Eukaryota; kingdom Metazoa; phylum Arthropoda; class Insecta; order Coleoptera; family Carabidae; genus Pterostichus; species Pterostichus madidus. The sequence goes on along the minus strand of OU452313.1, from coordinate 29,905,989 downwards.
TTTGATTAAAATTTCATTATCCCTTATGTATTATTTCTCTTTTCGAAGGGGGAGTATATCGCTACACTGGCGACATCTCTATGGTTATTTGAAGAAGCGGTGCGCAATTACAAAGCACTTATCGTATTTCCTGTGGGAGAGCGGATAAAATATTCCACGGTGACTCTTTATTCCACTTTTTCATCTCTCGTCATACGTAATTAGAATAATATTGTGATAAATGGTAGACACTTTAGTCTTACGCCAACGTTCTTTTCCCCTGACAGCCAATTTTCTCCACTAATGCCAACTGTGAATCATGAATACATGACTATGATTACATAAATGATGATTGAAGTGAGATCGAGTCTGTCGCGAAGAGAGGGTTTTCTCTCGACTTATATTTCATACTTCCTGACGCTTTCCTTTACTAGACAATGTGATGTATCTTTATAATTAAATTTTATAATGAGTTGAATATTTGAATATATACAGAAAACTGTGCCATAGGCGAATAACATGGCTAATAAGTTTTTCGGCACTATTGCTTCTCTAATTACTTTACTGGAAAAATATTCGAATGAATGTTTAAATAAAAAATCTGGTGTAGTCACCACACGACTTTCTTATACACAGCATATTTAATATTCAGAATATATAATATTATTAAACATGTAATTTAGATTTTCAGTAATTCAGCATTTATCTGTTTGAAACATATAAAATATCAAATTTGTTTACGTATAATTTTTTAGTAATGTTGACTACTTTATGTCTAACTTTACTGATGAGGCATATACAGAATGTCTGTTTTTCGAGCCTAACCCTTGGTATCTCAAGAACCGTGAGATACGAAGTCGAATAAATTGAAGCAAAGTTGCCAAATTAGTTGACCATTTTAATTATGTATTTGTTTTTCCGAAAAAAGTCATAGAGAACTAGATAAAGCGAAAATTAAAATCTATGTTTTTTGTTTCGATAGCTACTATGATTATTGAAATATATTATTAAATATAAAAATTAGTTTTTCTCAAAATTAGACGCATACACAGAAAAATTGCAAATAACATTTTATGTTCCAAATATTTTTGCCAACATATTTTATTTGAAACTTTTTTTCGTAACTGATTCCATTTTTGAAATAAATGGAATTTATTGTTTTGTGTGTCCTGTAAACTTTCTCTTTCGGTTTTTCAATTTCATTCAAAATCAACTCAGATCTTCGTATTTTCATGAAACTTATAATTACCAAGTTTCGTTAACAAATTTTATTTCGTTCATGAGACATTGCACACTTGGACACACATCCATCCATCCATCCATCCACACACACACACACACACACACACACACACACACACACACACACACACACACACACACACACAGAGAGAGAGAAAATTGAGAAAATGATCAAAACGGATTCAGTGGACTTCAAAACACGTATTTTCGCGAAAATCTCGTCAACGATTTTTTTCACGATTACAATAATTCCTTATATATATAAGAAAGTAAAAACAAATAAATATATCATCAAGCCTTGTACCCATTACTGGATGTGGCACTCTGCCGAAGCAGATCTCGGTAAGTGATATATTTTGCGCGTGAAGTGCGGTTACCATCCGTCAAATCTCGCCTGTGGAAATCGAACCAGGGTTCTCAGAATCCACAGGCCGACTTGATATCACTGACCTAGCTATGGCACAGTTTTCGAAAGACAGCTTGTATATTTATATCATCTCTTAATTTCGTATAAATTGCAATACAACAAATGAATTACGGGTGAGAGAAACAAACGAACTATTAAGTAAGAAATTATAAATATGTATACAGCTAAATGTTATTTTTAGATAGGAATGTTTATAGTATTGAAAGAATCATACGAATAAATGTTTAGTGAATGTTTGAAGAGTTCGTACTACCCCATTTGTGGAGATATAGCGTGATATTACTAATCATTAATTCCACTTTAATCTGTAGGTTCCCTGTACTGTAATTGGAATTAAGTTCCTGTTGTGCAGAGTAACAAATAAAGAAGCTGAATTTCACATCTAAAATACACGAATGTCACTGTTATCCATTGAAATCTACACCTGCAGAGCTTGCCTCAATCAGAACTGTAAAAACATGTGTCCCAATCTTGATATATTTCTTACAAATTCCCGAAGGTATTTCAACAACGCTATCAAGCATTTCCAAGTATTTTATATCTTAAACCGTATCGAAAACATAATTCCATAATTCCGAAATCGCGTTAGCCGGAAATCTCGTTTCAAACGTCCGTTACGCGTTCAGGTTTATTTCCGCTTTTCGATCGTACCGGTACCGTTTCACCGCTTACCAGCACCGGTAAATTTAATACCTTTACAGGCGTCAACACAACCCTACTTCCCTTTCCTGCCGCCGCAGATGGTGGCGCTCCTGTCGGCGGAAAAGAAAACAGAAACGAACAGACGTGAGGACTGGAGATGTCTCGTCTTGGAAGACTTATTTCAAATTACGCCGTCTGTGTTTTTTGTTTTTGTTAATTTATTTTCGTTTCCATTGTTTCAAAATTACAGATGGTGCAGTTGATAGGATATCTCCGTCTTTTGTTTTTATTTGCGCATGATGGAAATATAGTTTGTTCTGTTTTCGAGGATTATATTTTGTTTATTTCATTGGTCTAGTTTGTTTTTGTTTTTAGTGAAAGGATGTTCCGAACTACTAAAGGAATGAAGTATAACTTTGCTATAGAGAGAAAAATTGCAATACCGCTAGGATTTTATCCTGGGACTTTTGAACTCCGGTCAAATGCTTTTTACCAACTAAGCCGCAGTCTCCATGTAATTTAAATCTGATGTTATTCCAATGTTTTTCTCTATGTTTGTTATGTGTTAAAGGCAGCCTTGATCCTATGTCTCCTTCATATACTAAAAGGCTTGATATAGGATTTGACTACAGCAAGATTGTTATTAAAGTTTAAATCCTGCGTTATCTCAATTCTACTCTCTTTAATAATGTTGGATTTCATAAAAATAAATAAAATAAATATATCATCACACCTTTTTACCCATTACTGGGTGTGGCACTCTGCCAAAGCAGATCTCGGTAAGTGATATATTTTGCGCTTGCAGTGCGGTTACCAGTTATGAAATCACGGCCCCCAAAGATGTTAGTGGTGGAGGAGCCACAGGGATAGTTTATTTTTGAAATTATGAAAATTGTTAGTCACCTGTGGGAATCGAACCAGGGTTCTCAGGATCCACAGGCCGACTTCATACCACTGAGTTAGCCACCCCATCATTATATATTTATTTATTAAACAACTTATTTTGACAACTTCATTCGTAAATTTAAAGTTTATGACAGAAAAATTCGGGAGACGCCCGGACTCGAACCGAGGACCTTCAGCTTGCCGGGCTGATGCTTTAACCACTAAGCCACGGCTCCCCTTAACGAATAGGCGTCAACCGAATTTATCTGTAATAGTGTCTAACACAGCATCGATCCCAAGACTCCTATGTCTCACAGGAATTGACAACGGGTTTCGTCTGTAGCGACACAATCTGATTTTTTAAGGAAATCATACCACAAAGTAAATTTTTTTTTTTTTCTGTCAAACTTTAAATTTATCAAACTTCAAAGTCATTCATATGACTTAAATTCTTAAAATATTGTATATATGTAAAAATAACTTTATAATTAAGATATGTTATTAATTTTAAAATTGTCTTTAATAGTTTCTTATGATAATGGTGAAATTTATTATACTAGTGGATAGCATATAATCAAGATATTTAGACATTGAGCATATAAAATAAATCTACTTAGCAATAAATGCAATAAAGTTATCAAACTCCAGAACCAAACCAAAACATGGAAGCAAAAAGTTCAATTAATTACTTATTCATGGCAATAATCTCTAGAGAGAGACATCCCATTAATTACAGCATTCTCAAACTAACCTAAAAGTTCACCGAGTAAAAAACAAAGAAAAAAACCACGCGCGATGCCGTCAAATAAATTGTCCTCGCGGAAACTTTATCCCCCACGCGACTTGTCCTGTCTGCTTCCCCTCATCCTTCCCCCTGCACGTCGCTGAACCCACCAGGCCTACAAATGAACTTTAAGGACATTAATTATCGCTCAGGCTTAGCGCCGATTTAAAAGATTGTATCGCAGTTTTGCCACGAGATTTGGACCCGACAAACCACGTGCAACTTTTAAATTTATTGTTGATTGCTCCGTAGATAAATTATTTACGATACGATAATGTTGTTATAATAAATTTTTAACGCGTGGACATGAAATAAATTTTAGCTTTAAATAAAAATATGTTTAAATACTGTTTACCATCTGATTAAAAGATTATGCGCAATACAAGCTGCAGATAAATGGAAAAAGATAAGGATAGCGTAATATTTTTTCTATCCAATTGTAGCACAATCCAAACCATTTATTCATATATTCATCCTACATTTAATCTCTACCAAACAACGAGGTATTTCGGACACGATCATGTCTATATATATATACACACACACACACACTCCCTCATCTTACAAATACTTCATCATCTCAACAGGTAGTCAGGAAGCATACTCAATATGCACTACTAATAGTAGTCTACTATTCATCAAATTTACTAGCATAGTATTATAAACACTCAATCTCTTGATACATTTGCATTTCGGGCAAAGTTATGCAGACATCCAGGGCATTCAATAGCTTGCAACTTGCAATTGCATTGTACAGTATAAAATAAATAAAATAAATATATCATCACGCCTTCTACCCATTACTGGATGTGGCACTCTGCCAAAGCAGATCTCGGTAAGTGATATATTTTGCGCGTGAAGTGCGGTTACCAGTCGTCAAATCACGGCCCCCAAAGATCTTTGTGGTGGAGGAGCCACAGGGGTAGTTTTTAAAATTTTGAAAATTGTTTGTCACCTGTGGGAATCAAACCAGGGTTCTCAGGATCCACAGGCCGACTTCATACCACTGAGCTAGCCACCCCATATTATACAGTATGTACCAAGAAAACTGTGCTATAGATGAAAAACACGGGAAATAAGTTTTTCTTTATCATTGTTTCCCTAATTACGTTACGGGAAAATTTTTCAAACTAATAAATAAATAAAATAAATATATTATCGCGCCTTCTACCCATTACTGAGTGTGGCACTCTTCCGAAGCAGATCTCGGTAAGTGATATATTTTGCGCGTGAAGTGCGGTTACCAGCCGTCAAATCAAGGCCCCGAAAGATGTTAGTGGTGGAGGAGCCACACGGGTAGTTCTGAAATTATGAAAATTGTTTGTCGCCTGTGGGAATCGAACCAGAGTTCTCAGGATCCACAGGCCGACTTGATACCACTGAGCTAGCTACCGCATAATAAAATTGTTGATAGATTTAAAGCTGTTTAACTTGAATGAAAATTAAACAACTATTTATAATTACTTCGTTGGTCATTTGGAAAATATAAATTCTGATTACTATCCATAAATACTCCAAAAGAAAAACTTTGTTAAAACAAACACGGTTCAATTTTCCCGAACAAAAACTGACCAATTTTCCTGCAATCTCCAATTTAAATTTCCGTAATTCCTCTGTAGCCATGTACATCCCAGATAATCACCAGTAATCCTTCTGCCAACAATAAAAAACTAATTACACCAACGCAGAAACCTAATAGCTGCGAGCAGCCTTAATTAAACGAACTTGAACGAAACTAGAACTTATTTCGATTCATAGGATATTTTAGCTGGTTTTCCGATGTCTCGTCTGCTTCGTTTCATGCTCTTGTTTCTCTATTTGTTCGACGACAAAATTGAGTTTTTTCGGTACATGAACAGCGAAGTATTGCGCAAACGCACTGAATTTTAAGCATCATTGGAACTGCGTTTACAATAGGAAACTAATGGGAAATGGGGATATTTTCTCTGGAAAAGTGGATCATTTCTTTTATTGTACATAGTACTACATCATTTCAAATTTGTTTTGTCTAGTGCTGTACTACCGTTTACTATGTCCTTCGAAATTTATAATATTAATCGCAATGTTCTATTTTATTTTCTTTGTTTCGGCATTAGATTAACATACTGATGCTAAAATGAGCATCATTCTTAAACGATTTTTGGTGACATATTGTTATCATAGATTGGTATAACTGCATTAAATACACAATATATTTACGCAACTGACAAAATAAAGAAATACAATTTATAAACATATCTAGACATCGGACAAAATCAATTGTATTGCAAAAATTTCCCTTAATGGCAAATGTCAACTATTGTAACAAAGTGTAAGATAACGTGCGAGTGTACAAATTGAAAAACGAGGCGCGCAGCGCCGAGTGATTTAAGTACACGAGCACAATTATCACACTTTCGAGTGAGTTATATACACTATTTTCCAGACGACCACAAAATATTTCTAAAAAAAGTTTACAAGAGCAATGTTGTTACATTTTGACAGCTGATGCGTTTTTGTAGGTAAGCGTTGACGTTTTATGTTTGAGGTTAGGTATTGTGATACCAACTGTACTAACCGTAATGTCAAAATATTTAATAGTACAAAAATATTTGTAAATAAGTAATTATTAATTTTAAAAAACAAGATTTTTGTGTGCAAATGTGTTGAAAAATCTGCCAATACTTCGATTTAAACAATAATACAAATGCTTTTCAATTATTTTATTATTTTCTTTCATCGTAACACCATCTGTTGTCAATCAGTGGAACTTCACCTGATATGTTAGTGTGCGTTATACTAACTTATCAGTATATGTTATTTTCAACTTTCCGTAGTAGTTTATGATGTTGTTATGGTTACTTTCATAAGTGGTCGTCTGAAAAGTTTTTTTAAACTAAAGTAAAAAGTAGTATAAATAGATATGTACTTGTTCGGCAAGGTGGATTCAACCTTGACCACTAGCTTGGTTCACAAGTCGTGTAATCTTGGTTTTTTCCCTTGCTTCGTCTACTGATAACTTAGTTCTCGAAATATGTATTTAGATTTATCTTTATATTTATTAAGGCTTTGGGGTTTAATTTATTCTTAGTTACTTAAACTATCTTGGGAATCTGGTTCAGCTTAATTTGACAAATCCAAAATTCAGGATTAGCTAGGTTCTCGCAAAAATTCCTGTGAGAGCTGGGCATTAGCGCAGAAATACAAACTCATCCAGAACTACAAATTTCATTGCTAAAAAGCAATGTCATTTAAATATCGCTAATTAGACGTCAGTATATATTTTATCTGTGTTTGAACGCTCGACCTCTGCTTGAGATGCACTTTCAAAGCGTATCCAAACCAACAAAACCTAGTCATAAGAAATATTTGACATCTTCCCTACATTATAGTTCGAGAATTTCATCATTGTACGTTAGGTTATGCCTCTGCACCGCTTACAAAACTCACGAAACTCGTGAAACCAGCAGCATTCATGCAGCGGATTATTGCAGTTGAAAACTTTGCTCGTTATTGGGTTTTTTCTCCACTCACTGACTTGACTTGAGCTGACTGCTTCGACTTCGTCCGCTGCCAATCTGAACGCTATGTGTTGACTGTGAAAATGCAATATACGCCACCGCCGCCAACGCCGCAGCTAACGGGAGAACGGAAGCGGTTACCACCTGTATTGGAATTTCGATTTTAAAAGGAATTTTCTTTATTAAGTTTTTGAGTTTAAGATTTATTGATTTAGGGATCAGACCCTGGAAATACACGATACAGGACCGCATTAGGGGGAGAGCTTCTCGGGGAGGATAAATATTTATGATTTTAGCGAATCTATGATGTTTTATATAATTTTAGAAGAAATAATATATTTAAAATTAAATTAAAAATATAGACAACTATTATCTTTAGCTTAGTTCGTTAAATTAAAAAAGTGACAAACTATTGAAACACTTTTTTTATATCAAATTTTACTTCCTGCTCTATATTTCATTACTTTTTAAATAAAAACGTGAAAAAGTTGTGAAAATGAGTTGTGTTTTTTTACTATCGAAATATAACTAAGAAGTAATACAAACTGCTCGAACCAATTGAGCTACAAACACTCGGCGAATACTCATGCTTTTTCGTGTTCTGGGTTCAAATCCCGGCGAACGCTCATTGCTTTTTCAAAAATTATTTCTAATAATTACCTACAGACAATTGTGTCAATAAACAAAATCTTATAATAATTTCTCCCAGGGAATTCACCCAATGCATACTACGTTGTTTACTTGTAACGAATTGACGCAACCCATGTCACTTTACATTTCTTCAACTAAATATTGCACGAAAAAGCATGAGTATTCGCCGAGTGTTTGTTGCTCAATTGGTTAAAGCAGTCACCATGCGAGTGAAAGGTTCTGGGTTCAAAGCCCAGCGAACGCTCATTGCTTTTTCAAAAATTATTTTTAAACGATTAATGATGAATTTCATTGGTTCAACGAGACATCTATACCTGTCTAATAAAGCTTTACTAACTTTTGTGAAGTTCCCGAAATAAAAATGTTATTATTTTTTATTATTATTTTAAGTTTAGTTAAGTGATTAACGACGCAATATGACGACCTTCATTAGTTCAACGAGACACCTATACCTCCCTAGTAAAACTTTTACAATTAATGTATAATGTCGCTTTATAAACTTAACATTACCCTCTAGATACAATAACAAATATTATTTAAATCACGTACATACAAGAACATAATATTAAGTAAGAAAGTAGGAAAAAAATAATTTTCCATCACTTGTCTCATAATTCCACAAAAGTTTTACAGCGCGTTTGCATCAACTTATCAGGTCATCAACAAACGGCTGGTCAGTTCAGCTTTAACCATAGACGCGTTTCGTCCTTTAGGGACTCATGAGTATTGTGCGATCAACTATCCAACTAGGGACTAGTGAATTGTGATACCGTTAAAGCTGAACTGACCAGCCGTTTGGTGATGATCTGATAAGTTGATGCAAACGCGCTGTAAAAACTTTTGTGGAATTTTGAGACAAGTGATGGAAAATTAGTTTTTTCCTATTTTCTTATTTTTAAGACTCAATTCCACATCGCAATAGACATTTTGTCTTTTGTATTATAATATTAAGTATATATTAATTATGAAATGGGCAGCACCAATTTTTGTGAAATCTCGTATACGTATAAAGATCGTTACAGGCAATATTCTCCCACGAACTTTTGTTTGGTCGCACAATTACGAATAGGTAGGTACTACAATAAAACTACACTACTGGTTGGCGCGGCACACCAAGCAGAAAACGCCCATGATAGTAGTGATAATTGTCGAGTAACAGTTGGCGGTAATGGTCAAATCGTGCGCTGCAAACGTAGACGCAACATTAAACCGCACGACGATTTTTATTGTTTAAATGTTAAAGCTTATATAACATGGTTTATACGAAACATATCAAGATCTATTAAAAGATAAATATGTAACAGCGTTGGTATTACTCAGTTATGCTTTATAATCATTATTATTATACTGAAAGTATGAATAATTTCATATTTTATAAAACTTTACTGACATATTGCCCTTAAATATTAAAACATCGCTGCGTATAAATTGAGAAATTAATTAATTCAAATGTGATGGACTTGATGGGCAGTCGAGCGCGCTGTGAAAAGAGATTGTGGTCCTAAATCTATAGATGCTGCGACTTGACCACTATTAGATAACCTAAGTTCATCTTTGTCTATTTTGTAACGAAAAAATGGGAAGAAGTAAAAATCCATTAATGGACAAATATCTAAGGTATCATGAGGTGCATAAATGAAAGTGCACTTTATAATTGCACTCTACAAAATTTTTTAAAAGGATTATACAAATTTTAGTCCTGTGCAAAAAAAATATAAATCGTTTCAAAAATATTTCAGTCTAAAATTTCCCAGTTGAAATTTTTGTAGCTTTCATTGTACAATTTTGCACATGAAAGTGTTGTTGAATTTAATATGCACAATAATGAAAATTCACATATTAAAAATTACTAATTATTTAATATCACAATCTCTCATTGTTATGATCTTTTATTGATGTTTTTATGTTGTTACTGTATACTAGTTCTTTCTCTTTAATTATAAAATTAATAATTTAATTAAAAAATAAAATTAAAACTAAGGAATGCAAGTGTATGAACGTCACAAAATTTTGTAAAGTTAGCGCCCCTGATTAACATAAAAAAACGACATTCCAAAGATGAAGATATTTTTGTCTAATATCAAAGTGCTGGAATCATTTTTCTACAAAGAACCGAAGTTCAAGTGAAACAAAATTTAGACTGAAAAAAATATAACTCGGGTGTATTGAGAAAATTGAATGAATGAAGTGATTTATTAAAATTATACATACATACAGAACATCACGCTATATCCCATCAAATGGGGTAGCACGAACCCTAAAATCATTCATAAAACATTCAGTCATGGGGATCAAATAATCAGTCCTTGTCAAACATTCATATCCAAACACACCACCCATACTTTAACCACATAGATCACTCTATATAAACTCATTTAAGATAATGAAGATAACGAAAAGTTTACTCACTTGCAAATACTTCTCTTCCCTATTTATCCGATATCAAACTAAAAATAAATTACAATTCGGTGTGAAATTTGTATTTACCAGAGGTGAATGAAATACGTATCAGAACTTCAATACCATGAAAACGATTGGAATAAACCAAAAATAAAGTTTTGTGGAGTTATCTCAAGAAACCTGAATTTTATTCGCTATCGCTTTCTAGTTAGAGAATAGTTTAGTATTGAAATATCAGCCATTTTGTTCATCTTCTATAATTATTTCTAGATTTCACGATTTGATAAACAGAATTTTTCATCGCAGAAAAATATCTTATATATCTACTCAGACTGCAACCAAGAAAAGGATCTGCACCTAAAATTACATTTTACGATACATTTTGTAAAAAAAAAAAAAACTTAATATCAAACTATATTTTAATATCTTTTTCTAATGTCCGGCAGTATTATGGTATTGTCTGACTCAAGTCAAATATATACGAGTATGAACTACCAAACTGCGGTTCGGTGAGTCCGAACCCTGGACTTGTATTCTTGAATTTATGCGAACAAATTTGTATACGAATTATGATTGAAACCATAGCAATTATGTTAAATTTTGACATATATTCAAAGATTTGAACATTGTTGCTATGGTCTTATCTTAATCCATATACGAAGCTGTTCGCTTGAGTTCAAGAATAGGACCTCTGTACTGTAATTGGGATTGAGTTCCTGTTGTACGGAATATCATAAATAAATAAATGAATAAAATAATGAATAAATATCCAACATGCATTACTATAACTTAAAATGTAGCTAATTTTCCGGTTTCAACCTCAAACAAAAACCTATTACTCCAAAAATTTATAAAAATTATCGTATCTTATCTCACAAAAATTAATAATGTACTTTATCTACTAACTTCGTAGGAAATGTAGTGTGAATAAATGATTAGAAAGGTTAAAAGCATGCATATAATATTCAAACCAGTATGATAAACGATAATAAGATAATTTTTAGATAAACGACAACACAGCAAAATGCACTTTGAAAATAAACATGAAATACGTAGCTAAAGCATAATTTAATAAGTTTTTTTAGTAGGCAATTTAAAGAATATGAATATTTACAAATGATAAGAAAACTTCTCGTATAAGGAAACAATATGTATGTATGTTTTATAGTTATAAAATGGGATGGCTAGCTCAGTGGTATGAAGTCGGCCTGTGGATCCTGAGAACCCTGGTTCGATTCCCACAGGCGACAAACAATTTTCATAATTTCAAAAGCTACCCCTGTGATTGCTCCACCACTAACATCTTTGGGGGCCGTGATTTGACGACTGGTAACCGCACTTCACGCGCAAAATATATCACTCATCCAGTAATGGGTAGAAGGCGTGATGATATATTTATTTATTTTATTTTATAAAATGATTAAGTTTTCTTTGCTAAGTTTTTCTTAAATGATAACGTGTATAAACTGATTCAGCAAATACATAGATCAAAAGTAAAGTTTCTGGTTGGTGTTTCCAGTTTTCCTTTGTGTATATTTTCAATTACTCGGTAGTAAATTAGTTAAAATTCTGTCCAATTATCTTCAAACTTATTTTAATTTTGAAGAGTAATTAAATTAGGTTGTCACTTTCAGTTGCTTTTATCGTCATATCATTATCACCACTCAAGTAATGAATATTTCACAACAAGAAACTTGGTGTTGTGTTTTAATTACACGTTGCAGTGGTCTTAAACAAGTTCTTGCAGCGTTCCGCAGTGAATGCTATAAATATTTTAACACCTAATATGTAATTTGATAATTATTTCCATGTAAGTTTATGTACTCACTGAATAGCTACAAGTAATTATAAGTTTGTGTTGTAAACATGGATTTACAATCTCGTAATTCTAATTTAATTGCTTGTAATTGGAGCTATAGTTGTAATTAGAACATTTAGATTAATTGGTTTTAAATTTACTACAGCTTTTCTCAATAGGTTCTTGTTAATACTATATAATCTCATCACTGTTCTATTTAGTATAGTTAGAAGTTAATTTTTCACCTAAAGGCAAATTTTGAGAATAAACAATGTTACCGCCACTACTACAAAAATAATGTCTGAGTGGTTCGGATTCCACAATTTAACTTGTAGGCGCCTGCTCTACCTTAAAGCTGGTTGAATAATGAACTAACGTAAGAGGTAACGCAGCCGGAGTAACGTAAGAAATAACGCAAGCGAACTTGAAATGATATAAATATAATTTCGGAATCTTTCGTTTCACTTCAACATCTCGTGTTTGAACTTCGGCACTAATATATCAATTGGATAACATTGGATAATGAAAATATTTCGATGATTTATTGTACCTATAGAGATTCATGAATTTCTACTAATCAATTTTTATGTAACACCAAGCTTAAATAAGTACACGATCATCTAACAGATAACAATTTATAATATTGATTAAATAATAACAAAACAAATTACAATAACAGTTTGAATCCATTTCGAGTGGTAAACTTATAAATTCGTGCGTTAACAGATTTCCTTATGAAATTATAGTATATTACACAACAAGCATCGAAAGTGTAAGATAACGTGCGAGTGTACAAATTGAAAAACAAGGCGGGCAGCGCCGAGTGATTTAAGTACACGAGCACAGTTAACACACTTTCGAGCGAGTTATGTACACACTAAGAAATTTGAGAGTGGTAAATTAACCAAACCGAGTGGTACTTGCACTCAGTGTAAAAAACAACACTATTATTCGTACATAATCTTTCTTGGTAAAATTATACGTTTGGTAAAATTTTGACCGTGTAAAATTTGTCTTTTTTACACTAAATTTATAACAACTATTTTATTTTACAAAATATGTAGATATATAACAAATTTTAGTGTACATTTTATGAATATAATCAAAAATTGGTAATAAATACAATTGACTATTGGAACATATACACTAAAATTGGTTATTTTATGTTTATTGATGTAAATTACAAATTCTAGTGTATTTTTACACATTTTGTTATACAAATACACGGAATAGTGTCTTTTAGTTTAACACGTTTCGACTTGTCGGTTCAAAGTTGTGGCGTAGTAGTATCTATTAGACGTGCAGCTGTACGCGTATATTGTGTTAGTGTTCTTTTGTTTGTCCATTATGATACCGTTCAAAATAAATTTTCACGGACATGTTAAATGGGCTGCAATATCTGAAAATGCAGATTTTGAAGATTTTGTAACTGTCGGTAAGACAGACAAGAACGTTGTGGAAAAGAAAGATAATCAAGTTATACCTGAAGAAAATTTCAATGGTATGATATATATACATATACATATATATATATATTAATATGTTTATTTATATTCACTATTTTAGGTTGGGATCATTGTACACGACTTATGTTTGCATTACTGCATATGCTTCCACCTACAGCAAGAGGGAGAAAGGATCAAGAGGAAAACAATTAACAAATATTGATAGTTTAATAGTATTTTGTGAAGTAAGTCCGATTCTTTTTTTTAATATTCTGCTAAAACATTAAATCATTTATACTTACATCTAAAAAGATTATGTATAATTAAAGTTTAAACAATGAAATGATCGCCTTCTAGCTGTGTGCGGCCCTGTATATATAAGTATATATAATAGTAATTATAATTTTCAGAATAATGTACCGCTAGATAATGCATCAATAATAAAGGAACAAAACAACCATTTCTAATAGCAAAGGGTACAAATATATCAGCAATAGATTATTATTCTTTAATAATTGATGGGCAAAGTATTCCGGTAATCGGAATTTCATATGAAGCTTTCGACACTTTGTTTAAATCACATTTTGTGTTTAAAATAGAATATGATACAAACTTATTTACATTTTGGATTTTCATTGAATATTTTTTTATGGAATTGATAAAGAAAATGTAAAATTTACTCCAAAAATGAGGGAATTACTTTCACGTTTTTCTTTTTCTGAAGGATTTTTTTTTATTTGATATATTAAGTAAGACTGCCTTATTTTAGATTTTAAAGTACTGTTACCGCTTTTTTTAGTTTTGTTTATATGTATGTATAAAAATGAGTGAGATTTGTTTTATATGCGAAAATAAATTTAATTCAGTTAATTTACTAATTAAACATTTAAGAATTCGACATGTTCTTTTTGAAGGTTCATATGTAAAATTAAAATGTGGAAATCATCACTGTACTTGTTCATTTCATACATTAATCGCCGGTTTCTCTCGATTAATGTTAATGATGATTGAAAAACTGGCCCTTAGTGGTTTTAGAAAATTAATAATTCTGAAACTACGTCTTGCCAAATTGAGCCATTTCTTTTCCAAGAACTTTTATAATAACATTGATGAACACAATTTAATAGATTTTGAATTATTATATTACAAAGAACCTTTAGAAATTTGTAAATGCGATAACAAACATTATATTATATTAAAACATGTAGTTGTAAGTCCACTTATATAAGAAAATTATATATATTTTTTATTTTTTTATATATATTTATGTATGTAAAACAATATATAGCTAATATTACACAATAATTTGTATTTTATTTCACCAAAAATTCTAGTGTAGAATGTACACTATTTTTGGAAGAGTTAATATAATAATAGTGTCTAAAAAAGCACTAAAATGTGTAAGTATACAAAGATCTAGTGTTGAATTTGACACTATTATGTGTATTTAAACTACATTCAAGTGTAAAATTTAACACTTTTTTTCGTGAATTTGAAATAAGAACAGTGTATATAAAACACTGAAGCGAGTATGTATACAACTGTTCAAGTGTTGTTTTTTTTTACCAAATGAAAGTGTATAGTTTTACCAAAGTACATAATGGTAACTTTAACACCACCGCGTGTGGACCTATATAGACTAATTTTGGTGTTAAATTTTACACCAAATTTTTTAGTGTGTACACTATTTTTCAGACGAACACAAAATATTACTAAAAAAAGTTTGCAAGAGCAATGTTGTTGCACTTTGACAGCTGATGCGTTTTTGTAGGTAACCGTTGACGTTTGAGGTTAGGTATTGTGATACCAACTGTACTAACCGTAATATCAAAATATTGAAAAATGTAAAAAATATAAGTAAATAAGTAATTATTAAAAAATAAGATTTCTTTGTGCAAATGTGTTGAAAAATCTGTTAAAACTTCAATTTAAATAATAATACAAATTCTTTTCATTTATTTTATTATTTTCTTTCATCGTAACGCCATCTGTTGTCAATCAATGGAACTTCATCTGATATGTTAGAAGTGTACGTTATACTAACATACGAGGTGTATGTTATGTTCAACTTTTCGTAGTAGTTTTTGATGTTGTTATGGTTACTTTCATAAGTGGTCGTCTGAAAATTCTTTAAAATACTATTATATTTAACTAGTTACGATTGTTATATTATTTTAAGTTGGTTACTATTTTTATTGATTTTTTTAAGTTGTACTTGTTGATTTTTGAAAATAAAACATTTAAATTATATTGCTCTTTTAAATTTTATTATTTATAATTTAATAAACATTTATTACAAAGAATTTTACAAATCTTTCAAATCATCCACAAACCAATATATCAACTAATTCCTCTTATAAATCAATCCCACCTCCCAATTCCATATCCACTAAATCACCATGAATCTATTAATCCCTCCAACCATCAACAAATTACCCAGCTGGCTGCATGATTATAATTAATTGGATAATGAGCTGTGAAATCTACATCACTTTTGCTTCGCCGCGAGCCGCGAACCAAACTCACAATACAACGAAACCGAAACTGAAGTGGCGCAAGACGCAACCTCGGGTCCCGGGAAGCCAACACAGAGGCAGATAATAGAGATTGATGGTGTTGAGGCTTAAACAACACGAAATAATAAAAATAGAGCGGTGAAGACAACAAAGAGCGATCCGCCAATTAGTAGCAGTCGGAGGTGGTTTGTAGTGGTCACCCGAATTAGATGGATGGAGTGATGCGATGTATTGGTTAGCAAGACTTGCGAGAATTTTATTTTAATGGTTTTGTATATCTGACTACTTATTGCAATGGGATGGCTAGCTCAGTGGTATGAAGTCGGCCTGTGGATACTGAAAACCCTGGTTTAATTCCCACAGGTGACAAACAATTTTCATAATTTCAAAAACAACCCCTGTGGTTCCTCCACCACTAACATCTTTCGGGGCCGTGATTTGACGACTGATAACCGCACTTCACGCGTAAAATATATCACTTACCGCGATCTGCTTCGGTAGAGTGCCACACCCAATAGTGGGTAAAAGGAGTGATGATATATTTACTTATTTCAATGGGAGCTTTTGGTGAAAGGTTGTGGTGTTAGTGCCAATAATTCCTCATATTCTGTAACTCGGATCATTATCTGTTACCGATCGATAAGTTTATGGCAATCCTTGTTTTTCATGTTTACTTTATAGATTACCATAATTTCGGCATTTCGTGGCTAAAATAATCTCAATTTTATTTTTTTGCATTGTACAAAACAGTCAGTACATTTATAAAAAGTATATATTTTTAACAACACTTTTTGCGAAGCTATCAGTGAGTTGTTTTTTTTAAATAACAGCTAGGCATATAAATAAATAAAGCGCATGAATTTAACATAAAAATACCAGGGTAAATTATTCTGGTGTTACTTGTAGAATACAAAAAATGTGATAATCTGTATAATAACCATGAACATTTAAAATAGTTCCTTTGGTTAGTGTTCACAAGGTTATATCCTAATTAATGCAGGATTGCGTCGTAATCTTCCTCTAATAAAAGCTTGTTTTTCCCTTCTTCTTCAATCTTTTTTTAATATTCGAAAAATTATTATTCGTATGTACAGTATTTTCAAATCGTGACAATTCTAAATTGTCAACGCTAATATTGATACAAAAATAATTGTATTTGTAATATTAAATTTTATGTAATTCACGCCGAAAAAATATTTATATTGTAAAATTTTAATTTTTTTAAATCTCTTACCCCACTTATTAGCTTTTAATATCTAGCGTCAGTTACGTACACAAGCCTGTTTCAAAATATGATAGATTCGAACAAAACATGAAACTCTATGCATGTAAATGTACAGTCACATGACTGTATTTAAGTTTAAAACTTGAAACAAGGACTGGTCTGAAAACACAACGTAGAAGTTGGTTAAATCCCTACGCAAGACTGTACACTTGAAATACTGTGGTACCAGTAATATAACTACTACAAGATAGAAAAGGCGGTCATTGCTCGCCTTCTCGGATCCCGCAAGATATGTAAACGAACTAAATTCTAATTAAAACAATTTTGCTTTAAGTTCTGTAATTTTAATTAAATTCGACGCTTTGGTTGGTATACTAAACGTGTTTTCTCCAAAGACGTAGGTAGTTGTTACAAAAATAGATGATTTTCTTAAATTATTTAATTAATTTCCCTAATTTGTGGCACTAAAATGAATTAATTTTTATTAAATAAGATGTGTAGATAGGTTTAATTTTGTCATGAAATTTGGTATCATAATTTTGTGCCAGATACTGTTGATTTATAAAAAACTTTCCCATCGAAATCGCCTGTTCGGTGACAGATTACGTAGAATATATAATGTGTGATTTTGTTTCAAATTGGCAGGTCACCAATCAAGACGTCAAAATGAAGATATGTTTACACAAAATAATTTTGTTTGCAACTCGAGTGCGAAATCATTTGGTGCGCTCAGAAAATAGTCGGACGCTGAACTTTTTCTTCGACACACATAATCATTACGCGGCATAGATTCACAAATAACTATTTCACTACCCCATCAGAAAGTAAAATTATGAGATATAATAATAAGAATAATAATTTTGTTCTCCAGTTGTCATAGATCGTCACCCTAAAGTGTTGATCAGCTAACCGCATTTGTTGACCAGTTTTCTTATTGGTTTTGATCGAAAGAAAAAAAAAATCTGTTTATGCTCAGTATTATAAGGGACAGAGTAAATTTACTTCCATAGTAAATGTAACAAATTCGAATAAGTTTTATTTATTTTAGGGCATATATAACATTGCTGTCAAAAGATTCGTTGTTAGTTTCGTTATTAGATTCGTTGTTAGGAGTAAACGTGAGTAATTTGAGATGTTTTATGCATATGTTATGTACGTTGAAGAAAGAAAATGAATGATAAGTGAATAGGAATGATGTGATTGAAGGTTTGTTGTGTGATAATAATTTCGTGTGTAATAAATGAATGAGTTTATATGGAGTGATCTATGAAAGTGGTTGAAGTGAGGGTGGTGTGTTTGGATGAAAATGTTTGACGATGACTGGTTGTTTGATGAGTGTGATGAGTGAATGTTTTATGAGTGATTTTAGGGTTCGTGCTACCCCATTTGTTGGGATATAGCGTGAAGATATGTATGTATGTATGTATGTACATTATTTTAAATTTTCTGGAGATACATGATTAACTGAGCTATACGGGATTTTCAATTTAGTTCTGCCACCATTGCTATCTCGAGAATTATAAGAGATACAAAATTGCTTAAATTAGCAAAAAAATACCATTTTCTAAGTCTATTACAAACCTTACAAAAAAATTTTCGACCAGTTCTTCTAAAAATACAGGGTGCAACTTTCTTATTTGAAATGGGAACCTATGCGATTTGAATACATTAATGTTAAATTAATATGTATTTTTGTCGAAAATTTTGTAATGTGAGAGTACTGAACTTTATAGTCGTTAAATTTAGAAAAAAATACTGAACAAGCAAAAAAAAAATAGGTTCTCATTTAAAATAAGAAAGTTGCATCCCCTATTTTGAGAACCATTGGTAAAAAATTTTTTCTTAATAGTTTTGTAATAGACTTACAAAATACTATTTCTTTGCTAATTTAACCAACCTTGTAGCTCTTATAGTTCTCGAGATAGCAATACTGGCACAACTAAATTGAACACCCTGTATAGTGTATTCCGAAAACGGATCACGATTACCGTGGTAAAATTTTCAGTTTGCCGGTAAAATTTTGGTATACGGTTCATGAAATGTTTCCGGCATATTCCGTCTTTTTATCATGGTAACGGTAAAACTGGAACTGTGGTAAACCCGTGACCATATCGCGGTTTGTCTTCAAAATATACTGTAACCGTACGATTAACAAGGAGAGTAACAACTTGTCATTTTTTTCTTCCGAAACTGTTAGCGTAAACACCACCACATTAAAAATTAAAGTCTTAATTTTTTGAAATAAGACGAATAGAATAATTTTAATTATTGGTAATAATTGGATCACAGGCTTAACGTAGTAATAAAATAGCAAACAAAATTAAACAATTTTTGGTTTAAATTTTATTAAATAGCGACGTTTCGGCACAAAATTTTGGCCATTTTCAAGCTACAAGTAAATACAAAATTTGTAATCACATGAATTTATAATTTACCAATTTTTTGAAATATATAATAGTTACATTTTAAAAATTCAATATAAAACTATGGTTCCATTTATCAGTTCGTAAAAATTTTCAAGTTGAGGTGAACATCTCAACAATCAGACAAGTTCTGAGAACAAAAATAAATTTGTTACCAAAATAAAACTAAAAGTACAAACATGTATCACAAATCCATCTAGCGGTTAAATTATAAACTAAAGGCAAACACGTTAAGCCTGTGATCCAATTATTACCAATAATTAAAAATTAAAGAGTTCATTAGTTCCTAGTAAGAAAATTATCCGTTGAATTGAAAAGCCTTCTTAAAAGAGGTGTTCATTTATGAGAAATCCCATGGTATAACAACGCGAACATCTAAATTTCCTTCACCATTGTTATCACTGTATCAACGAAATGAAATTATATTAACTAAATACATCATGCAGCTCACCATTACCCAAGTTTTCCTGTGCAATGTCCAGCATCCAACCTGCAATTACACTTTGTAAGTGCAGCGCCTAGCCTAATGCAATCACGTCTTTCCACAGACATTCTACAATTCCACAGCTAATACAGCGACAATCTCCGAGCTAATTTCACCAAGTGAACATTGCACTGTCCACCACGGCTACTTGCACTTCCTCCCTCAAGCCAACCTAGACGTCGCATCGGGGATATGGTCAATAATTCTCAATTAGTACAGGGTAAACCACCCTCGTAGACCAGCGGAGCAGAGCAGCATCCTTGTATCGTGCTGAGCGGAGAACGGTGAGGGTGCACTATGCAGGGTTTGAAATTGATTACCACCCCGTGGTATTCAGGGAGGAGACACTGATTGTGAATAAGTGGTGGAACATGAATACGGTATACAAATAGGAAATAGGTTTGGAAAAGACTAGAGAAAATAAGAAATATGAATAAAGAGATCGGAAAACTGATGTTTTGAACTGATGAGTAAGAGCTCTGTTCTAACATTGTTTTAGCCTAAACCGAATAACGGAAATTTTGACGAGTCACTCCCATATACAGGATGTTCGGATGTCAGCAATCCTAGTGCAAAAAATGTGTACGGCGTTGATGTAACTAATCATTTAATATTAATACTTTCAATTTTTAACTCTTCTTCAGCAGTTTTTTTACTTTCTTATACGCAGTATAAGGAAGTATTGGAATCGTGAAATAAATCGTTGACGAGATTTTCGCGGGAATACGTGTTTTGAGCTCCACTGAATCCGTTTTGATCATTTTCTCAATTATGTCTGTGTGTGTGTGTGTGTGTGTGTGTGTGTGTGTGTGTGTGCGGATGGATGTGTGTCCGAGTGTGCAATATCTCATGAACGAGATAAGATTTGTTAACGAAACTTGGTAATTATAAGTTTTATGAAAATACGAAGAGCTGAGTTGATTTTGAATGAAATTGAAAAACCGGAAGAGAAAGTTTACTGGACACACAAAACAATAAATTCCATTTATTTCAAAAATGGAATCAGTTACGAAAAACAGGTTCAAATAAAAGATGTTAGCAAAAATATTTGGAACATAAAATGTTATTTGCAATTTTCCTGTATATGCGTCTAATTTTGAGAAAAACTAATTTTTATATTTAATAATATATTTCAATAATCATAGGAGCAATAGAAACAAAAAACATAAATTTTAATTTTCGCTTTATCTAGTTATCTATGTTTTTTTTTTAGGCAAAACAAATACATCATTAAAATGGTCAACTAATTTGGCAACTTTGCCTCAATTTAATCGACTTCGTATCTCACAGTTTCTGAGATACCAAGGGTTAAGCTCGAAAAACGGACGTCCTTTAGACATAAAGTAGTCAATATTACAAAAAAATTATACGTAAACAAATTTGGTATTTTATATGTTTCAAACAGATAAATGCTGAATCCCTGAAAAACTAAATTATATGTTTAATAATATTATATAACATTCATATATTCTAAATATTAAATATGCTATGTATAAGAAAGTCGTGTGGTGCCCGCACCATATTTTTTAACTAGTTATAGAAGAATCTTCAAATCTTCTTTATAAAATTCGTTTCATTTCGGAAAAGAAAGATTGTGTTACATACATACCTACATTACTCATTTTGATTCTGGTTTTAGCAACATTTAACACAATTTAGAATAAAATAATAATCTTTGTTATATTGATAAAAACGAAAAATGCTTTCCATTGTGTCCGTAATGTAAATAAAATGGAGTTTATTTATTTGCTTTTGTTTGTATACATATTTTGTATTTTTAATAAACACATTTTCAACAATTTCACTTGTGTAATCGCTCTCTGTTTACTATTGTTATTGAATTTTAAATAATTCAATTTCACAGTTGCCATTGTTTAGGTATTTTCGATTAAATATTTTCAAAATTCAAAACGCAATTATGAGAACCGATAAAGCATCATTACTGTTCATTTTACGATTGTTCTAATCGTAAATTAGTTATTACGCTTTTGTTTATCATCCAGCACATACACAACAATGAAACATACAAGTAACGTAATCAATCCAATTTTAGATTTTTTGAAGCTCAAACAGATTTAAACTCAAAACCGGATATTACATCCATTTTCACGGAAAAAATATTTCCTTTCACGTTGCGGTGTTCTCTATCTGTGATACCTGATTAGTTTTACCGAATCAAATCCCGATGTGTAAGCCTCGTCTCAAAGGGGATTTCCACGAGCACCCTGGCGCCTCCAGCGTCTCTGGCGGCGAAAAGTGAAACTAAAAACCTTTTATAAATCCTTTCCCTTCTACAGCAGAGATGTATCTGTGAGCTAAATGTGCACGTTTCCATTCCAGTGGTAATGGAACTGCTGACTTGTCCGCAAATGCAATCTAGATAAAAGCTGGACCAAACGACACACATTTTTACGACTTCTGGTACATTAATCGCGTGGGGTAATTGCAGTGCTGGAGTGCTGGGAAAATGAATCTCTGTTAGTTGTAAATGACGGTGTGGACAGCAGTACTAACTTCTGCCATTTTAGCTTTATTGATTGTAGGATATTTATTCAAAGCTTGGAATTCTCTGGATTTACGAAATATGACGCAGAGTTTAATGAAGAGATATTGATATTCATATGTAATTAATTGAAACATGGGAACAAAAATGTATGAATGGTTATTTATATAACTAGTGTATTTATTTTATTTATTTATTTGTTACTCTGTCAATTACAGTACAGGGGGCCTACAGCTTATAGTGGAATCCGAACCACTCAGACACAATCGTATTTTTTGGATATAAGTAGAAGTCAGTGAGATTAGAACGCACGACCTCTTGCTTGCTAATTAAGAAACGCAAGTTTTACTTCGCTTTTATCCACTGACCTACGATTGTCTGTATCAATCAAATGAGTCAAAAAATGTACTTTCATTACGAGTTGTATACGTATTTTTTAAATATTGCTATTAGATTGATTTTACGAAGATAAATATTAAAAATTATTTTGATAAATGTGAAAATTTCAGTATTATGTTGGAAAATTTTAAATGAACTTCAAGGAGATAAATAAATAAAAATAAGTTAAATTAAACCAATGAAATTGTAGTATTTACTTTTTTATACAATTTTAAAATTGTTGATTTTACGAATATTGGAGACTTCGATTGTTCGGATTTATTGAACCTTCGAATTTAGATTCGAACTTTCCAATTTTCGAATTATTCGAATTGTGAATCTGGATTATTTTCAGAATAAACTCATGTGCAGAGTTTTGTATTAATTCGTAAGTAATTATTATTAATTATTATTATTTGCCAAATTAACTCAATTTCGACTTAAAATTTCGCAACACTGTCAAAAACGTTTTAATTAACACGTTTTTATATCCTTCTTATTGTCATTTTAAAACGTCTTACTAAAAGTACCTTGCAGAGCTTTTGCAGGATACTTTGCCGAGTTTATTATTTAATACGTGGCCAACTTTCGCGAATTATGCGTGAGCGTGTTTAAAGATAACAGATGGCGTTAATTCAGTGGCAAAAAATTCGAGAATTCGAAAATTCGTAAATTCTTAATTAAGCCATCTACTCTCTTACCGCTCATTTAAATGCTATGGACTTTAAGTAAAACGTTTTAAAATGACAATAACAAGGATACAAAAACGTTTTTGACAGTGTAGCGAAATTTTAAGTCTAAATTGAATTAATTTTGCAAATAATAATAATTAATAATAATTACATACGAATTAATACAAAACTCTGCACATGAATTTATTCTGAAAATAATTCATATCAACATGCCGTGTTCACGTTAGGATCCAGATTCACAATTCAAATAATTCGAAAATTCGTAAATTCGGAATATTCCAAAATTTGAAAATTCGAAAATTCGGCATATTCAAAAATTTTAAAGTTCGAATCTAAATTCGAAAGTTCAATAAATCCGAACAATCTAAGTCTCGAATATTCGTAAAATCAACAACCCTACTAAAAATACAAGTTTTTGGAACCGGTAATAAAGGTTTTACGAGACTCAAAATATGTTTTTTACCTACTTAGTTAGAAATTATTGCAGATTTATATAAATTAAAATGAAACAAATAGGCAAAACATTCCAGAAATAGCGGTAACTATTGAAAAAGTTGAAATAATATTGTCATATTCAAGTGGCTGGGTGTAATTATGCTCGTTCGCATCTTCAGATATTTCTGTATTTTGTTATATTTTGTCTATGTTAAACTATGTGAACGGAAGTACCTACCCTCTTTGTAATAAACTCTGCTTGAGTTACAAATAAATATTATTATATTATTGTTATTCAAGTGGGTGGAAAAAAGAAATTTTTAGAAAATTTCCACATTTTTCTCTTTCGTACATTTGATAAAATACTCGTAAGTAATTACAATAATTAAAAATGCACTCACCGTTTCGTCCTTTTCTGCGTCACGCTTTAAAATCGAACCACGTTGAACTAATCGAATCGATTCCCTCTCCTTGTTCCTCTCCACGACGGGTAAGACCCTGAAACAGGCGTCAAGGGTTAATTACCCTGAACTTTGATCAGCGGGGGCGGAGCAGAACATTGTAGACACATCAAACTATGAACTCGGCTCCACATCAAAAGATGCGGTCTTTAGGAAACTTAGTTTGCGGAAACTCAAAATCAACAACTTGCTACGTGCTTGCTTGTTTGCTTACATATGTTTGGCGTAAATGTAATTTGCCAAAAATAACATAAACAAATATGATATAGCTAAATTGAAACATTCTTTACTTCATTTTTACTGTTTATAATGGTATATTTTATTTACGATAACGTGGATGGTTGGTAATAACTGACGAGAACAATCATTTATATACAAAAATTGCGACAGCAGGTGGAGGGATTTGGTCTAATGTTAAATTGATTGAGTCGTTTTATCTCAAAGTAACCAATATCCAGAAAATTAAAATTTAGTCTAAGGAAAAATTAATCTAGAGTGGTATTTTTTGAAATAATTTATCGAATGGTGCAATTTATTATCAGTCAGATTTATAAAGCGGATTAGCGCTAATACCATTTTTAACTCTCTTCCTATTTCATGAAACAAATTTGTTTTAACCTGTGATAAAAAGATTTTTAATTAGCATCATTTAGTTAATTTTGTAAGTTGGTTTTAATTTGAAATAGATTTATAGACAAAATTAAAAGTGGTGTTAGAGTCACAGTTCCGGAAGTGAATTCTTCCTTTTTGAGAACGGAAATGTCACTTTTAATCCCGGAGGGATTAAATTTCAAATTTAAATTGACAGGTACACAAGTATTACTGTAGCAACAAATATATTATAAACCTCAAAATATTTCACTTTGTTTATTGGCGCATTCCATTTGCCGTAGATCAGATCTAACTTAGACTTACTGATCCAGATTACTTATGTATTTCACTAGATTACTTAGCCTACTTTATTACTAGTACTAGATTTACTAATTTTAATTTAATTTATTGTAATATATTGTAATAAGTGCATCAGTTTACGTAATTCTGTTCATTTAGTTATGTTGTCTAATTTATCTGAACTGATTTAAGTGAACAAGTGGCAAATAGAATGCAGCTAATGTGACCCAAATTACCTAAAAATTTATATAATATTGTAATTTTAAATTATATGTCAAGTTAATGTCATATAGAGTGGCTAGCTCAGTGGTATGAAGTCGGCCTGTGGATCCTGAGAATCCTGGTTCGATTCCCACAGCTAACAAACAATTTTCATAATTTCAAAAAGCCAGCCCTGTTCTTCCTCCACCACTAAAACCTTTGGGGGCCGTGATTTGACGACTGGTAACTGCACTTCACGAGCAAAAAATATATCACTTACCGAGATCTGCTTCGGCAGAGTGCCACACCCAGTAATGGGTAGAAGGCGTGATGATATATTTATTTATTTATTTGTTAATGTCATAATTGATAATTCAAAATGTATAGCTGAAAATGCAAAAAATAGTGCATATATCAAAGGACCAAAGTGTACTTAATCGCTTAGGTGATTATTTTCCTCGCCTACGGCTCGTGAAATAAACCTCACCTTCCGGATTAAACTAAAAGTTTTTTGGGGAATCGGGTTGTAAAAGTATTAACTTGAATTGAAATTGAAATTAGTTTTTTTGGACCACAAATTTAGCATCAAATGCGTACTACGATCTAGCCTAGGATATCTGACTATAAAATAAACATTATTTGATATTAATTATAAATGTCTATTAAAAAAAATCATCTTTTTATCACAAACATTTGAACCCGGAACATTCCACTTAGGCCGCGGATGTTCTGCCAATTGAACCATAAAGGCAATGGATTATTTAATATTTTCTTATTATTCAAGATTAATAGAAACTGATTGGATACATTATTTGCCCTGATACCTATTCCAATTAAAAACGTAGTATCATAACTTCCAAGAAATTTAATAAAAAAATGAAAAATCATAAATATGTAAATTTCTCCGATTAACAGAACTGATTTGGAAATATATTAACGAAATGACATCTTTCGCATCGTTTGGATGCTCAGCTGTTTGTCCCTGCCAACTAATTTAAATCTTCCCCCAGTGGAGAGGCGTTTAACTGCAAGAGGATACTGTGTAATCTCTTTGCTTGGAACTGCTGGAAATATCTTATTAATTTCGGGTGCGTTGATAAACGTAAATACCTTTCATCTTGTTGGCCATGACGACGATATTTTGCACTCTTGGCTATTAGGGAACAATTAGATTTAATTGGAAAATTGGCTTTTATTAAACAAAGCTTCCATTCCTTACAGAATCATATTATAGGATTATAGGACTATAGGTCATATAGCCGGAATTATCAAACTTTTAATGCGAGCTTATCATTAACTACAGTTTAAATTTTGACAGCTATATTAATTTCCTATGAGTGATTATTTTTCTTAAGGTAGTACTAGTGTGACGGTGGCGCCAGCGGTTGTCGAGTGGCGAAACTGACGCTCAAAAAAATATAAAAATTGAATAAAATAAGTGTTTTATACCTATTATGATTTAAATATCATGAATTGTTAAAAGGTTGTTGATCTAGTGAATTTTCAAATACCATACCACCGTGTGGTGTTGCCATTATAAATTGGGATTCTTAATTTTTCGTTAAAAACAAGGCTTTGCTTGGCTATATATCCATTACTAAACGATGAAAAACTTTTTCCTTCTGATACAATATACATGGATAGTTTTAGAACATCATACTAGTTTTTCAAATGAAACTGCAAAATTTTAGAGGTACACAAACCAAATATGTGCGATTCTGAGTGATGATCGCCATAAGCCCCATGTATAAGAACTCAACTTTACATGCGAATATATTTGTTCACAGACGATGAATGTGTTTCATATTTTAACATAATGCATATGACTATCCAATGTTTACGCGCGCCAAATTTCATTCAAGATCTGCAATTTTTATTTTTTTCACACTAGTATTACCTTAAACTAGATTTAAGAAATTAATGTGGTAGATAATACCGGCCCTAAAACGATTTGTAACGAATGAAAATCGTTGTAAATCCATAAGATTTGTAGATCCGTAAATCAGTAAATGATGAACAAAATCGCAACGAAATTTATGACATTGTGAAATATTTTTTACTTATCAACAAATATTGATGTGATTTTGTTTATTATATACAAATTTATGGATCTATAAAACTTATAAATTTATTACAGAATTCCAAATGTAAAGATTGTTTTCTTATTTTGCTATTTTTATTCAATATTTAAAATAAAATAAATAAATACTGCCGTATCAGATCTCGGTAATATATTCATGCGCGTGAAGTGCAGTTACCAGCCGTCCAATCACGGCTCTCAAGATGTTAGAGGAGGAATAGTTTTAATGTGGTGAAAATATTCAATTTTTAATATTACTTAAAAAATCAATTGAATCCAAATTTTTTAATTTAATTTATGGAGTAGATAGTTCAGGGTTAACGCGTTGGACTGTGGATTTGAGAATCCGAGTTCGATTCCCATAAACGACAAATTGGTTTTCACCACTTTAAAATTATTCATTTGGCTCTCCCATCACTAATATCATTGGAAGATATGATTTGACGGCTGGTAAAAGCATATCGCAAACATATATATATATATATATATATATATATATATATATATATATATATATATATATATATATATATATATATGGGATGGCTAGCTCAGTGGTATGAAGTCGGCCTGTGGATTCTGAGAACCCTGGTTCGATTTCCACAGGCGACAAACAATTTTAATAATTTCAAAAACTACCCCTGTGACTCCTCCACCACTAACATCTTTGGAGGCAGTGATTTGACGACTGATAACCGCACTTCACGCGCAAAATATATCACTTACCAATATCTGCTTCGGCAGAGTGCCACACCCAGTAATGGGTAGAAGGCGTGATGATATATTTATTTTTATTTACTTTTAAATATATCACTTGCCGAGATCTGCTAGAACAAAGAAATGCGTAAAAGATGTAACGATATATTCTCATTAAACATTAATAATTAGTTGTACTAACAAAATTTGCTGGTGAACGAACATCCAATATAAATTTATTTATTTAAACTGAATTTAAAATTTTTATTTTGAATTAATAAAAATTACTTTTTTTATGGAGTAATTATCATAGCTATCAAACATCCTATTTGTGTTTATTTAATTTATTTAAATCAAGTTTAAATTTTATGTTTTGTCGGTGCAACTAACTAGTATTCTAATCGAGTGCCATACTCCATTTGAATTTCAAATTTTGTTCATTGTTCATATTCATTGTTGCCACCTGGTGGTAGAAAGCATAACTAAGTTAATGTGATCATATCATTTAGTTTCATACTTCAAAATTTACCAAAAAAATACAAGAAATACTGAATAATGTTCCCGTAAAAATATAATAAAATCTTCAATTGTTTAACTGAGCAACTAGCAAAAATATTAAAATGTTTTTCATGTCTTCTCTGAAGCTATTGATTTTCTGACTGTTGAACCATTGGCGGCAAGTTTCCTGTAAAACCAACTCAAGCTGGTTCCGCTGTTCATACAGAGAGGGCAGCACAGCAGTATACTTCTCAGTTACGTAACTTGAACGCGCGTTTATTTTAAACTTGAAAAAATATATATTATCGATTATTAAATCTGTAATTATTTACTCGAACTTTGAAACAAAGTAAATAAATAATATTTTGATGTGTCTAACATCTGCTTATCAAAGGAATTTTAAGAATTCTTCCGAACAACAAATAATTTATAGCCGTATTGCAAAATGAATTCACTTGACAAAAAAACTTTGATACATTTCGACACAAGTCATTATATATCACTTTACTAATCTCTTGTTCATCTAGCGTGCTGTGGCAAACATCTGGCAGAATAATTAAGATAATGGCGGTAGCATAAAACAGCGAAGCATCGGGCAGCGTGGCCGAAGGTCAAGGATGGCATTAAGTATTTTTTGCCACATTAGCAAACGCAGCTAGCGGTATGATTGCGACTACACGATAAACAAAGATATCAGATTGCATTCTGCACTTGGGCACTGTATGTTGCGAAATAGTTATTTTAAGAATGCAGTGTATTAGGTTTCTGCAAAAGTGATGAAACGGTCAAAGAAATTTGTTGTAATATGAAAGATTATATAATGTCTTGTAAGATTTTTACAAGCAGTCGTAGATCAGTGATGCTATTTGCATCTATTAAATTAAAGTTTACGAGTTCAATTCTGGCTGATTAAATTTAAAAAAATGAATGATGTTGATTTAAAAAAAATTAATTCGAAATTCTTTTCAAAATGTGAAAAATTCTACTTTAGAATTATTGATGAAATTCGAATTTAGAATTTCTAATAGTATACGAATATTAATTTAATATTTATTCGGCGGCCAAGAACAAACATATGAAAACCAAGAGAGACAAATAGTTGTTTTTGGTAGATGCGTCTTTGTAAATTGTAGCAAAATAGGCCTTCATTATTTTGTAATAAATTTAACAGCCCAATTTTCAAAACGGTTTTAGCTAGAATCTAACTAATTCTAAATTTAGAATTTGTCACATTATGCTAAACTATATTCCTAAATAAATTTTAACAAACTTTAATTACCATTCAGTTTTCGGAAAGTGAATTAAATTAACTTTTTTAAATCGGACTAGCATAAGATTAGCTAATCAAAAATTTGGGATTAAAATCACAATATAAGAGTCGTCATGATTCATAATTGAGAGTAAAAAGTGACATATAAATAATCGTCAATTATTTTTTCTAAAGTTATTAAAAAAAATTAGTATGAAATAAAAGCTCTCGGACAGATAATTCTATTTGAAATATAAAAAATCTGGTGTTGACAGCACACCACTTTCTTATACGCTGCATATTTAATATTTAGAATATATGAATGTTATATAATATTTTAAACATGTAATTTAGTTTTTCAGTAATTCAGCATTTATCTGTTTGAAACATATAAAATATCAAATTTGTTTACGTATTATTTTTTTAGTAATGTTGACTACTTTATGACTAACTTTACTGATGAGGCATATACAGGATGATATTTAAACAATTGTCAGTTAGATAGCCAAAGTAATGCTCTCATGTAAAGAATTCTAATAAAAATAGAAAAATGACATTTAACCAGCTGTCAATTGTTTTTTTTACAGTTATACAAATTAACTAAGTTTATTAAAACTTATGGTCAGGAAAGTATTATTATAGCTATAGCAGATTCTTTAATTATTAAGCTACGTTCAAAATTATTCAATTACTAATTACGATTACCAAATACAATGATCAATTAATGGAAGCGTTTTAAAAATTGTGATCCAAACTACAATCAATAGCACTGTAAGTGAACTAGTGAGAAAACTTTGAAAAGGAATATAAATTTTAAAATAATCATCTAAAAATAGTTTAATGCAGGACTGTGACTTTTTCATGAACCATCTTCATATTTACAAAATTCTGTAGTTTTATAATATTCTAGTTGACATAAGAAAATATTGCGATATAGTAACAGCTATAGCATTAATTGAAATTTAGTACTTACAATGAATATCTTTACTTTATCAGTGTGAAAACTAGCATTATTTGACATATGACTATTAATTATAATTATTAATTATAATAATTAATAATGGGGTGGCAAGCTCAGTGGTATGAAGTCGGCCTGTGGATCCTAAGAACCCTGGTTCGATTCCCACAGGCGACAAACAATTTTCATAATTTCATAAACTACCCCTGTGGCTCCTCCACCACTAACATCTTTGGAGGCCGTGATTTGACGACTGGTAACCGCACTTCACGCGCAAAATATGTCATTTACCGAGATCTGCTTCGACAGAGTGCCACACCCAGTAATGGGTAGAAGGCGTGATGGCATATTTATATATTTTTATTTTATTAATTGTAATTGTTAATTGCAACTACTAATTTATTAGATAGCTATGAACGCAGCTACAATTAAACAATTTCCTTTTACCATTTAACGAAAAATAAACTAAACCACAAAATAAATTTCAATAAATTATCTCAAGCACCCTAGCATAAAATAATTGAAAGCAGTTAACCATCATTAGTTAATTCATTTTTCTTAATTTACCCGGGGTAGTTGTAAAGTATGTTCAGTGTTCTCACCACGAAGCAGGATAATTCTCTCCTGCCGCACGCGCACGTTCTATCCGAGTGCAAGGAGCAAGGGCATGGCTGCAGGCAGCAGGGTTGCAGGGTGCAGAACCGTGCAACCATGCAACCGTGCCTCCAGCGCCGCTCTGTGACCGTCTGTGTAATTAATTAGTGGTGGCCGTCGGCGCGTGATTAGAAACTGCAAACAATCTCTCTCCCTTTCTGTGCGGGTGTGCTTGTACGTTCAAGGATAGCTGGTTATGACATCTTGACGTGCAGGTATAGCAGCAATGATTAACAATTCAAATTGTGGTAATAATAAAGTAGTTATAGTGATAGTCAGAGCGAAATTTTGACACTCCAATAAAAACAAACTTAGGTTATAGTCAATGCGAAGGATGATAGAAAAAGACAAGTATATATCACTACATCATTCTACGTTTCGTCCTATTGGTTTATTCCTAAGTATAAAACGTAAAACTAAAACATAAGTTTGGAGTTTGCAAACTTTTGTGTTAAAACCAAAACTAAATACAGATTTGTGAATGGCTGCATAAGATAACATGTCTACAAGGTTATTAAACCAAAAATGGAAAACATAAAACAAAAACTAATTTCGATTTGTGAATGTAGCTTTAGTGTAAACAAATAATGATGATACACGAATTCGTCCGAAATATAAAAAAAAAAATATATCATCACGCCTTCTACCCATTACTGGGTGTGGCACTCTGCTGAAGCAGATCTCGGTAAGTGATATATTTTGCGCGTGAAGTGCGGTTACCAGTATATTCTATGTTTTCTTATGTTATGTTATGATTCTTATGAAAACCATGAAACATTATTTATATACATGTGCATTTATATTTTCATTATGTTATGTTATGTTATGATATAATATGTTATGTTATGTAAACTCTGAATTCAGTTTTAAGGTTTTACAGTTTAAAATTTTGTTTTGTTTTTTTTTCCATTCCCAACTATATTCATAGTGTTAGTTTGTTGCCATATTCGGTGTTATTTTGACAGTTATAATTTTGATCGTGCTCGAAAATGGATGATGGCGATGTTATGATAGTAGCTGCCGTTAAATAAATGAAGAATCGAAGTAGACTAAAGAGTAAAACCCCAATAATAAACCAAAATTGTTTAAATTTTTGACACAGAAAAACAAACAATTGTCAGAGAGATTCCGATAATGACTGATGATTCCCGATAGAGCATAGCATAGTATAAGAAATTAATTCTGGTCATTTCTCTTATCATGTTATGTCTTGTTATGCTATGTAAATGAACTATAAAGTGATATATGGACTTGTGTGTATTTATATTTTCGTTATGTTATGTGATGCTATGCTATGTAAACTATAAATCCAGCTTTAGTGTTGCAAAGAGGGTACTTTCCACACTTATTCAGCATGTTGATACGGTAACTTTTCAATACGACTATATAGGGTCGTTGATTTCCACCGAAGTTCGAATTTCTGAACGTTCGAACATTCGAATGTTTTGAACTTCGTCAGAAAAACTTCGAAGCTTC
Organism: Pterostichus madidus; assembly: GCA_911728475.2. NCBI lineage: Eukaryota > Metazoa > Arthropoda > Insecta > Coleoptera > Carabidae > Pterostichus > Pterostichus madidus. Next base: position 29,872,416 of record OU452313.1, on the reverse strand, counting down.
GAATTTTTCAAAGCTTCTAATTCTCGAATTTTTTTGTCTCTGAATTAACGCCATGTCATCTCCAAACATGCTCACGCATAATTCGTGAAAAGTCGGCCACGAATTAAATAATAAACTCGGCGAAGTAACCAGCAAAAACTCTGCAAGTTTATGCGTCTTAATCTATTTTAAAATGAGAATAAAAATGATACAAAAACGTCTTAATTAAAACGTGTTTGACAGTGCATCGAAATTTTAAGTCTAAATTAAATTAATTTGGCAAATAATAATAATTACTTATGAATTAATACAAAACTCTGCATTTGAGTTTATTCTGAAAATAATTCATATCAACATGCCGTGTTCATGTTAGGATACAGATTCACAATTCGAATAATTCGAGAATTCGAAAATTCGGAATATTCAAAAATTCGAATAATCGAATGTTCAAATCTAAATTCGAAGGTTCAATAAATCCGAACATTCGAAGTCTCGAATATTCGAAAAATCAACAACCCTACGACTGTAGAAAAAGAACCTTCCTATTTATCCGCTGTCCAAGTGACAAAATTGTTTTTTGTTTCTAGCTTACTTTGTATTGAACCGAAATTATCGACAAAGGTGTTATGATATACATAATCAAAACCAAATATCTATGAAACTTCTATCCACAACCCTACCTTCGTCGATTCGCTAGCTCATTGTTAGCATATTATTTATACTCGTGCAGTGAGAATGCACCTGAGCAGTAGCGTCTCGTTACCCAAACCAGAGGGGGCATAAGATAAATTAACCGCTGAATTAATGATGCAAGATTGCGTTGTGATATAACAACTAAGGAATAATTAAGATTAGGACAAGATTGCTTCGAGTTAAGTGGTAGGTTACTCCGTTAGGGGATTTTTTATTATAAAGTGTGAGAAGCACGCCACTGGAATTTTGCAAACATCATTGTTCGGAACGTTTGCACATTAATTTTTACTGCACTTGGACAGCCATGTTAGTTCTAAAAGGCGTAATTAATTCATTGGTTCATTGGGACGGCGGAACTTACAACTGAATAAATAAAAATTATTTGATGGTTTAGTCGGGAATGTAGAACTACTGGCTTTGTGATGTTGTAATTAAATTTTCTTTTCAAATTATTGGTTTGAGGTTTAATTATTTATTTTCTCTGTTTCAGGTAAGGATAGTTCGTATTTCTTTCAACGATGAAAACATTTCTTTCTACTGAAACGTAAGTTAAATAAATATTATCACAATAGTTCCTCTACTTCTTTTTCATATTATTATATTTTCCTAAGTACGTTTGGAATATACTTACAATTTTATGAAAAAAATTGTCATTAATAGTAGATTAAAAATTATGTAGTAAAGAAAGTTTTTTTTTTATAATAAAATAAATAAAATAAATATATTATCACGCCTTCTACCCATTACTGGGTGTGGCACTCTGCCGAAGCAGATCTCGGTAAGTGATATATTTTGCGCGTGAAGTGCGGTTACCAGTCGTCAAATCGCGACCCCCAAAGATGTTAGTGGTGGAGGAGCTACAGGGGTAGTTTTTGAAATTATGAAAATTGTTTGTCGCCTGTGGGAATCGAACTAGGGTTCTCAGGATCCACATGCTATATTAAAAGCGAGTATTGTATTTATTGTATTATATCTCCACTTCTTGAAATACATCCAAAAATTTGTAAGCAACTACCTTGCTCTTTAATTCTTTAGCTGAGTGTACTCGGAAGGAGTAAAACATGAGCTTAAATTTCCTATAAAACTGTAATAAATATTATGATAATTGTTTGGTGATATGCAAAAACTAGATAACTATTATTTTGTCTAATAACAGCTTTTTTTTAAATTTTTGTTTATATTTGAAGTATAATTCATAATAAATTCAAAAATAACACTCGGTTTGTTTCACAAAATAAAAGAAAATTCTTTATTGTACAATTTCTGTAGTTCTTCTGATGATGGCCTAACAGCCGAAATTGTACAATAAAGAATTTTATTTTATTTTGTGAAACAAACCGAGTGTTATTTTTGAATTTATTCTACAATGTTTCACCTAGTGCCAACAGCTTCTTCAATAGAGTTTATAATTCATAAATTTAGAAATTCTTTAAACAAATAAAAGAAAAAAATGTAGATGAAAATGAAAAAAATAGCAGTAGTCAAAGTACGCTTAATCTATTAGATAATATTTTTTTCTACAATCGGTAAAAAAGAAGACTTTTCGAACGCATTTTGTGACAGAAAGTGAACAATTCCAGACCAAGGCTCTTTGTAGACTGTTGCTAATGGTAACAGTTTATAAAGTTTTTTTTATGACTCTGTCAACAAACTAGTACTTTTAAGGACAAAAATTTAATTTTCTATGATAACTGGAAAACAACAGTAATATTTGACATTAGTGATTTCTAGGTGACATCTGTAAAGGTTAGAAAAAACCTTATGTACATATATAATTTATTTCTGAAAATGTTGCTATTTGATAGGGTACTGAAAGAAATTACATGTACATTTCTTGAAGAAAGTATAATTCTTCTATCAGGTGCTTTATATCATTCGCTCTCAACTCGGGAATTGAAATTATTCCTTCGGGAAGAAATGTCTCACTTTCTTCACTTGATATACAAATCTTCATTTCCGATCGAGAAAATATGTAGCTGATGGAAAGGATCTTTTTCTAAGATCAGTAAAGAAGTAGGCCTTTCGAAAGTTATTTAGTGACAGAAAGTGAACAATTGCAAACCAAGGCTCTTTGCACACCACAAACTTTTACTTTTTTATTTTGTACAATTAAAAATTAATTAATTCTATTTGCCGATCATAGAAAAAAATATTGTGTACACCTTTAATTGAAAATATCTTTATTGGCCTCGACTAGTTACAACCCTCGCTACGTTTGTCCTATAATCTTTAATCCAGATCTGCAAAGGGCTACTTTTCAACCCTTGGTATATAAATAACTTGCAAATTTTAAATTTGAAGTTAATTTTATTAGGTAAACTAAACAGTCTTTTTTGCTATTTAGACGACAAGTAATCAACTGCCTTAAGAGTTGAATGTCTAGGTTCATAACTGAATGAGATATAATTTTTTCGTCAGATTAAAATAGTTGTCTCACATCCCAGACAGCGTTGCTTATTAAGCAATGAAATTATTATCAAGTAGAAAATGATTCCAGCCGGCAATTCTTTTTAATTGTGCCCAGTTTGCAACTGTCAGCTAACCGCATCGTTCAAATTGATTTATCAAATTAATCGAGGCTTTAATTAAAATAAACTGCGTTGCACTGCACCACTCACAATTACCGTCAATTGTTTCAACGGATCCTATGTATGTAATAGTGCGCCGTCAGGTGTTTTTCTGTAATTATTCCCGCACTTTGAATTTCAATTGTTACAATTGCAAGGCCAACGGTTTCTTGGTAAGATGTGGGTCATAATGTAAACGCAGTTTATTTTGAAATGTAAATGGCGTGTTTTTTGTGTTTTGTTTTTCTGGTTTGCACGAGCACTTTTGTGGCGCCTTTGCTCGGTATAACGGAGAAGTAATGTGTTTCTAATTGCTTGGGGTTATGATTTTTTCTGATTGTATTTTTAAAACCTGTTTTGCAATATGTACTTGTATCCATACGGGCTAATATATATCACGTTTTATTTATATAATTATTTTCATTTACTTGCGTGCGTACTGGAACATATATTATATATTTTTATACTCAATTAAAACTATTTAAATGATGAGACAAGAATGTAAAATAAATTGCAAATGGAAATTGTAATAGCTAGATTCATAAAAAAGATTAACCAAACCATTTTTATCATGATTTTAAATTTTTTCTATGTCATAAAATATATGGGGTGACTAGCTCAGTGGTATAAAGTGGACCTGAGATCCCTGGTTCGATTTCCACAGGCGACAAACAATTTTCATAATTTCAAAAACTATCCCTGTGGCTCCTCCAGCACTAACATGTTTGGGGGCCGTGATTTGACGACTGGTAACCGCAGTTCATGCGCAAAATATATCACTTACCGAGATCTGCTTCGGCATAGTACCACACCCAGTAATGTGTAGAAGGCGTGATGATATATTTTATATTTATTTATTTACTAATATTATTTTTTTTCCATGACAGGGAATAAAAGTTTGGGTCTACGGCATCAAAATCGTGACAGAAATAATATATTTTAGCACGCTGTTCATATTTTGTGAATGATTGTAGGGATCGTGCTACCCCATATGACTAAATGAAAAAAAATTTCTCCTGATACAATATACATGGATAGTTCTAGAACAACATACTAGTTTTTCAAATGAAACTGCAAAATTTTAGAGGTACACAAACCAAATATGTTCGATTCTGAGTGATGATCGCCATAAGTCCCGTGTATAAGAACTCAACTTTACAAGCGAATATATTTGTTCGCAGACGATGAATGTGTTTCATATTTTAACAAGATGCGTATGACTATCCAATGTTTACGTGCGCCAAATTTCATTCAGATCTGCAAACATTTTTTTCACGTTGGTACTACCTTAAGTGATATGACAAAAAAAAAATAGATCTACTGAGTCAAATTTCAGAGATTAATATAAAATTATATGAAAAGGTGTTATTTATATTTTAATTGAATTATACATGCGTACTGAGGAATTAATTAAAATATAATATTTATAATTTCATCATTGCTTTTAAAATTTGAATAAACTAAATTAATAAATAATTTAGCTATATTCATCCAACAAAACAAACCAATTAATCAGATTAATTCGTCGATTTCCAAATGTAATAAATTAATTCTAACCAAAAATAATCTATCTGCCAAATGTTTAAGAATTCAATCATTATTAATCATGAAAAAAATAATTAAAACAGCGCGCTGGTCTGATCGCAGGCGCATGCACCAACACGCACACTGGTCCGTGCACCTGCCGCCAGGTGCGCTGCTATCGACTAATGGACACGTTTATATTCATCTCCGTCTCTTGTTCTGAATCACGAGGAGAATATTTGAGGAATAGATTGTCTGATGTCTGTTGTTACCATGGCAATTTGTTTCGTAAATAACGCAACGCTAAATTGTAGTTAACGTGTTGTTTACGTGACGTTTATGTTTATTTTATGCCGAGGTTTAAAATTTGTGAAGATTTTTTGGTTTTGATGGTTTATGGGCGCTATTAATCTTTTAGTAACTACGGTGAATTACATCTGCGCACAGTTGCCTAATTAGAGATAACTTTTTCATATTTTCTACATAGTTTGTTACCATAATTTTTACATAATTATTTAAAGACATAGATAAATACACATTATAATATAGTATTCGTCTATAAACATGATTTTTTATTTATTTTATTTTTTTAGCTCTTTAAATTGTATATGAAATTTTTGTGTCCTTTCTTCTATTTTTTTCTAATGAGGTAATTTTATTTATTTTTAAAAAATTTGTGTTTTTTATCAATTGTGTTGGTAGCACATCTCATAATTAAAATAATTAAAAAATTCACATTTTTTGACAATTAATTAATGTTTTTTTCTGTATTGTGAATGTGGTGAATTTTGTATGATTATAGCATATTTTTTAATATTTCGACACCGACAATTTACAATTTTGAGGTTATATGTCATTCATCTATCAGATTTGAAAGCATTCATATCATATGCTTTCAAAAATATAATTTGCTGGCAACAACATGGGTTTATCAAAAATCGTTCTACTAGTACTAATTTAGCAGTATATACATCTTATATTTTTGAGGCATATGAGGAGGGCTTGCAGGTTGACGCAGTGTATACGGATTTTAAAAAGGCGTTTGACCGTGTAGATATTAAACTGTTATTATATAAATTAGAAGCTAATGGAATTACTGGTGCTTTACTTAAATGGTTGGGAAGTTATTTGACTAGTAGAAAACAACTAGTTAAGATAAACAATTTTATATCTAGAGAAATAGAGGTAACTTCTGGAGTACCACAGGGTTCCCATTTGGGTCCCTTACTTTTTTCGCTATTTATCAACGATATGGTTAATTTGTTTAAGTTCTCAAAGTGCTTATTGTTTGCCGACGATCTAAAAATATTTGTTAAAATAGAAACTGTGAACGATGCCGAAATGATGCAAGATGAGTTAAATGCATTGACTATGTGGTGTTTCTTAAATGGTATGGAAATGAATGTTCTAAAATGTAAATTTATTAGATTTGTAAGGAAAACAAAGTTTGTAAAATTTGATTATGTTTTGAACAATAATATTCTTCATGAAATAATCGAAATAGACGACCTAGGAGTCGTTCTTGATCCTGAACTCAAATTTAATAAACATGTAGATAAAGTAATTAAGAAAAGCTTAAAAATGTGTGGGTTCATTAAACGGCAATGTAGTAGTTTCACAAATGTTAATGCCATTCACTTACTATACTTTTCATTGGTGCGAAGTCACTTGGAATACTGTAGCATCATTTGGGCACCTTCTAGTCAGACACAAATTAATAGACTTGAACAAGTACAAAAGAAGATAATTAATTTCACACTATTCAAGTTAAACATAAACAGAACTCAATACGATTACAATGAGAGATTAGTTTTACTTGGATTCGTGTCTTTGGAGAAACGTAGAGAAAAATCTAGTATTTGTTTTGTTTATAAATTGATAACTGGATTAATTGATGTACCTGATCTATTGTATAAACTTAACTTTAGAGTTCCTCTGTATAATACCAGAAACAATAATTTATTAGTAAACAGTGCCAGTAAAACAAATTATGGTAAATTTTCATTGTTAAACAGGCTGATTAATTTAGTAAATATATTACCTCATAATATAGATTTTTTCAATATAACACTCATTAAATTAAAAGGTTTATTAAATAGGTTATAATTATATTATATTTGGTTATTGCTATTATTAAATGTTTTAGTATAAGTCTTATTATAAACTGTACGTTCTAACCTAATTATATTTATGTTATCTTATGTACCATTTGGACTTTGTCCGTAGTGTACATACATTATCAATAAATCAATACAAAAAAATATCGCCAAAAACAGTGCACTTATAGATCTCCTTAAAGACGTGTTTACAGTGCGTTTATAAGAACACCGAAATATAAAAAATAATGTATGCAACTCGTATTAAAAGTATCTTTTTTGCACTCATGGATGTGCAACATGGAGCCGCAAGCGAGTGTTACAAGCTTCCCACTCGTTCAATAAAGTGACTCCTTTAACACTAGTTGCTTGATAGTTATTTATGATAATAGTACGTAAAGCTAGTCTTTAGTCACGAGCGGATCAGAGGTCAAATGCGAGTGTTTTCAAATTCGAAAAAACGTATCTCCCATATTTTTCGCCTATGTGTGTACAAATGTAGTTCACTTTATTACTCAGCCGCTCCATTTTTTTCTTTTAAACTCTTTCAGTAGTGTTTAACTAACTTCAACATTATTTTTTACTATATTAATGAAATAATATGGTAGATAGCTCAGTGAAAACGCGTCGGATTGTAGATTTGAGAACTCGAATTCGATTCCCAGAGCCGACTGATTTTCATCTCATTAAAATTACCCCTGTGGCTCTCCTTCTACTAACAACTTTCAGGGTCGTGATTTGACGGCTGGTAACCGCAATTTACACAAAATATATCACGTTTGAAATAGTTTCTAGGAATTTCCATTCAACCACAATGATAGTTTTTCAAGATCTTAGCAGCAGCAAATGAAACAGGATACATATAAAATTTTAAGTGAACCTGCGCTGCTGGTATTTAGTATAATTTCCATTTTCAACGGTTATTTGAAACCTTTTTTGTCGCATACATACGTGTACTTTATCTTAGCAGACAAACATGTAAACAAGTATAAGTTATTTGAAGATATTCGCAGTATTATTACCCCTAATAACTAGGTACCAACAAGCCGGAAATAATTAAAATATTTACAACCATTTTGTTTTACACAAACCGCACACAAACATTAAAATACTTTGTTATCTAATCCTAATCCAGTGGTCTTCAAAATGTAGGTGGCGGCCCCTTGGGGGATCGCGAATATATTGGAGGGGGAATCGCCGTAAACATACTATTATTTGACAGATTGGCACATTGACAATTTGATAACATTACATACGGTAATGTTGTATTCTTGTACATTATTTAAAATTGCTATAATGTAGTACAGTATATTTAAATATATATATATATATATATATATATATATATATATATATATATATATATATATATATATATCATCACGCCTTCTACCCATTACTGGGTGTGGCACTCTGCCGAAGCAGATATATTGCGCGTGAAGTGCGGTTACCAGTCGTTAAGTCACGGCCCCCAAATATGTTAGTGGTGGAGCCACAGGGGTAGTTTTTTAAATTATGAAAATTGTTTGTCGCCTGTAAGAATCGAACCAGGGTTCTCAGGATCCACAGGCCGACTTCATACCATTGAGCTAGCCAGCCCATAGTATATTTTTTAATATTAATAATTACTTTTATGTCAAATAAAACAAATTTTCTGTTGATTTTAGGGAATTTAGTTTCATAATGTTCATTCATTTTCACCACATGAAAACTACTCATGTGGCTCCCCCCCACTAACATCCTTAGGAGCAGTGATTTGACGACTGGTAACCGCACTTCATGCGCATAAAAATATCACACTTAGAATGAGTAGAAGGCGTGATGATATATTTATTTATTTTATTTATTTGTCATTAAATCTGCGAAGTATCTTGACACTATTAATTTCCGAATCTGTGGTTCCATATTTCTAATGTACATTATTAAATCAACCTTTCACAAACTGTAATTTTGATCACAAAAAACGTAAGGAAGTCGCGAAGGAATATATTTATGATATTTGTCTCCAACGTAGTGATGGTTCCGAAAAGTTTGGAAACCACTGAGTCTCAGTTTAGTGAACAATTTGACGTTCCTTTGTTGAATATTTCATGATTAGCAACGAATAGCGGAGTAAAAATCTGTGTGTGGTAAACAAGAGATGCTATTAGTTTGTGTGATAGCACATATACGTTGTAATTTCCGTGGTACGGCGCATAAAACTGAATTTAAACATCAAAGTGCGCCATGCTGAAACATAGTGACCCCGACCGGAACGTTTATACCGCGCGATAAAATAGTCCGGGACCGGAATGGAGAGGAGTCCTTTCTAACCGCAACCGGAGTGCGTGATATCAAACTTTACTTTAGTGCAGAAAAGAGAAAAAGTTTGTTGCTGAATAAATTCGTATGGAGGAGAGAAATGATAAGCATTATATTGTAGAATGTAGAATTCTGCGCATTAATAAAAAGCCTTTGATAGTTTTCAGAAATAATATAACAAGAGAGTGAGAATAAATTGAAAATAATTTGACAGATCTTTCAAAAACTTGTTGCCAGGCAATAGTCACGAAAACCCGTAGGGCTTGAGTGGCTATTGCCAAATGGCAACAAGTTTGAGAAAGATATTGGAGAATTATTTTCTAATTTATCCAACTCTCGAGTTATATTTAATTAGATTATTTTTTGACTTGGCTGTTGAGGTCGATTCATTCAACTTAAAAGATTTTGAACTGGGTCCATATCGATTGATTACATATTAATGTATTCTTGGAAGTTGTTTCCAAAATTTGTTGGTATATTTCTGTATCTAAAATACAACTAAATCGATTTTTTTCACACATTTTACTTGACGCGTTGACAGTTTTAAATAATTATTTGACAACTACCTATCATTTGTCACAAACAAGAAAGCATCTACAGAGATAATTCCCGGGAATAATCACAAGAGTATAATAATGACAGGATTGGTTAAAACGCTGACACGTGACATACAATGAAGCATTTCATTGGTTTTGAGAAACGTCAAAAAATAATCAGAATAACAAAATGTATATTTTCCGCTTAAACGTTTTTAAATTAAATTCGTATTTTTTTTAGTAAAACTTTCGAGCGAGTTATGTACACTATTTTTCAGACGACCACAAAATAATTCTAAAAAAAAAGTTTACAAGAGCAATGTTGTTTCACTTTGACAGCTGATGCGTTGACGTTTGATGTTTGAGGTTAAGTATACCAACTGTACTAAACGTAATGTCAAAATATTAAATAATGCTAAAATATTAGTAAATAAGTAATTATTAATTTTAAAAAATAAGATTTATCTGAGCAAATGTGTTGAAGAATCTGCGAAAACTTCGATTTAAATAATAATACAAACACTTTTTATTTATTTTACTATTTTCTTTTCATAGTAACGCCATCTGTTGTCAATCAGTGGAACTTCACCTGATATGTTAGAAGTGTACGTTATACTAACATACGAGGTGTATGTTATGTTCAACTTTCCGTAGTAGTTTATGATGTTGTTATGGTTACTTTCATAAGTGGTCGTCTAAAAAATATATCTATTAGAGGTTTTCTAAGATTTTTATTATGCAAATAAAGTTGAAACAAAAAGCAATCTCCATTCGATAAAACACGCCCGATGATTTGCTTATTGATAATGTATCTGTATTTACGAAGTAAATTTTAATAGTTACACCGCCAAAAATTATATTTAGTTTAAATAAATAAACGCAAAACGAACTTATTTGTCATATAAATTAAGCGACAAAACTGTTAAACATTCGATTTTTTAAATATATTTAAACAAATTTCAAAATTTAACTTATACCAGTACAATTTGTTTTAAGTACAGGAAATAACAAAGGAAGTTGAATAAATTCATTCAGAAATAATTCATATTATAATATCAAAAAATAATTACAAATAACTAATATAAATAAATGAGAATGTTCAGAAATAATCTATAATGACTGATAATTCTAATTAAAGCTTTGAGGAATCGATATAATAAATATTCATGTTTCATTTAGCTCAATGATTAATTAGTTTTTTTATTGATTTCTTCCCTTATCATTTGAATGTCAGTGAATTGATGTCAAATGAAAATACCAAGAAATAGTAAAATCCCATGAAAGATCATATTCCATGCAATTGAATAATTATAGATTCAATTAATTCTTAGTGTAGTGAGAACAACAACACTGCTATAGAATAAAAATAATAACCAGCTAGATAATGTTTATATCCTGCCGAGGGTCAAGGAGCACTAGATTCGTTTCCCCTTGGGACGCTGCACGTTTGTTTTCTCCCACAGCGCCACAACCACTGAAATATACAGTAAGGGGAACGCCTATTCAAGACGAGATGTCTGAAATACTTTGACGTATAAGTACAAGGTTAAAAAGAATATTGTTAGAAGAGTAGGAGTAATAAATGATATGTGAAATAAAAGATTGGTAAAATAAATAAATAAATGAATGAAAGTTTTATGATAAGGTAATAATGGACATAGGCTTAAAGTTGTAGTTTCTTTATTGAAGATTCAATGACAACGTTTCAGCCAAGGTTATGGCCATCTTCAGGTCTATATGATAAAATAAACAAATATTTTAACAATCAAGAAATTGTTAGTCAAAATAAACAATTGAAGATGGCCATAACCTTGGCTGAAACGTTGTCATTGAATCTTCAATAAAGAAACTACAACTTTAAGCCTATGTCCATTATTACCTTATCATATTACATTTGGCTAATTAAAACACTCTACTTGAATGAAAGATTTGTTACGTGAACGAATAATTCCGAGTTTAAGGAATAAACAAGCTGGTATGAAAGAAATTGTATGTGAATGTAGTGAAAATTGTCTGGCAAGATAGAATTATTTGGCTAAGATCTTCAACCATATAAAGATCGTATTTGTTTGGGAACTTTGGGTTCAACTCCAAACTGACCTAGAACTAACTCGTGTTACTTCCAAATAAATGATGTATCTCAAGTGTCAGTTGTAAACATTAGCGGCAAATTTAAAATCAGAATGCATGTTCGAAGCGACATCTCTTTAGTTTTGTTTGTGTGTTAAATTGCGCTTTTAATTGGATGTTTTAAGTCATCTTTATATTTTTTATATGTAGTCAAAAGGCAAATAACGTTAGAGTCGCAATTATCTGTCATAATATTATCCTCTGTGACTACTATATTGTAAAAAACATATACTGCATATTTCTCTTTCATCAGCTGCATAAATAATAGTTTTGTATATTTTTTCAGAAAATTATTATAAAATTACTTAGGTTTTTCATAAAAATAGCTTCTAACCTCTCTGTAACTATTACAAATCGCGATGCCGCCACGGATAACAAGGAACACAAGTTGATTAGAAAGGGATAGCAAACGGGTTCAACCTACCAACCCGCTAAAATAGCTGGGGCAGTAGGCTCAGTTCAAGATTAGTTCTGGATTACTTAAAACGTGCCAATTAAACAAAAGTAACCTACTGGGTTACTTTAAAAATTCCAAATAAATATGGCCATACTAGACAAACCATAGGGACATTTGTTGTGAAGCTAACATATCCTAAAGTAGGGGAAGGGAAATAACTCATATTAATTTGTTTACAAATAAGTTTCTATTTAGAACTTCCATAATATGAGTTCTGTTTTATAATAATATATTTAAATTTTACATGTCTATTATAAATTAATAATAACAAAATAGAAATTTCTAACGCTTTACATATTTACCTAATAATATAAAAGTATGAATTCATATATTGTAATATTTATCGTAATATATATATGAAAATATTTTTATATTATAAATAAATAGTGCGAGATTAAAAAAATTGTATTAATTATTATTTTAAAAGTTAATTTTATGACAGAAAAATTTGGGAGACGCCCGGATTCGAACCGGGGACCCGGGGAGCGGTAAAATACTTTACCGCTCGTTTAGAAAAATATAAATTGTTGCTGAAATCTTAATTTATTGAAACAATACTTACAAAATCTAAAATATAGGTTAGATTTATTTTTACACTTTTACACATATTATGCATGAAGTTTGCTGAGCTATGGTTTGAAGTTGAACCTGAACGCAGCTGGGCAGCAGTGCCAACTTAATGAGGATGAGGGATGTTAAAATTGAAAGTGCAGTTTTGACAGTTTTGTATATTTATTCCGGAACTTGAAATGGTGTTTGATAAATTTGAGGATAAATTAGATTCTATGATATTCTCATTAGAATTATCAGTTAGTACGCCAATCACTATTTTCTGAGATTCTTGAGCACATTTTTTATTTATGTGTGAAAATTTATCACAAGCAATGATTGTTGATAACAGATTTTTAAAATTATTTACTTGGATACTGGTATCGTCATGGTTACATACAATACAGAAATTGGTGGAACGTGAATTGAACTAGCCCCATATTATTTTAAAAAAAATTTTAGTAAGTAAAGTCGTAGAAAAAATTATGTGTGTGTCTCAAGCGTAAAGTATCTTTATTGCTCTCGCTCTATTGCAGCGCTCTCGCTTCAATTACCGAGCACGAGCAATAAAGATTCACTTTACGCACTTGATACACAAATAACTATTATTTATTTTATTTTATTAATTTATCCTCTTTTGTAGTGATCATTCCCGTTATTGTGTATGTCAGTATTCGCAGCACAGTGCGTTGCGCACGGTGCCAGTGCAGATTCCATCACAACACATATATTATTAGATATACGAGGTCTTCCTTCTCTGGTCTGTACAGCGACCCTCTCCGCAATTTACATCCTAATTTGGTTGTCCCAGGCTCACAGGAGTCTAGCGAGCTGGCGGTTTGCAGAGAGAACAAGAGAGGAGAGAGGAGAAAGAGAAATGCAATGGCCAACGTCCGGCGAATAAAGTTGTGTGGTCAGCTATATAGTGCACCAGTGTTGAGTTTACTAACTAAATGTGAATTACTGTATAGAGTTAGTGAGACGTTAATGCTTACCTTGTATATTATGAATTATTTATATGCAATATTCTCTATTGAGTGTATTGATTATCTCACAAGAAGTAAGTGAACCGGAAATAATATCGTCACGTTTCACTTGCTACTATTATGCTTCAATTCCGACAAATATTGTATGTTTTTGAACGCATTAAAACTAAGTTATAAATTATTATTAATATTTAATACAGACTCAATACAGTTACTGAATTATTTTATCACTCCCTCTACTGAAATGAATATCACATGGACGTTTTGTTTTGTGACGTCATAATTCATTTTGTTTATGTTATGTATGTTTTTAATATTTTGCCTAAAAGTTAAATCTATTTCAGAAATATTTTTCTACAAAGATACGAGCATTCGCCGGAATTTGAACTCAGAGCCTTTTACACGCTAGATAGGAAAAATAAATTTCAATATTCTCTTAAATTGTAGCAATATCGATGACTATTTAATATGTAATAATTTTTTCAGGTGACCACTTGTAAAAGTAACCATAACAACATCATAAACTAGTACGGAAAGTTGAACATAGCATACACTGATATGTTAGCAAAACGCACACTTCTAACATATCAGGTGAAGTGTCACTGATTGACAACAGATGGCGTTATGATGAAAGAAAATAATAAAATAAATGAAAAGAATTTGTATTGTTATTTAAATTGTTTTGGCAGATTTTTCAACACATTTGCATAGATAAATCTTATTTTTTTAAATTAATAATTACTTATTTACTAATATTTTAGCATTATTTAATATTTTGACATTATGGTATCACAATACCTAACCTCAAACGTCAACGCTTACCTACAAAAAGCATCAGCTGTCAAAGTGTAACAACATTGCTCTTGTAAACTTTTTTTAGAAATATTTTGTGGTCGTCTGAAAAATAGTGTACATAACTCGCTCTAAAGGGTGATAACTGTGCTCGTGTACTTAAATCAGTCGGCGCTATGCACCTCGTTTTTCAATTTGTACACTCGCACGTTATCTTACACTTTCAATGCTTGTTATGTAATAAACATTCTTTGTCCAGCTTATTATAATACAACAGTTCTGTTTTGTTTGATTTTATTAAATTTATAAAAATAGATTGATGTTTATAAACTTTTAAACATTGACGTTTATAAATAATTCATGAAAATCAAAAGTCATGGCTATTGTTACAATTTAACAGAAATTTTGAAATTTATTTTTAAATTTGGGGCTAAACCACACACGTAATAAAAAATATAAAAGCAGTTTTATATGCATCTTTTAAATTTGGACATCTTTACAGTTTTTTCTGTAAAATGAATAGAAGGGCAGGAAATTGCTTATAATTAATATCCCATGTTAAATCCCTACACAAAAAGACATTATTATTTTAAATAATAATAGAAAATGATTTCAAAATAATGATTTAATTTTTAAAGAAAGGCTGGGAGAAAAGTAAAAACTAATCGATGTTCTATATCTCAGTAAATTTTTATTTTATTTGAACCAGACAATATTGTGGAAAAAATTAAATATGCAAAAAAGCCACCACAAACTGCACTTTTAGTATTTTTTAAAAATTTTCTTTATATTAAAATTGCCTCTTTTACTCAACCTTCATTAGTATCATTGGAGACTATGATTTAACGACTGGTAATCACACTAACATTAAAACATTAGATCTACATATGCCAATTCCTCTTATTAATTTTAAAAAATAAAACAACTAATCTGTTATCTTTATAAAAATAACGAACTCTTCACGACTAATTACTTCTCTAACTTATTCAAAATTCTAATATAATCATTTAGTTTATTAAAAGTTAAAGTCCACCATCTTAATTAAACCCGACGTCTAAGCTCGAAATAATTCCTTAAATTTTAAATTTACCGCTTGACATACCCCAAGTAGGGTCATTCAAAAAGTGCCCTGTTGCTCATTTCAAATGCAACGAACAGGTAAAATGAATCAAGATAATTCGCATAAAATGCAAAATCGTGTTGTTTGGGGCAGGAATTCTGCTTGGTCTCTTAAAAACAAGACATCCGTCTCTCCACGATAGCATCACACTTAGCTAGCTTCGTCTAAAATTACATTAATTAAGAAACACTAAATTGTCTTATCTACATCTGATATCGCGCCACAAATGGTCAGCTGGCACCATGGCACCCTAATTATTAAAGAAACTGTCGTTGTCGTGACGAGGAAACCTTAGAAGTTCGATTTTTAAGAAGTATTTTTAGATCCCTTTTAAAATACTCTTATTCTTTCGAATCGTTGACACTTTCCATCAACGAAAGTAAAATCTTTTAAAGTTTTTATCTAAACATGACATTCTCGAAAAAAAGTCCGCTTTTAAAATGAAATAAATAAAAGTGTGAAGTTACGAAGCGAAAATTGACAGCAGATGGTCCCATCTTGAGGTTGACAGATTTGTAGGACGATTAGTGGAACAAATTGAAGCTTTGTTCTCTGAGATTTCGACAGAGCAATTTATGAATATTCAAGTTATTGGGACAATAAACGTTGGAGAACAATTTATGGAAATCAATATTTAACTGTCAGTTATCTTCATCTGGATGAATTATTCTTAATCCTCTCTTGTGGATTTAGGATTAATTGTGCAACTAAATATGTAATGATTGACAGGGTCGGATCTACTATAAATCTGTTGAAGCAAAAGTCATTTAAAATGAAATTCCGAACATATTACAAAAAAAATAGTTCTAAAACTATAAAAGTTATGGAAATGAAACAAAAAGAAAAATATTGTTCCCTTCGTTCTCTTAAAATATAAAATATAGTTTTTGTTAAACGGATGTCACACAATTAATGTTTTCATCATTTGATTAAACTTTTATATAACGAACATAAAAATGTGCCACCACTTGATACAATTTGATCAAATGCTCCAAACAGAAACTTTTTTTTTTGTTGCCACTTTTGTAGTTTTGGCAAATTGAGTGGACAAAACCTGATTACAATGACGTTACTTCTCAACTTAATATTCCTATTTTGTAACTGTGTCATTTTATCTGTTTATTATAGGGTGGTTAGCTCAGTGGTATGAAGTCGGCCTGTGGATCTTGGGAACCCTGGTTCGAATCCCACAGGCGACAAACAAAAACCACCCCTGTGGCTCCTCCACTACTAGTAATCGCACTTCATAAATTATTCTGTTCTCAGAATACGAAAACCGTAAAATCATAAAAATAAAAGTTGTCATCGATCATCAAACGATAATGATTCAATTGAGAATATAGGTAATAATGATCATTTTTTCTACAACCGGGTGTAAAAGTTAGTTTTTCTGGTATCAAATTCGTGACAGAAATAATACATTTTAATCAGCTGTGCTGTGCAATTGCTAAGAGCGATGGGACTAAAATAAGCGTTTCCTCTCGTTGCTAATTGACGGGATAAAAAATATCTTTTAGTCCTCTTGCTAAGAAAAGTTTAGTCCCGTTTCTAAGAGAAGAAAAATAAAATAAATTTCTACCGTTCATTTAATTTATTTAAATTTTTATATCATTAGTTATTCGCTTCAAATCTTGAGATCGTGGAAAATATAGTACTCGCATAGAAGTGTTTTTTTCGATATTTTATAGCCCTCGGCATCGCCTTGTACTTCAGTTCAATAACACGGGGAAAACCATGCACTTCTCTCCCTTGGTGTGTAATATATCATTAACTTGAATTAAATGTAACATAACCTAGATAATAGATTATGATAATTTCTGTTTCGCGTTGTTTGCAAGTATCTGGTAAGAACGTATTTATTACAATTATTTTTATTTCCGCTTCGGGCTGCGAAGTATGTAGATCCGGTCCTGGTTGCAATAGATCAGTCACTGCATTTAGACACAAGGGCACAATCTAATATTTATTACACAATTACCAAACGCAATTTGAAACTAGAGATATTGTCAATTATTAATTTGTCATGAATATCAGCTAATACAATCTTACTTTCAGTGTTTCACTTCAAGGAAAATTATGAATTAATTACTTCTTCAATCAGGGTCATGTATCTACTTATATTTAACGCTCATATGCGAAAATAAATTTGTCGAGTGGAAGAGTAATTAGCTATAGATAAAAATGTATCCCGTTTACTTTATACAGGATGTTTAACATAAGTGTTCCCTATTTCATTTTTTAATAAATCAGTCAATTTTAGATCATCTTGATGAAATTTTGGCTTATGATAACGCATCTATTAGAATTTTGTTTCACTAATGCTGGGTAGCATGAAAGTTTTATCGGTTCATTAGCAACTAACGGTTCAATAAGTTTCAGAAAATCGCTATTGATACTGTTGCTAGATGAACAATTTTTTAACTAAAGAACCTTTTTATTTTTTTTCTTACAACGCAGCATAAGTTTTATCCATATTGGTTACAGTTTGCAAAATGCAGATCTCAGTTTGCATAATTTAAAATGAAAGAGGTCCGTTTTCAATAATAAAAATTTGAAAAAAATAGTTTTATGTAGCATATATGGCGCACCACCACAATGGGCTCCTGTACTTATTTTTTTATATGTTTCTTTTAAAAAACTACATGATAAACTATGGACGATCAGTGAAAACGAGGATTGAAAATTCTTTATATTATAAGAGATATGATTTTTTAAAGTTTTTGTATTAATGTTGTGACGTCCCGAGTTCTGTTCAGTGGTACTTAACCTGTTTCGTTCAAAGAGTGCAAATAATATACAATTAAGGGCCGGTATTTTCATCTCCGGATAAAGTTCCCGATAACTATCGGCAGGATAAATGAAAAAATATCGCATCAGAAAATAGCATTCTGTATAATTATTACCATTTGAGCTGTGATTTCAATGCGATATTTTTTTATATATCGTGCTGATAGTTATTGGGAACTTTATTCGGAGATGTAAAAACCGGCCCTAAGTAATGTAACAAATTAAATTCAATATAAGCAACAACAACCAAAAAATATTCTTAAATTATATCGATTTATTATCACAATTTGTCAAAATAAATACTAATAATTTGACATATAAAACGTAACTCTTTTGTTCGTCTTTTGTTTCTAATTCCATGGATAATACTATAAAATTGTAATTCCGTGAATTTTCTAAGTATATTTATGCATTTATGAAGTCGCCAATAGTATATTACATAACAAGCATCGAAAGTGTAAGCTAACGTACGAGTGTGCAAATTGAAAAACGAGGCGCGCAGCGCCGAGTGATTTAAGTGCACGAGCACAGTTATCACACTTTCGAGCGAGTTATGTACACTATTTTTCAGACGACCACAAAATATTTCTAAAAAAGTTTACAAGAACAATGTTATTACACTTTGACAGCTGATGCGTTTTTGTAGGAAAGCGTTGACGTTTGACGTTTGAGGTCAAGTATTGTGATACCAACTGTACTAACAGTAATGTCAAAATATTAAATAATGCTAAAATATTAGTAAATAAGTAATTATTAATTTATTAAAATAAGATTTATCTGTGCAAATGTGTTGAAAAATCTGTCAAAACTTCGATTTAAATAATAATACAAATTCTTTTCATTTATTTTATTATTTTCTTTCATCGTAATGCCATCTGTTGTCAATCAGTGGAACTTAACCTGATATGTTAGAAGTGTGCGTTGTACTAACATATCAGTGTATGTTATGTTCAACTTTTCGTAGTAGTTTATGTTGTTGTTATGGTTATTTTCATAAGTGGTCGTCTAAAAAATGATTTTTTATTGATTCGGATGTAGAAATTTTTGCTTTACAACATCCATTTGAAAGTTTTTGTCTAAAATAATTAGAGGAGCAATGCGCATGGAAAAACTGATTTCCTATGTTAAACGCGTACGTTTCACTTTCCGTGATACATCCTGTATGTGAAACACGCTGTATTTGGAGAGGAGAGTAAGTACATCACTGTTGGTAATTACAACAGATAGTAATATCTCCTGAAGCGCAATAAGCGAGTTAAAACCTTTGCATCATAGTCACGGTTGTAGTGCAAGAAAACAAAAGCAAAACAAGCAACGGTACGACTGCGCGAGGAGTTTTAAAGCTGCAGGCTTATATTTTCCCCATTTTGAAAGTAATATTTCACTAGGGAATAAACGAGTAATGTTACATTTGAAATGTGAAATTGTATTCACTCGAGAATACAGGATGTATACAAAATTATAAAATAAATTCATTGTAGAATGCACCCTGAGGAGGTTTTGAATTTACCGTTCATAACTACTTCACTTGCTAAAGAGACGCGGATTTGTAACGCTAGTCTTTCAGATGGAATTAGTTTCGCATTGGTTTCTTACTCTGTCTCAGATGTTACTTAGTGGTAACACATTTGATTTACAAGAGTTTACGCATTTAAATTTTGTTACGACCAGTTCTTCAGCCAAAAGTTAAAAATTTAATAATAGCAAATATAATGCTTAATAGTAATGTCAATTATTTCATACGACTAGGGTTGCCAACTCCTGAATCTTAGAAAAATGGACACCATCTAAACATAAATAAAAATAATTCTGAAAAAAGAAATCAAGTATCAACTGGTGTAAAAATATACATAAACAAATATTATTATCATTTACAGGAGTAGGTAGCACAGTGGTTATCGTGTCGGCCTGTGGATCCTGAGAACCCTGGTTCGATTCCCACTGGCGACAAACATTTTCACCACACTAATACTACTCCTGTGGCTCCCCCTCCACTAACATCTTTGGGGGCCGTGATTTGACGGCTGGTAAGCGCAGTTCACGCGCAAAAATATATCACTTACCAAGATCTGCTTCGGCAGAGTGCCACACCCAGTAATGGGTAGAAGGCGTGATGATATATTTATATGATTTTTTTTATTATCATTTCTCATTAAGTAATAAATAAAATCTTAATAGTTTGTAAAACAAGTGTTAAAAGTGTCACTTTACTGTATGAGTGCTATGGAAAACTTTTTCTAACAAGACTTGCATATTAGTGTTTATTTCTACAATTGAGCATTATGTAACTAACTATACTAATAAAATTTCAAATATCAAAAACATTTATTTTGTACATCATCTTAGATTTGTTTTGTAGCAACTATTTTACCGCACACTGCCATCAGCAGCGTGGGATAAAATGCAGTGATATAATCACTTTTTGTAAGTATATAATAACTTTCTTTTCGTACGATCGCAGAAAAACTAATATAAAAGGACTTTTTTTAAATTCATAAGTCATATTTTAAATTGAAAAAGGACAAGGACAAAAGGTGTTAAAAAGAGTTGTCCTTTTCAAAAAAGGACGATTGGTAACCTTACGTACAATTTTCATAATTTCAAAAACTACCCCTGTGGCTCCTCCACCACTAACATCTTTGAGGACCGTGATTTGACGACTGTTAACCGCACTTCACGCGCAAAATATATCACTTACCGAGATCTGCTTCGGCAGACTGCCACACCCAGTAATGGGTAGAAGGCGTGATGATATATTTATTTTATATTTATATACATACGACTTGTAACTTCGATTTACTTTTATTTCTTTAAAACAAGTTTAAAATTAACGTTTCATGATGTAATTAGTCACTAGAGATTTAAGCCTTATTTATGCAGCAATTCACAATTACATTTAATTTTAAATTTTCATTTAATCCTCATTTATCTTTTTTAAATGTATTATTCAGACAAACATAAAATAAATGTAAATTGAATAAGGCCTCATTAATTCTACTAATTTTCAATCTTCCAAAAAAACAATTACATTGTTAAAGGTACGCCAAGATTGCGCAGATTCCTTTCCCAAAAATTGTAATATCTATATATTACAGATTTAAAAAAAAGTGATATCTAATTAAGCCAAGAAAAATATTCGAATTTAAAAAACCTTATCGACGAGTTTTAAAAATATCGGGTCAAATAAAAAAATAATTAATTAAAAAAAACCTTGGCGACCCCAGTGTTTAAAATGTTACTTAAACTGGTAACCGCCGTAGGCTGCTTGATCTTGGCGTCGACAACTACCGCCTGTCTTGATCGTCAAAGTACATTTTTTGTGTATTTATTCTGTGATAAATTGATAGTAAACAAAACTTCCAAAGTATGTGATTTGTACTCGGCACATGCGCAGTGCATTTATCATATATATTTGAAAGATAAAAGCTGGTTATCTTATAAATTAAATGAAAATGAAAAATGAATCAAAACTTGGTGTATGCATGGCTACATTGGGTTGCGTACATTTATCTATTCACTGAAAATTTAAATAAATTAAACGGAAACGAAAATGTCGGCATGAATCCAGTTTAATATTTCACTATCAAATAAATAAATCTATTTTTTTATCGATAATTCATATTTTGAATCTTTCCGTCCTTTTCTTATTAAGTTAAAAATGTCAGCGTTTGTAATTTTAGTAAAAATAATAAGCGAAGCATGAAAACTGTCACTGCCAGGACTAGAAAAATTGTTTTTCTCTTTTCTCTTGAAAGACGTCTGTCTACGATGTAGAACGGTTGAAACGTTGACATTTTAATAAAAGCAAAGAAGTAAAAACATTTTATAAATAAATACTGCTGTTCTGAGAAGAAAAGACTTCCACTTCTTTCTTAGTCTGTAAAATTTTATCATACAATTGTCAGACATTTTATAACGAGTAATTATGGCACAATCAAGTGATAAGTAGTGGGTTAAAATCTATCCAATTCCAAGTTTTAACAAAAAAAAAACTAATTCTACTACGTCTGAACAGCCACTATATGCTACTAATTTCACAGCCGTGAGCAAAATTTAATTACGAAACCCTTTCTACCCTTATTTAAAATTAAATTACAGCTGAAAACAATCAACCTTTTTACAAATGTGAATTATAAAGTATGTGAGGTAATACTAAAATTCCGTTTACCAATTCCAGAATAAAGTCTGGTGATAAATGAAACATATCGCCATTAAGAATTGATTGTTAATTTAGGTTGTTTAAGTTACGCTCAGATTGCGATGCAATATTTTGCATCTAACTGACAGATAACTTATCCTTCAATTTATCTTAGCAGTAATAATATACGAAGCCTAAGTAAGAACATTTAATTTTCCATGTAGTATTCTCAACACATTGTACAGAAATTTATTGTAACTACATAATGCAGTTTCATAATAGTACACCGTGAGATTATTTTACCGTGAAACATGGGATTTGTCGTATCCATGACTACAAATTTGACAGCATTAGGCTTATTCCATTTGCCATTTGGATCAGATCTAACCAAGGACGTTGAAAGGAGGGGAATGGCATGACGATACTGTAGCATTGTTTGAAGTGAGGCTTGGGCAAGGGAAAGAGACAACAATAGTTTTTCTGCACCGTGCTTAGCCAAATCTCTTCTTCTTTCAAATATTCTGTAAGAAAAGTGACGTTTATGTAAACATAACCACGAAGTGTCATTTGTGTTTCAATTTTTGTGTTGTATGGAATTGGACATAATTTTTGTGGATAAAATGGTAACAAAAGTTTATAATTTCAGTTTCCTTGTAAAAATGTATAATCTTTTATTTAAATTTCAAATCTCTTTATGACACATGTCAATCACTAGCAGGCTAAGCACGGTACAGAAAATAATACTTCTGTCTCTGTCAATCTGCCGAGCCTCACAGTCTTGACTTGAATGCCATATCCCCTCCTTTCAACGTCCTTGGATCTAACTTACATTTCCTGAACCAGATCACTGATTTGTTTCTCTGGGTTACTTCGCGGACTTTATTTCCAGTACAAGAATAAATTATTCTAATTTAGTAGGTATGAAGTAATTCATCCCAATAAGTTGCAATTTATGGGCTGGCTAGCTCAGTGGTATGAAGTTGGCCTGTGGATCCTGATAACCCTGGTTCGATTCCCACAGGCGACAAACAATTTTCATAATTTCAAAAGCTGCCCCTGTGGCTCCTCCACCACTAACATATTTGGGGGCCGTGATTTGACGACTGGTAACCGCACTTCACGCGCAAAGTATACCACTTACCGAGATCTGCTTCAGCAGAGTGCCACACCCAGTAATGGGTAGAAGGCGTGATGATATATTTATTTTTATTTAAGTTCATCAGTTTGCTTAATCTGCTGCATTTAATCAAGTTGTCTAATTTATCTGTACTGATTTAAGTGAACCAAATGGCAAATGGAATACAGCTAATGTAGTAGAGTGTCAATTATGAAATGAAACATTAGGCGCATTCCATTTGCCACTTGGATCAGATCTAACTTACATTTACTGAACCAGATCACTTATTAATTTTGCTGGATTACTTCGCTAACTTTATTTTCAATATTAGAATTATTGATTCTAATTTACGTTGAAGCAATTCTCCCCAACAAGTGCATCAGTTTGCTTAATTCAGTTAATTTAGTCATGTGTCGAATTTATCTGAATTGATTTATGTGAACCAAGTGGCAAATGAAACACAGCTATAGGCTATCAAATTAACATACATAGATACATAACATCTGGCTATATCCCATCAAATGAGGTCGTACAAACCCTAAAATCATTCATAAAACATCAGATTCATCAAATAATCAGTCCTCGTCAAATTAACATTTATATTAAATAGTAACTTATCGTTATTAACGATTTGCTGCCTATACTCGTAAATAATGCATACAGTTAAAGAAAATGTGTAAATATTTAATTTTTTCAAACCTAACGGTGGGGAAATGGAATGGTTTGTTAAGTCCCTCGATCTTCTATAACTGAATTTATTTACTGAGGATTTTAAAAATCCGTAGTATACATTGGCAATAAGGAATACAATACCGGTCAAAAATTTCAATACCGGTATCTCGGTATTTTCGTTTTGAGAACCGGGATACCGGTAATAATACCGGTATTGATAAATTTTTTAAAATTGTACCAATTTAACATTTATTTACAGTAAGATGTGGTGTGTGCGTGTGGTATGTAGATTAAGTGAATGTCAAATTTAATCATTTTATTTTAATAATTATAAAATATAAATAAAATTGAACAACATCAAAAAATAAAGCTAGGTAACTCTATATATGTAAAATAAACAATATAAACTTTTACGTTTTTGCTTCAGTGGAATTAAAATAATCTTTTAGTAAACAAATATGATGTGTGTCGTTATTTAATCTGGCTCTAATTCTTGTGCATATTAGAGATGCGGCTGAAAATGCCCTTTCCGATTCCACACTTGTTGGCGCTATTGTTTGTAAATAATCGTATATTAATTGTAAACTCACGCCCTTAATACCCTCCTCTTCAAAAAATATAATTTCGTCCGCTGCATTTTGTTACTTTTGAACATTGCTTACATTTTGCTAGTTGGCCACTAAATAATAGTGCCAAACTGAAAATTTATCACTACATTTTTTATGTTCTTCAAATACATTATTTATAAATCTGCAACAATTTATATTTTATCACTTATCTTTTAACTTGACACAATTTAAAGATATACGTATAATAATGCTATTTGCTAACGAACGACTACGAGACTGCTACGAATTGGCGATCGGCAAGATAATTCTTGACAAATACACAACGCTCCCCTGTTTCATTATTTGGGATTTCACGCAACAAGCTTGCCAATTCGTTAAAAACATAATTTGAAAAAGGAGTTAAACGTTAAAATAATAAACACACCATTAAATTGTATCTTATATTTCAATTGAAAAAATACCGAAAAACCGGTATTTTTATGCTAAATACCGGTTTTAATACCGGACAAATTTTGCCCGGGATCCCAGTATTATATTCCGTAATTGGCAATACTTTAAATTTAAAAGAATAAAAAATTCAGATTCAAAACGTGGCTGGAAGTGTTGCAGCTGCCTAAATAACTAATGATACGAATGAGTTTTATGACCGACTAGAACTAGGGCATTGTTTGGCAGTAAATGGAGGGATTTTTGAAAATTTATTATAATTATTGTTTATTTATATTTCTTATAATCGTATAGTATTTCAATTCTAGTTATTTGTATCATTAAGCCAGACACTGTACTTTTGCGTGTCCGAGCATATTTTGACAGGTCAAGCCGAAGGCGAGGTTTGCAAATTGCGAGTACTCGTAAAACAGTTTCTGGAAATATGATACAATAAATTTTTCGCGCTGATTTAAATGATATTATTGATTTAAAATTGCTTAAAATCTATAACCTCCAAACACACAACACGTAAAATTAACAGTCACTCTTATAACATCGTAATATTACTACTTTCACAAGTAGTACTAGTCCAGCTGAATTTGATCTCTACGGCGTATTACATTTTAAATATTATTTATTAAAGAACATGGGTCCACGACTTTAAACAATCGATAGCGTTTCATTACTTGTTTTCGTTGTTATGAAAATGAGTGAATTAATAAGTGATAATTGTACCAGTGCAATTATCGCGATAATTTTCTGTATAAAAAAAATTACAGTTTTACTCTAATTTTTTAGTTAGTTAGTAACTAGGTTGCTATTAACTTGGGCTCTTGTTGTTCCTAGGAAGTCTCCGTAGCAACAAAAGCACTTGTGAGTTAAAAATAATTATCGGTAATATTCCATGCACTAGTTATATTATAAGTAATAGTTCGATTATCTGTATACATATTTTTTATTGGTTTATTTGTTGAACACAGTAACTGCAAATTGAATTATATTTACTTACATTTAAGTTTACAATGAACAAATTAACCCTAAAATTGGTAAATTTCTAACCTCAAAGCACCCACTGACACTGACAGCCAGTGATGCTAATACTAACATTATAAAAGTCCCTAGTTCTTACCGAATACCGTTCGGTAAGTAAACACAGAATCCGCGAACGATTTTATGGTATGTATTATTGTCGACGGAGGCGCGTACATATATTTAACATCTTCATTTCCTCTTCCCAAATTTCCATCTTTGCCGTGAATATTTGAGCATCAAGTATACGCATAATTCTCCTTCTAAATCCACGTTTGGACAGATAAGGTCCAACTCTTTCTAGAAATAGAAGTACAGTGCCAACCAAGTCTAACACTGCAGCAAAACGTGAGGCTCTCTCAGGCGCCGGTAATATGTGGGTCATGGAATAATGAACACAGCGCACTGTCGACTGTCGGTCGTGTTATTTATGTTCTTATGGTATTTACTGGCGTCTTGTAAACAATACAGAATCGTTGTTCGCTTGTTCGGTGATCGCTGATAGCGAGCAAACGCGACTATGTTGCCAGCCACTGACATTTCCATACAAATTAATTGGTTGATGGTTTATTGTGCGTTGTAAGGCTGGGATAAATTTAAATGAGATTAATTAGATGTAGTTAATTAATGAGGAAGAAATATATACATAGTTGAGGATACAATGTAATCTCTGGTTTGAGGAATGCAAAGTTGTCATCGCTCAGGGTTTGACGCTTTATCTCCAAACGAAGAATTTTACTAGTCGTATGTCCAATTATTTAAATAATATCATATACTATCGTAATGAATTACAATAAACTTTTTTCGTCTAGATTCATGCTAGATTTCTTGTTCAATTTTCATTCGAGTTTCCTTCGATTTACAACGAGTAATTTCGATTTTTTATGAATTATTCCAAATTCACAACTTTGCAAAAGAAATACTGCATTTTGACAAATTAAGGTTAAATTTGAAGCACAGAGATTATAAATATGGAGAACAGTTGAAAAAACATTTTTAATAAATTTTAACAGCGACCGGATAATAGTTATTTAATATACAAGTGTTTTATTAGGTATATAAAACACGCAAGAGTTTTATATACCAATAAAACACAAAATTTTATCCACAACTAGGTATCGAAGAAGATTGGTCGTAACGTTTAACGTTGATTCAGTTATATATAGTTTCTCAAAATACGGTAGATCATGAAGTGGTTGCTAAGTAACAAGTTGTTTACAGTGTTTTATGGAATATAAAACACTAGTGTTTTATGAGCCATATAATTCAATTGAAATCAGTGTAATAATGTCTTTATTATATATGAGTAGTGGATAAAAATAATAAAACACAACTTTCAGGCGAAGAAAAATTTACAGCTGATCGGAGTGTTGAAACACGGTTGGTTACACTGAATACACGCACATTTGCGAAGACATAAACGAATTTAATTTGAAAATCGTATAGAAAAATAGAGCTGGAGGTATATTTCTTTACTAGAAACTAGTATGAAAGTTGAACGAAAATCGGATCGTAACTTCTGAATTACATTATACTAGAACTGGCTAGGAACTTCTCGGATAAATGTAATTCAAACTTAATACATGTGCGTCTCAAGAACATGTACTTTTGCAAATAAAAACAGTTATGAAATTATACTGCACATAGCAATAATAGATTTAATTACCCACCTTATTTAATACAGATTTCATCATTTAAACGCCACAAATTAGATAAATTAAAAAATAGGCCGACAAAAACGCCTACTCAGTAATTTCTAACATTTACGTGTATAACAAAAGTGACATTCACAATTCAAGCTCTTATTTTCACCACATTAAAAAACTAACCCTATGACTGCCTCATGGGTCGTAATTTTACAGCAAGTAATCTCACTTCACGCACAAAATATATCACTTATCGAGATCTGCTACGGCAGAGTGCCACACCCAGTAATGGATAGAAAAAGTGGTGATTTATTTATTTTTTCTGAAATCGGCTAGAAAGTGCTCACTTTCCTGATCAATTTTAGTATGGAAAGTAGGTTTTTACCAAAACAGTCAAGTAAAGTACGTATCCAAGGCTAAAACAAAAATTACAGTCTGATAAAGTACAAAACAATCTTTTTACTTGAGTCAGAAAAATTAAAATATGAGGCCTCGTTTCGTCAAGTAAAATATTATTTTCCTGACTTATTATGTAATATACTATTTTATATATTTTTTTCGTGCCGTATTCTCATAAAAAATGTCAACAATCGCTGATTACGATTTTTTTTGTTTTACTTTTTGAAAACATCCAATATTTGCATGAAATTAATAGTATTAGTAGAGAGATTTAAAAGTCTTTTATTCAAATGAATTTTGATCGTACTATACCTATCTACAAAAATAGTGTTTCTTTAAGTCTTTGGGTTTTTCTAATATTTATTTATTTATTATTTATTTATATGCGGTGGCTAGCTCAGTGGTATGAAGTCGGCCTGTGGATCCTGAGAACCCTGATTCGATTCCCACAGGCGACAAACAATTTTCATAATTTCAAAAGCCACCCATGTGCCTCCTCCACCACTAACATCTTTGGGGGCCGTGATTTGACAACTGGTAACCGCACTTCACGCGCAAAATATATCACTTACCGAGATCTGCTTCAGCAGAGTGCCACACCCAGCAATGGGTAGAAGGCGTGATGATATATACTATACATATATATATGATATATATATATATATATATATATATATATACATATATTATTTATTTATTTATTTTGTACTTACAATAGTTAATTATTATGGGGTGGCTAGTTCAGTGGTATGAAGTCGGCCTGTGGATCTTGAGAACCCTGGTTCGATTCCCACAGGCGACAAACAATTTTCATAATTTCAAAAACTACCCCTGTGGCTCCTCCACCCCGAACATCTTTGTGGGGCGTGATTTGACGACTGGTAACCGCACTTCACGCGCAAAATATATCACTTACCGAGATCTGCTTCGGCAGAGTGCCACACCCAGTAATGGGTAGAAGGCGTGATGATATATTTATATTTTATTTTTATTTAATAGTTAATTAAATTTATCTCGTTATTTGTGCCCTAACGAATCATCAAATTTTTGAAGGTAATTATGAGTGTGAAGTTTTTATTAAGAAAAAGCAGTCCTACTTTTCTTCTAATTAAAGCAGTCACAAATTACAAATAATTTAAATAAATAGCTATATAAATTATCCAAAGTGTGCCTTGGAAAACAAAAAATAAAATAAAACACAACGGTCAACGCCAGCTCCGTATATAAGCCACGTTAACTAACTGTAATTTACAAGGGTGTCATATATATTCTCCGTAGAACAATCTGATGTCAGGACACGGTATTGTACTGCCCGCGGGAGTGTTTAGAACGTGACTAGACGCGAGGAAGAGGAACGGAGAAAAGGACAACACCTTTACTCTCGGCGGACGCTTCTAACTCACTCCTTGGGACATTTTGTGAGGTCGTGAGGTAATTTTACCTTGTAACTCGGCTCTGATAAGAGGAGGAATTAGAAATTATGAGTATTTAACTATTCATTACACATATAAAGTATAAACGAGCTTAGGCTTTGAATTAATATTTTCATTATTATATTAATTAAATTAAAATTGAAGCAATTGATTATTATTCGTACAAATTAAGAAAACACTGTTTAGTTTTTCTATTAAAATGAACTTGAAACTTGAAGAATTGTTTAATAACAATAGTATATTACATAACAAGCATCGAAAGTGTAAGATAACGTGCGAGTGTACAAATAGAAAAACGAGG
Source organism: Pterostichus madidus (assembly GCA_911728475.2). Taxonomy (NCBI): domain Eukaryota; kingdom Metazoa; phylum Arthropoda; class Insecta; order Coleoptera; family Carabidae; genus Pterostichus; species Pterostichus madidus. The sequence continues at coordinate 29,842,166 of OU452313.1, read as the reverse complement.
CGCGTAGCGCCGAGTGATTTAAGTACACTAGCACAGTTATCACACTTTCGAGCGAGTTATGTACACTATTTTTCAAACGACCACAAAATATTTCTAAAAACAGTTTACAAGAGCAATGTTGTTACACTTTGACAACTGATGCGTTTTTGAAGGTAAGCGTTGACGTTTGACGTTAGGTATAATGATACCAACTGTACTAACCGTAATGTCAAATTATTAAATAGTAGTAAATAAGTGATTATTAATTTTTTTAAATAAGATTTATCTGTACAAATGGGTTGAAAAATCTGCCAAAACTTCGATTGAAATAATAATAGAAATTCTTTTCATTTATTTTATTATTTTCCTCATCGTAACGCCATCTGTTGTCAATCAGTGGAACTTCAACTGATATATTACAAGTGTGCGTTATAATAACGTATCAGTGTATGTTATTTTCAACTTTCCGTAGTAATTTATCTGAAAAAGTAATGGGCAAATAGCTATTTACATAACAAGTGCGCGAAGACATACATTGCGCGAATGGTGCAATGATGTCTTCATGCACGAGTTTTGTACAATGTTTTTTGTAACGAGCAAAAAATATATAATCGACAATGAGGAAATTGATTAAATTTGGATCGTGAATTTATATTGACAGTTAAGTATGCCATGAATTGACATTTGTTATTTGAAAACAAATTGTTAATTTTTTCTCGTAAAGTTTGTTAAAATATGTGTTTGATGGCGTTATAAGCTAATGTCTACTTCTTGTATAAATTCCTTAAAATGTGTGTATATAAATAAGTACAATTAGCGTAAAAATTTAGAATCATAAAAAATGGGTGTTTTTTAAATTATTTTGCGTACTAGTGCGCAAAATCAAACTTTCCATCGGTTTCCAAGGTTATGTAATAGTTATTTTTATAACAAGTGCCGAAAAAGGTTTGTTACGTGCACGAGCACGTAACAACCAACATTTTTCCTACAACTGTGCGATTTAGTAACTTACTAAAATATTATCCAAATTTACATAATTCTAATAATATTACACGAGAACGATGTTTTACGGCGTTGCTATGGTTTGTTTGTTGATTGCTTGCACATTGTTCTACGTTATTTAAAAATATAACTTCAAGATAATTTCTTCAAAATCGTTTAGATTGGAATAGTACAGTGAGTGATTCTTCTTTATCATAAACACCTGCAAAGATAATTGAAGCTCCGGATCATGCTATGTTGCATCTATTTTCGACAATGACAATCAACCTGCTGCTGGTACTTCTAAAGCCTCCGAAATTGTTAATAATATTACAGTTAACAATATGAACAGGTACGGAAGAAATCAATGTTTCTTTAGACAGTACAAAAGTTTCCACTTCACATTATGTCAATATAAGCAACTGTAGCAACTGTATTAATAATATACATAAACAATAAATATGAAGTATTTCACTTACTCTTTAAATAAAACCATTTATCGATACATTTTACTTTGTTCGGTTCTTTTTATTAGTTGTGTACAGATTAGATATACTGTAATTTAAGGTTATGTTTATAAACGTCAAAATATACTACTGCATATTTACTAGCGCTAGTTCACCGTATCTTCTTCTTCCATAAGCGTCTGTGGCAAAATATAAATTCCGCGCTCGGCGCGAAATATAAATTGTTCTCAAAACAATTTTCTTTTGACAGTTACGTAATGAAGCATTTTCCGCACTAGTGTTTCTTTGTTTACAGAAACGCACTAGATCTGCATTCATCTACTTTCTATACGTAACCAAGGAAATAATAGTTACGTAATAACAAAGAAATCGCACAGTTGTAGGAAAACATTATTTTGAGTGCAGCGAGTACAAAAAGACTTTCAATTTTATAGAGAAATTAAAATTTTTGTGATCGGGACTCTAGAATTTCTTTTTTATGCACCGAATTCAACCAGTTGATGATTTATCTAACTCGTCGTTAGATAACACAAAAGAAACACTTTCCGAAACATGCACGTAAAATATTTTAAAATCTTATCAAACAAACTGGGGTATTAAATCACGTTAAATAATCTCTCTAACAAGTTTATTTTCCGAAAGAATGCATCACGCTGTTACAAACTACACTCCCTCTAAAAACACTCGACAAATTCCACCCTTTTGTATAACTTACATAACACCTGACTCACTAGAGTTTCACTAGCAAGGAGTGTACTTGTATCTAAGGTAAAAAAGTGTGAAGATAACGGCTTGGTGTATCAAGATAGACAGGTGCGGCTCGCTTACACACGTACCACGCAGCATGAACGGCACATGTGGGGCATTTGTGGGGGTGTTCGGTGCTGGGTGATTCCCCCGGGGGGAGTAACGGAACTCGAACAGGGCGTTCACTTCGGAAACGGTAAGACTTAGTAAGAGTTCGAGAGGAGATACTATGATTGTTTCGTTCTATTGGGAGAGATTAAAATATCTTCATATGTTTGTATCTCTGAGGTCTGTTTTGTGTTTATGCTTTCATTTTTTGTAAAATTAATATTAAAATTACTTTATTTTTGCGCCCACTTGAATATGACACAATTTTTTTAACTTTTTACTATCTTATATACTTACAGTATACGGAAGTATTGGAATCGTGAAAAAAATCGTGACAAGATTTTCGCGGAAATACGTGTTTTGAGGTCCACTGAATCCGTTTTGATCATTTTCTTAATGATGTCTGTGTGTGTGTGTGTGTGTGTGTGTGTGAATGTGTGTGTGTGTGGATGGATGTGTGTCCGAGTGTGCAATATCTCATGAACGAGATAAGATTTGTTAACGAAACTTGGTAATTATAAGTTTCATGAAAATACGAAGAGCTGAGTTGATTTTGAATGAAATTAAAAAACCGGAAGAGGAAATTTACACACAAAACAATAAATTCCATTTATTTCAAAAACAAAATCAGTTACGAAAAAAAGTTTAAAATAAATTATGTTAGAAAAAATATTTGGAACATATAATTTTATTTGCAAGTTTGAGAAAAACTAATTTATATATTTAATAATTCCAATAATCATAGTAGTAATAGAAACAAAAAACATAAAAATGTGTAACGTTTATAAGTCAAATAATAATTATCCAGCCGTCAAATCACGGCCCTCAAATATGTTAGTGGTGGGGAGCCACAGGGATAGTTTTAAAATGGTGAAAATTGTTTGTCGCCTATGGGAATGGAACCAGGTTTCTCAGAATCCACAGGCCGACTTGAAACCACTGTGCTGGTAACCGCATTTCACGCACATAAATATATAACTTACCGAGATCTGCTTCAGCAGAGTGCCACACCCAGTAATGGGTAAAAAGCGTGATGATATATTTATTTATTTTTGTATGGGGTGGCTAGCTCAGTGGTATAAAGTCGGCCTGTGGATCCTGAGAACCCTTGTTCGATTCCCACAGGCGCCAAACAATTTTCATAATTTCAAAAGCTACCCCTGTGGCTCCTCACCACTAACATCTTTAGGGGCCGTGATTTGACGACTGGTAACCGCACTTCACGCGCAAAATATATCACATACCGAGATCTGCTTCGGCAGAGTGCCACACTCAGTAATGGGTAGAAAGCGTGATGATATATTTATTTATTTTATTTTATTTAAAAAAGAATTGTAAATAAAATAATTGAACAAGCACAATACATAAATAATACTAATAATTAAACATAAAATATATTGGTTGAAAATGTATCATATGAAATGTTTCTAAATATCAATAGTAATAATTCATAGAATTCAATATCTCTGTCAAATCAAATGAATGTTCCCGTTAAATAATTCATCATTTATATTTCACATCGGCTGCCGAACGATAGTAAGAGCGCCATTGAAACGTTAAGAATGCGAAGCAACACAGTTAAAAAGCAATTTTCATTATTTATTTATTATCACATACTATAATTCTCCCGTCCCGACAGAAATATTAAACTTACAGACCGTAAAAATGAAGTGTTTCAATGAAATCGGAAAAATATATCATACACCAGCTGCCAACAAGACTTTTAAGATTATATCGCAGCAAGGAAAATCTTTATTTTCACACTATATCATGTGTCAAGAATTAATTTTCCATTGACCTCGTAAATGAGAATCTTCCATATAAATTGAAAGCAAAATATTGGCAACGTGATGTGCTTCGCGGTAAGTGAAAAAGAGTTGATAAATTGTTTATAATGACCGGTTAATAACTAATTATAAGTTTGACAGGTTTGCCAACCCACGCAGAAACTTTCGCGCATGTAATGAAAAAACAAAATTTACAACTGTGCTTCACTACTGACCTGATATTTAATTTAAAACACGTTTTTTATTCGTTTTTTTCATGCGAAACTGCTACTCAATTTTTTATGTAACTGTCAAAAAAGTAACGTAACGTAAGCGCTTATATCCACGAAGTTCATCTTTTTAGTGCAATACTATTTTGTCGTATTCGTAACGGTTTTATTGGACGCTCCTATTGGCAACTTCCGCTAAATCCGCTAAAGTACTAAATATTTGTTTTAAAGGTTACTGTTTCCTTGATTACAGACCATTTCGATTATTTAGTCTTCTGCCTCTCAACGAAGCAACCATGGAAGCATTAGCTGTGCTCTATTTGCTAGTTAGTTCATTTAAATCAGTTTCAATAAATTAGATAATCAAGATAAACTATCAAATGAAGAACTAAGCATTTCTGTCAAATATTCTATTCGATTTTTTTTTTTTTATTTATTTATTTAAGTGAACCTTAAAATTTAAGTGCCGGTGGTGGTGGCCGAGCGTGCTAATGCTACATCTCTTAGCACGCTGTGACGTCACCCGAGCCAAGGTTCGTCAGTTCGAATCCACCGGCCGACAACGTGTGGCTTGTCGTTAAAATAAAAAATACATCTTCTTGTATTTGCCACACTCGGGCGCTCTATGCTAGTCACATATTCGCCTTAAAAACAACTGACTACGAAAACCGGCAGTACGGCAGAGTAAAATCTGCGGCTCGGTGCGCCCGGTCCGCCAAATTCCTTCTAGGAATATTTGGGGGTCTATAGACTCCCAAAGGCGTGTAATTATTTTTTTTTAAATTTAAGTGAAAGCAGTGCAACTGGCTGTAATTGAGTAAACAAAGTAATGTACTTATTAATAGTTACTCTCTTAAGTTGAATTAGTAAAAATCTACTAATTTGTAGTGAATATTCACTTTTTGAAAATGTCCAATGTATACCACTAGTAAATAGTAGTTATTCACTTTTTCAATTAGTGAAACTTGTCACATTTTTAATTAGTGAATTTTTTACTAATAAAAAAGTAAAATTCACCAAATGAAAATGTGATTTATTTACTAATGAAATAGTGAAAATTCTACTATTGAAAAAGTAAATTTTCTACAAATTATTTGGTTAATAATAATTTATTGAAAACGTAAAAATTCACTACATTTATAAGTTAAAGAAAATTAAATTACTAACTGCTTCTATTTTTTGTCTTATTCGGTGTCCATATCATCGCTATTGTATATAAAACAAAAATAATTGACATATTTCCAAATTTCTAACCTTAAATAATTTACGTCAGTAGTGATACTGAAAAAGAAAAAAACATTGGAGTTAATTTATATTCAGAATTAATGTGGACTTATAACATAGTTGAAATGTGACAATAATACGGAAATTACAACAACAACAATCTTCTCAATGTTCTATACAGGAACCAAGTACACACACGCGTAAAACTTATACTGTTGACACGGTGGCGCCACTGAATCGCTTGAGGACTACTAATTCGATAGTAGCTTTAGATCTTATCACCATTTTAATTAGTAGAAAACAACCGATTAAAAAGTGAAGCTATTACCTTACTAAAATTTTAGTAGATTCAATCTTAAACTACTAATTTTTATGTAGTTTTCATACTTACTATTTCAATTAGTGAATATTCTACTAATTCAACTTAAGAGAGTAGAGAGCTAGGGTGCAAAATGATGTCTCATTTATTCCAGTGACAGGAATGGATTTTTTAATAGATTATGTCATGATAAACATTAGAAAAAGAAAATTAGATTTGGGAACGGGTGGAAACTATAGATGGCGCCGATGTGAATGCGCCGATTTTAAGAGTATTTGATGACATATTTTTTACAGGCTAATATTCAGTTGAAATTATACACTTTGGTGTAATTAAGAAATAAAAATGGTAGACAGAAGTTTTGGCCAATGCGCGACAAAACCGGTCAAAGTACGCATTTTTTTTGGTGTCGTGTAACATATTACTACTTGTTCACGAAGAATACATGACAAAAGAAATATTGACAGAAATTATTGCTGGTTGCTCGTTGGTGACAGAAGCTCTGAAAATGGACTGGTGTAGGGATCAACAACCACCCTTAAAATCTGCGCATTCACATCGGTGCCATCTATAGTTTCCACCCGTTCCCAAATCTAATTTTCTTTTTTTCATGTTTATCATGACATAATCTATTAAAAAATCCATTTCTGTCACTGGAATAAATGAGACATCATTTTGCACCCTAGCTCTCTAACTCTAAGGCGTGATAATATATTTATGTTTTATTTATTTTATTTTACTTTACACTAAACCTGGTACTGGGTGTAAAGTCGAAATAGATTAAAAAGATCTGGTTCAATAAGTGTAAGTTAGATCTAATCCAAATGATAAATATAATATGCCTAATGATTGAAGATTTATTTGTTATTTCCTTGGTTCTTGATAACTATCGACAGGATAATTAAAAAAATATCGGATCAGAAAATTATATTCAGTCTAATTATTACCATTTGTGGAATATTTATTGGGAACTTCGGGTCAGGATTACAACCTATAAAGTATAATTAATTGAGTAAGCAGTTGGCACTTGTTCAAACATGTTTGATAAAAAATAGTAAATAAAAACACTTGGTTGTTTCAAAGAAAATATTTATATTTAATACTTGATGCGCATTTCGGTTTTTACACCATCGTCAGAAGTCAGACTTCTGACGCTGGTGTAAAAACCGAAATGCGAATCAAGTATTAAATATAAATATTTTCTTTGAAACAACCAAGTGTTTTTATTTACTATTTTTTAACCTATAAAGATTGGTCGCTAGATGTCAATAGTGCATCATTCCTCCCAATTTATTTAAAGTACCTATAATAAAAAACAGTATAGGTACTATTCGGCTTCAAATGTATTAACAAGAATTATTTAAAATCAAACAAAATGTTGAAAGCTATTAATCAACAAAATATTAAATAACAAAAATTTGGTAATTTTACAAAACTGATTTTTACAAATTTATGACATGTAACATTTTCCTTCGTTGTGTATGAAATTTGAAATGCTTATAAGTCCTTTATGGTCTATATTTTGCAATATTTGCCAAATTAAAGATTTGTCAAATAATTGTAGAAATGTCCGGCAGGTGTGCTACTGCATTATTCATCCCTAAAGTTACTACATGTATAAAGTATCGCTATGCGCACAATCCATACGTTTTGCCACAAAATGGCAATTGTTTTAACAATGTTTTTATCTACCTACTGCGACTGCAGTGAATGTGTTATTTTTAATTAATCTAAAATTACGTTTTCCAAAAAAAATCCTTTATTTTATACAGGGTGGTCCATTTAAAGTGTTATCAGGAAATATCTCGGTAACTATGAATTTTACGCAAAAATGACCTAGACGAAAAAGAATCGTACAAAAGGGGGCCATAATAACGAAATATTGGTTTTGTCCTAGATGGCGCTGTTGTCGCTAAATCATGGTCAACTCAATTTTTTTAAATGAAAACCCCTATTTTTTATTAGATTCAGATTCCTCGTTAAAAAAAAGAAGAATTTATTTAGTTCACTTTTTCGTCAGCATGATAGATGACGCTGTAATCGCGAAAAATGATGTTGCTTTCGGACGTTCCTGTATTAGAGCTTATGCGCGCGGCTGTGTGTGTGTGTATTATTTGAGTTTGTGTGCGTGTGAGTTTGTTAGTTTTTGTTTGTGTGCGTGCAAGCGCATCCACCAACATGCACATCCAAAATTACAAATAGTCTCATTACATTCAATTGCCATTTTTATAAAATATGGTTCATCTGATTGTTTACATTCTGTCTAAAATCATATGGTGTAAATTTAAATTGCATTTTATTTTAGATTTTAATTAAATTAAGCATAAGCTCTAATACAGGAACGTCCGAAAGCAACATCATTTTTCGCGATTACAGCGTCATCTATCATGCTGACGAAAAAGTGAACCAAATAAATTCTTCTTTTTTTTAACGAGGAATCTGATTCTTTAATAAAAAATAGGGGTTTTCATTTAAAAAAAAATGAGTTGACCATGATTTAGCGACAACAGCGCCATCTAGGACAAAACCAATATTTCGTTATTATGGCCCCCTTTTGTACGATTGTTTTTCGTCTAGGTCATTTTTGCGTAAAATTCATAGTTACCGAGATATTTCCTGATAACACTTTAAATGGACCACCCTGTATACAAATAAAATATAACTTGCCATTAAAAAAATTCTAACTTCGAGTCACAACTTGAGAACCAGCCCCTTTGTACTGCACATTTTTACTTAGTGATTTTTTTTGCTAAATCCATTAGTTAAAGAAATAATTGAACTTATTCGTTTTCTTGAAATACCATGTATTGCCTATTTGATAGTATTTTGACTTTTTCTTTTTTGTATATAGTTTATAGGTAAACGAAGTGCTGTGTTGTATGAAAATATAAGAAGAATATCGTCGTACTGTGAATTTAAGAACCCGAATTCGATCCCCACATCCGACAAACTGATTTTCACCACATGAAAATTTAGCTTTCCGTCCACTAACTTCTTTAGTGACTTTAATTCCACCGTTTCTAGGCACACTTTAGGAGGAATAAAATTGACTGAATTACTCAACCTATTTGCCTAGTGTAACACGACGGAGATCTGTACATCGCGAATGCGTATCGTTTCTCTGGATGTCGATTCTTAAAACGTAATTAAACCGGAAGCGATTATTATTTGGTTAATAATAATGCGCACACATAATAAAACACAGATAACTTTATTAATTAACAAACTTAATAGACTAATGAGTAATACAATAAAATACAAGCCAAAGCGTAAAATACTAAATATCCGCGCGAAAAGCGGGAGCGGATGCGTTCTGGTCACATCTTGACCAGCGGAGGAGGCGAACGTGACATCACTGCCGCTACGCAGTGTTGCCAACTAACGTTAACAAAAAGTCTCTAGATTGCATTTAAAAAGTCTCCAGAATATCTCTAGATTATAACTTTTAAAAACCTCCAGATATCTCTAATAAAAAATAAAAATTCGCCAGAATATCTCCAGATTATATATATATTTTTTATATTTCATATATCTATAATAAAAACTGCAACAAATAACATTTTATATACATTTGTATATTTATAATTTTTATTTTATAGCAAGACTAATATATAAATTTACAATATCACATAACTTTACAATCAGTTTGCATATCAAGTACCTATTACGAGTATAAGGTAAACTTGGAACTTGGAACGAAGTTAGATTATTAGTTGAAATCACGTAATACAAACAGAAAAAAGATTCCTGTTTGAATTATTTATATAATATTTTGTTTTCGTCCGAAATCACAGTTTGGGGGAAAATATCTCCAGAAATGTCGCTAGTAATGTATCTAAAACTCTAGATTTGCGACATGTCGCAAATTCTTTTAAAAAGTCGCGTTACGATAGTTAATTTCTCTAGATTTAGCGACAAAATCTCCAAATTGGCAACACTGCCGCTACGCTCAAAAACAGACGCTATGTTTTTGAGCGGGGTGAAGGGTGGTATTTTCGGGGGTGCAACGATGGCTGACGACTGCAGATAACCGCACATATTCGTTGTCACGATAAGATTCTTCCTCAGGATATCTACAGTCAACTCAAAACCACTTTGTTACCCTAGTATAACCATGGTTATTTCCTATATTAATTGCCAATGGCAACACACTGTATACCTTTGAGCAAAATTATTAAATAGGTTAGGTATTATGTATATCAGAAAAGATTGAAGATTATTTTAGTGACTGTATCTATTCCTGCTGTGACGTATCTGGTTTTGAGGTTGGTACCCGCATATAGTGAATAAATAATGTTAAAAAAATATCACACTCTAAGATCTGTTTTATATTTTATGAGTTGTCACAATGGTAGAAATAAATTACAATTTAATTTATCTCGTAACATTGTATTATTTTGTTGTTCTAATTTTAGTTGTAAAGGTGTGTATATGTAATAATGATAATAGCACAATATCATTTTTGATATTAGTACCTACTACTTGACTATTACAAATGCGTTGCATTTATATAGTTATTAGATTTATTTATGAATCTGGTTATATATCAATAGTGACATTTAAATTACATGTCATAGCAACACATCCAATAAATTATACAGAAATTAATGTACAATATACATATTACAATTTATACAATCAATAAATTGTTTTACTATTTGATACATGAACAATAGATAAATAAATCAACGGCAAAGTATATTTACAGGGAATCATAACCTTTCAAGCTTCAAAAAATCTATGTTTACATCAGTAATACATTTTAATATTTTATGCTATCTGAAAGCGCAACGAATTCAAAGGACATATTAAATGAAAACATACAATTTTTACAACTTCTGTCAGATAAGTTCTTGCAAACGAATACTTATTTTTAAGTTTTCTTTAATTTTCATTTCATTGTACTAAATACAATTAAAGAATAGGAGTATTTTGTAAGAGATCAAATAATTGCAAAGCTTTGATTTAAAATTTAGCTCTAAATAGTTATTTTTATAACAAGTGCCGAAAAAGGTTCGTTACGTGCAAGTGCAGAATTTAACGCACGAGACTTGCCGAATGCGGAAATCTGCATGAGCACGTAACCTTCTTCGACACGTGTTATAAACAACATTTTTCCTACAACTGTGCGATTAAAAGTTTACCGTTGTTGAGTTGGAGTTGGATATTCTATGATTTTCAATTAATCTGTCAGAAATGCTTGACAACGTTGCACGGGTAGACAGAGATGGTCGCACGCGTAAACAGAGTTGGTCGCAGGCGGAGACAGAGATGGTCACACGAATGACAAAGCAAGAACTATGAAAGTTATTATTTCTATCAGTAAAATATATTAATTTTAATACAAAAAAAAATATTACAGCATTTTATATTTATTTATTTGTTGTTACAGTTGATAATAATTACTTTGGTGCATATTTCTCATTTTTCTTATGAATTGTCAACAGGATGTATCGATAATACAGTTACGTTTCGTACCGACTGGTAATATCATGCTGCTTGTAGTTCTCGCCTTGTTGTCATAGCTTCTGCTGTGTAAAATCTTACACTGCTATTGGTTGGCATGAAACAAAAATTTTGTTATGTTACTGAATTTCATAAACTAGTTAAATAGTTTTAATTAATATATTCAATGTTATTGTTAATTATACGATATTTACAGTGAAATGTTAATTCTGTTAATAACCTATACCATACAAAAATGTAATAATTATTTTTATAAACTTTTTAGGTTACCTATACTTTTGTATGAGACTGTCATGATAGAACCACCTTAAGATCGTGATTCCTCTTAAATGTGATATTAAAATCCCTAAATATTTTTATACTAAACAACGATTAACAAAACACACCTTATTTTTTCTTTTAGGAGAAAAATGTCATCATTATAATTTCCTCAGTCTCAGCATCGTTCTCCCTAAGGGGCAAGTTCTAGAGTCCTGCAAGTCCTTGACGGCCCTTAATCCTGGCGGCGCTCCTACCCTTACTAAGCGTCGTTTTAGCTCTGTGTTATAATAAACGCAAAATGCTTCAGGGAGCTTCATGCTTCACCGTTTCAGCGGTAACTGCCATGCAACGTTCATTTGCAGAGTGAAACATTATCGTAAATGTTTTTCTCTCTTCACGCTTTACGATGGTTTGAAATTCTCCTTATTTAGGTTACGTATTACGTGCTGATGAAGACTATTTAGGATATTATGCTGGATGTTGTTGGCTGTTTTTGTAACGGGGTTATTGGTGATGGTGGTGTTGATTACCAGGGAAATGGCTTATTTAATGTTGGCTGCATTGGAAATGAGATATTTTCGTATTATGAATAAAATATTACCTTTCTTCATTGTACTTTCGTAAACATGATTATTTTGTAAATAATCTGCCGTGTCAAATGGTTTGCTAGTTACGTCATTTTTTGAAACATTTATGAGATTAACGAAAAACAAAATACTTTTTCTACAAAAAATAGACATCTCCAACTAGCAGAAAGTTGATGAAGGAGGAGCTACAGTGTTGTGTACTTGTGATGGCAAGGATTAATTTGCACAATAAAACACACAAGTACAAACTAAATATATCTTTATTTACTGTGGTTGTTTATTTTGTGTAACTCTACGCTGTTTTCTGTTGCTGCTGGATTGCGAATGAATCGGAAAGTGAATAGGAATGAAAATAAGTTGACTGAGCTGACTGAGTGATGAATGAGGAATGAGGGCGTCTTCTTGGACGGGTCTGATTTTTATAGCATTTCAAGTAAGGGCCAGGGGAAAAGGGCAGTTTAGAAAGTTAAGGGTTGTGATGTTGCTGGATTTAGAAAGCGGATTGGAATTTAGGGTTTTTATGGCGTTAAGGAATGCTTTTGTATAAAAGTAGCTTTCTAAAATATGTACAGAACTTGTAGTAAGAATTACATGACTTAAACTTAAACTTAAATATAAGAAAATTAAAATGATTAATACATAACTAGACTTATATCTAACATGCATTAACTTAATTTAAAACAAGAAAATAGAACTACGAATAATTATAACTTATAACTAATAAGAATGCGGGGTACACAACAACAGAAGTAGTATTAACGTAGTGAAAATGTTTATCGGCAGTGGGAATCGAACTAGGTTTCTCAGGAGCCACAGGCCGACACGATACCACTTTGCCACCTACTCCATAAGAATAAGATTAGCTAATCCAAAATTCAGGATTTTTTTCCTCTTTGAGAATCGGTCTGTATATTATTAACAAGTATGGGGCAGGTGGCTCAGTGGTATCGAGTCGACCTGTCGATCCTGAGAACCTTGGTTTAATTCCCACAGCCGACAAACATTTTCTCCATTCCTGTGGCTCCCTCACCACTAACATCTTTGGGGCCGTGATTTGACGGCTGGTAACCGCATTTCACGAGCATAAATATATCACTTACCGAGATCTGCTTCGGCACAGTGCCACACCCAGTAATGGGTAAAATGCGTGATGATATATTTATTTATTTATTTTTTATTTAAGTATGAGTGAAAATAATAATTTGTACTGAAAACTATGCCACATTTTCAACTACACCTCATCCACGCATACATCACTTATTTCCATTTTTCCATCGATCACGTCCAATCTGTGTCCGTCTCTCGTAGCCGCCGCGTGATGCTGCGTGACGCGGCGTTTCGCGGCTGGACGCGAGTCGCGCTCCGCGTGATTGATGTAGCGGCGTGCGGCGTGCGCTAGCGTGTGTTATTGCCAGCAGCCGCCGCTGATGTGTTAAGCCGAGACGTGAATGCCGCTCAATGGAGATTTATCGTTAGGTTTATGGCTGATATGACGGTTCCGGATGAGTAGCGGACTATTGTTGTATGGGAGAGATGGTATGTTGTGGTTGAGTGAAGAAGAGATGCTGGAATTTGAGGAATGGCTAAGTACTGTTGGAATTTATACAGTTTTTCTTGATTTTGTAATAAATGTTACTATTTATAGCGATTGTACCTTCGGCTCAAATCATTCTATGTTTTGCAAGAGTTAAGAGACTTGTTTCCTCTTTTTTTTAGAACAAGAATGTCAAATGCAATTGAATCGAAAACCATTTTCCATACAAGTAAATATCTGTGAGCCGAAAAAAATTTTTGATAAAAAAAACTGCATTAATTATAATCGAAGGAAAATAAAAGATATAGGCTCGAATGTATAAAGCGATGTCAACTATTTTGTTAAGGTAGTACTAGTGTGACGGTGGCGCCATCGGTTGTAATGTGGCGAAACTGACGCTCAAAAAAAATATAAAAATTGAATAAAATAAGTGTTTTATACCTATTATGATTTGAATATCATGAATTGTTAATAGGATGATGGTCTAGTGAATGTTCAAATACCATACCACCGTGTGGTGTTGCCATTATAAATTGGGATTCTTAATTTTTCGTTAAAAACAAGGCTTTGCATGGCTATATATCCATTACTAAACGATAAAAAACTTTCTCCTTCTGATACAATATACATGGATAGTTCTAGAACATCATACTAGTTTTTCAAATGAAACTGCAAAATTTTAAAGGTACACAAACCAAATATGTGCGATTCTGAGTGATGATCGCCATAAGCTCCGTGTATAAGAACTCAACTTTACAAGCGAATATATTTGTTCACAGACGATGAATATGTTTCATATGTTAACAAGATGTGTATGACTATCTAATATTTACGTGCGCCAAATTGAATTTAGAACTGCAAGTTTTTTGTTCACGCTAGTATTACCTTAAGCTAATTCTAGCGTGAAATTTTTACAGATAAATAATCTCTTTGATAATTACAGATAATGGGGTAGGTGGCTCAGTGATATCGAGTTGGCCTATAGATCCTGAGAACCCTGGTACGATTCCCACAGCCGACAAACATTTTCACCAATCTAAAATTACCCCTGTGGTTCTCCCACCACTAACATCTTTGGGGGCCACTTTTACCGCATTAAAATTACTCCTGTGGCTCCATTATATCTTTGATAACCGTGATAAATATATCACTAACCGAGATCTGCTAGGCAGAGTGCCGCACCAGTAATGGGTAAAAGACGTCAAGACATATTTTTATTTTATTATATATAATTACAGTTTCAGGAAATATTCAAATAAATACGAGTACTTACAAGTATTTTTGTGCTGGCAGTAATAGTATAGTAGGGTTCTTTGAATAAAATAAATGACAATAATAACAGAGAAAAGGCATAAAATTAGACTGAACGGCGTAACATACAATACAGCTATATATTTATCACACCTTCAAAAAAAAACAATCTTCCTAATAGATATTCAAACATCACAGATCAATCGATAAAATCTTCAACGATATTTTCATTCCATTTCCTTATTACTTTACACGTTTTGGCTGTAAGCGAAATTGCCATATACAGTTAATTATCCAACACGTACATTCTTCCTGCATGAAACAGTGGCTGTCAAGCAATATAAAAACAACTCACACATCCCTATACAAAAAGAAAACTTTTAGAGTTTTTCCTTTGAAGTTAGAAAAGCATTCGAAAGTTTCAGTCCATTTTGAGGGTTTCAGTGAAACATTTGAAGGACTTCTGGTACAGTGGTCGCATCACGTCCTGTGATGTGCTCGTCCAGCCGACAGGAACCGGATGGGTTACACCGACACGAGAACGCGACGTTCAGAATAAGAATGGTGTAATAATGTACACCCGCCTTTACCTCGCACGACAGAGCCGGCTCTAGGCAATAATTCAGAAGCTCAAAACCTAATAATTAGAGAGCAAAAAGATGTCTCATTTTTTCAAATGACTGAAATGGTGTTTTTAATAGAATATGTCATGATAAACATGAAAAAAAGAAAATTAGATTTAGAAACGGGTGGCAACTATAGATGGCGCCGATTTTAAGGGTGGTTCTTGATCCCTACACGAGGGCACGTTCAGAGCTTCTGTCAACAATGAGCAACCACCAATAATGTCATGTATTCGTCGTGAACAAGTAGTAATATTTCAAAAACCATAAAAATTGCCTACTTTGCCAGGTTTTGTCGCGCATGCGTCACCGGCCAAAACTTCTGTCTATCATTTTTAATACTTAATTATACCAAAATCTATAATTTAAACTGAAAATTAGCCTGTAAACAAATATGTCAACAACCACCCGTAAAATCGGCGCATTCACATCGGCGCCATCTATAGTTCCACCCGTTCCCAAATATAATTTTTTTGTTTTCATGACATAATCTATTTAAAAAATCATTTCTGTCACTGGAAAAAATTATACATCATTTTGCACCCTAGCTCTCTAAATATAAAAATTATCCATTTATTAATATCGATCTCTAATAAACGGACATTCCTGTTAATATAATTTTTTTCCGGTTTATCTATGTGAGGTATATGACTTATATTTTTGTATGCAATTTGGTACCAAAATTGGTTGTTGGACATTTCTGATTTGCAAAAAAATTTATTTATCATGAAACTTGGGATATACGAGGGCAGGGTGAAAAGTCCCTGAAAAATAAAACAGATGGCGCCACAATCGCAAATCTCATGTGACATTTGTGATGTACCATCTTTAACTAGAACGCATTAAAATTTTCAGACTGATATATCATTCAGTTCTATTTTGACACCCATCGAAAGCAAGCAACCTTGAAGATTTTTGAAAATATGGAAAAATGTTAATTTCGCGTCTTGATTAAACATTATTTCCTGCGTGAAAAAAACATTACGCAAACCAAAGCATCGCTTGTTAAACATTATGGGGACTCCTCACCATCGATTGGAACCATTCACAAGTGATTTACTGATTTTCATTGTGGTAGTACGACCACAAAGGACGCCGAACGTTCTGGTCGTCCAATTGAGGTTACAACGCCAGAAATCGTCGATAAAATCCATGGTATGATATTGGACGATCGGCGAGTTAAAGTGCACGAGCTGGCTGAGGCTATGAGCATCTCAACCGAACGGGTATGGAACATTTTGCATAAATTTTTGGATATGAGAAAGCTATCTGCCAGATGGGTGCCGCATTTGCACACCGCACCGGCGCACTGGTCCGCAGTCGCAATGGCAAAATTGCATGAATTGCGCTACAAATTGGTTCGTCATCCACCATATTCTCCAGATTTGGCCCCCTGCGATTTTTATCTATTTCCAAACTTGAAGAAATGGCTCGGCGGAAAGAGATTTGGCTCCAACGATGAGGTCATCGCTGAGACAAACGCCTATTTTGAAGGATTGCCAAAATCGTTTTATTTGGAAGGGATCGAAAAATTAGAAAAACGTTGCACGAAATGATCGAGGAGATCATGTTGAGAAATAAAATATGTCTTGACCAAATAAATCATTTCTTGTTTCATTTTTCAGGGACTTTTCACCCTGCCCTCGTAGTAACAGTATATTTATCATGCTGTAATCCAGCAAAATAGGGTAGCACGAACCTTTGGTATATTCAGTAATCATTTATTATTTGATGGAGTAGATGGCACAGTGGTATCGTGTCGGCCTGCGGATCCTGAGAACCCTGGTTCGATTCCCACTACCGACAAACATTTTCACCACATTAATACTACTCCTGTGGCTTCCCCACCACTAACATCTTTGGGGGCCGTGATTTGATGGCAGGTAACCATACTTCACGCGCATAAATATATCACTTACCGAGATCTGCTTCGGCAGAGTGCCACACCCAGTAATGAGTAAAAAGCGTGATGATATTTTGTTTTTATTTATTTATTCAATTCTTGCAATTAATCTCCGCAAAACATTCCCATTCTGGCAACATCCACATTGAAAGTAAAATTTATATGTTTAAATTCGTTTTTGTATTTGCAACGCACCCCTAGATGCGATGCTGTTCGCGTTTACATCGTCAGACTCGTTGGCTTCCTGGTTCTTGGCTGTTTCCAACATCTAGAGCACTGTGAAAACACTCCTTCGTTCTGTGCTGCTCTTTCTTCTTTTTTCGTTTGTTTTATTTGTTAGTGACCGGAGTGGAGCACGAGAACATTGTTTGTTATTTGTTGTTATTGTTTGGTGAACAAGATAAGCTTGTTGAATTAAAACTTGTTGTTTTTGTTTCTTGATAGTTATTCTCATGTGATTACAAAGCTATAAAACGAGATATTGATATTTATTATATAAGTTTTATTCAGTTTTACATCGATAAAGCAGGTTATATTTAGTTTTCTTTGGGATTTTGTACTATTTCAAAATTAAGAATTAGTTCTTAATTCATTTTAATAGAATATTGAGTTTACTACGACGTTAGTTGTCGTTTATAATTTGAAATAAATAATGTAACATTTAATTAGTATTTTAAGTAAATACTTAACAAATGATGCAATCAAATTGAATTAAAATTGGAATATCGCCAGGATTTGAACCTGATACCTATGAACTCCGGTCATGCTTTAACCGAGGATTTACTCACAGACAAAATATATACGTCTAACTAAACGTATTCAAATGGTAACGCTATTTATTATTAAAATTTGTAGTTCTGGACGAGTCCGTATTGCATCGCTAATATCGATTATTAGTTCATGAACCATAAATTAATTATTAACAATTTTTTTACCATTTAAAATTGGTTTTTTTTAATATCATGAGTTTCCCTATTTCTAATCACAGATTCTAATAATAAAAATCTGGTGTGGTCATCACACGACTTTCTTATATACAGCATATTTCATATTAAAAACGCTGAATTGAACACTTATGACTTGCTCCTTGCGTTTGACAATTATTATTTGACATATACATGTTTTTGTTTTTTGTTTCTATTGCTACTATGATTATTGAAATATATTATTAAATATATAAATTAGTTTTTCTCAAAATTAGACGCATATACAGGAAAATTGCAAATAACATTTTATGTTCCAAATATTTTTGCTAACATCTTTTATTTGAAACTTTTTTTCGTAACTGATTCCATTTTTGAAATAAATGGAATTTATTGTTTTGTGTGTCCAGTAAACTTCCTCTTCGTATTTTCATGAAACTTATAATTACCAAGTTTCGTTAACAAATCTTATCTCGTTCATGAGATATTGCACGACCGGACACACATCCATCCATCCATCCATCTATCCATCCACACACACAGACATCATTGAGAAAATGATCAAAACAGATTCAGTGGACCTCAAAACATGTATTTCCGCGAAAATCTCGTCAACGATTTTTTTCACGATTCCAATAATTCCTTATACTACGTATAAGAAAGTAAAAAGGGGGAGAGGAGCATCCTCCCAAAGGTACCTGTAGCTACAGAGGTTAGCGAACACCCGATTGAAAAACGCTGATAAAAATTTGAAAGGAGTATATTTGTCATTTTTTATTTTAGAGACGCTCGCTTTATTTCTATTATCTAATGTTGTCACTGAATTTGAATGAGTCATATTTATCTTCATTTTCCTCCTCATATTAAAAACTTTCCTTGTTATAATTCTTTAATTTATTCTGCTGTTTAATTCAGCTTCACTTGATAACTACATGATAAACAAATTACGACAACAATTTAATAATTCTAATCCTCCAACCAAGTTCCCAAACTACACATTTATAAAAACACGTGTCTAAATGATCCTCAACATCAATCACAATCTACCGCTGTCACCGCCCTCTACCTCCTTCAACAACTATCCCACTACCGTTAGCGAACCCATCCTTTCGCAAATATAACCTCACATCTCCGTGAGTTCGCTGAACGTCCGCACGGCGCTGCCATCATAAATCACACGTGCGTCCACGGCGTCACGTGTCACGTGGGTACCGGAAGTGACGCTCGCTTCCGGTTAGCAGCGAGTTGGCGCCAGTGTTAGTGTTAGATGTTAGAAGTTGTGGACAGGATGTGCAAATGTTAGGTTATTGGCTTGGTGGAGATTGGCTGATGAAAATTACGGAAATGGGTCTATTAGATTAGCCGTATTGTCGTGTACGAAATACTAGTATTATGATGAGTGTTATTTGATGCTGGCGTTTGATTCCATGTATGAGATGAAAATATTATTTTTAGAAAAACACATTACATGAATGAACTGTCGACGTTCATATGAAGAACGAGATGATATATTTATTTATTTATTTTATTATATATGAATCATAATTTTATTAACTGTACCATTTAACAAACAAATTAAATAAAGATACAACCACAATAGGAAATAAAAAAAGAATGGACACAGAAATAGAAAATGTAGAATATTTAATTATTAGTTAAAAAAATGGCAAAAATCAATTGAAAACTACAGGCGGATTTTGAGAAACAAAAAAGCGAGCGACCGAGTTTTAATTGAATGATATACAGTTTGTCCGCGCTGTGGTGATCGGTACGTCATCAAACAAATTCGTCTTGATTAAATTTTAGAAAGTAGAGAAAATTTTGTGACGTCATATAGGTTTTTAAATAGTCATGATGAACAAGAACTGTAAGTTAATATTAGTTTAAAATTTCAGTTTTGTGATAAATAAAATATTAGAAACTTTTACTTTCTTATACACAGTATAAGGAAGTATTGGAATCGTGAAAAAAAATCGTCGACGAGATTTTCGCAGAAATACGTGTTTTGAGGTCCACTGAATCCGTTTTGATCATTTTCTCAATGATGTCTGTGTGTGTGTGGATGGATGTGTGTCCGAGTGTGCAATATCTCCTGAACGAGATAAGATTTGTTAACGAAACTTGGTAATTATAAGTTTCATGAAAATATGAAGAGCTGAGTCGATTTTGAATGAAATTGAGAAACCGGAAGAGGAAGTTTACTGGACACACAAAACTATAAATTCCATTTATACTAAAAATACAAGTATTTGGGTCGAGTAATAAAGGTTACCGGACAACATATAGGGAAATCTGGCTTTTTTTAAATTTTTTATCCTCTTATTTAGAAAATTTTGCAGATTTATTGACATGAAAATCAAACAAATTCACAAAATTATGACCAAGACAACTACAGTAAAAATGCTATATTTTTTTGTCCTAGAATCAAAAAACGATGATGTATAGTAACGTAAACATTCCTAAAATAGCGTCCCTCTTCTATTGAAAAAATTGAAATAATAGTGCCATATTCAAGTGGGTGAAAAAAATATTTACGTTTTCATACATACGTCGTCTTTTTTTGTCTTAGGACCAAAAACAGTATTTTCACTAAAGCTGTCATGGTAATAAATAATATTCCTAAAAAAGTTGAAATAATAGTGTCATATTGAAGTGGGGAAATAACTCTACAATCTGTATAAATCCAGTTTTCGCTACCAGCATTTCATCTACTACTAATTTATTTACTTACTTACATATAGGCTATGTTGTATTCGAAATATAATTTTAAAACTAAATTTATTACAAGTTCTGGTAATTAAATAAATTGTAATGGAACAATTTTAAATAATTAAATTACAATTCTCCGATTATATAATGAATGGAGAAATGGCGTGACAAACTGACGTCCGGATTTCTTGCATAGTTTCATTAATATTATGAAACTTTTTTGCATTAAAAATATCCATCTTTATTACATTTCTGCGCATCCATTAGTTTAATAAACTGGTTTTTGTTCGGCAGCAAAAACCGTTCTAGGATTCACAATATCCGGAGGAACTATTGGATTTCTCACAATACCGGCGTGATGTCTATTTTTTACTTCTACAAAACGTACTTTAATCAATATTGTCTGCAGTGGACAAGCCTACTAGATGTCTAGACCTCGGAATTGTTGCCCAGTTGTAAGCTTCAGTCGTTCAGTCTTTGTTGCTGACCAATCAAATTTCGGTGGTGGTTTTATTGCAATCTTTACTACCCACAAAAAATCCTTTTGCAAGAGATTCTTTCATGTTTTGTTTTGGAATTCTTTGTTGCAGTTTAAAATTGCATCCGGTTTTTCATTATACCTTGTTTATTAATTTAAGGTAGTACTAGAGTGAAATTTTTTTTTGCTGATCTGAATGAAATTTGGCGCACGTAAACATTGGATAGTCATACGCATCCTGTTAAAATATGAAACACATTCATCGTCTGTGAACAAATATATTCGCTTGTAAAGTTGAGTTCTTATACACGGGGCTTATGGCGATCATCACTCAGAATCGCACATATTTGGTTTGTGTACCTCTAAAATTTTGCAGTTTCAATCGAAAAACTAGTATGATGTTCTAGAACTATCTATGTATATTATATCAGAAGGAGAAAGTTTTTTTTCGTTTAGTAATGGGTATATAGCCATGCAAAGCCTTATTTTTAACGAAAAATGAAGAATCCCAATTTGTAATGGCAACACCACACAGTGGTATGGTATTTGAAAATTCACTAGACCAACAACCTGTTAACAATTTATGAAATTCAAATCATAATACGTATAAAACACTTATTTTATTCAATTTTTATACTTTTTTGAGCGTCAGTTTCGCCACTCGACAACCGATGGCGCCACCGTCACACTAGTACTACCTTAAAGAGCTTGTTTCAAGCTTCAAGAAATAAAATATGAGGGTGGATTGAAAAGTTCGCGGCCTGATATAGAAAGGGGTAGAATTAGACTGACAACTATTTTTGTTTATATTAAGTGCAGCCATTAGAGTCTGCAAAGTTTTACTTTGAGGTAGTTCTAGCGTGAAAAACATTTTTACATACCCGAACGAAACTCGGCGCACGTAAACATTGGATAGTCATACGCATCCTGTTAAAATATGAAACACATTCATCGTCTATGAACAAATATATTCGCTTGTAAAGTTGAGTTCTTATACACGGAGCTTATAGCGATCATCACTCAGAATCGCACATATTTGGTTGGTGTACCTATAAAAATTTGCAGTTTCATTTGAAAAACTAATATGATGTTCTAGAACTATCCACGTATATTCTAATAAAAGGAGAAAGTTTTTTATCGTTGAGTAATGGATATATAGTCGTGCAAAGTTTCATTTTTGACGAAAAATTAAGGATCCGAATTTATAATGGCAACACCACATGGTGGCACGGTATTTATAAATTTACTAGACCAACAACCTGTTAACAATTCATGATATTCAAATCATAATAGGTATATATTATTCTCTCGTTTTTATTTCATACGGGATTTATATATATAGCATTATGTAGCAAATATCACACATTTAATAATCGAAGTTATGAAGAAAAAAGTGAGTCAAAATAATCATATTTTACGTCAATACGTCAGTTTTAGATAAAAATGTATTCATATTTTTCCTTCACTACTTCGATCATAAATCCTCTTATGACAAATTATCATGTAAAAATGTAACATTGTTTCTTCTATGTGTCATATAGAAAAAAAATCCTGTATAAAATATGATTTTCAACAAATTCAGATTATTTCTCAAGAATTAAATCGTTTATTATTATTCGAATAAAAAAAGTTAAATAGCATTTAAAGATACAACTCCGACATTAAACTTCACTGATTATTATGGGGTGGGTAGCTCAGTGGTATGAAGTCGGCCTGTAGATCCTGAGAACCCTGGTTCGATTCTCACAGGCGACAAACAATTTTTATAATTTTAAAAACTACCCTTATGGCTCCTCCACCACTAACATCTTTGGGGGCCGTGATTTGACGACTAGTAACCGCACTTCACGCGAAAAATAAATCACTTATCGAGATCTGCTTCGGAAGAGTGCCACACCTAGTAATGGGTAGAAGGCGTGATGATATATTCATTTATTTTATTTTTTGATCATTATAGTTCATCAAGTAGTTTCATAAAAGTAAAAATAAAAACATAGATATAGGATCTCATTTGTGAAACAGTATTACTCACGACAGTTTATTATTTCTAATGGTTTATAACTAATGAAAGCAACTAGATTAGTTTAGAATCAATCTGCTGAAGTTGTAAATCTTTGCCGAGAAGTAAATTGAATCATAGTTCCTTCGGATTTAATGCACCCTATAATGAAATTAGAGGCTGTCTGTAATCAGCTTTATATGTTGGGTGTAGATGGTGGAAGTGTCAATGTAGTAGAGAGAGTTATGTAGTTGAGTTAGGAAGTTGAAGTTTGCATGTTCCATGTTCTGATTCTGGTTCTGCTCCAAGCAGATTTAATCAAAGTTGGCATTTAAGAACGTGTTCGTTTGTTTTATTAGTTTTGACGAGATTTCAGTTGATTTTAATGTGTCATGTCCGCTTGTACTAATTTAGATTGTAATTGAATTTATGTAAAGATAAATTAGATGTGTATTTTCAAAATGCTACAACTCGCGTTCAAATGTTTGAAAGAGAAATTATATAGAAATGCAGAACTTGGCAGTTGTATTAAAATCACAAAGATGAAATTTGTCTCTGTCCTGTAATTGTTAACGTTTAACAAAACTTTTGTTTATTTTGTAAGAACAGAATTAATTAATTTTACTTTACTGCTGTCAGACATGTGGAACTTTTAGTGGGATTTGAAATTTGATAAATGGAACCAAACCTCATGGGCCTTGTTCAATCAAAATTACCCATAAATTAATAAGGTGAAATTTCGACTTTATAAAGATGCCCCATGAAAACATAGATGATTGACATTTGAAATAAGTTTTCCACTAACATTGCTTCCTTAAGGTAGTACTAGAGTGAAAAATAAATTTTAATATATTTTAGGAGAACATTTTTTGTGCCGATGGATTGCTAGCTATTTTTTATAAACCAAAAATTAAATTAAATAATGAATGCTGCAAGTAACATTTGTCTAATGTTATATAATGAATAAGTTCACCATGTGGTGTTTATAATTTAATTATTATTATATTAGAAATAACTATCAAACTAGTGGTACTAAAAATATTTATGTACGATAAACCATCCTTAATTTTGCGAATTTTGAAAAACAATACAGGGTGTTGACCGAACACGTCAACAGTTAAAATAATTTCGTAATATTATTATCTTAATTTATTTTGATAGTTCTGATAGAGAAAACGTCAAATCTTTGTTTCATTTTGTTGTTTAAATTCCATGACTGTCGATAGTTTAGAGGCAATTTTCGTAATTTTCAGATCTATTTTGTGGCGCTACAAAATACGCAAAATTAATTTTGTTTATTGATCAGAATTTTATGCCCTAAAACTTTGATTTGAAGCTTTTTTGCTTAAAATAATTAGGGAAGCAGGAAATTACAAAATTATGATTTTACAAGTTAAAGTCCTATGTTTGAGAGTTGCGATCACCACCCTGTATATTTTATCGGTGTGAACGCTAGCATTATTTGACAAATGACAGTGACTATTAATTGCAATTTGTAATTGATACATTTTTCTGTAAAGTACTTAAGGTAGTACTAGTGTGACGGTGGCGCCATCGGTTGTCGAGTGGCGAAATTGACGCTCAAAAAAATATAAAAATTGAATCAAATAAGTGTTTTATACCGATGATGTTTTGAAGATCATGAATTGTTAACAGGTTGTTGGTCTAGTGAATTTTCAAATACCATACCACCGTGTGGTGTTGCCATTATAAATTGGGATTCTTAATTTTTCGTTAAAAACAAGGCTTTGCATGGCTATATATCCATTACTAAATGATAAAAAACTTTCTCGTACTGATACAATATACACGGATAGTTCTAGAACATCATACTAGTTTTTCAAATGAAACTGCAACATTTTAGAGGTACACAAACCAAATATGTGCGATTCTGAGTGATGATCGCCATAAGCCCCGTGTATAAGAACTCAACTTTACAAGCGAATATATTTATTCACAGACGATGAATGTGTTTCATATTTTAACAGAATGCGTATAACTATCCAATGTTTACATGCGCCAAATTTCATTCGGATCTGCAAAATTTTTTTTTCCTACAACTGTGCGATTTCTTTGTTATTACGTAACTATAATTGCCTTGGTTACGTATGGAAAGTAGATGAATGCAGACCAAGTGCGTTTCCGAAAGCAAAGAAACACTAGTGCGGAAAGTGCTTCATTACGTAACTGTCAAAAGAATATTGTTTTGACAGCGATTTAAATTTCGCGCCGAGCGCGGAATTCATATTTTGCCACAGACGCTTATGAAAGAAAAAGATACGGTGAACCAGCGCTAGTAAATATGCAGTAGTATATTTTGACGTTTATAAACGTAACTTTAATTTGCAGTATATCTATAATCTGTAGACAATTAATAAAAAGAACCGAACAAAGTAAAATATATCGATAAATGGTTTTATTTAAAGAGTAAGTGAAATACTTCATATTTATTGTTTGTGTATATTATTAATACAGTTGTTACAGTTGCTTATATTGACAATGTAAAGTGGAAACTTTTGTGTCTAAAGAAACATTGATTTCTTCCGTACCTGTTCATATTATTACCAGTAATATTATTGGTAACAATTTCGGAAGCTTCAGAAGTACCAGCAGCAGGTTGATTGTCATTGTCGAAAATAGATCCAACATAGTATGATCCGGAGCTTCAATTATCTTTGGAGGTGTTAATGATAAAGAAGAATCACTCACTGTACTATTCCAATCAAGATGATTTTGAAGAAATTATTTTGACGTTAGTGAAATATTTTTAAATAACGTAGAACAATGTGCAAGCAATCAACAAACAAACCATAGCAACGCCGTAAAACATCGTTCTCATGTAATACGATATCATTAAAATTTTATAAATCTTATAAATTTTAATAATATTTTAGTGATTTACTAAATCGCACAGTTGTAGGAAAAATGTTGTTTATAACTATTTATTGCGACCGTGCAGAAAATAAATATTTCCAACTATCAGTTGAAAGCAGAAGGTTGACATATTTGTTGTTTTAAAAAAATCGATTTTATCGATCAACTAAACTTTAAAAAATTTAAGATCAGCGCGATTTTTTTTTTAAAAACAAAAAAAAGGGTTACAAGATTGGAAATGATAAATCTACTGTAACAATAAAATTAGTGTATTCAACGTCATATATACGATTAAACTGTAACAATATTGACAAAATTGAAGATAATCACATGCAACAGAAGACATCCCCTCACCTAAAATTATGTCTATTTCTGAAAACTTGATACAATTCTAAAAAAATTGATCTGATACAAGATGGACATATATCAAAATCATGAGGACAGAATCAAGAAATTGAAAGATTTAGTGACACAAATTAAACTAGATAACAGTAAGATGTAGAAGATCACCAAAGAAAAAAATTTAATAATTTAGCGGCGTAGAAGATTCCGAA
Organism: Pterostichus madidus; assembly: GCA_911728475.2. NCBI lineage: Eukaryota > Metazoa > Arthropoda > Insecta > Coleoptera > Carabidae > Pterostichus > Pterostichus madidus. The sequence goes on along the minus strand of OU452313.1, from coordinate 29,815,183 downwards.
AGTGAGACAGATTTGTCCTGGACAACTAACTACATAGCACTACATATTTAATTTTAGTTACACAACCCGGAGAAATAATAATTAAAGCCGGAGCCCGGAGATAACTCACTGAAACTCGGAGTCTCCGGGTCAAACCCGGAGAGGTGGCAAGCCTATTTGCGACCCATCGGGGGATCGCGACCCACAGTTTGAAAAACACTGACTTAAGTCATTCACGAGATTTTGCTCGTAGGAATTTAACTTAAGAAACAAAACATAACTCCAAAGAATGAACACCACCAAAGACGCCTCCACTCCGCAATGAAAATTTTATATAAAATAAATTAGACATTACGTACGCGTGTACGCATTTGATAACATTAATAACAACCTTAAAACATTTTACGTCTGGTTTTCCAGGACAATATCTTTCAGCAACGCGGTACTGAACTCGTTCCATGTTTACGAGGCTGCAGAGCCGTAAAAAACGAGAAGCAGGTATTGATTCTGCGTAAAACTGCGAATTACGGTGGCCGATGGCGACAAGACACAAGACACTAGCGATGAGAAGTTAGCTTGATCGCCGACAAAAAACACTATCAACCCTTGCGCAAACGTGGACATTTTATAGGCAATAGGATTTAGTGAAACTAAGGTTTTGTCATTTAGAAGAAGTGGGTAATGTTAATTAAATTTTGTGGGGTATAAAAGAGATGGAGCAATTTTATTATGGTAATGAATAATGATGAGAATTTTTATGGATATTTAGATTATGTAATATAAGGAAATCAATAGAGATGGAAGCAGAGCTGGGCAGTAGCTAGCTACTTTTGTAGCTTAGCTACTAGCTTAGCTACATTTACCTTAGCTGTAGCTGTAGCTTAGCTAACTGTGAAAAAATATAGCTGTAGCTTGTAGCTAGCTACTTTTTTTTCTATTAGCTTAAAAATAACGACTGAAGTTACTTTAAAAGCTACTTTTTGTAGCTTAAAGCTACTTTTTATAGCTTAAAGCTACTTTTTAAGCAGAAGGTCAACAAAGTACGCATGCGTACAAGCTAAACCCACACAAAATAATTATTTCTTGCCGTTTCTAACTGGCTCTAATACGCAAAAATACACAGTAGCTGCCAGATGGTATTTGCTATTTTTGATATTTATGTACATAATATTAAATTAACAGTCATTATAACAAAAGACTGATCATATGACAATGGCAAATTTAATTATTTCACAATAATTTAAAAAAGTAGCTTTAATATTTAATAGCTACTTTAACGAAAGCTTTTAGCTGTAGCTTAGCTACATTTTACAAAATATAGCTTAGCTACTTTTTTAAAGAATAGCTGTAGCTGTAGCTTAGTTACTTTTTTTAAGAAGCTTGCCCAGCTCTGCTCATCATGCACATTCGTACGGCCATCTATGAAAGCAGTCACCCATTTCCGTACCATCCCATCGCTCATAATGTTTTCTCCATACACTTCTCTGATCTGACGATGAATTTCAGCCGCTTCCACGCCTGAGTGTGGCACTCTGCCGAAGCAGATCTCGGTAAGTGATATATTTTATGCGTGAAGTGCAGTTACCAGTCGTCAAATCACGACCCCCAAAGATGTTAGTGGTGGAGGAACCACAGGGGTAGTTTTTGAAAGTATGAAAATTGTTTGTCGCCTGTGGGAATCGAACCAGGGTTCTCAGATCCACAGACCAACTGTGCTAGCCACCTCATTATTACTGCCTACTTTAAATATGCCATCCAATGGTTAAAAAGTATTTTTCAAAACTTGGTATTTATAAAGAGATTATTTGTCAATTTCCTATTGATGAGTGAGTATTTTAAAAATAATTAATACAATTTATAATTTTGTAACCGAGATCTGTTCCGGCAGAGTGCCACACCCAGTAATGGGAAGAAAACGCGATGATATATTTATTTATTTATAACACATATTAAAAATATAAATCAGTTCCAAAAGTAACTTAATAAAAAAATACACTGATTAATAAATAATATCTCACTTATACCTCACAAAATTCAGTAGCTATAATACCCCAAAATTGCCCTAAAAATCAGGTCCTGTTATCAGACAACCTATAATTTATTAAATTTTCTAAAACCTGGTGTTTCATTACGTAAGCTTGTCAAAACGAGTTTAAACCTCGTCCACAGATATAATAGCCGCGGTTGCAAAGAATAATAATCAATAAAAAATAGGCAGGTGCACTCAGCACAGTTGTGGATATTTTTTTCTTAAGTTTTGACCTTGTTCCAAATGCACAGCGGTTTCGCAGCGCCGCTCCGAAGTGGTCTTCTGAGGCTTTTCGCTCATTTTGAAGTTGAGGAATGAGTCGCCGAGGTAAATAATGCCTTCGTGTCGGCTTACGTCGTTATGAGAAAATTACTTAGGTGTTGTTAACTTGTAATATGTTACTTGTATTCTTATCTTGTTACGGATATTTTATCTTTATTAAAAAAGTGGATCGTGTTTTCCTTCTTATTATTATTTTTATTAAAAAAACATGGTGTTCCATTCGCATTGTAGGACAGAATTATGTTCAATTATTAATTTTCGTTCTTTCTTTTTGTTTGGTATGAAAAATACATGCATTAAAATGCTTGAAGATACTTTGATTACTTGAAATTGGTTACATTACAAATTTTTTAGAAGAATATTTCGTCAAGTTCATATATACTGAGATTTTTGTTTCTCCCAGCAGATTTCGTGAAATTAAATTATCATTTTGAAATCATTTCCCATTATTATTCATACACAATTTATTATGTGTTAGTAAACTCCATTCCCTGTATGAAAACGATGACATCATATGTGGACGAAGTTATAGATACGATGAAATATAGCTATCTTTTTTTCATAATATTATTCGTACCTATGCGTACCATAACGTATGTCTTAATAAGTAAAGACACACGTTTTATGTTTTTTCACGTTCTATCACATTTATTATTTTAATGAAAACGTATGACAATTCTTACTAATACGAAAATTTATATTTACTTTGTTCACATTTGTTTATAAAATAAAAATCGAGAGCTATGATAATGATTTTGTTATTTTCTCGCATGTTATTTCTAAGTTTGTGACATTTTTGATACATAAATACAGACTGAGAAATAAGAAATGGCTAGAAAAATTTTGGGTAATCAAATGCAGAAATGAGTTTGTCATCTTCATGATTATTTTGCATTGGAGTTAGACAATCGAGGATCTGTAATTAATTTAATTATAGTACAAAAGGTTATGTGCTTTGTTTTTTGTATTTTCATATATTATTTGTTTATATATATAATAATAATACATATAAAAATGTATGTATGTGTTTTATTTTACAAAATTACATATTTCAATAAGGTAGGTATTATATTTCGTGGATTAAGATAAAGTTACATTTAGTTTTTATTTAATATATGCAGAATTTGGTTTCATTTATAACCTAACTAAATTTTATAAAGTAATACATATTTTAATCTGACTTTTGAATTTTAGGTTATGTTTTAAAAATACCAATGTAAACGTTTTAAAAACAAAATCTTGTATCACATGGATACCGAATGTGACGTAATAGTTTTCATACATAGAATGAAGTATAGTACACAAATAATTATTTTTCAAATTCTCAAAATCTAGAACATAGTTCTTGAAGTGTATCTACATTTTAAATACCACTGGTCGGCCCTACAAATATTCATTTATGTGAAGTTGAATAATGAGTAAATTGAGTATTCTAGTGTTTGCAATTATAAAAATAAATAAATAAATATATCATCACGCCTTCTACCCATTACTGGGTGTGGCACTCTGCTGAAGCAGATCTCGGTAAGTGATATATTTTGCGCGTGAAGTGCGGTTACCAGTCGTCAAATCACGCCCCCCAAACATGTTAGTGGTGGAGCAGCCACAGGGATAGCTTTTTCAAATTATGAAAATTTGTCGCCTGTGGGCATCGAACCAGGGACCTCAGGATCCACAGGCCGACTTCATACCACTGAGCTAGCCATCCCATATTATAATTATAATTTAATTATTATTATATTAGAAATAACTATCAAACCAGCGATACTAAAAATCTTTACTTAAGGTAACCCATCCTTAATTCTGTGAATTTTGAAAAAAATATCTTTACTCTATGGAAAGCATATCATATATACGAGTGTACAACCTTAAATTCTTGTTTTCGAAGTATGAAAAAATTCTTGTTTTCGAAATATGAAAACATCTAGTAGAGCATCACGCTATATCCCCTCAAATGAGACGAAGAACGAATCCTTGACACATTACTGCACGCTAGATTCATTCTGCAATTAATCTTCACCAAACATTCCCATCCAAGCACACAACTTTCTTCTCATCCACATTCATAATTTCTTTCATAGAAACTTGTTTATTCCTTCCACTCGGAATCATTCGTTGCTATAATAAATCTTCAATCATATCCATCCATTTATTCCTATTGTTTCATAAAATATTCCACCTGTCTTTCATTTGACAATATTAACTTTTCTTAAAATATTGTATTTAAAATACCATTGATATTAATAATGGGGTGGCTAGTCGGCCTGTGGATCCTGAGAACCCTGGTTCGATTCCCACAGGCGACAAACAATTTTCATAATTTCAAAAACTATCCCTATGGGATGGCTAGCTCAGTGGTATGAAGTCGGCCTGTGGATCCTGAGGTCCCTAGTTCGATTCCCACAGGCGACAAATTTTCATAATTTGAAAAAGCTATCCCTGTGGCTCCTCCACCACTAACATGTTTGGGGGCCGTGATTTGACGACTGGTAACCGCACTTCACGCGCAAAATATATCACTTACCGAGATCTGCTTCAGCAGAGTGCCACATCCAGTAATGGGTAGAAGGCGTGATGATATATTTATTTATTTATATTTATCCCTGTGGCTCCTCCACCACTAACATCTTTGGGGGCCGTGCCGCACGTCACGTGCATAAATATATCACTTATCGAGATCTGCTTCGGCAGAGTGCTACACCCAGTAATGGGTAGAAGGCGTGATGATATATATTTTTATATGTGGTATATTCAGTTTTGATTCTGAGTGATGATCGCCATAAGACCCGTGTATAAGAACTCAACTTTACAAGCGAATATATTTGTTCACAGACAATGAATGTGTTTCATACGACTGGTAACCGCACTTCACGCGCAAAATATATCACTTACCGAGATCTGCTTCGGCAGAGAGCCACACCCAGTAATGGGTAGAAGGCGTGATGATATATTTATTTATTTATTTATTGATATTAATAAAAAACTGTTTTGTTTCAGGTAAGCACAATATTCCTTCTCGGTTTTACACGCAGAAATACGTAAGTAATCTACAAAATATTAAATAACAATGAAAATAGAATCAAACCTGGAAACTTCTAAGGTTACATCCATTGCATGAATGCACTCTACAGTCACCCTTATTAGAATAATATAAATATTTATATATTTCCATCAAAACAGACTCTCAGTCACGATATTTTAATTCAACTGACTCATTTTTATCTATAGAGGGTAACTTGTGACATGTACAAGTTGACACAACAGTGACTAACAATAACAACCCTCGATTATTTAATTAAGTCAACCCCTAATTTTCCACGATCTGTTTCGTGATAATTCACCCCATTCATCAACTCGAATGATCGAATCACGTTCATTATTTTAATGTTTTCATCTGTCTTCTGTTGCATATCCTAACTGAAATACTCAAGATGTCCAATTGTCAAAAAGAATTAATTAATTATATTTCCAAAAGACAGATCCTCGTATTTCAATTGTTTTAGTGTTCTCCATAGCCAGCTATAAACTTTGTCAAGTAATATTATTTCTGGCTGAAATATACGAGGAGACATCTTAGTATTGTATTAAATTTTATGCGTTGCGCTTTCAAGATGAATGTTTTGAATATTTGAATACATTTTGAGAAGGATGTACTGTTGGACTCTGTATTATATTAGTAAATAAGTAAATGGATTCTGTTATTCTGTTTCCTTGTTATTTAAATATAAATGCGACTTTGTACAAGCTGAATTTTAAATGCGTTCAAAGGAAGAAATATTAATTTTAATGGTTTGTTTTCCTGCTGAGTTTAGAGGAATTTGAGTTTGTTTCTAAAGCACAGTCGGAGTGTGTCAGTAGCAAAGAATGTTATTTATTTAATAGATAAATATAATTTGTTTTGTATGGTAAATATACGAGTGTAATATTACAACTTTAAAATTAAAGGAGACGGGAATATACATAAGATGGCAATTTCTTATAGACCTTGACAAAGAAATATGAAGCTCTGGCAAGTGTGTCGCCAGAATTTAAAATATTGTTATATAAATTATGATACGCAACAAAAAATAAATTTATATTAAATGGGTTTTTCACAACATGCACAGAAAACAAAACGTCTTTCTCACGAAACAATGAAGAAAATTAGTTTTTTTCTACAACTGTCAAAAAAACATGACTTTACATTGCTGGGGATAATGACTTTTTTTTATTTTCATTGAAATGCCAAATTTCAAATTCTTTGAAACTTAAAAAAATATATTTATCAAACATTTTTAGGTTTCCTTGATGACAACACATCAAATTTATATTATTTTTGATTTTTTCCTTTCAATTTACTTCAATGGGGTAATGGCTCAGTGGATTATGAGAACGATCTGGGCAGAGGCGGATATAAAATATTTCGGGCCCTAGGCAAAATATTTATTTAGGGCCCTTTAGGACATAAAATTCTGCATTTAATCCAATAAACAAAAATAATTTTACATGCTTCGTAACAGCACAAATTAGATCTGAAAATAACGAAATTATCGATAGCCATGAAATTGAAACAAAATTAACAAATGTTTAACGTTTTCTGTGTCAAAATAAATGACATAATAAATAAAGAAATTATTTGGCAGATTAAACGTCAAACATTTGTTTAATTTTGTTTCAATTCCATAATCGATAATTTTGAGGCTATTTTCGTTATTTTCAGATCTAATTTGTGCCGTTACGAAGCATACAAAATTAATTTTGTTTATTGGATTAGATGCACAATTTTATGTCGTAAAACTTTTATTTGAAGCTGTTTTGCTTAAAATAATTAGGGAAGCAGGAAATTATAAAATTATGATTTTACATACCCATGTTCGAGAGTCGGTCACCATCCTGTATATATATTTCTATTATTTAAACTAAAAGCTAGAATCCGGGCCCTAAAATTTTTGGGCCCTAGGCTTTTGCCTCGTTATCCTAGGCTAAAGTCCGCCTGTGGATCTGGGGTAATGGCTCAGTGGTATCAAGTCTGCCTGTGATTCCAAAGAACCCTGGTTCGATCTGTACAGCCGACAAAACATTTTCACCAATTTAAAATTACCCCTGTGGCTGCCCTCCACTAACATCTTTGGGGGCCGTGATTTGACGGCTGGTAACCACACTTCACGCGCATACATATATCATTTACCGAGATCTGGTTCGGCAGAGTGCCACATCCAGTAATGGGAGAAGGCGTGATGATATATTTATTTATTTTAATTTACTTAAATAAATCAATAATTATTGTATTATTCTTTTTGACAGTTGTATAAAAAATGTTGATTGTATTTTGTGGGCGAAATTCGTGTTTTTTTTGCGCGTGAGAATTACTTTTTTGTCTTGACCTGGCAGTTGCAACTAAAAGTGACATTCTCACGTGCAACAAAAAAAACCTTAATTTCAGTGGTATGAAGTCGGCCTGTGGATCCTGAGAACCCCGGTTCGATTCCCACAGGCGACAAACAATTTCATAATTTCAAAAACTACCCCTGTGGCTCTTCCACCACTCATATCTTTGGGGACCGTGATTTGACGACTGGTAACCGCACTTCACGCGCATAAATATATCACTTACCGAGATCTGCTTCGGCAGAGTGCCACACCTAGTAATGGGTAGAAGGCGTGATGATATATACAAAAATATCTATTTCCTCTCTAAAGAAGACAAAAAAAAACTTATAAAGCTAATAAATAAATTCATTAATTTAGTGAAAATTCTTATTTAATAGTAATATACTTTAAATCTTTAACAAGCAGATTCACAAAGCGGATTAGCGCTAACACCATTTTTTATTTCGTTTTTAACTCTCTTTTCAATGCATGAAACAAATTTATTTTAACTTGAGTTAAAATGAATGTTAATTAGCGTCAAATTTAATTCATTTCTTGAATCTGTCTTAATTTGAAACAGAGTTATAGATAATATTAAAAACGGTGTTAGCGCTAATCCGTTTTATGAATCTGCCTGTATATTATCTTACAATTTTGATTTTTTTCTTGGTGTATTTAACTTTACTTCACATAATAATTACTCTCTATGACTCCCTTCCACAAACATCTTTGGAGGGTTATGATTTGACAGCCGCACCCAATAATGGGTGAAAGACCTAACGATATATTTATTTTATTTGTAATATATACATGTATACAAATCTCTTACTTGCACTCTTTTGTATAACATTTGCTACATCAAGAGATAACAAGATAAGAAATAAGAAATCCAACACTTGACAACCAGTAGTACCTCCTCAAGTACTCGTACATCACAACATTTCTTACCAGTCTTACCACCTTCTTATTCTTCTTATTACCAACACACCTGTCTCCACAACTATCATTCCCATCTTTCCATTTTCCTTCTGATACACAACTCATACTACAGTACAACGTAGAGCATATTATTCAGAGATACTCGTATAGACGGAGTATAAACTTTCTGCTACTGGGATAGTCCAGCATCGTCATCGTCTGGCACTGGTCTACGTGACGTCATGGCGCCGCGACGCGGGTGACTCATCGTGCGTCTGTCTGCCGGCGTCCGGCACTCCGCGCGCCCGCACCCTCGTGTGCAGTGATGCAGTGAGCTTGGATGCAGACGTTTGTGCGGTTTATGGTTTTGAAATGGTTTTCTGAAGGAATGTTGGGGGTGTTTCAAGTTCAAGTTGTTTGGTGTGTGTGAGATGTAATAGGGGTGATTCAGCAGGTTTTATTCAGAATTTTTTTGGGGGATATGATGAATATTTCTGTTGTTGACAACAATAGTTTGTATTGAAAGCAAAAGCAAAGTCAGAATATACTCCTATTAAAGAAAAATCATCATTATCCAGATAAGGAGCTGTAACGCAATCATAGCCCAGTGGATAAAATCGAGAGAGAAAACTTGAGTCTCAGGCAAAAGGTCTTGAGTTCAAATCTCGCTGACGTATATAAAGAAAATACAATTGTTCTGATTAATTTTACCAACAAATGTTAAATTTGAAATTTAGTTTAAATAAATAAAAGTAAATCAACTAGATTAATTGCTATCATACATTCGATTCTGTTTTAATTATTTAAACTAAGTTTAAAATTTAAATCCTTTTGGTAAAGCCGGCCATGAGTTGTTCGAATTCCATTAAAATTTGTAGGCCTCCTACAATTCTCTCCAAGCGGAAGGAAATAATATTTTCTTCCCTAGGGATAAAAATAACTGTTTTCCTCCCTTATTTATAGTTGGTTTCATAGCAACCGTCAGCACAGTTTTAAATATTTATTTATTTATATATATATATATATATATATATATATATATATATATATATATATCGTAAGTATTTTTAAATTTTACGAGCTCAGTATCACATCTTTTGGCCCATGTTCGTTAAAAATTTAAAAGTATCTTACATTTGCTAAATTCTACAATTAATTTTCAACATTTTGTACTAAATTTTACATTCACTATATCTTAGATACAAAAATTTTAGCAGCAAATTAACAATTTTTTTTTTACTTTTTTTTTCTAACTAAGTCAATATATCATTTGGGCATCATGATTATTGATTGATGAAAGCAAAATTAATTATTATTTCAAACAAACTTTATTATTATACAGTTTTTGAATAAAACGAAAAAGTTTTTGTTAATACAGAAATGTTTACTTCCTTTTTCAATGGCCGTCATTCAAAGATGTATGTTTTAGTTGACTACTAATTTTATCTGTGTTTTAACAATATACTAGTACTCGTATATATCTCATTAAAATTTAATTTATTTTTTTGCACGACACAAGAAATAAATCTACAAATTAAAACATCAAACAAAAAAATAAGATTCGGATCAACTGATGTGACACAGGGCTCGTCGTTCTGTGGAGTAAAATATAATTTCCTCCCGTATCTGATTAAACCTCGCACTTGGGAGGAAATAATATACTTTCCTCCCATGTTATATAAATAGCTATTAACGGACACTTTTGATTAGCAAAAAACTCGTTTTCATGTCTCTATTTTGCGTATACAACGTGATGATACATTTTTGCATTTTATCATAACAATATGAAAGAATAAAAATCAGAAAACATGACAAATAAAAATGCACTATATCACATCATCCGTCTAGCTAGGTGTCTCCCTGTCTAAAAATATACTGCACCATGTTTATCCTTCATATCACGAATAAAATTGTACATCATATTAGACAATAAATAATATCCTTGAAGAATTCCTGAGAGGCAGAGCGAAGATTTGAAGAGTGAACGGTGAGCATGTAGAGAGTTACAGAGTAGCAGCAGTGTAGATGTCGCGCCAGGCGACAGAACTGTCAACGCGTCGCGTTGAATTATGGGTACTCTGACCCCTGCGATATTATTGAAACGCCCTGTACATAACCGCGTACCGTCAACGAACAGTTCTTCATTTCTATACTGAAGCTGCTGCGTTGCAGAATGAATCTATTTTGGGAAATTGGGATTATAGGAATTGAGAGTTTCAATCAGAATGGTTTACCGCCAAACTTTTAACGTGGAATCGTAAATAGTGTATGAATTGCACTGAATGATTTCTTGCTTTTATTTTACTGGCAATTTTAGTATTTTTAGTTTTACTTTATTTGAACTGTTATAAACATAGGTACAAGTATTTATGAAAACAATTATTTAATGTAATAAGAAGTAATTTTCAACAGCAATATTATCAGTAGATAATTTAGTTTTTCTACGACTGCTATGAAAAGTTGACATTTATGCTTTCAGTTGTCATCGTAAAGTTGATGGTTACCGAGTAACGAATAATAAAATACTTTACCGCCTAATTTTGAGAAAAACTAATTTTTATATTTAATAATATATTTCAATAATCAAAGTAGCAATAGAAACAAAGAGCATAAATTTTAATTTTTGCTTTATCTAGTTATCTATGTCTTTTTTCGGAAAAACAAATAGATTATTAAAATGGTCAACTAATTTGGCAACTTTACCTCAATTTATTCGACTTCGTATCTCACGGTTCTTGAGATAGCAAGGGTTAGGCTCGAAAAACGGACAGCCTGTATATGCCTCAGTAAAGTTAGACATAAAGTAGTCAACATTACTAAAAAATTATACGTAAACAAATTTGATATTTTATATGTTTCAAACAGATAAATGCTGAATTACTGAAAATCTAAATTACATGTTTAATAATATTATATATTCTAAATATTAAATACGCTGATTTTTTTTATCCTAGTTAAACAAATAACTATATCCGCTAGCATGAACAACCGATTTTACGAGGAACTAGGAACTAACAATTCATTAAATACATTTTTAATTTTTTTGATATTTGAACTTCACAATAGAATCAAGTAATTTCTTACTAGGAGATCCTTCAACAATTCCCACATTCCTTCTACAAGATTCACTTATTCTAGCACTTTCTTTCTGCAAGCTTCTAAAGCTACAATCATTGCTTCAAGAATGAACTTGCAGAATCCTGTTCTCTGGAGCAGCGGGAGGTTATACTTCAGTGACAGTGAAACAGCTTGGCATGCTTTAAATGTCGGAATTTATAGCCAGAGATAGAACTGATTGCTGTGTACAGAATTATTGAAAAGGAAGTAATTATTTTGGAAATGTTTATCTGCAGATGCAATGATTAATTTTACTGTTAATTATTTAACAGTTAATTGAAACATGCAATGAAGATTTGTTTTAGAAATTAATTATTGGATGTTAATTGTTTGATGTAGAAATGGCAATAAAAATGGTTTGTAATAGAAAATGGACAATAAAATAACTTGCAAATACTTCATTGTGATGCTTTTTATACAAGGTGCTAATTAAAAAACGGACTCAACACATTGAGGGTAGCATCTGAACACAGATTTTTTTAAACGAGACATTATTGTTGTAAATTAAACATAAGACTTGTACCACGAGTTTAGTTTTTCCCTCTTTTAAGAGCAGTGTATTTGGATGTTTTAGTTATCTGTAACATGTTAAAACCGTTTTTTAAAAATATCTAAACACAAATATTGTGGTACCAACATTATGTATTGTGCTGATTTTTCAAGTTAAAGGTTAAGAGAATTGTATTCATTTGAATGCCATCTAAAGGAACGTTCTTTAACACCTGTGTCACGGCTGCTTGAATGGCTGGAATATCATCATAAAACGCTCCTTTCATGGCAATTTTCAGTTTTGGGAAAAGATAATAGTCACATGGTGATAGATCACGCGAATACGGAGGGTGGTCGATGACACAAATATGTTTTTTCATCAAAAATTCGTTAACTTACACGTGCGATTTTTTTGTCTTCATTTAATTCACGTTGAACAAAACGTGAACAAACCTTTCTTTTACCCAAATCTTCAGTTAGAATTCTCCAAATAGTATTTTTACTCGTATTTAATTCTTCACCCAACATTCTAACAGTAAAATTCGCATCGACAGCAATGATTTCACACACTTTTTCGATTAATTCAGCACAATTTCCGGTTTTTGGACGTCCAGATCTTTCATCATCATTTAAATCTTCACGACCATTTTTAAATTTTGCAAACAACTTATGAACTAGTGAACGAGATAAACAATCATCACCATAAACTTTTTTCATCAATTCGTATGCAAAGTTTAACACAAAATTTTATGTTTACTCGTTGTTCCATTGTATTTTTACAACATAAACACAAAAACTACTGTCATTAAAATGCGCACAAATTTTTAAACTGTCACCTGATTACATGAAGTTGTGTGCGTTCGAAAGAGGAAAGATGTATCTTTCTAACAATGTGTATGATCAATCGATTGCACTACGTGTTCTATGATTTAAATTAAAAGTTTCATTATTTTTGGGACACACTGTGTATATTTCCAAAAAAATAATTTTATTTCTCAAAAACGGCTGACAGGAAAATATAAATAATATATAGTCCCATTAATTGGAATAACACGAACCCTTAAAATATTTAAATAAATATAAATATAACATCACGCCTTTTTACCCATTACTGGGTGTGGCACTCTGCCGAAGCAGATCTTGGTAAGTGATATATTTATGCGCGTGAAGTGCGGTTACCAGCCATAAAATCATGGCCCCATAAGATGTTAGTGGTGGGGCAGCCACAGGGGTAATTTTAAATTGGTGAAAATGTTTTGTCGGTTGTGGGGATCGAATCAGGGTTCTTTGGATCCACAAGCAGACTTGATACCACTGAGCCATTACCCCAGATCGTTCTCATAATCTTTCATCAATAAATAAACACTCACTGTTCCAACAACATTTTTCTCAATCTCACACTCATCATACACCAACATAAATCAAGAATTTTCATAATTAAATCTCGTAATTATGGAAATTCTTCATTTAATTTAAAAGTTAAAATCCCCTTATAGTGTTTTATTTCTCTAATAGACATTAAATAAATTCCAAATAAAGAATCGTAACATCACTCCTTTTACCCATTGTAGTACTCTTCCGTAGCAGGTCTCGGTAAGTAAGTAATACTTATATTTATGAGCTTGAAGTGTGGTTACCAGCTGACAAATCATTACTCTAAAGATGTTAGTAGACGAGAAACCATTGGAGTAAATGTAAATGTGGTAAACATCAGTTTGCTGGCTCCGGGAATCGAACTCGGGTTCGTAAAGCCTTAGTTCATCGCGTTACCACCAAGTTAAGTACTTCATTTTGAACCCTCTGTTGAGGCTACAATCCTGAGGTGTTATTTTACATCACATCATTTGACCCAAAAATATGTTTTTGTTAAAAATTTAAATAACACTAAATTCTACAATTAATTTTAAACATTTTTAACGAAATTTAGTATTTAAAATACCTTATTATTATTTAAAAAAGTATTAGTCAATAAAGAAATGTTTACGTCATTTCAAAATGTTTGTATCGATTGACTTCAAATTTTACAATGTGTTCATAACATACTAGTATATGTCTCATTAAAATTTCAATTAATTCTCAGTAATAATATAACAAGAGGGTGAGAATAAATTGAAAATAATTTGACAGATCTTTCGAAAACTTGTTGCCAGGCAAAATTCACGAAGGCATTAGTGACTATTGCCAAATGGCAACAAGTTTGACAAAGATACTGGAGAATTATTTTCTAATTTATACAACTCTCGAGTTATATTTAATTACATTATATTTTGACTTAGCTGTTGAGGTCGATTCATCCAACTTAAAAGATTTTGAACTGGGTTCATATCAATTGATTACTTATTAATGTATTCTTGGAAGTTGTTTCCAAAATTTGTTGGTGTATTTCTGTATCTAAAATACAACTAAATCGATTTTTTTCACACATTTTACTTGACGCGTTCACAGTTTTAAATAATTATTTGACAACTACCTATCATTTGTCACAAACAAAAAAGCACCTACAGAGATTATTCCCGGGAATAATCACAAGAGCTTTATTCTCAGTATAATAATGACAGGCTTGTTTAAAATGCAGACACGTGACATTCATTGAAGCATTTCATTGGTTTTGAGAAACGTGAAAATATAATCTTGTGTATACACGAGAAATAAAACTGCAAAATAAAATAGCGGTAAAAATCATTGACCAATTTTTTAAAATGAAATTTTGTGAATTTCAAAACTTCCTAAAAATTACTAAATAAACCAGTGCTTCGAAACTATTATTTGAAAAATATTTTCTTGCTTCAAGCCTCAAGCATGATGTAATCTACTATTATCAGGATATAAAAAATCTAACCTAATCAAACCTTATCTCAGCCTTTGCCATTTTTATACATTTATGAATTTATACTCCTTTGCTATGAGCTTCAAATCTCTGAAAAAGTTTTAGGATCACTGATAAGTAAATGTCATTATAGTGGTAGGGGAAATTTAAAAAATTGGTCAGTGATACTGCATTTTAGCCAAAATATCAAACCAGAAGTGGGATCATGTAATTATGAAAATGATATTGCGTTTTCACATAAGTGAAAACGATATTCGTTATTGTAGTGATCATATAAAATTAGTCACTCGTTTCGTTTTCATCTTCGGCTATTTCCGTAAAGTCACTGCGTTTTTCAAAAAACGATATCGTTTATTTAGTAAATTTGTGTTTATATGGTTTGAAAAAGTGACATTTACTTGAATGACATTTAATTTTCGGGAAATGTGTTTAAATTGTTAACGCATATTTATTTAGTACAGTTTTTATCGTTATACAAGGAATACTTATATAATATGCATAAATTTTCATAGTAATGAAAATTTTTGCATTAATATAATCAATTGTGATTATTGTGTCCATTTACTTTATTGTAATTAGACTTTGTGTTGAAATACATTTTTGATATTTTAAATATCATTTGCATCTTCAAAATTATTTTTATGATGTACAAATTAACAAATTACTTACTTAAGTATATGCCGATTTTTTAAATAAATTTTGTGGAATACTAATTTTAATAACATCTATTTAATAACTTTTTAATTAGAAGCACATTAAATAAATCATAAATATAATATATTATGTTGAAACTGTCACACATGTCACAATATGTCATTCAATGTCAATATAATAATTCAGATGTTTAATATTTTATAAAAATTTAAACGAAGATAAACTTATACTAGTATGGATATGAGATTGACAAAGATAGAAACAGTGAATTTCGTTTTCACTAAAATTAAACAAGGTGAATATATTTCACGTTTTCGTCTCTATAAAACGAAATCGTTTTCACTATTCACTTTTACATGATCACTTGACAAGTGAGTCACATCTACTCACTCTTACATGATCCCACCCAAGAAAATAAAATTCGGGCCAACTGATGTGATAACCATGTACAAAACAAGCGTGTACGATTTCAAATCTAAAATGAAAATACAACCACAAATATGAATTTTAATGTGTCTATATCTTCTTCTCTCATCAAAATATATAAACAGTTAAATTGTACGATGACTATTGTTTAGAAAATCATCAAAACTCATTTTATATCTAAGCAGCAATAAAAACGTTAAAGAAGTGTTCCTTATGTCGTTATAGCCACACAGGTACGTGCTGAGCATTGTTACATCCTTCTTTACTGCGTGGTCATTCAACGCAAAGGGAAAAGATTTGTTTCCGGCTATTCACGCCGGAAAATAATAACCTAAAGACCCTACGATTCCCCGTTCGTGCGCTACGCTGTACAAATGTGTAGTGTGGAGCGTGTGCCGCCGGCTATAGCCGCCTTCCAACAATGACCACGTGTCCCAAATTATGCTAATTCCCGAAAATAACATCTGACATTCTGTGGAACGCCCTCAGAATATATATTTTACCCATTAAAAGCTAAATAACACAATTGTGGCTACTAACACGCACATTACGGATAATTTTACTACGTACTACCGCCCGGTTTTGAGAATCTTCATAATGATCTTTGTAATTATGGTTAATTTTAGAGAACGTACTTAAAAAGTGTTGTACAAATTAAAACTTGAATACTACACAAACTTTTTAAACCACACACCGCAAATTTAATTGTTAAAATAATTTCTTTAATTAAATTCGGCGTATTTTAAAATTATTTTTCTACAACTAGGACCGAAAGTTGGCCTTTCAGCACTTATTTAATATATAAAACGTTCACTTTAGTGCAAAAAGATGATTTTTCTACAATTGTCAAAAAAAGAGGACATTTTTACATCGCGATGGATATGAGAAATTTGTTTTTTCCACGTGTAAAAAAATATATTATTTTATATTATATCTGCACAATATTCCTTGCTTAACAAACAAAAAAGCGTGCGAAAACGCAACATTAAAACATGCCCTGTTTTATAGTTGTTAAGCAACAACAAAATCATTAAGGGCCAGTTTTTCAATCACTGATTAATAGCTGTATTCCATTTGCCACTTGGTTCATTTAAATCAGTTCAGATAAATTAGACAATATGACTAAGGGCCAGTTTTTCAATCACCGATTAATATTAATCATGATTAAATAACAATTGAAACCATGGTTTCGATTATTATTTAATCATGATTAACATTAATCGAGAGTAAACCGTCGATTGAAAAACTGGCACTAAATGAACTGAATTAAACAAATTGATGTACTTATTGGTGCGAATTACTTTAAAGTAAATTAGAATAAATAATTCTAATACTGGAAATAAAGTCAGCGAAGTAATCCCACGAAATAAATAAGTGATCTGGTTCAATAAATGTAAGTTAGATCTGATCTAAATGGCAAATGGAAAACGCCTATTGTTAATCATGATTAAATAATCATGGAAACTATGGTTACCATTATTATTTAATCATGATTAACGTTAATCGAGAGTAAATCGGTGATTGAAAAACTGGCCCTTAGTTTTTTAAATCCATTGATGTTTAGCACAACAAATTGCAAAAAAACGAATTCACATAGTACCGTAATAAAACAAATGCTAACCTATGTCCATATGAACGATATTAATTACGTCAAATCACACACACAGAAAAAAAAATGAATGAAAATTAAAATGCTGCTTTCAAGGTCTATTTTTCAGTTTATGATGCAGGTATAAAACAAATAGCATATGATAAACGTGTAAATGTGCTTTTAAATCATTAGTGCTTTTGCAATCCGCTTCGCGTCGTGCTGTTAAACTCGACACACGTACTTTAAATACTTTCTTATACACTAGTATCATAATATACTTCTTTTTTTTTAATTACATTTCAAATTTCAAAACCGTTGACATTTTAAAAATTTATTTATTAAATATTTTCAAGTTTCCTTAATTACAAAATCAAATACATATTATTTTTCATTTTCTTCCTTCAAATTACTTAAATAAATCAATAATTATTGTATTATTCTTTTTTGACAGTTGTAGAAAAATTGCTGTTTGTATTTTGTGACCGAAAATCGTGATTTTTTAGCGCGTTTGAATTACTTTTTTGTCTTGACTAAAAGTGACTCATAGCTCTTCGTATTTTCATGAAACTTAATTTCGTTAACAAATCTTATCTCGTTCATGAGATATTGCGATTTTTTTCACGATTCCAATACTTCCTTATACTCCGTATAAGTAAAAATTGTACATAATGAAAGTGATTTTAGTGAACTCTTAAACGTCCAAAGCTCACCTACAACTCGCTTTGGAATATGCTTGCGCACTCAATAAAGTGTTACTTTCAGGTTTTGTTACATAAATAACTATTCTTCACTAGGGATGAAAAGTATCACTTTCGCCTATCTACTAAGGGAAGAAAATTTTACATTCTGACAGACTCGTAAGTAAGTAGGATAAGTACTTCTCAGATTAAATTAGAATCCGTACTACTCAGATACAATCATATTTTTATATAAATTGAAGTCAGTGAGATATGAATTCACAACATCTTGTTGAAACGTAAGTTTTATCTCATGTTCAACCCTTTGAAAGCTTTGTAGATTCGTTGTTAGGAGTAAGCGTGGGTACTTTGAGATGTTTTATGCATATGTTATGTACGGTGAAGAAAAAAGATGAATGACAGAGCTAGGCAGTAGCTAGCTACTTTTGTAGTTTAGCTACTAGCTTAGCTACATTTACCTTAGCTGTAGCTGTAGCTTAGCTAAATGTGAAAAAATATAGTTGTAGCTTGTAGCGAGCTATGTTTTTGACATTGACTGTTTAGGAGTCTTCTGTTAATGTGACTGTTCATTTATTCCGATATAAATAAGAGTTATAGCATAACAAATTAACAGTACATTTGTCCATTTGCAATTTTTTATATTTATTAACAGTCATTATAACAAAAGACTGATCAAGTGATCATATGACAATGGCAAATTTAATAATGAACAATAATTGAAAAAGTAGCTTTAAAATTTAACAGCGACTTTAATTAAAGCTTTTAGCTGTAGCTTAGCTATATTTTTTAAGTAGCTTGCCCAGCTCTGATGAATGATAAGTGAATAGCAATGATCTGATAGAAGGTTTGTTGTGTGATAATGATTTCGAGTGTAATAAATGAATGAGTTTATATGGAGTGATCTATTATGTGGTTGAAGTGAAGGTGGTGTATTTGGATGATAATGTTTGACGATGACTGGTTGTTTGATGGGTGTGATGAGTGAATGTTTTATGAGTGATTTTAGGGTTCGTGCTACCCCATTTGTTGGGATATACGGTGAAAATATGTATGTATGTATGTATGTATGAAAGCTTCCTTCAATGTTCAATGTTTCATATTTATTTTGTGATTTAACGAACTTCTCTTGTTAGTCATAAGTCCTCTCTCAAACAAAAATGACCCAACATTTGCACGTTTCTCTAACAATACCTCACAACCCCAATCCAATTTTAATTTATTCTCCTCAAAACCTTTTTCATTTTCTTTGCCTGTTGTGTCGAAATACACAGTAGACATCTCTTCCAACCAAGAAGAAGTTTTTCATTTCTTGTTGTCACACGTGCTCCCGTTGTCTTGCCGGCCATCCAGTGGCGTGTCCACGGGGAGGGGGGCAGGGGGTAGGAGGAACACTCTACTCAAGCCTCGTGCTCGACGTGTGCCACCTGCCTATCTCCCTCTCACTCCTTCCCCTGGGGAGGATGGGCTAGATAGCGCTAGCTAATCTCTTCCGTCTACCAAACTAAGATCCAGTCGCCAGCTGCTGCTCTGGCCTGCCATGGCCCTCATAGATCAGCAACTCTCAAAAGACGGATTGGGGAGTGGTGTTACTCGACGAAGCAAGATGGTCATTTTAATGAGTGTATAATATAGATATTTCGTCAAGTTTACTTGTAGGTTTGTTTAAGTGTGGTTTTAGTTTTGGTAATTTATGATGTTTAATTTAATTTGAGTTTTGGAGCACCTGTTAAACTTGAATAAAACTTACATAATTCGTAAACAGGCATAGTTATAAAATAGACAGGAAATCGTAGCCCAGTGGATAAAACTGACGTAAAACTTGCGTTTACTAATTAACAAGCAAGAGACGCGTTCAAATCTTGCTGACTTCAACTTATATTAAGGTGGTTCTATCATGACAGTCTCATACAAAAGTATAGGTAACCTAAAAAGTTTATAAAAATAATTATTACATTTTTGTATGGTATAGGTTATTAACAGAATTAACATTTCGCTGCAAATATCGTATAATTAACAATAACATTGAATATCTTAAATAAAACAATTTAACTAGTTTATGAAATTCAGTAACATAACAAAATTTTTGGAAGTGAATGTTTCATGCCAACCAATAGCAGTGTAAGATTTTACACAGTAAAAGCTATGACAACAAGGCGAGAACCACAAGCAGCATGATATTACCAGTCGGTACGAAACGTGACTGTATTATCGATACATCCTGTTGACAGTTCATAAGAAATATGAGAAAAATGCACCAAAGCAATTATAATCAACTGTAACAACAAATAAATAAATATAAAATGCTGTAATATTTTATTTTGTACTAAAATTAATATATTTTACTGATCGAAATAATAACTTTCATAGTTCTTGCTTTGTCATTCGTGCGACCATCTTTGTCTACGCCTGCGACAATCTCTGTTTACGCGTGCGACCATCTCTGTCTACCCGTGCAACGTCGTCAAGCATTTCTGACAGTATCATTGAAAATCATAGTATATCCAACTTTCATCGCCAATTTCTTTGAAACTAATCCGGTAAGGCATGGATTTTTTAATTCTCATACCTTTATCTTTACATGATGTACTGTGTGTTAGTTTTTTGTTAAAAAATAACTACAATATATGAATTTTTACGCAGTAAGCTGCCTCGTGAGGTACAGTTCCTATAACACCAATGCATTTTTGGTCGACTTTAACTTTACATTACTCAGCTCAACAACGGTAAACTTTTTAAAATAAATTGCATACTAGTGTAGAAACACATGAAAAATAACATATTTACATTTCATTAAAATCCGGGTTAAATGCTTCCATGATAGTACCACCTTAAACAAAATACAACTATTGCTGGGTAATTCGGGTTCTACTATAAGCTATAGGCTCCCTGAGGGCCTATTTTTGAACTCATGCGAACAAATTCGTATACAAATTATGATTGAAACCATAGCAACAATGTAAGAATCTTTAAAGTTATGTAAAAATTTAACATAATTGCTGGTTTCAACTATAATTCGTATGCGAATTTATTCGCATGAGTTCAAGAATACGAGCCCTGTGCTGTAATTGGAATGAAGATTTTGTTATAAGGAGTAAACAAATAAAATAGCATTTTACTACTACCAATATCAAAAACATGTCAAAATACTTTCTAGTGTAAACAGAACGTGATTTCTACATGTTACAATTAGTTACATGTAAAAGAATAATTAAATAGTTTCTATGAAACAAAGTTAGCTACGTAACCTACAAAATAAATATTTTTAACTTTTAAAATGTCATTTGTTAGATTAGCTTAGTTAGTTAAAACTAGATCGTAGAAAAAATAATGTATTCAACTCGTGGTAAAAGTGTCTTTATTGCTCTTACGGATTTGCAACACTCGCCTATGGCTCGTGCTACAAGTTTTCCACTTATGCAATAAAATTACTCTTATAACACTACCTGCATAAATAACTATTTTTCTGCGACCATTATGATATCTGCTCATTGTATGTTTGTTCTTTCTACGGATACATAGTACATTCTAATAGTATATCACAATAAAATTGGTAAGTGCATGCTCACATTGAAATGTAATACTGGAGTAGTAAAATCGTGACATCTGTATTATTAACATGTAATTTAATCGTAACCAATATCGTGGTCGTAGAAAAAGTATGGAATGTCTATTTCATACTTATTATCCAATATACTATTTTCTACTTCTATATTTTTATTTATTTATTAAATATGTATTATCAGTAAGTACTTTAATGACATTCAGTCACAGATTTTCAATACAATATAATTTTTATTTTAATCATCACGACGCCTTTTACCCTATTGGGTGTGGAACTCTGCCGTAACAAATCTCGGTAAAGTGATATATTTATGCACGTGAAGTGTGGTCACCAGCCGTCTCACAAAGATGTCAATTTTCAATATGATACAGATTATTGATCAATAACTGTACAGCATTGATTGTTGCTATGGTTTCCATGATTTTCTCAATAAAATAGTATTTTTTTTTACATTCAGGGGAGACGTTTATTTTAATAATTTTAGATGTTGTATAATATATGCAACTTGGCTATTAATACACTCGTACATGAATGTGGTTGAAGTGAGGGTGGTGTGTTTGAATGATAATGTTTGACGGGGGCTGATTATTTGATTAATGTTATGAGTGAATGTTTTATGAGTGATTTTTGGGTTCGTGCTACCCCATTTGATGGGATATAGCGTGAAGATATGTATGTATGTATGTATGTACATAATCGTATATTAATAGCTACCATTATAAACTTGTTGGATAATATGTTATTTTCTAGTGCTATGCTGTAATATACTTATTAAATATATATTACCTGTACATTAATGACACTTATTAATACACAGATTTTCATTATACTACAAATTTCCATTGTGATACAGATTATTGACCAATAACCGCTCAACATTGGTTGTTTCCATGGTTACAATAGCTTTCTCAATAAAATAATAATACTTTTTTGTTATTTTTTTTATGTTCATGGCTGAAATTTATTTTAATAATTTTCTATGTTAAATTTGGTCGTTGAAATAATAGTTTATGTAACTCTTGTATAATGGCTATTAATACATTCGTATGAATTACAAAACTCACCTACCATTTTAAACTTGTTGCATAATATACTATTAACTGTCACATTCACATTTTAAACAACTAAATAAGTCAAATGAAGTATCTAAACTAACTCAAACACTAAATTTAATTCTCTACAATTATTATCTAAAACTTTTTTTCTGTAAAATAATTACAGAAATAATAAAAATAACACAAAAATGCCAGAGTAAATAATTTTGGTGACAGAATACTGAATTTATGTTGACATATAAAGTAATCTCGAAATATAAAAGTTACCAACAACATATCGGTCTATTACAGATAAAAATCCAGTTACAGAAATGAAAAGTTAATCATATTTATTTTTAAGCGATTAATTTTTAATCCTTGTATGCATAATATCCGACGGTTACTGTAACTGTTATTTCTAGTTAAAATCGGGATCGATTATAAAGTAATAATAATATTATTTTAATGTCTGTACCAGTAAGTAATAAAGTAAATGGCGTATGAATAATTGAATAATAATTATTTAAGTACCATGTACTATTTAAACAGTTAGCAATAATATTAAAGAATTAAAATTCTAATTATTTGCATAGTTTTATTACCAATAACTAATAAAATATGATTTGATTCCGTATATTATTTAAAATTGATTATCGTTTAAGCAGCAGCATACTATTTATATTTCTTAAATGATTTGAAACAGTTCATTAAAACAGTTATTCTAATTACACAGTATTTAAAATATTTGTTCAACGACGTTTTACTACAGGATATATTAATATTTAAGGGTTCTAACGGTAAATTGTTCGAAAAAATTAAACCGACTCATTCAGTATTGCTTTGTTAGTACGTTACTAGCTACGTACTAGATATACAATGATGCCTAGAAGTTTTGTTTTGTTCTTGTCAAGTGTTAAATTCTATTAAATTTAGTAAATAGACCTGAACATGTTATACAAATTAAAAACTATGAATCCTTTTATTTGATGTTTTATAATAAATACACTGACTATTGTTATGTTCAGAATTAAAATTTAATATTACTAATATATTAGAAATAACTATTAAATTATTATTTTAAAAATTTACACTTTACCCTTAATTTTGCGAATTTTTAAATAGATATTTATGTACCTAGAGCAGAAAGTACGAGGGCAGGGTGAAAAGTCCCTGAAAAATACAACAGATGGCGCCACAATCGCAAATCTCATGTAACATTTGTGATGTACCATCTTTAACTAGAACACATTAAAATTTTCAGACTGATATGTCATTCAGTTCTGTTTTGACACCGATCGAAAGCAAGCAACCTTGAAGATTTTTGAAAACATGGAAAAAAGTGAATTTCGCGTGTTGATTAAACATTATTTCTTGCGTGAAAAAAACATTACGCAAACCAAAGCATCGCTTGTTAAACATTATGGGAACTCCTCACGATCGGTTGGAACGATTCACAAGTGGTTTACTGATTTTCGTTGTGGTAGTATGACCACAAAGGATGCCGAACTTTCTGGGCGTCCAATTGAGGTTACAATGCCATAAATCGTCGATAAAATCCATGGTATGATATTGGACGATCGGCGAGTTAAAGTGCACGAGATGCTGAGGCTATGAGCATCTCAAGCGAACAGGTACGGAACATTTTGCATAAATTTTTGGATATGAGAAAGCTATCTGCCAGATGGGTGCCGCATTTGCTCTCTGTTGACAACAAGTGCGACAGTGTGGCAAGTTCAAAAATTGCATGAATTGCGCTACGAATTGGTTCATCCACCATATTCTCCAGATTTGGCCGCCTGCGATTTTTATCTGTTTCCAAACTTGAAGAAATGGCTCGGCGGAAAGAGATTTAGCTCCAACGATGAGGTCATCGCTGAGACAAACGCCTATTTTGAAGGATTGCCAAAATCGTATTATTTGGCAGGGATCGAAAAATTGGAAAAACGTTGGACGAAGTGTATCGAGCTACAAGGGGATTATGTTGAGAAATAAAATATGTTTTGACCAAATTTTTCAGGAACTTTTTACCCTACCCTCGTAGTATTTTGTCACTCGCGCATGGAAATTTTGATCGAGGTGTAGCTTAGATTAACAATCATGCAAGAGTGAAAGGGACACTTTCTGCTCGAGGTGCACACAATATAATTTTTTTCTACGGTCATGTTGAAAAGTCAATATATTAACATTCAAAATAAGTGTGGAATGTATCTCTGTGATGATTTTGTTTATAATGTTGTTCCAAGACAACCATTGAGGATCAACTTTCTATTTGGATTAATGGCAATATAACAAAATATAACAGATGTTAAATATTGATTTTAATAAATAAATACGACCGTATAAAAAATGGTATGTAACATACATGTGACAACGGCCATTGCGAAACTGTTACAATATACTGTTATACGACCATACACTTCAAAAAGAATTATTTAAAACTACTTTTAAACAAGAAAAAATGTTACTTTTCCATTTGTTGTTATTAGAGATAATCAGGAAAGTAAAATAAACGTTTATTGTTCGGGAAATGATTACTTTCCGTTATTATATAAGTGCTGAAATAGCATACTTTTCGTCATGCACGAATAAAACTATTTTCTTTTGTTCTGTTATCAGTACATCATTAAAAAGAACTTAATTTATATATTATACAATAAATAAATAAATATATCATCACGCCTTCTACCCATTACTGGGTGTGGCACTCTCGGTAAGTGATATATTTTTGCGCGTGAAGTGTGGTTACCAGTCGTCAAATCACGGCCCCCAATGATGTTAGTGGTGGAGGAGCCACAGGGGTAGTTTTTGAAATTATGAAAATTGTTTTCATTTAAATTTTAAACCTAGCATATTTAAAAATTATGATAATGAGAATCGTATTTTAACATTATGAGGGTCTTAATTACACGTTTAAAAATAAATATAGTTTTAAAAAGTAAAAACTTCTAAACATTCAATTTGTATATTCTATTTTATACATATATAATAAAAAAATATCTCTATTCTAAGGTGGCCGGCCCCAAAAAGAATATTATTTAACAAGTAAAATATATTTTAAGAAGAACATAATTTATATGTATATTCTATTCCTCTTTAGTTCAAGGAAGTAAAAAGTAAAATATTTGTATTAAAATTTCGAACTGAAACATCGAAAATGAAGAATATTCCCGTTCTGCAGACATACAATATTTAATCAATAGTACAGATATTTTCGTCTAAATCTAATTAAAATTAAAGTGATAAATATTTAAAATTGTAGTAATCCTCCAAAACGCCAGTTTAAAATGATATTTTAGTAATAACATGTATTAAAACATTTGATAAGTGAAAAAGTTTGGTGTTCGCTGGTGTATTTTTTGGCCGTGGCTGGCACTCGCCCTGTTTAGGGCCTGTCATGGGCCATATGGACTGCATGCTCACCATCTGTTTGCCGACGAATTCAACACTTAAATCAACCCGCACCCGCCCTACCTTCCCTTGCAAGAACGCTGCCAATAACAACACAACATAGGTATAGTAAACGACGAATATAGTGATCACGAATTTTCATTCTTTTTCTATTTAGTGGCTATTTATGACCACTAAAATATTCATTTATAAACTAGATGCAAACCTACAAAAACTATATCACGGACGAGTCGAAATAATATTAATAAAGAAAATAGCAATCTGTCCATATTTTTTTCAATCTATATACGAGTATATATAAAAACAAGGACGTTGAAAGGAGGGGATATGGCATGACGATACTGTAGCATTGTTTGAAGTGAGGCTTGGGCAAGGGAAAGAGACAACAATAGTTTTTCTGCACCGTACTTAGCCAAATCTCTTCTTCTTTCAAATATTTTGAATTTTTATGTAAGAAAAGTGACGTTTAGACGTTGTCAGGGAGCGTTGTTTTATGTAAACATAACCACGAAGTGTCATTTGTGTTTCAATTTTTGTGTTGTATGGAATTGGACATATTTTTTTGTGGATAAAATGGTAACAAATTGTTTATAATTTCAGTTTCCTTGTAAAAATTTATAATCTTTTAGAGAGAATGATTCTGTTCTTTCTGTTTAAATTTCAAATCTCTTTATGACACATGTCAATCAATAGCAGGCTAAGCACGGTACAGAAAATAATACTTCTGTCTCTGTCAATCCGCCGAGCCTCACTGTCTTGACTTGAATGCCATACCCCTCCTTTCAACGTCCTTGTATAAAAATGAATGTTTGTTTGTTTGTCCCGTATGCGCTCCTATATCATTCATCCGATTGCGATGCAACTTTGGAAAGTTGTGCGCACGCCCGCGAAGATTTCTGACTTAGCACAAGTCCAGTCCGCCATCTTGAAACAAAATGGCCGCTGGCTATCCTGAAAAGTACTGTATTGATTCGATACAAATTTGATATAGGCACAGACGAGAACCAACCTTAACATATAGGCATAATAAAGCTTCAGTCCGCCATCTTGAAACAAAATGGCCGCTAGCTATTCTGAAAAGTACTGCACTGATTCGATTCAAATTTGGTATAGGCTTAGACGAGAACCAATCTTAACATGTAGATATAATAAAGCTTCAGTCCTATGCCATTCGAATTCAAACAAGTGTGTGGACTAAATTTGGAAAATCCATGCTTCTCACATAGACAGCTGTATGTGGCATGCTCACGCGTTGTAAAAACCTTCTGATTTATTCGTGTACGTCCCAAAGAGAAAAACAAAAAATATTATGTATCCAAAAGCACTTCAAAAAACAGAATTAAACACAAACACTTTCTTTCTTTGAGTTGCAATGAAACGCATGCCGGGTACTCGCATTAAATTGTAGACCACGCGAACGAAA
The DNA here is from genome assembly GCA_911728475.2 of Pterostichus madidus. Lineage (NCBI taxonomy): Eukaryota > Metazoa > Arthropoda > Insecta > Coleoptera > Carabidae > Pterostichus > Pterostichus madidus. The sequence continues at coordinate 29,787,397 of OU452313.1, read as the reverse complement.
TCGTGGGTAATAGCTAGTCATAAATAAAAATAAATATATCATCACATTAGCCATTCTGAGTGTGACACTTTTCCGTAGCAGATCTCGGTAAGTGATATATTTTGTTTGCCACCAGCCGACAAATCACGACCTCAAAAGATATTAATGTATTGAGAACTACAGGGCTAATTTCAATGTGGTAAAAATAATTAGTCGACTATAGGAATCAAACCCGGGTTCTCAAATCCACAGTCCGCTGAGCCACCTATCCCATCATCATCATTTTGTTCTATCATAATCAAGATAAATTATTGTTATATCACCATATTTTTATAATCTGCATATTGTTGTAATCAGTACATTATTGTATTCATTACAATGTTGAATTCGTTACATTATTGATTTTATTATATTGTTGTATTTAGTACATTGTTGTATTTAATATATTGTTGTAATCAATACATTAGTGTAACCAACAAATATTAGTCGAAGTTACCCCAAATAGTGCATTTTTCATTACTAACTAAGGTCATGTTAACTATAAACAATAATAAATTAATAAAATGAACAATTTACCGATTCAAGGCACAATAAATTGAATATATTTGATAATATAAAGGTGTTAATATTAAGTACTAAATGTTGTCACCAGATGGTCAAGAAATATCAGGACAAACAAATGCATTTAAATATTTAAGGGTCTGGTATTTACAAAAATTTTCCCAAATCCCAAACCCAGGTAGTGTATTAAGAAGAAAATAAGATATCGGATTATATTTACTGCATAACAGATGTTTGGAAATATATACAAAATCTGTTCACAATTGATTCTTATAACCGAAAATATAATATTAGCTGTATTCTTTATGGTCAACATCTCCGTTGTAAATTGTTGTTCTTTTTACTACAACTGACCTGAGGTAAACTGAAAATTCACGTTCCCTCATCGATGCTCTACCATCCACGAAATACACTCAAAATGATCTGAATCTGAGTCATTCAGTTCAATGGAATAGATAATTAAAGTAAGAGATTGTGTAGTCGGTTCTTGGTGGAACATTTTATAATAATAAAGTTAGAATAAAAACACTTGATTTGTCCACAGATATAATATTTATTAAATATATAATGATCGTTTCGACTTTGCAGTCATCTTCAGACGATGATGACTGCAAAGTCGAAACGATCGTTATATATAGTGTTTCCCTCCAAAACCCGAACATAGGCTTGCAACATGTGATATCAGTTTTTTTGGTGCGCATTGCTTCCCAATTAATTTGACAGGAAAATACTTCAAATAAAAGTTGTAGAGAATAAAATTACGGAATTTTTCATGTAAAAAATTTCAGCTGTTTATTTCATCACAGCGCAAAAATTAATTAAATATTTACGTTTTCGTAAAAATAAAGACGTCCATGAAAACATTAAAACAATTGTCTAATGTCATAATGTTGATGTTAATATTGATATACGGACAAAGAAGGAAAAACACCTAAACATTTTATACACGAAGAAAAGCTGCAGATAATAAAATGGACCTCTAGCGGTGAAAGTTATAAAAAAATTATCCTAGTATTTGTATTAAATTAACGTCAATATTTTTGACAGTAGACAATTGCTTTAATTTTTCCATGGAAGCTTTTATTTTTACGAATATTACAAATATTTAATTAATTTTTGCACTCTGACGAAATACACAAATGATATGTATGTTATATCAAAAAAATCCGTAATTTTATTCTCTATAACTTTTATTTGAAGTATTTTCCTGTAAAATTAATTGGGAAGCAATGCGCACCAAAAAACTGATATCACATGTTATATGCCTATGTTCGGGTTTTGGATGGACATACTGTATTTAATAAATATTATCTGTGGACAAATCAAGTGTTTTTATTCTAACCTTATTAGAATAGATAATGTTATGGGAGAACTGTCCTATTTTAATTTATTTATTATTTATTTTCAAATTATTTCCGTAAGACATATAGTAAAAATCATGTTGAACAAAAATAATATATAAAAACACAGAACTACATACTGTCGTTGCCAAGAGAGAATGCCAAAGGGGTAAGGCGTAAAGGAGAGTAATTCACTTAATCACGTCACTGTGAAATTGTATTTATTCCAGTGGTCTATTGCAGTTAGTATTGGTCGGCAGAGCGGTTCATGTATTAAAAATAACACTAATAGTAAAATATTTCTAATCGTAGTCCTGCAATCATTTCACATTATGGAGCTTGGCATACTCTCATGTCGACAAGAGTAGTGTATAACCATCCTCACTATGTCTTTAATATTTTTAAGTTATGTGTATATGGAAATATATTCTAAAATCGTTACTAAAACAATCTAAACTAACCTAAATCAAAATAAATAGTTCAATTTATGTGATAAGGCAAATTTAAAATTATTGGTTCTGGGCTTTGTCACACATTTTTTTACTCTTTCTATGTGTAAAATGTTGTTCATTTTAAATAAATCTAAATTCACTTATCAATTGAGATGAACAAAATTTTTGCATAAAGAATACAGCTAATATTTCTAATAAAAGAGGAGTTTGTTGTGGATTTTATTATGAAGAGGTTATATGCCAACTAAATTCAAAATTACAAACTTCGCATCTAAATCGGAATTTAATTTTTTTGCATATTGATCATAAAAGTTATACTTTTTAACTTAAAATCGTTTAGAAAATGATACAGTTCTTAATTATTTAACTTTTTTTGTCAAAAAGGAAATAAAAAAGTTGTGAAAAAAAGTAAATACTATAATTTCATTAGTTTAATTTAATTTAAGTTATACTTGATTTTTATTTATTTATCTCTTATTTAAAATTTTTCAATATAATATTGTAATTGTAATCTGTCAAAATAAAAATTTGTATCTTCGTGAAATCAATATAATATCAATATGCAAAATGTAATGAAAGCATATTTTTGTTACTGTTTTAATTGATATATTGCATTGGGATTTGAAGTGAATATTATATAGACAGTTCACTTTATGCGATACCTACTATATTTCGATACATCGCTATACGCTTCATCAAAATTCAGAACAAAAAATATTTGTCATCATTAGTTCATCATAAACGAACAAAATAATACCCGTATGTTTATTTTCAATTAAAATTTTATTAATTGAATTAATTTTCTTTCTGCTATAAAATAATACCTCCAGCAGTGCCATATTTGCCAAATATATACAACTTTTTTTGTTTCGTTTGACATCATAATTATATTTATGTGTTGGAACACATGTATTTATTAATAGTACCCCATGCGGGCACTAACTCACTCACTAACGTACTGCTACTCCCATGCGTTCTATAACCACATATAAAGTTAATTATAATCTAGAGCGAATGCCATATCTTGCATACATTCATACGGCAGTTACATTAGTACAGGAATGCGACAATAGATGGTGCAGTTATCGCGGATGGTTTTCTTTTTTGAGGTTATGGTTGTCGGCTATATCAATGATTCTAGATAAACACTGGAGAGCTAATTTGCTTTTAGCATGCATTGACATTTGTGAGGCAAGCAAGTTAAAAATAGCGCTATATTTAAATGTATCATACACATTCATATTAAATTTACTGAAAATATAAACTAAATATTTTATCCACAACTTATATATTATAAAGACATAATTACACTGATTTCAGTTGTATTATTGGCTCATAAAACACTAGTGTTTTACATTTCATAAAACACTGTAAACAACTTGTTACTTAGCAACCTCTTCATGATCTTCCGTATTTTAAGAAACTATATAACTGAATCAACGTTAAACGTTACGACCAATCGTCGTCGGTACCTATAATTATGAGTTGTGGATGAAATTTTGTATTACACTTGTGTTTTATTGGTATATAAAACACTTAAGAAACTTTTCTTGTTTGTTTTATATACCGAATAAAACACTTGTATAATAAATAACTAATAATAAAGAAAAATATATTACGCGTTATATTTGAAAGTGTAAAAAGTAATAATAATATAAATAGTCAAAATATATATATATATATATATATATATATATATATATATATATATATATATATATATATATAATTAAATACAAAATATATTCGGATATAAAAACATTAAAAAATATTAAATCTAATTTTAAAATACGGTTCAGTGACAGGAAGTATTAGTAGTTATTTTTGTATTAAACGCGCGAAATGAGTGTTTTTTGTTGCGCGTGAGAATGACACATATAGTCAAGACCTCCAGGTCGAGACAAAAAAGTCATTCGAACGCACCAAAAAACACTAATTTCGCCCACGAAATTCAAACATCATTTTTTCTAGAACTGTCAAAATGTAATAATTAAAATCGATTTTCAAAACCGTAAAAAAACGTTCATCAAAACATGAAAATAGTTATTTATAATACAAGTGGGGAACAGAGCATCATTAAAATACGCGTAGCCTCGTTGTGTAATCACACAAGTATCATAATGATGCATTATCACACTTATATCGTACAAGATTTAATGTACGACCACGAAATAAATTAAAATTAAAACAAAAATAATTTTGAATTGACAGCCTTCATAATTATTTGACATTTAAAAATTTTACTGAATCCATGGTAACCATCATTTTGAGTACGATAAGGAATTTTATTAAAGCACTAGTGCGGTAATATTTCCAAAAATGCGGTAATAAAGTACTTATCTCACTCAAAATGAATACTATAAGTATTATTTATCGCACGGTCATAGATTTTTTTTCAGAGTTTGGGTTGTTGATAATGAAATATAGTCATTTTTCCCGTGCGAAAAAAATACAAACTTCGTGTATCCATAACGATGTAAAAATGTCGTGTTTTTTTGACAGCTGTAGCAAAAAGTAATTTGTTGTCTTTTTCATATTAATATATTCGTATAATCTAAATTTCAAAATATAAAATTATCTAATTATATCAAGGAGTAGGCGGCAGAATGGTCATCGTGTCGGCCTGTGGATCCTGAGAACCCTGGTTCGATTCCCACTGACGACAAACATTTTCACCACATTAATACTACTCCTGTCGCTCCCTCTCCACTAATATCTTTGGGGCCCGTGATTTGACGGCTGGTAACCGCACTTCACGCGCATAAATATATCACTTACCTAGAGCAGAGTGCCACACCCAGTAATGGATAGAAGGCGTGATGATATATTTATTTATTTATTTATTTACATTATCTAAACAAAATTTTCTAAAATACTGAATCATAATTATATTTATTAGTTTTGAGCAACTCTATTGAGTTCTTTAAAATTATTCATGTAATTTCAAATGTTTTATGAGCAAAGTGCACCTATAAGCAACAAAAAGACGACGATTTTGAAAAGTTTGTATTATATATTCAATAATCTATTTTACTCAACGTATAATTCAACATTTGATAGTATTTATTCAATACAAACATAAGAAAAATGACACACAATACAATAAAACAATGCATGTTTCGCCTTTACTGCAAATGGCGGCATACCCCCACCACTTGCCTCACTTGGACGTGTAAATTAGCTATCCAGTGTTTATATAAAATACTTGGTCTGTATAATTATAAAGTTGAATGTGTAGATATTAATATTCTGATTATTTTAAATGAAGTCGGTGCAGTTGATCTCAGTGGTTTGTTTTCTGTAAGATGATTAATTATTCCGGGGATTAATAGATTGTTTCATTTATCGGCTCTTTATAAATAATTGATTTTTTGTTTGGTTTATAATTATTTTGTTTAATAAGACATTTTGATCGATTAATCTGATATTTGATTTTGCGAGGAATATAAACATCAGTGCGTTGAACTATGTTTTACAGTAAACAATAAATTTATCATCTTGATATTTTTCTCAATTATTTCTAAAGAAAATTATGTATTATATTGCTTTTTAAAAATTATTATATACGCCTAATTGGAGCTGGATTTATAACTAATCATAAACGAGGTATTATTTTTAAATAAAAAATTACTAATTCGTCTATTGTACATATTTTTTAAATAAAGGTTAAAATTTTTGTAAAAAATTTGAAAACATTGAAATTATTTGCAAATAATAATAAAAAAAGATTAATATGATAATTTAATTTCTCAAGAACGACTGAGAGGAAGGTAATACAGAAATTAAGTACATTTATAAATATTTATAAACAATTTTGAGAAAAAAATCAAATATACAAATTTTGTCTCGCAAAATAGTGAGGAAAATAACTATTCCCTCTCTAGAGAGGAAATTATAGCAGTGTTACGTAGATGTTATTTTACAAAAAGAAAAAATCTGGTGTGAGCACCACACGACTTTCTTATACACAGCGTATTTAATATTTTTTCTTTTTAATTTTCATTACAGATAATCAACTTCCTAACAAAATTTTATATAAATAAACTTATATTAATAGAAATAGAAATTTGATCAATGAAATTAATATAGCATCAAAAACGCCAAATTGAACACTTATGACTTGCTCCTTGCGTTTGGCAATTATTATTTAACATATAAATGTTAAACATGTTTATGTTTTTTGTTTCTATTGCTACTATGATTATTGGAATATATTATTAAATATATAAATTTTTCTCAAAATTAGACGCATATACAGGAAAATTGCAAATAACATTTTATGCGGGCTTTCGTGTCTATTGCCTGACAATAAGTTTTCGAAAGATCTGTCAAATTATTTTCAATTTATTCTCACTCTCTTGTTATATTATTACTGACAATAATTACAATACGGATTCCCTGTTTTAAGATACCCAAACTAAATTTCTAATCTATTCATTAAATCCGTATTGTAATTATTTTCAACAAAAGCTGTATTTCGTTTGCCAGTTGGTGCACTTCAAAGTAAATTAAAATGAGTAATCCTAGTACTGAAAATAAAGTCAGCGAAGTATTCCAGCGAAATAAATAAGTGATCTGGTTCAGTAAATGTAAGTTAGATCTGATCCAAATGGCAAATGGAATGCGCCTATAACATAAAGTTGACACCTGTCACTAGATTTGTAAAATCTGTCATGTTGCTTTAATATAGTGTATAATAGTTATTTATAATACAAGTGTTTTATTAGGTATATAAAACACGTAGGAAAAGATTAAACACGAGATTGAAGCTCGAGTATTATATTATAATTATAGGTATCGAAGGAGATTGTTCGTAACGTTTAACGTTGATTCAGTTATATAAGGCGTATTCCATTTGCCATTTGGATCAGATCTAACTTGCATTTACTGAATCAGATCACTTATTTATTTCGCTGGATTACTTCGCTGACTTTATTTCCAATACTAGAATTATAGATTCTAATTTACTTTGAAGTAATTCATCAGAATAAGTGCATCAGTTTGCTTAATTCAGTTCATTTAATCATATGTCGAATTTATCTGAACTGATTTAAGTGAACTAGGTGGCAAATGGAATAGTTTTTCAAAATATGGTAGATCATGAAGTGGTTGCTAAGTAACAAGTTGTTTATAGTGTTTTATGGACTACAAAACACTAGTGTTTTATGAGCCATGTAATTCAACTGAAATCAGTGTAATTATGTCTTTATAATATATGAGTTGTGGATAAAAATAATAAAAGAATAAATAATTTTCATTGTTTAAATATTTACAGATTATTATGTCATTAATAAAATTTTACAGAATCATTTAAAAATCTACCTAGACATATGTGTAGGGAATTTAATTACCTTTAATTTAAAAAAAAAATTATCCAGATCCGACGGATATTAAGATCTCTATCGATTTTTAACAGTAAAATGCAGATTTTCCCTACTCTGCACCGTACTGCCAGACGGTTATATTCAACAGTAGTCAAACTGAAGAGTGTCTTGGCTTTAGTAGTACTAAATAACTTCTGTCAATTAATGTATACACATATATATTATTTATAATAGGTAGATAAGGTAGTATAAATTGCTCATTATAATTTGCATAATGCAACGATTTTTCTTCTAATAGTGAAACTACGAAATAGTTACAACATTCCTGTTTCCAAATCAAACATTTCAATTTTATCTGAATATTAGGTCTTAATTATCTCTCTTGGGGTCCCAGCAGGTATACAACTTACATAACAGTATCAAATTACTTAAAATAGTAATGGTTTCCCTTGTACAAAAAATATCCATTTCCCAAGAAAATGTCTCTTACTCTTGTCGCAGATGGCCGTGGCGCCGATTGTCTTTTATTTCTGGATAGATTAACATTTCAAAATGCGAATAATTAAATTTCGGCAGTGTCAAGTTTTTTATGCGTATCGGTTTACGCCGGGCTATTTTAAATGTAGCGAGTGAAGTAAGTATCATGAATATAGAACGAATAAAAAGTACAGGTGTTTTCTTTCGAGCCACAAAAAAGAAGCTTGAGGAAAAAAGACAAGTGAAGCCGTATTTTTGCTACCGACGACCGACGCGCGACAGTAGTGCCTCTGGCGACAAATCTCAGGTAGGTTCCAGTCGACTGAACGTTTATTATTAGGCCCGTGAAGATGCGACAATGAAAATTACAGTGTTGGACATTGGAGAATTCTCGGTCACGTATTGGCTATTGTGAGCAACTAATTAGATTTTTTGTACTCGCGTCATTCAATAGTTATTTTTATAACAAGTGCCGAAAAAGGCTCGTTACGTGCAAGTGCAGAATTTAACGCACGAGGCTTGCCGAGTGCGGAAATCTGCACGAGCATGTAACCTTTTTCGGCACGTGTTATAAACAACATTTTTCCTACAACTGTGCGATTTAGTAAATCACTAAAATATTATTAAAATTTATAAAATTTATAAAATTTTAATGATATTACATGACAACGATGTTTTACGGCGTTGCTATGGTTTGTTTGTTGATTGCTTGCACATTGTTCTACGTTATTTAAAAATATTTCACTAACGTCAAAATAATTTCTTCAAAATCATCTTGATTGGAATAGTACAGTGAGTGATTCTTCTTTATCATTAACACCTCCAAAGATAATTGAAGCTCTGGATCATACTATGTTGGATCTATTTTCGACAATGACAATCAACCTGCTGCTGGTACTTCTGAAGCTTCCGAAATTGTTACCAATAATATTACTGGTAATAATATGAACAGGTACGGAAGAAATCAATGTTTCTTTAGACACAAAAGTTTCCACTTTACATTATGTCAATATAAGCAACTGTAACAACTGTATTAATAATATACACAAACAATAAATATGAAGTATTTCACTTACTCTTTTAAATAAAACCATTTATCGATATATTTTACTTTGTTCGGTTCTTTTTATTAATTGTCTACAGATTAGATATACTACAAATTAAGGTTGCGTTTATAAACGTCAAAATATACTACTGCATATTTACTAGCGCTGGTTCACCGTATCTTCTTCTTCCATAAGCGTCTGTGTTCAAAATATGAATTCCGCGCTCGGCGCGAAATTTAAATCGCTGTCAAAGCAATATTCTTTTGACAGTTACGTAATGAAGCACTTTCCGCACTAGTGTTTCTTTGCTTTCGGAAACGCACTTGGTCTGCATTCATCTACTTTCCATACGTAACCAAGGCAATTATAGTTACGTAATAACAAAGAAATCGCACAGTTGTAGGAAAAATAAGTTTTACATTACCCTAGAAATAGAAGTAAAGTTTGATTTTGCGCACTACTGCTTCAAAGTAATTGAAAAAACATCCATTTTTATGGTTTTAAATTTTGGCAATTAAAACGCTTTGTACTGCAATGATATCTCATTTATTCCAGTGACAGAAATGGATTTTTTAATAGATTATTGGTCGGTTTCACCAACAAAAATTAAATTTTAAACATGGATTAAATAAATAAAAGCAAATCAAAATGACATGTCAAATGAAATCATTAATATTGCTGTCATACATTCGATTTGCTTTTATTTCTTTAAACCGTGTTTAAAATTTAATTTTTGTTGATGAAACCGGGCATAAGTCATGATAACCATAAAAAACAGAAAATTAGATTTGGGAATGGGTGGCAACTATGACACCGATGTGAATGCGCTAATTTTCAGTTTAAATTATAGACTTTGGTATAATTAAGTAACAAAAATGGTAGACAAAAGTTTTGGCCGGTGACGGTTGCGCGACAAACCGGTCAAAATTAGCAATTTTTATGGTTTCGTGTGACACATTACTACTTGTTCCCGACGAAAACATGACAAAAAAAATTATTGACAGATAACAGAAGCTCTGAAAGTGGACTGGTGTAGGGATCAACAACCACCCTTAAAATCGGCGCATTCACATTGACGCCATCTATAGTTGCCACCCGTTCCCAAATCTAATTTTCTTTTTTTCATGTTTATCATGACATAAACTATTAAACAATCCATTTCTGTCACTGGAATAAATGAGACATCATTTTGCACCCCAGCTCTCTAACTATAAGATAATCTTACAGTTTTTTTGTTTTTTTGCTTTCCGAAATAACTGATATACTCGCATATTTCTAAACATTTGCCACGAAAGTTATTGAAAATTCATTAATATATTTTGCTAAATGATATAATTCGTTTGTGACTGGAATTATATGCGACCCCCATTGCTTGAGATCAAAATATTCATAATATTGTCCCAATTAAAAAAAAACAATTCGTTATTGCTTAATTCATAACAATTAAGACTTTCTAGAACTGCACATTATTTTAATTTTAATGGGATGGCTAGCTCAGTGGTATGAAGTCGGCCTGTGGATCCTGAGGTCCCTGGTTCGATTCCCACAGGCGACAAATTTTCATAATTTGAAAAGCTATCTCTGTGGCTCCTCCACCACTAACATGTTTGGGGGCCGTGATTTGACGACTGGTAACCGCACTTCACGCGCAAAATATATCACTTACCGAGATCTGCTTCAGCAGAGTGCCACACCCAGTAATGGGTAGAAGGCGTGATGATATATATATATATATATATATATATATATATATATATATATATATATTATTTTAAATTTAGATTAAGTTTCATAAAAAACTTTTTTTTTAATAGTGTGGATTCCATTATTTTTAGGTAGCTTCTTCATTTTAATGGAGAAAAATTGCATTGGAATACTCAATTCTAAATTACATCGAGATAAAGCTTACTCGTATATCTCGAGCAAGAGGTCATGCGTTCAAATCTCGCTGACTTCAGCTTATGTCAAAAGAATAGGATTGTATTTGAGTAGTTCGGATTTCACTATAAGCTGTGTGCCCTCTTTTCTGTAATTGAGATTACATTCTTGTTGTACAAAATAACAAATAATAAAAATTTTAATTTGACACAGTGCTGAATAATCAAAATAAACTACAGCATGCAACATAATATTACAAAATATGTCTAACCACGGCTTCATAATTAAAAGTAAAACCTCAACCGCTCAAAACCTGTAACCCGTGTAACCACTAACCAAACCAACGATAACCAAAACTCAAGATGCTTCCAGTGGTCCAGAACTGCAGATAACCACAATGAAAAACAAGCAAAAAGTCCCAGAGAATAAAAATCAAACGTGCCACGAGTTTGAAGTAAACATCTGCCATCTCGGCGCTGTGTCCCTCCCTCCCCCACTCCTACCCGCTGTCTCTGGTAATCTGCACCTTGCTGTTGTGGTACACCTGCCTGCTTGGACAGCGGATCGGTTTCTGAAGATAATTGAAAGTTTGGATGAAATTCGGTACTGCGATTTGGAAATTTTGATTGACGAAGTTTGATTTGAAAGGGTTTATGTGTAATTTTTGCTTTCCCATCATTAAGTTTTTATCTGAATTGGAAATTGGATAATACCTATTGATTATCAGTTTGCATTTATTGTTAGTCTTTTATAGCCCTATATAAATGGGTTACATTGATTTTTTATTCGATTGTGTTAAAAAGTGATATTTTTTGGTTATGATATTTGTACGAAAAGTTATCCTTTTCAAAGAAGTATTAATGTTTACTGCGGTTGCTAGGTAATAGATATATTTCGGCCGTTAAAATAATTTTTAAATTGAAAAATTTCTTACAATTAAATAAAAAATTGTGTATGACATGCGAACGAAAAAGTTTTTTGTATTCCTGCTGTTGTCGAACTCGACTTTGTCTTCATTCGTACAAAAAAATACTTTTTGTCCTTGTGTCATAATAGCATATTAAGTGACGTGAGTTGTAAGTAGCAAATAACGTATGAGTATAAAAATTACTCACGAGTCACGTAGTATATGAGTGCGTTATTTGCTATTGTCATAGATTACTTTTTCTATGACCTCATTATACATGAAATAATGAATTTATAATAATATAAATACCAAGTCGGCCCGTGGATCCTGAGAACCCTGGTTCGATTTTCACAGGCGACAAACAAATTTCACTATTTTAAACCTACCCCTGTGGCTCCCTCACCACTAACATCTTTGGGGGTCGTGATTTAACTGCTGGTAACCGCACTTCACGCGCAAAAATATATCACTTACCGAGGTCTGCTTCGGCAGAGTGCCACACCCAGTAATGGGTAAAAGGCGTGATGATATATTTATTTATTTTTTATTCTACTTACTTATCTAAGAAATTATCGTAATTTGGTTAAATTATAAAATTCTTAAAATAAATATATGAAATAGAACAAATTTTCAATAATAATACCTAACTTTATATTTCTTATTAGTATCAATACATATGATTATATATATACAAATAAAAAACGTCATGATGACGTACCTACAATTTAATAAACTCTAAATTACTATAGATATTTGCTCAAATCATTTTCATTCAACTTTTTAATATATGTAGCCATAGTCATACAAAATGACTTGACTACTACGTCATTTTTTAAATTATAACAACGCAATAATAAATAGGTTGATGTATTCTTGAAATATTGATATACAAGGTGTGGCTATTAAATAACGAGACTGACGCTGTTACAGACGAAGTACGCATGCGCCAAACACCAGCGACCGTCAGCATTTTAACGTGAAGCTTTCTCTTTCGAATGCAGTATCTTTCGCTTCTGTAAACAAATCCGTATAGCCGTAGGTTTCGTTCTAATTAGAGTTGTTTTTTTTTGTTTCGCCGAAACAATGTTAAATGCAAGATTAGAGCAACGAATTGTTGTGAAATTTCACATGAAACTTGGCAAAACTGCTACTGAAACTTATAATTTATTGAGTTCCCGAATTGTGGAAGGACAAACCATGGTTTCTCTATCAAAACAATGCGCTGGCTCATTTCGTAATGTCTGTCAAGAGATTTCTAGCCAAGTACAGCATCCCAGTGTTGGACCATCCGCCTTATTCGCCGGATCTTGCACCGTGCGACTTCAATCTATTTCCTAAGGTGAAATTTGCCTTAATAGCAACAAGATTTGAGCTTTGAAAGAGAAATCGGCACGCGTTCTGAAGGAGCTGACAGAAGAAGACTTCCAGCACTGTTTCGAACAATGGAAGATTCGCATGGAGCATTGTAGGGATAGAGGAGGGGTGTATATTGAAAGTGATAATCAGTAAATAGGTATGGAATCAAAATAAAATGTTAAAACAGTATCAGTCTCCTTGTTTTATAACCACACCTCGTATTGTATATAAACAATTTAAATAGATAACGCATGTTTTATGATTTAATTATGAAGTAACTTCATGAAGATACTTGTGACGATGTCTTATCATTAATCCACTGGGAAAGATACCCAAATTAAATTTACAAAAAAAGTTGTAGATATTTAAAAATATAAATAAATATATAATTACGCCTTCTACCCATTTCTGGGTGTGGCACTCTGTCGAAGCAGATCTCGGTAAGTGATATATTTTGCGCGTGAAGTGCGGTTACCAGTCGTCAAATCACGGCCCCCATATATGTTAGTGGTGGAGGAGCCACAGGGGCAGCTTTTGAAATTATGAAAATTATTTGTCGCCTGTGGGAATCGAACCAGGATTCTCAGGATCCACAGGCCGACTTCATACCACTGAGTTAGCCACCCCATAAATAGATATTTGCCATCATTTTAACGTTTAAGCTAATTAAAATTGACAACTCACACGTATATTTTCAATAATACATTTCAAATGATTGCATAGTTACATGGAATAGAGTTTTTGAAGACATGACAGGTAATCTATAGAGGTGTATCTTAGAAGCCTATGTCACATAGTCAATGTATACTTCATTCATGTTTGTTCAATTATGTATGACGCCATCACATTATTCAGTTTGATGTATGATGAAAACTAGGAGTGGCAGACGATCATTCTTTTCACGAGAGGAAAGATTGTTAAACATAAACATAACCTAGGTTATGATATACTTAACATTCACACTTTCATAATTTAATCATTATAATAATTATGTGGTCAGCATTTAATTTTGTTGACTCGATCTGTCAAAACTATAAAATATAATATTTGTCCAAATTGTATGAACTTACATCACAATTTTTGTGACATATAAAAGATTTGCCAAATGATGAAACTCATTGGCTGTGTAACACCACCATTAGAGAAAAAATACTTGAAGAAACGTAGAAAATAGTTATTTATTCAACTAATGTTAAAAGTGTCACTTTATTGTACGACTGGAACGCTCATGAGTACAATAATAGTATATTGAAGAACTAGTTTCATAAGGTATTAATGCACGAGTCCAAATTTGGAAAACTCGTCGCAGATCAAGTTTTAGGGACGAAAACAAGCCTTATGGAAAGTGTTCTTTATATTTTTTTTTTCGAGATCTGCTTCGGCAGTAATGGATAGAAGGCGTGATGATATATTTTTTATATTTTAAAAATATTTATTTTATTGGAGGAATTAAGTTTGTTTGTTTCTATTTTGTCGCACAGTTGCCATTAGTAGCGGAGGATAAATCATTTCAGCGCTGACTTTTTGCACGATTGTAATTGTAAGTTCGTTATAAGAAATATTTAATATATTTATTCAATTCTAGTTATGTTAAAATGCAACTTTAATTTCATTTACCCGATTTTCTCTATTACCTATTCACTAAACTCAGTGGTATGAAGTTGGCCTGTGGATCCTGAGAACCCTGGTTCGATTCCCACATGCAACAAACAATTTTTATAATTTCAAAAAGCTACCCCTGTGGCTCCTCCACTACTAACATCTTTGGAGGCCGTGATTTGACGACTGGTAACCACAATTCACGCGCAAAATATATCACTTACCGAGATCTGCCCCGGCAGAGTGCCACACCCAGTAATGGGTAGAAGGCGTAATGATATATTTATTTATTTATTTATTTTACCTATTCACTCTTTATTTTTGTATAATAATGTTTCATTTAAAATAAAAAATATTCAATAAAACAAATTCAAAATAAAAACAAAAACTTAACTGCATTTTAAAAAGCCCATCATTCAAACTCCAAAATCTCAGTACGAGTCTCCAATTCCCAAAACAATTGATAAGATTCCTTTGCATCGCAGATAGCGGATGTTGCATTCTGTAGCAAACTTCCGGTGTGTTGATACTTGACATCCGTATTAGACAGATTACACGATGAACTTGGTACGAGAATAAATGTCATCTAAAAGTCCATTCGTTCTCATGCACAGCAAACATAAAGGTCAAATACGATGTGAATCATGTGGGCGCACTCAAAGCGTTCGTTTCAGCTTAGAATTTATTTTTAGTTTAGTTATCTTTTGAGGGGAGATTATAATTAGTAACTTGAGATCTCTAATCAGTAGAACCGGAAAAATATTTTGGTTGCCTTGCGGTTTATAAAAAAATTATGGAGTTATTTATAATTTTGTTTTTTATTATCACTATGGCCGTATTTGTTTGGAAACTTTGGGTTCAACTCTAAATTGATCTAGAACTAACTTGTGTGACTTCCAAATAAATGATGTATCTCAAGTGTCAGTTGTAAACATTAGCGACAAATTTAAAATCTGAATGCATGTTCGAAGCGATATCTCTAGTTTTGTTTGTGTGCTAAATTGCGCTTTTAATTGGATGTTTTAAGTCATCTTTATATTTTGTATATGTAGTCAAAAAGCAAATAACGTCAGAGTCTGTCCATTTTTTTATAATTTTGTCATCAGCAGTATCAAAATAATTTATTTCAGAGTCGCAAT
Organism: Pterostichus madidus; assembly: GCA_911728475.2. Classification (NCBI taxonomy): domain Eukaryota; kingdom Metazoa; phylum Arthropoda; class Insecta; order Coleoptera; family Carabidae; genus Pterostichus; species Pterostichus madidus. The sequence goes on along the minus strand of OU452313.1, from coordinate 29,771,339 downwards.
TATCTGTCATAATATTATCCTCTGTGACTACTATATTGCAAGAAACACATACTGCATATTGCTCTTCCATCACCCGCATAAATAATAGTTTTGTACATTTTTTCAGAAAATTATTATAAAATGACTTACGTTTTTCATAAAAATAGCTTCTAACCTCTCTGTACTATTACAAATCGCGATGCCGCCACGGATAACAAGGAACATAAGTTGATTAGAAAGGGATAGCAAACGGGTTCAACCTGCCAACCCGCTAAAATAGCTGGAGCAGTAGGCTCAGTTCAACATCAGTTCTGGGTTACTTAAAGCATGCCAATTAAACAGAAGTAACCTACTGCGTTACTTTAAAAATCCCAAATAAATACGGCCTATGATTACATGACGACATGACGATTGTTTAATTTTCTCATCTAATCGTATGTACATCAAAGTTATAAGTAAGTATTCAATTCGCTAATTGGATCACTTAAATCAGTCAATGTGACTAACTGAACTGAACAAATGAATGCATCTATCGAGGTGGATTACTTCAAGCTGAATTTAAGGTCAGAGGTCAGTAAATCTAGTACTTGGAGGAAAGTGAGAGAAGTAAACTAGTTAATAGGATATAAAATAAATAAATATAAATATATCATCACGCCTTTTACCCATTACTGGGTGTGGCACTTTGCCGAAGCAGATCTCGGTAAGTGATATATTTATGTAAGTAAAGTGAGGATACCAGCCGTCAAATCACGGCCCCCAAAGATGTTAGTGGTGAGGGAGCCACAGGGGTATTTTTAATTTGGTGAAAATTGTTTGTCGGCTGTGAGAATCGAACCGGGGTCCTCAGGATCCACAGGTCAACTCGAAACCACTGAGCCATTATCCCATTAAATTAATAAACATAAATAAATAATTGTAATTGAGACAAACTATAGGTGAGGAACTTTTTTACCATTGGATGGCATATTTAAATTAGGAAGGAATTTTTCGAGATAATATTTTCAAATATTCGAAATCATATAGTAATTCATAACTCGTAGAACTCGAATAGTAAACTTATGAAGTGAACAAGTTGTTTTTTACAACTAAAACTAAATATAAAAAATGCCGCCTCAAAATATGTGCCGCCCGGTGCGGACCGCACCCACCACTCCCCCTTAGGTATGCCACTGCGTTAGCAGAACAAAAAATTGTTTGTTTATTGGCGGCATTTTGTAATCAGTCCACCAAAGTAGTTGACAGTCGAGTTGATTACAAATAATTTGAATTTCGCGGGCTCAATTGTGCCCGTAAATGTCAACTTTGTTTGACAATTGCGTAAAAATATCATTTGTCGTCTTTTAATTTTATTGTTATATATTTCAACAGAGAATTGTTCATATCTTAAACTGTTTATGCCTAAATTTCAGATTTCTATTTACATCATAACAACAAAATGACGTCAGTGGCCAGTTGTACCACCAAAAGTTGAAATTTTAAACTAAGTGCAAATAAAAAAGTAAATTCAATATTTGATAGCAACGTCATTTCCTACAACTGAAATTTAACTTCGCTTTTCTTTTATTTACCAAGTTGAAAACTTCACTCTTTGTCTGTGCGACTAGCCATAAATCATAATTGATATAAATTCAATCCTACCTATCAAGCTTTCATCCTCATCTTGGATCCGTATTTTCACAACAAACCACAAATGTCAGTTTCTCATACACTCACTACACTACAAAACTCATTCAACAAGATCATAACCTGCAAATACAATAACAATCACAAATTATAAATCTAAATTATATTTTTACAGTTCCACCTACAAAAATTATGTATTTAAAACGGATACTAATTAAATATAATAATGTTACATTTAATTTAGGGTATTTCACATTATTTTAGAACAGAAAAACAATTACATCGACAATTTGACGTTTGCCCAACGTACACTATTAGTTACTAAACAAATGAACGAAGAAACAAATCCAGTTTCACAGCACTCTATATTACCGATGAAACAAGTTCATGCAATTCTATTTGGTTCAACATCTGTATTCTGAAATTGATTTCGAGACTATAATAAACAAAAGAACAAAAAAATATAGTTTCGCTAATTTTATGGCATCATTTTAGTGAAACAAAAATTTGCATACACATCTGTGTATTCACATTAACCTAAAAACTAGTAGTCAGTCTAACAGTTTGTTTACAACTAACGGCTTGTAAACTTGAATTCAAATACAAATTAACATAAAAAACAAGTAAACAAAAAACAAAAACTTTTTTTATAACAACCAAACCAGGAACTAAAACGATACTATTTTTATTGCTACAAAAAATCATTTCACCTGTCCTTTATAGTAAACATCGTTTATGCCTGAAATGATCATCTAATTTGCTTAATTAAATATTAATTAATATAGTATTTTCTTTTTTAAACCTTTTGCTTCGTTTTATGTTACAAAAACAAAACTAAAAAACTTGATGTGGTATCTTAAATATTTTTGTTTCGAATTTACACAAATTAAGATGAAGATCTTTGGAAGTAAAACATTGCTTTTAACTGTTCACATTTTTCTGCAATAATCCAGATGTTTCCTTTGAATGTTGATATCTTTTTTACATCTTTTTAATAAAACATGGATATACAGGGTGTTTCAATACCTATGCATGATACTTTATTGGGTTATATCATTTCATATACTGATGGATGGCTAGCTCAGTGGTATGAAGTCGGCCTGTGGATCCTGAGGTCCCTGGTTCGATTCCCACAGGCGAGAAATTTTCATAATTTGAAAAAAGCTGTGGCTCCTCCACCACTAACATCTTTGGGAGCCGTGATTTGACGACTGGTAACCGCACTTCACGCGCAAAATATATCACTTACCGAGATCTGCTTCAGCAGAGTGCCACACCCAGTAATGGGTAGAAGGCGTGATGATATATTTATATTTATTTTTTATTAAAGAACAAAAAGATTTTTTTTGGAATTCCCAAAAAATACGTGCCTTTTATTTGAAGTGTACATTTTTAATACAACTTGTTCGATAGCAAATTTAATTATTTGTTAATCATGTTAATCATATTTAAACACAATAAGTGATTATTTGTAGGTAATGTTTTTAATTTTATTTCATTATTAACATAATTAAAACTTAATTATTGTAGCTCTGTAATTGCAGATCACGGAAATCAGTACTAACACTATTTTATGTTTAACCGTGACATGCGATTATCAACCATAAAATCATCGCAGTATGAATCACGAAGGGTGAGTGTAGAGTGAGTCATAGGGGTGATTTTTTAGCAATTAAAATTTTTTAATCTGGAGTTAGGATAAAAATAGTTATTTCTTTACTTAAGCCGTTGAATCAATGTTTGGTGTATCGAAGAATGAACTAGTAGGCCAAGTTGGACGACAATCTTAGTTCGTTAAATACATATTTCATACAACTGTGCGACTTCTTTGTTATTACATAACTATTATTGCCTTGGTTACGGGTAGAAAGTAGATAAATGCAGACAAAGTGCGTTTCAGTAAGCAAAGAAACACTAGTGCTGAAAATAATTTGTATTTTACGCAATTTTCAAAAGAAAATATAAGTGAGAGCGATTTAAATTTCGCGCCAAGCACAGAATGTCATATTTTAGGTACATACGCTCATGGAAGAAGAAGAAATATGCAGTGATATATTTTGACGTTTATAAATATAACCTTAAACTGCAGTATATCTAATCTGTACACATCACATTGAGCAGACATGAACTCAAGTATATCATTATTAAATATGATAATTAATAAAAATAACCCAACAAAGTAAAATATATCGATAAATGGTTTTATTTAAAGAGTAAGTGAAGTACATAATATTGATTGTTTGTATATATTAATAAGACGTTGTTACGGTTGCTTATATTGGCATAAGTGGAAACTGTTATACTATCTAAAGAAACATTGATTTCATATGCGCGTGAAATGCAGTTATCAGCCGTAAAATCACGGCCCCCAAAGATGTTAGTGGTAGGGGTAATGAAATAAAAATACCAGAGTAAATTATTTTTTACAAAATATCGAATTTATTATAATCATTAAAATAATCATAAAATATAAAAGTTGTCAACATATCAATCAAATTCAGATAATGATCCAGTTACAAAGTAACGAACATTATTTATTGAAAACATAATATATTGCACACATTTTTTGGCAGGTGAACCATTTGCTCTAAAAATTAATAATTCAACAACCATTTACACAAAGTAATTAACGTAAACCATATCGATGCCACATCAATCTTGTGGCCCACATTATCGCTTTCACACCTTGGTGCTCTAATTACACCTCGCTGTCACTTCCTACACTTGGGTGGCGTTTATGTCATTTGGGGCGCTCTGTGCTGTCAGGTGTGAGCCCCATCGGAGGTTCCTACCTATTATTATATAGCCTCTAAACACAAACGATTATGTGTCTCTTGTTCTTGTTCCCAAATGGAGCAGTGACAACTTTTGGTAGATTTGTAGGTGAGAATTGTGAATATTGATGAGTTATCAGGTTTTGGGTGATAATTATACAGACCAAATTGTGTTTATTGTATTTTGAGTTTAAGAAATTTATGATAAATTGGGACTGACGAAATAAAGTTATTATGTCTTAACTCAATGGTATCGAGTCGGATTGTACATTTGAAAACTTCGAGAGGATAAATAAAAACAAATAAATAATATATAAGTACGCTTTTACTCATTATTGGGTGTGGCACTCTGCCGTATAGTTACAAAGCTAGGGCGCAAAATGATGTCTCATTTATTCCAGTGACAGAAATGGATTTTTTAATAGATTATGTCATGATATATATGAAAAAAAAAGAAAATTAGATTTGGGGACGGGTGTCAACTATAGATGGCGTCGATGTAAATGCGCAAATTTTAAGGGTGATTGTTGATCGCTACACCAGTCCTCTTTCAGAGCTTCTGTCACAAATGAGCAACCAGCAATAATTTCTGTTAATAATTTTTTTGTCATGTATTCGTCATGAACAAGTAGTATGTCACACGACACCATAAAAATTGCTTACTTTGATCGGTTTTGTTGCGCATGCGTCACCGGCCAAAACTTCTGTCTATCATTTTTATTACTTAATAATACCAAAGTCTATAATTTAAACTAAAAACTATCCTGTAAAAAATATGTACCACCCTTAAAATCGGCGCATTCACATCAACGCCATCTATAGTTGCGACCCGTTCCCAAATCTAATTTTCTTTTTTTCATGTTTATCATGACATAATCTATTAAAAAATCTATTTCTGTCACTGGAATAAATGAGACATCATTTTGCACCCTAGCTCTCTAACTAGCAACAGATCTTGCTAAGTAAAATATTAATGCGCATGAAGTGGAATTACTAGCTGTAAAATCAGGGCCTCCAAAGACGTTAGCGAATGGAAAGCCACAACGGTAATTATAATATGGTGAAAATTGTTTGTCAGCTGTGGGAATCGAACCCGAGTTCTCAAATCCACAGGCCGACTCGGAATACCGCCAGAATTAGAACCTAGAACCAATGAACACTGGTTATATGCTAATCTACTGTACTGTACTGGTGGTGTCTCAATGTTTCTCTTTATAATTCAAATTGAATTATTCAATTTGATTTTATCAATTGTTTAGTATTTATTTATAATATTAATTTAAAAAATTGACTATACATATTTATTATTTACGTTTACAATGTAATTTATCTCTTAATTTATGGTAAGACATTTTTGTAATGTATTTATATAGTTGCTACGCTGTAAAACAAATTGTAGTTTAATTTTATATATTTATTTATTAAATTAGCACAAAGCTATTTATAGGTGCATAATAATAAATTATAAAATAAATAAATATATCATCACACCTTTGTCCCATTATTAAGTGTGATAGTACAGTGGTGTGGTCAGCATTACGACATTCGAATTAGAAAATCTTAAGATTAAGTTCCTGTTGTACAAAATAGTATAAGTAAATAAATAAATAAATATATCATCACGCCTTTTACCCATTACTGGGTGCGGCGCTCTATATATATATATATATATATATATATATATATATATATATATATATATATATTTGTACCAAGTTAATAAAGTGATAGTTGGACGCTAGAAATGTTAGGAGGCTATTATCCAAAATGATGTTATTGATGGGCGCTCTATATATATATATATATATATATATATATATATATATATATATATATATATATATATATATATATATATATATATATATATATATATATACATATATATATATATATATATATATATATATATATATATATATATATATATATATATATATACATATATATATATATATATATATATATATATATATATATATATATATATATATATATATATATATATATATATATGCGCGTGAAGTGCGGTTACCAGCCTTCAAATCACGGACCCCAAATATGTTAGTGGTGTGGGAGCCACAGGGGTAATTTTAATTTGGTGAAAATGTTTGTGGGCTGGATAGAACCAGGGTTGTTAGGATCCACAGGTCGACACGATACCAATGAACCAATACCCCATCAATAACATCATTTTGGATAATAGCCTCCTAACATTTCTAGCGTCCAACTATCACTTTATTAACTTGGTACAAATATATATATATATATATATATATATATATATATATATATATATATATATATATATATATTTCTATCTGTTATTTATCTTTTTATTTATTCTTAAAATATGTACCTAAGTTAAATTTATTAAATACTCTTTTTATTCAGGTTAAAATTAATTATAAAGCGAGTCAAAAAATGATATATAAAATAGTGTTACTAACTAACCCGTTTTTTTACACCTTTTTATACTTAAATTATTTTACAGTGAAATTCTGTGTAAAGTTTTGTAGATCCGTAAATCTGTATATAATAAACAAAATCACATACGAAACTTATGATTTTATAAAATATTTTTTACGTTTCAATAAATGTTGATGATTTTCTTCCTAATTTACAAATTTATGAATCTACAAAACTTATAATTTATCACAAAATTCCACAATTATTATCGTGCTAAGTACGAAAACTTATTACCAAAGAAAACTAAAAAAGGAAGATTGATACATAAACGAATTAATTAGTTTCTTTGCTCTGTACTAATTGTTTGATGACTAATTAAGTTATATTCCGTATTTCACAAGAAGTTGTAGAATTCCTTCCAGTTTTTTTGTTTTTTCTTAAGTAACAAGTAACAAAGTTGAGTCTTTGTTCTTGTACAACTATTAACAAAACAGTTACCTCTCCAAAGTATTTACTGCTAAAATCTGACGCATCCGAAGCTCCAACAACCAACAACACTGCAACAAGAACCATCACTTAAGTTACCTGTACCGCCGACACCGCATACACCTTTTAACATCACACTTCCTGACTGCTTCTGCTGCAAGACAAATCCACGAACAAGCCTTCATTATCCCTCCTTTTCCACCTTTACCACCTCGTCTATCTGCTGTCTTCCTTCCACGCGCACGTAGACACGAACTTGCCTCAGTCGCGACCGAGAGGTAGGCAAGGTGCGTGTATAGGCTAGCAAGTAACTACAAAACACATGGTCAGTTTACCCAGAACTCAGTTCACGACCAGCCGTGATGGAAATCACAGCAGTCATCTTAAAGAATAAACCTTGGAGTTAGTGTTCTTCAAATGATAAGAAACCTTGGGAAACTTGTTAGAACTGTGTTTAATTAACAAGTGATGCTTTTTCTTGTTTTGTGAATACGTTGTGCTGCGTTTACTATTACTTTATTTGTTAATAATGTTGTGTGGAAGTTTTCGAAGCAAGTGCAAGAGGACAAATGATGAATATAAACTGATTTCGGCTAGTGATACTTCTTCAGCGCGGGTGTTTGTGACGTCTGGGTTAACGGTGATGAAGACGAGAAAGGTTCATATACGGCCGCCGAAAATTCCCGCTACGAATGTCTTACGGATTCTACTAGATGCTGTAAGTTAACCTAATTCTTATGTTTTACTGAGTGTTACTGCCAGCTATTGGAAGTAACGGAATTGTTTGCTGATTTTTATCTCTTTTGATTTGATATCCACATTTCAATCTGCGAGAGATAGTATTCTAATTCGTTCTTCACTCTACTTTCTCAATGCGATATACATCTTCAAATTTTATTTATAAGTGGTTTTATATTTAGCTCCAGTTTATTACCAGATAATATTCTATAATTAATTTATTACCTTCCACACCTGTTCTTCATAAATTAATAACAACATTATTCAGAATTAAGCCGCATTCACATCTCGAAATTTGGTGAAATTTGTAAACACGAATTTCTGTAAATTACTTCGTACGTTCACAACTCGAAATTTATGTAATGTCGACATCTATTATCTTTTCAATGTACCATCTCCCAGCTATTTTCCGATTGGCTTGTTACTGACCACGTGTTAGAGAATTCGTTCAATTTGTACCATCGATATACTTTATTTGTAGAACGGTCTCTAAATTTGGTAAAAAGTTTGGAGTTTGCAAACTTTTGTAGAAAGTGAAATTTGTGCGCATCAAATTTCAGAGCTGTGAACGGATACATACAAAGCTATATCTCAAACTCTACTAATTTCACCCAAGTTCACCAAATTTCGAGCTGTGAATGCGGCATTACAATATTATTTCGTTTATTTTGTTTACTTATTATTTTCATTTAACCAATAAATACAACTGTGTTCTAGTGATTTGAAAATTCCTCGTATGCTCGTAAACTATAGCTGCTCTGGTCTGTAATTGGCGGGTTCGGTTTTACCGTGAAGCATGAAGCACATAAAACGGTCGCTTCAGGCTTTCAAACTTCCGAGGCCTAAAATATGCCTTGGTACACATTATGTAATCGAATTAAATAATACAATATTATGTACGAGTAGGTATATGTCAGACTGTGGCTTTGAGAAGCTGGGTTCGATTCCCACAGCCGACAAACAATTTACACCGTATTAAAATTACCCATATGGCTCCCCCTCCACTAATATCTTTGGGGGGAGCTTTTATTTGACGGCTAGTAATCGTACTTTACGCGCATACACACACACACACACACACACATATATATATATATATATATATATATACGAGCCCAGTCCCGCTTCAGTTGGCCCGAATCTAATTTTTTCGTTATACTAAAAACCTAGATTACATTTACTAAATTCTACAATTAATTTTCAACATTTTTAACTAAATTTAACAATAAACATACCTTAAACACAAAATGTATAGCAGTTTAACTCTCAATTTTTTTTCGTCACATAAACTAATTCAACACACAAATGAACTATCATGATTATTATCTTGTCGGCAGTTTGGCGGATGAAATTGAAGTTAATTATTATTTAAAACAAACTTTATTATTATACAGTTTTTTAATAAAACAATTTTTTTTAGTTAAAACAGAAATGTTTACTTCCTCTTTCAATGGCTGTCATTTCTAGATGTATGTATCGATTGACTTAAAATTTTATCTGTGTATTAACAACATACTAGTGTATGTCTCGTTAAAATTTAATTTAATTTTCTTGCATATTACACGAGAAATAAAACAATAAAATATAACATCAAACGAAAAAATAAAATTGGGCCAACTGAAGTGGGACCGGGCTCGTATACAATATAATGGGGTGGCTAACTCATTTATCGAGATCTACTACGGCACAGTACCACACTCAGTAATGGGTAGAAAGCGTGATTATATATTTATTTATTACTAAATTTTCTAGCAATTTTATTTGAAGCATTTTCCTCTAAAATAATTTAGAATCATTCAACAATGGAAAATATGTCATGCGAAAATTCAAGATCATTTGACTGTAGCATGTTTTTCTTTTATTTAATTTACAACTGAAGCACACTTCTCTTCAATACCTTTTTAATAATTGAAGAGTGCTTTCATACTCTTCCTATGCGTATGTATGTGTATGTATGTCACACTGCGGCTTGCAAATTCATATAGATAATTTTTATGAAATGTTACAGCTTGTGATACAAAAGCTACACATGCTCTGATTTGCATATGAATGGGGAAATAATCGTCGGCAGTGTAATTGAAATGTGTTTTAAATAAGTTGACTTTGGCATCTGTTCGATGGGGGAACTAGTTGCGTCTGTCATTTGAATAATAATAGCGCTTCCCGCTACACTGACATATGGAAATTATACATTTTTATACAAATCTGTTGACTTTAGCGCGGATTTTACGTCCCACATCTTGCTTACAGAGTAATATAATAAATAATAGTGTATTATGTATCCAGAGAAAGAAACACTTTTCTCACAAGGTGCATCGGTACTTCTACTGTTTTTTCCATGACCCTAATATTTTAAACGAATACTTATTTTTATGAACAATACAAACATTTTAAATATATAAATAAAATAAATATATCATCACGTCTTTTATCCGTTACTGGGTGTGGCACTCTGTAGAAGCAGATTTCGGTAAGTGATATATTTATGCACGTGAAGTGCGGCTACCAGCCGTAAAATTACGGCCCTCAAAGATGTTAGTGGTGAGGGAGCCACAGGGGTAATTTTAAATTGGTGAAAATGTTTTGTTTGCTGTGGGGATCGAACCAGGGTTCTTAGGATCCACAAGCCGACTTGATACCACTGAGACATTATCCCATTAAATAGATAAAATGAATATAAATAAATAAAATATAAATAAATATATCATCATGCCTTTTATCCGTTACTGGGTGTGGCATTCTGTCGAAGCAGATTTCGGTAAGTGATATATTTATGCACGTGAAGTGCGGCTACCAGCCATCAAATTACGGCCCTCAAAGATGTTAGTGGTGAGGGAGCCAAAGGGGTAATTTTAAATTGGTGAAAATGTTTTGTCTGCTGTGGGGATCGACCCAGGGTTCTTAGGATCCACAAGCCGACTTGATACCACTGAGCCATTATCCCATTAAATAGATAAAATGAATATAAATAAATAAATAAATAAAATATAAATAAATATATCATCATGCCTTTTATCCGTTACTGGGTGTGGCACTCTGTCGAAGCAGATTTCGGTAAGTGATATATTTATGCACGTGAAGTGCGGCTACCAGCCGTAAAATTACGACCCTCAAAGATGTTAGTGGCGAGGGAGCCACGGGGGTAATTAAAATTGGTGAAAATGTTTTGTCTGCTGTGGGGATCGAACCAGGGTTCTTAGGATCCACAAGCCGACTTGATACCACTGAGACATTATCCCATTAAATAGATAAAATAAATATAAATAAATAAATAAATATATCATCACGCCTTCTACCCATAACTGGGTGTGGCACTCTGCTGAAGCAGATCTCGGCAAGTGATATATTTTACGCGTCAAGTGCGGTTACCAGCCGTCAAATCACGGCCCCCAAACATGTTAGTGGTGGCGGAGCCACAGGGATAGCTTTTTCAAATGATGAAAATTTGTCGCCTGTGGGAATCGAACCAGGGACCTCAGGATCCACAGGCCGACTTCATACCACTGAGCTAGCCATCCCATTAAAAAATAATAAAATATAAATAAATATATCATCATGCCTTTTATCCGTTACTGGGTGTGGCACTCTGTCGAAACAGATTTCGATAAGTGATATATTTATGCACGGTAAGTGCGGCAACCAGCCGTCAAATTACGGTCCTCAAAGATGTTAGTGGTGAGGGAGCCACATAATTTTAATGTGGTGAAAATGTTTGTCGGCTGTGGAAATCGAACTAGGGTTCTTAGGATCCACAGGTTGACTTGATACCACTGAGCCATTACCCCATTAAATAAATTAAATAAATATAAATAAATAAATAAAATAAATATAAATAAATATATCATCACGCCTTTTACCCGTTACTGGGTATGGCACTCTGTCAAAGCAGATTTCGGTAAGTGATATATTTATGCACGTGAAGTGCGGTTACCAGCCGTCAAGTCTCGGCACTCAATGATGTTAGAGGTGGAGAATCCACAGGGATAATTTTTAAATGTGGTAAAAAATCAGGAATCGAACTCGGGTTCTCAAATTGTCACACAAAAAGGTGATTCTTTCTGTCTTATTATCGGCTCTTCTTGACCTTGCTCTATTTTCTATGTAAAATATTGAACCGACTACAATTTTATGGAAAATCAATCTTGTGACGTAATCTTGAATGTAATAAAGAAAGTTTATATAGGTTTCATAGAAGACAAATAGCGCGTAAAAATTCAAAAATCATCAAATTTATCGCTTGAATCAAATTTGATGTACGGGAACTTTTACATATTCCGTAGCTTATTTTAAAATAGAAGTAAAAAGTATATATTGTTTTAAAAACAACAAAATAGCTGAAAAGATAATTTTCTAAATGATTTTGGTACAATTTCTATTTTAGGGTGTAGGGTATTTCTTTTCCGCCTGAGAATGCACCAGTTTAAAACAAAACTTAATAAATTACCCATTATTTATTACATGTTCTTGAGCGGCGCGGCGGTAAACAACAGACAGAAAACAGAAAAGTCTACAGTTTATACACACCTAATATACATACAATAGCTTCTAAAAAAAACGTAGTCCGCGTTACTAGCCCCCGAACAATAACTTGCTTGACTCACCAATACACACATACAGATATACACACGCATATATATACACGCGCCTATAAACTTGCATCCTGAGGCTATTCACTTATATTGCATGGCAACAAGTAAATAAATAAACAAGAAATAGCAGTTTGCGTAACTGAAACAATTGCTATTTATATACAATCATTAAAAATGCATTTCCTCATAGACTTTTACAAATAACATGCAGAAAATAATCTAATAACGGAATACGTTTACAAAATGAAAAAGAAACTAATGGATTTTTATTTTACGTCATTTCCATAAAAATGTCAGTTATGTCAAGTTGCTTCACAATTACATCATTTTTAAGCCATGAGAAGGTAACAAGAAAATAAATATATTGTTATTATTTTGTTTTCATAATTCAAATGATAGATCGTAGAAACAACATTTTCGGTTTCCTATGCTACCTAGGTTATTTATTGTCATTTGTTAAATTTGACATATGTAGAGCCGATAGTATAATGTAGGCTTAAATTTAAACGTAATTCAAATAATTTCGTAACTAACCTAGCAAAATTATAAAAGTAACTGTACAAACTGTTTGTACCACAAAAATTTGAACTGTTTTTATTCTATCGGGCCTTATAGAGATTCAGATGAAATGATACATTATTATAGCATATATGTGAATTAGAACTTTCGTTACAATATAAGCTGTATTCAATTTGCCACTTGGTTCATTTAAATCAGTTCAGATAAATTAGACAGCATGACTAAATGAACTGAATTAAGCAAACTGTTGTACTTATTGGAGCCATTTACTTCAAAGTCAATTAGAATGGGGGATTCAAGTGGTAGAGGTTTTTAATATATATTTATTAAAATAAATTCTTGACCGTACATCATATTTAATACAATATAAAATCATACCAAAATGACATCTTTATTGCTGAAATATGAAAGTTAAAGTTGAATAATTTAAAACGCTCATTGCAATTACGTAGTTGCATTAAGCCAATCACAGAGCTTTGTCTGAAACGTTTGTCGGTGCTCAATTTTACTGAGAGGAAGACGAAGAAGAAATAAGCATTCAGCATTCTACGATTCTACCAATGACGTATAATACTAGACGAATTATGCCGTATTCAAGTCAATGCAAACGCCGTTGTTATCCGTCTAGTTATGTTTTGTCTGAGGATTCTACTGACACCGACACACGTTACGTGAAGTTACGTGTTATTTATCTCTGTCTTATCTGTCTCTCGTTAAGCTAAGATGCAACTACGTCACATTCGTTTGTTTCGAAAGTTTAAATATTTTTATCATGCTTAATACAAGTTTAAAAAAAAAATAAAAATTTTGGGTATAATAATTTTATTACGTAGATTAATATATAAAAAATTCAAAAAAGTCTTGAAAGGCCCATTAGTATTTCTAGTACAAGAAATAAAGTCAGCAAAGTAATTCAGAGAAATAAATATGTGATCGGTTCAATAAATGTAAGTTAAATCTGATTCAAATGGTAAATGGGATACGCCTCTCTATAAATTTTGTAAAATTTAATCAGTGGTAATAAGTACGTGGGCAGGGTGAAAAGTCCCTGAAAAATAAAATGACATTTGTAATGCACCATCTTTAACTAGAACGCATTAAAATTTTCAGACTGATATGTCATTCAGTTCTGTTTTGACACCCATCCAAAGCAAGCAATCTTGAAGATTTTTGAAAACATGGAAAAAAGTGAATTTCGTGTCCTGATTAAACATTATTTCTTGCGTGGAGAAAACATTACGCAAACCAAAGCATCGCTTGTTAAAGTTGGGGACTCCTCACCATCGATTGGAACGATTGACAAGTGGTTTACTGATTTTCGTTGTGGTAGTATGACCACAAAGGACGCCGAACGTTCTGGTCGTCCAATTGAGGTTACAACGCCAGAAATCGTCGATAAAATCCATGGTATGATATTGGACGATCGGCGAGTTAAAGTGCACAGCTGGTTGAGGCTCTGAGCATCTCAACCGAACGGGTACGGAACATTTTGCATAAATTTTTGGATATGAGAAAGCTATCTGCCAGATGCGTGCCGCATTTGCTCTCTGTTGACAACAAGCGCGACCGTGTGACAAGTTCAAAGGAGTGTTTGGCGATGTTCAAGCGCAATAAGAAGGACTTTTTCTCCAGATTTTGCCCCTTGCTTTTTTTATCTATTTCCAAACTTGAAGAAATGGTTCGGCGGAAAGAGATTTGGCTCCAACGATGAGGTCATCGCTCAGACAAACGCCTATTTTGAAGGATTACCAAAATCGTATTATTTGGAAGGGATCAAAAAATTAGAAAAACGTTGGATAAAGTGTATCGAGCTACAAGGAGATTATGTTGAGAAATAAAATATGTTTTGACCAAATAAATCATTTCTTAGTTTTAAATTTATAAGATAATGTTTTATTTTCAAATAATAAAACTTTATTTTGGACTTCCATTATCTTTATTTTGTATAGAATATCAAAAAAAATATATATATATATATATACAATTATATCACAACGTTTCGACAGTGGGTATCTACTGTCGTCATCAGGTGAAACTGATACTACTGACTAATTCCTTAACATACGAGCCTTACATCTAGTGTTATGGTGGTGGTCAAGGGTGACGGGTCTTGATTGTCGAAACGTTGTGATATAATTGTATATATATTTTTTGATATTCTATACAAAATAAAGATAATGGAAGTCCAAAATAAAGTTTTATTATTTGGAAATCATTTCTTGTTTCATTTTTCAGGGACTTTTTACCCTGCCCTTGTACTTCTTAATTTTGCTAATAAAGTACAAACAGAAAGCAATCTGCATTCGATCAAAGCATTTATTTCCTTTCGGTGTATTTGTTCCTGTTTACTTAAAATGTTCACGATTTTTTTAAAAGAAGTTATCTAACTTCAAACCCGACTGTCTATACTTTTAAATCCTATAGTAAAATGCCTCATCACCTTAACGCACTCAGCTATCCATCTTACCCTTACACAAATGTAGTAATCTTCCCTGATACATTAACCGTGAAAAAACTAAAGGATCACATAGAAAAACTGCTAAATTCTCGGTCTAGTAATTCATGGTAATCCTATAAATTCTTTTCAATCCGTTTTCCTCCACAATCGTAATCTTCCGAATCCTCGTCTGCTGTTTAATATTTTATCACCCTTATTCAAGTTGCGTCTTGGTTCTTCTAAGTCGACGAACTTACAAGTAACAGAGGGTTGTGTTAGATCCATGAAAAGAAAACGGACCACTCCTTAACATTCATAGCGTGATGTCTAGGACTTCGGGAGTCATTGTAATGTCATTAGCGCCTGTTCACAGTTCTTAACACTGATGTTGTTGTCTGGAGATGGTGAGTTCGGTAAGAAAGAGTAGGTGTGCGGCAGGGATTCTAAATGGGGCTGTTATGTATGGCCTATTTATCTACATCTAGATGCTGGGTGGTATGTAATTTGTTTTACTTGGTTTAATTGTTTTTATTAATTAATCAAATAAATCTAGACTGCAGGAGGTATTTTGTTTTTTATTTTTATAACTTTTTAGTCTCACGACTTGTAGAATGTAATTTTAATTACTCACGGTTTTCCATTTCATTTTTATTCTTCCTCATCTGATCTCTGTTATCGATCAATATGATAATGACAAATTCTTATATTTCATTATCACATTTCGGTACTCTTTATTCTGGCATTTTTAAGTTACTTTTATCGATTTTGCTTACTTATTGTAATTCGAGGATTTGGGCTATCCCGTTTGATGGGATATAACGTGATTTATATGAATGTTATTATTAAAAGAAATATAACAATTTACTGACAATTTCGTAAATAATATGTTTAAAAAATTTGCAGCTTCGGACAAGAACAAAAAGCATAAAAGTAAAATAGTAATAACTATATAAATGATTTTTGTCACAGAATGTCGAATTGGAAATGTAATCTATAGAATAATCATGAAAAATAAAGATTGTCATTTACTTATCGATTGGTAACATAATGATCGATTTCGAATAGAGGAGTATGTTCAAAATATTTTATGCTCCATATATTTATTCATTTGTTAATGTCCTAATTAAGACATTACAGGGCTGTTGAAACAATGTAATCTAAATAAATAATTTGTTGTATTAAATGAAAATATAATTTGCACAATCAGCTTTTTAAAAATGTTTTTTTTTTTCGCGACCGCCCAGAAAATTATTCCTTTCTGAACATTTTTTAGACCAGGAAATACGTTTTATTATCTAATAGTGCCAAAGGAATCGGTAAAACTTTACTGATCCCAAAATTGCAAAAAGAGATGAGAAAATGAATGTTTCCATGGTGATCAGTTTCTTTATTTTGCGCAAATATTTTTCATTCATGTGTCAAATCATGAATAATTTTTTATGGATGGGCGTAAAGAAATATTGTACGTAACACACCTTAAAAGTGTCTTTATTGGGCTTTCAAGCACATTTATTGTTCGCTCTGAAATATTCTTGCTCATCCAGTAAAGCATCATTTACAACTATTACCGATAGGGTTTTCAAAGCAAAGGAATACCTCCCTTATTCTGTAACTCGATCATTATCTTTTACTGATCGATAAATTAATGACAATCCCTGATTTTTATGATTTCTCTATTGATTAACACCACTTCAATTTTCAGAAACTAACATAATTAATTTTGTTCTTTCTATTTTATTTTTATGAATTTGGATCTCGTGTAAAATTGCCAATATAAAGATATTCATTTTTATAATAACAGTGTACAAGTAAGAAAAATGTATGAAAATAACATAAAAATGCCAGAGTAAATTATTCTGGTCTCAGAATACCAAAATTATAATAATCTATACAGTAATCATAAAAAATAAAAGTTGTCATTATCTTATCGATCATTGACAGATAATGATTCATTTACATAATAGGGGGGTATGTTTACAAATTACTGGTCGATAAGAAATTAGTTACCAATCGGGAGACAGTAAGTAAATCAAAATGAAACATTCCTCCTTGGTCATAACTGTCAAAACTTACTTTAAAATCACATTTTGACAATTAACATTTGTAAAAATATCAATTAATTTTCATATATTTCATACAACTTTTAATTCAGTTATTGCATTAATCGTACAAGAAGAAAACATAATAAGCATTACGGTCAGTAAGTGTCCTAAGTGTACGAGTATTGGATATAACTCGACTTCATCAAAAATCATTGTCGACCGGTAGAAATAAATTACTGCCCTTAATTCTTAAGTAACTAATTCGTTATATCATCATCTCAAGAATCATTGTTCTCCACATGAAATACGATAATTTTGCAGAAAAATAGCAAAGTAACCCTTATAACTTTTTAACATAAAATGCTTGTGTTAAAATGAGAACAAAACTGCGAAATTCTAAACGAGGCTGCTTGTTATTGAATGATAATTCTTTCCCTCATTGATTTTATCAAAAAGCAAAGAGAAAAATGTTCTGGTTGTTTTTGTTCAGTTGTCTGTAAAATTTGTGGAAAGCCCGCGGGAATAATTATTTAAATTACGATGCAATTCATCGAAGAATTTGAATTTTATATTTTTAAGGGGAATAGGTGATGATGGATAAAATTTGTTATTTAAATGTAATTTTCTTCCCAGCTTATTTATCTTTTTATTTGTGGAACTATTGATTTACTTGTTCGCTGCAATTCTGTTTAGAAATCCAGTAACTTTATCTTACGAGACAATCTCCCGTCAAGATACTAGAGTAGCTAGACAAATGAATAAAACCTTGAATGTGTTGTTTCCTTCAATTTCAATTGTTCTATAATGCTATTAGCTCTTGTTTCCGCATCGCGTACCTACAATTTTTTACTTTATTCGTAAACAAATGACTGCAATTATTTTCAGATTATAATTTATAGCCAACCTTGCATTTGTTTCAATGTATAACGACTCGTAAACATAACATTTTCGTGTTGTTCAAACAATTTATTTTGCGACAGATCTATGATAAGATTAAATGAGGGTTAGGTACAATTCTATAAAGAGTTTAAAAGCAATTTTTATTTACCTTTACTGTGAAATATCCGTATAAATGGAAAAAAAAACAAACATATTATCTTAAAATGTAACTCGATCATTATCTATTATTGATTGATTGATTAATTCAT
This sequence comes from Pterostichus madidus, assembly GCA_911728475.2. Classification (NCBI taxonomy): domain Eukaryota; kingdom Metazoa; phylum Arthropoda; class Insecta; order Coleoptera; family Carabidae; genus Pterostichus; species Pterostichus madidus. The sequence goes on along the minus strand of OU452313.1, from coordinate 29,752,592 downwards.
GACAATTCTTATTTTTCGTGATTACCATTTGTAGCGTTTCGGCATTATGTACCTAGAATCTTTTATTCTGTTCCTTCTGTTTGACTTCCTCTCTTATGAAGCTGTCAGTATAATAATATATAATTCAACGAGCGTATAATGATAGCTATTACTCGTATGAATAAAATTTGTGACATGAGTCGTAAGCGAGGGGCATCATATGCATATCCAAATGAGTAATATTCATAGTCCGCAAGTTCAATACTATACTTTTACGTGCAGATAAGTTTTACGCAAATAGCATATAAATCGAGCGTGTAATGATAGCTATTACTCTTGCGAATAAAGTTGGCGAGATGAGCCGTAGGCGAGTGACGTAATGTATCGGAATGAGCAATAGCCATTACCCACAAGTTCAACACTGTTCTTTTAGATATAGATAAATATGACGAAAATAGCATATAATTCAACAAGCATGTAATGATAGCTATTACTCTTGCGAATAAAGTTTGCGACATGAGCCTTAAGCGAGTGGCGTAATTTATCCGAATGAGTAACTGCCATTACACGCAAGTTTAAAACTATATTATTATTAGATATATACTCGTATATTATATGACGTGAATATCAAACATTAGTCTCGTGACTATAACAACCACGACATGTTTCTAAATATCAAATTGTTAATCACAAACGTCGTTGAACAATAGCAACCTCGATGTGTTTGCCCACAACTCGTGAGTAATCAATTATTACTCACGACTGATAAAGAAATGCACATATAATTAATGTTTTATTTAATGGTCGTAGATAAAAGATTACTTTTTAACCACACTTTTTATAAACCTTTCGGTGAGCTGTCCTTACTCTCTTTTTTATAATACTACTTTAAAAATGCAAAATATCAGGGTAAAATATTTTGGTTACAGAATTTCGAAATTGTAATAATCTACAAAGTAATCAAGAAATACAAAAATATTGCCAAGAGATAATGAGCTAATAATAGAACAGGGGAAAATAATACAATTTAAAGTATTCCTTAAAGTGATTTAATGTGATGCAAACCAAAATAATGTATTTCTGGATATAAAAAGTTAATTGAAAATTTACGTTTAAGATCACCCGGTAGATGGTAACCATTAAATCTATTACCAGTTTTATCTTTTGTCTGCATAATGACGACGCAGATAATGATTTATGACGCGCGAAAAAATCACTCACTTTCCCCCAATTTCCGATTTTTCATCGCCCGCCAAATGTTACTTCCCGACCTCAGCTGCAGCTAATTTCGTAGCGCTGACAGACAGAGGGGCTTGCCACCCGAAAATAGGGAACAGAGACGAAAGATATCTGACGGCTGTTGTCGATTTTCGAGCGTGCTGTGCTATAGAAGTGTCTATACTTTCGACTGTTTTGCTCTTTGACTGAAGGGCATACGTCCCCTCTTGTTCCACCCCCTTACGTCTCGGTGGGGTTTTGACACCGCCCGCGCCTATCGTACTTTGAACAGGAGGGTATTCAGGGAATTTTTAATTTTAATTTATTTGATCTTGTGCGACATAAACGATAGAAAACAGATTATTTTAATTGTTGCATCATAAAAATGTCATAAAGTTATTATAAATATTTATATTATAGTTACTTCACTATAACGTGCGTTTACGCAAAAATGTGCATATCAGTACTAATAAAGCATTTGTTTATACTAGATAATATAAATAATAAAATGTGTTTGCGGAAGAAATTGTCGCCATTTTTATTCTAAGTATTGTATGTATAAAAATGCTTTAGTTATGATGTAAGTGTTATCGAAGTGCAAATATAGGAAATTCTTGAAATATGCCCGTCTGTATTTTCATTACACCTCATATCATGTAATTTTAAATGATTTACTGAATATACAGGGTGTGTCAATACTTCAGGGCCAAATTAAATGACAAATGCTATATGATATAATGATCTTGAATCAAAAAGAATTTATAAAAAAAATCGTTAAATTATTTGCACTTCACTTGAAGTACAATTTTGTAATGCCGCTGGTTTTGGAGTTATTTGTAAATAAATAAATGTTTCATTATACCTTTTATCCATTACTGGGTGTGACACTCTGCCGAAGTAGATGTCGGTAAGTGATATATTTATGCGCGTGAAGGGTTACCAGCCCCCAAAGATGCTAGTGGTTGGGGAGCCACAGGGATAATTTTAATATAGTGAAAATGTTTGTCGGCTGTGGGAATCGAACAGGGTTCTTAGGATCCACAGGCCGACTCGATACCACTGAGCCATTTCCCATAGGTTATTATAAATATATATATATATATATATATATATATATATATATATATATATATATATATATATATATATATATATATATATATATTCGATTCCCACAGGCGACAAACAATTTCCGTAATTTCAAAAGCTACCCCTGTGGCTCCTCCACCACTAACATCTTTGGGGGCCGTGATTTGACGACTGGTAACCGCACTTCACGCGCAAAATATATTACTTACCGAGATCTGCTTCGGCAGAGTGCCACACCCAGTAATGGGTAGAAGGCGTGATGATATATTTATTTTATTTTTACCCATTACTGAGTGTGGCACTCTGCCGTCGCAGATCTCGCTAAGTGATATATTTATGCGGTTACCAGCCGTCGTATCACGGCCCCCAATGGTGTTAGTGGTGGAGGAACCACAGAGGTAATTTTTTAAATTGGTGAAAATGTTTGTCGGCTTTGGGGTTCGAACCAGGGTTCTTTGGATCCACAGGTTGACTTGCTACCACTGTGCCATACTCCATATAGGTTATTATAATAATTAATAATGAAAATTATAATTTTAAATGCTTCAAATAATGATTTAACTACAATTGTGTGGTATTCACTTTCAAAAACAAGCATAGGGCGACATTCCCTTCCTTTCTTATATAATATTTGATTCGTTTTCAGTTCATATATAGAGTGTTCAACTGCAATAGTGTGGAATTCACTTTAAAAAACAAGCGTAGTGAATTATGTATGTGATTGAAACTAAGGTAGTGTCTTTTAGGATGAGAGTGTTTGATAAGGTCTAATTATTTGATGAATCTGATGAATAAATCATTTATGAATGATATCAAGGTTCGTGCTACCTCATTTTATGGGATATAGCGTGTTATGTATGTATAATGAATAAATTGAACGTTGTAGTGTTTACAGTTATAATTTATAATGGAATTTGTTATGAATCTATAATTTTATAGATCCATAAATCTGTAAATAATGAACAAATTACATAAATATTTGTAGATAAGTAGAAAATATTCCATAAAGTTATAAATTTCGTTGCGATTTTCTTCATTATTTTCAGATTTATGGATTTTAAAAACTTATGGATTTACATAAAATTCCACCATTAATTATTACTATATTAGAAATAACTCTGAAACCAGTGGTACTAAAAATATTAACTTCAAGTAAACTACACTCAATTTTACGAATATTTTAAAAATCATTTTTTATCCTAGATCAACATATCGTGTAGTATCTGCCGTTTAATTTTGTTCCTAGTGTATTGAAACACTCGGTATACACATAGATATTCATGTTTAATTAGCTATAACAATAATGACTTAGTAACTAAGAATAAATTAAACCCCTAGGCCTTAATAAATATAAATATAAATCTAAATACGTATTTCGAGAACTATGTACTCATTATCTGTAGACGAAGCAAGGAAAAATTCCTTGAGAACTTAGTTCTCGAAATACGTATTTGATTCATATTTATATTTATTAAGGCTTAGGGGTTTAACTTATTCTTAGTTATATCTTAGCCTTAGATTTTTACTTTTTACTTTAATGAGTTAGTAGTATCTTCTGTCCTATTTTATATTAATAGAGTTTCTATCAATGTAATTAATGAAGAAACATTTTCATAAGTATGCCTCTATTACATGTTTTATGTGGTACAAGGTATACATATATTAATAAAATACATTATTTCTTGTAAATTGTGTATTCCCGTATTTATTTCGCTATAAAATAAATATATTGTACGATTGAATATATTGTTTTTCTTTATTTTAGACTTTGTAAAAACCGGTTCTTGGAATTATGCAATAAAAGTATAAAATAAACAGTAGCGCTTGAAATGACAAACCTCTCTATTAAATATATACTTCATTTCTTTAATGCAATGTCAACAATATTACAGAAAATTCAAGGTAAAATATGTGCTGCAACCTACTGTAGTATACGAGGAAATTAATATTTATTATAATTTATTTACGGGTCTACAAAAAGAGATTGAATACAAATGTAATATAGCAGAATACTGAATATAAATACATATTTATCTTTGAAACGTACTACAATTCTATTTATTCAGTACTATTCATATGGCTCAGACTAACAGAACGGCAATACAGTTATAACACAGTGATGGTAAATTTTTCTTTTATTTACACTTTTAGACTGTTATCGAAGTTATATTTTTATCGTAAAAATGAAGACCCTAAATGAAAAATTATTAAGTGTTTTAGGCCAATTCATATTTAATATTAAATTTGGAATGAATGAGTTTATATGGAGTGATCTATAAATGTGGTTGAAGTGAGGGTGGTCTGTTTGGATGAAAATGTTTGGTGATGGCTGGTTGTTTGATGGGTGTGATGAGTGAATGTTTTATGAGTGATTTTAGGGTTCGTGCTACCCCATTTGTTGGGATATAGCGTGAAGATATGTATGTATGTATGTATGTATGAATTAACAAAATCTAATTTTATTCAGGATTGAAATGATTGTTATTAGAGCTATTTAAAAAATAGAATTAGGCTCTTCATAAATTTAGAGTTATATTTAGTATTTCGAATCATTATATTAGATTGTATTTTTGCGCCCTAGCACTTGGTGCTATAGTTATCAGTTATTTTTGTAAATTAAAAAGAAAGAAAGAAATTAAAATTGGAACTAAAAAGTTATTAGCAGCTACTCTAATCTCTAGAACTTCTTGTAAGAAATTAAACTTTAGACCTTGTAATTTGCACACTACGGTCTGAAGTTTTTACAAATCTATTCACTAAATTTGGTTTGAGTTCTGTATAATTATATTATGTTTTATTATATATTGTATTATTTTGTATATTTTCTTGAGAAACGTACACGTTTAGTAATAAATTGTACAGCAATTAAGGAAAATATTGTTTTAATTATTTGATGTATTTGTAATTTTTGTCTCGCATGTTATCATCTACAACAAACACATTAAAATTAACTCTGTGTCTCCCCCTCCACTACCATCTTCGGGCACAATGATTTTACGGCTGGTAACCGCACTTCACGTGCATAAATATATCACTTATCGAGATCTGCTATGACAAAGTAACACATCAAGTAATGGATTAAAAGCGTGATGATATATTTATTTATTTCACAAACAGCAATCATGTCTGCTGCGACAAAAACATAGTTTGGTTAAATAAATAAGAAAAAATAGAAAAAAAATTTCCATCACTTGTCTCGTAATTCCACAGAGGTTTTACAGCACGTTTGCATCAACTTCTCAGGTCATCAACAAACGGCTGGTCAGTTCAGCTTTAACCATAGACGCGTTTCGTCCTTCCGGACTCATCAGTATGGTGCGATCATTTATCCAACTAGATCAACTAGGAAATAGTGGATTGTGATACCGACTTAGCTGAACTGACTGACATCAGTCACCATACTGATGAGTCTATGGTTAAAGCTGAACTGACCAGCCGTTTGTTGATGACCTGAGAAGTTGATGCAAACGTGCTGTAAAACCTCTGTGGAATTACGAGACAAGTGATGGAAATTTTTTTCCTATTTTTTCTTATTTATTAAGACTCAATTCCACATCGCAATAGACATTTTGTCTTTTGTTTTATAGTTTGGTTACATAAATTAAGTTATATTAATTTAACAGTGAATTATCCAAAATTTTAAGCCTAAAATCCTAATGTCAAAATAAAACTTGGAACACAACCTTAGTCTAAATTATTTTATTCGCTCTCTCTTTCACTTTCAAGTTACAAAATTAGGTCTCTTTTTATTCTTCGGTTTGTCAAATACAAATACAAAGAATTGTTTGATTTATTTCTGGAACAATAGGTTATTTCGGTTGGGTAAATGTTTAACTTAAATAGAATTAAAACTTCATGGTCTTCTAAAAAACAATTACCTACAATCTAAATATTAAATTTCACTATTCTTATTTGAATATAAAATTAGATCAAGGTTAAATTACATCATAAACATTTAACTGCTTTTCAAAATGCACATAAATGGTAAAGACCAAATTTACACTTAAAACCATCAACATTTCCACGAAGTTACAAACAAAACCTTCAAAAAAAATTTACGCGAATCCAAACAACAATTAAATAATGGTAATTAGCGATAAGCGGAAACCGCGAAGCCATTCAAGTAGGTCATCGTCACCCACAGCTGTGACATCACGCTCACGATCACGATTTGAGTGAGTACGGCCCTGGTGACGATGCACATGGTGCTCTACCAGCACTAGACTGCACACACTCCCATGCCGTCCCGATTTAGTTTCGCCCAAACCATTGCTCGCTGTAGAAGCATCTGTCGAGCGCGTAGTTGATTCATTCCCGGATACATTCACTGTTTTTCCTCTACCATGTGCTGCTAAATTCATTGCGAGAACTCTGTTCGCGGGTGACCAGTGTGAAGTTGTGTTTTACAGAGTGTTTTTGAGGTTAAGTGAGGTTTGTGTGTGATGTCGTGGTTACGAAGGTCTTCGGAACCTATTAAAGCAGATCGTAGTGTTTGTTATGATTTTCATTCGGATTTTGATGATGGTATTTCCAGCTTTTCAGACGAATCGGTACGTTCTTGTTTTTAAGAAAATTTTAACAGCCAGATTCTCAAGAAAGTTTTAGCTAATCCTGAGTTTTGGATTAGCTAATCTTATGCTAGTTCAAATTTAAAAAGTTGATTCAATTCACTTTCCGAAAACTAAATGGTAAGAAGATTATATTAAAGTTTATTTAAACTTTTTTGAGAATATGGTTTAGCTTAATTTGACTAACCCAAAATTCAGGATTAGATAGATTCTACCTCAAATCTTTTGAGAATTGGGCTGTAAATGTGCATAGTTTAGTGGTAATATGTTAAATAAATTTACACAAAATTCCACCATTAATTATTACTATATTAGAAATAACTCTGAAACCAGTGGTACTAAAAATATTAACTTCAAGTAAACTACACTCAATTTTACGAATATTTTAAAAATCATTTTTTATCCTAGATCAACATATCGTGTAGTATCTGCCGTTTAATTTTGTTCCTAGTGTATTGAAACACTCGGTATACACATAGATATTCATGTTTAATTAGCTATAACAATAATGACTTAGTAACTAAGAATAAATTAAACCCCTAGGCCTTAATAAATATAAATATAAATCTAAATACGTATTTCGAGAACTATGTACTCATTATCTGTAGACGAAGCAAGGAAAAATTCCTTGAGAACTTAGTTCTCGAAATACGTATTTGATTCATATTTATATTTATTAAGGCTTAGGGGTTTAACTTATTCTTAGTTATATCTTAGCCTTAGATTTTTACTTTTTACTTTAATGAGTTAGTAGTATCTTCTGTCCTATTTTATATTAATAGAGTTTCTATCAATGTAATTAATGAAGAAACATTTTCATAAGTATGCCTCTATTACATGTTTTATGTGGTACAAGGTATACATATATTAATAAAATACATTATTTCTTGTAAATTGTGTATTCCCGTATTTATTTCGCTATAAAATAAATATATTGTACGATTGAATATATTGTTTTTCTTTATTTTAGACTTTGTAAAAACCGGTTCTTGGAATTATGCAATAAAAGTATAAAATAAACAGTAGCGCTTGAAATGACAAACCTCTCTATTAAATATATACTTCATTTCTTTAATGCAATGTCAACAATATTACAGAAAATTTTGATGATGGTATTTCCAGCTTTTCAGACGAATCGGTACGTTCTTGTTTTTAAGAAAATTTTAACAGCCAGATTCTCAAGAAAGTTTTAGCTAATCCTGAGTTTTGGATTAGCTAATCTTATGCTAGTTCAAATTTAAAAAGTTGATTCAATTCACTTTCCGAAAACTAAATGGTAAGAAGATTATATTAAAGTTTATTTAAACTTTTTTGAGAATATGGTTTAGCTTAATTTGACTAACCCAAAATTCAGGATTAGATAGATTCTACCTCAAATCTTTTGAGAATTGGGCTGTAAATGTGCATAGTTTAGTGGTAATATGTTAAATAAACGAATTAAGAACCTGAGTTTGATACCTACTCTCAGTAGGTATCAACTACTCTCAGCCGTCCATAGATATTTATTATTTTTAAATTTTGTCTACTAATATCGTTAGTACTTTGGTAGCAGTAATAATTACTTAAGTACTTAGCGAAATCATGTACTATAATACAAGCAATTATTGTTTGTCTGGCTATATGTATTGACAATCGCAATTTTAATGAAACTTTGCATTTTAAACAAACAAATATTTCGGCCTCAACAAACAATCTTTGTAGGTCTCATTCTCCGAAAAATTCATTTTGAAAGAAAATTCATGATAATATAGTTATTCACAGTATAGGCATGCTAGTAAGGAAAAAGTAATTTGAAGCAAGAAATCGATGGAGACTAAAATCTATTCGATGTCACCAACTGTTTTCGAAGTACAAGCGAAAATTCGAAAGAAAATTGACAAGAAAAGTTGTATCTATTTCTTGATTTCTTATTTTTCATTTCTAAACTTTCCATCTTCCATTATTTTCCGAGCAAAGCTCGGTCTTCCAGATGTTAGCTATAATAGAAGAATAATATATTTATTTATTTTATATAACAGATATTAAGTTTATTTATATAGGGTAGGTGGGTCATTGGTATCGAGTCGGCCTGTGGATTGGAAAACCTCGGTTCGATTCCCACAGCCGACAACAAAATTTTCACCACATTAAAATTACCCCTGTAGCTTCTCCTCCACTAACATCTTTGAGGGCCTTGATTTGACGGCTGGTAACTGCACTTCAAGCGCATAAATATATTACTTACCGAAATTTTCTACGGAAGAGTGCCACACCCAGTAACGGGTAAAAGGCGTGATGATAGATTTATATTTATTTATGAGTTTATTTATACTGTTGAAATAGAAATACAAAGAAAATGTAAAATTATATCGTTCATAAAAAAATATATATATCATCACGCCTTCTACCCATTACTGGGTATGGCACTCTGCCGAAGCAGATCTCGGTAAATGATATATTTTGCGCGTGAAGTGCGGTTACCAGTCGTTATATCACGGTCCTCAAAGATGTTAGTGGTGGAGGAGCCACAGAGGTAGTTATTGAAACTATGAAAATTGTTTGTCGCCTGTGGGAATAAAACCAGGGTTCTCAGTATCTACAGGCCGACTTCATACCACTGAGCTAGCCACCCTATATCGTTCATATCATATTTGCCGCATTGTTTACAAAATTATTGGTGACATTTTAACAATTATTTGAAGGCGAACAATGTTTATTTGTTATCATAAATAATAATTGTTGTTAAACAAAATTTTAAATGAATTTTTTTTTATCAAAATATTTGGCTTAAACAACTATATGCTACTTTATGAAGTAACTAGCATATTTTGGTTATCTTTAAAAACATTCGAATTTAGTAGTTTCTATACAAACGTTTATTACAGGCTGAGTTAGAGTTTATTCAGCTTCAAGTTTTATTTTTAATTGTGACAAACAAAAGTTTGATAGTTTATTCATCGCTTAATTCAAATTATATCTAAAAATACGTTCTGAATTCACTATATACTGTAGGTCTCTGTATTCTAATGGCCAGTTGCACCGCCAAAAATAAATTTTAAATTTACTTTAATTAAATAAAAGCAAAGCGAAGTTCCTTCGAATATGAAAAGTAAGGGACATTGTTGTTACACATTCGATTTACTTTTATTTATTTAAACCAAGTTTAAAATTCATTTTATGGCGGTTCATCTGACCGTAAGTGTGATTATTTCCTTGTCATTTTAATAAATTAGACATTTCAGCTACGTTTCGACCTGTTAACATAGTCTCTGTTTTAGTCTTTGTTTTTGGTTTTTTGTTTCTGTTTATGTCTGAAAAATTCCAGCAGTTTCCAGCTCTTAACATAAACATAACCTTAATTCATTATTCTTGTAAACGTTTGTTCACTTAAATTAGAAAATAATTGTATAAAACTATTTGAAATCCTTTAAAAATTATATAAAATTATTAATAAGGAATAGTAATTACTATTAAAACGAAGCACTAGTTTAATTAAATTATACAATTCCAAAACAATTTACAAAAATTGAGACATTTTTCTAGTGAATTTAAATTTCAAAATTGATTTTTATATGATTAAAATATGATTAAATTGCAATTATACTTATAAAATCAAAGAAAAGAAATATATTTTAAAATGACAGCGACCAAATAATTTCTTTTTAACATGTTAGTTTTGTTGTTGCTATTAATCTAGTAATTTTTATTTTTTTCACAGTTGAAATTGTTCCTATTTTTATTCTATTGTCTATATTTATCGTATTTTCAACACAAACCTAATGACATATGATAAATACGGCATAGAATTGACAGCATAACAAGAGATAGCATTACCACAGCTAACTCTCTCTTACAGAACAACGACGAAAGACTATGTCGAAAGTATGAAGTCTGCAAACTTTGTGTTTATGCGCAGCGACAAAGACAACGACTAAGACTAAAACAGTAGCTGGAAACGCTCAGCTGTATTCACATATGACAAATAACCGCCAAAAGTAAAATTTTAAACTTACTTTAATTAAATAAATGCAAAGCGAAGTTACTTGTCATATAAAAAATAAGTGATATTGTTGTCACACATTCAATTTACTTTTATTTATTTAAACCAAGTTTCTTGTCATTTTAATAAATTAGATATTTAGTTAAATAGTTCATAATCCAGCTGAATAATTTATAAAATATGCAAGTACCTAATTGCATTAGCCATTAAATACTTACTAAGAAAAGTGACAATTTCGTTATTTTTAGCCAGTCATGTAATTTTAATATCTAAACATCCGGTTTAAAAGAAGAAATAATAATAGTTTCGGAACAATTTCGAAGTAATTTCATGACAAATGTGAGGACTTTCCAAGATAGTACCCTATTAAAACTGGCCTTGTTACATTCATATCTTGTATTTATATTAATATCTATACATATTATTCATAGCGAAAGGACTTTGAACCTTTTGAAGTATCAGTTGTATAAAATAAACATTCCGTGAAGATTTGTTCCTACATTTTCCGTATTTGAGCGAGTGCGGTTGTGCCCCGAGTCCCAGAGTAAATATTTCATTATGCTCGATGATATTTGCCGGTTAAAAATATGATGGCTTCCTTAAATATTTTATCAGAGTTAGGAATATAAATAACGTTATACTTGGGAAAGAATATTCGTTATTATTCACTGTGACATTATTTGACGTCTCTTTATTTAAAAATGTCTCGAGGGACTGACGCACCGCGCTTGTATTTCCCGCCAGGGTGCGTACACGCAACCACCATCTACCCCTAAAGATAAATAAATACAAAAATACATATATCATTACGCCTTTTACCCATAACTGGTTGTGGCACTCTGCCTAGCAGAAAAGGGGAAGCCACAGGGGTAATTTTAATGTGATAAAAATTGTTTGTCGTTTGTGGGAATCAAACCAGGGTTCTCAAGGTCCACAGGCCACCTACCCCATTATAAATAAATACAAATGTATATGGGGTAGGTAGCTCAGTCGTATCGAGTCGATCTGTGGATCCTGAGAACTCTGGTTCGATTTCCAAAGAAGACAAACATTTTCACCACATTAAAAATTACCCCTATGACTCCCCCACTACTAACATCTTTGGGGGCCGGGATTTGACGACTGGTAACCGCATTTCACGCGCATAAATATATCAGTTACCGAGATCTGCTTCGGCAGAGTGCCACTCCCAGCAGTAGGTTAAAGGCGTGATGATATATTTATATTTATTTATACAAATGTTTATTATAATACCTGTTAAACAATGCAGGAATACAGTGATGCATAACTCATAATCTATAATGTCTGGCAATATTTATCTGTTATTGACGTACACCACCCTCCACTTGAATTACGGCTTAACTTGAATTGTCCCAAAGTACTTTCTTATAATTCATCTTTCGTACACAATTTTAATAAATGCAACTATGAAGATCTTATTTATAAACTATCTGCAATAGTTTGGGAAAATAAACTGACGGATGCTGATGTTAATGTTAATGTCGAAACTTTTTATAATATTTTATCCAGCTTAATAAATGAATACGTTCCCATTAAATGCATTAATAGAAATAAGTATCCTAAGTGGTTTTCTCCTTCATTAATAAGATTAATTAAAGAAAAGAACAAATTTCACAAAAAGTGGAAGGTGTACGGGAGAATTACCGACTACAATTCATTCACACAAACTCGTATTTTGGTTAAAAATAAAATTAAGCAGGATTTCTCTCTTTTTATTCATAATTCTGAATCCAATTTAAATAATAATCCCAAAACATTTTGGAGTTTTACAAAAACCTTGAGGAAAAAGAGTGGAATCCCTAATAATATGCACTATTCCAATCATGAGGCTGTAAATGGTATTCAAGTCGCTAATCTTTTTGCTGACCATTTCAAATCCGTTTATTTAAGCGCAGAAAACACTGTAGTAAATAATTCTGATTTCTTCAACAATGTTAATGTTAATAACAAAACTAATGTTGGTTCTCTATATTTAAGTGTTGAGAAAATTTTAAATTGTTTACTGTGCTTGGATGTTAACAAAGGTTGTGGTCCCGATCAAATTCCTGCCAAGTTTATTAGAACGTGTGCTTTTTATCTTGCATCTCCATTACATATTATATTCAATCAATCACTACACGCTGGAATATTTCCTGACATCTGGAAACTTTCACATATCACACCAATTCATAAATCCGGCGAAGTTAACGATGTTACCAATTATAGACCTATATCTATTTTATCTACATTTCCTAAAATTTTCGAATTTCTTGTAGTAAATGAACTAAAGCATGAATTTGAAAATATTATTATAGCTGAACAACATGGTTTTTGTTCTGGTAAATCTGTCATAACTAACTTGGTGCCATTTACAGAATTTCTTAGTTCAAACATGGATAATCAAACTCAAGTTGACGTCGTTTACACCGATTTTAGCAAAGCATTTGATCGGGTCCACCATCCTACATTAATCAATAAACTAAGAGTATTGGGGATTCATGGTTCCTTATTACGCTGGATCGATTCATATATAACTAATAGATCACAATTAGTTTGTTGTAATAATTTCAAATCGAAAATAATTTCTGTTTCTTCTGGTGTTCCGCAAGGGTCTCATATAGGCCCTTTGCTCTTCAATTTATTTATTAATGACATTTGCAACTGTTTTGTACACTCGCAGTTTTTGTTATATGCTGATGATTTAAAGCTTTTTAATACTGTAACTAAACCTGATGACTGTGTTAAGTTACAAAACGACCTTAACAATTTACATGAATATTGTTTAATAAATCATCTGGACCTCAACATTTCTAAATGCTATGTCATGAATTTCACAAGAAACCATGAAATTATTTCGTTCAATTACACTATTAACAACACTGCCTTGGAGATCAAATCCGTGATCAGGGACCTAGGTGTCACTTTTGATTCAAAACTGTCGTTCAATCAACATATAGAAAAAATAGTAAAGGATTCCTTCCGTACTCTTGGTTTTCTGATAAGATGCACAAAACATTTCAAAAAATTAAAATCTATCAAATGTTTATACTATTCTCTTGTTCGAAGTAAACTTGAATACGCTTCTGTCATTTGGAACCCTTTTTACAATAAAAATGTTTCCTTAATAGAAAGTGTTCAGAAAAGATTTGTGAACACGATTTGTTATAAATTTAAAATAAATATGTCATGTTATATTAGGAGACTGGAACACTTCAATATGACAACATTGGAGAATACGAGATGTTTAACAGATATGATATTTCTATATAAATTATTTAACAATATGTTATATTCTAACTGTATAATATCATTCTTCAATATATATACTCCACGGAAGATAACAAGATCAAATAATCTATTTTTGCTCCCATTAACAAACACAAATAATTTTAAAAATTCACCGTCAAACAGAATTATGTACACCTATGATATCAAATTTATTCATATTGATTTGTTCCATCTATCTCTTAATAGCTTCAAAAAGGCTGTTAAATTCGCATTGTCTTAATTACTATCATATATTATTATAAACTTAATGTATTACTTTAAATTTAATGTACTTTTCTAATTATCTTTTGAACTTTTGTATGTCTTCTGTAAACTATATTTTGTTTTCTATGGCTAATCCGTGAGAACCTATTATTGGTATTTATACTGTTGGTTCTCTTATTTCTATAAATAAATAAATAAATAAATAAATAAATAAATAAATACCATGGTGTGTGGAGTTCGAATCAAAAGATCTCGAGTTTGAACCCCACTTAAGCAAAAAATATATGAAGTACTACACTGCGGCTCGGTGAGTCCGAATTCTGTACTGTAATTGAGATTAAATTCCTGTTGTACAGAGTAGCAGAAATAAATAAATCCTTGTTTGTCATCAAGGCTTTTACCCATTACAGGTTGTGGTACTGTGCCGTAGCAGATCTCGTAAGTGTTATATTTATGTGTGCGAAGAGTGGTTAAAAGCCGTCAAATCGCGGCCTTCAAAAATGTTAGTGAAGGAGAAGCCTCCGGGGGTAATTTTAAATGTGGTGAAAATCAGTTTGTCGGCTCTGGAAATCGAACTCGGGTTATCTACCCCATAATAACTGTTTATATAATTTATACAATTTGTTATGTGATTTCGATACAATATTTGTTGACTTGAGATAAGCTATTTGTAAGTCTGTTCTTCTATAGATAAACGGAAATCTAAGTAACATTTTCGTACTTTCAAGGATAATTTAAACATTATTTTTTTCCTGTTATCAAGGAAATTTATCTGTAATACTTTTATCTTTCTTGTTTATTTTTCTTTTTTATTACTTTGGATAAATCTGTTTTTAAAATTTGTATTAAGGAAACTATAATAATTATATTTATTGCTTAACAACTCTATCTAATAATAACATACAAACATGTGATACATGGGCGTCCGCAGGGCCGACAAGGAGCGCCCTCCCCCCCCTGGATATTAACTAGGGTTGTAATCATGACTCTCGAACATAGGACTTTAACATGTAAAACTATAATTTTGTAATTTCCTACTTCCCTAAATATTTTAAGCAAAAAAGCTTGAAATAAAAGATTTAGGGCATGACATTCTGCATCTGAACTAATAAACAAAATTAATATTTTCATACTTTGTAACGACACAAATTAGATTTAAAAATAACGAAAATTGCCTCAAAACTATCGACAGCCATGATATTGAAATAAAATTAAACAAATGTTTGATGTTTTGTTTGTCAGAATAAAAATGTTATTTATTATTTCATTTATTTTGAAAGTTTTGACAGATTGAACGTCAAACATTTGTTTAATTTTGTTTCAACTTCATAGCTATCGATAGTTTTGAAACAATTTTAGTCATTTTCAGATCTAATTTGTGCCGTTACAAAGCATGCAAAATTAATTTCGAATTTGATGCCCTAAAACTTTTATTTGAAGCTTTTTTGTTTTAAATGTTAAAGTCCCATGTTCGAGAATCGCAGTCACCAGCCTGTATATATAAATTAAATAAAAATGAAATTATGAATTTAAAGATAATAAATTTAAACTGAAACTAAATTTTCAGCAGTATTCTTATGACCAGCTAGCGACATGTGCCCTATCGTAACGATTGAGTAATCTAAGTTTATTAAATATACATAGACACAAAATATTAGAAAATAAAAACGGTAAAACTCCTAAATTGAATTTTGTTGAAGAAATGGTGTCAATTTATGGAAGAGTTATTCGAAGATTGTCCTTCCTCTTCAATTCAAATCCAAATAAAGACGAGTAATTTAATTCACAAATTTAAATATTTTTTCTCTATTTGTTGTGTGTATTTGTATTTATGTTATGTAAAAACATCTTTTTAGAAATATATGTATATCTGAGTTTGTTTGACGAGGATTGATTATTTGATGAGTCTGATAAGTGAATGTTTTATGAATAAGTCTAGGGTTCGTGCTACACCATTTGATGGGATATAAAGTGATGTTACATATGTATGTTTGTATGTATGCATATATGTATGTATTTATTATATTACTCTTTAAGCTAGATGTGGGACGTAAAATCCGCGCTAAACAGAATAAATGTTATTATATCTTCTCAGATAATGGGATGGCTAGCTCAGTGGTATGAAGTCGGCCTGTGGATCCTGAGGTCCCTGGTTCGATTCCCACAGGCAACAAATTTTCATAATTTGAAAAAGCTATCCCTGTGGCTCCTCCACCACTAACATGTTTGGGGGCCGTGATTTGACGACTGGTAACCACACTTCACGCGCAAAATATATCACTTACCGAGATCTGCTTCAACAGAGTGCCACACCCAGTAATGGGTAGAAGGCGTGATGATATATTTATTTATTTATTTTATTTATATCTTTTCAGACAAGGTATGATTTGAAAACACGCCTCCGTGTCGCTACTCCGTCCCAGAGCGGACGCTGTTGCTGCTGCTTTAGCTGTTGGATTTGTCACATGCGGCGAGTGACAGTCCTGTGTCATATCCCCTCGCCGTTCAGCAGTCGTTCGTTCCCTCTTTGCTCGAGTCGCTAATACCGAGCTATAGCTCCACATCACCATTGCCACATTTGTTTACCGTTGATCTCGTAGATGTGGATTGAGTATGCGTCATGCTGGCAGAATTGAGAGATTTGGGATGGGTGATCCAGATGAGAAGGATTTACTGTAATGTGACGTGTGATATGATAATATTTGATTTGGAAATTTGTGACTGAGCTGACATAATAATATACTGAGATCGCTGTGTACCTACCTACTGAACTAATTTGACAAAATACAAACGGTGATATTCACAATAAGATAGCCGGAATTATCAAATATTTAAATGCGCGTTTAACTACAGTTTAAATTTTGACAAAGCTAATTTCTCATATCTTAAACTAGATTTCATAAATAAATAAGACTGTTTTAAGAAGAGCTGGTATGAAAACAGTAAAATTGAAATTTCTAAGATGTTAAACCTCGAGATAAGCCGATAGAAAGTGAATGTCCCGAATTCGAATCTCACACAAGCTAAAAATATATAACTTACCAGTCCACACTGCAGAGCTTGTTGAGTACTGTAATTAGGATAGGTAGTACTAGTGTGACGGTGGCGCCATCGATTGTCGAATGGCGAAACTGACGCTCAAAAAAATATAAAAATTTAATAAAATAAGTGTTTTATATCTATTATGATTTGAATATCATGAATTGTTAACAGGTTGTTGTCTAGTGTATTTTCAAAATTCATTACTAAACGATAAAAAACTTTCTCCTTCTGATACAATGGATAGTTCTAGATCATACTAGTTTTTCAAATGAAACTGCAAAATTTTAGAGGTACACAAACCAAATATGTGCGATTTTGAGTGATGATCGCCATAAGCCCCGTGTATAAGAACTCAACTTTACAAGCGAATATATTTGTTCACAGACGATGAATGTGTTTCATATTTTAACAGGATGCGTATGACTATCCAATGTTTACGTGCGCCAAATTTCATTCGGATCTACAAAAAAAAATTTTACGCTAGTACTACCCTAAGGAACAGAGTAGCATAAATAAATAAAAATAAAATAAATTTGATAACAAATTATTCTAGTTAGTATACTCATTTATGGGTAATGAAAAAGTATAATTCAATAATACAATGAAAGAAAAATAAGTTGAAAAACAAAACATATTATAAATTATACGAATATACAGAAAAAAATGTTTTGCAGGAAGGTCTTTTAATCTTTCTTTTGACTAAAGAAAATAATGTAGACGGAAAGAAATATAAGTAAAAGACAGAAAGAAAAATAAATTCCTTCGCAGATGATATAATTCAGAACAAAACTTAATATAAATATATAAAATAAATAAATATATCATCATGTCTTTTACTTTTACTTTTACTTGGTGAGGCAATCTGCCGAAGCAGATCTTAGTAAGTGATATATTTTTGTGCGTGTAGTGCGGTTACCAGCCCTCAAATCACGGCCCCCAAAGATGTTAGTGGTGGGGGAGCCACAGGGGTAGTTTTAAATTGGTAAAAATATTTGTCAGCTGTGGGGATCGAACCAGGGTTCTTAGGATCCACAGGATACCACTGAGCCACTACCCAAAAAAAAATAAAAAAAAATAAATAAATACATTTTTCTGTATTCTCACATAGTTATTTATGTATTAAGAGTGTAATGCGGTAGTTTTTATCTCGCGTCGTAGCCGAAAAATAATCTTTTTAGACGACCACTTCAGAAAACAATAGATATCGCGACAGTAACCTACTTAAGAAAGTTGAAAATAACGTACACTGGCTATGAATATCATACTAGCGCGATATAGTTACATCGTAATGATTATTAGATCAAATCAATATAGCCAGGACAGCTTTGCTTTCTTTGTTGCTACGATCAAAACTTGTTGAAAATACGTACGTGTTACTTTTTGTTGTCGTCTACAAAATAGCGTTCATAACTCAATTGAAAGTAATATCGTATTGGTCGCACGATATTTCACACTTTCGATACTCATTATGAAATGTACTATTACGTTACTGAGAAACAAACAGTGTTGATTGCTAGGTAATGCTAAAGAAAAACAAATAATCCACTGGTGAAAGAGTACTTCCTACCGTGGAACGGAAAAGGTCACATCCTAGCAACTAATGTGCTTTTTAGATTCCTCGTGGAAAATTAGTTTTAGCTAATCTTCAACTTTGGTTTAGTCAAATTAAGGTGGTTCTATCATGACAGTCTCATACAAAAGTATAGGTAACCTAAAAAGTTTATAAAAATAATGATTACATTTTTGTATAGTATAGGTTATTAACAGAATTAAAATTTCACTGCAAATATCGTATAATTAACAATAACATTGAATATATTAAATAAAACTATTTAACTAGTTTATGAAATTCAGTAACATAACAAAATTTTTGGAAGTGAATGTTTCATGCCAACCAATAGCAGTGTAAGATTTTACACAGCAGAAGCTATGTCATCAAGGCGAGAACTACAAGCAGCATAATATTACCAGTCGGTACGAAACGTAACTGTATTATCGATACATCCTGTTCACAGTTCATAAGAAAAATAAGAAAAATGCACCAAAGCAATTATTATCAACTGTAACAACAAATAAATAAATATAAAATGCTGTAATATTTTTTTTTGTATTAAAATTAATATATTTTACTGATCGAAATAATAACTTTCATAGTTCTTACTTTGTTATTCGTGCGACCATCTCTGTCTACGCGTGCGACTCGTGCAACGTTGCCAAACATTTCTGACAGTTTCATTGAAAATCAAAGAATATCCAACTTCCATCGCCAATTTATTTGAAACTAATCCGATAAGGCCTGGATTTTTAAATTCTCATACCTTTATCTTTACATGATGTGCTGTGTGTTAGTTTTTTGTTAAAAAATACTACAATATATGAATTTATTACACAGTAAGCTGCCTCACGAGGTACAGTTCCTATAACGCCAATGCATTTTTGGTAGACTTTAAATTTACATTACACAGCTCAACAACGGTAAACTTGAAAAAAAAATGCATACTAGTGTAGAAACACATGAAAAATAAAATATTTACATTTCATTAAAATCCGGGTTAAATGCTTCCATGATAGTACCACCTTAAGCTAAACCAAATTATTAAATAAGTTTAAATAAACCTTACTATAATCCTGTCTTAATTTGGTTTTCAGAATGTAGTCTGGATTAATATTTTAATAAATAATATAATAATAAATATATCATCATGCCTTTTACTCATTACTGGGCGTGGCACTCTGCTGTAGTAGATCTCGACAAATGTTATATTTTGCAAGTGAACTGCGGTTACGAGGCGTCAAATCACATCTCCCAAAGATGTTAGTGCAGGAGGAACGACAAGGGTAATTTTAATGAGATTTGCCAAACTCGGGTTCCCAAATCAACTGTCCGGTTCGATACCACTGAGCCACCTACCCCATCAATATTTTAATATCAGGTTCAAATAGGGTAAACAAATTCAAAATTCAGAATTAACTAAAACATTTTTGACAATCGTGTTTACCATAGAAATAAGATGAAATTATACTTTAGTTCACATATTTTCCGTCGTTCATTGCCCCGTTGTTGCGCTGTAAAAGTAGATATAATACATAAGTCACATTTTTGCAGTCAATTCTTTGTTTAAAATTAGCATGAAAAATATGTATAAATAAACATTACTTATCATATTTTATGACTTGTTCTCATGAAACATAATTCCATTACACAAATTATCAAAAAATAAACAAAAATGCACAGTTCAAGAACAATACACAATCACGCGAACATGCAAATGTAATTAATTAAATTAAATTCTTTCTTTCCCTCCAATCAAATTCCATCCATCCTCATCAACATCATTGTCACAAACTCCACTCATATATCTGCGTATGCCAGTGTATCCAAGGGGGTGAATTCATCCCTCCCCGCGCCACCTCGTCGCCACTAATCCGACAGACGTCATGTTGCGCGTGTACCCTCCTAAAAAATTGATTCGAACCCCTAAGTGAGTGAGAACCGTACCAGTGGACGCAACACGCCAGCATTCAATCGGATTGAGTTGATAGTCACCTGTTCTCCAAAAATGTTCACACCAAACGATTACTGATGGCATTTGTTGAGCCCACTGTAGCTGAATTTAAAAGGAATTGATTAATTTGATTGACAGATTTGATTACAGTAATGGGTCAATTTGTTTGAGATCTTCTTTCGAATGAGGGCTGAATTTAAATTTTATTTTGAGTCTATCTAAAATTGGAAAATGAAGCGCGTTTTGTTTCTGATTTTGTTTTTATCTATATAGGTTTCAGAAAGTATTTTAAAATAAAAATTCGGCTAAATCTCTTATAGTTATATAGCCATAGGTTTGCAGTTTCTGTCCGATTAATAAAAATGATAAATTTAATTAATCTTTTAAAATAAATAGTTAGGAATATATAAAATTGTCATGGGATCGAGGCTGCTTATGACACATACCAAAAGAAAAAAATTTGAAATAAAATCAGATTCAAATCACATGGCGACCGTAGCTTAGCAAAAGAAAAAATCCTGGCGGTATCTCAATTTTTCTCAGTAATTATATAACAAGAGAGTGAGAGTAAATTGAAAATAATTTGACAGGTCGTTCAAAAACATATTGCCAAATGGCAACAAGTTTGAGAAAGATACTGAAGAATTATTTTCTAATTTATCCAACTCTCGAGTTATATTTAATAAGATTATTTTTTGACTTAGCTGTTGAGGTTGATTCATCCAACTTAAAAGATTTTGAACTGGGTTCATATCGATTGATTACTTATTAATGTATTCTTGGAAGTTGTTTTCCAAATTTGTTGGTGTATTTGTGTATCTGAAATGGAACTAAATCGATTTTTTTCACACATTTTACTTGACGCGTTGAGAGTTTTAAATATTTATTTGACAACTACCTTACTACCTATCATTTGTCACAAACAAAAAAGCACATACAGAGATTATTCCCGGGTATAAACACAAGAGCTTTATTCTCGGTATAATAATGACAGGGTTGGTTAAAACGCAGACATGTGACATACAATGAACTATTTCATTGGTTTTGAGAAACGTCAAGAAATAATCTTTATAATTCAATTAGAAATTCGTAAAGATTCAAAGTTAGCATTCATTTGTTTGTTTGTTTTTCTCTTCTAATTTAAAAATTTAAACTTCTAAAAGTTATTTGTAACTCAGTATGTGGCTTCCCTTCCACTAACATCTTAACCGCATTTCACGTTCAAAATATACCTTCATCAGGATCTGCTACGGCATTCTATCACCCGCAATAATGGATAAACAAACTAAATATTCTATCATAAAACCGATAGGAAATAAATCATTAAGCGGTTTGATCGAATGGCGTTTGCTTTTTGTTCGTAATTTATTTTCAAAATGTATAAAACTTCTAAATAGTTATTTATGCAAAAGAGCTACTTTATTGCACGAGTGAGAAGCATGATCCGTAGGCGAATCCACTCTTTTAATATGAGTTGCTATTTTTTCTACGATCGAGTTTTAATTAATTATACTAGTTTTACTAATTAAATTTCAAACGTATGGGATGGCTAGCTCAGTGGTATGAAGTCGGCCTGTGGATCCTGAGAACCCTGGTTCGATTCCCACAGGCGACAAACAATTTTCATAATTTCAGAAACTACTCCACCACTAACATCTTTGGGGGCTGTGATTTGATGACTGGTAACCGCACTACACGCGCAAAATGTATCACTTACTGAGATCTGCTTCGGCAGAATATATATTTATTTATTTATTTCAAAAGTCAAAACATTTAATTTGTAAGTTACTTATATCTATCTCTTAGCAATTATTGCTAATGGCAAAGCGCAAAAGATTTAATTAGTTAAAAAGTATGATTTATTAATTTCACTAGTGGAAAACTATCAAAATAGCTTTCATTTAATTGGTTAATTTTCAAACTTCACATATTTTACACTTTACTTTACATATTTTGAAGATTCATTTCTGGTCGGTTGCATTGTAATTGTATTTGAAACGGTTTCCTCAAAAATAATTTCGAAGTAGTTAACAGCTGATATATACGAGTGCAGGGTGAAAAGTCCCTGAAAAATAAAACAGATGGCGCCACAATCGCAAATCTCATGTGACATTTGTGATGTAAGCAACCTTGAAGATTGTTGAAAACATGGAAAAAAGTGAATATCGCGTCTTGATTAAACATTATTTCTTGCGTGGAAAAAACATTACGCAAACCAAAGCATCGCTTGTTAAACATTATGGGGACTCCTCACCTTCGATTGGAACGATTCACAAGTGGTTTACTGATTTTCGTTGTGGTAGTATGACCACAAAGGACGCCGAACGTTCTGGTCGTCCAATTGAGATTACAATGCCAGAAATCGTCGATAAAATCCATGGTATGATATTGGACGATCGGCGAGTTAAAGTGCACGAGGCAGCTGATGCTATGAGCATCTCATCCGAACGGGTACGGAACATTTTGCATAAATTTTTGGATATGAGAAAGCTATCTGCCAGATGGGTGCCGCATTTGGACAACGCACAGGTCCGCAGTCGCAATGGCAAAATTGCATGAATTGCGCTACGAATTGGTTCGTCATCCACCATATTCTCCAGATTTGGCCCGCTGCGATTTTTATCTATTTCCAAACTTGAAAAAATGGCTCGGCGGAAAGAGATTTGGGTCCAACGATGAGGTTATCGCTGAGACAAACGCCCATTTTGAAGGATTGCAAAAATCGTATTATTTGGAAGGGATCGAAAAATTAGAAAAACGTTGGACGAAGTGTATCGAGCTACAAGGAGATTATGTTGAGAAATAAAATATGTTTTGACCAAATAAATCATTTCTGGTTTCATTTTTCAGGGACTTTTCATTCTGGCCTCGTATTTGAAACATTTTCCTCAAAAATAATTTCTAAACAGTTAACAGCTGATATATAAGGTTAAACAAATGCCTACCTAGTTGCTCTCATATTTTAGCAATCAATGTAATTAAAGAATCTACCTGCTTGAGTAATTATAAATGTATTCGAAAAGCATTTTATACACATTAGAAAAGAAGCAAAATCATTAGTAATTTTTATTTTCTAATCATCTTAAGTTGAATATAATCATCTTGTAAATGTGAAAATGTGAAACTGGGAAACAAATGAAAGTAATAGTTATGATTTATGGTCGTAGATAACGTTGTCAGCACCATAATTCTAAAGTAATAATAAATAAAATCTTTTGTATCTGTTTGCAAGAGATAAAACATCCCCCTAAAATGTTATCATCCCTAAGTTCTGGGAAAATAATAAAATTACCCTAAAGTATAAGAGGGGTAAAACAAACTTTTGATGTAGATACGTCACGGGATCTCTCTGATAGCCATTATATATTAAAAGCTTCCCAGAATTTATCGTCCGAAAACGTAAACACGTTACCTCTATGTTAAATTAATTTATCAGTTATTGCTTTTATGCGTCTAAATAAATATTGGAATGGCTGCTCGCAGCCCTGAGTGAAAAAATACTTGCGCCCCTTTGTCAGTAAATAGAATTCTTGTATCAACACAGCGCGAACTGTGCGAGTTGAATAAACCCGATGAAGAGAAATTGAAAAAATGAAATTATATTTTGAACGATTCTTGTCCTAAACGGTGATTCTGATCGCTGAACATGCAATTTTACGATTATTTACTTTGCAGAATATCTCCCCAAATCGGTTTCTTTTCTTCTTTAATATTTTTCATCTCGATGAGAATGGTAATAAGCGTATCAGAAGATGAAAACCTTGATAATTGCTGGTGGACTGATGCAGTTATTTTGTTTGCATTGTATTTTTCTGTATATTTATAGATGATTATTTCACTTCATTATTAAGTTTTGTTCTGAATTATATCATCTGCGAAGAAATTTATTTTTCTTTCTGTCTTTTACCCACATTTCTTTACTTCTACATTATTTTCTTTAGTCAAAAGAAAGATTAAAAGACCTTCCTGCAAAACATGTTTCTATATTCGTATAATTTATAACATGTTTTTTTTTCAACATACTTTTCTTTTTCTTTTATTGTATTATTGAATTATACTTTTCCATTATCTATAAATGAGTATACTAACTAGAATAATTTGTTATACAGGACGTTGAATTAATAACATGAAAAATAAGTATTTCGTTACTTTGTTGCCTGATAAGTTTACGGAAAGTATTTTGAAATTAATGTTTAGAGCATGGGTTCTGATCCCGGAATCTTTGGACCCCCAGAGGGTATGTAAGTGAAGTTGCTACAGGAGTAAATTATTTTTCATAATAAATTTTGACAGGAATATTAATTTTGCCATAAGTGATTCGCTTTCATAAACTAGATTTAAGAAATATATGTGGTTTGATAATACCGACCTGTAAAATATTAATTCATAATTCTCTTGACTAATTTAAAACAATAGTTATTTTTATAACAAGTGCCAAAAAAGGCTTGTTACGTACAAGTGAAGAATTTAACGCACGAGGCATGCGGAAAGCTGCACGAGCACGTAACCTTTTTCGGCACGTGTTATAAACAACATTTTTCCTAAAACTGTGCGATTTAGAAAATCACTAAAATATCATCAAAATTTATAAATTTTTAATTATATTACATGAGAACGATATTTTCCAGCGTTGCTATGGTTTGTTTGTTGATTGCTTGCACATTGTTCTACGTTATTTAAAAATATTTCACTAATTTCAAGACAATTTCTTCAAAATCGTCTAGATTGGAATAGTACAGTGAGCGATTCTTCTTTATCATAAATTCCTCCAAAGATAATTGAAGCTCCGGATCATCCTATATTGCATCTATTTTCGACAATGACAATCAACCTGCTGCTGGTACTTCTAAAGCCTCCGAAATTGTTGTCAATAATATTACTGTTAATAATATGAACAGGTACGGAAGAAATCAATGTTTCTTTAGACAGTACAAAAGTTTCCACTTTACATTGTCAATATAAGCAACTGTAACAACTGCGTTAATAATATACACAAACAATAAATATCATGTATTTCACTTACTCTTTAAATAAAACCATTTATCGATATATTTTACTTTGTTCGGTTCTTTTTATTAGTTGTCAGTTTATATATACTGCAATTTAAGATTATGTTTATAAGCGTCAAAATATACTACTGCATATTTACTAGCGCTGGCTCACCGCTTCTTCTTCTTCCATAAACGTCTATGGCCAAAATATGAACTCCGCGCTCGGCGCGAAATTTAAATCGCTTTCAAAACTATTTTCTTTTGACAGTTACGTAATGAAGCATTTTCCGCACTAGTGTTTCTTTGCTTACAGAAACGCACTTGGTCTGCATTCATCTACTTTCCATACGTAACCAAGGCAATAATAGTTACGTAATAACAAAGAAATCGCACAGTTGTAGGAAAAATATTTTACCCAATTTAATTGGACCATATGCTAGTCATGACATTTTTTTGTCGTATATTTTATGTGTATTTTCTATAACTCGAATTTTCCGTAACTCGAATTTTTTCTCTTCTCCCTTGAGATTCGAGTTAAGGTAGTTTCACTGATTTCTATAAATTTTGTTACTTATTTTATTAAACTACCGGATATTTTTTTGTAATATGTACCTTGAAATTCTTGAATCTCCTGGAATTTTATAATTTGAAATTGGTAGACACCATGTAATAACAACAGCCTGCACATTTTTTTATTTCTTTATTTTGTTTGGTATACAAGTACATATTATTCAACATTTACTTATACATCAATACGATTCACCTTAATCAACGTGTAATTGTTTTCAAGATAAATGTTTCCAATAAAAGATACACAGAACGAAATAATCAGTTACTTTTATTTGAAGAAATTCATGGAAAATTATCTAGAAACACCATCTAAAAATAGAGTTAATCAGCTGCTAGTTAATGTCCCTTAATCACAATTCCTCCTAGCGCAGCCCCAGTAATTTGAAGAACTCCGTTCTATTTCCAAATTCCAATTACTCCAAACATTGCAATTTGCACCGAACTCATCTACAAAAATAGCAAACCCACCCCTAACTATGAATCAGAACCACCCAATACCATCAATCGTCATAAATCTTCTCCTCCACCAAACTTTTGTCAATCGTCACGCATACTCCTTGCATTCACCGCACATACGAACGAAACCCAAACAAGTTCGCATCGCGTATCGCGCTACCCTCGAGGCAGTGGCAGCGTGGCACTCCCTCGTTGTTAGGGGTGAGTTATGAGTCATCGCCACCCCCGTGAATATCATCCCCCGAGTTGGGATAGGCTAGCAACGACAGAAACGCAAACGTAAGGGTATTAGTGAGTGAGTGAACGAGCTCTCGGTCGATATAATTGGGAGCGATTTTGTAGCAACGGATGATGATTCATGTTTGATATTTGAGTTGCAGATCGGAGGAGTGTGACATGTGTTACGTTGGGTATGTGATGTAATGTATGTAGCTGGTTGAATGGTTTTACTTGTGCTGTAGGCTAGAAATAGATATTTCATTCAATGCGTCTTTGTCTTTTCTTTAAGAGTATTTCAAGATCTTATTGACGATTTAAATTAGTTCTTCCCGCGTTAAATTTAAAGGGCTGTCACAGTTCCCAGCGAGATAATTACAATTTTGAGGTTATGTACAACTTTTGATAGGAGAAATTATTGACATTATTTATTTATTTCTACTCTCGTTATTAAAATTACACTCTGTAGCTCGCTTTATAAGGAAATTCGAAAAACTCTTTTATTCACAACTCATCTATTATAAATACATAATTACACTGATTTCAGTTGAATTATATGGCTCATAAAACACTAGTATTTTATATTTCATAAAATACTATAAACAACTTGTTACTTAGCAACCACTTCATGATCTACCGTATTTTGAGAAACTATATAACCAAATCAACATTAAACGTTACGACCAATGTTCTTCGATACCTATAATTATGAATTGTGGATAAAATTTTGTATTACGCTTGTGTGTTATTGGTATATAAAACACGCAAGAAAAATTTAGACGCGAGATGGAAGGTCGAGTGTTTAATTTTTTTTATATGCCTAATAAAACACTTGTATAATAAATAATTATTTTTCTACAACTGTCAAAAAAACAAGACTTTTTACATCGCTGTGAATACACGAAATTTGTGTTTTTTCATTGAAATGTTAAATTTCATAACCTTTGACACGTAAAGAAAATATTTATCAAATATTTTCACATGTCCTTGGTTAAAACATATCAAATATATATTATTTTTGTTTTTTCCTTCAATTTACTTAAATAAATCAATATATATATATATCATCACGCCTTCTACCCATTACTGGGTGTGGCACTCTGCTGAAGCAGATCTCGGTAAGTGATATATTTTGCGCGTGAAGTGCGGTTACCAGTCGTCAAATCACGGCCCCCAAACATGTTAGTGGTGGAGGAACCCGAGGGATAGCTTTTTCAAATTATGAAAATTTGTCGCCTGTGGGAATCGAACCAGGGACCTCAGGATCCACAGGCCGACTTCATAAATCAATAATCATTGTATTATTCATTTTTGAAAGTTATAGAAAAAATGTTGTTTGTATTTCGTGGAAGAAATTCGTGTTTTTTGGCTCGTTCGAATGACTTTTTTGTTCTCGACCAATTGTGACATTCTCACACGCAACTAAAAAAAAAACTCATTTCGTGCACTTAATACAAAAATATCTATATTTTTTATAGAAGTAGAAGTATATTTTAATAACCATATTTTATGTCATTTTCTAATTCATTACAATTTTGTTAGAGTTGTTTAAATATTTATCAAAAAATCTTTATGTTTATTGGTAGAAATGCAGGCTGTACCTCCATTATTTTTTTTAAACAGGTATATAAGTAAGTAATGTTGACTTTTATGTATTTTCTAGTAATTTTTCGCAATTATTTACAACTTTTATGTCTTTAAGTCCAGTAAGATATAATAAGGAATGAACTAACGTAATATGTTTTTAGAATTTATTTAAATTAACCATAAATTAAGTGTCGTCATTTGTACGCACATTAAAACGGTAATCTAGTAAATTAAAAACGTTTTTTTTCAATTTTTCTTTCAAATTTCTTAAAAAATAAATATATCACCACATCTTTTATTCATTACTGAATGTGGCATTTTGCCATAGTAGAGCTCAGTAAATGATATATTTATGCGCATGAAGTGCGGTTACCAACTGTCAAATTATAGCTCCCGAAAATATTAGAAACACAGTGATAATTTTAATCTAGTGACAATAGTTTTCTCGATAAAAATAAGCATTAAAACTAGAGGTAACCTTGGAAAACGAAACAAAAATAAATTTGCAAAAATTTTGACATTTAAAAATGACATTTTCCTATGACCATAATTACATCACTAAATATAGCAATGTTAACGTAATTTTATTTGCTTTGAGATTATGAAACGAAACGAGACTGATGATGTTTTAACATTTTATTTTGATTGCATACCTATTTACTTATTATCACTTTCAATATACACCCCTCCTCTATCCCTACAATGCTCCATGCGAACCTTCCATTGTTCGAAACAGTCCTGGAAGTTTTCTTCTGTCAGCTCCTTCAGAACGCGTGCCGATTTCTCTTTCAAAGCACAAATCTTGTTGCTATTAAGGCAAATTTCACCTTAGGAAACAGATAGAGGTCGCACGGTGCAAGATCTGGCGAATAAGGCGGATGGTCCAACACTGGGATGTTGTACTTGGCTAGAAACCTTTTGACAGACACTGCGGAATGAGCCAGCGTATTGTTTTGATGGAGAAACCATGACTTGTCCTTCCACAATTCGGGTACTTTTTTCAATAAATTATAAGTTTATTCTTATATTATTTTTATATGTTACAGCAACATGACAGATTTGACAAAGCTATTGACAAATGTCAACTTTATATTATGTTGACAATATTTACAATAAGGATTCCCTGTCTTAAGATACCCTAACTCAATTAATAATCTGTTCATTAAATCCGTATTGTAATTATTCTCAACATAATATAAAGTTGATTATAAGAATTTGTTTGTTGACACAATTGTCTTTTTCTTCAACTAAATGTTGCACGAAAAAGCATGAGTATTCGCCGAATGTTTGTAGCTCAATTGGTTAGAGCAGTCACCTTGCGAGTGAAAGGTTCTGGGTTCAAATCCCGGCGAACGCTCATTGCTTTTTCAAAAATTATTTCTAATAATATAAAGTTGACATCTGTCAATAGCTTTGTAAAATCTGTCATGTTGTAATATACAGAGTGATCAAAAGGGATTGTTATAGTTGGCAATAAAAAAAACTACTTGAAATTGGTAAGCCTGATACATAAATTCATTTCCTGTTGTTGACAAAGACATTTAAAATTTTAATTGGAGTACATTTATCATTACATTTATTTCTAAAGTATTTTTATTGTTTAAAAAGCCAAAATTCTATTAGCTGTCAGACTCCTGACATAACCTATTTGTATTTATTAGAAATGTGAAATAGCATTTCCGCCTTTACCTGACGTTGTGCCAACTGTGGAATAAAAAGATCTCTGGAATTGTATTACCAACTATAACAATTCCTTTTATCACCTTGTATTAAAATAATATAAGAATAAATAATTTTCAATGTTTAAATTTATAATATTTTTTGCAGTTTTTCGACAGTTTATTATGTAATTAATATAATTTTACAGAGTCATTTAAAAATCTGCCTCGACAGATGTGTAGGAAATTTAATTACCTTTAATTTAAAAAACATATTATCCAGATCCGATTGATATTAAGGTCTCCACCGATTTGTGAACAGTAAAATCCCGATTTGATCCACTGTACACCGTACTGCCGTACTATTACATCAATGTTATATTTTCTCCATATAACTAAGATTGCAACAAAATGTCAAAGTGTTGAAGCCCGTAAAAGACCTTAACCTATAAGTCCAATATTTGTTCAAAGCAAAATCTATAATGCGGTAACAAATGCAGAAAACTGCAACATTGCATGCTTGCTTATAAAATATAAGCTACCTTCACAACAAATCTTTTGTTGCAAGTTTAGTGAAGTTTACAGCTTCTTTATTTCGTGCAACAGAGTCTGGGCTCATTAAAGTGCACTTAATACTCTTTAAAGACATGCATATTTCACATTTAAAATGACATTTCGTACTGAGTAAAAGTTCAACACTGAAGTTATATTTCACAGTTTTAATATACCGCGTTCACTGATGCATTGTAAGCTTTTGAGCTTTTACATGACTAAGCTGCTGGATTAAAATCTTCAGTAATACGCAAACAGCTTTCGTATGAAATATGGTTCAATTCCTTGGATCTATTGTCCAGGGAAGAGTAGATTAGCGCGTGCTCTTTGTGCGTTTCCGGTTCCGGCCGATGAAAGGGAAAGGATGCTAGAACAATGACAGATTTTTTGACATAATTACATTGTGTTTTGTTACGCAATCTGAAAGGTTTTTGTCACTGAAATACAAGTAAGGGAAATCGGGCTGAAAATTAATTTTACGTAATTAAACATGCTTTCAAATCAGAATTTGAATACTTGTTTTAGCTTTTCTGCATTTATTTAATGTGTGGAAAGTAGGCATTTCCTGCAAAGCGTGTGAAAACTATTTTTCCATGATCCTTACAGAAAGTAAAATTAAGTTTAAAATGACACTGCACATTCGGGAAGCAATGTCTCACTTTCTTTTCTTGTTACACAACTAACTTTTTCCTACTACCGAGCAGATAATAGATATTTTCATCTGTCAATTGAAATCAAAAAGTTGACATTTGCCGCTTGCTGACCGACAAAAGGCATATTCCATTTGCCATTTGTATCTGATCTAATTTACATTTACTGAACCAAATCACTTATTTATTTCGCTGGATTACTTCTCCACTTTTATTTCCAGTACTAGAATTACATATTCTAATTTACTTTGAAGTAATTCACCCCAATAAGTGCATCAGTTTGTTTAATTCAGTTTATTAAAGCCGTATTCCATTTGTCATTTGAATCAGATCTAACTTACATTTACTGAACTAGAGCACTTATTAATTTCGCTGGATTACTTCGCTGACTTTATTTCTAGTACTAGAATTACTGATACTAATATACTTTGCAGTAATTAACTCTAATAAATGCATCAGTTTGTTTAATTCCATTCATTTAGTCATGTTGTCTAATTTATCTGAACTGATTTAAGTGAACCAAGTGGCAAATGGAATACAGCTATCATTAAACAATTGTCTGACATTTTATCTGTAACTCTCAAAATAATTTCTTTATATTAGACGTATTCCATTTGCCATTTGGATCAGATCTAACTTACATTTACTGAACCAGATCACTTATTTATTTCACTGGATTACTTCGCTGACTTTATTTCCAGTACTAGAATTATTGGTTGTAATTTACTTTGAAGTAATTCATCCTAATAAGTGCATCAGTTTGCCTAATTCAGTTCAAATAGTCCTGTTATCTAATATATCTGAACTGATTTCAGTGAATCCAGTGGAAAATGGAATACAGCTATTATTATTATATTTTTTTTATTATTTAAATTTATTTACAACTAGCCTGAATTTAGGCCAACCAGCAAATTTGATAAATTTAGATAACATGCGTGAAGAAATTACCCATTGGTGTGCCTTCTTAACATAACATTTGTCATATTATAATTACATAATATTTAATTTAAACTTAAGTCTAGTGGTTTTCTTCTATTTAGTCTTCTGACTTCGTTCTCGTTATTTAGGAGGTTTATTGCTAACTCGTTAGGGTGGTAATTTAGTCTTGCTTCGTATTTTGTGGCGAAAGTTTTTATTTGTTCGTTTACGTATTTTATTCGTAGATCTGTGTGCAATGTTTCATTATTTACAGCTATTATTAGCTTCATTTATGTTGACAGTTTTGACAGATGCAACATCAAACATTTGTTTAATTTTGTTTCAATTACATGGCTATCGTTAGGCAAATTTCGTCATTTTTAGATCTAATTTGTGCCGTTACAAAGCAAGCAAAATTAATTTTGTGTATTGATTTAGATGTAGAATTTTATGCCCTAAAAGTTTTATTTGAAGTTTTTTTGCTTAAAATAATTAGGGAAGCAGAAAATTATAACATTATATTTTTACATGTTAAATCCGTATGTTTACCCGTACAAAGCACCACTTGGTATATAAAATTAGTGCAGAAAAGCAAACATTCTGCTCTTGGTCGTGGAATTATTGTATTTTCTATACATTCTAGACGCATGATTAATTATTATATTTTTTTTTAAATCTTGTGTTAATCATCTATTATTGTTAATTTAATAATAATTTCATTATCCCTACTGCACGTAATGTGAATTATTTTGGTATTCCTATATCTCTCAAAAATACATACAACATCGATCAAGTTTCGTCGTTCACCAGTTTGGAAATCTATGATAAAGTGGATGTATTATATATTTGAAATGTTATTTTCACCAAATCAAATTGATGTCATATTTGAGGCCGTGATTTGATGGCTAGTAATCAGAATTCACGCTGAAAAATAGATTATACAGCAGTAATGTTGAATGTACAGTTTATTTTAAATGTGTTGATGTTGACGTCATTACTGATGCTCGTACGGTTTATATGAAATGTAGTAGAAGTGAGCGAATATGTTACATAACCGTAATATACATACAGGGTGGAACATAAGGATTTAACATGTAAAATCACAATTTTGTAATTTCCTACTTCCCTAATTGTTTTAACCAAAAAAGCTTCAAATAAAAGTTTTAGGGAATCAAATTATGCATCTAATTCAATAAACAACATTAATTTTGCATGCTCCATAACGGCATAAATTTGATCTGAAAATAGCCTGAAAACTATTGATAGCCATGGAACTAAAACAAAATTAAACAAATGTTTGTCGTTTTATCTGTCGAAATAAATGACATAATAAATAAAGAAATTATTTTGACAGATTATACGTCCAAGATTTGTTTCATTTTGTTTCAATTCCATGGCTATCGATTGTTTTGAGGCTATTTTTGTCATTTTCAAATCTAATTTGTGCCGTTATGAAGCATGCAAAGTTAATTTTATTTATTGGCTTAGATGCAGAATGTTATGCCCTAAAACTTTTATTTGAAGCTTTTTTGTTTAAAATAATTAGGGAAGCAGGAAATTACTATATTCGAGAGTTGCGTTCACCACCCTGTATGTTAAAGTAGAAGTTATATTTATTCATCATATCTTGATTCGGAAAGTAAACATCACCATATATAAAATGAACTGTAACATTAAGGTTATTGTTGTACATTGTCTATTGTCGTTTGACATCAGCATTCTCTTTGTATAGTTCAGTGGGTTATGTATGATAAAACATATCTTCTTTGTTTTGTTAGCGAAATTCTGAATCGTGAATCTGGTTCAAAGGATTGAAACCTAAATATTTTACGCTTCAGTTCGTTCGTTGAACTTGACAAGTCTTCACAGGTCAGTTTTTAGTATCTAATTTGCAATTTTTTGTTGAGGTTTTTGTGGGTATTCTCAAACGACCTTAGTTCAAACAAAAACGCTGGTGAATTTTTCTACGCTTTAACAAAAACTGATCGGGCTGACATTCTAAACTGATGGCTTTTTTATTGTTTGGGAAAGTAAATTTTAATTAGTTCAAAGGAACGGTACAATACATTATCACATTTTAGCAGAGTTACCGTAAATAGTTTAGTAGTAACGTATCGAACTGTGAAATTGAGAACCCGAGTTCGATTCCTACAGCCCACAATAAATTATACAACATTAAAATTACCGCTGTGGCTCCTTCTACACTAATATCTTTGGCGACCATAATCTGACAGGCGGAACAATATCATATTTTGTTATGTCATTTAATTATAATATCAAAATGGAGCCTTAAAAACTTGTGACAGTGACAGCGTTATTTGTCTTCCAAATAAACAATTTAGTTATGTCCTAAAATTGTCTTTTCTTGTATGAAACTTTTAAATATTATCTATCAACATTAATAAAAATATGAAACAATAAAATTGATTTAGCGCTGACAAAGGCCGTATTTGTTTGGGAACTTTGGGTTCAACCCTAAACTGACCGAGAACTAACTCGTGTTACATCCAAATAAATTATGTATCTCAAATGTCAGTTGTTTAACCTGTCAAAATAATTTCTTTATTTATTATGTCATATAAAACGTTAAATATTTGTTAATTTTGTTTGAATTTCATGACTATCGATAATTTCGTTATTTTCAGATCTAATTTGTGCCGTTACGATGCATGTAAAATTAATTTAGTTTATTGAATTAGATGCAGAATTTTATGTCCTGAAACTTCTATTTGAAGCTTTCTTGCTTAAAATCATTAGGGAAGCAGGAAATTACAAAATTATGATTTTACATGTTAAATCCATATATGCGAGAGTCGCGGTCACCACCCTATATATATATTTAAAGGGCCTGAAATAAATATTTTGCCTAGGGCCCGAAATATTTAAAATCCGCTTCTGACTTCTTATCTAGTTTTTTATCGTCCTTTTATGATCTTGTATTGTAATAAACTATAAAATCTAATAATACTTATCAATATTTATAATATTTACTTTCAGCTGTGATATTTATGCGCTGTATTTAAATTTCGCAAATGTTTCACAAAATTGTGAAGAAATTCTGCAATTTGGCAATACTGCAATTAACTATTTTGCAAAATGAGGGTTCAATGTTATAGAGAGAATTAGATATGTGACAATTTGTAAAATGATGTATGGAGTAGGTGGCACAGTGGTTATCGTGTCGGCCTGTGGATCCTGAGAACCCTGGTTCGATTCCCACTGGCGACAAATATTTTCACCTCATTAATACTACTCCTGTGGCTCCGCCACCACTAACATCTTTGGGGGCCGTGATTTGACGACTGGTAACCGCACTTCACGCGCAAAAATATATCACATACCGAGATCTGCTTCGGCAGAGTGCCACACCCATTAATGGGTAGAAGGCGTGATGATATATTTATTTATTTTATTTATTTTGTAAAATGATGTGTTGATATTGTTTGTTTTTATTTAGTCTGTTTTAGTATTTCAGTGTTTCGTAAACAATATCGATTAATTCCGAACATAAATAAATAGCTCATTTACGCTATTATTATCTCTGGTCTATTATTTCTAATTCCTATTTTCCCCTCTAAAATTTCACGCTCTATAAAGCAGAAAATACTCACAGTCATTCACAAATTACGTAAATAAATTACAACTTTGGCTATAAAAAATACAAGTAGGGGAGAAGTTACACTTGTCGCCCATAAACTTAAAATTATATAGCGCATTATGTTGACGGAAATATTTCGGTATCGTTTTAGATTACTATATACTGCACCTATTTAAAGTAAATGTTTAGTCATCCAATGTTAGATAGCGGTGAAGCGGTGAATGTAAATGTCAAACTTGATTTTTGCGTGGTCTGACAGAAATAGCACTTGGTTGTTATTAAATAACATATTACTACAGCGGAAATATTTCCTTTTATAACTATACTTTAACTAGGTTTTATAAACGCGTTGTTTTTTAAACCTACTTTTGTTTACCTTTTGTAACCTCTATTTTAAGAAGCACGACAATAATGTAATTACTAATTTTCCGGCCTTCTTTATTAAATAAAAGTAGGATTTACGTACTGTCACATTTTTCTTCATTGTTTATTAGATTATCAGACAATCATCATAAGCAATAACGTAAAATGGTTTTTGCGGTGGTAGGACAAGTTTTTCAATTACTAGTTTACTCTTAATTAAGTTAATTAATCATGATTAAATAATAATCTGGCAGTATGGTGACAACATGATCAAATAATGACACGATATCTTATATTTTGGAATAAAATTGATGTTTGAAAGTTCGCGGCTATTTTTTTTATTCCACGTTTTACAAATTTTGTTAGTTATTTTATTAAACTACCTGGAATTTTTTTGTAATATGTACCTTGAAATCCTTGAATCTCCTGGAATTTTATAATTTGAAATTGGTAGACACCATGGTAAATATCCGAATATTCGAATATCTGGATAAAATCAACATCCCTAGTAAGAGCAACAAATAAATAAATATTCAGTAAAGGATGTTCGATATGGATTCAAAATATTACGTTACAGTTCGAGCAGCACAATTAAACACTCACAAACTAATTGAATAAGTTATAATCCAAAGCATGTTCAAATAAAAAATACATCAAACTAATTTCTGATTACTTGCTCGACCAAAACTATTAGCAGAGCTGAGCAGTAGCTAGCTACTTTTGTAGCTTAGCTACTAGCTTAGCTACGTTTACCTTAGCTGTAGCTGTAGCTTAGCTAAATGTGAAAAAATATGGCTGTAGCTTGTAGCGAGCTATGTTTTTTTCTATTAGCTTAAAAATATTGTTATAACAACTGAAGCTACTTTTAAAGCTACTTTTTGTAGCTTAAAGCTACCACTGTTCATTAAGAAATACCTATTAATTTTTGATTTGAATTGTACCTTCTTTATTGTTTTCTATAACTGTAGGATAACAAGCTATTATATAGTGTAAAATCTGTTAACATATTTTATTTTTCACTTGTTCCTAACCTATCCTACTTTTGTATTAAATATTAGATGAACAAAACATTGACTATTTAGGAGTCTTCTGTTAATGTGACTGTTAAGATTTCCGGTATAAATAAAAATTACACTTACATCTTTGAGGGCCGTAATTTGACTGTTAATTTATTCCGATATAAATAAGAATTATAGCATAACAAATTAACAGTACATTTGTCCATTTGCGATTTTTTATATTTATTAACAGTCATTACAACAAAAGACTGATCAACTGATCATATGACAATGGCAAATTTAATCATTCACAATAATTGAAAAAAGTAGCTTTAACATTTAACAGCTACTTTAATGAAAGCTGTTAGCTATATTTTGCAAAATATAGCTTGTAGCTGTAGCTCAGCTACTTTTTTAAAGAATAGCTGTCGCTGTAGCTTAGCTACTTTTTTTAAGTAGCTTACCCAGCTCTGGATATCAGCAACCATTTTTCCAAGCTGTTCTTAAGTTGTCAATTTCAACTAACTAATATAATGATTTGCTACATTGAATTGCACAAACTACATAAATTTATGTACATCTGTACCTACATAATTAGGAAGCAACTTCACGAATCGATTCCTTTACAAGAACCTCCTCTACCTGTATCATATCTCCACAAATTTCACACAATACATCTCCACACGCTAACTTGCAGCATATCACAATCTCTCAGTTCTCGATAACCAAGCCAGGTCGTCCAGTAACCGCGTTCAATGATTCAATTCAGCCAGTGTTTCTCGTTTCTCCTCTAACTTGTGTTCATTCGTAACCCAATCCAGAGCGACGCCCGCATGGTACGAAACTCTTAGCGCGGGAGTAGACAGCGGTACAGAATTATTTGACAAATGTCACACGGAATGCTCCACAAGCGATTCTAATTGGTTTAGCGCAAGATCGTAAGGGTGATTTTCCAGTGTTGTGAATGTTAGTATTTCCATTTCGGTTGAATTGAAACCACAAACCGACTGTGGAGCTGTACAGTTGTGATGAAAATTTAGTCTTGGATGTGAGACTGTTAATTTGAAGAGTGTTTTCTTAATGCAAAGTTTATCGTCTTGTGCAAATATGCTCTTTTTGTGTTTGATTTTATAAATATAATTATTTAGAATAGCCAACTAAGATTTTTTGTCTTGAATACTGCGGGTTCAGGGTTTTTTCCGGATTAACTAGTTATTAGAATTAATATTCTAACAGGGCTGCGAGAGCCGCTGTTACGCGTATAAAACAATTGTTAATGAGACAAACTAAATTAAAATCAAGACGAAATATAACGAAATAGATGCGAACTTCTTGTAAAAATATATATTTATTAAAACATAAAAATGAAGTATAAATTATAAAAATACAAAAGTTATAATTAATATTGAAATTAAACAAATTATCCGGCAATGGAAACAACAACGTATGAATAAACTATTATTAATGTTACTAAGTTACATTGCAAGACCTACATCTTGCCCAGACGACGCACAGTGGGGCCAAAGGGCTTTCTAGGCGCGCATGGCAAAAAAAAATTGAATTGACAATAAGGTTGCGATTTCTACTTTAAAATATCGTCAATGTCATTTTCAAGTGTAAAATTGACTCTAAATGTCATTACAACTACTTATTACATTTTTAATCGGCAACCAAAATAATGTTTCCACAAATCACTGCGAAATGCTCCATTCAGACACTTTAATGAATCTGTGCATCTGCAGTGTAAGAATTCTAACGGAACTTATTATTTAGCAATCGTAAGTGTTCAAAATTGACTACTTATGTCATAGAATACATTTGTTTGATTTCCACGGGTAGTTACAACATGTATTACAATAGTTTTTACTATATATATATTCACGATCAACTTAAAACTGCTGTAACTTAAAAGTTCCTGAAAGTCCCAGGTTGCCGCTTAGTGAAATTGTAGCCTTTTTCTCAAAGAATTGAGCCATCTTAATTCCAGCTGCGCATACTTGCGCCAAAAAAAATGAGAAGGTAAAACGTAAATGTTCTTTTTTCAGCTATTTAGGAAAATTAAATATATTCAAAAGGTGGTTTTTTGGCGATTTAAACAAACTGGAGCTTGGTGGCGCAATTCGCTTCGGATTTGGATTCAGCGCACCCAATTCCATAGGAAAACATGTATCAAGACAGTGGATGTGGCTTTTTGTGTGTGTGGCTGTTCAATTCCCTCTCAGCACGGGAAAAACGGTGTTTTTTTTACTATTTTAAAAAAAACTGGGGTATGGTGGCGCAATTCTGACTTCGGATTCGGATTCTACGCGCCCAATTCCATAGGGAAACTTGCGTCTGGTCTCTAGGATTTCTTTTGGTGAGCCTGTGTAGCCCATGCGCGCCTAAAAGCCCGTTTGGCCCCACTGTGCGACGTGAGCCAAACTTGTCTCGACGAAAGCCAATCTACCACTCTTACAAGCCTATTCTGTAAAATATTTTTATAACAGATCGTTATTATAACGATTTTCGTTATATTTGATTTCGTTATCACACTGTAACGATATTCGTTATTTTTTAATTTGATAATGTCATGTGTATTATTTTATTCAAATGACAGTAGTGTTTATTTGTTATCATAGCAACTACAGGAGATGAGAATCTGTCATAATATATAAAACCGGCAGGATATAAATATAAAAGTTGCTGTACGTCATATTATAGTTAAAACATTTTTATTTATGTAGTACCTAACATATTTTTAAAAATGGAGAAAAACCATTGAACAGGAAAAACTACAAGGGAGCAATATAAATTCTAAGTAGATTTTTTAGAAACTAATGAAGCCTTGAGAACTAATAAAAATACTCCAGAGAATCCAAAAAAAGTAGACGAAGCTTATGAATTATTGGCCGCAGGTATAAATTCACATGGAGGAGCAGAAAGATCAAGAAAGATCAAGAAAGATCAATCTCGTCCAGCTTCTCTTGATAATGATATAATTTACGAAAGTTTTCTTCCGGTATTGAAAAATGATCAGTTAAATACGTATGAAAATTTCTCAAATTTCGTCTTAAAGCAAATAATTTAAGATTATTCATGTTCAATATCTATTTGTTAAAGTATAATTTTACCTATCATTATTTTCTTCAAGATAATAAAGAAATAACATTAAAACACGATGATTATCCATTTTTTAATTCACAATGACGTACCTGACACGTGAGAAAATATCGTAACGAATGATATTTTGCATTCGTTATTTTCTTGATGATCTTAACGAAATTCGTTATAAATTTTGTTATAAAATAACGAATTTTAAGTTACTGAATACCATTTAAACGAATTTCGTTATAATAAC
Organism: Pterostichus madidus; assembly: GCA_911728475.2. NCBI lineage: Eukaryota > Metazoa > Arthropoda > Insecta > Coleoptera > Carabidae > Pterostichus > Pterostichus madidus. The sequence goes on along the minus strand of OU452313.1, from coordinate 29,711,825 downwards.
GATTTTTCGTTAAATAACGAAACGTTATGACTTAACGAATGCTTACAGAATAGATTTGTTAACAACTTCGTTATAATAACGATTTTTCGTTAAATAACGAAACGTTATGACTTAACGAATGCTTACAGAATAGACCTGTTAATCATTGTTGTTTCTATGGGAAAAGTTTCGTTAGTGCAATCGAACCTAAGATCTTTTAAAATATCTTTAGTCCATTAAACACACACTTTACTTTTATTTTTTTGTTGGTTTGACTGTTCATAACTAAGTAGCGTATTTCATAATAATTCTAAAAAATGTTTCAGTATATTTATTTCAATATTAATATGTATTTTCTTTTTTGTTCTAGGTAAGTTCCTTAATTACTTGATGTACAAATCGTTACAAAGGCAAAAGGATTAAGAATGTTCAGTAAGTAAAAAGAAAATAACAATTTTTTTATCCTCTACTAAATGGAGAATACATTAAAACTTTTTCGCAACAATCTATAGAAGAAAGTAACCAAGAACCTGTATTAAAATTGCAAATTATTCTGCCGAAAAATATTTTTATCGTCGTATTAATCTTAAGTTAAATTGACTTCGTAAAATTTAATACTCTTCGCTACTAATATTCAAACCGCTTCTTTTAAAACTCTTAAATTTTCTGGCAATTTTCTCAGAAATATTGATTTTCAAATATACGATATTAACTTTAAACATCTTGGAAATAATAAATATAAGGCGTGTTTCTTTGGACTGTGATTCGTAATCAAAGTGATCAAACTTAACATGATCATGAAGAATCATGTTTCTTCGTTCGTTATTCGTTATGCCTACTCTTTCATTTTGTGATCGCGAAACGACAATCCCTCTACCCTTGTAAATCATACTTTTTCTATGATTCATGTTGACTGATTCATATCGAAGGTTTAAAAATGGCGTCTGATGATAAATTTATGTGCTCTATTTGTGGAATTAAGGGAAATTGGCTGCTTCTGGAAGAATTTTTAAATGGCTTACATGGACACTCATTTATGAAATTTTAATATAGGTTAGTTTGTGTATTTGACATTTGCAGTTATTTTAACGTTCATACTATAGGATCGCGTCGATCGGTTGGGTTTGAATCATTATTCCTGTTCGATGTTTTCTTCAGTATCATATTTAATCATGATTCAACGCAATAACGATTAAAGGAATCATGATTTAGAAAATCACAATCACAATCCAAAGAAACACGCCTATAATCTTAAACTTTCAAGATTTTCAAAATTGTAAAACATTGCATCATATACTTCAAATGCTAACTTTGTGGCAATTCTCTAAAAATGTTGATTTCCAAATATTTTAAATCAACAAACGATATCAATTCTAAACATCCTCCAAGGTATTAATAAATATAATCTTAAACTTTAAAGATTTTCAAAATGCAAAACGTTGAATGTATTTGAAATGCTAACTTTCTGATAATTCTCACAATATATTGATTGCCAAATATTTTAAATCAATAAACGATATCAACTTTAAACAACCTCCCAGGAATGAATAAATATAATCTTAAACTGCAAAGATTTTCAAAATGCAAAATGTTGCATACAATTTAAATGCTAACTTTGTGATAGCTCTCGAAAAATATTGATTTTAAAATATTTTAAATCAACAAACGATATCAACTCTAAACATCCTCCAAGGAATTAATAAATATAATCTTAAACTCCAAAGTTTTTCAAAATGCAAATCGTTGCATACATTTTAAATACTAACCTTGTGATAATTCTCGAAAAATATTGATTTCCAAATATTTAAATTCAACAAACGATATCAAGTTTAAACATCCCCCATGGAATAATAATTATCTTTTTGTACTCGCATCATTCAAAATAAGGTTTACATTACGTTGGAAACCGATTTTGAGTGCGTAAAGTAATTGAAAAAACACTCATTATTTATTATTCTAAATTTTCACTATTAAAACGCTAATTGTACTTATATACACACATTTTAAGGAATTTATAAAAGAAATAAAGACATTAGCTTATAACGCCAACAAACAATCATAATTTAACAAACTTTACGAGAAAAAATAAACAATTTGTTTTCAAATAACAAATGTCAATTCATGGCATACTTAACTGTCAATATAAATTCACACTTCTAATTTAATAAATTCCCTCATAGTCGATTATACAATTTTTGCTCGTTACAAAGAGCATTGTACAAAACTCGTGCACGAAGACGTCGTTTGCACCATTTGCACAAATTAAAGCACTCGCTTTGCTGGTGTTTTAAAATTGCGCTCATGTGCAAACTATGTCTTCGCGCACTTGTTATGTAAATAGCTATAAATTTCCAATATGCAGAACGCCGACTTTCAGGTGATTCTGGCGTAAATATAGATTCCTAAATATTTTAAATCAATAAACGGTATCAATCGTGAACATCAGCGGTTTCGATGTAACTTCTTGTGTGACACAAAACCTCTCTGATCCAGAACGCTGTGATCCATGACATTTGTTAGCACCACCCTACAGACATCTGAACATCGTACGATTGACACAATCTCTTGGAACCAATATAAGGAAGGGATTATCACATTTTTCATTGGATTACATCCGGTGAACAGTTGTCACGTCAAGAGAAATGAACTGAGCTGTCACGATGATAAACATGATAACTTGATACTGTGGAATTGATAAAGACATAAAGAGATTGTGTAGATGTATCGTTTTCAATTTATTTCTTCCAAATTGTTATTTGATCTTTCAGTTTTTAATTAAAGAACTTGAAGGAGAATAATTGATAAGTAAAAAATATTAAATGAGTGATTTATGGTTCAGATTTTATTAAGTTTTTCCTAATTGGAATTTGGAAGGGAAATTAGGAAAAGAATCCAGATTAGATTTATAAATATTTGGCCCGGTTGTATAATGCGATGTTAATTATATTGTTAGCGTGGTAGAAATATCTAACAAGACCTGAAAGTGATACTTTACTGGATGAGCAAGCATATTTTAGAGCGAGTCATAGGCGAGTTTTGGAAGCTTTTGAGCCCTAGAAAGACACTTTTATTATTCATGATTTGACGTCCGAATGAATAGTTATTTGTGTACCTAGGGCAGAAAGTAGTTTATTGCCGCTTGCACATGGAGATTGTTGATTGAGCCGCAGCCGAGAACAACTATACAATAGCGAAAAGGATACTTTCTGCTCGTGGTGTCTACAATATTTTATCTACGACCATTTAGAAACGCGTTTAAAAGAATTTAAAATCACTTTTGACAGTTTTTTTGTATGGAAATTTACTTGAAATTGTTGACAGTTTTCTTGTATCCATGGATACACTCTTACTTTATTGCTCAGCAAGCGGCAAAATCTTATTACCGCTCGGCGCGCGGTAAAGATAAACTTTCTGCAGTCAAAAACATTTGAAAATGTTTCCTTTCTGCTTACTCGTAGATAAAAATATTTGCACAAAATAAAGAAACTGATCACAATGGAAACATTTATTTTTCATCCTCCTTTTGCAATTTAGGGATCGGTAAAGTTTTAAAGATTCCCGGGTTATAGTCTCCAAACAAGATCAGTAAAGGCAAATTTTTCGTTCGTAAAAGTGATCAGAAAGGTCTAATTTTCTAATCATTATTTTTTAACACATGTTTCGGTTTGCAAGTTTAATTATTATTAAATATTCTTTTATAATATTTGTGTTTCTTTGCGTATTTTTTTTTAATTTGCTACTTATATATTGCAATAATTTGTTTATGGTTTTCTAAAGTTTTTTTCACTGCTGGTGACGTAAGTCAATCCCTTACGTTTCTACTTTAACAGCATGGTTAAACAGTGGCCAATATACTGACACTATATTTTACACATTTTCTGATTTTTATGATATAATTTATTATTAATCATGATTAAAATGCTTATTGTCAGTTAATTAACATTGGTGGGATTTTATATCTAATAAATTATTGTTATTTTATAGCATACTATTTCAATTACGAGCCCTGCCTCACATCAGTTGACCCGAATCTTATTTTTTCGTTTGATGTTTTATTTTGCAGTTTTATTTCTCGTGTAGTATGCAAGAGAATTAAATGAAATTTCAATGAGACATATACTAGGGTGTTGTTAATACACAGATAAAATTTGAAGTCAATCGATACATACATCTTGGAATGACAGCCATTGGAACAGGAAGTAAACATTTCTATGTTAACTAAAACTTTTATTCAAAAACTGTATAATAATAAAGTTTGTTTTAAATAATAAGTAACTTTTATTTCATTCTTCAAGCTGCCTAAAAGTTAAAAATCATGATAGTCCATTAGCATGTAGAAATAGGTTTTTGTAAAAAAAATAATTGCTAGTTATACTCCTATACATTTTTTGTCTAAGGTATATTTAATGTCAAATTTAGTTAAAAAGGTTGAAAATTAATTGTAGAACTTAGTAAATGTCAGGTACCTGCGTTTTTAGTATTATTTAAATGTTGAACAAAAAATAAGATTCGGCTTAACTGAAGTGAGACAGGGCTCGTATTATGTTTTAAAATATTGAACTGCCAAAAATTTTGATATTAGATGCGTTTTTTATTCTAATGAAATTTTTCGCATAGTTACCAATGCAATTACCTAACAACATTTTTATACAATCAAGCTTAAAAACTTAAAAAAAAACTCTCAGTTTTCTTCTCTACCATCTTGGAATCGGTTTCGCATTTCGTCTCCTTATCAAGTCGTTAGTAGTTCAGTTCGCCTTAGCCCATAAAAATTCCGCGAGAACCTTCGTTCGTCGGTCGATTTGAAATTCGTGCGCGGTGCACTTGGCTCTGCCTCCGCTGCTGATGGCTTGTCCGGGGGTGGCTGCAGGCGAGGAGGCGAGAGGGTGGTGTGCAACGAGACCCCGGTATGCCAGGAATGCGACTAGCTCTGCTTTAGATTGTCGGAGCGGCTGGCTGACTCATATCGAAGAATTGAACGAGGAGCACTGAAGCTTAATTTAGATTTTAGGGGACTATTTCAAGGTCGATATGAATCAGATCGTTTAGAGAGGATCTAAATCAAGAGATAATCATTGGATTGAAAAAGCTTAATCAATTTTCTTATAGGCAGGTTCATATAGTTGATGAGTTAACATTGTTTTCATTGCGAGTTGAAATTATTCGTATTGATATTGATTTTAAGAGCATTTTACAAAATCAACATTATAATAGCTTGTATTTGTTGGTGTCTTTTTTACTTTATTATACACGGAAAAACGTGTTTTGAAGTCCACTGAATCCGTTTTGATCATTTTCTCTATGATTTCTGTGTTTGTGTGTGTGCGTGGTTGGATGGATGTGTGTCCGAGTGTGCAATATCTCATGAACGAGATAAGATTTGTTAACGAAACTTGGTAATTATAAGTTTCATGAAAATACGAAGAGCTGAGTTGATTTTGAATGAAATTGAAAAACCGGAAGAGGAAGTTTACTGGACACACAAAACAATAAATTCCATTTCTTTCAAAAATGTAATCAGTTACGAAAAAAAGTATCAAATAAAGATGTTAGCAAAAATATTTGGAACATAAAATGTTATTTGCAATTTTCCTGTATATTCGTCTAATTTTGAGAAAAACTAATTTATATATTTAATAATATATTCAAATAATCATAGTAGCAATAGAAACAAAAAACATAAACATGTTTAACATTTATATGTCAAATAATAATTGTCAAACGCAAGGAGCAAGTCATAAGTGTTCAATTTAGCGTTTTTGATATTAAATATGCTGTGTATAAGAAACTCATGTGGTGACCACACCAGATTTTTTTACCGTTTAAACTGACTCTTCTTCCCGGTTGTGCACTAAATAGTTTACTGTTTCCTTGTTCATAGAATCATATTTCTAGATATAAAACGATTTTTAAATTAAAATTTGTAATAAATTTCACAGTTTTTTAATTACATAATTAACATTTTTCCTTTGAGCATATTATTTATAATAGAGTAAGATGCTAATACTCAGAATATATTCTCTTGAGTTTATTACTCATTTTTACTTTCTTATACGTAGTATAAGGAAGTACTGGAATCATGAAAAAAATCGTTGACGAGATTTTCGCGGAAATACGTGTTTTGAGGTCCACTGAATCCGTTTTGATCATTTTCTCAATGATGTGTGTGTGTGTGGCTGGACGGATGTGTGTCCGAGTGTGCAATATCTCATGAACGAGATAAGATTTGTTAATAAAACTTGATAATTATAAATTTCATGAAAATACGAAGAGCTGAGTTGATTTTGAATGAAATTAAAAAACCGGAAGAGGAAGTTTACTCGACACATAAAACAATAAATTCCATTTATTTCAAAAATGGAATCAGTTACGAAAAAAAGTTTCAAATAAAAGATGTTGGTAAAAATACTTGGAACATAAAATGTTATTTGCAATTTTTCTGTATATGCGTCTAATTTTGAGAAAAACTAATTTATATATTTAATAATATATTCCAATAATCATAGTAGCAATAGAAACAAAAAACAGATTTTAATTTTCGCTTTATCTCGTTATCTATGTCTTTTTTCGGAAAAACAAATACGTCATTAAAATCAAATGAAAGATCTATTGAAGGGCTCGCGTAGAAAATTAAATATTATTCGATCGGCAATTGTTTTAGTAAAAATGCATCAAAACCTATCGTGTTTGGTATCAAATGAAAGGTCGCTTAAAGAGTTCGTGTGCTGAATTGGACTTTTTTTTATTGTCAATTTTGTAGTGCTAGAGCTTCGTAACCTATCGTGCTTGGTATCAATTAAATGTATTTTAAAGGACAGACATGCAAAATTGAGAACTTTTACTTCGGAAATAATTTGATTTATATAGTGTCAATTGTCTTGCAGAAGTGAATCCTATTTCAGTGTTCGCGGAGCCTAGCGTGAAGGCCTGGCAAAGCCAGGCCAACCGCTAGTGGTCAACTAATTTGGCAACTTTACCTCAATTTATTCGACTTCGTATCTCACGGTTCTTGAGATACCAAGGGTTAGGCTCGAAAAAAGGACATGCTGTATATGCCTCATTAGTTAGTCATAAAGTAGCCAACATTACTAAAAAATTATACGTAAACAAATTTGATATTTTATATGTTTCAAACAGATAAATGCTGGATTACTGAAAATCTAAATTACATGTTAATAATATTATATATTCTAAATATTAAATATGTGTATAAGAAAGTCGTGTGGTGACCATACCAGATTTTTATTTATATCGTCCACTGAGTTTACATAATATATGTATGCTATTAATAATAATTGGATTGTGAAATTATCATAGAAAGTATTAAATTTGCAATTTTTAAACTTCTTTTTCTATGCTGCATATAAATCAATGAATTAAAAATAAATAATTATTCGAGTATATGATTAATGATTCTAGATTGGAAATAAAACCTTGGTTATTGAAAGCGTGATTTAAAAATTAAATTGTAACAGTGAATTGACAATACTGACAGGAAATAGATTAGATTGCTCGAACCATAAATCATATTTTGCATATGTCAAAGGTTACGTTACATGAATGACAGATTATGAAAAAAAACTAGGCTAAAAACATAAATATAGCACACTATAGTAGTGAATGAATAACGTAATCTAAGTCATAAAAGATTGATTCATTGCAATCTTAGTATTTCTTCTTGATGTTCTGCGTTTTAGCGCGCGAAATTCCATATGCACAGGTTCGCCAACCTCAGGGTCACGAACGTGAAATATCCCAGTGCTGCGGTGCTCATTTTACATGAAAAATTGGCCCACTTGAGCAGGCGTCGCAAAAAGACGCCTCGACGACCGTGTCAGGACGCTACCCGCGGTATTTCATTCTGAATGAGCGGCGGACATCCACGTCCGTGCTCCGGGAATTCTGCCGGGTTTCCGGGGACGCTCGTTCTGGTTTAAAATGCGCGTTTTTTTAACAAATGGTTATAAATTTGGCTTGCTATTGAACAGCCTTGAACCGGCTGCTCTAAATGTCCTCTCGGAAAATTTCAGTTTATATTTTTAACCGAAACCTTAATATTACAATATTTTTGTTGCCCTGTTTTAGTATTCATTTAATTAAATGAAAACAAACCTTAATTTTGGCTCTGCACTTTTAAACAAAATTAACAGTAATTATGAACAATGCTGATAGCCTAATCCAAATTTATTTATATTTTTATTAGGGTCGTTGATTTCCACCGAAGATTGAATTTCTGAACGTTCGAACTTTCGAATGTTTTGAACTTCGTCAGAAAATCTTCGAAGCTTCGAATTTTCGAATTTGTTGAAGCTTCGAATTTACGAATTTACGAATTATTCGAAGCTTCGAATTCTCGAATTTTTTGCCACTGAATTAACGCCATCTGTCATCTCCAAACACGCTCACGCATAATTCGCGAAAAGTCGGCCACGAATTAAATAATAAACTCGGCGAAGTATCCTGCAAAAACTCTGCAAGTTTATGCGTCTTAATTAAGACATCTATTCTCTTACTGCCCATCTAAATGTTATGGACTTTTAGTAAAACGTTTTAAAATGACAATAAAAAGGATACAGAAACGTCTTGATTAAAACGTTTTTGGCAGAGTAGCGAAATTTTAAGTTTAAATTGAATTAATTTGGCAAATAATAATTATTACTTAGGATTTAATACAAAACTCTGGAAATGAGTTTAATCTGAAAATAATTCATATCAAATATGCCGTTTTCTCGTTAGGATCCAGATTCACAATTCGAATAATTCGAAAATTCGTAATCTAAATTCAAAGGTTCAATAAATCCGAACAATCGAAGTCTCGAATATTCGAAAAATCAACAACCCTAATTTTTATTATATGCTTTATCATCTCTAGATGAAGAAATTAACAATTAATCTGTCATATAAATAATAACTATCGCATTAATGAATGCTAATACTACTATTAAAATTTGTCGTCAAAGTTCCTAAATTATTTTAGAGATAAATGTTTCAAGTAAAAGATACATTAATCTAAATATTCTAACACTTTTATATGAATATTTTTCTTTAATAACTATTTGTGGCGCGATGGCCGAGCGTGTTAAGGCACATCTCTTAACATACTGTGACGTCATCCGAACCAAGGTTCGTCAGTTCGAATCCGCCTGTCGACAAAGTATGATTTGTCGTTAAGTAAAAAATACAGTTACTTGTATTAATCATACTCGGGCGCAATAAGCTAGTCACTTATACATATGCCTTAAAAAAAAAAAGTAACATCGACTACGGAAACCGGCGGTACGGCAGAGTAAAAACTGCGGCTCGGTGTGCCCGGTAGGCCCTGGCCTGATTTGGACTGTAGCGCCATTGAAGAAGAAGAAGAATAACTATTTGTGTACGGAGTACATAATGTAGAACTTTATTGGACCAGCTGTTGTTAATGGCTGAGCTAGTGCAGTGAGCGAGGCTGTTAAATAAGGCGTATCCTATAAAGTTCAATTATGTACGAGTTGCACACAATGCTTTATGTTCGGCTGTCTTGGAGGCGATTTGTTTTTTTAATAGTTACTTATTTCATAGGACTGAAAATATAAGGACGACGCGACTCAAAATAATATTTCTAATCCGATTGAAACATATGATTTTTTGTTTACCCACTTATTTAGAAAATTTCGCAGATTTATTCAAATTAAAATGAAACAAATTGACAAAATTATGGATACGTCATCCTTTTTTGGTCTTTGGACCAAAAATAGCTTTTTTACTACAGCTGTCGTGGTGATAAATAACATTTCTGAAATACCGGTCTTTTATTGTTGAATGGCTCAGTGAAATCCGAGTCGGCCTGTGGATCCTAAGAACCCTGGTTCGATCCCCATAGTCCACAAAACATTTTCACCAATTTAAAATTACCCCTGTGGCTCTTCCACCATCTTTGGAGGGCGTGATTTGACGGCTGGTAACCGCACTTCACGCGCATAAATATATCACTTACCGAGATCTGCTTCGGCAGAGTGCCACACCCAGTAATGGGTAAAAGGCGTGATGATATATTTATTTTATTTTTTTATATTGAAGTAGTTAAATAAAATGGTAATGTGAAAAACTTAGTTTTATTTCAAAGAGTTTTTTGTGGTTGTTTTTGTTTAACAATATTATTTAAAATTATAGAACTATTAAAGTTATCAAAAAAGTAGGTGGAAAAATTGTTCTTAATATGTCAAGGGTTAGAACATTTGTTGTTGCGAAGAGAATCTATTTACTTCAAATTTATAGAAAACACAAAATTTTCAAATTGCTTCGTATGTTAATATCCGAATATTCGAATATCCGAATAGTAATTATTTTATTTTAGAAGAAGTGATAGATTTACAACTAGACAACTCATAAATATAGAAACAGCAACAAAAGTTGAAATTATAAATAAATATAGTGAATTATAAGTTTTCTTGCTTGGATTAAATTTATAGAAATGACCTTGTGAAATGCTAGTTTTTGTTTATTAATAAAAACGTCGGTGTACCCAATAATCAAGTTTATCTTTTTATCAACTCAAAACTAGGTTAATGTTCTCTCGCTGATGTAAACAAAACAAATGGAATTTTTACGATTCCATGTGTCAAAATTAATATTCAAATTTTAACCTATTTCGCGTTGCAATTTTAAAATCCTAACAAATATTCCAAAAATGTAAATGAGCAGAGTTGTAATCTCGTCCCAGTGACAGAGCTCATGTTCTGTTTATAACTCTCAAACTGCCTGTCATCTATCTTTTGTATCGGCACGTTTGCAAGCCTACTGCAAGATTACATCTTTGTGTAAATATAGACGTTGGATGAATGGTTTACGACTTTTTGAACGAAGGGTCGTTGTGAGAACTGCAAAATACAGTGATAACTTTTGAGAGGTTCTTCTTGGTGCCATTTGGTGATGATGCTTTTGAGTTCTTATCTTCAAGTTTAGAACAGCTATTAATGTGGCTAACAAAATTTAGTTTTCGCGTGTGTCTCGAGAAATACATTTATAAACTATGTATAATAACTTGACAATTACGCCATTGAATAAATATATTTTTCCTACAACTGTGCGATTTCTTTGTTATTACGTAACTACTATTGCCTTCGTTACGGATGGAAAGGAGACAAATTCAAACCAAATGCGTTTCTTTAAACGAAAAACACAAGTGCCGAAAGTAATTTATCTTGAAATTAATGAAATATTTTTAAATAACGTAGAGCAATGCAGCAAACAACAAACTAACCATAGCAACGCCATAAAACATCGTTCTCGTGTAACATCATTAACAGATAGATTCATAAAACGGATTAGCGCTAACACCGTTTTTAATATTATCTATACTGGACGCAAAGATATAAGAAAATGACTTTTAGACGCCCCTCACAGCATGTAATTAGTATAGGCTTATCCCAGGATTAAACTGGTAGAAATGTGAAAAGAAACAGAGCCGTATTATAATTATTTTATTTCTGTTAACATAATAAAGATGTTTTATTATTTATTTATGTATTTATTTACATTTATAGTTTAAAATATAGTCAAAAGTCATGTTACAGTGTTCAATAATAATATAATAACATGGATAAAAATAGAATAACATTAATATGAGCATGAAATAGAATTTTATTAACTTTGTGACAAATCTACTTAATGCACCCCTTTGTTAACTGTAGCCAGACTCCCCGCTGAGGCCGGTAAACCCCACCTATTAAGAAGTCAACTCGATTCCTTATATCTTTGCGTCCACTATATAACTCTATTTCAACAGATTAAAGAAATGAACTAAATTTAACGCTACTTAACTCTCTTTTTAACTCTGGTTAAAATAAACTTCTTTCCTACATTGGGAAAAGAGTTAAAAACGAAATAAATGGTGTTAGCACTAACCCGCTTTGTGAATCTGCCTGTAAAATTTTATAAATCCTAATAATATTTGAGTATATTTCTAAATTATCAGTTGTAGATCGGCAAGCCTCGTGCGTTAATCTTTGCATTTGCACGTAATATGCCTTTTTCGGCACTTGTTATAAAAAATAACTATTTACGCCCATTAAATAATACAGTGCGTTTACATGATATATACATGATGCAGTTCATCATGGGTTCTGGCCATTTACACAAAGGTTGTTGACAACATAGCGACGACTGTGAATAATAATTTGTTATTGTGCTTTAACAACGCATCTAAAATTTGACATTTACAACATATAAATAAGCTCTAATAATTTATATTGTCATCAAACTTATCTAGATTTAAAAGTGTATTTGTCACAAATGAGAATCTCATTTCATCATCACTCATCACTCACATCTGAAGATGGTACTAACCAGTACCGAAATATTAAAAACCAAACATTAATTTCAACAGTTCTTTTTCCCATTTTTCCTGTTCCACGTTCATGACTATATATACAATAAAATTCAAAGAATAATTGTTAGTATATGTTATAATTGTCAAAGCATTTAACATGCTGTATAAATAGCTTTTTCTAAGAAGACACTTCATAATGTACTTAAAGTTATTAAAAATCTATTCATCACGGCTTGTAGAGGCAATAAAGGCTTGTGAAGTTTATGGCATTCACATTTATAAACTGTGAATGTTTGTAAAGTGACCACCAATGCAACGAAAAGTTCCCATTCACAATATTCAAGGCTAGTTGAGTTTGAAAGTAATAAAGTAATAAAATATAAAGTTTTTCAGTTGAACAAAATGTTATTATAGTTGCCGACAGGCTAAACCATTTAAGTTCTTCTGAAACTTTTCACATTTTCATTCTTCGCTTCTGTGGACACTACCAACATTCAGAAGACCTAATTTCATCTACAACTTTGAATCTTCATTTTGATAAACAGCTACATTTCAGTGTTGCCAAATTAGTAGAGTTTCCACAAGTTTTAACCACTGATCTCTATTTATTACTGGATTGCGTATCCTGTGTTAGAAACGTGTGACGGGCAGTAAGGCGCCATATTGGAAAAAGTGTAGTCTCTCGGCCTACTTTCAGCGGGAAGTGCAAAATAGTCGTAGTTGAAAATGGCACAAAAGCGTTATAAAAAGCGAAAATAAATGTTTGATATACATTAAATTATTAATTAAGCATGTGTCTCAATATTTACTTTGAATATTTAAAACTCGATACATATACAATATAACCTGACTTTTGTTTCATATAAATACGCACAAAACCCTAAAACTAATAATTATACCACACAAATGCATTTGATTTTGCTCTACATTGAAATTGTGACATTTAAACTAACCTAACTTGTGTCATGTACATTGCTTGTTCGTTTATATACAAATGAAACAATTAATCGGTATAAAACATTTACTTGTGGAAGCTGAGCCTGTCAGATCCTTTCTTCTTACCGCAGAAAACACAATTAACAACCACTCCCGCCACTACCGACGCTGTCTCGCGGGCCGAGAGACTACACTTTTCTCAATATGGCGACGCCCAATTAGTCACACTGCGGCCTATCCCATACGCAATCCAGTAATAAATAGAGATCAGTGGTTTTAACTTATTTGAAAGAGATCAGCGAATTATCAAATATCATATTAGAAAGTAAAAATATTATTAGTAATGACAAATATAATTAAATTTTAATTACTATTGCATTATCCAATTAACTTATAGTCAAGTAAAATGTAAACCTATGTTTCTTTCAAATACAAGTACAGGCTGTCGCTCTCTTCTTTTCTAATATTTGGCTAGCTCAGTGGTATGAAGTCGACCTGTGGATCTTGAGTACCCTGGTTCGATTCCCACAGGCGACAAACAATTTTCATAATTTCAAAAACTACCCCTGTGGCTCCTCCACCACTAACATCTTCGGAGGCCGTGATTTGACGATTGATAACCCCGCACTTCACGCGCAAAATATATCACTTACCGAGATCTGCTTCGGCAGAGTGCCACACCCAGTAATGGGTAGAAGACATGATATATTTATTTATTTGTATATTTGTTGTTAGAGAAGTATGAATAATTTGAAAGGTTTTTAGCATATGAAACGTATGTCGAAAAAAGATGAATGAAAAGAATATAGCAATGGTTGGATGGATGTGATTGAAGGTTATATGAAGGGAATTATGAATGTGGTGTGGTTGAAACGAGGGTGGTGTGTTGGGATGAGAATATTTGACGACGACTGATTATTTGATGAGTCTGATGAGTGAATGTTTTTTCGAATGATTCTAGGGTTCGTGCTACCCCATTTTATGGGTTATAATATGACGTTATTTATGTATGTTTGTAAGTTTCCAGAATTTCAATTATCAAAATCTCCAGAAATAGTTATGACAGACATATTTATTAATCACAGCAGCTATTAGGCTGACTTCAAGTTTTCTGATGATCATTTAATATCATGGGGTTGTAACTCAGTGGTATTGAATCGGCCTGTGAATTTGAGAACCTGGGTTCGATTCTCGTAGCCGACAAACAATTTTCACCACATTAAAATTACCTCTGCGGCTCTCCATCCACTAACATCTTTGAGGGGGGCAGGATTTGACGCCTGGTAACCGCATTTCACGTACATAAATATATCACTTACCGAGATCTGCTACGGTAGAGTATCATACCCAGTAATGGGTTAAAAGTGTGATTATATATATTTTTTTTTCTGTCTTCCTGGCGGACCAACTACTAAATAATTGCTACAAAACAAACTTAGCTACGTAACCTACAAAATAAATATTTTTAACTTTTAAAATGTCATTTGTTAGATTAGCTTGGTTATTATTAATAAAATCGGGCTTCAGAAATCCAATATAATTTACTTATATATTTTAAATTATTTTTTTTTTGTGGCTTCTTTGGCGGACCAACTACTTAGGTCATATGCCGCCATTACGCCCTGATCCTGCGTTTTAGGTCTTAGAGTCAACAGCAACGCGGGTTTCTCTGGACGGTCACCCATCCAAGTACTACCCGCGCGCAATGTTGCTTAACTCGCGTTATCGCATAGATCAGTTCCAACGAGTGCAGGTGATTATATTTATTTATTTATTTAATAATCTTGCAAATAACTTTTGTAATAAAATATAGATTATAGTTTTGACTCTATGCTAAAATAATTATATACAAAAAATTTTAATTTCATTTTGCTGTTCTCTTATTGGTTACTAATTTTGAGTTAAAATTCAAAGAGATATTGAAATATGCGCTACGTTAATGGTTATTAGCTTGCCTATCTTCTTACGTATTTATTAATCAATGGCATTACTGTTAGATTGAAGATATATGCTGGTCATTATCTGATCGAATAACCTTCTTTAATAATATATCTATCTAATCTACTTTTAATTCATCGCGCGCTTGAACTTTTAACAGTAAAAGGAAGGTGGAGTAAATTTCGCTGAACTGCAAATTAATTCTGAATTAAAATGATCCTGAATGTGAAATCGTAATCTCAGGCACGTAGATGTAATGCGCCCGACGAATCGTAACTTTCTTCTAATGTTAACCCCTTGAATCCAGCGTCGCTGATATAAATTAAACGAGGTTTTTACGCCCGGAAGAAACGGAAATGAAGACGAAATTACTTCGGTTGTTCTGAACTTTTCCAGATTTAAGAACTTCTTTGCTAATAGTTTTCTCTTTAAAGTATTTCATTATTTAGTCACTTTCTGCAACAGTTTACTTATTTATAGACTTTTTCTCATTGTTTTTAAACTTTTACAGCCCGATTCGTAAAATTGTTTTAGTTATTCCTGAATTTTAGATTAGCTAATATTATTCTAGGCCGATTTTAAGGTTAACCCAAATCACTTTTTAAATACCAAATAGCAACAAAATTTTGTTTGAGTTTATTTAAACCTTTTTGAGAATAAGCTTTAGCTAAAATAGACTAATCCAAAATTCAGGAGTAACTAAAACTCTTTTGAGAATTGAGCTGTTAGATGTTGAGCAGCATAGAAAAGCTTTTTAATTTCTTCAAGTAAAGTCACTTACGAAAAAAATGTTTAATTTTGTTATAGCAGTATGGGGAAAAAGCGTGATGATATGTCTGTAATACTAGATATTTAAATATAAAATGTGACATTTTTATTAAAAAATCAGATAGCCATGAAAATAAAAAATAAAACAAAATCTAATTTTGACAGTTCAGCTTAACAATTAAGATAAGGATTTCTTGACTGAGCTGTAATAGTATATTACATAACAAGCATCGAATGTGTAAGATAACATGCGAGTGTACAAATTAAAAAACTAGGCGCACAGCGCCGAGTGATTTAAATACACAAGCACAGTTATTACACTTTCGAGCGAGTTATGTATACTATTTTTCAGACGACCACAAAATATTTCTAAAAAAGTTTATAAGTGCAATGTTGTTACATTTTGATAGCTGATGCGTTTTTGTAGGTAAGCGTTGACGTGTGACGTCTGAGGTTATGTATTGTGATACCAAGTGTAAACTCAATTCGCTGTATGAAAACGATTACGTCATATGTGTACGAGGTTATCATAGATACGATGAAATATAGCTATCTTTTTTTAATCATATTTGTACCTATGCAAATGGCATTAACGTATGTCTTAATAAGTAAAGACACACGTGTCATGTTTTTTCACGTTCTATCACATTAATTATTGTAATGAAAACGTATGACAGTTCTTACTAATACCAAAATTTATATTTATTTTGTTCACATTTGTTTATAAAATAAACATAGAGACATATGGCCATAATTTTGTTATTTTCTCGCCTGTCATTTCTAAGTTTGTGACATTTTTGTTACATAAATAAAGACTGAGAAATAAGAAATGGTTTATAAAATTTTGGGTAATCAAATGCAGAAATGCGTTTGTCATCTTAATGATTGTTTTATTTTATTTTGCAAATACTAGTACTACAGACATGCTAGTATAACAAATTTGAAACGTAAAATTTGATATTAAATATTTTTTAATCCTTGTACTTTTGCTGAAGAGCCAATTTCCGAACATTTTTAAAACCCTGTGTTTAAACTCCTATGTGCCGCGTTTTTGTGCACATCCTATATTTTGATTGTAATCACAAAAATGAAATGATAGAAAGTATTATAATTTTCAATACTTATAAGACTTAAAAGCAGTCGTAGTTTTTCGAATAGAATTTTCACCTCACAAGCGATCGTTCAGAAGTTAATATCTTGCTGACTTCAATTTTTCGAACACAGCAATTTATATTTTTTAATATAAGTTAAATGTAGCATTTATATATTCGACGGCAATTGTCCATAATCTTATCAAAGTTCTGTAGAAACTTGGAAAATATTTGAATCTTAAATAATAATTATGTAGCATAATTATTTTCATAACAAGAGAAACAAGAACAGTTCATTAGTAGAACTAAAATTCCAGTTATATAACACTCAATCCAATCCAGTATTCATTCGTCGATTCTTCCTCTTCGGAAAGTCGGCAACAAGAAAAAAAACCAAACGAATCTTCTTCCAAACAGGAACAGAAAGAAACAAAACATGAAATCAACTCTAATTCACTAACTTTCCCTTTGTGCAGTCCTTTTCTTTCTAATCTCATTGCCGAAGACGAAGTTTCGTCTCTTAGTGCCTCATTAGTGATGCACTGGTTAGAGCTGCTCCTTTGAGGCCAATTCGTTAGCGCTTTTCTTGATGAACGCAGGAATGTGCGTGATGTGTGTGCGTGTGTTTGTATGTGTAAAGTGTCCACTTGCTACTAGCGCCATGGCAATTATGTTCACTTGAAGTCTTTGAGTGTGTTTGTATTACGGTTTTTATGTGTTTAATATGCGGTAGATCACTGAGCTACTGGTTTCATGCAGTTTATGATTAATTAGTTGAAGAATTTTGACCATCTTAATCTCGGTTATAAAACTGTTAATACTTTGTTGTTAAATGAATACTTTAGTAGATAATACGTATCATTTAATACTTATAAAAGTTAGGGAAAACAAGGCTCTGCATGGCTATATATCCATTACTAAACGATAAAAAACTTTCTCCTTCTGATACAATATACATGGATAGTTTTAGAACATCATACTAGTTTTTCAAATGAAACTGCAAAATTTTAGAGGTACACAATCCAAATATGTGCGATTCTGAGTGATGATCGCCATAAGCCCCGTGTAAAAATAATTCAACTTTACAAGCGAATATATTTGTTCACAGACGATGAATGTGTTTCATATTTTAACAGGATGCCTATGACTATCCAATATTTACGTGCGCCAAATTTCATTAAGATCTGCAACAAAAATTTTCACGCTAGTACTACCTTAACCGAAGTTTCATTGAATAATACCAGTTATATTTTGAATTAAAACTTTGTTTAATGTAAATAAATGCAAGCATTCATTGCTATGAAATTATCATTGTACTTTTGACTTAACTGATTCTCACTTGAGAAATGTTTACAAACTTCAAACTTTTCACATACAATTTCACTTATAGTTACGGCCTGGACTCGTGTTCTTGAACGATAGCAATTATGTTAAATTTTGACATAAATTCAAACATTGTTGTCAAGAATAGGGCCCCTGGCCTATCACAAACTTCCATGATGGCTAGATAATATAATATATTATATTTTTGTTAGATATGTTTATGACATTGACATTTCATATTACAATTACTGTCAAAAATATTCTACTTCTGTCACTTGTACACAAACAAATTAAATCCGTAGGAAAAAACATTTGCGAATGACACTAATTTAAAATAGAGTTATAGACCACCGCGTTACCAGGTACAACAACTTGTCAGAAAAACGACAAAACAAAATAAATAATACATCTCACTTTAACACAGTGGTTCTTATGTACACTCCAAGAAATCTCAGCATCTTAAAAAGCTGTAAACCTTGTCGCGTATTGAGAAGCAGCTTCAGCATTCTTCCTCTTTGAAGGTAGCGTTACAAAGTGTAAGTACAACTCCACAAAAAGTAAACACACGTTTGAAATGTTCCTTTGACTGTTATGTTAACAACTGCAGAGAGATATTTAGGGTTGTAGCCACACAGAAGTTCTTGAAACGTCGCGTATCACATGTTACAAAGTTCACAGAAAGAGGTCATGGTTAATATGAGAACCATTTATAGATATCAAGTCGAATAGAAGAAGACTGAATCAGAACTTTGGTTTGATTTCGTTTTGAGGTCATTCACTTGTACAACTGTTGGAAAAAATAATTTGTTTGTTTTAAAAATTAAAACATGCTAGGGGAATTTTTTGTTATTGTTGACGGTACTGTTTGTTTGTTTCGCATTATATTTTCAGTAGCAGGTTTTTTATAGTAACAAGAGTTATTTTTAGCTTGAGTGTACAGTGCTTCCAAATTTGAAATATGATTACATGAATTTTACAGTTTCATTTAATAACAGTAGGAATCTGAGCAATCAGTAAATTGGATTTTATATGGATGCAGTTATTCATGAACTAAAAATGAATGAAAGAAATTGTATGGTGTTGGAAATGTTCGGATGTTCGAAATCTCATCTGGGAGATTGCTGTAGTCAGGACCGTACAGCGGGCTAAAATCTATTATTTTCAGAGCTCGAAATGGAAACTTACACGAAAGGAACGCCTTTTCCAAACTATTTAAAAAAACAAAATCCTTATAAATAAATTCATTTTCAGTCAAACAAAAGAATAAAAAACTAAATATATCTAGATTCCGAAGGATAGCAAAGACAATATAAGTGTAAATTTAATAATTTCACAAACCGGAAGAATATTTACCACAATTTCACGAACTGGAATATTGTTCCGCTTTGCTACGGTACATTTCGAGCTCAAATTATTTCTGTTACTATTTCGATGCTATAGAAACCGATTTTTACTTTCCGGTCGTGGAAATAATAGTATATTACTTTACAAGGAAAGTAAGTAAGATTTACGCAACCGAGAATGGTCATCAATAGGCGAGGAAGAATAAATCTTGTACATGCCATGTACAAATACATTAATTTTTTCACTACCGCCTACTACTATAAATAACAAATAAAAAATACAGTTTGACATCCTAAAATCATTTTATTGTAATCTGAATCAAAGTAGCATTTGCGTTTCGAAGCAACCATTATTGACAAATGAAATTACATAAGTAACATCTATAAATTTTATTACTTACCTCTCTTCCAACAGACCAGTAATAGTATATTATATAACAAGCATCGAAAGTGTAAGATAACGTGCGAATGTACAAAAAACGAGGCGCGTAGCGCAGAGTGATTTAAGTACACGAGCACATTTATCACACTTTCGAGCGAGTTATGTACACTATTTTTCAGACGACCACAATATATTTATAAAAAAAGTCTACAAGACCAATGTTGTTACGTTGAAGTTTGACGTTTAAGGTTAGGTATTGTGATTCCAACTGTACTAACCGAAATGTCAAAATATTTAATAATGCTAAAATATTAGTAAATAAGTCATTATTAATTTAAAAAATATTTATCTCTGCAAATGTGTTTAAAAATCTGTCAATTCTTTTCATTTATTTTATTAATTATTTCATTGTAACGCCAGCTGTTGTTAATCAATGGAACTTCACCTGATATGTTAGAAGTGTGCATTATACTAACATATCAGCGTATGTTATTTTCAACTTTCTGCGGTAGTTTATGATGTTATGGTTACTTTCATAAGTGGTCGTCTGGATATGTCCTTTAATTAATCGATAGTGAAACAAATATATTTCTGCCATCAATCCACTAATAGCCAAAAATGCGCTGTTCTAAGCTAGCGGTCGTTCGTTCAAATCTCACTGACTTCAACTTATAAAAATATATATACGACTGTGTTTGACTGGTTCGAATTTGACTATAAGCTGTAGGTGCCTTGTGCTATAATTGGGATTAGATTCATGTTGTGTAGAGTAACAAATAAAATTTTTAGTTGCTTAAGTTTAGTGGACATATATTCTGTTAAATTGCTGAAACTCGAGCAATGTGAATTAGTTGCAAATAAACACTATTATTTGAACTCAATGGATAAAAGTATGCTATCTCATGAATGTTTACATTACCATTAATATGTCATCGTTTTTTGATCCTAGGACCAAAAAGAGGATTTTCATTACAGTTGTCATGGTGATAAATAATAATTTTGTTAATTTGTTTCCGTTTTGATATGAATAAATCTGCGAAATTATCTAAATAAGTGAGCAAGACAAATAATGTTTCAGTTAGACTAAAAATACTATTTTGCGTATTATTAATATTACCAGACTCCGCTACCCGTATGAAATAAATAACTATTTTTGATTGCAACTAATAACAAAATTTTGTTGCAGTTATAAATTTTCGTAAAGAAATAGTTTTTGGTCAGTCTTGGTTTAATTGCTTTTGTTTTACTGCCCTGCCAAAGTATTCTAAAGCGAGGTTCCAATTAACGATAGATGAACTAATTTCCTTTTTCATATAAATATATATATATATATATATATATATATATATATATATATATATATATATATATATCATCACGCCTTCTACCCATTACTGGGTGTGGCACTCTGCTAAAGCAGATCTCGGTAAGTGATATATTTTGCGCGTGAAGTGCGGTTACCAGTCGTCAAATCACGGCCCCCAAACATGTTAGTGGTGGAGGAACCACAGGGATAACTTTTTTTCAAATTATGAAAATTTGTCGCCTGTGGGAATCGAACCAGGGACCTCAGGATCCACAGGCCGACTTCATACCACTGTGCTAGCCATCCCATTTTCATGTTGCATACAAAACAAAAACCAACATAATTAAAAAATTAAATAAATATATCATCATGCCTTTTACCCATCACTGAGTGTGTCACTCTTTCGATAAGTTATATGCTCGTGAAGCGCGGTTACCAGCCGTCAAATCACGAGCCTAAAAATGTTAGTGGAAGGGGGCCACAGGGTTAAATTGTCTGTCGGCTGTGGGAATTAAACCCTGGTTCTCAAATTATCAGTCCAACTCAAAACCACTGAGCCCTTGCAATGCTTAAGCCCTAATAGGGCACAATTTTCCTGTATACAAGTACTTAAGTACGGCCCTGTCTATGATCTTCCCCATCAAACCTGTAATAGTATCTTTTCTCCGATTGGTGCATACATTGTATGCTACAATCAGTCCAGCTGTGTATGGGCGTGCCGATAACAATCCTTCCGTTTTTACCGGCCGGATGTGTACGCTTAATTCCCCTCGCCCCTCCGAACACCCTCGGGACGAATTAAGGCCATTTCCGGTGCAGGATTGTGAATCTGCTCACCAGATTCTAAACGGGATTTTTCGCTTCTTACCTTCGGTTAAACCTTCGCCTTTCTCCGATCATTCTCGGGTGTCTTCGCGAGGGCAGAGGGTAAGGTTGTTGGTAGACTGCCCGACGCCGACTTTGATGTATTTTTTCGCCCCGAGTTTTTATGATAAATCTTTTCTTCCGGATTAATTGAAAAGAAAAGTTTTGGGTTGAAATTTCTAGCAAGGGTGGTTGATAAATTATGAAATAAATCATTTAAATGTTTTATGAATCGTTGAAAGATTCAGATTTTTGTTATGGAAATTTTACGGTTCAAATGTTTGATCTTATGTCAAATGAAATTGTGCAGCTCTCTACTGAAGTAATTTGTAACTTGCCATTCGGTATTTCAGTTTCATGATGTTATAAATATCTCAACCCGGGCTCAGTTGGTGGTAATATATCTTCATTCCATCTGCAATACAGATATATTTCTCATTTTTTGCAACAGTTCGTGTAAAACCAACCATTTATTTTAATAAATGGTTGTGCTCGAATGATTCGCAGCTTCAGATATAGGACCACATTCACGAAAGCCTAATTAAACGTTGCTTTATCATTAATCTTATAACCTTCCTAATTCCTTCATGGATCCTGTGATCCTGCTTTCTTTTGTGGTGTATCAGTCACATGATTGGGTTTTTGCAACATTGCGAAATTGAAACTAAAATATACTTTTTCTAAAACCATCTAGTATAGAAAAGCAATTGAGCTGAAAGAATAGTATATTAAAACACAAGTGTTTCAATTGATTATTGTAACATAGTATTTTACCTATATCGCATTCATTTACTTTTATTTCAAAATTTTTATTATAAAAAATTATAAAATATTAAGGCGGTACTGAGAGATTCAATAACCATTTGAAATTTAATTTATTTTGACATTTATTAGTTAGGTTAGAATTTAAATTCATAATTATCTAGGTTATAAAACAAAATAAATGTGGATCCAAAGAACCCTAGTTCGGTCCCCATAGCCGACAAAACATTTTCACCAATTTAAAATTACCCTTGTGGCTCCCCGACCACTAACATCTTTGGGGGCCGTGATTTAACGGCTGGTAACCGCACTTCACGCGCATAAATATATCACTTACCGAGATCTGCTTCTGCAGAGTGCCACACCCAGTAATGGGTAAAAGGCGTGATGATATATTTATTTTTATTTTAAATAATGGGGTAATGGCTTAGTGGTCCATATTGGGTTGATGGCTCAGTCTTTTCAAGTCGGCTTGTGGATCATGAGAACTTCGGTTTGATTCCAACAGCGGACAATTTTCACCACATTAAAATTACTCCCGTGGCTCCTCCTCCATTAACATCTTTGGGGGGCGTGATTTAACGGCTAGTAACCGCACTTCACGCGCATAAATATATCACTTACCGAGATCTGCTTAGGCAGAGTGCCACACCCAGTAATGGATAAAAGGCGTGATGATATATTTATTTATTTTTATTTTTAATAATGGGGTAATGGCTTAGTGGTCCATATTGGGTTGATGGCTCAGTCTTTTCAAGTCGGCTTGTGGATCATGAGAACTTCGGTTTGATTCCAACAGCGGACAATTTTCACCACATTAAAATTACCCCCGTGGCTCCATTACAATCTTTGGGGGGCGCGATTTAACGGCTAGTAACCGCACTTCACGCGCATAAATATATCACTTACCGAGATCTGCTTCGGCAGAGTGCCACACGCAGTAATGGGTAAAAGGCGTGATGATATATTTATTTATTTTTATTTTAAATAATGGGGTAATGGCTTAGAGGTCCATATTGGGTTGATGGCTCAGTCTTTTCAAGTCGGCTTGTGGATCCTGAGAACTTCGGTTTGATTCCCACAGCCGACAATTTTCACCACATTAAAATTACCTCTGTGGCTCCCTCTCCACTAACATCTTTGGGGGCCGTAATTTGACGGTTAGAAACCGCACTTCACGTGCATAAATATCACTTACCGAGATCTGCTTCGGCAGAGTGCCACATCCAGTAATGGGTAAAAGGCGTGATGATATATTTATATTTATTTATAATAATCCATAGTCCCTTCATAACAGATTTCGCTGTACTCCTAAATCTCCAAAACCGTGTTATCGCTAATAATTTTGATCGTTAACCTCAAAGTTAGCTACTCCATCTTCAGCTGATTTCAAACGAAGTTTGTCGGAGTTCTCCGAAGGATGAGGATTTCGCTATCCTTAAATTTGATTCGGTTGCGCGTTTAGCTAAGCGTAACAGAGAACTGATAGCAGCAATCTATCTTGGTGTTTGTAACTCTGCAATATTGTATAGCAGCTCGAGATTAACCGCGGGATTTATCGCGAATTTATGCAAACAAGAGAAGGACGGAGTTTTGCGGTTATCGAACGGAAATGACTGCTGGTTGGTGTGATTGTAGATAACGTGATTGTTTGTCATTTTATTGATATATTCCGAGTTATTTGTTTCGTTTTTATCGTTTGTTTATCATTGCAGTTATGGCGGATATTAGCTCGATTCCCTTTTTCTGGCATTTATTGCTTTGCGCTGGGGTTTAGATTAATTGTTTTAGATTTTAAATGATTTGTTGCCGGGATTTTATTACTATATTTTACCCGCAGACCTGATAAGAGTAATTGAAATATATTTGTCACAATTCTTGGTACGTTATATTATTTTCACGTGAAATATGTAACTAGTTTTGAAAGAATGTAGCGTAATTAATGTTCGGAACTTGAAGGGAAAGAGATTTATTTAGACGTTGCCCGAGTATTTTTGTTAAGCTCTTGTGTTATATATCACGTTAAAAACTTTTTAAAAGACTTTTTGATTTTTACTCCTGTTTAAATGTCTTGCTTCTCAAAGATTTAAAAAGTTTCCCAAAAGTTCAACGAAATATACTTTTAAATTCTTTTTCCTCGACAGCTAATCTCTGAGGAGAGGATACAAGTATTTTATTTATTTAAATACTTCACTTACTGCTTAAATCAAGTGAGCGACGCTTTTTACTTTCTTATACACAGTATAAGGAAGTATTGGAATCGTAAAAAAAATCGTTGACGAGATTTACGCGCAAATACGTGTTTTGAGGTCCACTGAATCCGTTTTGATCATTTTCTCAATGATGTCTGTGTGTGGATGGATGGATGGATGTGTGACCGAGTGTGCAATATCTCATGAACGAGATAAGATTTGTTAACGAAACTTGGTAATTATAAGTTTCATGAAAATACGAAGAGCTGGGTTGATTTTGAATGAATTTGAAAAACCGGAAGAGGAAGTTTACTAGACACACAAAACAATAAATTGCATCTATTTCAAAAATTGAATCAGTGACGAAAAAAAGTTTCAAATAAAAGATGTTGGTAAAAATATTTGGAACATAAAATGTTATTTGCAATTTTTCTATATATGCGTCTAATTTTGAGAAAAACTAATTTTTACCTTTAATAATATATTCCAATAATCATGGTAGCAATAGAAACAAAAAACAGATTTTAATTTTCGCTTTATCTATTTATCTATGTCTTTTTTTGGAAAAACAAATACATCATTAAAATGGTCAACTAATTTGGCAACTTTACCTCAATTTATTCGACTTCGTATCTCACGGTTCTTGAGATACCAAGGGTTAGGCTCGAAAAAAGGACAGCCTGTATATGCCTCATTAGATATAAAGTAGTCAACATTACTAAAAAATTATACGTAAACAAATTTGATATTTTATATGTTTCAAACAGATAAATGCTGAATTACTGAAAAATTAAATTACATGTTTAATAATATTATATAACATTCATATATTCTAAATATTAAATATGCATAAGAAAGTCGTGTGGTGACAACACCAGATTTTTTATTTCGTTTTTAAGTCTCTTCTCAATGCACGAAACAAGTTTATTTTATTTAGGTTAGAAAGAGTGTTAATTAGCATGAAATTTAATTCATTTCATTTGTCAACGGCCATGGCTGCACTCGTTGGAACTGATCTATGCGATAACGCGAGTTAAGCAATGTTGCGCGCGGGTAGTACTTGGATGGGTGACCGTCCAGAGAAAACCCGCGTTGCTGTTGACTCTAAGCCCTAAAATGCAAGATCAGGGCGTAATGGCGGCATATGACCTTAGTAGTTGGTCCGCCAGAAAGATATAAAAAAAAATTCATTTCATAAATCTGTTTTAATATGAAACAGAGTTATAGGTAATTTTAAAAATGGTGTTAGCGCTAACCCGTTTTATGAATCTGCCGGATAATTGCTAATTGTAATTTCTAATTAGGTCAATAAGTAAATGTCTCGATTCGGATTGAATTATTTTTGTGGCTAAATAAACAAATAATATTAAGATTCAATTCTTCAAGAACTGACCGAGTTCATTTGTTATGTTTTCACATATTGTTATCATTCAATAAGAAAGCATCCACATCTGCTGTCATCCATCCGATTTCCCAAATCAAAATCTTCACTCCAGAATCCCATTTTTCCATTTCCTCATCTTCGAGGATTCCGTTACACGATTACACTTGGCATTCTTCGTGCGATGCGGTTTCACTCATCCCGCGAGGTTCGTAATAAACCGTGGATCGTGGTGTCTGCACTGACTCGCCCAACAAAAACTTCATCATTTCGACGCCGGCGGCGCTACGAGCGCCACGTGCATGTGCATCGCACGTGCAAGGAATCGCAACGAGCAGGAGAGCCAGGACACTGAGAAGTCGGAAGAAGTTTGCTTGTTTAAGAAGAGGAGAGGGTCGTTTGTTTTCTGGAGAAGTGGTCAAGAAGGGTGATGACTTGTTTCACTTTTTCTAGGATGAATAAAAAGATAGTTGATTTTATTTTGTTGAGGGGGAAAGTATCTTTGGTTTCTAAATCTCGATTTCAAATAGTTTCTCACCCTATGGCTTTTAGTAGTAAGAAAGTTATAATAAAGAAAAATAAGGATCAAAAATAATGTCTTCATAAATATTGTAAAAGTAAATGGCGGAAATAATTAACTAGCGTGATATGTTTATTTATTAGCTACTCTATACAAAAGGAACTTAATCCCAATTACAGTTCAGGGGTCCTACAGCTTGTAGTGAAATCCGAACCACTCAGATACAGTCGTATTTTATAGATATAAGTTGAAGTTATATTTGTAAGAAATATAAAAAAAATATTCATACAAATATTAGAATTCCATTGAGCGAGAAATAATTCAATTAAATGTTGTGAAAAGTTTAGTTCCTTGATTTAACATATGCGTTTCTGAAGAAATTAGGAAAGTTTGACAGTGAAAAATAACCTAACCTAATCTTCGTCTCATAAACAAGAGATCGCGAATTCAAATCTCTGAGATTTCTGTCACAAATAATAGCACAAGATCTCTCCAGATTTTATAGCCGTATTTATATTTTGCACAATAATTTTGATTTAGCAAGAAGCATGGGAGTCAGTTTGCTCTAATAATTTTGCTATAGGAAAAAAATGAACACTTGAAAATAAAAATTTATTTAGAGAAAATCTGAAATGTCGCATACTATTTCCTAAAATAATTTCCCGAGACAAATAAAATAAAATAATATTGTATCAAACTGGCTGTGTAAAACCAAAATAAAATAATTTTGTATCAAATTGACAACATAATATCACATTTATTTGGTGATGAGATTTTATCAGTAATAATATCCCAAAGTCATTAATAACTTATAATAATTTATTATATTATATAAGTTATTTATCACCAATAATAATTAAATGTTAAACACCGTTTGTTACCTAATAACATGGATCTATTCTGTAACAATAATTGCTAAGTACGAGTATAGCAATAGCTGTATTCCATTTGCGACTTTGTCCAGTTAAATCAGTTCAGATAAATTATACAACATGACTAAATAAACTGAATTAAACAAACTGATGCACTTATTGGGGCAAATTAGTTCAAAGTGAAGTAGAATCAGTAATTCTAGTACTGGAATTGTAGTCAGGGAAGTAATCTAGGGAAATGAATAAGTGATCTGGTTCAGTAAATGTAAGTTAGATCTGATCCAAATGGCAACTGGAATACGCCTAATGATTGCATCATCTTTTGATAGCAACCTTCCTAGCAACCATTGTCGTTTGCAGTTTTAGCAATACCTATATATAACTATACTTATCAATTTTTGTTACAGAATATGTTCAAATGATGTAAGTGATAATTGCCCTAGTGCAATTATTAGTATAATTTTGTTTTGATTGATTGATTTTGCATACGTGATTAGAAATGGATACATTTCATTGGATAAATCTTTCATCTAAAAATTTTCAGTAATAATATAACAAGAGAGTGAGAATAAATTGAAAATAATTTGACAGAGCTTTCGGAAACTTGTTGCCAGGCAATAGTCACGAAAGCCCGTAGGGCTTTCGTGACTATTGCCAAATGACAACAAGTTTGAGAAAGATACTGGAGAATTATTTTCTAATTATCGAACTCTCGAGTTATATTTAATTAGATTGATTTGACTTAGCTGTTGAGGTTGATACGTCCAACTTAAAAGATTTTGAACTGGATCAATATCGATTGATTACTTATTAATGTATTCTTGAAAGTTATTTCCAAACTTTGTTGGTGTATTTCTGTATCTAAAATGGAACTAAATTGATTTTTTCATACATTTTACTTGACGCGTTGACAGTTTTAAATAATTATTTGACAACTACCTATCATTTGTCACAAACAAAAAAACATCTACAGAGATTATTCCCGGGAATAATCACAAGAGCTTTATTCTCAGTATAATAATGACAGGATTGGTTAAGACGCAGGCACTTGATATACAATGAAGCATTTCATTCGTCTTGAGAAACGTCAAAAAATAATCAGTATAAGACTGTGCTTATTGGTTGAATTTTAAAATGTTTTGCAGTACAATTGATTTCAAACTGCTCAAGAAACATTATTTAAATAAAATTCGACGGTGTACTTGAATGGTTTTGATTCCACTAAAAACTGTAAGCTTCAAGTACTTTAGTTCAAATTAATTTCTTAATATAATAATATAATATATCATCACGCCTTCTACCCATTACTGGGTGTGGCACTCTGCTGAAGCAGATCTCGGTAAGTGATATATTTTGCGCGTGAAGTGCGTTTACCAGTCGT
The DNA here is from genome assembly GCA_911728475.2 of Pterostichus madidus. Classification (NCBI taxonomy): domain Eukaryota; kingdom Metazoa; phylum Arthropoda; class Insecta; order Coleoptera; family Carabidae; genus Pterostichus; species Pterostichus madidus. The sequence continues at coordinate 29,682,480 of OU452313.1, read as the reverse complement.
CAAATCATGGCCCCCAAACATGTTAGTGGTGGAGGAGCCACAGGGATAGCTTTTTCAAATTATGAAAATTTGTCGCCTGTGGGAATCGAACCAGGGACCTCAGGATCCACAGGCCGACTTCATACCACTGAGCTAGCCATCTCATATTAATTTCTTAATATGCAGAATAGCAAATACAATGGAAAATCCTTCATTTATTTATTCAGATAATATGAAAAGCAAGATTATCCTAATACTTTGGCATTTTCTAGATTTGACAGTATTATGAAACATATTTCCTGTTTAACCATAAAGCTGATAACAGTTTATTTTTAATTTTTGTTTATCTTTAAAAGTTATGTAACTATCTCATATTTTTTAAAACATTTTAATTTATTAGTATTACACACTAGTACTCCTCTTTGGTTTGTCAATAATAATAATTATAAATAACAATTGATGTTTATTGGTATTTAAAATAAATAGGTAATTAACATAAACATGTCACCTTACGTAACTCAATTCTTAAACATTTGCACAAAACAATCTCTAAACAAACAAACAAACAAATAACAATTTCGCATACATCACAAACCTTTTGATCAACATTATCACACACTCAATTCCAGCTCAATCAATCCTAATCAATTCAAGCTATTACCATGAATAAAATTCATCTCTCGTGGTGAGTGTCCAACACTCGATCGCCAGTTGCACAATACATTGACGAATTACCCCGGGAGATATACCTACCTGTGTGTTTAGACTGTTACGTCCACCATGGTGTTTCATCCATGGGGAGTCACAGTCTCACTGGGGAATAGTTCGTATCGCTATTTCAGGGATGCGATTGTATGGGAGGTAGGGATGTGTGAGGTGGATGTGTGTGCCGTTTTGTTGGGTTAAGGGTCAGGAGAGATCGATGATTTGGTTGCAGGGAAGTGGTGGCTATTCTGGTGGAAGTTGGATTGTGAATGGAGAAAATTGTATTGTTGAATCTGATAATGTGTTTGATTTAGATAGCAGGGATTTTATTGTTAACTGGTTGGAATTTTGTTCGTAATGCTTTACAAATTCGATTAAACAATTGTTTTCAATTCTGCTGATGTAGTTTATTTAATACGATGTTTTTACTTCGTTTTCAATAAAAAATAATAGTTATTTATGTATCAAGGGTGAAGACAGGCATTTCTGGCCTGTGGTATGATTATTAGCACGAGGCGCGAAGCGCCGGGGGCTAACAACATGCTCAGGGTCAGAAACGCTAATTTTACATGTGGTACATACAATATTTTATGCACGTCAAAAGAAAATTTAATTTTAAATTCAAAAGATTAAAACAGGTACATTTATCTGTCAAAATGACATTTTGCAAAATCTAGTATTCACAAAAATTGTCATTTTGTTTATGTATCCATATGAAATGATTTTATAATGGCCCTAAGGCTTTTCTTGGCTAAAACACAAGAATTTTGGCCCGGTTGTGCATAAAATAAAAAAATATATCATCATGCCTTTTTCCTATTACTGAATGAGCTCGATAAATAATATATTCCTGTACGTGAAATGTAGATATCTGCCTTCAAATAAGGCCCTTAAAAATAGAAATTATTTTTAAAAGTTGTGAAAAACTGTTTTGCATTGTTCATTATGAAACTGAAACAAATGCAGACTAACATACATATAATTTACATATTTCATTATATACATATTTTTTCTACGATAGTGCGAAAAGTAAGTCATTATTTGCTACGCAAAAATCATTGTTTATCGCAAGACGTCAAAAAAGGAAATAAAATAGTTGTTACGAAACAAATTGAACTACCTTAACCTACAAAATAATTGTTTTTGACATTTGAAATGTAATAATTAGTATAATTAGTTTAAATTCTATCATACAAAAAATTGTAAATGCAATTCATATTAAAAGTGTCTTATGACTAGTGATGCAAGCTTTCACTCGTACGATAAAGTGACAGTTTCAACGGTAGCTACTTAAATAACAATTACTAATTCCTATCGGGTAGGTGACAAAGTGGTATCGAGTTGGAGTGTGGATTTGAAAACCCGGGATCGATTTCCCACAACAGACAAACAATTTTCACCACATTAATGTGGCTCCCCCTTCACTAACATCTTTGGGAGATCGTGATTTGTTGGCTGGTAACCGCAATTGACGCGCATAAATATATTACTTACCTAAATCTTATACGGTAAAAGGCGTGATGATATATTTATTTTATTTTATGAATTCCTCCTATTTTGTAACTACGAGCCCGGCCCAGCTTCAGTTGGCCCAATTTTATTTTTTCGTTTGATGTTATATTTTACTGTTTTATTTCTCGTGTAGTATGCAAGATAATGAAATGAAATTTTAATGAGACATATACTAGTATGTTGTTAATACACAGATAAAATCGATACATACATCTAGAAATGACAGCCATTGAAAGAGGAAGTAAACATTTCTGTTTTAACTAAAAAAAATAGTTTTATTAAAAAACTGTATAATAATAAAGTTTGTTTTAAATAATAATTAACTTCAATTTCATCCGCCAAACTGCCCACAAGATAATAATCGTGATAGTTCATTTGTGTGTTGATTTAGTTTATGTGACGAAAAAAAATTGAGAGTTAAACTGCTGTACATTTTGTCTTTAAGGTATGTTTAACGTTAAATTTAGTTAAAAATGTTGAAAATGAATTGTAGAATTTAGTAAATGTAAGTTACCTGGGTTTTTAGTATTATTTAAATTTTAACGATAAAATTAGATTCGGGCCAACTGAAGCGGGACTGGGCTCGTAGATCATTATTTGTTATCGATCAAGAAATTCATGAGAACCACCACCATTTTGGTATTCTGTGCCTAAAATCACTTATGCTATTATTTATATTTTACTTTTATGCATTTTGTTCTCATTTTTAACCACACTCTTCATGGATCTGTCATATTTCTTTATAACAACAGCTATACATTTATGTATAAGTAAGCAAAATGCATGCGTTCTTATTTATAATTTAAGGTCAAAATATTGGTATTTAAATTAAAATCAAAATTACGTACAATATAATTATTTGAATGACTAATTAAATGTAGAATCCTTGCAAAGAAAATATAACCTTTCATGTATTTCAGCTTAATCCTTTCGTGTAATTATATTTAATATTCCACTGAAAATTTTCTCGGAAATCCCTGAATCTCATTCAATTCAAGATTAATTCTCAAACAAACAAAATTCAAAGGCGCTTCACTTCGAGAGCTTTTTGTCGCCATTAAATTTAATAAAGAGCATACATGCATTTCCTCTTACCGCGTGAATAATTTATGAAAGATTCCGGTTGATGACGTCACGCTCCGGGTAGGTTTTGCATGTGAATAATTTATTCATCTACAGCGGAAAAAGTCCAAATTTCAACTATTGTTTTGACCTAATTTTCTACAAATGTAATTAAACAGCATTATGTTTTAGTCACGAAGACCTTTGCAACTCTCTTTATTAATTAATTAACCGTTGCCAAATCATTTATTTTTATTCTTTGTAGTGTACTTCTCTGCAGAATTAAATTAATGAAAAAGTTCCGCAACAATAATTTTCTTGCACACTTTAATATTATGTAACTTGGAATGGAGTCTGACATCATTTTAATTTTTTATATAGGCTGTCCCACGAAATGCTCGATTTTCTTGGGAAATAATGTTTCCACTACTTTTGGCGCTTTGTTTTTGTAACATTTACAGCAAAAAAATTCAAAGAAAAACTGTAGAGAACTAAATTATCTTGATTTTAACAGTAACTATATAATTAAAATGAAATATTTAGAATCTAGACTGATTTAAATGCGGAATTTAATTCTCTACTACTTTTGTTTGAAAATTTTTTCTGTAAAGAATGTAAAATAAAATAAAATAAATAAATAAATCATCACGCTTTCTACGCATTACTGGGTGTGGCACTCTGCCGAAGCAGATCTCGGTAAGTGATATATTTATGCGCGTGAAGTGCGGTTACCAGCTGTCAAATCACGGCTCTCAAAGATGTTAGTGGTGGGAGAGCTACAAAGGTAATTTTAAATTGGTGAAAATGTTTTGTCGGCTGTGGGGATCGAACCAGGGTTCTTTGGATCTACAGGCCGACTTGATACCATTGAGCGATTACCCCATTACCATTAACATAGTTATGTCACAAAATATTGCACTGTTAACGTATTTGTTTTGGAATTATTATGAAACGAAATCATAAAAAATCTTGTATGTAATATAATAATTGTAGATAAAGTATAGTATAAAACTTGCTATAATGGCTATTATTCCCTCCGATTATTACAACCCTCACATCAGGGTTGAGAGATTTAAATCAAATTGATTTAAATCATGATTTAAATTTAATAATTTAAACATAAATTAATAATTTTTATTATTGTATATGTATTTATTAAATTAAAAATACAAAAAAAATTACAGTAAAAAAATTAAAACATGTTTTAATAAATCATAAATATTTGAATATGAAAATATAACAATTCAAATAACAAAAACAAAAAAAGTGAAAACGTTTATTCATTTAGTGGTACATTATTATTAAAATATTTAAATAAAAAGACCAGTTTTCCAGCCTTTTCAGTTCCAACTGATGAAAAACTCGCTCAACACATGCTGAAGACGAAGTGGTGCATAAAAGTGATTTTATAATTTTCAATATTATATCTTTATTTGATCCTAATTCATCTTTTTGGGACATCCACCATTCAACACTTGAAACGTTGTTCAGAATTTCTTTTGAAAAATTTAATTCAAAATACCCGTTTTTACGCACTTAAAAGAATAGTTTAAAAAATGTAAATTTAAATAAAAAAAATCTGATATAAATCAAAAAAATCAATTTTTTGGATTTTTTTTTAAAAATCACGATTTTTATCCACCCAGCCTCACACTCATTATAACGTCGTTGTATAATATATTATTAGCTATTAATTAAAATACACTTTTCTTCCCGGCTTTAGTAGTAAAGGGAGAAAAAGCTCATTTTAGTCCTGTCGCTTATATCACAGCGGGTTAAATATATTATTTCTGTCGATTTTGATGCTAAAGAAACCGACTTTTGCTCCCATTGTGAAAAAACTAATTTTTTATTTGTTCATATTGCATTTTCAATATTTAACAATTTGTTTCTTTCTGTATTTTCCTGAAGCAAATAAGGAAATGTATTATATTGTCAACGAAGAACGTGCGATAAATATTTCCTGTTTACAATTGTTTAAAACAAACAACGGGAAACAAACGTAGTGCGATAAAATCACGTCTTGATATGTGATATTAATTTGCTTAATAGTTTTTAATTGAAGTCAAAAGCTGCCGTTAAAGGACTAATTAACAGGATTAGCGCTAACCAGCTCTTCCTGTTTCGATTAACACCGCGATGTCCACCATGAATGAAGTAACAAAATAATCGAATATTCAACGTCAGTACGTCGCTACTCAGTCGTGATATATGTCAAGGCTATCGCAACTGTTTCACTTTTGTTTTTTCGTCATTTCCGGAAAACGTGAATCAAATGACAGAATAACGAGCAGAGATAATGCGTCATAATGACATTCATATTTCTAGATGATAATTACAGCTTTTTCAGATAATTTGTCGCTAATGAAATTATGAAATTAGATTTAAAGGACATCTTTTTATTCTCCCCTTCTTTTGTCCCTTTTTTGTAGGAGAGGAATCGTTTTTAAGCAGGAAATTATATCTTTTAAGATAATTTTAGGGATGTTTCCGCCCTTTCTATTCTTTTTGAACTTTTTATGTTGATAGACTGAATTATCTTGAAAAATTTATATTGTATATTTTCCGCAGTTAGACATTCTCAAATTATATTAAAACAAATTGTTTAAACAAAAGGTATGGAAAATTAAATTTTCTATCATGTTCATTTGAAGTATTTTTCTGTAAAATAATTTAGAAATATCTTGATTGTGGTTAATAATATGTATTGTACAACAAGTAAGGAATGATACTCATTTCGCACTAGTTTGAAAGCGAATGCTGCAACTAGTACGAGTGAGAAATGAACTATCATTACGCATTTTACCCATTACTGGGCACTCTGTCGAGGCAGATCTTGGTAAGTGATATACAGAGCTGGGCAGTAGCTAGCTACTTTTGTAGCTTAGCTACTAGCTTAGCTACATTTACCTTAGCTGTAGCTGTAGCTTAGCTAACTGGGAAAAAATATAGCTGTAGTTTGTAGCTAGCTACTTTTTTTCCTATTAGCTTAAAAATAATAACTGAAGCTACTTTTAAAGCTACTTTTTGTAGCTTCAAGCTACTTTTTAAGCAGAAGGTGAACAAAGTACGCATGCGTACAAGCTAAACTCACACAAAATAATAATTTGTTGCCGGTTCTAACTGGCTCTAATACGCAAAAATACACAGTAGGTGCCAGATGGTATTTGCTATTTTTGATATTTATGTACGTAATAGTAAATTAACAGTCATTATAACAAAAAACTGATCATATGACAATGGAAAATTTAATTATTTCACAATAATTGAAAAAAGTAGCTTTAATATTTAACAGCTACTTTAACGAAAGCTTTTAGCTGTAGCTTAGCTATATTTTACAAAATATAGCTTATAGCTGTAGCTTAGGTACTTTTTTGAAGAATAGCTGTAGCTGTAGCTTAGCTACTTTTTTTAAGTAGCTTGCCCAGCTCTATATTTTATGTGCGTGAAGTGCGGTTACTAGTCATCAAATTTCGGCCTCCAAAGATGTTAGTGGTGAGGGAATTACAGCGGTAATTTTTTTGTCGTGAAAATGTTTTGTCGGCTGTAGGAATCGAACCAGGGTTCCCTGTATTTTAATTGGTATTAAGTTCCTGTTGCCGACCTCTGTGGCTCAGTGGTTTAGACTACTAGGCTACTGACCCAGAAGTCCCGGGTTCGATTCCCGGTTAGAGCTGGCATCAATCAGCGTCTGTAGCTGACTACAGCGCAGACGCTTCCATCTTCATAATCAGCGTCTGTAGCTGACTACAGCGCGGACGCTTCCATCATCATACCGGCTAGTAACCAAAGCAGTTGAAGCCGTATCACAAAACAAAAAAAAAGTTCCTGTTGTACACAGTAACGAAAAAAATAAATAAAAAATGATAGCTCTAATTAGAAGGAATATTTTGAATATAATGTTATAATATATATAAAAAAAAAAAAAATATATCATCACGCCTTCTACCCATTGCTGGGTGTGGCACTCTGCTAAAGCAGATCTCGGTAAGTGATATATTTTTGCGCGTGAAGTGCGGTTACCAGTCGTCAAATCACGGCCCCCAAACATGTTAGTGGTGGAGGAGCCACAGGGATAGCTTTTTCAAATTATGAAAATTTGTCGCCTGTGGGAATCGAACCAATATATAATGTTATGATAATAAAATCATTAACATCGGTTTAAATAACTTAATTTTCCCTTCACCTTCGACACATTTAACCTTTCACCCTTTAGTTCATATCTCCCTATTAGGGGTCAATCTACCTCGTCGGGTCATCCCGAGAGCACATGGTCAAGGATCCTGCGTACAGCATGCAGGAAACCGTATTCTGCATCAGTCACATTGCGGAAGCTAAAATCGGCTCTCTTCGTGTATCCTCGGCTGTGCTCGACTACCGGTCGGTGACATTCGCCCCCCGTCCCTGCGGATACAACGCCCCTAACGCTAACTTAATCATTTAACCCCTGTTTATGAGGTTACAGAGTGTTTGATTAATGTGTGACAGAGAGGTAATGATTTTTTGTGTTTCTTTCTAGGTTTTTTATGTTTTATTTTGAAAGGGTGTTAGGGTTTTTTTAGGTGTTAGGGTGTAAATATTGAATTTTGTAATTTGTTTTTATGTGGATTTAAGGGTGCGTTCAAATTGTACCTAACAGGAAGCAGAATTGCTGTTTGTATATTTACACGAAAAATTAAACTTTTTTTTCTAATTTAACCTTTTTGTTCATGCAAACATCCAAATACAGCGGAACCAATGAAAAGTGACGTCAAGAAAATATGTGAAATAAAGTGTAATTTCTTATAAATATTTAGAAATTATGTTAAATTTGACCAGTGATGAACTTGGAAATAGCAAAATGGTGACAGATGTGGTTTCAATGAATTGTCATTTGAATTGCGAAAACATAAAAATAAAATTAATAAATATATCATTACGCCTTCTACCCATTACTGGGTGTGGCACTCTGCCGAAGCAGATCTCGGTTAGTGATATATTTTTGCGCGTGAAGTGCGGTTACCAGGCGTCAAATCACGGGGGCAACAACAGGAGTAGTATTATGTGGTAAAAATATTTGTCGCCAGTGGGAATCGAACCAAAGTTCTCGTGATTAACAAGTCGATACGATACCACTGTGTCACTTACTCCATGACTTCTATAATTTAATTAGTATGTTTTAAATTAACTTGAAATTAAATTAAATTGAATTATAAAGAGAATAAAATTGGGATACCGCTATGATTTGAACCTATGAACTCAGGTCATACGCTTTAAGGGAGTCATATTGGTAATTTTAATGTGATTAAAATAAGTTTGTCGACTGTGAGAATTGAACTCCGGTTCTTAAAACTGCAATCCGACGCATTGCCATGACCTGTCATCTCTCATATAACAAATATGTTCTCAATTATATCTTATACATACTGATCAAAAGGAATTGTTTCAGTTGGCAATACAATTTCGGAGACTTTTTATTTCACAGTTGGCATAACACCAGGTAAAGACAGAAATACTATTTGACATGTCTAATAAATACAAATAGTTATTGTCTGGAGTCTGACAACTAATAGCATTTTGACTTTTAATAAAGGAATGTTGAAGGAAACAACAATTTTATTTATGGATATTTAAGAAAAATATAACTAAAAACGAATAAGAACTAAATGTACCTAAATTTAATTTTAAATTTTCAAATGTCACTGTCAACAACAGGTAATGAATTTATGTATCAGACTCGCCAATTTTAAGTAGATATTTTTATTACCAACTGTAACAATTCCTTTTAATCACTCTGTACTATTTCATAATTATGAGTGTTCAGTAAGTCCTGGTTGGCTAAGGGCTGTGAGACGGTGATGTCTGTACTATATTCATACAATTTAATCTTAAGCATCATAATTTATTTAACATAAACAAATTTAAATTAAAGTAAAACAGAAGTTTATTTTTGATCTATTTCACGGTAAAATATTTACTTGGGAAGAAATAACATTTATAGTGAAGTCTTATTTTCACAATGTTCAACGAAATAAAAACGAAACTGCACTTTCCTCATTTTGAATGTCGTTAAAGTTTTATTTACATAAGTTTAAATTGTATGAATGAAGTATAGACATGCATTTCATAGCCCATAGCCAATCAGGGCGTAAATAGGATGCGGGCACTCACGTGACACTGTGACGTTTTGTGACGTAAAAACAGCTGTTCGGCAAAGATCACTGCGCGACCTACAAAATGAACTATTTTTTTGTGTCGAGATTTGAAAAGAACGGTTCTTTTCAAATCTCGTCTCAAAAAATATAGTTCATTTTGTAGGTGGCGCAGTGATCTATGCCCGAACAGCTGTTTTTACGTCACAAAACGTCATAATGTCACGTGTGTGTGCGCATCCTATGCTTATTAAACAGCCGAATCTTACAATTTACGTTTGATTTAAAATTACCCCTGTGGCTCCCTCACCACTAACATCTTTGGGGGCCGTGATTGGACGGCACTTCACGCACATAAATATATCATTTACCGATATCTGCTTCGGCAAAGTGCCACACCCAGTAATGAGTAAAAAGGCGTGATGATATAGTTATTTTTACGTCTGACTTAAATAAATAAAAGCAAAGCAAATCGAACTAAAATATATGGAAAAAGTTTATGTTGCCGCCAAACATTTGATGCGAAATTGCCAGTTTATAACAAACTTTAAATTTAAGTTTTAAGTGATGCGAACGGGCAATTGGGATTAATACTAACAAAAAGCATTCTCCATTCGATTAACGCGCCTTAGGATTTGCTTCCCTAGTGAAATCTCTTATAAAGAAATATTCATGATAGAAGAAATAAATATTCTAAAATTGGCTAAATTTCTATGCGTCCAGAGAGATTATCTTCTTTTCAATAAAGTGTTCTGCTTAAAAAAGTGTCCATTATGAAAGATTTCATTGTATCTACTTTAGTTTTTATGTAGACAAATGGAATTAAAGAAGTTTTTGCTCTCAGAACGTCTAGTAATAACTGTATTTTTGTTGAACGTCTGCAGATGTCATTTTTTGTCTTGTTTTCTTTGCCGTGTATGACAAGGGAGTAATCCGATATCTTCCCTAATTGTATTGACATTGTATCTCTCAAAGTAAACACTGTAAGCTATTATCTAAAAAGCTGTACAGTCCTGCGATTATTTTTTCATTGCCAAAAACATTCTTCTCGTTGGCAACGCGAGCACGATATTTGTCTTATTTCTTGTACGGAAGGGTTGCACGACCTTTGGTAGCACGTTGCCAGAAATAGATTTTTTTTTCCACCAGTTCTGTTAATTCTCTCGTTTCGAAGTGTTGAAACACTGCAAAACGTTATTGGATTTATATTGACATCATTAGTATTTAATTGCCAAAATATTCTACATTTTTTTCTTTCCTCTTTTAGTAGAGAAATGGAGTAGCACGAACCCTAAAATCACTCATAAAACATTCACTCATCAAACAAGCAGCCCTCGTTAAACATTTTCATCCAAACAAACCACCTTCACTTCAACCACATTCATAGATCACTCCTTATAAACTCATTCATTTATTACACTCGAAATCATTATCACACAACAAACCTTCAATCACATCATTCCTATTCACTTATCATTCATTTTCTTTCTTCAACGTACATAACATATGCATAAAACATCTCAAATTACTCACGTTTACTCCTAACAACGATTCTAATAACGAAACTAACAACGAATCTACAAGATTAGAAAAGATGAAAGCGATAGCCTGCACTTGTATATGCAAGAAAAGTCCATACAATGCAGTAACTGAAAATGAAACAAAAAGTTAAGAAAGGGAGGGAGCGTCTCCGACAAAAGATTTTCACAAATTTAAAATTACTCCTGTGGCTTCCCCACCACTAACATCTTTGGGGGCCGTGATTTGATGGCTGGTAAACGCACTTCACGCACATAAATATATCACTTACCGAGATCTGTTTCGGCAGAGTGCCACACCCAGTAATGGGTAGAAGGCGTGATGATATATTTCATTTATTTATTTAATTTATTATATTTGAGTACAAAGAAATAGAATTATTATTCTTTTATAATTTTTATCTATAAAAAAAATATATCATCACGCCTTCTACCCATTACTGAGTGTGGCACTCTGCCGAAGCAGATCTCGGTAAGTGATATATTTATGCGCGTCAAGTGCGGTTACCAGTCATCAAATCACGGCCCCCAAAGATGTTAGTGGTGGAGGAGCCTCAGGAGTAGCTTTTTTGAAATTATGAAAATTGTTTGTCGAAACAGGGTTCTCAGGATCCGCAGGCCGACATCATACCATTTTTATCTATGAAACAAGAAAATAAAACATCTTTCTAAATTGTGATGCCATTTTTACATTCATCCTACTCGCAAAAAAATGAAATAAATTCCGAACAAACAATATCATCTTGTAGAACACACTACATCACATTCAGTTACGATAAGCACGCTGACTCCTAATTCTCGAACTACAGTAGCTCACGCTCAACCAGGAGGAGCGATGTAAGAAGATCTATTTCCAGCAGCCGTTTAATGTGGCCATTTGTTTAGGCCTTTAAGCCATTTGGCCATTACGCGCGACGCGTGTATCCGGTGCAGTGACGTGCTAAACCAGGGCGAGCGACGCGCGGGACGCGAGGCGCAATTGCTCTATACGATGCAATATCCGTTCTCTTCCGGTCACGGTGTCGACCTGTGGACAGTGATGGAGATGTGGCAACGTGGGATCAAACCGCGGATGGAGGATGCTACCAAAGGTCGCAAAGGGCCTTTCACGAAGAGAGAAATAGAGCAAAAAGATTATTAAATTAAATTGATCTTATGACAAACTGTACCTCTTTCAAATGAGAAATTAGAGATAAATTTGAGGTTATTTTTTTATTGAACAAGAACACGGTTGTTTGATTTTTGAATGAGACTATATCTAAATTGAAATAATGTACAGTTTCTGAAAGTCTTAATTGTTATTTATTAGGCTAAAGTGATTTAAAATAAAATGTGATGTAATTATTTAGGAAATTTTATTTTAAACTACGGAGCTTGCAGAAACTTAATCCCAATTACAGTACAGAGAGCCTACTGTTTATAGTCGAATCCGAACCACCCAGACACAATACTATTTTTTTATATAAGTGATATTTGAATACATGAACTCTTGCTTGTTAATTAAGAAACGCAAGTTTTACCTCACTTTCATCTACTGGGCTGCAAATACCTATCATATAAGTGATCTATTTTATCATTTTAAAAAATAAATAATAGGAGTGTATTAATAGCGATTATACACGAGTTGCTACACTATTTTTTCTACGACCAAATTCACCATCCAAAATTATATATAAAAAAATATATATCATCACGCCTTCTACCCATTATTGGGTGTGGCACTCTGTCGAAGCAGATCTCGGTAAGTGATATATTTATGCACCTGAAGTGTGGTTACCAGCCATCAAATCACGGCCCCCAAAGATGTTAATGGGGGGGGGGGGAGCCACAGGGATAATTTAAATTTAGTGAAAATGTTTGTCGGCTGTAGGGATCGAACCAGTGTTCTCAGGATCCACAGGACGACTCGATACCGCTGAGCCATTACCCCATTTAAAAATTTTAAACTTTTAATTAATTTTTTAAAATTTTTATCCCTTACTGGGAGTGGCACTCTGCCGAACAGATCTCGGTAAGTGATATATTTTGCGCGTGAAGTGCGGTTACTAGCCGTAGATGTTAGCGGTGGAGAAGCCACAGGGGTAGCTTTAAAATTGTGAAAATTTCCTATGGGAATCGAACCAGGATTCTTAGGATTCACATTTCGACTTGATATCACTGAGCTAGCTACCTCATTTAATTTTTAATTTGTCAAATTAAGCTAAATCATATTGTAAAAAAGTTTATGTAAACTTTAATACAATCTTCTTACCATTCAGTTTTCAGAAAGTAAATTGGATTAACTTTTTTAAGTCAGACTAGCATAAGATTAGCTAATTTAAATTTCAGGATTAGCTAAAACTTATTTGAGAATCAGGCTGTTAATGTTGTTCTGTTATTCGTCAATAATCTGTATCATAAAGAAAAGCTGTATCATAATGCAAATCTGTATCCCAATGAGTCTCATTAAAGTACTGATAACATATTTAGAAAGTAAATTAAAGTATGAGAGTAGAAAAATAGATTTAAATAGTAAGCAAGACAATAACCTCAAAATTTGCTATCAGTTAGACGAAGTCAGAAGACATGAAAAGTATAAATAATTTTAAATACGATATGCGAGGGTTAAAGAAAAATCGAAATGCTCTGATGTCAATATGAATGCCATTAAAACTTAAATATTTTAAAAACAAATCACAGTTTTGAAACTTGTTTCGTTTCTGGACGCCTATTCTATAACTTTACACCGATTTTCGGTGATATTCTGATGACGTCATATCACCTTTCACCAGTGATAAGCTAAGGGTGATATTTTTAGTAACTTTTGATTGGTTATGTTTTTAGTTAAGTATATTTATGTTGGTACTACATTTAATTTTATTTACAAATACAAATAGCGACTTTGACACATGTGAAAATGGAGGTTAAACGAGCGGAGAAGGTTACTGTTAAGCAGAAAAATGTGTTAATAGATTTTATGACCGTCCACATGTATATCGGCAGGGTAAAATTGTTGGGGCCAGAATGAAGAATAACTAGTGGCAGATCAGCCTTTTTGTCGTGTAAAGTTTCTACTTTTCTCAACTGACCGTACAAGAGAGCCATGTCTAATAAAATACAAATAAATGCATGAAAATTATTTTAAGACGATTGCATATTTAATTTAAAATGATAGTTCAAAGTTAACTTGTTAATTGATGTTGTTGAACACTTCAAATATTTTTAGTTTAATGCTTAATTAGCATCATTACATTTCAAATATCTAATGTATTTACGCAGATATATTTTAAAATAATATATTTTATAAATGAAAATTATATGAACACCTGAATAATCCAATACAATTTACAATAAATCACTTCACACAAAATAAACTGTCCAACTATCATAAATTCAATTTGTCAGCGTCTGCTCGAAACTCAAATGTCAAAATATCACCGGTGATATAAATATAACACCACCTTCTGAGAGGTGAAATGTCTATCACCAAGTGTGACGTCATATAGCTTGTTTCGCAGTTAGTCCACGGATGGCAGTCTGAAATATATCACCTAGTGACGCGTATCACCGGTGATAAAAGTTATAGAATAGGGGTCCTGGTGCGGTATTTTTAGATCCCAATAAAAATTAGTAATTCACTATTTTGTAACGTATAGTGGAGGTCCCCAGTGATGAGAATAATTAATTAACTTTAAAAATTGCGATACCGAAGATAGAGACATTTTGTTTAAGGCAAATTGTTCAAGTTATTTTACCGCAAAGAAAAGAAGTAAATGTTGCGTGGTATTTATTGAGCAGATATTTTCAAAGGTATTTTGCTTTACATGCCATCCTATAATAATTAAATTGAAATAAGAAGCACACAACATCTTGCAAGTTATTAAAGTAAATGTTTCGTCTAAGTTCGTTCCGCAATATCGTCTTCTATTTATTACAATTCCTCCAGAGCACAACATAACAACCTCTAAAACTAATTCCAGCTAAAACATCTTCCATTAATTCCTCTCAGATGCACACATCGTGAAATAAACCAAATAGACCACGCACGTGTTTCTAATTTTGCTCTAGGTGCAAATTCCCTTCAGGTGGCTGTGCTGGCATTCAACTCATTAAACAAAAGACTGCTGGTGCTCTCGCCCCTCCCCCGACATCACAGTGGTGTCCCTGCACGTGCAGCACCCACGTGCACACGTCGTAAACACACGTGAAATGGTGGATTGTTATCCAACCGAGAATAAACTGTTATGAAGTTGTGAGATTGTGACAGGAATATTTGTGTCAGTAAATTTTGATTTTCCTGCGTGAAAGGATATGGGATAAGAAGAATTTTGTGCAGGGGAGTGAATTAGAAATGATGGGTTTGAGTTGAGAACAATTTTTGGGGCTTTGGATTGAGGTTGGTTTACAATTTCAATTTGCAATTCTGTAAATTTATTATTCAAATAAATACATAAATAAATATAAATATATCATCACGCCTTTTACCTATTACTGGGTGTGGCACTCTGCCGAAGCAGATCTCGGTAAGTGATATATTCATGCGCGTGAAGTGCGATTACCAGTCGTCAAACCATGGCCCCCAAAGATGTTAGTGGTGGAGGAGCCACAGGGATAGTTTTTAATTTGGTGAAAATGTTTGTCGCCTGTGGGAATCGAACCAGGGTTCTCAGGATCCACAGGCCGACTTCATACCACTGAGCTAGCCACCCCACTATTATTATTATTATTCAAATGATAGTTAATAATTAGTTCTACGAATAGCTCTTTACTGCAAATCCAAAAAGCGAAAAAGTATATTTACGAAATTCGAAGAAATGTATGGCAAATAAAATAAATATATATCATCACGTCTTCTACCCATTACTAAGTGTGGCACTCTGCTGAAGCAGATCTCGATAAGTGATATATTTATGCGCGTGAAGTGCGGTTTCCAGCCGTCAAATCACGGCCCTCAAAGATGTTAGTGGTGGGGGAACTACAGGGGTAATTTTTAATTTGGTGTAAATATTTGTCGACTCTGGGGATCGAACCAGAGTTTTCAGGATCCACAGGCCGACTTGATATCACTGAGCCATTACCCCATATGTATGATTACCATGATATATTTATACAGGATGTTTCAATACTTCAAGGAAAAAAATAAATGGCAGATACTATATGATATACTTTTCCCGGATCATTTAAACAAAAAAAAATCGCAATAGTTATTTTTGTATCAATCTGCACGAGCACGTAATATTTTTCGACACGTGTTGTAAACAGCAGTTTTCTGAAACCGGCAAGAAAGTGTTTACTTTCCTGACCAATTTCTGTATAGAAAGTTGATATTTACCAAAACAGTCAAGTAAAGTACGTATTCCAGGCTACAACAAAAATAACAGTTTGGTAAAGTACAAAATAGTCTGGTAAAAATTTTACCAGATCGTATTTTTTGGATACAAGTAGAAGTCAGTGATATTTGAACGCATGACCACTTGCTTGTTAATTAAGAAACAAAAGATTTATCTCGCTTTTATCCACTGAGCTACGATTGCTCGTGAAGCCGCAAATAAACCGCTACTGTAAGATAAAACTTTATATTACACGGCAGTGAAAAGCCATTAAATGCTGGTGAGAATTATCACACTCGCATAATAATAACGTATTGCACTCACTTATAATATAATGACTATTATGAATTTGGTTATCGAAAATTTTTCGCAAAACTATAAACATTTCTTTGTCAGTAATAGCTTTGTTTAATACTGTCGTTATCATAGAAAATAGTAAAAATAAGGAATAAATGGAGAATAACTAAAGGTAAATACATTTTGTCCGCCTAAAGACGTTTAATAGAAAACGGAACATATGATCCTCATAAAAAATAATGTACTGGAAAAATAATATAGACCAGTACATAAAGTTGAAACAATATTAATGTTTTCACCGATTTTTATAAACACAAAGGAAACTTTATATAAACTATATTTGACGAAAAATATATTTTGACAAACTCAGTGTATAAATAAATAAATATATCATCACATATTTTACCTATTATTGCATGTGGCACTATGCCGTAGCAGATATCGGTAAGTGATATATTTATGCACGTGAAGTTCGGTTACCAGTCGTCAAATCATGGTTCCCAAAGTTTTTAGTGAAGGAGGAGCCATTTAGGTAATTTTATAAATATATGTATCATGACGCCTTTTACCCATTACTGGGTGTGGCACTCTGCGGAAGCAGATCTTGGTAAGTGATATATTTTTGCACGTGAAGTGCGGTTACCAGTCGTCAAATAACGGTTCTCAAAGTTGTTAGTGAAGGAGAAGCCACATAGGTAATTTTATAAATAAATGTATCATCACGCCTTTTACCCATTACTGGGTGTGGCACTCTGCCAAAGCAGATCTTGGTAAGTGATATATTTTTGCGCGTGAAATGCGGTTACCAGCCGTCAAATCATGGTTCCCAAAGTTGTTAGTGAAGGAGGAGCCATTTAGGTAATTTTTTAATTAATTGTATCATCACGCCTTTTACCCATTACTGGGTGTGGCACTCTGCGGAAGCAGATCTTGGTAAGTGAAATATTTTTGCGCGTGAAATGCGATTACCAGCCGTTAAATCATGGTTCCCAAAGTTGTTAGTGAAGGAGGAGCCATTTAGGTATTTTTTTAATTAATTGTATCATCACGTCTTCTACCCATTACTGGGTGTGGTAGTCTGCGGAAGCAGATCTTAGTAAGTGATATATTTTTGCGCGTGAAATGCGGTTACCAGCCGTCAAATCACCGTTCCCGTTAATGAAAGGGGGGTTCATCGGCGTAGTATTAATGTGGTGAAAATGTTTCTCGGCCGTGGGAATCGAACCAGGATACTCAGGATCCACAGGACGACACGCTGCCACTGTGCAACCTATTCTAAATAGGTAAAATAGGTAATTTTAATGTTGTGAAAATTGTTTATCGACCGTGTAAATCGAAACAAGCTTCTTAAATTCACAGGCCGATTCAATACTTCATAAACTCAGTTTATAAAAACATAAATAATGAAAGGCATGACATCATTATTCAGGTCAAAAATCAACAATTCCATATTCCGCCTTCAAAATCAAACAAACTAATTTATCATGTCACAAATCAATAAAAAACATTTACCTATCAAACAACATTATTAATCCACATCATGATTGCACAACCCTCGCTTTGTCATTCTCCCGATTCCCCCCGAAGTCTCGCGAAGCATTCGACTCTTGTCGTGCGACTCCGGGATGCGGAAGGACGCCCGGGTCGCAGCCACTGGCTCAGTGTGACGTCACGCGTCGCGACGTTCGTACAACGCCGATATTCGCCGCCGTCCAACAGCATGCTCAACTCACCCTGCGTTTGTGATTGCGAATGTTTCTCCGTTGACGCTGTACCAAATCGAATCGTGGTTGTTATTCTTGAAAGCGAGGTTAACGTAGTAAAATTGAAGATATTAAGGGGGGGTTGAAATAACGGGTGGTGGTACAGGGTGCGTGAGAAGTGATGATACGTGCTGTGAGTGACATTGTGATACTTTAGATTTATTGTGACTATTTAGGACTTTGTAATTTAAGGTATGGTATTTATTCTAAAGTTTTACTAAATTAGGAACGGTACTTCGTTCACCTGCTACGCAATATACCAGGTAATCTATATCAAATAAACTGGAAAGTAAAAATAGTGTTTATTAACTGTCATTTTTATCGTAAATTGCACCAATAAAACTTAAATTTTAAAGTTGGTTTAAATAAATAAAAACTTATCAAATGTTTGACAGCAATAGCAATTATTCATTATGACGTGTAACTGCGATTTGCTTTTAATATTTAAACCAAGTTTAAATTTTAGTTTTATTCGTGCAACTGCTCATTAATGTGTTTTGTTTTATACCTTATGAATTTTTTGTTTAGTGGTAAGTTCTATAATTTTCTATTTAATATCTGACGTTTTGGTACTCACAACTTGTATCTACCTGTACCAGGAAATTTAAACAAATAAAGCAGCGGTTCTGAACCTTTTCTATCAATGAACCTCTTGGTCTTACTGTGAAGTGGTACGTACCCGTTGACAATTAGTAATACTCGTATTATTATTATTATTTTTAATTACTAAAGGGAATTATGACTTACTAGTTTCAAAAACAGGAATATTATGAAATAGTTTATTGTAAGAAAAGGGTTGAAACGGTATTATAGGAAAGCGTGTGTGTAAGATTAAGTTTTCTAGTGGCATTTCAACACGTGTATTACCTAGTATTTTTCCTCAGACGATTTATCATTTTACATTACAAGATATTAGTTTAGTTTGTATCAGAGCTGGGAAAGCTATCTAAAAAAAGTAGCTAAGCTACATCTACAGCTATTCTTTAAAAAAGTAGCGGAGCTACAGCTATAAGCTACATTTTGTAAAATATAGCTAAGCTACAGCTAGAAGCTTTCGTTAAAGTAGCTGTTAAATTTTAAAGCTACTTTTATCAATTATTGTGAATTATTAAATTTGCCATTGTCATATAATCAGTTGATCAGTCTTTTGTTATAATGACTGTTAATAAATATAAAAAATCGCAAATGGACAAATGTACTGTTAATTTGTTATGCTATAATTCTAATTAATATCGGAATAAATTAACAGTCACATTAACAGAAGACTCCTAAACAGTCAATGTTTAGTTCATGTAATATTTAATACAAAAGTAGGATAGGTTAAGAACAAGTGAAAAATAAAATATGTTAATAGATTTTACACTATATAATAACTTGTTATCGTACAGTTATAGAAAACAATAAAGAAAGTACAATTCAAATACAAAATAAAAATTAATAGGTATGTCTTAATGAACAGTGGTGGCTTTAAGCTACAAAAAGTAGCTTTAAAAGTAGCTTCAGTTGTTAAAACAATGTTTTTAAGCTAAAAGAGAACAAAATATAGCTCGCTACAAGCTACAGCTATATTTTTTCACATTTAGCTAAGCTACAGCTACAGCTAAGGTAAACGTAGCTAAGCTAGTAGCTAAGCTACAAAAGTAGCTAGCTACTGCCCAGCTCTGGTTTGTTTGTGTTTTTTTTATTCTCTCAAATAATAATAACAAAAGTTGTTGTGGATTCGTTGTCTCACTGTAATTTTTTGTATTTATGACAACCGAAGACAATAATGTCATTCTCTTGACATAAGTGCAGAAAGTAATCAATTCAGCAATATAATTTTAATGACATTAAAATAAAATCATTCAAATGACATTAGTTTTTATCGGGTTGCTAAGAGAAAGGTAAATAAGGTTTTTGTGCTCGCATCATTCAAAGTAAGGTTTACATTACCCTGGAAACTGAAGTAAAGTTTTTTTTTTGCGCACTAGTGCTTCAAAGTAATAGAAAAACGCACGCATTATTATGGTTCTAAATTTTGACTATTAAAACGCTAATTGTACTTATATATGTACATACATTTTAAGGAATTTATAAAAGAAATAGAGACATTAACTTATAACGCCATCAATCAGACATATTTTAACAAGTCTTACAAGAAAAAAATAAACAATTTGTTTGCAAATAATAAATGTCTATTTGTGGCATACTAAACTGTCAATATAAATTCACGCTTCAAATTTAATAACTTTTCTCACTGTCGGTTAATTTTTACTCGTTACAAAAAGCATTGTACAAAACTCATGCACGAAGACATCATTTGCACCATTCGCACAAATTAAAGCACGAACGAAGCGAATGCTTTAAAATTGCACTCGTGTGCAAAGTATGCCTATGCGCACTTATTATGTTCATAGCTATTTATTAATTCAGAAAAGTTACCTTCATAGTATCTGACATCTCCAAGTAACAAAATTGTTTTTGTTTATGGGTATTGAAGGCAAAATTTCAGTCAAAGAGAGCAGGTAAACTTGGGCTAATGAAATACACATTTTTGGTTTTATGAAGGTAGTACTAGCGTGAAAATTTGTTTTGCATATCTGAATGAAATTTGGCGCACGTAAACATTGGATAGTCATACGCATCCTGTTAAAATATGAAACACATTCATCGTCTGTGAACAAATATATTCGCTTGTAAAGTTGAGTTCTTATACACGGGGCTTATGGCGATCATCACTCAGAATCGCACATATTTGGTTTGTATACCTCTAAAATTTTGCAGTTTCATTTGAAAAACTAGTATGATGTTACAGAACTATCCATGTATATTGTATCAGAAGGAGAAAGTTTTTTATCGTTTAGTAATGGATATATAGCCATGCAAAGCCTTGTTTTTAACGAAAAATGAAGAATCCCATTTTATAATGGCAACACCACACAGTGGTATGGTATTTGAAAATTCACTAGACCAACAACCTGTTAACAATTCATGATATTCATCATATCATAATAGGTATAAAACACTTATTTTATTCAATTTTTATATTTTTTTGAGCGTCAGTTTCGCCACTCGACAACCGGTGGCACCACCGTCATACTAGTACTACCTTAAAAGATCCTTCGTGACATTCACAAAGCCTGAATTAACAAATTTTTTATCCAAAAGCAAAAACGCCCTCTTTTGCTTAGCGAGGTATCTGTATAAATTATAAATAATGTAACATTTTTAACTCTACATACAGGAAGTTAAATTAATTCAGTCCACAATTTTTACATTCTGTTTCAAGTCTTTGTAATTAAATTAAATTACTAACTATAAAAATGGATATAACTCTTGTAATTTCGGTGTAAAATATCCACTGCGCATGTAGCATAATATCATTACTTTTTTAAAGTTTTATGTACATATATAGATTTTCATCTGTTTACCAGTACCTAGCGTAAAAGAGAGGTAATTCAATCATGCAAATTGTAGCAAATTTTAAAGTCAAATTCCTCTTGCAGTAGTTACCACTAAAGATACATTATTCTGCGATTAAAAACATATTTTCAAACTAGGTACTGCATACATCTAGATAAAACGACACTAGTTTTTATATTTTCATATTTATTCTGTTTGAAAAACAAGTAATTAAAATCATTTTATGCATCTAGGCTAAGTAAAACAACATGGGCGTCCACAGACAATTTTTCAGGGGGGGGGCGAGTCGCAAAAAACTCTCAGATATACATAAATTTCTAAAATATTTTTTTTTACATAACATAAATACAAATACACATAACAAATGGATAAAAAAATATTTAAATTTGTGAAATAAATTACTAGTCTTTGTCGTCTGAAGAGGTAGGACAATTTTCTAATAACTCTTCCATAAATTGTCACCATTTCTTCAATAAATTCCGATTTAGCAGTTTTACAGTTTTTATTTTCTAATATTTTGTGTCTGTGTATACTTAAACTTAGATTACTCAATCGTTACGATAGGGAACATGTCGCTAGCTGGCGATAAGAATACTGCTGGAAATTCAGTTTCAGCTTGAATTTATTATCTTTAAACTTATAATTTAATTTTTATTTAATTTATATATATATATATATATATATATATATATATATATATATATATATATATATATATATATATATATATATATATATATACATATACAGTGTGGTGGCCACGACTCTCGAACATCGGACTTTAACATGTAAAATCACATTGTTTTAAATTTCCTGCTTCCTAATTATTTAAAAGCAAAAAGCTTCAAATAAAATTTTTAGGGCATAAAATATGAAATTAATTTTGCATGCTTTGTATCGGCACAAATTAGATCTGAAAATGACTAAAATTGTCTCAAAACTATCGATAGCTATGAAATTGACACAAAATTAAACAAATGTTTGTCGTTCAATCTGTCAAAACTGTCAGAGTAAATTCCTTATTTATTATTTCATTTATTTTGACAAATAAAACGTCAACCATATGTTTAATTTTGTTTCAATTTCATAGTTATCGATAGTTTTGAGGCAATTTTCGTCATTTTCAAATCTAATTTGTGTCGTTACAAAGTATGCAAAATTAATTTTGTGTATTGGCTCAGATGCAGAACTTTTATTTCAAGCTTTTTTGCTTCAAATATTTAAGGAAGCAGGAAATTAAAAAATTATAGTTTTACATGTTAAAGTCCTATTTTCGAGAGTCTTGGTCACCACTCTAGTTAATATCCAAGAGGGGGCGCACGCCCCCCCCTTGCCTCCCCCTGCGGACGCCCATGTAAAACAACCAAATTAGTCTAAAATTCATCTACAGTAACAATATTCAAATTTGTCTCAATTGAAAAAACCTGCACCATCATCCAATGAATAAAGAATCCTACAGCTACGGGATATTTTAATGAGAAGTAACAATGAATAATGTATCGTCTTCTGTAAGTTCTGTTGACGTCCCGGATTAGATGCGGACACGAATTAACCTCATCGATCACGGCTAATGACACGACACACGACTATCACACGATTACACGCCTTGTAGCATTACCACTGAATTAGCATCGCGACTAATGAAATATTCAGCTTCTGAACACATTATGAAGTTGAGCTAATGAAAACAAAAGTCGGTATTAGAATTTTAAAATTGTCATTTCTGTATATA
The DNA here is from genome assembly GCA_911728475.2 of Pterostichus madidus. NCBI lineage: Eukaryota > Metazoa > Arthropoda > Insecta > Coleoptera > Carabidae > Pterostichus > Pterostichus madidus. The sequence goes on along the minus strand of OU452313.1, from coordinate 29,659,050 downwards.
TATTCAATATACTGGTTTCTATAAAAACTTCATATAGATACGTTATTTTTGTAAGGTTGACATTGGATAAACAGGGAAGAGAACTGTTTATACAGGGTGTGTCTATACCTATGCACGAAACTTTAATCACATATATAATTTGATATACTGATTGTAGAATAAACAGAAATTTTTTGAAATTCGCAAAAATTAGGGTATTTCATTCCTAGCGAACATTTTAGTGTCACTGGTACATACATAATACATTTAATTATTGATAATTATGTTACTAATGAAATAAAGTAAACAAAACTAATAAAATTAAAGATATTATGTAATGTACAGTAACAAATGAATGTTTTGATTGTTTAGGTAGGTCAAGGACAAAACAAAAATGAGGATATCATTTTTTTTTTATTTCAGCTCAGAATAAACTGGAACAACTCATTGCTACAAAAAATGTTCAAAGATATGCGTATGGTGTGTATAAATATCATCACATTTCTGGATAAAGATCATTAGCAAATATGAAAATATTGACACAAGGGTTAATAAATTCTATCTCTCATTAACCCTTAGCTCAGTGGTATGAAGTCGGCCTGTGGATCCTGAGAACCTTGGTTCGATTCCCACAGGCGACAAACAATTTTCATAATTTCAAAAAGCTACCCCTGTGGCTCCTCCACTACTAACATCTTTAGAGGCCGTGATTTGACGACTGGTAACCGCACTTCACGCGCAAAATATATCACTTACCGAGATCTGCTTCGGCAGAGTGTCACATCCAGTAATAGGTAGAAGGCGTGATGATATATATATTTTTTTATTTTTATAAAAGTCACAGGTGTTCCTAAATACTTGTATTATAAATTAAATATAAAACATTATAAATATGGTTTACGGGTTAAAAATTTATTTGTTGTGCCCACTTTTATAAAAACTAAATTTAAATCTTCATTTTCTTACTTAGCGCCTACATTCTCTGTCCTTGAGTAGTTTCAAAACTCATTTAAAAGACCTTTTATGATAAATTTGTAAAATTACCTGTTCTTTGGAATTTAATGTATTTTATTATTTTAATTTTGTATTTTATTTTCATGTTTTTGTTTATTATTATAAATTTATATATTCATTTTTTTTTTATATTAGACAAAATCTCTTCGCGATTTTTTCATATAAATAATTGCTCTTGATGAGATAAGTGACACAGTGGTATCAATTCGGACTGTGGAATTGAGAACCCATGTTTGATTCCCACAGTCGATAAACAATTTCAATCACAATAAAATTATCCTTATGGCTCTCCCTCCATCGTAGGGGGGAGGGGTGATTTGACGGCCGGTAACTGCATTTCATGCGCATAAATATATCACTTACCTTAATGATATATTTATTTATTTTAATTGCTCTCGTCATTTGTTACCAAGGAACCACGTTCTCGTAAATATTTTTTTTTGATAAAAATGACACCTTTTCTAGTATTACTCTTGATAAACATTCTTTTTATATTGTTATTTTTGTTGTTATTGTTTTAACATAAAACAAAACGAGTCCATTGTCGGTGTCACGATTTTTTTATGTCAATTGTTATCATGCAACCATGTTCTCGTAAATAAAAATTTGTCCAATAAAAACGAAATCTTTTTGTGATATTACCTTTGATAAATATTCTTTTTGTGTTGTTGTTATTGTTACATGGCAGTTTGTATTATAATAACAATTGCATTTTGTTTGGACCTAATACTGAATAGGTATATTTTTTAAAAGGAAATACAAAAAATAGACACAGATCATAGATGACATTATTTATTGACTATCTATTATTTTATAATAGATAATAGATAGTGAATTATTATTATTATTTTATATGGGATGGCTAGCTCAGTGGTATGAAGTCGGCCTGTGGATCCTGAGAACCCTGGTTGGATTCCCACAGGCGACAAACAATTTTCATAATTTCAAAAACTACCCCTGTGGCTCTTCCACCACTAACATCTTTGGGGGCCGTGATTTGACGACTGGTAACCACGCGCAAAATATATCACTTACCGAGATCTGTTTCGGCAGAGTGCCACACTAAGTAATGGGTAGAAGGCGTGATAATATATATATATATATATATATATATATATATATATATATATATATATATATATATATATATTTTACTATTATTTTATTTTTAAATGGAAAATATATTTTTGTATGAAATTGTACAAGAACCCAAGTTCGATTCGATAAATTTACTCCACACTAAAATTACCTCTGTAATTCCTCCACCATCTTTGGGAACCTTGGTATGACAACTGGTAACTGTACTTCTCGCGTATAAATATAGTACTTACCGGCAAAGTACAGCACTCAGTAACGAGTAAATGACATGGTGATATATCTTTATTTATTTTATAAAATACATATCATCATATAAGACGTGCCAGCAGTCAGTAAATAATTAAGTATTGACTAAAACAAATTGCCTGCATTCCTTACATTATGTATTTAGTATTTCCATCCTCCTGAATAATAAATACTCGAAAGTAAACACTCGGTATCACTTAATTAAAACCCTATTTACCTGGTGCACGAAGACGCAAATGGAATATTCGTTTGCGTAATAATCGGCGAGTTTTACAAATAATTCATTGTACTCTGGTGATGTAATTACGGGCATCTCTTCCGTGCTCATTTCGTATAGCGGCGGCGTATAGACCGTGCGCCGTGTTCTATCGTATTACCGGTGATTAGCGGCGCCAGGCCCGGCCGCAGGGGGAGCCGATACCGGAACTTGAACCCGGAAGTCTAGGAGAAGTAATCGTGAATCGGTAATCGTGACTTTAAATTGTAATCGACACGAAGGAGAATGAATGATGGGATAAGATTACGATCGAGAAGGATTCTGTTATTTATCGCGGAATCATGACTGTTTTTTTTTTAAATTTATTTTCTATTTTGTACTCTAGGAACTTAGTTCCAATTACAGTACAGGAAATCTACGGTTTATAGTGAAATCTGAACCAATCGGACACAGTCGTATTTTTTGGATGTAAGTAGAAGTCAGCGATATTGGAACTCGTGAACTCTTGTCTGTTTACACTTTAAATCTTCTCCTAAGGTGTTTGTTATATATATAATAATTATTTGTGTACCAAGTAGGGTCGTTGATTTCCACCGAAGTTCGAATTTCTGAACGTTCGAACATTCGAATGTTTTGAACTTCGTCAGAAAAACTTCGAAGCTTCGAATTTGCGAATTTTTTGAATCTTCGAATTTACAAATTTTCGAATTTTTCAAAGCTTCGAATTCTCGAATTTTTTGTCTAATTCGCGAAAAGTCGGCCACGAATTAAATAATAAACTCGGCGTAGTATCCTGCAAAAACTCTGCAAGTTTATGCGTCTTAATTAAGACATCTATTCTCTTACCGCTCATCTAAATGCTACGGACTTTTAGTAAAACGTTTTAAAATGAGAATAAAAATAATACAAAAACGTCTTAATTAAAACGTTTTTGACAGTGTAGCGAAATTTTAAGTCTAAATTGAATTAATTTGGCAAATAATAATAATTAATAATAATTACTTATGAGTTAATACAAAACTCTGCAAATGCCGTGTTCACGTTAGGATCCAGATTCACAATTCGAATAATTCGAAAATTCGGAATATTCAAAAATTTTAAAGTTCGAATCTAAATTCGAAGATTCAATAAATCCGAATATTCGAAGTCTCGAATATTCGAAAAATCAACAACCCTAGTACCTAGAGCAGAAAGTAGTCTATTACCACTCGCACACGGAGATTGTTGATCGATTCGGAGCTGAGAGCAACAACCATGCCAGAGCGACAATGTACAATATTTTTTCTACGCTTGAAAATTAATTCTTGACAGTTTTTCTGTTTTGAAATTCATGTATCTATGGATACGATGATATACTGTTAATTTCTCGCTCGGCGAGTTGCAAAATCTTATTGCGCTTGGCAAGAGGCAAACGTCAACTTTCTGCCTTCAACTAAGAGTTGAAAATGTCTATTTTTTGCTTAGTCGTAGAAAAAATATATTTTTGCACCTTCGTCCAGAAACATTAGTTTTGCATAACTCAAAATCGCCCAACAAGTACTGTTTCTGACCTAATGATACAAATAATTATTTAGAGCTAAAATTTAGATCAAAACTTTACATTTATTCAATCCCTTGCAAACTATTACCTTAATTGTATATTTTTCGCGACAGCCCAGGAAATTAGCCCTTTTTGGTCAAAGAATCTATCTTTAACGATCTAGAATGGAAAATGAAAATACGACTAGAAGGATCAGTAAAACTTTACCGATTCCTAAATTTCAAAAAGAGATCAGAAAATGAATGTTTCCATAGTGATCACTTTATTTATTTTCACTCGTAGGTACGTCGAATCATGAGTAATTTGTCATAGATGGTCGCAAAAAACATATTATATAACACACTCTAAAAGTGTTTTCACTGGATTCTCAAACATTCATAGCTTGCCAGCGGTGAAGTAACACTTTCAGGTCTCGTTACGCAAATAAAAATTTGTCGCGACCGCTCAGAAATTAGTTCTTTGTGATCAATTTTTAGACCGAAAAATTATTTTTTACCGATCTAGATCGAAAAGTTTGACCAGAGGAATCCGTAAAACTTTACCGATCCTTAATTGAACAGAGATCAAGAAATTAATGTTTCCAGGGTGATCAGTTTATTTATTTGAATTGCCAGACTCAGAATTGGATAAATTATGTGTAATATACAAGTAGTTCCACAAAAACTGAGCCATACGCAATGAACATGAGAAATAAGTTTTTTGTTAGCTAATTTAGAGAAAAAGATTGAAATAAAAATTGTCAATTTTATTGAATTCTGCATCGAAATCAGGACTAAAATATTTGTCTGACAGTTAAATGTTACATATTTACTTGCAATTTGTTCCAATTCTATGTCTAATTAGAAAAATAACGTAAAAGTTTAACTTTTTATATTAATTTTAACAGTAATGAAATTAGTAAAATAAAATAAATAAATATATCATCACGCCTTCTACCCATTATTGGGTGTGGCACTCTGCCGAAGCAGATCTCGGTAAGTGATATATTTTGCGCGTGAAGTGCGGTTACCAGCCGTCAAATCACGGCCCCCATATATGTTAGTGGTGAGGGAGCCACAGGAGTAGTTTTAAAATGGTGAAAATTGTTTGTCGCCTGTGGGAATCGAACCAGGGTTCTCAGGATCCACAGGCCGACTTGATACCACTGAGCTAGCTAACACATTAGTAAAATTAAATGTGTAGAAACGCATAATGTAATTTTTAGTTAACTTCTATCTGATGTTTTTTTCTCTAAAGTATCTGGGTAGCGAAATTTACATATTTTCCATTTTAAATGTGTATGTGACGAGACTATCCGATATATGAGTAATTATTTAATATTTGTTTATTTTACCATAAATAATTTGAATGATTTTTGTACCTAGTTAATATGAAAATGTATTACAACCTATAATATATTTATTAATTAAAATATTAATTGCGAACTGTGATTGTGATGTGAAAACTTTCATTTCATCAGATTCTAAATTATTTGTATTTAATTAAAATTCATGGTTGTGTAAAGCATTGTTCAATAAATTGAAACGCGTAGTTTGTACATATCAATTTTGAAATTAATTCACAAAATAAATAGAAATGAAAACTGTTTAATGAACCGATGACTGATAAATTCTAAATATAAAAATTCGTTCCCGTGACGTATCCTTGCGCATTGCAGGATGTTTGCGATGAATAAAAACGAACAAAAGAAATTTAACCTGACATTAAACAACAACAAAAAAGAACACAGGTTCATTTGTTTTCTGTAACCTGGAAAAAGGCTCGATTCTCCGAGCGTACTCACTCGAAAACAAAATCAATAAAACATAAACAAAACAATCACGATACAGAGATGAGCATCCGTAGCCCGCAGTCGGTTCGTTCACCTTTCTTACCACTTCCGCATGCGAATCCCGCCCAAAAATCCACCCATACACAACCCATAATCCCTTGCGCTGCCAACGGAGATGATACTATCATTCGTTTTAATTTTGTCCACGCGCAAAAAGTAATTTCGCGTGATTATAACCACAACGGTGGTGTTTCCATAATAAGCGTTCTTTTGTTTCGAGCCTACAGTCAAATGTCTATTCTGTGACGTCATCCTGAGCGAATTTCAAGGATTATAGCGGCTATGGAATTAATTTGTTGTTTCCGTTGCGTTTTGGAATGTTGCAGGCGGCGACATGTGTTTGAGATGGTTACCGCAGGGTTTTAACCCGTTTGTAATACCCTTTGGGTTGGTTTGATACTGTATTTGCATGTATTAACTTGGTTATTGTTGTTTCAATTTTGTTGGTTTACCTATGATAATTTACCGAACCTAGGTTCATGTTCTCTTGAAATATGTTTGTTTAATGTTGTTATAATTATACTTGTAATAGGGTTTGTGGCATATAAATACGGGCTTATAGAATTTCAATAATTGAAGCTTCATGAAATTTGAAGCTTTGCTTTAGAGATATTTAATTAATACTAAAATGAACATTGTTCAGGTTTCCAGTTTAATTAGTGATGGAAAACATATTTTTGAAAGGAACTTGATTAAATTTTCAGTTTGAATTTCATGTAGGTTCTTTTGTAATTATTAAATATAAAATTTTAAAAAAGAAGTAAAATGCATAGATATAAAAATAAACAAAGATGTTTATGATTTTTAAGGTAGTACTAGCGTGAAAAATTTTTGCAGAACTGAATGAAATGCACGTAAGCATAGGATAGTCATACGCATCCTGTTAAAATATGAAACACATTCATCGTCTGGGAACAAATATATTTGCTTGTAAAGTTGAGTTCTTATACACGGGGCTTATGGCGATTATCACTCAGAATCGCATATATTTGGTTTGTGTACCTCTAAAATTTTGCAGTTTCATTTGAAAAACTAGTATGATGTTCTAGAACTATCCATGTATATTGTATCAGAAGGAGAAAGTTTTTTATCGTTTAGTAATGGATATATAGCCATGCACAGCCTTGTTTTTAACGAAAAATTAAGAATCCCAATTTATAATGGCAACACCACACGGTGGTATGGTATTTGAAAATTCACTAGACCAACAACCTGTTAACAATTCATGATATTCAAATCATAATAGGTATAAAACACTTATTTTATTCAGTTTTTATATTTCTTTGAGCGTAAGTTTTGCCACTCGACGACCGATGGCGCCACCGTCGCACTAGTACTGCCTTAAGTAAGTGCAAGTAAAATTTGATCCAATATGCAAATGGAATACGCTTTTTACCATAATGTCTTGTACTTAGTATTAGTTTCCTATTATAAATAAAATAAAATAAATATATCATCACGCCTTCTATCCATTACTGGGTGTGGCACTTTGCTGAAGCAGATCTCGGTAAGTGATATATTTTTGCGCGTGAATTACGGTTACCAGCCGTCAAATCACGACCCCCAAAGATGTTAAGTGGAGGAGGAGCCACAGGATTAGTATTAATGTGGTGAAAATGTTTGTCGCCAGTGGGAATCGAACCAGGGTTCTCAGGATCCACAGGCCGACACGATAACCACTGTGCCACCTACTCTATATTATACTGCTTAATAAACAAATACGTCACTGATATCAGCAATATTGAGCAACCAGGGCGGCAGTTGCGTCAGTTTAATAAAAAATAAAAAAAATCTACGTATAAATAATACGGATTGTTTCGGTTTATGAAGTATGAAATTCTCATGAGCGAATAAATATTTCAGATAAACTTCTGAAAAGTAACTTGCTCCCCTATTTTTGGTGCAGAGAGCCGAAAACGACCATAAAAGCACCATAAAATTGATCTTTTTCACAATATCGAGTTTGGAATGTTGAAGCACCCTCCATCCTCCCTTTGCTATCGATAACTCAAACACTCGCATCTTGTGAAATAAATGACACATTTCAATTTTCAATTCTGCTCAATCTATTTGGCTAGTAATTCACTTGATAATAATATTAAAAAGAAACTTGAGTGCCTTTAAAAACCAATCGTTTTATTATTGCCTCTCCGTACATTGTTTCACGAACGATAAATCAAAATCGCTGGACTCATAAAAAGAAGCTGTCTGAGATCAAGCTCTTCAATCTATATGGTAATGCGGTAAAAACGTTGAATTAATTTTTCACACTTTTTTCTCCGCACGCAAGCATTGTAATAAGTTCCGGCTGAGTAGCAGCAACCCTTGTAATATAATACCTCATTTAGAGGGTTTATTTTCATAATTTTCTAGCGCGTTCATTTTCTCCCCATTTCGTGTGCTTTTGCTAACATGAATAATTGCTTCGAAATTAAATTTCAACGCCATTGACGCTAGTTCATATTTCATCTTCGTTTGGTTTGTTATTACGACCGACAAAAGGAAATGTTACTCTGGCAAATTGTTACCTAAATTTACGTTTGGTATGCTTGCTGTCTTTCATTTGTTCTTCGGTATATTCATTTAGAATGGTTGGAAATGAATGAATAGGTGGAAACATGTAGAACTGGTGAAATTATGAATCATCCTGAAATGTTCAGTAGACAAAAGTTACCTCTGTGGCTTCCTCTCACTATTAAGTTTTTGGGCAGCTGTGATTTGACAGCATCTTAAAGTAAGTGAGAACTTATAATTGTTTAAATGGACATTCATAACAAATATTAAATTAAATGTTCCTCACAGTTACAAAATTACATTTTTCTACGACTGCTATGAAAAGTTGATATTTATGCTTTCAGTTGTCATCGTAAAGTTGATGGTTACCGAGTAACGAATAATAAAATACTTTACTGCGCGTCTCCTATAGCAACAAGCGGTAAAATACTTTACCGCTCGCTTAGAAAAATATAAATTGTTGCTGAAATCTTAATTTATTGAAACAATACTTACAAAATCTAAAATATAGGTTAGATTCATTTTTACACTTTTACATATATTATACATGAAGTTTGCTGCGCCATGATTTGAAGTTGAACCTGAACGCAGCTGGGCAGCAGTGACAACATGATGAGGATGAGGGATGTTAAAATTGAAAGTGCAGTTTTGACAGTTTTGTATATTTATTCCGGAACTTAAAATGGTGTTTGATAAATTTGAGAATAAATTAGATTCTATGATATTCTCATTAGAATTTTCAGTTAGTACGCCAATCACTATTTTCTGAGATTTTTGAGCACATTTTTTATTTATGTGTGAAAATGTATCACAAACAATGATTGTTGATAACAGATTTTTTAAATTATTTACTTGGATACTGATATCGTCATGGTTACATAGAATACAGAAATTGGTGGAACGTGAATTGAACTAGCCCCATATTATTTTTTAAATTTTTTTAGTAAGTAAAGTCGTAGAAAAAATTATGTGTGTGCCTCAAGCGTAAAGTATCTTTATTGCTCTCGCTCTATTGTAGCGCTCGCGCTTCAATTACCGAGCACGAGCAATAAAGATTCACTTTACGCTCTTGATACACAAATAACTATTTTCTACGATCGTGTAAAAAGTCAGTCATTATGTATTCATTTCAGAAGAAAAAGTGATTCTTCTTTGCCCGGTATGCACTATTTTTATTTTCTACGTTTTCAGTAGTAACCTGCAAAAAAACAAACTTAACTACACAACCTACAAAATTAATATTGTTGATGTTTGAAATGTAATAAGCAAAATAAATCAAAGCTCGACCTTAGAAAAAATAGTGTATGCTACTCCGTTTTAAACGTGTCTTTATAGCACTCATGGGTTTGCAACACTCGTCTTCGTCTCGTGCTGCAAGCTTCCCACACTAGCAATAAAGTGACAGTTTTAACACTAGTTGCATAAATAACTATTTCTGCTCCCGTTATTAAATGTTGTTTAACGTACTGGTTTTCATGGCGCTAAATAACTTCTTATTCATATGTTGACAAACTGTAGTTTCGAACGTTTTAGTCACAACGTGAAGTTAACAATTGACTCATTAAGTATCGACTATAACCTTACTTATAAAATAATTAATAACACTTTACGTTTTTGTTGTCTTAATTTGCGGTCGTAGAAAAAGTATAGTATGTGTCTGGTTTTATAAACTCTTTTTCTATTTCGGTGTTCTTATAAGTCTATAAACGCACTGTAAACACGTCGTTAAGGAGATCTATAAGCGCACTGTTTTTGGCGCTTTTTATTTTGTAGGAGTGGTATGAATGCTTTTTAAAGTTGATAGATGAATGACATATAACCTCAAAATTGTAAATTGTCGATGTCGAATTATTACTAACAGAATATGCTAGAATCACACAAAATTCACAACACTCACAATACAGAAAAAATATTGATTAATTGTCAAAAAATATCAAATTTCTATTGTTTTTGTTATGAGATGCGCTAAGAACACAACTGACAAAAAAATTATCTATTAATGAGGTCAATTGATTTATACATTACCATTCAAAAAAAAAAATTGCTTGAGAACCCCTTCTTCAATAAGGAAATGTCCATCTCGATGTCCTATAACTTTTATTTGGATTATTTTTTGACGTTTCTCAAAACTAATAAAATGCGTCATTGTATGTCACGTGTCTGCGTCTTAACCAATCGTGTCATTATTATACTGAGAATAAAGCTCTTGTGATTATTCCGGGGAATAATCTCTGTAGCTTTTGTTTTTGTTGACAAATGATATGTAGTTGTCAAATAATTATTTAAAACTATCAACGCGTCAAGTAAAATGTGTGAATAAAATCGATTTAGTTCCATTTCAGATACAGAAATACATCAACAAATTTTGGAAACAACTTCCAAGAATACATTAATAAGTAATCAATCGATATGAACCCAGTTCAAAATCTTTTAAGTTGATGAATCGACCTCAACAACTCAGTCAAAAAATAATCTAATTAAATATAACTCGAGAGTTGGATAAATTAGAAAATATTTATTATTGAGTATAGAAGAAAATTATCAGTAATAAAATAACAAGAGAGTGAAAATAAATTGTAAATAATTTGACAGATCTTTCTCAAACTTGTTGCCATTTAACAATAGCCATTCAAGCCCTACGGGCTTTCGTGACTATTGCCTGAAAACAAGTTTTCGAAAGATCTGTCAAATTATTTACAATTTATTTTCACTCTCTTGTTATTTTATTACTGATAATTTTCTTCTATACTCAATAATAAAGAAAATTATGTAGATGTCCCATATTCATGAAACATTCTGAATACCAATATTTAATATAGTTGATCCAGGGTTCATTTGGAAAAATGACTTAATAAACAATTTATCTATTTAAATAGTTTCAAATATTATTTAATTTTAAGCTACGAAGAGAATATATTTGCCTGAAATTAACAGCGAATGAACATTTTTCACAATAGCATTGTTTAGTGTTTGTAGGACTTAAAAGTCATTTGTTCAAATGAACGTGAGATCAACTATTTTAGGTTAAATACAATTTATAATTATTTTATCTAATTAGGTATTACAATATTGTAATTTGCATATTAATTTTGGTTAATTGAGAGCTGTCAATAAACGCTGAACAAAATAGGTTAATATGTAATTACGTCTAAATATAAATAAAACAACATTTAAATATAATTTTTATCTGTCCATTTTCTTTCTATTTCCAAGAACTGTTTGAATGTATTTAAAACAGTGCATCTGTGCATCTATTATTAGAATTTAAAAGTTTATTAGACTCACACACGCGCGGTTTCAAACTTCATAAAACTAATTTTCAATTCCCGATTTCAAAATTAGTTTCTGAGGTAAACAAATGCACATCTTTGAAGTTTTGTTCTTTAACCAAGCAGTCGTATTTTCTTTTTGAACCGTTGTCGTCGTCTTTCCAGTTTTTGCAAGAAAATAAAACAACTTTTGACAGATGAGTGAACTTTTTGATTATAAAAGATTCCTTTTATATTCAGCTCTTTAGTTTTGTGACCTTACAAGGAATGCTTGAACCGTTTACTTTGAATAAAAGCAGAATATTTGTAGAAAAAAGCAGGCGTAGAGTGGTATTTATTTTGTCGTCGGAAATATTATACTGTTGACACGTAATAAGCAACAATGTACGACCGTTTTGTTTTATTATTCGTGTGCGCGTTCGTGTAATATACATAATTGTGTGATAACATTCTTCAAATGCCTACAACTTACAAGTTTATTACTATTATCATGAACTATTTTAATCCTAAAAGCGAGTGTTTTGATAACGATATTTATTCAGCGGTTACTTGCCTTATTTGAATAATAAACTCTTGGAATTTGTTCAGACATTGTTTTTGATATTAAAAGAGAAATTGTTCTACTTTATAGCTGGAGGAATTGATTATTAATGCTCAGTCTTTCATTTCACTGATTTATTTTTATCATAATTATCTTTTTGTTAAATATAGTTTATGTTCTTAGTTAAGATTTACATCGATCTTGTAATGATAAATCGGGCATAAAATATACAAATTATATACATTTTTGAGCACAGATCATAATATACTACTATAGATAAGAAACTTCCATGTTACGCACTGGGACTGTGTTTTGCGCCATCTGAGTAGTGGAAGTCAAACTAAAGTCATGTATATAGGCAACCCGGTATGCATATTTAGACAGCTTGTAATTTTGATTATTATTTTATATTTATTTAAACTACATAAAATAAAAACTCATTATTACAATATAAGTATTTATTAAAATATTCTCCTGTATACAATTTATTTATAATTTGAACTGTTTCAATCGCAGTTTTATCCAACACTTGTGAACTAGAAATATATTATGACTTCCTCATCTAAATATGATTTATTATATGATCATTTACTTACCACTAGCAGTGTAGTTTTTTATACAACAATTGATATATAGTTATAGTTGATGACATTATTTATATGAAATTAGCTCACAAATAAAAATTAATTGGATATCTTGACAGATAAACAAATCTGAAATACATACAAATGACAACTACAGGAACAATCTAGTAACCAATGATTGCCGATATTGTAGTTATCTAAAATGGATGTCTTCACATAAAGACTATTAGCGCCATTCCTTAGGTGGAAGTCTAACTATAAACACAGTCCCATGGTTACCTATATAACTTTCCGCTGCCTGATTTTTGAGTACTAAATACAAACATTTTATATTACTAATAGCAAGTTGCACCGCCAAAAGTAAAATTGTAGACTTGGTTTAAATAGATAAAAGCAAAAATAAATGACATTGTTATCAATCGATTTATTTTTGTTTAATTGACACATTTTAAGTAACCCAGAACTGATCTTGAACTGACCCTACTGCCCCAGCTATTTTAGCGGGTTGACAGATTGAACCCATTTGCTATTCCTTTCTAATCAACTTGTGTTCCTTGTTATCCGTGGCGGCATCGCGATTTGTAATAGTATAGAGAGGTTAGAAGCTATTTTTATGAAAAACGTAAGTAATTTTATAATAATTTTCTGAAAAAATATACAAAACTATTATTTATGCAGGTGATGGAAGAGAAATATGCAGTATGTGTTTCTTGCAATATAGTAGTCACAGAGGATAATATTATGACAGATAATTGCGACTCTGAAATAAATTATTTTGATACTGCTGATGACAAAATTATAAAAAAATTAACAGACTCTGACGTTATTTGCTTTTTGACTACATATAAAAAATATAAATATGACTTAAAACATTCAATTAAAAGCGCAATTTAACACACAAACAAAACTAAAGATATGTCGCTTCGAATATGCATTCAGATTTTAAATTTGCCGCTAATGTTTACAACTGACACTTGAGATGCATCATTTATTTGGAAGTAACACGAGTTAGTTCCAAGCTCAGACAAAACATTACTAGACAAATTCTGTCGTATTCAAGTCAATGCAGTGTTGTGAAGCAGAAAGAGTTGGAGTAACTTGTGGGTGAGGCGGGTGCGCGGCAAGGAGCGAGTACACTTTGATGTTATGCAAGTTGCAAACATTTGTGTAATTATTTTTATATTGAATTACTTACTTTTCATACATCAAAGTAAAGGTTAGTTTTTGACATATTAAGTGTTTTGTATACGCACTTTTGTATTTAAATAAATAAAATGCTCGCGTCTGATAACTGTCATCAACATAAATGCAACCTGCATAACATCAACTTGTACTAGCTCTTTGCCGCGCACCTGTCTCACCAAGTTATTCTAACCCTTTCTACTTCACAACAAACGCCGTTGTTCTCCGTCTAGTAATGTTTTGTCTGAGGTTCCAAGTCAGTTTAGGGTTGAACCCAAAGTTCTCAAACAAATACGGCCATTATATACTGTCTGTTCCTGTTCAATTTGATGTACTTACTATTTTATAGTGAATTTAGCGTTTTTCGTTTGTTGAAACTATCAAAATTTCAATGCTTTTTGTAATTGGAAAAATTCAAACAAAGTTTTTTCTACAATATTTTAGAAGCTACACTGGAAATACTTTAAAATATTTGACCCACAGTACCAGCCAATGATGCTTACAAATATCTGTCAAGATATTTTCTTTGATATCTAAAGAAAAGTTCGTGAAATGATTTCGGTTATTCAGCATGTGAATGCGGTCAAGTTACCTCGTTTATTCCCGATCCGAAGCTATGATAACACCGCAGCTCTCGAGTTCGTGCTTATATTTCCTCGCAAGTTCCTTGGATTCCCCACAACTCTACACCCTACCTGAATATCGATCTAATATTTTTATATAAATAAGCAACTGGGAAACTTTGCTTGTTAGTGTAGTTCCCTAACTTTCGAGGCCTCGAATCGTCCACACCAAATTACTTCATCACCACCGCCTGTAGTCTACGCAAACTTCGAGAATCTTGCATTCTTTATTTGGTTATTTTCTCATTATCGCCTGCTCATATTTTTCAGTTTGGTTAGCTTACTTGAAGTACTAGTATTGAACAAAGTTCAACGGAATTCTGGCCCACGAAAACTGCGACATGGGCTATTGACATGGGAAATGAGTTTTCCGTTACCATTACTTTCCTAAATACTTTATAGCATCCAAAAAAATTTTCACATTTCTTTTTATTTATTTGATTATAGCTAAAATTAATTTAAAAAGTTGGCAAAATATTATTAATATTAATATTATTTACATAGTCAAGTGGAACAAATGCAAACAAATGAATGTACTGCAGTATTAGAGTTATTAAATAAGAATGCGCTCATAATAGCATAAATTACAATTACGACAAAGATACAGTTTACTACTAATCTAATAACTAAGTACTTAAAAATAAATAAAAATGAATGATAATAGAAATATTATTTACAATAAAGAAGGGAATAAATCTATAATTAATTAATATTATACTAAGGGCCAATTTTTCAATCACCGATTAATGTTAATTATGATTAAATAATAATAGGAACTATGGTGTCCATTATTATTTAATCATGATTAACATTAATCGAAAGTAAACCGATGATTGAAAAACTGGCCCTTAAAGAACTAATTTCCAGTAAGAAAAACTTACACTGTTAATCTATTGTATCTAAAAGTTAGACAATAATTTAAATAATAACAATAATTACAACTAACGACAATATGGAACTACATGCTACCTATAGAAATTAATAAAAAAATCACTACTAACAAACACAAAATAAAAGAAAAAGTAAAGAAATACAAAAACTTTTACTCTACAACTTTTATATAAATTATGTAGTAATCATGGGGTAGATGGCTCAGTGGTATCGACTTGGACTGTGTATTAGAGAACCGGGGTTCGATACACTGCCGACAAACAATTTTCACCACATTAAAATTACCTCTGTGGCTCTATCATCACTAATATCTTTAGAGGCCGTGATTTGACGAGTGGTAACCGCACTTCGCGCGCATAAATATATCACTTATCGAGATTTGCTACGGCAGAGTACTACAGCCAGTGTGGGAATCGAACCAGGGTTCTCAGGATCCACAGGCCGACTTGATACCACTGAGCTAGCTACCCCATCGGCGCGAAAAATCGCAAAAGTACAGCTCGAGTTTAGTGATAAAAATAACTATAAACCAACTAAGCTACGATCGCCATCTGATTAAAAAATCTAATTTTATTCTATCTATTTCAAGTTTCCAGTTTCTATTTTATTAATTATTATCTTCTTCTTTTTCAGGGTTTGGATAGTGTGAGTTCAACCGGAGCCCTCCGCTCACTCGACATTCACGCACCGCGTATAGACAGCTACCGTTTCTCGATGGCGAACCTGGAGGATTCGCAAGACGTAGACCTGGACGCCATCCTCGGCGAGCTTTGCGCGCTGGAGACGCAGTGCGACAGGGAGATCGACCGCGCGCAAGCCAACAAGCGGATATCCGGTCAGTATTCCAACAGACAGCGACGTGCAGATCGATATGGGAAACAAATGGACATGTTTACTGTACTATTGTAATTCCGTCCTGTCGTAATAGAAAGAGAAATAAACAGATTCATGAGTTGGAATGTAACTTCGAGGAGAAAATACACAACTGAATGTCACTTGTCTAGCTACGAGTTTTATTTTAGTGGAACATATTATTTATCTACCATTATTTAAATAACAGATTTAATAGTCTATCATATATTTAAATAAGACGAGAACTGGACTAAATTAATCGTTTTAATTACTGACGCTATTATTGCAGATTACAA
The DNA here is from genome assembly GCA_911728475.2 of Pterostichus madidus. Taxonomy (NCBI): domain Eukaryota; kingdom Metazoa; phylum Arthropoda; class Insecta; order Coleoptera; family Carabidae; genus Pterostichus; species Pterostichus madidus. The sequence continues at coordinate 29,642,373 of OU452313.1, read as the reverse complement.
ATTAATAAGATAATTATTCATTAGTTGCAAAGTTTAGATATTAATTAATTATTATATTAATATTCTTTGTTCATAATTTTTAGCTTAGAATCTACATAAATATAATTGAGATACACAGGCGTACTTTGGCCTAGGCTAAAGAGGCAATAGCCTAGGGCCCAAAAATTTTAGGGCCCGGATTCAAGCTTTTAGTTTAAATAATAGAAATATATATACAGGATGGTGACCGCGATTCTCGAACATGGGTATTTAACATGTAAAATCATAATTTTATAATTTCCTGCTTCCCTAATTATTATAAACAAGACAGCTTCAAATAAAAGTTTTAGGAGATACAATTCTGCATCTAATCCGATAAACAAAATTAATTTTGCATGCTTCGTAAAGGCACAAATTAGATCTGAAAATAACGAAAATAGCCTCAAAACTATCGATAGTCATGGAATTGAAACAAAATTAAACAAATGTTTGACGTTTGACCTATCAAAATAATTTCTTTATTTATTATGTCATAATTTTGACACATAAAACGTTAGAGATTTGTTAATTTTGTTTCAATTTCATGGCTATCGATAATTTCGTTATTTTCAGATCTAATTTGTGCTGAAGCATGTAAAATTATTATTGTTTATTGGATTAGATGCAGAATTTTTTGTCCTAAAGGGCCCGAAGTAAATATTTTGCCTAGGGTCCAATATATTTTAAATCCGCTTCTGTTGAGATAGTATTAAATAAATAAATATATCATCACGCCTTCTACCCATTACTGGGTGTGGCACTCTGCCGAAGCAGATCTCGGTAATTGATATATTTTGCGCGTGAAATGCGGTTACCAGTCGTCAAATCACGGCCTCCAAAGATGTTAGTGGTGGAGGAGCCACAGGGGTAGATTTTGAAATTATGAAAATTGTTGGTTGCCTGTGGGAATCGAACCAGGGTTCTCAGGATCCACAGGCCGACTTCATACCACTGAGCTAGCCACCCCATATAGTAATTAATAATTCGTAGAAATCGAATAGTAAACTTATGAAGTGAACAAGTTGTTTTTTCCAACTAAAACTAAATATAAAAAATGCCGCCCCAAAATATGTGCCGCCCGGTGCGGACCGCACTCCCCTCCCCCGCAGGTACGCCACTACATTACAATATCGATCGATTACAGATAATAATAAAATTATGGAATTGCCTTTTTGTGTTGTTACTATTTAATAGCTTTTTCTTCTGTAATACATAAAATTTAAAAATGAAAGTGTACCTCACAAAATTTTGTAAAATACGTATTTTTTATGTCATATTTACGATATTTTTAAATTTACATTACAAGTAAATTTAGACCAATAATAATTGATTCGTTATGAAAAAGATTGAAAATGAATCAAAAAGTTTTTTTTTTCTCTTTCACCTGTCTACATTCCGACTACTACAAATTTTTAAGCAATAACAGTAGAAATGAAAACTTATTTAGAATCAAATTAAACTTAGTAAGACGACAACAAACAAAATACGTTATATTCTAATTCAAAACATAAAAAAAAACCTCATTTAATTCACATTCTACTATAAACACAAATTTTCCACATTAACACTCCGACCACATATTAACAAAACTCCCAATAACTACTCTACCAGTATTCCAAGAACGTTTTTTCTTTATAGCCGAACAAAAACAAACACAACATCAAAGCCGGACTCACACGCGCTCATCTTCAGAAGGCAACCGTCTGAAGCTGGACCCCGGCGAAAGCGACCTCATGCTGAAATCAGATGGTTCCGTGCGGACTGATTCCCCTGACAATGACTCCGCCTTCAGTGACACCGTCTCCATGCTGTCCAGCGAGAGCTCTGCCTCGAGTGGGGCCTCAGGGACTAAGCCCCAGGGGCTTCATTTACAGCTTGGGACACATGGATCTCAGGTGAGAAAGAAGTAGTAACACTTGGAAGAACAATTTGTTATAAATGGCAAGAGCATTTTCATTGGTTCAATTTTATTAAAAAAAGTTTTGATTACATATAATAAATAAATAAAAATGTGAAATGAACGTAAATTTTTGAAAAAAAGTTCGGTAGATGCCGATATTTAAACCTGATAACTTGCAATTTTGCTCAGATGCTAAGACAAAGATTAATAACATGCTCAGGCTCAAAATCGCTAATTTCACTCGTGGTACATACAATATATTATGCACAACAAAAGAATATTTAATTCAAAAGATTAAAGCATATATTAAAATGACATTTTGCAAAATCAAGTATTCACAATAAACAAAAATTGTCGTTTTGTTTATGTATCCATAGAAAATTATTTTATTATGGCCCTCGAAAAATAGTATTTAAGCCCGCTTTTCATAACTAAAACACATGAATTTCGACCCGGTTGTGCATAATAGTTATTTATGTACTAAGGGTGAAAACTGACGTTTCTGGCCCGTGGTGTTGTAACATGCTCAGGGTCAGAAACACTAATTTCACGCTTGGTACAAACAATATTTTATGCACAACAAAATAACATTTAATTATATGTTCAAAAGATTAAAATATGTAAATAGGTTATATATCAAAACGACATTTTGCAGAATCAAGTATTCGCTTTAAACAAAAATTGTCATTTTATTTATGTATCCATAGGAATGATTTCTTTTTGGCCCATGGTCCAAAAAGAAGTGCTTAAGCCCGCTTTTTAGGGCATAAATTTTTTTTTTTCATTTATTACATTATAAAAATTAATAGTACCAATAATCAGGATACATAGAAGTTTTAAGTAATATTAAAATTTTAAAAAGTTGAACAAACTTTTTCTGTACTCTTTGAAAATGTAAAGTATAAAATAATAAAAAATACTTTTTCATTTAAGTAGGACAAAATATTGTATTTAAATAACAAAATAACAACTGTGTAACTGATAATTATATATTGTGATAATCGAGGTTTTAATTATTGGATTTAATACTAAACAGTAACACAAAAGCATCTAGTTCATGAAAACGTCAGTAAAACTTATATTCTGCTCTACTAATAATAAGAATTATAAGTTTATGTAAGCTCAAAATTAATAAATACGAATAGGTATATAAGAAAACTTTTAAATTTGCATATGTGCATATTATTATATTTAACATTTTAAATTATTCTTCTATTTGAAATGTAAATTTATTTCTGTTATCTTCCAGGATCCGTCCGGCAGGGCGAAAGCAGAAAAAATCCGCATGGCATTAGAGAAGATGAAAGAAGCATCAGTCAAAAAATTATTCATCAAAGCATTCACAGTAGACGGCTCAACAAAATCATTATTAGTCGACGAAAAAATGGTTTGCGGATACGTAACTAGACTTCTCGCAGACAAGAATCACGTCCAAATGGATCCAAAATGGGCCATGGTAGAGTACATACCAGATTTGTACATGGAAAGAGTTTATGAAGATCACGAACTCCTGGTAGAGAATTTAATGCTGTGGACACGAGATTCCAAAAATAAGTTACTGTTCGTTGAACGGCCAGATAAGACACAGTTGTTCACCCAACCAGAACGATTCTTATTATCACAGACTGATAAAGGCGGCGGGATGAATGATTATGATGAACACGCAAGAAACATGCTTCTTGATGAATTCTTCTCTGCGAGCACCAACAGCATCCCCGAAGTTGAGGGTCCGTTGTATTTAAAATCCGAGTCGAAGAAAGGATGGAAAAAATACCATTTTGTTCTTAGAGCTTCTGGTTTATATTATTTCCCAAAAGAAAAATCAAAAACTTCTAGAGATTTAATTTGTCTTGCTAAATTTGATGTCAATCATGTTTATTATGGTTTGGGTTGGAAAAAGAAGTATAAAGCACCGACCGATTATTGTTTTGCTATCAAACATCCAGTTATGCAAGATCCGAAGTCAACGAAATATATTAAATTCTTATGCGCTGAAGATTCTGCTGCGTTGGAGCGATGGATGGTTGCAATGCGAATCGCAAAGGTAAATTCACGTTTGTAAAATAAATAAAGAGCATATTAATAAATGTTTTGTTTTACAGCACGGACGCCAGTTAATGGAGAACTACAGATTATTAATGGATGAACTAGCTCAAGAAGATTTGGACAAACTGGCTCACGCAAGGTCGTGTTCTGTAAGTTCCATCGCGGTCCCGCATCTTGGGAATCAGTCTGTGGCTAGCACACCCACACAAGGCATCTATACAGCTCCCAGTGATAGTTCGGGACGACACAGCCGAGCCAGCAGCTCTAGTTCCAGTGGATGTATGTCTGATGGCGCTCCGTCAAGTTGCGAAAATGCTTTTGACTCAGAATTTCCCATGGGTAAGCAAACTTGAAACACAACTTTAAAAAACTTATGATAGAAGTTCTATAAAATAGTATTAAATTTTTATTGAACTATTTTTCTTTTATAGGAACGATAAAACGAAAACCGTCTATGAAACCGAGTTTACCGTTGACAAGTATTACCAGACAATTGAAAGAAGTTGGAGAGACGAGAGATTCAGAATGCGATTCTTCGCCTACAATAACTTGTTCTAGTCCTGGAGCGTACACCAACTCTGGTAAGAAATCTACTAAAACACAAAATAGATCTTTACTGTTCGAAAGAAATATTAAATTATTTATTTTTCTGAAGGTACTCTAACGAGGCGCCACAGCAGAAGGAAATCGAATAGCACAGATGAAGGATCAAATTCCGGAACTTTGAAACGACATCATAAGAACAGGGGATCTCAAGACTCGATGGGTAATCGAAGCGGAGGAAGTACTCCATTAAGCGGAACTCCAGTTAGAGAACGCGCAAGTCCATTTGGAGAGAGACAAACACCTAGTGTCACCAGTAGCCCGGTTACCAGTCCGAAATCGTTGCCTAGCCCCATTGGCAACTCCAATATGCCTTCTTGCATGGTAAGAGGAAATATTTAATGCTACATCTCTTCTTCTATTTCCTGAATATCTCAAAAGACAAGTTTTGATATATTTCTTTATTTTTATAGACTGATTCAATAACTTCACTGCCACCACTGCCCGATTCGACGGGAGAGATCTCGGAGACTGATAGCTACCCGCTACCACCACCGCCGCCGGAGATGTTTCGGTCTACGTTGTCGCTAGATTCGCTGCCGCCGCCACCAGCACCTGGCGAATTACCCATGTATTCTGGGGCGGAGCTCACGGGATCACAGCTCTCTCTCATGTCGCTGCCACCGCCACCAGGTTCACCTGGAGACTCCAGCACAATTAAGAGGAGGGCCAAGGTTTCCACTCCTACCAATATGCTCAGTCCAGACAGGTAGAAGAATTTGATTAGTTATTTTATCACTGCGTTTTTGGAAATATTACCGCACTAGTGCTTTAATAAAGTACTCATCGCGCTCAAAATGATAGGAAAACTGAATTAAACGATGTTTTTCAGTATTTGAGCAACTAGTAATTACTTAATTTCATTTGACTATTATTTTATTTATTTGATTTATTTTTACATAGTTTTATTTTTGGAGACAACGAGATTTGAACTCGATAATTTTTGCTAGGTAGACACAAGTTTTAGTCGTTCGACTATGACTGTCTGGAAATTGTTACGATAATGAATACGGTTTAAATTTAAATTTATAACATTTCTAATAAATGAGTAACGCTAGTACCTAGTACGTGTTTTGGATATTTATAATAGATGTGTTCTCAGAATTTTAATCCAATATAATTATTTTTACACTCCTTAGCTACTATTAGTAAACTGGCATGTGCACATTCTCCGAAATTTTCGCTGAAATAAAGTATTTCACTGAACTGTAACACATTTAGAAACAAGCAATATTTCCTAAAATTCTGCTTCCAAGTAAACATGATTATTTATCAGCAATTTTCCGTGTTTTCAGGACACCTACGCAGTCGCTATCTCCCGACGCAACTCCTACACACTCACGGCTCAACACCCCGTGCTTCAGCCCACCGCCAGGATCGGACTCGAACTGCAGCACTCCTACGCACATCAACCCTCCGGTGTGCTACAGCCCACCGCCCGCGCAGCCCCAGCTCGCTAGCCCCGCCAATGGTCAACCGATTTACGCTACCAACGGTCAACCTGGTTATGCCACGCACACCACTTATGCTTCATCCCCCCTGCCACCCGCCTACGTTAACCCACCCGCCTACAACCGACAGAGCTCCACTCTGCCCAGCGAAAGAATCTCCCAAGGCGGATTGAGATCTTCCCTCAGACAACAGTCTTCACTGCCCCGACAAACGTCGGTCAATAGCGTCAGTAGCAGTAATAGTTCTAGTTCAGGAAATACCATCTACGCGCTTCCATATTTAGCTGAACTTCAAGCAAAGAACTCTCCTGTAATGCCACGTAAAGTTGTTAACTTTCAGGATCCACCGACTAGTCCCAAGAAAACTGGAAAGAAGATTAGTTTTAATTTAATCCCGCAAGAAGCTCCTGCTTTGCCCAAGAAACCGCAGCCTCCGAAACGGTCGGAAAATACTAAACTGACTAGTCCTAAAAAACTAGCGAATTCAAATTCTGCTCCGCCGACTGATTTCTTGAAAGATCTCCAAAGAGTGATGCGTAAGAAGTGGCAGGTTGCGCAGAAGTGTAAATTGGAGCCCTCGACTACTCCTCATGAAGTGTTAGGGTTTAGAGATCCTCCTCCTCCAGTTGCTGATTACAAAGAGACGAATGTTGCTAATTGGGTTCAGGATCACTATGGTAGGGATAATTTGTATGAGAATATTTATCGTAATAATCCAGATTCAGTTGTGGAGTATGCTACTAGTCCCGTTCACGCACGGCATGATTACAAAGCTGCTGATCATCTACGGTCGAAGAGGCCGCCGCCCCCGCCGCCCAAGCGGAGCGAGACCACGCAGCTGACGACTCCGAAGATGCACTGATGCATGATTATTTAAGTGCAGCAGTAAAACAATTATTGCTACTGCGCGGTTCTTCGTTGTTCGTGAGACACTGCCTATGATATTCTACCCGGCAAAATAAAGCCATTGTGATTTTAAAATAGGCAGGATCTAGGTGTGCCATGCTTTTATTACATATTGTTATAATTATAACTGATCAACTGATTTTGTAATGTATGTAAGTATGATGTATGAAATTGTTTTTTGTGTGTTTTTCATTTTAATAAGTAATAACACCTCCGTTTTATTTTTTAAAAATGTCCTTAATTTCTTCTGTATGAAATAAGAATAGTTTTATGTTTTTGTTTTGTAGAGATGATTTTAAAAGGGTCATTTGAAAAAATAAACATTTTTTTATGTACAAATTTTAGTTATAGTTGCTCAGTGAGCATTTTTACGTTGAATGAAAAAAACATGAAATTATAATGTCAAATGGTGCTTAACTTAGTTGTAATTATTAGATAATATTAAATTAGAATAAATTGGTATAATATATAATTAAAAAAAAAATAAATCCAGATCATTTAGTCAAGTTACTGAAAATAAAATTGAATTTGAAAAAATCTGGATGCCTAAATCGAAAATTGAAATTCGAACCATTGAAATTTCTTATGACAGGGTTCTAGAAAATTAATGAAAGAGTAAAAGAATAATACGTTCGGTTCATTTTGTCTTACTGAGAGAATCCATTAATTACTTAGAGATGTACAAAATGTTTTACTTTTGACGAATATAAAAGCTAACTTTAACTAAAGCTAAGAAGGCTTTTGACAGCTTTTTATCCTAAGCAATTTCTGCTTTCTTGATATCTATTAAGTTGAATCGTTTGTTTTTAGTGAAATATTTTGTAGATCTCTTTCAATATAATTATTTAAAGAATTTAAATGTTAATAGAATGTAGCAATGTAACCGTTATGACAAGTACTACCTACTATCGTGTCTATGTATAAATATTACTACTATAATTAATGAATTAATTAATGACTAATATTAACGATGCACTTTTGTTTGTAACATACAATCGAGATCTCTTACTACCATTGCCATGCGGTAACAATTTTATACTTATTTGATAATTTTTATATGGAAACTATTAGGTGTGTATATTGTAACTTGCAAGTATGGTAAAATGAAATTGAATTTATATCATGGTTAATATTATAAAAGTTATATTTAATTAGAATGAGTTTAAGCATTCTAACGTATTGTACATATTATAGTGTCGAAAGATTATGTTTGAATTATATATGAAAAAATTTATCGGTAGGATTATAATTATTTATAGATTTTATTCTGAAACACGTATGATAGTCATGAGACTTTGAATTCTGACTTTTTTGCAATTTTTATTACTTATATGACTGTCGAATTTGGTATACCAGCATTTTTTCTATATAATATATATTATACTATGGTTGTTATATCATAATAGTATAATAATAAAACAATTAAATCTATAAACTAACTATTTATTTACCCGCTCTACTTATATTTATTATTTTTAAATAAATAGATTTCAGCGCCATCTGATTAGTTGTGATTTGTGTTTTGTGAGTGGCAGGTGGTTCCTGATTTCTCTAACAGGAAATATTGGTAAGTAAAATTTAAATTACATTTTTTACAACATCAATAATAAGAATTGATATAATTGATGCGTGGCATCATAAATCAGTAAAAATTGTAGCAAATTTATTTAAAATGATTCGAGATATACAAGATAGGTTATATTTATATGACAAGTGTAAGAAAATATAGTAATTAATTGCATAATTGTACAAATTACGGAACAAATATTTCGGAATCTCGTTGAAACTGGCGCTAGATAAAGATAGCAAATACTTTATATATCGATCTCTCTCAGTTGGTTCTGCTACGAAACAGTTCAGCTAGTTTCCAATAGATGGCAGCACAAGGCTGTTTAGTTCAAATGTTTACTAGACAATTTGATCATGTAATATTTTTTTAATAATTACTATTAAATCATAGAATTACATTGTTTTTACCTAATTAAATTTGTAAAATGGACAATTATAATTATTTAAATGTCAATATAATAATAACATTTGCATTTTATAAAACATTGCTATTCGTATAGTCGTAATACATATTTATTTTTAATACATATTCATGAATCATCCCTTAGTCTACAGCTCTTCAATTATTATGATTATCAACCCTGCTGCTAGATTCATAGTCGCGCATTATTCTAATAAAATTCGGCGGCGCAAGGCAGTAATTAATTGATCGGGTGGTTATTCACTCTATCGGTTAAACACGTATCGTATAATTACGTGTGGTCTCCTCATGATACCAGCGGTTATTATAGTTGGACCAGGTTGCAAGTGGTTATTAGGCGCCGGCTAGACTGATTCAATGTCTTTATGTCTTACCTGCGGCTCTAATAAGATTGCTTGTGGCTGTGGCAGTGGTTGCTTGTTGCTTGTTGGTTCAAATGCTAACGCAAGAGACGAATTTCTTAGAAATTGGTTCAAGAACTTTACACAAATTTAGTGGTGGACGTAAAACAATACTCATTTGAAGTTTATCTTCTTTTTAGTTCTGGATAAGTGATAAGTGATAATTCAAATATTTTATATGAATTTTTTGGAATATTACATTTTTTTTTGCTTGTTGGTAAAATTGTAATTAAAGGTTACGTGCATGATCAAAGTTTGTTTCAGAATGAGAAATAAACAAATAAAAAAAATATATATATCATCACGCCGTCTACCCATTCTGTTGACGGCTCCTCGAATCTTGAATCCATCTGAACACAAACAGAAATTACAAATTAACCTTATCTGTGGTGACAATAAACAAGAATGACAAATTAAACTTATGGTAGTACTAGCGTGAAAAAGATTTTTGCAGATCCGAATGAAATTTGGCGCAGGTAAACATTGGATAGTCATAAGCATCCTGTTCAAATATGAAACACATTCATCGTCTGTGAACAAATATATTCGCTTGTAAAGTTGAGTTCTTATACACGGGGCTTATGGCGATCATCACTCAGAATCGCACATATTTGGTTTGTGTACCTCTAAAATTTTGCAGTTTCATTTGAAAAACTAGTATGATATTCTAGAACTATCCATGTATATTGTATCAAAAGGAAAAAGTTTTTTATCGTTTAATAATGGATCTATAGCCATACAAAGCCTTGTTTTTAACGAAAAATTAAGAATCCCAATTTATAATGGTAACACTACACGGTTGTATGGTATTTTAAAATACACTAGACCAACAACCTGTTAACAATTCATGATATTCAAATCATAATAGGTATAAAATACTTATTTTATTCAATTTTTATATTTTTTTGAGCGCCAGTTTCGCCACTCGACAACCGATGGCGCCACCGTCACACTAGTACTACCTTAAGATAAAGCCTAACTATTATCGTATTTAGTCAATATATTCTTGTAATCTATAAATTTATTAATTTAATTACTTTACGCTACAAAACAGAAACTTAATCTCAATTAAAAGATTACAGCTCATAAATAAAAAAATAAATAAATATATCATCACGCCTTCTACCCATTACTGCGAGTGGCACTCCGCCGAAGCAGATCTCGGTAAGTGATATATGTTTGCGCGTGAAGTGCGGTTACCAATCGTCAAATCACGGCCCCCAAAGATGTTAGTGGTGGAGGAGCCACAGGGGTAGCTTTTGAAATTATGAAAATTGTTTGTCGCCTTTGGGAATCGAACCAGGGTTCTGAGGATCCACAGGCCGACTTCATACCACTGAGCTAGAAATAAACGAGCTTATATAAAAGAATGAAAGTGACATGTTAGGAATGTTAGCGAAGATTAATCTGATGAATGTTCATGCTTCAAAGGTTCGTGCTACTCCATTTGTTGGGGTATAGCATGATGTTATGTATGTATCGGTTAAACATTTTTAGAGATAAATTGTATTCAAACTTATGTGTTGTTACAATAATTATCATTTCATATTTTCATAATACTGTTTATCACCGAGTTTATTATTTCGTTCAAATATGGGGTTATTTACCCTGCTATTTGCAGACCGGATTTATTGCTGAAAATTATTTGTTTGGTTCACTTTTTTGTCTCTGCTAACCGTCTTTTTTGAAAAGGACAATCCTGTTTGGAGCACTTTCTACCCTTGTCTTTTTTGAAATTGAAAAAGAACATCATTTGTCCTTTTTTCAAGAAAAATATGACTTATAAATTTTTTAATTAACATTTTGCTTTTACAAATGTATAAATGAATGAAAATAAAAAACTGGAAGATGCTTTTACATTAATTTTTCTGCGAGCGTACGAAAAGTTACTCATTATGTACTTGCAAATGGAGATTATTTATCGCGCAACATTTTGCCACAGTTAGTTGGTTCAAAACCAATTTAATTATGCAACCTAAGATGAAGTACAAAATAAATTATTCTGATATTTAAAATTTTATTAGTATAGTTATAAATAAATAAATATAAATATAACATCACACTTTCTTCTAACCATTACTGGGTGTGGTACTCTGCTGTATCATATCTATATATATATTGCGCGTGAAGTGCGGTTACCAGCCGTCAGATCACGGCTCCCAAAGATGTTAGTGGAGGCGGAGCTACAGAGGTAGTTTTAAAATGATGAAAATTGTTTGTTATATAATTAGTTACATAAAACTCAATTGTAGAAATACGTGTAAAGTGTATACAACTCATTTTTAAAAAAGTCTTCCATTGCACTTATGGGTTTTCCACTCTGCAATAAAGTGGCACTTTTAACACTTGTTTCATAAATAACTATTAATATTTTATTTAATTAGTCTTTAATGAGAAATTAGAATATTTGTTTAGGTTTTTTTTTTGTGGTCCAGAAGATTCTTGGAAATAAATTATATCTTTTTAAATTAGTTTTTTTTTTTTCATAATTATTTGTATTTAATTTCAGGTAGTGTCCTCTTTTATAAGATTCAGGAGTTGGCAACCCTGCGTACACTTATAAAAAACATAACATTAAATCATGTTATCTACCTTTATAAGTAAAACTGTAAAGTTGCTATATACAAATTTTACTAATATAAAAGTTAACTTTCATAAAAATTAATGAAAATACAAAATAAATAGTACTTAGTTAATAACTTTAAATTTTAATAATAATTATATAATTTTGTAAATTGTCATTCAGCTGCTTGCAGATTTTTATTTTATTTATTATTGCCACTCAACAGGATTCAATCAAATCTCAATTCAATGTAGCTAGTCTTATGATTTAAGATCAGCAAACTTTTTTTTGGACTTCTGAGGTCGTTTTAAATAGATAAATCCAAAACTTTGTATGGTCAAAAATGCAAAGATAATTTATCGCCATGTTTTGATTTTAGCAAAAATGGAAGAGAGAGTAATAGTTTGAAAATCTCGGATTGGCAAACATTCAAAAAGGTCGGTCATTTCATACACACATTATTTTTTATATTTATTTACTCTCATAACTAAATAAATCTCTATGTTTACAACAGTTACAACCAACAATTATTATATCATGCAGGTGGTACTTTTAACAGCGATGTCATTGTTTTGTTTAATTCTCATTTTGTTGCAAAACATAAATAATACGAGAAATATATTTTTAACGAAGTTTGCTTCACTCGTAAATTGCATTATAAACTATCAGATCTCAAATAGTAAAAGTCATTTACAATACAACGAATTACGTTGCAGTAAATATTCAGACTCCCAAACTTCAGAGATCATTTTAAAATAAAATCAAAAATTTGTACACTGTTTTGAAGAACTTTTAAGCCGCTAAAATTTCTCTTGTCTCTTGTATTTGTTACATAAATAAATAGCTATTTTTTTCATCCACTTCAATGTGACACTATTATTTAAACTTTTTTAATAGTAAAAGAACGCTATTTCAGGAATATTATCTATCACTACAACTGTAGTAAAATGATATTTTTGGTCCTAAGACAAAAAATTATGATATGTTCATGGTAACGTAAATCATTTTGTCAATTTGTTTCATTTTAATTTGAATAATGCTGGATTGCATGAAAGATTGATCGGCTCATTAGCAACTAACGGTTCAATAAATTTTAGAAAATCGCTATTGATACTGTTGCTAGATAAACAATTCTTTAACTAAAGAGTTCTTTATTTTTTTCTTGCAACCCAGCATAAATCTGCTAAGTTTTCTAAATAAGTGAGTAAAAAAAAATATTCAATCGGGCTAAAAATACTATTTTAGGTCTCGCAATATTGCTGCATGATCTTTATTACTCAATCCGAAAACTTGTAATTTTAGTCCTAATGAAACAAATTACTATTTTTTCACTTTTTACTTTTTGTGCAACAAATTATTCTAAGGGGCAAGGATTCCAAAAATATAATTGTTCATGCCTTAAAATATATATATAATAATTTTTTATGGGGTAGGTGGCTCAGTAGATTTTAGAATTCGAGTTCGATTTTCACAGGCGACAAACAATTTTCACCACATCAAAATTACCTCTATGGCTTCTCCTCTACTAATATCTTTCTTCTTCTTCTTCTTCAATGGCGCTACAGCCCAAATCGGATCTGGGCCTACCGGGCACACCGAGCCGCAGTTTTTACGCTGCCGTACTACCGGTTTTCGTAGTGGATGTTAACTTTTTTAAGGCATATGTATAAGTGAGTAGCTTATAGCTCCCGAGTATGATTAATACAAGTAACTGTATTTTTTTATTTAACGACAAATCATACTTTGTCGATAGGCGGATTTGAACTGACGAGCCTTGGTTCAGGTGACGTCACAGCATGTTAAGAGATGTGCATTAAGGTAGTACTAGTGTGACGGTGGCGCCATCGGTTGTCGAGTGGCGAAACTAACGCTCAATAAATTTAAAAATTGAATAAAATAAGTGTTTTATACCTAATATGATTTGAATATCATGAATTGTTAACAGGTTGTTGGTCTAGTGAATTTTCAAATACCATACCACCGTGTGGTGTTGCCATTATAAATTGGGATTCTTAATTTTTCGTTAAAAACATGGCTTTGCATGGCCATATATCCATTACTAAACGATAAAAAACTTTCTCCTTCTGATAAAATATACATGCATAGTTCTAGAACATCATACTAGTTTTTCAAATGAAACTGCAAATTTTTAGAGGTACACAAACGAAATATGTGCGATTCTGAGTGATGATCGCCATAAGCCCCGTGTATAAGAACTCAACTTTACAAGCAAATATAAATGTTCACAGACGTTGAATATGTTTCATATTTTAACAGGATGTGTATGACTATCCAATGTTTACGTGCGCCAAATTTCATTCTGATCTGCAAAAAAAAATTTTCACGCTAGTACTACCTTAACACGCTCGACCACCGCGCCTGTTTCTAACAAACATCTTTGGGCCGGTATTTGTCAGCTGGTAATCGCATTTCATGCGCATAAATATATTATTTACCAAAATCTGCTACGACAGAATGCCATACCCAGTAATGGGTAAAAGAAGTGATGCCATATTTATTAATTTATTTAGAGTTTTTGTTTATTAATAATTTTCTCATGAAAATAAAATAAAATTTAGTTATTTAATAATTAAATCAAGTATATTCCTATCGATCTTTTTAGACATAATTCCAGCGATCTTTCATATGAAGATCCTTTCAAAATACAGTTTTAAAGTTAATAAATAACGCTGCAGGCATCTCTAAATTACAAATATCAAAATAAACCATTAACAACTTAACTCTGTCATAAATAACATATTCAATAAAAACCAGGCCATCCAATTAGCAAAACATTAACACATTAAACCAAAATAAAAAGAGTTTATAGCACTCAGTGTACCCATAAACACGAACATAAAACCGCGAACTTAACAGAGAAACAGTTCACAGATCTCGCGAATCTTTACGGCGGGCGCTTCATATCTATGACCTTTCACTTTTACCCCGAGGGGTGGGGCGGGATGGAGACGGATAGATAAGATTTATATCATATTTATCCGCCGTTGCATCGTGCACATGGGGTGCGATATATAGCGGAAGATGCTGAGCGTGCACCCCTCGGGAGGGAATTTAAAAGGGCGCGAGAGACAGAGTGCACTGTGATCTATTATTTGCAGGTTTCGATGTGCGAGTGACAGTTGAAAATGGAGCATCGTGGAATGCGATTTAACTAACGTGTGAATCTGGAGATGTAGCGATGTAACACGTCAATTCAATTTTTAACGAATTTTTTACTTTTATAAAATAAATCATTTTTATATTCTTTGTACTTGAACTGGATTTTAGAACTATAGTCTGTTCGGTGAAAGATTACAGAGTAGTTGAATGGAAAGTATTTTATTTTGATTCCGATTGGCAGAAATGTCAAACTGAAGACATGTTTACATAGCTTCAAAATTTGTGACAGTGCCAGCAATGTACCTATTTGATTGTTTTACAGTTTTTTTTAAATATTGATAAAATAAATAAATAAATATATCATCATGCCTTTTATCCATTACTGGGTGTGGCACTCTGCCGAAGCAGATCTCGGTAATTAATATATTTATGCACGTGAAGTGCAGTTACTAGCTGTCAAATCACGGCCCCCCAAAGATGTTAGAGGTGGGGGAGCCACAGAAGTAATTGTCTTCAATTTGACGTTTTGATCGGCCATTCAGAATTAAATCAAATACATTCTATACCAGTGATGGTCAAACTACGCCCGCGGGCCAGATGCGGCCCTCTGAAATGTTCTATCCGGCCCGCGAGGCATTATTGCTAAACTAACGAATAAAAAAGAATACAGGCTATAAGTAAAATAAATATTTTCCTCTTTTTTCTTCTATTTGTCATTAATATCACAAAAAAACACAAAAATATTTTTAAATGTATCATTTTTATTTTTTGATTAATTATATTGGCCCGCATTTTTTCTTTCCATTGGCCCCCCCTTTAAAAAGTTTGCCCATCACTGTTCTATACAATTACACTATGATTTCTCACCGCTCGGACTTCTCTATTAATTTGTAAAATGAAATAAATAATTCTGCACTATTTAAAATGTATTTATGTATGCAATAAAAAAGGTTTAAAATTAAAGAAAAAGAGAATTTAGAATTTTACCAAAAATTTGAAATGTCATATCGATATCTATTACTGTTTAAATCTTCAAATTTTTAGCAGTAATACTATTTTGCGATATTTTATTGATTCGCTACTGTTTAAACTTTAACAACATTTAAAACCCTAGTATAAACTATAGTTTCAAACAAACGTTTTTGTTGTTTAAATGTGGTTTATGAATCTGTCTGAAAATATAAATAAAATAACGGTTGAGGAATACATTAAAATATAATAGTTATTTGTGTATCAAGAGTGTAAAGTGAATCTTTTTTGCTCATTGCTCATGCTCGGCAATAGAGTGAGAGCAATAAAGATACTTTACGCCTGAGGCACAAACATAATTTTTTCTACGACTTTACTTACTAAAAAATTAAAAAAAATAATATGGGGCTAGTTCAATTCACGTTCCACCAATTTCTGTATTGTATGTAACCATGACGATATCAGAATGCAAGTAAATAATTAAGAAATTCTGTTATCAACAATCATTATTTGTGATAAATTTTCACACATAATTAAAAAATATACTCAAAAATCTGAGAAAATAATGATTGGCGTACCAACTGAAAATTCTAATGAGAATATTACAGAATCTAATTTATCTTCAAATTTATCAAACACCATTTCAAGTTCCGGAATAAATATACAAAACTATCAAAACTGCACTTTCAATTTTAACATCCCTCATCCTCATGAAGTTGGCACTGCTGCTCAGCTGCGTTCAGGTTTAACTTCAAATCATAGCGCAGCAAACTTCATGTATAATATGTATAAAAGTGTAAAAATAAATCTAACCTATATTTTAGATTTTGTAAGTATTGTTTCAATAAATTAAGATTTCAGCAACAATTTATATTTTTCTAAGCGAGCGGTAAAGTATTTTACCGCTTGTGGCTATGGGAGACGCGCGGTAAAGTATTTTATTATTCGTTACTCGGTAACCATCAACTTTACGATGACAACTGAAAGCATAAATGTCAATTTTTCATAGCAGTCATCGAAAAATATATATGTAGGACGTTTCTAGCTCATCGAAACGTCTTAATAATATATTTTATATTTTATTGAATTTCTGAAGCCTTATTTAATTTATATTATCAATCTTTGGATCCTCTCTATTTCTATTAGAATCTGACTGAACGAATTTACCAAAGTATGTCTCATTACTACCACCTAAAAACCTGTGAAAATCTCTTTTTAAAAATAAATTCTCACATTACATCCCTTCCTCAACCTCGCCTTAAACTAATCAACACACCTTAGAACAAAATAAACAAAACATTTTATAACCTATCCCTTTACAATAAAAACTAAAAAAACATCAAAAATAAAAACCACCCTTAGCGCACCGTTACACAATACATTCCCCGCGAAATAAATCTTACAGGCCCTTTTACACTGCAAGGCTAAATTCAACGGTGCATACACACACACATACATCTCAGAGAGAAAGAAAGAGAGAAAGAGAGAGAGAGAGGGTGCTGGTTGAACGAAGAGAGTCTCTCCAGCAGCATCCTTGTCCCCGTAACGCAGTTCGGATGATGTAACGTGTCATTGTTCGCTGGATGATTGATGCGCTGTGTGTAAAGGTGCCACGGCATGAGAAACTCGCCGTGGGGTGGTTCGCCCCCCAAACCCCTGTGATATGTCCCCTGAGAAGATATTTGCCGCCGATGTCTTCTTCTACGGTGAAAGCTTCCCTGATCGGGGAATCTAGGATGGGGGTAATAAATACGATATGGTGTTTATACATATTTTATTTTGGGATATAGCGGCCTAGATTTTCCAATATTATTAGCTTAAGCTTTTTTTGAAGTAATATTATGCGATATTAAAATTAGATAAATTGGTAAACTGACAATGTTAACTATAGCTATACCCACCCAATTAATAATTACAATTAGCAATTACAATTAATAGTCATTGTTTGCCATATGTCAAATAATGTTAGTGTTCACACCGACAAATTAAGACATTAATTTTAATTGTAATTAAGTGAAATATTTGGTAAATTAAAAATTTTTGAATACGTTAGATAAACAGCGTATTTTTATTCGTCGGTAAAAAGTAAAGGGTATTATTTAGGCCTTATTGCTCATAAAACAAAAATGAAAAAAAAACTATTCAAAATTTACAAAATCAAAAATTAAAATCTATATTTGAGTGTCTTTGGTCGACACTACAGTCATTTATGTAATGTATAATAAATAAAATTATAGTTTAATATATAATTATATTTAATTATAGTTTATGGCTAGCTCAGTGGTATGAAGTCGGCCTGTGGATCCTGAGGTCCCTGGTTCAATTCCCACAGGCGACAAATTTTCATAATTTGAAAAAGCTATCCCTGTGGCTCCTCCACCACTAACATGTTTGGGGGCCGTGATTTGACGACTGGTAACCGCACTTCACGCGCAAAATATATCACTTACCGAGATCTGCTTCAGCAGAGTACCACACCCAATAATGGGTAGAAGGCGTGATCATATATTTATTTATTTATTTTATAGTTTAATTATTAGTATAAAAATAACTAGCAAATTAGTGGTACTTAAATGTAAACTTAAGATAAAACACCCTTAGTTTCGCGAATTTTAATATTTTTTTGTTCTATTACCATTTAACATTATATAAAATACAGCCTTAATTTTTTTCTCGAAATATAAAAACTGTATTTATAATCTTCTATCATTACTTAGAATTTTTTTACCGTGTTCATTTAACTGTAGACACTACAATTTTATAAAACTACAGTATTTGGACAATATTAACTAAAATAGTTCAAATAAGAAGAATCAGACATACATAATAGTATTATTAGATTTGTTTTTTTTTTAATTTATGGTTTCTTTTCAAAGTTTTTTACAAATATTATTTCTGATTAATTTACTTATGTTGGCTATTAATTGTTGCAATTTGGTTTTAAATAAATAAAAATAAATATGTACTTGTACTGTAAGTTACCTATTAATGATAAAATTTAAACACAGTAAGTGCAACTTTTATTGCACAGTGGTTGCCATGGTTATATCGGATTTTAATATTTACCTACTGCCCACCGTGAACAGTAAGTAAATATTACATATCAAGGTCCTATTTATCTTGATTACAATTTGACAGCTGTCATTTTTTAAACCTATTTTTCTTTTCCTTCTATTTGTACAAGTATTGTAAAAAATAGCTTATTAACTTCAAACTATAAGTGATTTTTTAGGTGGCGCATTTTTAGAAAATCTCGACCGTTCGAGCCTCGATTTCCCAAACTACATTCTTGACCTAAAAACTGTCACTTACAGTTCATGATACGTAATATACTATTTTACAATACTTGTACTATAACTTACCTATTCATGACAAAATTTAAACACAGTAAGTGCAACTTTTATTGCACAGTGGTTGCCATGGTTATATCAGGACTTTAATATTTACCTACTGCCCACCGTGAACAGTAAGTAAATATTACATATCAAGGTCCTATTTATCTTGATTACAATTTGACAGCTGTCATTTTTTAAACCTATTTTTCTTTTCCTTCTATTTGTACAAGTCTTGTAAAAAATAGCTTACTAACTTCGAACTGTAAGTGATTTTTTTAGGTCGCGAATGCTTAGGAAACCTCGACCCTTCGGGCCTCGATTTTCCAAACTACATTCTTGACCTAAAAACTGTCACTTACAGTTCATTGTACGTAATATACTATTAGAGCTAAATTTTTGATCAAAACAATTATTCATTCCCTTATAAAGTATTTCCCAAATGTATTTGCTATAACGACAATAAAATAAAGGATCATTCAAAAATAAGTACCTTTTTTCAGGAAGAGTTTTAATATTAAAATTTCAACAACGTAATGAACTTAGCATAAAAAATATAGTAAAAGCAAACTCGTATGTGAAATTTTTTAAAACTTGTATTTTAATGTGTCGATTATTAATTAATAAATAAATAATGTTGCATGAAGTTTACAATGGATAAATGTGAAATTAAACATTAATGATTGGCAACAAATTTATTTTACATAAACCAATGATTACTTTACTGTCAGTAAAAAATTGTAATTCACAATAAATTTGTCCAAAATAACAAAGTATGAATACATAACATTTCTAGCAAATTTCTGGTGAGTGTAATGAAGAAAACTTCTAATTACCGATGATTCAAACTATAACAACGCACTTAATTCAAAAAAACTTCGACAGAAATTCTCAACATTCCCATTAATCATTCTTAGGTTCACTAGCATCTACAGTTCAAGTTCACAATATCAAATTAGCGCCAAGTTTTTCATTTCTTCTCCGGCGAATTCTGCATAGTTCGATGTTCATTCTCATACTCAATTCTTCATTCTTCCCTTCGATTTGCGCTGGGTTACAAGTTACAATAAGTAGGGTGAAGGGCGAAGGGCACACATAATGAACAGTGAATCGAATTGAACAGCTAAAAGGAGACATGATATATCAGATCTTAGATGTGATCTAGTTTAGTTTTCTCCTAGGGGTTGGAAGTTTGTTGTGTTGGCAACGGAGCTTTGTTAATTGTAACTGACTTCTGATGTGTGCTTTGTGATATTTTTGATTGTCATCGACATTCATTTATTATGATTTTTTTATTTTGTACAAATTCATGTGAAAATTACAAATGTTCACTTAGATTTGGAATTGCTGATTCTAATTATAATTTTATAATAATTTTTTTCTACAACCGAGCAGAAAATAGACTTTTCCAACTGTCAGTTGAAAGCAGAAAGTTGACATTTTCCGCGGCAAGATCTGTAATGTAAAAGTGTATCATGGATACATGGAAACTGTCGCCGAAATTTCCAAACAGAAAAACTGATAATAGTTATTTATTATACAAGTATTTTATTAGGTATATAAAACACGTACGAAAAATTTAAACACGAGATCGAAAGTCGAGTGTTTAATTTTTCTTGTGTTTTATATACCAATAAAACACAAGTGTAATACAAAATTATATCCACAAGTCATAATTATAGGTATCGAAGAATATGGGTCGTAATGTTTAACGTTGATTCAGTTATACAGTTTCTCAAAATACGGTAGATCATGTAGTGGTTGCTAAGTAACAAGTTGTTTACAGTGTTTTATGGGCCATATAATACAACTGAAATCAGTATAATTATGTCTTTATAATATATGATCTATGGATAAAATAATTTTTAATTATTTTTTAAGATAGGTTAGGTGAAAAAATAGTTATTTGTACGATGTATAGTGAGGTATTTCTTCCCATGAAGCACCTCAGGGAGGAAAAACATTTTACGCACGAAATATATGAGTACATATACTTTTTTCATTAAAGTACCAGAATGTAAAATTTTCTGAAATAAATTATAAACTTAGAGATTATTTTTTGACGTTTCTTAGAACCAATGAAATGCTCCGTTGTGTGTCACGTGTCTGCGTTTAAACCAATACTGTCATTATTATACTGAGAATAAAGCTCTTGTGATTATTCCCAGGAATAATCTCTGTAGGTGCTTTTGTTTGTGACAAATGATAGGTAGTTGTCAAATAATTATTTAAAACTGCCAACGCAAGTAAAATGTGTAAAAAAATCGATTTTGTTCCATTTTCGATACAGAAATACACCAACAAAGTTTGGACATAACTTGCAAGAATACATTAATAAGTAATCAATCGATATTGATCCAGTTCAAAATCTTTTAAGTTGAATGAATCAACCTCAACAGCTAAGTCAAAAAATAATCTAATTAAATATAACTCGAGATTTGGATAAATTAGAAAATAATTCTCCAGTATCTTTCTCAAACTTGTTGCCATTTGGCAATAACCACTCAAGCCCTACGGGCTTTCGTGACTATTGCCTGGCAACAAGTTTTCGAAAGATCTGTCAAATTATTTTCAATTTATTCTCACTCTCTTGTTATATTATTACTGATAATTTATTATTCTCTTGAGTTATCTGGATATCACTAATGTCAAATCATACCGTTGCTTTCCAGTTCCCATGGTTATGACTTTATTACCTTTCCTAGGGAGGAAAAGTATAACTTTTTTCTCTTAATTGAGAGAGAAAAAGTTTTCCGGATAGTTAAAAAAATTCTGTATACAATTGAAGCTATAAGTAAGATTTGTTTTCAAAGTCCAGCTTTGAGCTAAACCGTTGAGTGAAGAGTTACAAACTCCTAACTCAATGCCTAAACATTCTAAGACGTTAAAGGGTCAGCAGGGTCAATATTGCCCGCTGAAATCTCAATAAAAATACCCCTTCCTAATAAGAAAATGAACGGTTAAACGACACACAATAACTCGTACGGTTACTAGGTTACAAGCAATAAAACATGTACTATGTCCTTGACGGTACCCCTTGCATTTAATTTCAAATTAAAATTTATTTGTTACTATAACTGACCCCTCCTTAAAAATACTTGAAGAGGGTCACGGCCGGGCACAGGCTACTAGATAAAAGCTTCCGGGTTAGAACACGACATTATACGGTTTGTTTCTCATTTTAAAAATCGTCCTTTTGTTGATTGTAAACGGTCGAAATACTTGCAGCTAAATAAGAAATAAATTTTCTCACAAAGTTAGGTATGTATTCTATATTTATGTGGTGTAAATAGTCGTTAGAATAACAGGATTCAGTGGACGAAAGTTATTGGTATTTGATGAGTAATAAAATATGATTAAAAAGAAATTGAAATTTTTACGGAGATTCCAGGCATTTTTGTTGAAGGTGATTCATGTTGTGGTAGTAAGGTATCGAAACTATTTGAGATTGATTCTCACGATAATTTTTTGTTATTATTTCCTAATATGAGTGATTGTTTGATTTCTCGAAATTTTAAACCAAATTAACATCATTATTACATCATCATTTTAACAATCTCCAAGTTAAGAGATATGCAAGGTGGTTTTTTGCCTGAGAGAGGATGTGTGGATCAATTGTTTTCTCTTCGTATGATTGTTGAAAAGTCACTTGCTAAGAACAAGAAGGTGTTCTGTGGCTTTCTCGATCTTAAAAAAGCATATGATAGTGTTCATCGTGAGACATTATGGAATGTACTGTTACAGTACGGTATAAATGGTAATTTGTTGGGGGCAATTCGTGCGCTGTACGAAGGTAGTGAGGCTGCGGTGAGAGTTAATGGTAGATTGAGTGATTGGTTTTGTATAGACATTGGCGTGAAACAAGGTTGTGGGATGTCTCCGTGGCTCTTTAATTTGTACATGGATGTATTGTTACGAACGGCGTTGAATGGGGTGGATGGTGTACATATTGGTGGTAGTGTTGTGCCTGCGTTAGCGTATGCGGATGATGTGGTTGTTATGGGTGAATCTGAAGAGCAATTGAGACGAATGATTCTAAATATAAATGAAGTAGGAAAAGATTTAAATTTGTTATTAAATGTCGATAAATGTAAAGTGTTAGTGTTTGAAAAGAGCGATTTGGTGACTGATTGTAATGTTTCGGTGAATGGTGTGAGATTGGGTCAAGTGAATGAGTTTTTATATTTGGGTAGTATGTTTTCAAGGGATGGACGTATTGATTGTGAGATTGAAAGAAGAATATCTGCGGGACGCAAGGTATTGGGTGCTCTGGGAACCTTTGCTCGAAATGTGAATGTATCCAGAGATGCTCGATTGAGTGTGTATAATGGTGTTTTAGTGCCTACATTGATGTATGGTAGTGAATGTTGGGTGTGGATGAAGAAACATGAACGTCGTATAACTGCTGTGGAAATGAGGTATTTGCGGGGTGTGTGTGGTTATACTAGAAGAGATCGTGTCCGGAATACATTGGTGTATGATGAGTGTGAAATTGAGAAGAATGTAGTTAGAAAAGTAGGTATGAGTCAGTTGAGATGGTTTGGGCATGTTGAACGTATGTCGAATGAGAGATTAGTGAAACAGGTATATGTTGGTGAAATTGAGGGTGAAAGATTGCGTGGGCGACCTATGAATAAATGGATGAATATGATAGAAGGATTGTTGCGTGAACGAAAGTTTCCGAGTACGAGGAACAAACGTGCTTGTATGAAAGGAATTATGAATGTGGATGAAGCAAAAGTGGTGTGTCAGGATAGGAACGTTTGGCGAAGATTAATTGCGGAATGAATCTGATGATTTCAGAAAAGCGCAGGGTTTTAGATTTTAGTTTCGTTGTTTAGTAATTTCATTAGAGTGTTTACCTGTAATTGTGTGAAATTCACTTTCAAAAACAAGCGCAGGGACGACACTCCCTTCGTTTCTTATCTTTTTTATTCTTTTCTGATCTTACATTGAGTGTTTAACTGCAATTGTGTGGAATTTACTTCCAAAAACAAGCGTAGAGCGACACTCCCTTCCTTTCTTATCTTTTAATTCGTTTTCAGTTATTACGTAGTGTTTAACTGCAATTGTGTGAAATTCACTTTCAAAAACAAGCGCAGGGCGACGCTCTTTCTTATCTTTTTGTTTCATTTTCAGATACTGCATTGTGTGGTCTTTTCTTTCATATATAAGTGCAGACTATCGCTTTCATCTTTTCTAATCTTGTAGATTCGTTGTTAGTTTCGTTATTAGATTCGTTGTTAGGAGTAAACGTGAGTAATTTGAGATTTTTTTTTTTTTTTTTTTTTTTTTTTTATGCATTCGTTATGTACGTTGAAGAAAGAAAATGAATGGTAAGTGAAAAGGAATGATGTGATTGAAGGTTTGTTGTGTGATAATAATTTCGTGTGTAATAAATGAATGAGTTTATATGGAGTGATCTATGAAAGTGGTTGAAGTGAGGGTGGTATGTTTGAATGAAAATGTTTGACGATGACTGGTTGTTTGATGGGTGTGATGAGTGAATGTTTTATGAGTGATTTTAGGGTTCGTGCTACCCCATTTGTTGGGATATAGCGTGAAGATATGTATGTATGTATGTATGTATGTATTACATCATCATGTCATTTACGATAAGTATCTATATGATTTTCAAGACATCTTGACACATTTGGCAGCAAAAATGTTTAATAGTAGAAATATTTGCCGCTGTAAACATTCCTAAATTATTTTACAGGCAGATTCATAAAACGGATTAGCGCTAACACCGTTTTTAATATTATCTATAACTCTGTTTCGAATTAAGACAGATTCAAGAAATGAATTAAATTTGATGCTAATTAACATTCTTTTTAACTATATTTAAAATAAATTTGTTTCATGCACTGAAAAGAGAGTTAAAAACGAAATAAAAAATGGTGTTTGCGCTAACTCGCTTTATGAATCTGCCTGTTAACGAATAAATATTTATATAATAATGATAGATATTTTTTTGTCATTTTCAACTTCAATAGGGGAACTACTTTGTAATTATTATCATAAAACAATAAGTATGACACAAAAAAATAGAATAAATAAATCAATACGCCTTTTACCCGTTACTGGGTGTGACACTCTGCTGTAGTGCATCCCGATAAGTGATATATTTACGTGGATGAAGTGTGATTATCAATTGTCAAATCAGGGCCTCTAAAGATGTTAGTAATTTAAAAATAAATATGAAATAAATAACTATTTTTGCTTTTGTTTTACTGCCCTGCCAAAGTATTCTAAAGCGAGGTTCCAATTAACGATAGATGAACTAATTTCCTTTTTCATACAAATATGTAAATATAAATATATATATATATATATATATATATATATATATATATATATATCATCACGCCTTCTACCCATTACTGGGTGTGGCACTCTGCCGAAGCAGATCTTGGTAAGTGATATATTTATGCGCGTGAAGTGCGATTACCAGTCGTCAAATCACTGCCTCCAAAGATGTCAGTTGTGGGGGAAGCACAAGGGTAATTTTATTTTGGTGAAAATGAACTTAAATTTTGGATTTGTCAAATTAAGCTACAAAAAATTTTAAATAAACTTTAATATAATTTTGTTACCATTTAGTTTTCGGAAAGTGAATTGAATTAACTTTTTTTTTAAATCGGACAAGCATAAGATAAGCTAATCCAAAATTTAGAATTAACTAAAACTTTTTTTACAATACTTACGCTGGGTTGCCTGAAAGTTCTATCGGTTTATTAGCAACTAACGGTTCAATAAATTTCAGAAAATCGCCATTGATACTGTTGCTAGATAAACAATTCTTTAACTAAAGAGCTCTTTATTTTTATCTTGCAACCCAGCATTATACTGTAAGTTACACATTAATTACAAAATTTAAACATAGTAAGTGCAATTTTGATTGCACAGTGGTTTCCATGGTTATATCAGGACTTTAATATTTAAGCTACATTCACAAATCGAAATTAGTTTTTGTTTTATGCTTTATGTTTTAGTGTGTTTTTAGGTGCCATTCAAAATAGTTTTGCTTTTGTCGATTTTAGTTAGTAGTGACATCTATCATAAATTTTAGAAGATTGGTAATACAGTAAATGCAATTGTCAGATGTGCTAAGTTACACATGCTGTCATATGTTGTTTGTTTACTTTCGTATTTTTTGGAAGAGCAAGTTAAATATTATCATAATAAGAAAGTAGGTATTAAAATCTTGTTTTTATTTTCATTCATTTTGACACTCGAATAAAAACAAACTTAGGTTATCGTCAATGCGAAGAATGATAGAAAGAGACAAGTATATATCACTACATCATTCTACGCTTCGTCCTATTGGTCTATTCCTAAGTATAAAACGTAAAACTAAAACATAAGTTTGGAGTTTGCAAACTTTTGTGTTAAAACCAAAACTAAATACTGAATTCTGAATGGCTGTATAAGATAACATGTCTACAAGGTTATTAAAACAAAAATGAAAAACACAAAACAAAAACTAATTTCGATTTGTGAATGTAGCTTTACTTATTAGGCGTATTCCATTTGCCATTTCGATTAGATCTAATTTACATTTACTGAACCAGATCACTTATTTATTTCGTTGGATTACTTTGCTGACTTTATTTCCAGTACTAGAATTATTAATTATAATTTACTTTGAAGTAATTCACATCAATAAATGCATCAGTTTGTTTAATTAAGTTCATTTAGTCATGTTGTCTAATTTATCTCAACTGATTTAAGTGAACGAAGTGGCAAATGGAATACAGCTATTGTACACCGTGAACAGTAAGTAAATATGACATATCAAGGTCCTGTTTATATTTTGACAATTTGACAGCTGTTAATTTTGAAACCTATTTTTCTTTTCCTTCTATTTGTGCAAGTCTTGTAAAAAAATAGCTTACTAACTTCGAACTGTAAGTGATTTTTCTAGGTCGCGAACGTTTAGGAAACTCTCGACTCTTCGGGCCTTCTTTTCCCAAGCTAAATTCTTGACCTAAAAATTGTCACTTACAGTTCATGGTACGTAATATGCTATTGAGATCTTGGCTGCAAATATTTAGAATATTATTTTTGATAAATAATAGTTATTTATATATTGGAGGAAGGTATTACATTTCTTCTCGAAAATACATTTTCATTTTCCGAGCTAAAGACGAGGGCTATAATGATACTTTCGTCACGATGTACTCGTATACATATAATTTTTTTCATTACCTTATATCAAGTCATACATTAAGATCCTGTTACCATGTACTTAACTTTACTTTATGTTAATATTTTATAATTCAGTTTTATATAAATATTTATAAAAACTTTGTGAAATTAATGACACCATTTAATATTAAATAATGGCAAATTTAGAAAAAGTGTTATGAATCATTCCACTACAAAACTCATGCATATTAAATAACATTTTAATAATCATGTCTTCCTATATCTCCATGACTCACCATTTCCTTCAAATTAATCCCAAAATTAAATACTTCAGCCAACCATCCAACCACGCCTCAAAATTTCACCCATATCCAGAACCAGTCCACTTATTTCTCATTTACCGATTTACCCCATCGTCTGTCGTCCACTTCGGTGGCAACACTTCCCGGTGTTGGGGGCCCTTGTGTGCCGCCCCTAAATCATGTGCGTGACCCCGAGCGGCAGGGGGCCACAGGTCACCAGTGGTCACTGGTCACTGGTCACCGAACGCTAAGCAGTTTCGTACTTCAGGTAGATCTGGTAGATGGTAGTGTGAGGTGAAGGGTGTGTGATGTGATTGTTTCCTGGGTGGGGATGGGTGGTGAATGGGTGTGATGAGACAGTGGAGGTGGTTTTATTTTAAAATTATTTTATCATTTATTTTTGAAACTGCAGAGTAGACAAAATACAGAAGAAATGAAAAAGATGGTTATGAACACGAATAAATTAGAGATGGGAATTATAGTTCATTTAAGTGAATTAGTTCATTCGTTCTCGTTCACCAAAAAGATTAGTTCACTGAACTAGTTCATTAGTTCACCTTCATTCACGAAATTTTTAAGACTATGATGAACGGAATTCGTATTGTATTGTGATTCACGAGCGAGAACAAGTGAACTTTTAGGATCTGGTTCTAGTATAATTTGACAGCAGACAGCAGAAGTAGAGCGGTGATCAAAGCAACGACCACGAACGAACGAAGTATGAAGTAAGCTTAGTAAGCTCCTCTAGTAATTAGTCTCGTTCACTCGTTCACTTGTTCTCCGTTCTCCGCTTTCGATTCGACTTCATCGGCCGTGTCGCCGTGGTGGTGAATCATATTCAAATAGTTCGCAGTGAACTAATCTTTAATAAACTCACGAACTAGTTCGTGTCGTTCACTATAAGGAATAGTTCACATGAACTAGTTCGTTCACGAACTACACACCTCTAGAATAAATGGAAGGAATGGATAAATACTTAACCTTAAATACGACACCCAACTATAAGGTATAAGGAAAATGGAGAAGAAAAGAAGAAGGAAACTGCAGTTATTATTATTAATAGTGTCATATAGAAAGAGTATGTGTATAAGGTTTCTGACTTTGCACAAGTCCAGTCCGCCATCTTGGTATAAGCATAGACGAGACCCAATCTTAACATATAGATATAATAAAGCTTCAATCCGCCATCTTGAAACAAAATGGCCGTCAGCTTTCCTGAAAAGTACTGCACTGATTAAATTCAAATTTAGTATAGGCATAGACGAGAACCAATCTTAACATATAGGTATAATAAAGCTTCACTCCTATGCCATTCGAATTTAAACATTTACAATTTCCGGTACGACTCGCATTTGCAATAACCATCAACAAGGCACAGGGGCAATCGCTACAAGTGTGTGGACTAAATTTTGACAATCCATGCTTCTCACATGGACATCTGTATGTGGCATGCTCACACATCGGAAAACCTGATTTATTCGTGTACGTCCCAAAGAGAAAAACATAAAATATTGTGTGTCCATAAGCACTTCAATAATCAGAATTAAACACAAACACTTTCTTTCTTTGAGTTGCAATGCAACGCATGCCGGGTACTCGCATTAAATTGTAGACCACGCGAACGAAGTCGCGGGTTATAGCTAGCAATTCATAAAAATGAAATAAATAAATTTGGCATCACGTTTTTCACCCATAACTGTGTGTATACTTTGTCGTATTATTTAATTTATTAATTAATTAACTCTTTACATGCAAATAGAACAATAATGGTTCATAAACAATGCTGTCTATTAAGCAGGGAGTTGGCTTTAAATATTTTTTAAAATCAGTTTCAACAATGAAACCAGTTGAATTATTTCTAACTTCCCTTTGAAAAATAAATTCTTATCTGTCAGTAAGTTCATAACTTAAAATGACAATACCCGAAGAATACATAAATCCCTATTCTGTGCTAAATAAAAGTTCCTTTTCAGGCTGTCAAAACATTATGTAATTTCATCCCAAATTCACGTTGTAAAAATTGTAAAAATTCTCGTAAATCCCGTATCATATGGTGTGTAGTTGACCTACGCTTTTTTTCATCTGTAGAAAAAGTGCTATGAACCATTACAGTGGTCCATCACAGTGCTGGTCGAGTTTTCTCTCACGCATGGTAATGAGATGATATGGGCGGATATATCTAGGTATAGAGGCATATGGGTCTTCTTAATCTAGTGACCACGTGGCGAAGGCGCAAGGCATCAATAGAATTGTCCACACGACCATTTGAGATACGCTTTTTTGCTAAGTTTGGTAAAAGTCTAGCGTAGCACGTTTATATGAGGTTTCTAACACGATATGGGGTAATGGCTCAGTGATATCAATTGTGGATCCTGAGAACCCCGGTTCGATTCCCACAACCGATAAACAATTTTCACCAAAATAAAATTACCCCTGTGGCTCCTCCACCACTAATATCTTTGGGGGCCGTGATTTGACGGCTGGTAACCGCACTTCACGCGCGTAAATATATCACTTACCAATATCTACTTCGGCAGAGTGCCACACCCAGTAATGGGTAAAAGGCGTGATGATATATTTATTTATTTTTAGTTTATTCTAACACGATTATATGATACTTGAGAAACTGATGAAAGTATTCAAATTTAAAATAAATAACTATATTTCTACTTATACTTTAACTCGATAAGTAATATATTTTGCACATAAAATCTGGTTGCCAGCCGTCATTTCACGGCCCTCAAAGATATTATTGTAAATATTACATTTCGATACAATACCATATAAATATTTATCCTATTAATAATCATACTTTTTTCACCAAATGATAGGTAATTGTCAAATAATTATTTAAAACTGTCAACTCGTCAAGTAAAATGTGTGAAAAAAATCGATTTACTTGTATTTTAGATACAGAATTTTGGAAACAACTTCCAAGAATACATTAAGTAATCAATCGATATGAACCCAGTTCAAAATCTTTTAAGTTGGATGAATCGACCTCAATAGCTAAGTCAAAAAATAATCTAATTAAATATTACTTGAGAGTTGGATAAATTAGAAAATAATTCTCCAGTATCTTTCTCAAACTTGTTGCCATTTGGTAATTACCACTCAAGCCCTACGGGCTTTCGTGACAATTTCGAAAGATATCTCAAATTATTTTCAATTTATTCTCACTCTCTTGTTATATTATTACTGACAAATTTTGTCCTAAATTAACATCTTTTAAAATTAACGTTTTTAGAAAGAGAAGAATAATCTGTATTTTGAAATAAATGAAAACTACAATAAGATATTAATTATTATTTTTGAATAGTATTTTTAAAATTAACTTTTGAATGTTTTAATTTCTAATTGATTTATATTAGTCGGTAAATGATTATAAAAATCAACAATGTCAATGTAAATGTATTATATTTACTCGTATTTTTACAGAGATTATCTTTAGTTTTCCCCTAGAATAACACAGCCAGAAAGAATAGCAAATGTGCATTAATTAATTAATAAGCAAGAGGTCATGTGTTCAAATCTGGCTTACTTTTACAAATATAAAAAAAATAAAATTGTGTTTCAATAGATTCCACTATAACTTGTAGGTTCCCTACACAGTAATTAAATTTTAATTCATGTTGTGCAGAATAATAAATAAATAAATGCCAGAGCTGGGCAAGCTACTTAAAAAAATAGCTAAGCTACAGCTACAGCTATTCTTTAAAAAAGTAGCTGAGCTACAGCTATAAGCTACATTTTGTAAAATATAGTTAAGCTACAGCTAAAAGTTTTCGTTAAAGTAGCTGTTAAATTTTAAAGCTACTTTTTTCAATTATTGTGAAATTTTTTTTTTGTGGCTTCTTTGGCGGACCAACTACTTAGGTCATATGCCGCCATTACGCCCTGATCTGCGTTTTAGTTATTATTGGTCAACAGCAACATGAGTTTCCCTCGACGGTCACCCATCCAAGTACTACCCGCGCGCAACGTTACTTAACTCGCGTTATCGCTTATATATTGTGAATTATTAAATTTGCCATTGTCATATGATCAGTTGATCAGTCTTTTGTTACAATGACTGTTACTAAATATAAAAAATCGCAAATGGACAAATGTACTGTTAATTTGTTAAGAACAAGTGAAAAATAAAATATGTTAATAGATTTTACACTATATAATAACTTGGTATCCTACAGTTATAGAAAACAATAAAGAAGGTACAATTCAAATACAAAACAAAAATTAATAGGTATTTCTTAATGAACAGTGGTAGCTTTAAGCTACAAAAAGTAGCTTTGGGCTACAAAAAGTAGCTTTAAGCTACAAAAAGTAGCTTTGGGCTACAAAAAGTAGCTTTAAGCTACAAAAAGTAGCTTTGGGCTACAAAAAGTAGCTTTAAACTACAAAAAATAGCTTTAAAAGTAGCTTCAGTTGTTATAACAATATTTTTAAGCTAATAGAAATAAAAACATAGCTCGCTACAAGCTACAGCTATATTTTTTCACATTTAGCTAAGCTACAGCTACAACTAAAGTAAACGTAGCTAAGCTAGTAGCTAAGCTACAAAAGTAGCTAAGCTACAAAAGTAGCTAGCTACTGCCCAGCTCTGATAAAGGCACATATTATGCTTCACGTATTGCTTACTTAGAATTATAAATATATTGACAAATTAACGTAAATACAAGCAAGATAAAAAGCAAATATCATAGCGCATTAGTTAGTCAAATGTAAACGTTTCAGATTTAGAACATTTTTTTCTACCTCATCAACCCACAATACTCGTTCAAAAACACAAAAAAATTGCCTCATACGATGCGTACCACCGCCAGTCTTTACACAAAGTTTAGAATGAACAAAATCTGGCGGGAAATCTTACAACAATACAACTCGTGTCCACAAAAATAGAACTAACAGCATTCTAACTGAAGTTTCGTATGTGTGGTCCACGCTCCAAGGTCACAAGCAACATGCAAACGGATACGAACAATAGTTCCACAAGTTAGAAGAGAGGGCGGGAGTCAACCAATGAAAAGATGTTTTATAAAAGTTATATTGTTTTTGCGGCTCTTTTTACGTCGGTCCTTGGCCGCTATTCGCGGTTTTTTAATCGCTTTTCTGAGAATTTGACATTTCGCGATTGGTTGAATTTTCGTGCTAATTTTATAGTCTTTTGTCTTCGGTAATTTGACAGCCGCGGGTAACTAGATTAATACGCTGATTTTCATTTCACTTTCTTTTTAGTTTATTTTAAGATTATTATTCAGTTTGTTAATGTAATAAATAATTAAAAATGTTTGGGTCCACAGACAGTCGAAATTATACGGATTGTGAAAAGTGATCTTCATATTTTTTTAAATTTATTTGCACAGCAAACTATGATGATGTTTTGCAAGCGAAAAAATCCATTAATTCATCGCAGGAACAAAACAAAAACGAATAAATGAAATATAAAAGCAGTGCAGTGTGCAGAGGAACGGAGAGCAACTTGTCAGCACACATGACATGTTTTTCTTGAAAGCCGTAATTAGGGAGTAATGTACACATAATAAATTCTTCGTATTTGCTACGTCAAAGACTTCATTTGTTCTTCTATATCACTCCATAATTGTTCTGTATAATAAAATAAAATAAATATATTATCACGCATTCTACCCATTACTGGGTGTGGCACTCTGCCGGAGCAGATCTCGGTGATATATTTTGCGCGTGAAGTGCGGTTACCAGTCGTCAAATCACGGCTCCCAAAGATGTTAGTGGTGGAGGAGCCACAGGGGTAGTTTTTGAAATTATGATAATTGTTTATCGCCTGTGGGAATCGAACCAGGGTTCACAGGCCGACTTCATACCACTGAGCAATACTCTGTTTTTTAACCAGGAGGAGTAATTTAAATTTAACCGCTAAAACTGACGCTTCTGATTGGCTAGTGCTTCGTCCAGTTTACACTGTAAATAGATTTTCATTTGATTTATTAGAGCTGTCATAAGTTTTGAGGTTATCTGTTTTCTTGTTGTTTTTTTGCATTTCGGTGACATTAAAATAAATCAGTTCTTTTAAGAACTAATAATATACGGAGTGACAAATTAGAGTTTATAATGTCATTTGTATTTTAAAATAAATTCCATGAGACTTAATCAGTACAGATGTGTAAGAAATTTTTGTATTTCGCGCCAACAAAAATCTAGTAACTTTCTTTGGTAAGTTTCTATAGTGTAAATCTGACTTGTGCATTTACTCCTCCTGGTTAAAAAACAGACTATAGCCACCCCATAATAGATCTCGTTAAGTGAATATATGTATTTATGCACATGAAATACTGTTACCAGCTGTCAAATCGCGGTCCCCGAAGATGTGTGGAGGAGAAGCCACAGGGGTAATTATAATGTGGTGAAAATTATTTGTCGGCTGTGGGAATCAAACCCGAGTTCTCAAATCCACAATCCGACTCAATAAAGATAATAATAGTACAGATTTAAAAAATAAAATAAATAAATATATCATCACGCCTTTGACCTATTACTGGGTGTGCCGAGGCAAATCTCGGTAAGTGATATATTTATGCACGTGAAGTGCAGTTACTAGCCGCCAAATCATGGTTCCCAATGATGTTAGTGTTGAGACAGCCACAGAGGTAATTATATATATATATATAAATAAATATATCATCACGCCTTCTACTCATTACTGGGTGTGGCACTCTGCTAAAGCAGATCTCGGTAAGTGATGTTAGTGGTGGAGGAGCCACAGGGATAGCTTTTTCAAATTATGAAAATTTGTCGCCTGTGGGAATCGAACCAGGGACCTCAGGATCCACAGGCCGACTTCATACCACTGTGCTAGCCATCCCATTATAATGGTTGAAAATGTTTGTCGCCTGTGAGAATTTGGCGCCCCCTTCAGTAATATCTTATCCGTTAAATGATGGTAGGAAACTGCATTTCACGCGCATAAATATATAACTTACCGAGATTTGCTGTGGCAGAGTGCCACACCCAATAATGGGTGATCTATAAAATAGTAATGAAATATTAAAAGTTGTCATTAACATAATGATCCAAAGAAATATATAACGCATATCAATTTTATGGGGTAATGGCTCAGTGGTATCATGTCGGCCTGTGGATCCTGAGAACCCTGATTCGATCTCCACAGCCGACAAAGTATTTTCACCAATTTAAACTTACCCCTTTGGCTCCCCCACCACTAGCATCTTTGGGGCGGTGATTTAACGGCTGGTAACCGCACACGCGCATAAATATGTATATCACTTACCGAGATCTGTTTCGGCAGAGTGCCACACCCAGTAATGGATAAAAGGCGTGATGATATATTTATATTTATTTTTTATTTACTTAACTTAAAATAACCAAATTTTGAATGAAGAACATAAAAATTTTGCCTGAGAAAAACTAAATTTAGAGTGGTACTTATTGATCAAGTATTTTATGAAAATTATGACATTAATAGCTGTATTCAATATGCCACTTAGTTCACTTAAATCAGTTCAGATAAATTAGACAACATGACAAAATAACTGAACTAAGCAAACTGATACACTTATTGGGGTGAATTACTTCAAAGTTAATTAGAATGAATCATTCTAGTACTAGAAGTAATGTCAGCGAAGTAATCCAGCGAAATAAATAAATGATCTGGGGTGGGATCATGTAAAAATGACTAGCAGTGAATAGTAGTGACTCGTGTCAATTGCGATTATGTAAAAATGAATAGCGAAAACGATATTGTTTTGCGTTAGTTAAATTGTCATTTCTAAACGCAATGTTCATTGTGGGTGAAAACGTTACTCACTATTCACATCTTTGTTTAATTCATTTATATTTCTAAAAGTCGTGCTTTATTTCAAAATTCTTCTTTTTTTTTCAATTTTTACTCAGTGCTTACTATGTCACAATTTAAAGAAGTTTGACGTTTGCACTAGACACAGGTAAAAAAATCAAGATAAATCAATTATAAATAATGAAATATGTTAATTTTTTATATGACAATATTTGACGATTAATGTTTTCTTAAAATTTATAGTAATTAATATTACAGGACAATAAAATTTCAAGAATGGCACGAAAGGCTGATATATGGGTAACCTTTGTATCATATTTTGAAATAAATAAGGAAATGATACAAGGACGTATTAAGCAGTTTAAGGACAGGCCAAAATTAATTAACTGTGGAGCGTCTTGACCATACGCTTAAATGCGCTGGGCAGTGTAATAAAAGCTGTTCAATAGTGGCAGAAAGTATAATTGCAATTTGACAATTATTATATAAAAAAAATATATATTCATGTAACTTTGTAGGCTTGGTCAGATTATAAGCAGAGGGCTAAAAGCAAAGTAGCGCTTTAAAAAAAAGAACTATCAAAAACTGGCGGAGGAACAATAGGGAGCATTATGTAGAAAGAGCTAAGAATTGTTTTATATGAATAAATTTTATCTACATAATATTGATACGCATACTTAAATCATTATTATTTTTACAATTAATGTTTATTAAATCATGTTGATTTTTACTTGTCAAAGTTTTTTGACATAAAAATAAAAAGGTACTAAGAATACGATATCGTTTAGAGAAAAACGTAGTGAGTTCACGGAAATGTCCCAAGTTGAAAACGTAGTGAGTGACTAATTTTACGTGATCAATTGAATAACGAATATCGTTTTCACTCAAGTGAAAACGCAATATCGTTTTCACATTTACATGATCCGGGGGCGAGGTCAATAAATGTACGTTAGATCTGATCAAAATGACAAATACGCCTTATGTTGGCCGTTTTCAAGATGATGAAGATAAAGAAAAAATTATCCTTTGCCAATTCTCTTTCTTGTTTATCCGATGTCAAACTAACAAGACTGACGTTTCTGAATGGAGTACTTATACATGAACTGAATTATCTAATTTATTTATATTTGTTTCCTTGAATACACTTTAAACTATAGTTTCTGTTACTGATCTTCTAAGTTAGCACATGCCTTTATAAGTATCTTCAGAGACAAAACCTAATCCGTAATTGGTAACGGAAGAGTGAGATTCCTTGGCGACTGTGCGACTCGTCAACAGTGAGGGCAGCGCAGCAGTGCGACGGTGGTGGGTGAAGGCCATGGCCGGTGCATTTCGCGGCGCGCCGAATCTCACGGCCAAGGTCACGAGTGTCCCGCGGGGACGAAAACAACATTCACCCAAACACGAGACAAACAGCGAGCAATGTGTGCTGTGTGCTGTGTGTGTTTAGCTGCTGCTGCTGCTGCTGCACTCACACTCACTGTTGCTTTCGTTCACGGACGGAGAAGCTAACTAGAAGGTTTGTTTTTGGCAACTGTTTGTACACTTCAAACGTACCGTTTACAATTATTGCATGAGTGCACTATCGCTATATCATCGTGGGTAGAAATAGAAACAAAATATAAACATATGCTCCATACTCTATAATAGGGTGTTCCACAAAAATTTGATGATTTTATGTTAATCTACATACAAAAAAAATTTTAGTGGAACCTATTAAAAAGTGCCTACTTTCCTGATCAATTTTGGTATGGAAAGTAGATTTTTACCAAAACAGTCAAGTAAAGTACATATCTAATGCTGGGTTGCAAGAAAAAAATAAAGAGCTCTTTAATTAAAGAATTATTTATCTAGCAACAGTATCAATAGCGATTTTATGAAATTTATTGAACCGTTAGTATACAACAAAAATAACAGTCTGGTAAAATACAAAACAGTCTGTTAAAGATTTTACCTGATTGTTTTTTTTTTGTAACCTTGGATACGTAGTCTGTTGTCAATACAATTTATATCAAAAAAATTTAAAACTTTGAATTATTTATGATTAATTATTGATTAAATTAAACGGTTTCAGAAAAAATAGTATACATAATACGTCAGGAAAGTGTTTTTACTTTACTTCGTCAAATAAAATATTGTTTTCGTGACTTATTATATAATGTACTATTTTCTTCAACTGATAATTTAGAAAATCACTAAAATATTATTAAGATTTATGAAATTTTAATCAATTACATTAGAACGATGTTTGTAATTTTGTATACATAGTCTGCTGTCAATACAATTCATATTAAAAAAATTAAACATATTGAATTATTTAAGATTAATTATTGATTAAATTAAACGGTTTACGCCCTTAATACATAAATAACTATTTCGACGACTAAATAATCCAAATAATCTGAATGTACATAGTTAAAATACATCGAATACGTCTTTAAAAATGATTTAGAAAATAATAATAGATACATTTTTCCATTGTTTATGTAATTTGATATTTAATGAATTTAGATTCTGTTATTCCTTAAAATTGTATACTTTCATTTATATCACCTGAACTAAATTAATAACTGAATAATTATTAACTAATCAAATTCCAAATTTATATTTAATTTGTGTTATATATAGAGTTTCATATATATATATATTTTTCACTCTTCAACGCCCTCTTTTAGCCGAAGTGTTTAAAATGTTTTAGACGCAGAAATGACCGCTTCTTGTCATATATCGTTATATACTTAATTTAAAACAATAAAATTAGACCTTTTAAAATTAAACAAATATCGATTTACGAGGATTGAAACTCTATAATTCCAAATAATACCGTGATACAGTTCGATATATCATTAATCCAATTTACTTAATTTGGTTTGGGTCAGAATATCCAGACTCTACAATCTATAATAATTGTAAATAGTATTTAATGAAGATGTAGATAAAAAGAAGAAAGCGCGAGGTGTGTTGTCTGTTGCAGTAGAGTGCAATGCCGTCAAATCTCTCGGCATGTCGCAACAAACACTTTGAGCGTCAGCACGGCATCGCATAAGCGCTAGCTAAAAGACGCTGGACGCTGATTAAAAACACGTTTTAGATTCCAAACAATCTCACCTTGAACCACACGTCTTATTTTTCATTTTCCTGTCTGCTTCCATGCAAATTGCACACGCCAACTTCATTGCCAAATAATTCATCTACATGTGTGTCATGTGTTTTGACAAAACTTCATTAATTCTTCCTACAAATTACTTACAACCAAAAACAATTTCTTCGAGACTAATATAAAGTTACCTATTGCCTATCTCGATTTAGTTTCTACTTCTGTGACTTATATAAGATAAATTTAATTATTATGGGGTAGATGGCTCAGTGGTATCGAGTCGGCCTTTGGATTCTAAAAACCCTGGTTCAATTTCGACAGCCGATAAACATTTTCACCACATTAAAATTACTCCTGTGACTCCACCACCACTAATTTCTTTGGAGGTCGTGATTTGACGTGTGGTAAGTTCATTTTACGCGAATAAATATGTCACTTACCGAGATCTGCTTCAACAGAGTGCCATACCCAGTAGTGAGTAAAAGATGTGATGATATATTATTATTTTTTTAAATAAATTTAATTAGCTTTTTTAACAATTAAAATATTAAATTTAATTACGAAGAAAAAAAATTGGGATACCGCCAGGATTTGAACCCGAGATCCATGAACACCGATTATATACACAAATTCAATTAAGCTACTGTCATCTGATTTTATTCTAATTTTGCTTTCAATTTTAGTTATATTCAATGGAAGCTTCGATTCTATAACTCCTTCATATACTGAAAGACTTGACATAAGGTTTGTTTGCGGCGATACAGTTATTTAATATTAATACTCCAAAAGGGGGTATCTTGCATATACTAAAATTTATAATGAATTTTGATTTTTAACTAAAAGTTAGGTGGGTGTAATAGTATCAAGTCGAACTGTGGATTTGAGATCCCGGGTTCGATTTCCACAGCTGACATCTTTGGGGTCGTGATTTGTTGACTGGTAATCGCACTTCACGCGCATTTATATATCACTCATTACTACGACCAAAATTAGAAGCAACCAAAAAAACCCTCTTACATAAAATTTGGTGTCCGCCATTTAAAATTTGGCAACTCTGACCTCGGATTCGTGATTAGCGAGCCCAAGAACCCCCGCATACAAAATTTCAAAAATTCGGCCACCATATTAAATTTTTGATCCGCCATGTTGGATTTTATCGACCTACCACACCAGCTTTTTAGGGACGTCCATCAGCTACAATTTGAGCCAAAAAACGACCCGATCGGTTGCGAATTTTTATTTTTCCAAGTTTTCCTTTCTGGACACTTGATTTTACACCGGCTTCCGACCGTTATATTGGAGCCGCCATATTTGATTTTTTAAAGGCGCACTCGGCATTTGAAAGTAGATATATTTATGCACGCGAAATGCGGTTACGCCCTCGAAAGTTAACATTAAATATTCTTTAGATACAAACAACAAATTCTCAAAAGAGTTTGAGCTAATCCTGAATTTTGGATTAGTCAATTAAGCAAAATTTTATTCCAAAAAAATTCTAATTTAAACCTGTTTCTATGGTTTGGATAAATATTTAATATTGGTTTAGAATAATATTAGGTAATCCAAAATTCAGGATTATCTAAAACTGTTATACGGGATGAAAATGTATACTGTAAAATTTTTTGATGATGATAAATCTGAAGAATAAATGTTCTGTGAATATTTCAGGAGTTCGTACTACCTTATTTTATGAGATATAGTGTGATGTTATGTATATGCTTATTATGATACAATTATTGAATTTAAAGAATGCAGAAATAGTTTTTTTTTTCAATGACTGTCATTCCAAGATACATCTATATCGATTTACTTTAAATTTTAGATGTGCATTAATTTCACTTTAAATAAAACACCAAACGAGAAAATATGATTCGGGTCAACTGCAGGGCTCTTATTGTGATCATGATTTCCGTCGATCGGAAGATATTTATTTATTTATTTATGCTACTCTGTACAACAGGAACTTATTCCTAATTATAGCACAGGGCCCGGTCTCACCTAGCCGCAGTGTAGTCGATCGTATATTTTTTAGCTTGATTGAGATTTGAACTCGGGATCTGCGGATTCAAATATTGTAACGCTAACCACACCACCGTACTGGTGAATCTTCACGTTTTGAATGTTAATAATTAAAATAATATTGTTAAAACAATTGGTCGATTCACGGAGGTACGAAGATAGTTAAATTAATAAATTAGTTAGTTAAATTAATAAATTATCTTCACTGATGAAATGTGAAAAGCGAAGTACTTTTTGTCAAATTAATTTTATTGAATGAAATTCTTAAATGAACTTGCAGGGTAACATATTTTTAATGATATACGTGTACATGTCTAGATAATGATTGTTAGCTAGAAATAATTATTATGTATTTTATTTCTCATTGGTTTAGCTGTAGTCGAGTAGCGAAGACTCATTTGGTCGGAACCATAAAATTGCAACTGATGATCTCATACTTAAAAGATGCATTAGCCTCCAAGGAATTGTTGCATACAAAGACTTCTCTGTCACTCGCTCACTCTTTTATTATATTTCATGCATTTACAGAAATATAAATTACAAATAAATTAATTGGATTTAGCTACAATATTTTTTATGCAATTAGTAATTTTCTTACCATTTTTTTTTTATATTTAATTTTACATTATTTATGGTAAAATTTGAGAATGAAGTCAAAATAGTCATATTATATTCTAGGACTAATAAATTGTATTTTTTATCACATTAAAAAAATTAACTTTGATATAAAATTAGAAAACTAAACTAAAAAGTTGAAAAGTATTAGTTTAATTTTCTTAATTTTTTTTTTACTTAAATAAACGCATACATTAATAGTTATTTTCATATCAGTGGAAGAAAGTGAGATATTTCTTCCCTTTAGGGAAGGTGTAGTATCATTTCTCGTCTCGAAGACGAGGGATATAAAGTACCTAAGAGTATAATGACATTGTTCATAAGTAGACATATAATCTTTAAAAAAAAATAGAAATTTAGATAAGATTTATTATGCTCTTGATATATTACCGGGATATTACTAATATCAAATCATACCATCCTTTATAGTTATCATGGATACGGTTTTATTTATTTTTAAATTAACTTTTTTGCGTATTGGTCATGACAGTCTTCTTTTTATAACGAAAAATCATATACAGGCTGGTGAACGCGACTGTCGAACATAGGGATTTAACATGTAAAATCACAATTTTATAATTTCCTGCTTCCCTAATTATTTTATGCAAAAAAGCTTCGAATAAAAGTTTTAGGGCATAAAATTCTGCATCTAAGCAAATAAACAAAAATAACTTTGCATGCTTTCTAACGGCATAAATTAGATCTGAAAATGACAAAAATAGCCTGAAAACTATCGATAGCCATGGAATTGAAACAAAATTAAACAAATGTTTGACGTATAATCTGTCAAAATAATTTCTTTATTTATTATGTCATTTATTTTGACAGATAAAACGACAAACATTTGTTTAATTTTGTTTTAGTTCCATGGCTATCAATAGTTTTCAGGCTATTTTCGTTATTTTCAGATCAAATTTGTGCCGTTACGGAACAAGCAAAGTTAATTTTGTTAGATTGTATTAGATGCAGAATTTTATGCCCCAAATCTTTTATTCGAAGCTTTTTTGCATAAAATAATTAGAGAAGCAGGAAATTATAAAATTGTGATTTTACATGTTAAATCCCTATGTTCGAGAGTTGCGTTCACCATCCTGTATATAGAAATTGACACATTTTTAAATTATTTTAAAAATAGTGAAATTCGTTAAAATACTGAATAAAACTGCAATTTCATTGGTTGAATTTTACTTTTTGCGCTATATTTATTTATTTATTTGGAGATTAATTAATAGGTATTTGTACAAGTAATAATGAAAATGATACTTTATTTCATGGATTTGATGTTGGATGCACGACGCTGAAACCGGAATGTTTCAATCAAAGAGTGAAATGACTTGTGACGTTGTACAAATAACTATTCTTCCTTAAGGATGAAAAGTATCACTTTTTTCTTTTAACTGAGGAAAGACCATTTTGTGTTCTGATAGAATCGTGAAAAAAGTGATTTTGATAATGTCTTCTCAGATTATTTTATTTCACACCGAAGGTTGCGGATTCGTATTCTGTCCGGTATATAATTTTTTGTGATGTCTTTATCGGGTTAGATGAAGAACAGCCTTAGCCTAGTACTAAATAAAGAAAAATAAATAAATAACTTCATCAGAAAACATTTAAAATCTTATTTGCCACCAACAATATAATCGAATTTTTATAACAATTACTGCAACTTCCTTACACAAATATAGCAAGAGAAAAAACATTCCTAACTAAAGATTATTATTATATTACATCCATTAGTTGTTTCTCGTCTTTCGTCCGTTGCATTCGTTGGTTGCAGACTGCTTTTGTCCTCCACAGCCGAAATTCTTGCGCATCATCAGCGTCAGCAACTCCGAGATCAGTGCGCTCGTATTAGTTGGCCATGGCCATGGGCAGAGCATGGCTGGCTAGATGAGGTTTATAATTAATTTTCGCGTCCTGGGAAAAAAGAAAGAACAACGACGCCTGATTTTAATTTATATGAGTAAATTTATTAGGTGTTCGAAATTACCCTGGGTTGATCCCAGACTTCTTGTTGGTAACAAGAGCCAGACACCTGAAATGTAATTAATACACGAAGATATTTCATGAGGGGACAGAACATTTTTAATGGAAAGTTGGGTGGCATCATTTCTTAATTCAATAAATCAAAATACAGTTGTTTCAAATACATAAAGACAGACGTTTAACATGGAAAGTCGTTTTTTTTGCAAATAAAAAGTTTTCTGGAAATAATAAATAAATACAAATATATCATCACGCCTTTTACCCGTTACTGGGTGTGGCCGAAGCAGATCTCGGTAATTGATATGTTTATGCGCGTGAAGTGCTGTAAATAGTGATAATACCAAATTGTTCATAGCGTCATGGCTCACTTTACTATCAAAATTTGGAAATAATTGTTCACT
This sequence comes from Pterostichus madidus, assembly GCA_911728475.2. Lineage (NCBI taxonomy): Eukaryota > Metazoa > Arthropoda > Insecta > Coleoptera > Carabidae > Pterostichus > Pterostichus madidus. The sequence goes on along the minus strand of OU452313.1, from coordinate 29,598,714 downwards.
GGCAGATTCATAACGTGAATTTAACTCTCTTTGCAATTCGCAAAATAAGTTTTTTTTCAAATGAAAAGTTTTCGGTAAATAATGATAAACTCCATTCTCTGTATGAAAACGATTACGTCATCTGTGGACGAGGTTATCATAGATACGACGAAATATAGCTATCTTTTTTTAATAATATTATTCATACCTATGCGAATGGCATTAACGTATGTCTTAATAAGTAAAGGCATACGTTTCATGTTTTTTCACTTTCTATCACATTTATTATTTTAATAAAGATAGTCGACTCCTGACTCTTTAGGGCGAACATATAAATTTAAAGTCATGATTTTTGCCTATTTAGCTTCTTACGTTTTTTTCATTTTTCAAATATGTTCGCCCTAAATAATTAATTCGTAACTTAACTTATATTGTTGTTATTCGTTTATTTTAACGCTTTTGACCTGAAGATGGCCATAACCTTGGCCGAAACGTCGTTATTACATCTTTAATAAAATAACTACAACTTTAAGCCGTTTGTCCATTATTACCTTACCATTAACTTAAAATATTCTCTGATATTAATAATTAAAAATAATTTGTTAATAGGAATTACACGAGTTTAATTTTTATTTGATCAAAAAATCAGTTTATATTTGTTTTATAATCCACGTCAATCTCATAATACCATGTTTCAGTTTCAGTCACCGTAATATAAACAAGCATAAATGTAAACTCAGATCCAATCTTCATCAAATGTCGCATTTACTTCATAAAAATTCACCCCATCAGCTTCATCTACCCTTGATATTTAATCCAAACTCAACAAACAAATCAGTTAAAACCATCGCAAATACCAATCGCATCATCAAAATTCATCATTTCATCAAACAAAAACCAGAAAAAAGAAACCGCAGAATAAAAAATCCTCGCCCCGGAGCAAACACGGTGGGGTGGCGGCGGGCGGTGAGGCGCACGGGGGCAGTGCACCCTCGACAACCTGTTGAATCCGCCCTGCGCACCCCACGCGAGCTTCTTTTTCATCGGAACATATAATAACGAAACAACCACCTGTGACATCTGAGATTAAAAACGCGATATTATTACACACGTAATAACTGCGAGGACTGAGTGAAATCTCACCCGCCCACTAAAACGACACTTTTATTTTATGTATTACCCCTATTTGCGGGTTTTATTTACGCTCTGGAGATTATGAAGTTGTTAACACTTCTGGGATGAAAAGACAAGGGCGTTTTAGAGATAGAAGTTCAAGCAGATATCTTGATCGCAGAGCTGGGCAAGCTACTTAAAAAAAGTAGCTAAGCTACAGCTACAGCTATTCTTTAAAAAAGTAGCTAAGCTACAGCTATAAGCTATATTTTGTAAAATATAGCTAAGCTACAGCTAAAAGCTTTCGTTAAAGTAGCTGTTAAATTTAACAGCTTATTTATATTGTGAAACAATTAAATTTGCCATTGTCATATGATCAGTCTTTTGTTATAATGACTGTTAATTTACTATTACGTACATAAATATCAAAAATAGCAAATACCATCTGGTACCTACTGTTTATTTTTGCGTATTAGAGCCAGTTAGAACCGGCAACAAATAATTATTTTGTGTGGGTTTAGCTTGTACGCATGCGTACTTTGTTGACCTTCTGCTGAAAAAGTAGCTTGAAGCTACAAAAAGTAGCTTGAAGATACAAAAAGTAGCTTGAAGCTACAAAAAGTAACTTTAAGCTACAAAAAGTAGCTTTAAAAGTTGCTTCAGTTGTTATTTTTAAGCTAATAGAAAAAAAAGTAGCTAGCTACAAGCTACAGCTATATTTTTTCATAGTTAGCTAAGCTACAGCTACAGCTAAGGTAAATGTAGCTAAGCTAGTAGCTAAGCTACAAAAGTAGCTAGCTACTGCCCAGCTCTGCTTGATCGTTAATTTATATTGATTATTTCTATACGAATTATCTCCAAAATTGTGCATTTTCTAGATTTGTAATATAAATTCATGTTGTAAAAATACGATGTATGCCTGGATAGAAATCTTCGGTGAATACTCATTGCAGGATTTATTTAATGAATAACAGTCCAATTCTCAAAAGAGTTTTAGTTAATTTGAATTTTCAATTTTTTCAAACTAAGCTAAACCATATTCTCAAAGAAGTTTAAATAAACTCTAATATAATCTTGTTCAGCCAGACTCTCAAAAAGTTTTAGCTAATCTTGAATTTTGGATTAGCTAATCTTCTGCTAATCCGACTTGAAAAAGTTAATTCAATTTATTTTCCGAAAACTAAATGGTAACAAGATTGTATTAAAGTTTATTTAACCGCACTTCACGCGCAAAATATATCACTTACTGAAATCTGCTTCAGCAAAGTGCCACACCCAGTAATGGGTAGAAGGCATGATGATATATTTATTTATTTATATTTATTATTAGCTAAAACATTCTTAAAACAATGCTCGTGGTAAGCATTAAGCTACATTCACAAATCGAAATTTGTTTTTGTTTTATGCTTTATGTTTTAGTGTGTTTTTAGGTGCCATTCAAAATAGTTTTGCTTTTGTCGATTTTAGTTAGTAGTGACATCTATCATAAATTTTAGAAGATCGGTAATACAGTAAATGTAACTGTCAGATGTGTCAGAAGTTACACGTGCTTTCATATGTTGTTTGTTTACTTTCGTATTTTTTGGAAGAGCAAGGTAAATATTATAATAAGAAAGTAGGTATTAATTTATTTTCATTCATTTTGACACTCGATAAAAACAAACTTAGGTTATCATCAATGCGAAGGATGATAGAAAGAGACAAGTATATATCACTACATCATTCTACGCTTCGTCCTATTGGTCTATTCCTAAGTATAAAACGTAAAACTAAAACATAAGTTTGGATTTAGCAAACTTTTGTGTTAAAACCAAAACTAAATACTGATTTGTGAATGGCTGCATAAGATAACATGTCTACAAGGTTATTAAAACAAAAATGGAAAACATAAAACAAAAACTAATTTCGATTTGTGAATGTACCTTTATTTTAAAAGTGTTTTAACATGTCGTCATGGTTTTAACTAAAACACCCAAAAACAGTGTTTTAGTAACTTGCTCGTGGTACCAGCCATGGTATTTTGCAAGTACGTGAATATAAACAATTAATTAATTCTACAATTAATTTCAACATTTTGCACTAAATTTAACTTAAGTATATCTTATACCTTTAACATATAAATGGACGATCAGATTTTTTCCGTCTTTCAATGACTATCATTCCAAGAGAATTATATCGATTAACTTGAAATTGTATCTGTATATATGAGTATCAGAGCTGGGCAGTAGCTAGCTACTTTTGTAGCTTAGCTACCAGCTTAGCTACTAGCTTAGCTATATTTACCTTAGCTGTAGCTGTAGCTTAGCTAACTGTGAAAAAATATAGCTGTAGCTTGTAGCTAGCTACTTTTTTTTCTATTAGCTTAAAAATAACAACTGAAGCTACTTTTAAAGCTACTTTTTGTAGCTTAAAGCTACTTTTTGTAGCTTCAAGCTGCTTTTTAAGCAGAAGGTCAACAAAGTACGCATGCGTACAAGCTAAACCCACACAAAATAATTATTTGTTGCCGGTTCTAACTGGCTCTAATACGCAAAAATACACATTAGGTGCCAGATGGTATTTGCTATTTTTGATATTTATGTACGTAATAGTAAATTAACAGTCATTATAACAAAAGACTGATCATATAACAATGGCAAATTTAATTATTTCACAATAATTTTATAAAGTAGCTTTAACATTTAACAGCTACTTTAACGAAAGCTTTTAGCTGTAGCTTAGCTATATTTTACAAAATATAGCTTATAGCTGTAGCTTAGCTACTTTTTTAAAGAATAGCTGTAGCTGTAGCTTAGTTACTTTTTTTAAGTAGCTTGCCCTGCTCTGGTATATATATATACAAATTATTAGAACTAAATCTGCGAAATAAAACGTCACTCGCAAAAATTAGATTTGGAGCAACTGATGTGATGCAGTTTTCGTATACCAGTATTTAGTAAATGTATAAATATAAACAATTACAACTGATAAAAAATAACAACAGCTGTAAATTAGAAATTCATGAGAACCAACTCCTTCCTTGTTTACATCCACAATTAAAAATCAGGTTAAACAACCTAACACCTTACAGTGCAGACAACAACAACACCACAATCAGACAAATCCCCAAAACATCCGTTAGAGACAATCCCTCCCGACCCGCACCTCGCATAACGGAAACCTCGCAAACCCTTTCATCAAGAGCAAGCGCAGGGATCGGAAAACGAGAGTCGAGAGAAGAGAAAAGAACGACGACGCATCAGAAGATTAATTTCAAAACTAATTACGAGCGAGTGAATCTGGTCCTTGGCTCAGTTCTCTGACTTGCTTCGGTCTATTCTTTTATCCCCGGTGTCGGAATCCCTGAGGTATCGCGATGTTCGTTGCGGTTACCGCCAACAGGAGCGGACTACGATTTTTTTTGTTCTTTTGATTAGTTGTCTTTGGGATAGCAGTATTTGTTTTGTAAAAATAATACATTTTTGGTATTACTGGTTTTGTTAGTAACAATATGTAATTTGTTATTAGAATTATGGCTAGTTACATCAAAACAATTAATTTAAAAATTAGTTTAATTTTATTGTTTATTACTATTAAATGGGGTAGATAGCTGTGTGGCAACGTGTTGAACTGTAGATTTGAGAATCCAAGTTTGATTCTTACACCAGTAAACTGATTATCATTACAGTAGAATGTTTTAATAAGTCAAATGTAATATGGAAACGTAATAATGGACGTAGGCTTAAGTTGTAGATAATTTAATCTTCATTAAATTAACTACAACTTAAGCCTATGTCCATTATTACCTTTCCTGATTATCATTACATTCAAATTTATAATAACTAATGATGATGATTCGACGGCTGGTGATTGCATTTAACGCACAAAATATATCTTATATTGAGATCAGCTACGGCAGAGTGCACCAATCAGTAATTTAAAAAGGTTGATGATTTATTTATTTTTATTACACTCGAAACAAAATACATAATATAATAATAATTATAATGATTATTTTTTGACGTTTCTCAAAATTAATGAAAAGCTACGTTGTATGTCACGTGTTAGCGTTTTAACCAATCCTGTCATTATTATACTGAGAATAAAGCTCTAGTGATTATTCCCGGGAATAATCTCTGTAGGTGCTTTTGTTTGAGACAAATGATAGGTAGTTGTCAAATAATTATTTAAAACTGTCAACGCGTCAAATAAAATGTGTGAAAAAATCGATTTTGTTCTATTTTAGATACAGAAATACGCCAACAAATTTTGGAAACAACTTCTAAGAATATATTAATAAGTAATCAATCGATATGGACCCAGTTCAAAATCTTTTAAGTTGGATGAACCAACCGCAACAGCTAAGTCAAAAAATAATCTAATTAAAAATAACTCGAGAGTTTGATAAATTAGAAAATAATTCTCCAGTATCTTTCTCAAACTTATTGCCTTTTGGTAATGCCACTCAAGCCCTACGGGCTTTCGTGACTATTGCCTGACAACAAGTTTTCGAAAGATCTGTCAAATTATTTTCAATTTATTCTCACTCTCTTCTTATATTATTACTGATTATTTTATGATGTTTCTCAAAACCAGTGAAATGCTTCATTATATGTCACGTGTCTGCGTTTTAACCAATCCTGTCATTATTATACTGAAAATAAAGCGCTAGTGATTATTCCCGGGAATAATATCTGTAGGTGCTTTTGTTTGTGACAAATGATAGGTTGCTAGTTGTTAAATAATTATTTAAAACTGTCAACGCGTCAAGTAAAATGTGTGAAAAAATCGATTTTGTTCCATTTTAGATACAGAAATACGCCAACAAATTTTGGAAACAACTTCCAAATACATTAATAAATAATCAATCGATATAGACCCAGTTCAAAATCATTTAAGTTGGATGAATCAACCTCAACAGCTAAGTCAAAAAATAATCTAATTAAATATAACTCGAAGGTTCCATAAATTAGAAAATAATTCTCCAGTATCTTTCTCAAACTTATTGCCTTTTGGTAATAGCCACTCAAGCCCTACGGGCTTTCGTGACTATTGCCTGGCAACAAGTTTTCGAAAGATCTGTTTGGCAAATTACGGCCCCCAAAGATATTAGTGGTAGAAGTATTTTTAATATTGAATAAAATTTGTCGACTGCGGGTATTGAACTCATATTCACAAACCCACAGGTCGACGCGATTCCACTGAGTTATCTATTTTCATTTGATCTATAACTTTAAAATTTGGATATTTTCCGTTATATAATGGCCGTTTTCTATAAATACTTTGTTCATTTTTAACAACTATTCAAATTTTTCATCTAATAACAATAGACAATATATATATATATATATATATATATATATATATATATAAACAGAACGGTCATCTTTTCTTATTGATTTTTTATCCTTAAGATCTTACAAAATAAAGATGAGGATAAATAGTATAACAAATTATTTTCTATCTAAAACAATTATAAATATTGTTCGGAGTCCAACCCTGCAGTTCCATAACTACACTAATTGTTTCATCGCTTGCTCATCTTTCTTCGCGATGTAAGAACGAGGGGTTGTTCACCCTTCCGTGTTTGTGTCCCGTCTCCACTCACACACATACATACATATACAACTCCTTTCAGCGCCGCCTAACGTACGGATACGTTGCTCTGTAAAGAAACGGATCAGAAGCATCTCACACACACACACACACATACACCCTAAGAGAGACGAGACTTTCACCGCAGGGTTCAGTGCAGCATCCCGCGATGGGAACCAGTGCACTACTGACACAGTTTCTCACTGAAGAACGCAGCTTTTGTCAAGGATGTTGTCGGGAAGAATAGATGTAGTTAATGTAGGGAAATATGGTGGAGGATGCGGAAAACGAGTTTTAGATGAGACTGTTGATGGTTTGTTTTAAGATGTGTAGTTTTTTTCTGTATTTATTGTAATATTTTTTTTTCTTTTGCCCACTTGAAGATGACACTATTATTTCAACTTTTTCTATAGTAAAAGAACGCTAATTAATTAATGTTTACGTTAGCATAGATACATTATGGTTTTTTGGTCCTAGGATCAAACATAGCATTTTTACTTTCTTATACACAGTATAAGGAAGTATTGTAATCGTGAAAAAAATCGTTGACGAGATTTTCTCGGAAATACGTGTTTTGAGGTCAACTAAATCCGTTTTGATAAATTTCTCAATGATGTCTGTGTGTGGATGGATGGATGGCTGGATGGATGGATGGATGGATGGATGGATGGATGGATGGATGGAAGGATGTGTGTCCGAGTGTGCAATATTTCATGAACGAGATAACGAAACTTGGTAATTATAAGTTTCATAAAAATACGAAGAGCTGAGTTGATTTTGAATGAAATTGAAAAACTGGAAGAGGAAGTTTACTAGACACACAAAACAATAAATTCCATTTATTTCAAAAATGGAATCAGTTACGAAAAAAAGTTTCAAATAAAAGATGTTGGTAAAAATATTATATAATAAGTACGTGAAGATATACGTACGTGGCATGTATGAAGCTGTCAAAATACGCTGTTTGTGAATAAAACATTGTACATAGTACATAGATTATCATTTCAGTGTTGCCAATAAAAGCAAAATTTAAAAGTTCATTTATGAAATACCTACTTTAACAAAACAGTTTTTGTTGGAATTTAATATTTACTATTATTATGCAATAGTAAATATACGAATATTTATATTAAAAGATATGCTAATATTGTAATTAAAATCACTTTATGAAATGAGTTTATAATGACAATTTATTTGTCAACTATGTAGAACGTATTCAGAAAATAAAGAGGTGCTAATAACTAACTTAGTTCGAGAAAGAAGACGTAGACCTTAAATATACTTTTTTTTACATAGTTTTTTTTTATTTATATATTTTTTTTAAATTCTCTACAAATGTTATTATTATTAATTATAATTGAAATGGTAAAGTTTAAGACACTAATTGATAATTGTATTTGCTTATCATAATTAGGTGCTACATAGATACTTATAAACACAACTTAACATAAATTATTATCTTTTTATAAAGCAGGGGATAGTTGTAATAATATATGCTCACAATTAACTGCGAATATTTATAACCAAACAAAAATGATATAAATTTACAAAAGATCTATTTTGCACCAATACGATCTAGAACAGTTAAAAGTACATTACATAGCTATTATAAACCATCACATAATAAAGACATCCCCGCACTTTCAATCACCCGTCTCATTACCCCCGGGGTTGTTCTGGGTAGTGACCAGTGGTCAGTTGACCTACGACCCGAGGTCGGGGTCTGACGCGCGCCGGCGACCCCACCACAGCGCCTTTATAAAAGGATTACACCGGCTGGCCGCGGTCACGTGACCGATGCCGCCGATCATTTCTTCCGTTCGCTCTTCATTACACCGATTTCAGAAGTCGCTCCTTAGTCCCGGAACCCATGTAAGCGAGATTCATTTTTAATGTGACCGAGATTAAGGGAGATTTTGTTTCTTGATGTTTTGGTTTTACTGGGATGGTGACTTGGAATTTGCAAATGTTTTCTACGAAGAAATATTTCTATAGAAGATTATAAAACTATAAGATCGATAATTCAAACAGAATTCGAAATTAGAGAAAAAAGTTGAAGGTTAACCTAGAATTTATATCCAAAATAGAACTATTTCTGTTATGTACAAATTAATAAGTAATTTATTAACCAATACCATATGAGGTGTGGTTATTAAATAACGAGACTGACGGTGCTACAGAGAAAGTACGCATGCGCCAAATACAAGCGACCGTCAGCTTTTTAGCGTAAAGCATTCTCTTTCGAATGCAATATTTATCGCTTCTGTAAACAAATCTGTATAGCCGTAACATTCGTTCTAATTAGAGTTGTTTTTTTTTTGTTTCGCGGAAAAAATGTTAAGTGCAATATTAGAGCAACAAATTGTTGTAAAATTTTATAAGAAACTGCTACTGAAACTTGTTATTTATTGATAAATGTACCCGAATTGTGGAAGGAGAAGTCATGGTTTCTCCAACAAAATAATGCGCTGGCTCATTCCGCAATGTCTGTCAAGAGATTTCTAGCCAAGTACAGCATCCCAGTGTTGGGCCATCCGCCATATTGCACCGTGCGACTTCTAACTGTTTCCTAAGGTGAAATTTGCCTTAATAGTAAGAAGATTTGAGCTTTGAAAGAGAAATCGGCACGCGTTCTGAAGGAGCTGACAGAAGAAAACTTCCAGCACTGTTTCGAAAAATGGAAGATTCGCATGGAGCATTGTAGGGATAGAGGAGGGGTGTATATTGAAAGTGATAAGTAAATAGGTATGGAATCAAAATCAAATGTTAAAACATCATCAGTCTCGTTATTTAATAGCCACACCTCGTATTGTCAAACTGAATTACCATCCAGTTACATGAATACAATTTCCTGAATGACAATTTCAACGAATAATAATTTTAAAGAAAAGTAATTTCTCGAATGACAATGAATGAGAATTTTACCAAAAGAAACTTTTAAATAATGACAATTTCTCGAATAGCAATGTCACGAACGCATATTGCAAGAATGCATTTCCACGTATCGAAAATTATCCCGAATTACCATTTTCTAGCATACTGATTTCCAGAATGTAATTTCCCGAAAGCAAATTTTCTAAATAACCTTTTTCCCCATATTACGAAGCATATTTTCTAAATGATCATTTAACACAATAACAATTTTGCCGCATGTTAATTAAACGTATGCCAAATCACAATTTACAGAATAATCAGTAATCCAAATAATTATTCACATGCTATTTTTCAGTATCTATGCAAATTTAACAAACGACTATGTTAATAAAGAAAAGAAAAAACTAATTGAAATGAACTGTGACTTTAAAAAACTAATTCAGAAAATATACTCGAATACGAGCTCGTATCATATATTTGAGGGCCGTGGTATACCGTACTATTTGATTATTTTTTTCTTATAATTCAAGTTGAATACTTTCTAATATTACTGTCTATCATCGTTATTAAGAAAGATCAATATTATCTTTTTATTTTCCATAAAACCAATCAATAAACTGATACACGAATATGTCAACTTTGATTTAATTTAACCGAAACCGTAGCCCTAACTGTTGTCACCATTGCAATACTGGCCCAAATAAAACGTCTTAAAAATTTCCAGTAGTATTCAAATCCATCCCCTACCAAGTAAATCACAACCAAATCATAGTACAGTGCATATCTAAATCCTACACAATACAAATTCGTTCCGTTCTACATTCTTACGCGAAGATCGTCGTTGCACCCTTCGCGAATAAATAATCCACCCTTCAACCCTTTACCTGGCACGGGACACGGGACACGGGACTAGACGAGACGGGACCATCGCACAACGCACTAGGAAGTGCATTGGCCATTGTCAGCCCGGCACATACGTTACTGATGACCACCCGAACTATTGAAATCAAATTCGCTGTAGTTACTTTGTAACGAATTTATTCCTAGGGTAGTTTGAAATGTTATATTTTTTTGGTTCCTGTCCACTGATGGAAATTTATGCGTCGGATGGGTGATATTTAAATTTTCATTTGATATCCTTGAGAACGATTGATATTTGGGATTTTAATGTGGTTGTAGGTTAGAATAATTTGGTAGTATAATTTAGATCATTAGATTGTATTTAATTTTGGACTTGATTTTTAAAATGTGGTTGTTTTGAAATATTTATTATCCTAAGTAAATCTATGTAGGTCTTACGAATGGAAGTATGTAGGTACCTGAAGCATATTTAAATTTTTCTAACGATGTTATTAAGTACATTTTCAGTGTACCGAAACGCACATACATACACACACCATTCAATTTAAATAAAATTACAGAGCTTAAAAATAAAATAGTTAAATTAAAATAATTTGGAGTCCTTTTACCCATTATTACGTGTGGCGCTCAGCCGTAACAGATCTCCGTAAGTGAATCTGAAATTACAGAGTTACTTCATAAATGTTCCAATATTGATTTTAGTCTATGTTTAATATTTATTATACAACCCAATTTTAAAAGCGGTTTAGCTAATCCTGAATTTTGGATTAGTCTACTTTAGCTAAACCATATTCTCAAAAAAGCTTAAATAAAATCTAATATAATAAAAAATACCACTAGGGCCGCGACCGTCCTACCAATTAGACCACAGAGGTGTGTCTAATTGCTGGCACTGACAAGCGATTTTTTCTATGTGTCGATTGTTCGTAAATATCAAATGTGCGAATGGGTTCAAATCCTGGCGGAGGCAAGTTGATTTTTTCAAATTTAATTAACATTCAACGCATTTGTTATTTACAATTACAATTAAACAATAATAAGAAATAGTTTATTGACACACATATTAGAAATAAGTTTTGTAAAAGCTATGTGCGTTTGCCGACTGTTTGTAGCTCAATTTGTTAGAGTAGTCATCTAACGTATGAAATGATTCTGGGTTCAAATCCCGGCGAACGCACATAGCTTTTCCAAAAATTATTTATAAAATCTAATATAATTTTGTTACCTACCATTTGGCTTTTGGAAAGTGATTTGGATAAATTTTTTTTAAAATTGATTTGAATCAAATAAATAAATAAATATATCATCACGCATTTTATCTATTACTGGGTGTGGTTCTCTGCCGTAGCAGATCTCGGTAAGTGATATATCTATGCACGTGAAATGCGGTTACCAGCCGTCAAATCACGCCTCCCAAAGATGTTAGTGGTGGGGGAGCCACAGGAATAATTTTAAATTGGTGAAAATGTTTTGTCGGCTGTGAGGATCAAACCAAGATTCTTAGGATTCACAGGCCGACTTGATACCACTGTACCATTACCCCAAGTAGTTAATTAATCCAAAATTTATTATAAGATAAAACTTTTTTGATAATCGGGCTGATAAAAAATAGATTAAAAATACATGTTTTTATTTTGACTGCTGACAGTTACTTATTATAGCTTTTGATGAACTTATCTTAATTACCAGACTTAGCCTTGGTAATAGTTAAAAAACATATTTACTATACTTATTTAATGTTTGAAGGTTGACATTTGCCGCCCACTTGTGTACAAAGTACTATTTTCCGTACATATACATTTGTTAAAAGTGAGAGAAAACTGTATTATTTCCTACCGCGGGTTAGCTGAGGGCAGCAAACACACACGGGAGAAAATGATACTTTACAGATATTCATATGATTATTTTCTATGACTAATCTTTCATATCATTTAAATAAAAATTTAAAAATACGACCCTCTTGATTGTTATTGAACCAACCACAAATAAGGGAGAAAAACAGTTATTTTCCTTTCTGGGGAGAAAAATAGTTACTTTCCTCCCAAAGGAGAGAATAGCCAACTAATGGACCCGCCGCATATGAAGGAAGAATAGACTACTTTCTGTTAAGATCGTAGAAGACAGGAGTTTTGTTTTTAAAAAAAAACAAAAAATGAGTATATCATCGTTTTAATGGATACATGAAAACTAACAATATTTTAAAGGCAATTTAAAAAAGAAATGATTTTAAACTTTTTTCTAATGTTTCTAAATGGCCGCACAAAAAATATTGTGTGCATCACAAGCAGGAAGTATATTTGCCGCCCTTGCATGGTTGTTGCTCTCAGCTACGCCTTGATCAACAATCTGCTTTCGCGAGCGGCAATAGATTACTTTCTGGCCTGGATAAACAAACAACAATTAATTACATAATCGTACATATTGCCTATACTTACAGAAAATTGTTGCATATTTATCGATATATCAAATTATCAAATCAGAGAGATGAATAAAAAAAGGTTGTAAATATCGTTCGTGTAAACTTGTCTGCTATTTTAACCAATCAGAAAACAAAGTCAAATGTCCATTTTAGAAGTAAGACATTTAAAATTTTTTTGTAAGATACAACCTTGACTATCTTATTAGTGACCATTCTACCACCAAATTCAAGAACATGTATATTAAAGAGATATCTACCCTTCTCAGAGTTTAGTGTCCACTGTCCAGTTTATCAGGAAATTCGAATAGTTCTTTACCCTTTGAGTTCAACGATCAAGAGTGGTTGGTACGTGTCGACTCGTTGAAAAGTTGTGATTCCTGTTTTGTATTTTTGTTATTTTAGTTTAAAGGTGAGGTATGATGTGTATATGCTTGTAGATCAAGGAAATTACTCGTTAAAAAGTTGTAAACGTCTTGTTAGTCCCTTGTTGAAAAACTGGTTCGTTGTAGGATTATTTGTAGTAAGTGAATTCTGAATTATTTATGAACTAGGGATTACTACGGTATGTGAAGGTACAAAAGGATCGATGACGTTTGACTTTTATTAAGAATTAATTTAAACCTACTAAGTAATAATATTTCCGGATATAATTAATTGTATTAATGGTTTAAAATGCATGTGACAATGACGTAAATTGTATAATTCGTTGGGTACCGTCTAAATATATCACCACGAATTTTATCTATTAGTGGGTGTTGTACTCTGCTGAAGAAGATTTCGTTAAGTAATTCATTTATTGCGTGAAATGTGGATACCAGTCGTCAAATCATGGCCCTCAAAGATGTTAACGGAGTTGGAGCCACAGGGATAATTTTAATGTGAAGTACAGTATGTTGATTGCAGGAATCAAATTTGGTTTCTCATATTCCACTGAGTTATGTATCATATAAATTAAATTACTAGAAATAAATCATTTTTATTTAAGTTTTATTAACAGAATTTATAACATTATTTTGCGACAATTTGCGACAGTAAATAGCTATCTACATAGACATACTTTGCACATGAGCGCAATTTTAAAGCACGAGTGAAACAAGTGCTTTAATTTGCGTGAATGGTGCAAATGACGTCTTCGTGTATAAGTTTTGTACAATGTTTTTTGTAACGAGCAAAAATTATAGAATCGACAATGCGGAAATTTATTAAATTTGTAATATGAATTTATATTGACAGTTTAGTATACCATGAATTGACATTTGCTATTTGAAAACAAATAGTTTATTTTTTCTCGTAAAGTTTGTTAAAATATGTCTGATTGATGGCGTTATAAGCTAATGTCTCTATTTCTTAAATTTCTTAAAATGTGTGTATATAAGTACAATTAGCGTTTTAATAGTCAAAATTTAAAACTATAAAAATGCGTGTTTTTCCAATTACTTTGCGTACTAGTGCGCAAAATCAAACTTTCCATCGGTACCCAAAGTAATGTAAGCCTTATTTTGAATAATACGAGCACAAAAACTTTTACTGAACTGTCATACATACATATCTTCACGCTATATCTCAACAAATGGGGTAGCACGAACCCTAAAATCACTCATAAAACATTCACTCATCACAATCATCAAACAATCAGCCCTCGTCAAACATTTTCATCTAAACACACCACCCTCACTTCAACTACATTCATAGATCACTCCATATAAACTAATTCATTTATTACATTCGAAATCATTTATCACACAACAAACCTTCACATCATTCCTATTCACTTATCATTCATTTTCTTTTTCAAAGTACATGACATATGCATAAAACATCTCAAATTACTCACGCTTACTCCTAACAACGAATTTAATAACGAAACTAACAACGAATCCACAAAAATTAGAAAAGAACTGTCAAAAAAGTTTATTTGTATGTTCGCGATTCTGTTCATGAAACTTATATTTTTTGTATAATACTTAACGTTGCTATTAGTGACGATTGACAAATCTATTTTATCATCCACTGCTATTGACAACAACTAAAACTGTTAAAACACCGTATATTAGTTCGAAATACATTTTATACAACATTACAGTTTCCTTAATCATAGGATCGTATTTATAAATATAATAGTTACTTATGTAATTAATTTTAACTCATTAGCGCCCAATGTACCTGTTTGAGTACAATGGAATCAAAAGAGCACACTTCCTTAATTTAAGTATAAGAAGTATAACATTGTTTATATTTATCCGGGCTAATGCCTTAACCACTAAGACACGGCTCCTCTGTACGATGTTGGCGCCAACCAAGTTCTTCTGTCATATATCTTATTTGCAGCAACGAGTAACACGACTTATCGCTGCAAAGTCACTAGTTTGTAAAAATGCAAACAAGTAAATGTGAATTAAGGCAAGTTTGTTTACAATTTCATAGAATGGCTGGATTCCTTGCTGTGTGCGGAACAATAGTTGCAAACTTGTAAATTAGTTATTTATATTAAGACTAGACCTAAGAACTTCCTATCAGAGACAAAGTTTCAAAAATGTTGTTGGTTTTTAAGAGATTTGAGTAGTCATTTAGTTTGACATCAGAGCATTGCGATATTCCATTAATCCTCTCTCTTCCACATCTCGTCTCTTCATATTCTTTTGTAATTAAATTGAGTCGCGATCGCGCAATTATTATTCTACCGATAAGCCAATATAAAAGAATTTGAAACCTTCGAATCAATCGTGATGCATATACACAGCATCGATCGAAATGTTGAAGTTCGATCGTAGAAAAAATAATGTATGAAACTCGTGTTAAAAGTGTCTTTATTACATTTATGAGTTTGTAACACTCGTTTACGGCTCGTATTTCCCATTCATGCAATAAAGTGGTACTTTACACACTACTAGTATAAATAGCTATTATTGCACTCTGTGCGAAAACACTTTTTTCATGACTAATTTTGCACAATCATATAAATAAAGTCTCATTCACAACATCGGGCTTTATACAAAATAAATTAAACAAAACTTATAATTAATATTACTTTATTTCATTTTAAAGCACACAAAATGTGTTATGTCAATACAGAAAAACAATGTTTTATGGAAGAACATTAATGGTGGTTTGGTAGACGACTTTGAAAACTTGTCCATTGTTGATTTCCAAGTAACTGGGTCGATTAGTCGTTCGATGTTTATAGAAGAGTACTGATTCGCCATTGATGAAGACACGGTACCCATCTACATCGTAAAGTAGAGAAAGCGTGGCACGCAATCCCTTCTTCCAAGGATTTTTTTCAGCATGTACCTCTGTACCCCATTTTCCGTCAATCTGGCTGTTGAATGCTAACTGATTTATTGTAAGTCTGAAAATAATAATAATATTAGCTTTGTTCGAGCAAGCAATCAGAAATCAGTTTGAGTATTTATGCATGTATTTGTTACTCTGCACAGGGAACCTACAGCTTATAGTGGAACCCGAACGACTCTGACACAATCGTATTTTTGGATATAAGTTGAAGTCAGTGTGATTTGAACGCACAACATCTTGCTTGTTAATTAAGAAACGCAAGTTTTACCTCGCATTTTTCCACTGAGCTACGATTGCTTATAAAATATGCGCTTGATTCGGATTATAATTTGTCAAATACAAAAAAAAAAATAAACAAGGAAACAAATCTTATAAAAGAATATTGAATAATAATGAAATTTGATATCAATATATGGGTTATAAATAATTACCCCCCCCCCCTATTCTATAATGATCACCCTTATTTCTGATGATTAATCTACATATTACCACCATTTCGACATTTCGTGATCAAAATCATTTATTCTGTTACTTCTATTTGACTTTTATACATTTTGCTCTCGGTCAAAGCTGCCAGCTAAAAAAAAGATTATTTTTAACTACACTTTTTACGGAACTGTCAGTGAGCTATTATTATATTATTTTTTATAATAACAGCTGCGTGTATTAGTAAACAAAGTGCATGAATGTAAAATACCAAAATTATAATAATTTGCAAAATAACGATGATTAAAATTATATTACGATACAGTTATAAAATACAGGAGAATAATTTTGATTTTAATTATTTCTTTTCATTTAATAAAAACAAATAACAGAATAATATCTGTCATTGAGGTTAATACTGGTGCACATTTACATGTCACGTATCTGGGGCTGTTTGAATTATCTGTCAATTGATTCATGATTGTGTTACCTACATTGTAAATTTGTTTAAAATTTTTAGTCGTTTTATGAAATTTTACAAATAACACGCTTATTTTTAAAGACTACAGTAGTTTGATAAGATAAACTATAACAATGCAATACAATTTAGGTTTGTTATAAGATTTCTTACATTCAAGTGGTAGAGGTTTTTAATATATATTTATTAAAATAAGTTCTTGACCGTACATCATATTTAATACAATATAAAATCATACCATAAATGATATCTTTATTGCTGAAATATGAAAGTTAAAATTGAATAATTTAAAACGCTCATTGCAATTACGTAGTTGCATTAAGCCAATCACAGAGCTTTGTCTGAAACGTTTGTCGGTGCTCAATTTTACTGAGAGGAAGACGAAGAAGAAATAAGCATTCAGCATTCTACGATTCTACCAATGACGTATAATACTAGACGAATTATGCCGTATTCAAGTCAATGCAAACGCCGTTGTTATCCGTCTAGTTATGTTTTATCTGAGGATTCTACTGACAACGACACACGTTAAGTGAAGTTACGTGTTATTTATCTCTGTCTTATCTGTCTCTCTTTAAGCTAAGATGCAACTACGTCACATTCGTTTGTTTCGAAAGTTTAAATATGTTTATCATGCTTAATACAAGTTTAAAAAAAAATAAAATTTTGGGTATAATAATTTTATTATGTAGATTAATATATAAAAAAATCAAAAAAGTCTTGAAAGGCCCATTAGTATTTAATTGTGCTGCTTGAGCAGTAACGTAATATTTTGAATCATCAGACATCATTTACTGAATATTTATTTATTTATTTCTTCCTCTCGCCACAGTTTATTAAGTACTGCTAACCTAACTGTCAAAAAACATTAACAATGTGGCAAGGTGACTTGTATGCTCACGAATATACTGCAATATATTTGTGTTTATAAAAATTCAAAAGCACAACGTTTACAAATATATGCGATACTACACTTATGACAATTATTTTTAGTGAACAATAAATTTCAAATATTAAATGAAACATTCTAGAAAGTATATTATATTTTGAAAAACTTCTGCGGACTGTATCCATATTTATTTGATCATTATGTATAGCAGAAAATTGTATTTGTAAGATTCTTGTTGTGAATCATTCGCGCAGAGCACGCTTTTTAATAAAGCGATCTTGATTTTGTGTTAATTCGATGCCTATCGAGTCCACGACGTCAGATATGACTGTTAATTTCTCGAAAATGTAAAAATCTAGAAATGGTCGGATGTAAAAGAAATAGCACGGTAATTCCATTAATCTTTATACAACGTAGCTGTTTCAGCACTTTCAGCTAAACTCAAATTTCTTCCGTTGCTTTTCATTTTATTCTAAATGTAACAAATCATGGTGGTCAAAACGAGAATTTATCTTGACCACTGATTGTCGACGTGCTGAAGTTGGATAATAAGTAATGAATGCTGCATGTGCGAGTGATAAATATTTTATTAAAACAACATAATAAGAGTCAACATAAAATAAAAATAATGAATTAATTAAACAACAAATAACAAATTAATAACATCATATTCTCGGGATAGACACCCTCGAGTATTCTTCTACTCACGAATCATAACTACTATCTACGTACTAACAACATCTACTACTTTCGAACTGTGTACTATATTGTATACTATCTATACTATCATCTACTATCATCTACTATCATCTACCATCATCATCTATCTACGGCATTTATACTAAATAAATGCTAGATCGCAATAATTTCGCTGAATGTGGCAAATACCTCAGACGATCGCACGTATTCCAAAAGGTGAATAACATGACATGTGTCTTAAAGACGCAATATAATCAACAATTTTGCAAACGATTATTTCTTGTACATCCTGTCTGTTACACTATTAAACAAATACTATTAGAATTTCAACAAAGAATTGAAATCTCAAGAAAACAATCTGAACTATTGGTGACATTTTAGCCGTTTACGGTTTAAAAAATATTACACAAACTTATAATTTGATATTATATGCTGAAAAAAGCAAATAAATACGACCAATAAAATAGTACACTACATAATAACTCAGGAAAGTAAAAACACTTTCCTAAAGTATTATGTACACTATTATTTCTAAAACCGTTTAATTTAATCAATAATTAATCATAAATAATAAAAAATGGTTAAATTTTTTAATATAAATTGTTTGGACATCAGACTGCGTATCCCAGGTTACAACAAAAAAACAGTCAGGTAAAATCTTCACCAGACTGTTTTGTACTTTACATGACTGTTATTTTTGTTGTAGCCTTGGATACGTACTTAACTTGAATGTTTTGGTAAAAATCTACTTTCCATAATAAAATTGATCAGGAAAGTAAACACTTTCTTGCCGGTTTCAGAATAAAAGTTATTTTAATATTTGTTAGTGGTGCGTTAATTTTGCAGAGCAGTGTATAAAAACTATATTAAAAATTTGTAAACTTACCTTGGCCCAAAAGAAAATAGATAATTTTTACTAGCATCATGAACAGCAACATTCATGACCGTATCAGTCAGAAGTACAGCACTAATTACAGCACCAGGTTGCAAACCGTGCGTCAGGTTCACTGTGACGTTCCCCACGTGTCCCCGGGGCCCGAAGTCGTGGACTGTGAAAGTCTGGTCGCGATCTAGGTCTACACAAGCCATGATTA
This sequence comes from Pterostichus madidus, assembly GCA_911728475.2. Lineage (NCBI taxonomy): Eukaryota > Metazoa > Arthropoda > Insecta > Coleoptera > Carabidae > Pterostichus > Pterostichus madidus. Next base: position 29,579,014 of record OU452313.1, on the reverse strand, counting down.
TGTTGCCTGCGTTTTTACTAAATGTCAGTTCAGTGAAGACTGGTAGCTGCTAAAATAGAATTAGGTTTTTATAGGGAAAAAAAGTTGATAAAATGAAAATATGTTTTTTCCTTGTGCTATTTTGTGGTTCTTTGTTAGTAAATATTTTGTTTTGGTTATTGATAATCTAATCTAGAAAAAATATGTTGTTAATTTACGAAAAAATAAGCAGAACATCGAACCAGGTTAATATGATATAAGTACGTATTATATTGAAACTATAGAAGAAATCTTAGTGTTTAAAGTCAATCAAGGAATTTTGGACAAATAGTTGCATTTTTAAGTAAACGAATGTGTGTCGTTTGATGTCTACATGAATTCGATTTACGGCTTCCTGAGCGAACGAACACGAATGTCAACTTTATTTTGTGATATCCACACGATTCGACAAACAACATATAAAAGTTAAACAAATCATACATTCTACATACGAAGTCTCTTTTTTGTATTACACGTAGGAGAAACAATGTTAAATTTTTAAATGTTAATTTGCCATAAGTGGATTCATGCTCAAAGTGGCGAAGGAAAAATCGAATTAAAATCATTTTAATTATACTTCAATAAGTCAGTTTGATAACAAAATTATTCGTCAAAAAAATGCCACGCTATAAAAATAAGTTGAATTTTAGGCTACATTTTCATTAATATCAAATTGACGTATAATTAGAATGATTTTAATTCAGTTTTTTCCTTCGTCACTTCGATCATAAGTTCTCTTTTGGCAAATTAACATGTAAAAATTTAACATTGTTTCTCCTATGTGTAATATAAAAAAGATGATCCTGTATATTTAACACATATATTTAGTAAATAACTATAAAAATACACTAATTATTCCCTGTACTAAGAAATCACTTTCTCATTATTTACATAAATTCTTTAATATTTGAGAGCAAAGTTCGGCCGCCACCGAGATTTCTTTTATTATGGTAAAAATAATTTTGTTAACGCAATCGATTGAGAAATTAGAAAAAAGTTAAAATTCTACACTACAAAAATACTTCTGTTTTCTTGTGACTCTTTCTCCGCTAACAGGAAGTAAATATATGTATCTCAATAATTTCTAAAATCAAATTTGAAAACTTGTTGAAATAAAAATATACGTTCAATTCTAATAGCCCGATTCTCAAAAAGTTTTAGCTAATCCTGAATTTTGGATTAGCTAATAATATTCTAACCTCACATTATAAAATTTATCCAAACCACATTTTGAAATCTAAATAATAAGTTCTAAACAGCAGTTATTTTCCATAAAAGATTTAATTTCGCTTAGTTCTAGTTCATTTTGATGGCTTCGTAGGCTTTACGAACGGTCGTACAAATTTTTGTATTAGGATTGTTAACTCAGAATTAATCAAAGAATCGTTCTACCTGAAGCTAGTCACCCATTTTCTGAACATCAGTTGCATAAAAATATTGTGTACATTTCGTTTGTGAAATGTGTTTGGAGTTCTTAGAATTTCGTCTGCCTCGGCCGACAAGTTTCCCAAATGAAAATTTTGCGTCTAAATAATTTCTCGATAAATTATTTTACCAAACGTAGATTTCCCAAATGCATTACCGTATATTCTCGTTTAAAATTTCCCGAATAACAATTTTGCAACATATCTATTTCCCGAATATTGCATAGGTATAATTGGTGTGCGAAAAAATTGTTATCTTGTTAAATAATCATTAAGGAAATTTGCATTCTATTTATTCGAGAAAAATTCAAATTAATTATTCGGGAAAAAGGTTATTTTGGAATTTTGCATTCGGGAAATTACATTCTGGGAATTAGCATGCTGGAAATTTGTCGGTTAGTTATTCCGGAAATTTTCTATTTGTGAAAATGCACTTTTGTAATCTGCGCTTGGGAAATTGTTATTCTTTAAAATTGTTAATCGTTGACATTGTCATTCAGGAAATTAATTCTTACTTCTGTACTATACAATATCATTTACACGCTATTTTATTATAAAACTAGTACTGAATACTGTAAATTTAAAAAAATGTGAGGCGTCCTGAGAAAATCCTCATGTCCAGACTCCAAAAAGGGTTTATAAAATAAATAAAAAAGACAGTTTCCCACACTGGGATCGAGTCCTGTCCCAGTGGACACAAATAACGAAATCAGAACGTCTTGCCGGTGGCTAGTTTCGTTACAATTGTCTATTGAAATGTAATCTTTTCATTGGGTCCACCCTGTGTGACCTATATCAAACGCGCCACCACTTCCGATTGACCAGGTACGCGGGGAGGGGGAAGACACTGTCAGAGCTCACTGGATTTTTATTTACGACCTGATATTACAATTGTAACGTACGGTTTACCGTTTGAGATTTATATTCATATGTTTTTAAGTGAATCCTTCAAGGGCTATGGATAAATAAATGCTTGAGGTATTGTTAAGTGAGATACGAACTGGTTACAGTTAAATAAATATATCATGCAACTGGCTAAGTTTGCGTTGTCTTGAGATTTATGTTAATTTATACTGGTTATTTTTAAACTTGATGATCAAACTGCAATGATATAATTACATAATATACTGATACGAGTAACAGAGCAAAATGATTCTTTTCTACGTCCGAGCAGAAAATAAACTTTTACGACTGTCAGTTGAAAGCAGAAAGTTGACTTTTACCGTTTGCCGAGCGGCAATAAGATATACTTCATTCCCTGTATGAAAACGATTACGTCAAGATTTTGTACTTACAACGTTTACATTGGTATTGGATTGACATCTTTAAAATATTAAATGAAAATTATTGCGTATATGCAACACCAACTATATGAATTTTTATTTTAGTCAGAAAATATTTTTTTAGGGAAAACTGCAATCATTTCATAAACTAGCAACATTTATCATTAAAAAAGTATATTTATTATCAATTTTTGATTAATCTGGCACGTGAGGCAATATTTAAAAAATTATGTAATTTTGGAGCATAAATTTCTTAATAATTTTAGATGATTTCTAAAATAGACATTTATATAGTTTTGTCCAAAACTGTTTCAAAATATACCTATTATAATGTAAAGCTACTTTCAAAAGTTTTATAAAAAACAGTTTTTTGATAATTCATGCTGAAATATGACTGTTGCGTTTCCGCAACATTGGCCGTATACATGAAGTTCCCGGTAATATTCTGGTCGAACCTTGTCGAATATTGCGGGATTTTATTTCTTGTAAATGTAGTGTTATTCATTCGGTTCTCTGTTCTTTTAAAGTGTACATCGAAATTATGCAGTAAAAAATAACGATAAATATTTTCAATGTCTAAATATCTTACTCAAAAAGAATAGACCATTTTAAAAATTCATTGCGCATGTGCAAACGTTAGACGGAGATAAAAAAAGTTAGTGCCGTATGCTCATCTTTGTCTATGATTTGACAAGTGACAATTCGATTATTTTTGTTGCTTAGTATTTGTTTCTTCATTGAAAAGTAATTAATAATAGTAATTATGACGGGTACTATATGCTGTGTACAGGGCTGTAATAATAATTCAAACAAAAACACAAGCAACATTTCATTTCACGTGAACAGAAGAAAAGAATGGATATGTTATTAAACGAAATCTATCATATTAACATATTTTATAAATAACTGATGAATATACTACAATAAGTTTTCATTTTCAATATAAACATTTTACTTACTTTGTACTTAAATTCATTTTGAAATATCTCGTTCGCCGCCATTTGGCGGCACTAAGTTGTTAGTTCAAAAAATAAACACCTAGGGGTCGCGGACATTTTTAAAATGGTCTATTAGAGCTAGCTTTGGAACAAACTCTAAATGAATTGAATGACTGCGGGAAGTTTTAAGTTTTTATTCTATTATCAGATATTTTTACCCTTTTAGAACATATTGATGCCGTATATATTTCTACCGAGGTTGATGAATTAACTGATAAAGAGCATTTTACTGAAACAGTATCTGAAATTGAAAATGTCGACATAGCGGAACTTTTGAATTAGGTACATATAAATGAGGAAGATTTGTATGATACATCCGATGTTGAAATTTTAGCAAGTAAAAAGAAATGATTAACCTCTAGTATGAACAAAGAAATAAATTGGAAAGAAGGACAATTTATTCATCAACATTTACCTGTACAAGAAGAAGACGAAATGGTTAAAAAATTGATATCTGAGTTAGGGGCAAGGATGTTGAAAGGAGGGGATATGGCATGACGATATTGTAGCATTGTTTGAAGTGAGGCTTGGGCAAGGGAAAGAGACAACAATAGTTTTTCTGCACCGTGCGTAGCCAAATCTCTTCTTCTTTCAAATATTTTGAATTTTTATGTAAGAAAAGTGACGTTTACACGTTGTCAGGGAGCGTTGTTTTATGTAAACATAACCACGAAGTGTCATTTGTGTTTCAATTTTTGTGTTGTATGGAATTGGACATATTTTTTTGTGGATAAAATGGTAACAAAGTGTTTATAATTTCAGTTTCCTTGTAAAAATTTATAATCTTTTAGAGAGAATGATTCTGTTCTGTCTATTTAAATTTCAAATCTCTTTATGACACATGTCAATCAATAGCAGGCTAAGCACGGTACAGGAAATAATACTTCTGTCTCTGTCAATCTGCCGAGCCTCACAGTCTTGACTTGAATGCCATATCCCCTCCTTTCAACGTCCTTGGTTAGGGGACTTATCACCTTTACAATATTTTTGAAATTTTTAGATAACGACTGTCAAGATCTGATTCTTCAATTCTCAGAAAAATAAACACAGGATAATAATAAACATGACTTTGTTTTGGCTAACGAAAATAAACTCAGAACATTTCACAGCTATTAGTTATACATGAATATATTAAATATTTGGGGATTGTGGATATACACGATAATGGAGTAGCAAATTATCGTTTAAGAATAATGGGAAAAAACTGGTGATGGTCATTATTGTGCTTAAAAATTTATTAGTAAACGCTTGGCATCAATTCAGTATTATATTATAAATAACAAAATAAATCAGCTAGATTTCGGATCATTTATTGCATTACGGCTCATTAAAAGGAGAAAATCTAAACCTATACCTGCAAATATACCTGAAGAAATACGAATGGGCCAATATAGACACGTTATATTATAATTAACTAAGAAATCAGAAGACACTGTAAAATGTGTCACAGTCAGACAATTTACATGTGCAGAACACGTGCAATGTGTATTTACATACTACTTGTTTCGAAAAATATCACTCTTATCAATTTCACTTATTCGACCAATGATGCGTTTACACAACACTCGTTATTTTCAAAAACTGCAATTTATAAATTTTTTTACATATATTTTTGTCTTAATTAATGTTATTTAAAACAATGAATATGACTTTTTATTTGCCGCCATTTTTTCTTTTTGCCTTGGCCGTAAATGGATTAAAACGATAATTAAACTAAACAACGCGGATATAAGTTAATCCCCTTGATTCATCTACTGATGATGAGTACTTAGTTCTTGAAATATGTATTTAGGTTTATTTTTATATTTATCTATTATTATTTATTTTATAATGATTAAGGCTTAAAGGTTATTTTTAGTTATTTCTTAGCCTTTGATTTTTACTTTTTACTTTAATAAAAATGACTTTGACAAATTCCGTCACGTAAAGTAGCCAATCAAATTGTCTATAAATAATTGAGCATTTGTGTGTTAGTGTGCCACTAATCACATCAGTCCATTCGAGTTTAACTCACTCAAACTACCAAACATACGACGAAGTATCACGTACTTTTAACTAAATTAAAATTATTCTCCCCACACGTAATCAACTTACCCTTGTAGTAAAAATATAAGTTACCGTTTCTCCCTTGAACCCGTGCTAAATAATTTTAGCGCAAAGTTAGCGCGGCAAATTACATAAATTCAAATCAGTGAGCTGATAACGCTAAATAAATTTCTTTAATGCGTGCACAGCCCTTAAAACGTCCACACGCGCAGCTATTAACCGATTAGCCCAGCGCGATAAGCATCTTTCGGGCGGAGAGGACCTAGGTTCGAACCCTGCTTGGACATGGCGCGATGGTCAATTGACCTCTGGAGTGATCCTTGGGAGGGGGAAGAGTAAAGGGATGCGTTACAATTAGCAGTAACGAGATGTTATCTGTTTATAACCCCTTGCTATTCAATCAGAAAAGATCGTTTCAATTTATGTGACCGGAATTTAATGATTTGGGGACTTCGTTTATGTGGTAACAAACAGTATTTGGTCGATAATAATAGTAATAGTACAGTATTTTTTAATTATCTTTAATATTTCGTATTATATATTTTACGCTGCCAATTATTTTAAAGATAAATAAATAAATATATCATCACGCCTTCTACCCATTACTGGGTGTGGCACTCTGCTGAAGCAGATCTCGGTAAGTGATATATTTTGCGCGTGAAGTGCGGTTACCAGTCGTCAAATCACGGCCCCCAAACATGTTAGTGGTGGAGAAGCCACAGGGATAGCTTCTTCAAATTATGAAAATTTGTTGCCTGTGGGAATCGAACCAGGGACCTCAGGATCCACGGGCCAACTTCATACCACTGAGCTAGCCATCCCATAAAGATAAATGGTTCAAATAAAAGTTATGAAGAATTAGAGTTATTACCACCTTTATTTGTAACATTTTCTCTAATAAATATTTATATATAAAGTAATAATGTAGGACTTTATTGGACAAGTCCTAGTTTATGTTTTATATCAACTTTCTGTTTTCAACTGATAGTTGAAAAAGTTTATTTTCTGCTCAGCCGTAGAAAAAATATTTGATTACTTTTATTATCAGCATTTATTAAGTCGGCCTGTGGATCCTGAGGTCCCTGGTTCGATTCCCACAGGCGACAAATTTTCATAATTTGAAAAAGCTAACCCTGTGGCTCCTCCACCACTAACATGTATGGGGGCCGTGATTTGACGACTGGTAACCGCACTTCACGCGCAAAATATATCACTTACCGAGATCTGCTTCAGCAGAGTGCCACACCCAGTAAAGGGTAGAAGGCGTGATGATATATTTATTTATTTTTATTTATTAAAAAGTAGCGATTCGTGTTTTAATAGCTATCATTATAAACATTTTGCATACATCCAAAATTATTAAAATAAATCTAAGTAGCAATGAAAATTATCTTAATGAGTGTCATATAAATAAAAATTACCACCATTACTGGGTGTGGTACTCTGCCGAAGCAGATCTCGATAAGTGATATATTTATGCGCGTGAAGTGCGGTTACCAGCCGTCAAGTCACGGCCTCTAAAGATGTTAGTGGTGAGAGAGCCACAGGGGTTATTTTAAATTGGTGAAAATGTTTGTTGGTTGTGGGGATCGAACCAGGGTTCTTAGGATCCACAGGTCGACTTGATACCATTGAGCCATTACCCCATTATCATTTTTACTTTCTTATACATAGTATAAGGAAGTATTGGAATCGTGAAAAAAATCGTTGACGCGATTTTCGCGGATATACGTGTTTTGAGGTCCACTGAATCCGTTTTGATCATTTTCTCAATGATAGTTGTATTCCATTTGCCACTTGGTTCACTTAAATCAGTTCAGATAAATTTGACACATGACTAAATGAACTAAATTAAGCATACTGATGTACTTATTAGGGTGAATTGCTTTAAAGTAAATTAGAATCTGTAATTCTAGTACTGGAAATAAAGTGAGCGAAGTAATGCAGCGAAATAAATAAATGATTTGGTTCAGTAAATGTAAGTTAGATCTGATCCAAATGGCAAATGGAATACGCCTGTTGTCTGTGGGTGTATGTGAATGGACGGATGTCAAATAATAATTGTCAAAGGCAAGGAGCAAGTCATAAGTGTACAATTCAGCGTTTTTGATGCTATATAAATTTCATTGATCTATATTCTAAATATTAAATGTGCTCCTTATAAGAAAGTCGCGTGGTGCCCACACCAGATTTTTCATACTAGTATTCAAAATTGCTTTTATAAAAATGGCGTCCTAAAAAAATTAAGTTCCTAGTATACCCCTATATCCGGCCTTGAATTAGCAATGGTCAGTTGTAGACATATTTGGTTCGTACTTCGTAAACCCTTATTATCATTGAGTAGTTTGAAACGTGCTAAAAGAGTAAAACTTGATTTGAAATAGTGGTCAAGCAAGCTGACCCTTTGGATTTTTGAGTAGGATTCTTGAGCAAGTAGCATCGCGTGCGCATTGTAGTGTCCACTTGTCCACACTTGTAACTAGTTTGAAGGTTTTTATTGGAAGTTTTCGGGCGGTCCGCGAACTAATTAAATTGTCATTTCGGTAATCCTGGGCAGGTCAGTGGCTGTGTCATCAATCAAGTTGCTTTGGGACAACGTCACTGCTTATAATAACATTTGTTTAGCCGGACACGGACACAACTCTGTCTCCGCGCGGCTTACGCGAAGTTGCCGCACTAATCCTGTTATGTATGGAACATGGGACACTTATTAAAAGTTATGATTTCGTGTCATGTGAACTCTGGGTCTTGCCTACATTTTCTACGGTCTATGGAGGAGGTTCTAGGCAGAGGTTCTCTGCATATATTTACTGACAGATACGGAACTAGGAAGTGTTCACACGTGCCGGAAATATCTCCAGATGCCTGAGATTGATGAGCTAGGCTGTGATTGAATTTTATACAAATAAAGCTCATTTTGTGTCTGTTTCGGTTGTAGAGAATATATTTTAACTTCGCATTTTTACATTATTTATTAGATGTAACTTTAGAAATAAATTTATTTTTTTTTGTTAAATTACAGCAATAGTTATGACTTTTGTTTTTCATGGCAAATGTAAGTGTTTATTTTATTTTGGCATCATACCTAGAACTTTTTCCGCCCAGGGCGGTCTCCAATTTGCCGCCTTTTCTAAGTCAATCAAATGGTGGTTTTTATAAATTAAAAAAATAAATATAAAATAAATATATCATCACGAGTTTTTAGATTAAAGATGTTTTACGTACGTGCATTGTACAATATTGTAAATACAAATAAAATAAATATAAATATATCATCACGCCTTTTACACATTACTGAGTGTGGCACTCTGCCAAAGCAGATCTCAGTAAGTGATATATTTATGCAAGTGAAGTGCGATTACCAGCCGTTAAATTACGGCCCCCAAAGATATTAGTGGAGGGGGAGCCACAGGGATAATTTTAATGTGGTGAAAATGTTTGTCAGCTGTGAGAATCAAATCAGGATTTCAGGATCCACAGGCCGACTCGATACCACTGAGCCATCTACTACGTAAGATAAATAAATAAATATATAAATATACTGTCACGCCTTTTACCCATTACTGGGCGTGGCACTCTGCCGAAGCAGATCTCGGTAAGTGATATATTTATGTACGTGAAGTGCGGTTACCAGCCGTCAAATCACAGCCCCCAAAGATGTTAGTGGTGGGGGAGTCACAGGGATATATTTAATTTTGGGAAAATTGTTTGTCGGCCGTGGGAATCGAACCAGGGTCCTCAGGATCCACAGGCCAATTCGAAACCACTGAACCATTGCCCCATTAAATTTGTAAATATAAATAAATAATTGTAATTCAGACAAATTATAGGTAGGGAACTTTTTTAACATTGGCTGGCATATTTAAATTAGGCAGTAATAAAGGAATTTTTCGAGATAATATTTTCAACCATTCATTGAATTGACGATGAACAAAAATATTCAAAATTTTATAGTAATTCATAATACGTAGAAATCGAATAGTAAACTTATGAAGTGAACAAGTTATTTTTTACAACTAAAACTAAATATAAAAAATGCCGCCCCAAAATATGTGCCGCCCGGTGCGGACTGCACCCACCGCCCCCCTCTAGGTACGCCATTGCTTGACACATAATTCACAACGACAGCATTATAAAAATTTGTAGGTAACTTAGGTAACATAAGTAAAAGGAAATATTTCGTGGTTTTTAATATACAGGCTGTTAAAAAAGTTCCGGGACGGTGAAATATCTCGAGAAAAACACATTGAATCAAGAAACCAAAAAACACGTGTTTCATATTTTGCAAAAACCTATCTAAGCACACCAAACACAAACCCCAACCCCCACCTCCAGGGGGTGGGGCGGGGCGCAACGTTGAAACCTTAAATGGGAACCCCCATTTTTTATTACAGATTCGTATTCTGCGAAAAAAAATAAGTTAATTTTATCTGAAACTTTTTTTCCAATTCGGAATAGATGGCGCTCTAAACGCAAAAATAAGTTTTGACATGATTCTGAAAGAAAAGTAAAAAACGGTCTAATATCACAAGAAATAAACATTGAATCAAATAAAAAAATCAATATAATCACAAGTAGCCACAAGCCTTTTTTTTGCAAAATATGAAACACGTGTTTTTTGGTTTCTTGATTCGATATGTTTTTCTCGAGATATTTCACCGTCCCGGAACTTTTTTAACAGCCTGTACTTATTGCTACAATAACGCTTGCGAAATTAAATTACCAATTTAATCCCTTCGGAATTAAAAGTGACACTTTAGTTTTCGAAAAGGATGTATAAAGTGTATTTGTTAGCTTTTTCATTGTCATGTTCGCATGCAAAAAAATGTAACTTCATTCCTAGTTCTAATTCAATATAAAATTTAAACAATTACTTAAACTACTTCCATATTTCGGAAGAATTGTAATAACCCCGTAAACCACCAAAAACCTGCGTAATTCCACCCCATCCTATTAATAAACAGCTCGCCTCATAAGTAACACATCAAGGTGCGAACATCAAGTGGTCAGCTAACCTTTGACCCTTGAGTGACCAAGGCACACGCGTGCGACGAGTGTGAGTTGTACCCCCTTGGTGCTGGCATTGACCAGTGGCCGCTGAAAGCTTTTCAACACCGCTTGACCACTGGTCAATGTGAACTGCTGAACTATGACCCCAAGAATCGTGAGTTCTTTATTTGAAGTGTGGTAGTGATGTAGTGGACATCGGATGACCCCGCAGCAAAATATTTAGATGCGAAAAGGGGAGTAATTATTATAGCTGCTTTAGTTTTTCTTAAGAAGAACTTAAAAATAATTTATTTATTTTTTATTTGCTACACTATACAACATGAAGTTAATTCTAGTTATATACGGGTTGTCAATTTAGCTGTGCCACCAGTGCTATCTCGAGAACTATAAAAGCTACAAGGATGGTTAAATTAGCAAAGAAATACCATTTTGTAGGTCTATTACAAAACTATTAACTAATTTTTGTTATCTACGATGTTCAATTTTCCTATTTTAAATGGGAACCATTTTTTTTATTTGCTTGTTCGATTCAGTATTTCTTTCTGAATTCAACGACTACAAAGTTCAGTATCCTCACATTACAAAATTTTTGACAAAAATTGACATTAATTTCATTTAAATCGCATAGGAATCAGCCTGCTATGACAGAAACAAATGACTAAAAAAATTTATTTATTTATTTATCCACAACTCATATATTGTAAAAACATAATTACACTGATTTCAGTTGAATTATATGGCTCATAAAACATTGTAAACAACTTGTTACTTAGCAACCACTTCATGATCTATCGTATTTTGAGAAACATTAGACGTATTCCATTTGCCATTTGGATCAGATCTAACTTACATTTACTGAACCAGATCACTTATTTATTTCGCTGGAATACTTCGCTGACTTTATTTTCAGTACTAGAATTATTGATCCTAATTTACTTTCAAATAATTCACCTCAATAAGTGCATCAGTTTGCTTAGTTCAGTTCTTTTGTCATGTTGTCTAATTCATCTGAACTGATTTAAGTGAACCAAGTGGCAAATGGAATACAGCTTATATATAACTGAATCAACGACCAATCTTCTTCGATACCTATAATTATGAGTCGTGGATAAAATTTTGTATTACACTTGTGTTTTATCGGTATATAAAACACTTGTATAATAAAGTAAAAAGAAAAAATCTAAGGCTAAGTAAAAATTAAACCCCTAAGCCTTAATAAATATAAAGATAAATCTAAATACGTATTTCTAGAACTAAGTTCTCATCATCAGTAGACGAAGCAAGGGAAAAAACCAAGATTACACGACTTGTGAACCAAGCTAGTGGTCAAGGTTGAATCCATCTTGCCGAACAAGAATTTTCAAAAGACACATTGAAACTATTATTTTTTATTTAAAAGTAGATAAGAGTATAAAAGGCGCAAGATATTAAAATACTTATATATATATATATATATATATATAGAACTCATTTCATAATTGTCGATTATTTTGGTCGAACTCTGCTTCGCGGACAATTATGAAATTCATTCTTTTATATTAAGGGTGAGCAAAAGTAACTGTTTCAGTTGGCAATACAATTCTGGGGATCTTTTTATTCTACAGTTTGCACAACACCAGGTAAAGGCGAAAATATAAAAAAAGAACTAAAAGGATCAGTTAAGGGAAATAATAATTTTATTTAGGGATATTAATTGATTTATTATTATTAATTTAAATTTTCCAATGTCACTGTCAACAACATAAAATAAATTTATGTTTCAGTCTTACCAATTTATTATTTATTTATTTTTTTATGGGGTGGCTAGCTCAGTGGTATGAAGTCGACCTGTGAATCCTGAGAACCCTGGTTCGATTCTCACAGGCGACAAACAATTTTCATAATTTCAAAAACTACCCCTGTGGCTCCTCCACCACTAACATCTTTGGAGGCAGTGATTTGACGACTGGTAGCCGCACTTCTCGCGCAAAATATATCACTTACCGAAATCTGCTTTGACAGAGTGTCACATCCAGTAATGGGTAGAAGGCGTGATGATATATTTATTTACATTTTATTTTTTCTTACCAATTTCATCAAATTTTTGTATTGTTAACTTAAACAGTTATATCTGACCATTCTGTATTTAATTTCTTTTTGCAAATTTTGTATTAGTTGGTGACACTAATGTAACGTTTGAAATTAAAACAATTTTGAAATTTTCAGAATAGAAAAAGAGAATTGAACTAAAAAAATTTTTGTACTATGCAGATCTTTCATAGTAAATTGATATGTCATCATAACTAAAAAAATTAAACAAGTTCTTTTGATAAAATTTAACGGAAAATAGCTTTTAAAAAGCTGTCCTAAATGGAATAGCATCGAGATAAAAGAAAACGTATCACTTATCCACTTTAAATTAAAATATCCCAATGTCCAAACCATCGAAAATTATTCGTTACAACAAGTATTAAAATTAGGGGTCGAATAAATTTAATATCAACTTGTACTACAACTAGTAGATATCAAGATAACATTGTACAATACAAATCATCCGAAAAAACATCAAAGCATTTGTAACGTCCAAAACTAGCCAATGGTGACGCTTGATCCAAAACAATCGCCAGTCGCTCTTCACTCTCATTGGCTACCTAAGTTCCGATGCAAATCGGAAGTGGTAGCTACCTCTTTGATCTAGGTCGCATTAGGTACAAAGATTACATTTCATGACAATTGTTACGATATGGCTAGTGGACAGCACCCTTTAGATGCTTCGGAGTATCTTTTACAGAAAATACGTTAGCAAGGGTTTCAAGACGAAAAAATTGACAGTTTTTACTTGACCTGAGATCTGTTAAGTAGTAACGGATATTTAAATTGTAATTCATTGGAACGGGTCAAGAGTAACGTTTCAAGATGATGGACATTTGTCCTGAATAGCTTCATAAAAATGCTTTCTTTCTTATCTTGGATAACAAAGCTTTTTAAATTTGATTCGTTTTTACTAAAGAAACAAAAATTAACTTTCTCTATATTCATTCTGTAAGGTTATATGATGTGCAGTAATTATATTTACCATATAGTGTATTCCGAAAATGAAATTTTTAATTTAGAAATCGGTACACTGTTCTTGAAATATTTCTGGCATGTTTAGTTTCTTCACCAGGGTAATGGTTAAACTGTAACCGTAGTAGGTAAACCGTCACTGCATCGCGGTTCGTTTTTGGAATATACTATTATACAGTGTAGACAATAGATGAACCAATTTAAGAAAATTTAGAAGAAACTGAATTTCAGATTGTAATAATAGAAAATAAATTAGAAAAAACAAAATAAAAATACGGTATTCTAATAAAGTATTATAACATTTTTTCTCCCATTTGAGAATAAAAATAATGCATTTTATCGTTAGGGAAAAAAATATTAATCTCTCACGATGCATGTAATTTGCAATCTACATAGTTTTTTAGGAATCCTCGAAAAGTGGCGAGGTCTATCTTTTTACTGACTTTATGTTAGTACAGACTATACCATATGTTCCCTTGATATTCGAGATATAGAGGTTTGACTATATTTATTTCATTTATATACGTTTAATTGTTTTTAATAAATAATAAATATAACCTAGTTTCTGTTCAGGTATCATATGTCAAAAGAATCATAAATTATATAAATTTCAAATTTATTTTTGAAAAAATTACTATCAAAAAAAAAATATATATATATATATATATCGTGAAGAAAGTGTCATTTTCCCTAAGATGGTTTATATCCCTCGCCATCGATTTGAAAAATGAAACGACATCTTCGAAATGACACACTTTCATCTCCTGTTTCAGTATCTGTTAAATTTTTGTTTTTTCACAGTCACATATTCAAAACAAATGTAAGAAATCATTCATTTCTTTATATGTCAATGTCAATTTCCATTTAAAATATTTTTTTATAAAATGATATAGAACCTCAAGAAATTTTTACCATGCTAAAATTATATGTATTTCTTTATTTTTTCTCTTGAAAAATATTTTCTGAATGTTACAAATGTCGAAGCATTTCCACTTGCCATGGACATAAATTTTTCTTTTTGACAGGGTCATAAAAACAATAATAAACATTTCGGTCCATAAATTCGATACAATATCTAATTTTTATCAAAGCTTTACTTGAAATTTAAGATACAACAATTGCAGTCAAAAATAAATAAACATTCCAAAGAACTGAAGAAGAAAATCAAAAAAATATAGTACGGGGTAGGTGCCTCAGTGGTATCTAGTCGGCCTGTGGATCCTGAGATCCCTGGTTCGATTGCCATAACCGACAAACATTTTCTCCACATTAAAATTACCCCTGAGTCTCCCCCATCACTAACATCTTTGTGGGCCGTGATTTGGCGGCTGGTAACCGCACTTTAAGCGCATAAATATATCACTTACCGAGATCTGCTACGTAGAGTGCCACACCCAGTAATAGATAAAAGGCGTGATGATATATTTATTTATTTATTTATACAGTACATTGTTTAACTGAAATAAATGTAAAAACAAATTTATTTTCTCTCCTCTGCATATTCATCCTGACCGCCTCGAAACTTCCGCACGTGCGTCCTCCTCCGCCGTGAGTTGAGCCGCCGCCGCCATTTATCACTTGGCCGCAGGTCACTGCGGTGTTCCACCCCGCGCCGCCGCCGCCACCCACCGCTTACTTGATCCTGAAATATGACTAACGCACTTCAGCTAACACGCGTTCGCAACGTTAGCATGAACGCTGCCTGTGAAGGTGGCGGAGACGGTGAAGGAGGCGAAAGAGGCGGCATCGAGGAGAAGAAAAGGATGGCGTGTTGTGTGAGTTAGAAGTGGATGGAGTGTTTAACATGCGTGACATGTTGGGTATTTGTTTTTTGATGTGATAAGATGCTGGCTGGTTAAGACGTTTTGTAAACGTAGGAGACTATTTGGAATGTGTGCATTTTACTAGATGGGGTTAGATAAAATTTTGAGATTTAAATTAGAAAAACACGATTATAAATTTGTAAATGTTTAAGGTGGATCCAAACAATTATTAAAATAAAATAAATAAAAGGCTTCAGGAATCCAATATTGACTTTTTTAAATATTTATTTTAAACGGACGTTTCGAACTAAAAATAAGTTCATCATCAGCAAATCTAAAATACAATACAATAATAAAATAAATAAATAAATATATCATCATGCCTTCTACTCATTACTGGGTGTGGCACTCTGCCGAAGCAGATCTCGATAAGTGATATATTTTTGCGCGTGAATTGCGGTTACCAGTCGTCAAATCACGGCCCCCAAAGATGTTAGTGGTGGAGGAGCCACAGGGGTAGTTTTTGAAATTATGAAAATTGTTTGTTGCCTGTGGGAATCGAACCAGGGTTCTCAGTATCCACAGGCCGACTTCATATCACTGAGCTACCACCCCATACGATAATATACTCGAATAAATAAAAACTCACATTTTCTATAATCTTAAGCGAAAGCAGGCTTTTCTTCCCTCATATGCGAGTCGATAGTGAGAGAGAAAAGTAACTATTTTTCTCCCTAGGAAGGAACGTAACTGTTTTCATCCCTAAATTATGGTTGATTTCAAAACATTCGTCAACAATCTTAGATATTTATTTATTTATTCATATATAGTAACTACAGTACAACCTCTTTTATTCTTACAATTAAATGCACGGCCGAATGATCGATTTGTCCGGATAACTGGATATTTATGAAAATTCTGATAAATGAATGGAATACAGGTAACATAATATTGAGATATGAAAATTTACGAATTAAATAAAACCATAATTGCAACACAGTGACAATTTGTTATGACGTTTGACAATACAATATTAAAATAAATAAATAAATATATCATCATGCCTTCTACCCATTACTGGGTGTGGCACTCTGCCGAAGCAGATCTCGGTAAGTGATCTATTTTTGCGCGCGAAGTGCTTTTACCAGTCGTAAAATCACGGCCCCCAAAGATGTTAGTGGTGGAGGAGCCACAGGGGTAGCTTTTGAAATTATGAAAATTGTTTGTCGCATGTGGAAATCGAACCAGGATTCTCTGGATCCACAGGCCGACTTCATACCACTGAGCTAGCCACCCCAATAATAATAATATAAAACTAATAAATAATACAAAATGTCAAACAAACCTCAATAAATGTAAAATATAACATAAATAAAATATCATAAATAAAATAAAATATATGACAAAACATCAAAATAGATACATATGAATAACAAACATCTTTGTGGGCCGTGATTTGGCGGCTGGTAACCGCACTTCACGCGCATAGATATATCACTTACCGAGATCTGCATCGGCAGAGTGCCACATCCAGTAATGGATAAAAGGTGTGATGATATATTTATTTATTTATACAGTACATTGTTTAACTGTTTAGTATGCTCTGAACTGACATTTGTTATTTGAAAACAAATTGTTTATTTTTTTCGTAAAGCTTGTTAAAATATGTCTGATTGATGGCGTTATAAGCTAATGTCAGAACTTCTTTTATAAATTCTTTAAAATGTGAGTATATAAGTATAATTAAAGTTTTTAATCAAAATTACGAACCAGAAAAATGAATGTTTTTTAAATTTCTTTGAAGCACTAGTGCGCAAAATCAATCTTTACTTCAGTTTCCAGGGTAATGTAAACCTTATGTTGAATGATGCATGTACAAAAACCAATTTAGAAAGTATTCATTGATAATATTTAGAAAATGGCAATTTTAATAATCCCAATCTTCAGAATAAGGAACTTTTGTTTTGATATCGTTGTATTTTCTTCGTTGGGATTCAAGGACGTTGAATAGAGGGCATTAAAATCAAGACTGTGAGGCTCGGCAGATTGACAGAGACAGATGTATTATTTCCTGTACAGTGCTTAGCCCTTGCTATTGCGCATGTGTCATAAAGAGGAAACTGAAATTATCAACGTTTATTATTAGTGTGATCTATCGATTAAAATAAATATTTGTAATTGTAATTGTTGAACAATATTTACTATTAATAATAAATACAAAACCCGTTAATATGAAGAGGAAGTTTGAGAACAAATTTATGTTTTTAAACAAATTAAAACTACAATTACTTCAACAAACATAAGTGTACAAACTAAACACTTAGTTACCATCTTATCCACAAACAAATGTGGTTAATGGGCCTTTCAAGACTTTTTTGAATTTTTTATATATTAATCTACGTAATAAAATTATTATACCCAAAAAATTTTTATACTTGTATTAAGCATGATAAAAATATTTAAACTTTCGAAACAAACGAATATGACGTAGTTGCATCTTAGCTTAAAGAGAGACAGATAAGACAGAGATAAATAACACGTAATTTCACGTAACGTGTGTCGTTGTCATAGAATCCTCAGACAAAACATAACTAGACGGATAACAACGGCGTTTGTTGTAAAGCAGAAAGAGATAGAATAATTGGTTAGTGAGGCGGATGCGCGGCAAGGAGCAACTTGCATAACATCAAAGTGTACTCGCTCCTTGCCGCGCACCCGGCGGACACAAAAGTTATTCCATCCCTTTCTGCTCCACAACACTGCATTGACTTGAATACGGCATAATTCGTCTAGTATTATACGTCATTGGTAGAATCGTAGAATGCTGTATGCTTATTTCTTCTTCGTCTTCCTCTCAGTAAAATTGAGCACCGACAAACGTTTCAGACAAAGCTCTGTGATTGGCTTAATGCAACTACGTAATTGCAATGAGTGTTTTAAATTATTCAACTTTAACTTTCATATTTCAGCAATAAAGATATCATTTATGGTATGATTTTATATTGTATTAAATATGATGTACGGTCAAGAACTTATTTTAATAAATATATATTAAAAACCTCTACCACACAGCGCAACGATTGAATCACAAATGAACACCTCGTGGTTATATTCACATACAACAACGCTCCCTGACAACGTCTAAACGTACAAAAATTCAAAATATTTGGAAGTAGAAGAGATTTGGCTAAACACGGTGCAAACTATTGTTGTCTCTTTCCCTTGCCCAAGCCTCACTTCAAGCAATGCTACAGTATCGTAATGCCATATCCCCTCCTTTCAACATCCTTGTTGGGATGAACATTCTTAACCTTTTGAAAATATTATTGTGAATAAACACACCACTTATTATATTATCCTGATTTGTTTCCATTTGATCTATTCCTGAAAATCATAATTTTTTTAAAGTAAATATGATGCAGTTATTAGTATCACAGACATTATATTTTTAGCGCTAAAAAATATTGGATTTTTGTGTGGACGTGATTCATTTAAATGGAACACACAAACACAAAACCAACGTAATTAATAAAAATCCCCGTTGAAAAATATCACTCTGACGTGTTAAAGAGTCCGACAATTATTTCCAATTTACGGATTGATTCCGGACATGTGCGGGCGCCGCGGGGCCCGGGCGCAGGGAATCAACGGACAGAGATCGGAAAAGGGCACGAAAGTATCGCGACGCGATAGGCAGATAGGATCTCGGTCCACGATCGTTTGGATCGCATCGCGTATCCATTTGCAATCCTTCCGATGCTAACAACCCTTCGACCAAGGTATTTTTTTAATTTGCCTGTGGGGCGGTTTCATCCCTTGTGCATCACTCACCCTCCAAGATGAAATTAGGCTCTAAACACCGATCAGTGGCGGGTTGATTTTTTTTCTCATTTGCATGACCTTGTTTGATTAGTTGTAAATTACGCCTTACGAGGTATGGCTATTAAATAACGAGACTGACGCTGCTACAGACGAAGTACGCATGTGCCAAACACCAGCGACCGTCGGGTTTTTAGCGTGCAGCTTGTTCTTTCGAATGCAGTACCTCTCGCTTCTGTAAACAAATCCGTATAGCCGTAGCATTCGTTCTAATTAGAGTAGTTTTTTTTTTGTTTCGCCGAAAAAATGTTAAGTGCAACATTAAAGCAACGAATTGTTGTGAAATTTAACATGAAACTTGGCAAAACTGCTACTGACAGTTATAATTTATTGAAAAAAGTACCCGAATTGTAGAAGGACAAGTCATGGTTTCTCCATCAAAACAATGCGCTGGCTTATTCCGCAATGTCTGTCAAGAGATTTCTAGCCAAATACAGCATCACAGTGTTGGACCATCCACCTTTTTCGCCAGATCTTGCACCGTGCGACTTCTATCTGTTTCCTAAGGTGAAATTTGCCTTAATAGCAACAAGATTTGAGCTTTGAAAGAGAAATCGGCATGCGTTCTGAAGGAGCTGACAGAAGAA
This sequence comes from Pterostichus madidus, assembly GCA_911728475.2. Taxonomy (NCBI): domain Eukaryota; kingdom Metazoa; phylum Arthropoda; class Insecta; order Coleoptera; family Carabidae; genus Pterostichus; species Pterostichus madidus. Next base: position 29,558,961 of record OU452313.1, on the reverse strand, counting down.
GACTTCCAGCACTGTTTCGAATAATGAAATATTCGCATGGAGCATTGTAGGGATAGCGGAAGGATGTATATTGAAAGTGATAATAAGTAAATAGGTATGGAATCAAAATAAAAGGTTAAAACAGCATCAGTCTCGTTATTTAATAGTCACATCTCGTATTGTGCCTTTTTAGTAATAAGTCTGTGCTCATTCGACATCATTTTTGGAAATAGTTTACTGCGGATTTTAATTAATTATATGGAGTGTCTATAATTCACTGACAACGTTTTAAATCATGACTCTCCCTTTAACTACATTTTTGGGGATTATAATTTGATGGATAGAGACCGCATTTTACTCACAAAATTATCACTTACAGAGATTTGCTACGCCAGTATGCCACACTTAGTAATAAGTAAAATTCCCCTATTAATATTTTATTTTTTAGTGTCGTGATTTGATAATTTGTAGTCGCATTTTACTATGAAGCTAAGAGCGACGAGACTATAATGAGTTTTTTCTCATGTTGCTAATAACGACGAGACAAAAATTCTGTTTTAGTTCCGTTCCTAAGAATATTTTACCCTCGTTGCTAAAGTAAGAAAAAATAAAACAAATTTCAATTGATTATTTATTTATGTTTATGAGTTATTTTTTCTCCTGTTGCTCATAATAACGAGAGTAAAAGTCTTTTTGAGTCCCGTTGCTAAGAATATTTTACTCCCGTTGCTAAAGCAAGAAAAAAATAAAACAAATTTAAATTGTTTATTTATTTATTTGAAATTATTTAAGCTTATCGTACGAAAAAAATAAGAAATTGTCCTATAAAATAAACGGGGTAAAAATACTGTCATTAATATAATAAATTAAATATACAAACAAACTTTGCATGTTTTAATTCCATTTTTATCGACATAAATTTGTAAAACTGAATTTTCTGTATTTTCATCCAGCAACATATTAAAAGTAGTTTTTATTTGCTTTCCCAACTTTAAAATTTCAAGAAACTTTATTATTTTAAATAGTGTAGTGTTGAGAAAGCTTGTACTGTACTCTCATTCTTCGGGGTTAAACTACCCAGGCACACTAAAGAGTGAACCTTTTTTTGGGAATTTTTTTCCCTATTACTAATAAATGGATGAAAATTAAATTTGGAGACTTTATTATATATGTATTAAGGTATATAAAAATATTTTTTATTTACATTTACGATACAAAATGGCGTTCTGGCACTAGATAACTTCAACACATGTTTTTTTAGGGGGAAATCGGCGTGCACTGTATCAGTCTCCGTACACCACCTAGAGCAAAAAATATTTTTTTCCTTAATCTACATTAGTTTTTCTTTGGAAGTATCTAAGCTAAATATGCAGCAACGTAGAATACACCACTTTGCTTGTCTAGTGCATCGCGTAGTAGTAACTAAATCTCCATCTTATCTTTTTAATAAAATATAATTTCGCTCATCGTTACACAAACGTAATTTCAGGGCCTATTTTCACATACACTTTCCATCTCATCGCTCATCCTTATTTCAGCGTAGTTTCAGTTATAATTGTCCTCATTCATATAATAAAATACCTAATAACTTCAAATCGCTTGCTATCACATCATTTTCTAAACATTTTAAAATATATTTATTAGTATAACATTTAAACTTCTTTCTCATTAAACGACATGACTCTCTTCGTTATGTTCTCATAAATAGTTTGTTTCTTTCTGCATGTATATGTATGTGTATATATGTATATGTTTTTACATGTAACATTTGTTAAAATTCTGAGTATCATGTTCATATTAGTTAACATTGTAACATTTTTTTTTGTATCGAAAAGATTAAGTGTTAGAATAGCTTCGGCTGAACTTTTGCCAATAAAGTATTTTATTATTATTATTATTATTATTATTATTATAAATTTGTTTTGAAAATTCACAAATTGGCATCAATTTTCATTTGTTTTTCTAATTTTTTGGCAAAAAATCGAACTTAAATTGTTTATTACAAATGTAATTATTCATCATTCTTAAAAATCGTGTGTACTTCGATTGATATTCTAGCTAAGAAGTTACAGTTAAAATTTCTAGTAAATCCGATAAAAATTGAGCGAGCTACGCTGCACGCCAATTTGAAAAACATGTGTTCAAGTTACCTAGTGCCAGGACGCCATTTTGTATCGTAAATTTAAATTAAAAATATTTTTATATACCTTAATACATGTATAATAAAATATCAATATTTAATTTTAATCCATTGATTAGTAATCTAAAAAAAATTCCCAAAAAAAAGTTCACTCTTCAGTGCGCCTGGATAGTATAACACCTTAATGTACGTCAATTATTTTTATTTTCGCAAGTTACACTCGCTTCATCTACATTCATCATTCCTACATTCAAATTTGCCCTAATAAAATAATATTTGATGTAATAAAATGTTCGAATTGGTAATGATATGTACGTCACTGTCCAGCTGGAGTCCACCTACTCAAACGTTCGGTTGATCAGCCTTGGGGTGCTGGGTGGTTTAAAAGGCTGCCGAGAGCAGCGCCAACCTCGGAGGTGGGGGGTGGCCGCAACGCGTCGCAGGGTCACCTGAACCAATCAAAATCCAATTAAATACCTCGTCCTAAAACGCCATAATCCCTAGCCAAGCCTGGCCGCACTGACCAGGACGCGGGAGTTGGTTAGAGTCGGGAGTGTACCACTACACTCTGATTACCACCCCGTACGATTTAATTGAAAAGTAGAAACGCACACACGTAAATTCGATCTTGCGAATCGTATCAATATCTCGCCGAATTAGGGAATTTAATTATCTGAGATTAGGAAGAATTGAGAATGAAATTTGTAAGTGGATTTCACCCATGGGTGGGATTGGTTCTGACTCGCGCGATTGCGCGATTGCTGGTCAAAACAATTTCCGGTTACGCTTTGTTGCTTGATCACCTAGATACTGATGTGATCTGATCTGGTTTTCGATAACATGCAAGTATTAATCAGATTTTTTAATCACGATCTGAATATCCGCTTCAAATTATTTCCATTTTAATATGATTTAACCATTGTCACTAATACGGTTTAGTCATAGATTTAACTCATTTAAAACGCGGTTAACTACTCGTACAAATACCGAAGAGTATTGTTAATTTTTTCTATTAAAATTAACTTTATACTTCAAGATATTTGAAACATAGAAAAAGTACAACATTTTTCGTTTTTTTCTAAATGTTTCCCATTTTTTTTATTGTTATTAATATTTAGTGTCCTATGCATTTTTGTCAGAAAAGCAAATGTATCACTAAAATGACCTTCTAAACTAATGTTTAATCTAACCTGTAACTTTTATATATAATTGTAAATGACTTAAAAGCCAGGTGAATGTTAATTAAATTTGAAAAAATCAACTTGCCTCCGCCAGGATTTGAACCCGGACCTTCCACATGGGCCGCGAACGTCCTACCACTTAGACCACAGAGGTGTGTCTAAATGCTGGCACTGACAAGCGATTTTTTCTATGTGTCGATTGTTTGTAAATATCAAATGCGCGAAATTGGTTGCTTCGACAGTACACATGATATACGAAACGGATGACACAATGAAGCGAAACTTCAAATATTAAATATTAATATTATTTATATTTATATATAATTGTAAATGACTTAACTTTTATAGTGAATGACACATCAGTCTGAAAATTTTAATGCGTTCTAGTTAAAGATGGTACATCACAAATGTCACATGAGATTTGCGATTGCGGCGCCATCTATTTTATTTTTCAGGGACTTTTCACCCTGCCTTCGTAGATCAATGTTCTTCTGCTACTAAAGAAATATTTCTATAACCGATTTTAGAAAATAAATATTTTGCATATTTTAATAAACAGTAGTGAACATTTCCGTTCAGCGTCCGTTACAATTTAAATCCATGTTAGTAGAACTCTCCCATAATAAAATTAATCACAGATGAGCACACATCCTCTTTTCTAACCCTTTCCTTTCAAGGAAATAAAAATAGCCTTTATACAGCAAGCGTCACAAGCCCTAACATACCTTTACGTTCGTTGCCCACAAGGATTTGAACCCCCAATGACAGTCGTCAATCATGCGCGTTTTTAATTATGTGCAGCAGGGCATGTTAAACGCATTAACATGTTGTAAAATGCAGGAAGGTTGGGTGCGAGTGGCAACTGTTTTATGGTGGTCAGGGGATGGTCAACGTTCATCAATCAAGGCGGCGCTGGGTCTTTTTGTCAAAATTTATTGACGGACGCGCTCTTGAAAGGGAGGCAAGCGAGAAGCGTGCCCACATTAATTATTTGCTTTTTACGCGTGTGGTCACCGGCAACGACGGTTGAGAATCCTATAAGAAGTTTCTGAATATTAAAATCGCTGGGCCTAATGCAAGAAAGAGAACAGCGATATTTACCATATGGCTTTGCAAGAGTATTTCAATTATTTTAGGCGTATCGTGAAGGCCTGAAAAGTGATTTTCATAATTTATTTAGTTATGTAATAGATACGTTACTGGTATTATTATGGGGTAGGTGGCTCAGTTGTTTCGAGTCGAACTGTGGATTTGAGATGCCGGATTCTATTCTCACAGCCGACAAACAATTTTAAATAAATTAAATAAATATATCATCACGCCTTTTACCTATTATTGGACATGGCACTCTGCCGAAGCAGATCTCGATAAGTGATATATTTATGCGTGTGAAGTGTGTTTACCAGTCGTCAAATCACGCCCCCCAAAGATGTTAGTGGTGGGGGAACCACAGGTTTAATTTTAATGTGGTGAAAATGTTTGTCGACTGTGGGAATCGAGCCAGGGTTTCTCAGGGTTCATAGAGCAATTTAATACCACTGAGTCACCAATATATTTAACTTAATTAAAATTAAAAATATCAGGGATCGTCCAATGTTTCATTTTCATATACATATTTTTATTGTTTGATGTTTTCAGACTTATTCACTGCTCTGAGTACTTAAACCGTTCGATGAGAGATTAAAATGTTGTAATTTTGATTCTTATGCCAATGGCACACTGGTCAAGGAGCATCAATGAGCGTCGAGGAGCTCATCAATGAAACAACAGAACGCACCCGTCATCGATGAAAAATAGAAGCTCCTCTATTTCCATCGAGGAGTTCCTCGATGAAACGATTGTGTCTCATTTCACACGTATTATTGTGTCTCATTTCATGTTAGCGTGGGCTGTCATTTTGGTTTTGCTTTGTGCTAATCTTTCGTGTTTGTTTATTTTATCAGTCAGGATGCGTTCTGTTGTTTGATCGATGAGTTCCTCGACGCTCATTCATGCTCCTCGATCAGTGTGCCATAGGCATAATTGACTGATTAAACATCAAAATTAAGACATATTATTATAAGACAGAAAGAAAATTAAAGAAAACAAACACAATAACATTTTCTTTTTAAAAATTATCAGTATATCTTCAATAAATCTTGAACCAGTCTTAAATTGGCTAAAGAGCAGTATTACTGACCAATTTCTAAAATTTCTCCCACCACTATAATGACATTTAGTTATTAGTGATCCTAAATTTTTTTTAGAGATTTTAAGCTCATCACAAATGAGTATAAATGTCATAACTGTATCAAAATGGCAAAGACTAAGATCAGATTTGATTTAGTTTCAAAGAATTATTTTTTATTTTCTGATAATAGTATGTTACATCATACTTGAGGTTTGAAGCTAGAAAATATTTTTCAAATAACAGTTTAGAAGCACTGTTTTATTAAGTAATTTTTAGGGAGTTTTGAAATTCTCAAAATAACATTTTTTTAAATTGGTCAGTGATACCACACTTTTATCCTTAAATGTAAACAAGTGTTCCTAATATCCTAATTAATTACGCTTATATTAATATCAACCAGGATACCAAAAAACAATCCTAGTAGTAGAACTCAATAACTTGTTGCATTGTTATGATTCATTCATACAGACATATAAGATGAAAGTCAAAGCAAGCGAACATGAAAACATCGCCCCAGTTTCTTGATAGTTTATATAAAAATCCGGTAGCATATTGTGGGTCCGCTGCTAATAATTAATGCAATGTTAGTGAGAAGTTTCCCCTAATAGTAACCATGACAGATTTCCCAAGTCTCACACACCGTTCATCGTTCATCGTAGAGTTGGCTGGTCGGGCACGGGCAGTCCTCGTCGTATGGTAGAATTTATGCGCGAATCAATAACTCATGTGAGCAATTAGTGCGTCCCGTTCTCCAGAACTTAAACGTTTTTACTCGGTCCCTTGTACTTAGCTGCGGAGGAGGACACCGAAGCGGAGACGAAGTCTGAAGCTGGAGACACGGAAGTACTTGTGCGTGTGCGTAGCTGTCCCGGTGGCGATATTACCCTGTACTTAGGCAATTCCCAACGGTCAACCCTCTAATTTTAATCCGTTAACTGATTAGGCGACGCCTAACTGCGGTACCGGCAACTCGGCTGAGTTATGTTCAGATTAGATCAGCCTAAGTCCAGCTGACAGCGCCCACTTATTTACCGGAGCGGACGAGAAAAATCTCCTCGAGCGGCTAGCTCTCAAAGTCGCTAGTGTCGCAGCCCCTAGAGAATATCTCACCTTTATCTTAATGAGCTTATCTAATTTATTAACGATTTGGTTTACAGTTTTGCTTCTCGTACTTGAACTTTCATTTCAGTGGGCAGTTGGGATTTGCTGATTTATTTCTTGCTTTCTTTTTACTATTTACGCTAACTATACAACTTGGACTAAATTGCTCACTTGTAATCTTGCAAACTGTGGATTTGAGAGCCACCTTTGGAGACTGAAATCTACTAGGATCGTTGATTTCCACCGAAGTTTGAATTTCTGAACGTTCGAACATTCGAATGTTTTGAACTTCGTCAGAAAAACTTCGATGCTTCGAATTTTCGAATTTCTTGTCACTGAATTAACGCCATCTGTCATCTCTAAACATGCTCACGTATAATTCGCGAAAAATCGGCCACGAATTAAATAATAAACTCGGCGAAGTATCCTGCAAAAACTCTGCAAGTTTAGGCGTCTTAATTAATTAATATGGGATGGCTAGCACAGTGGTATGAAGTCGGCCTGTGGATCCTGAGGTCCCTGGTTCGATTCCCATAGGCGACAAATTTTCATAATTTGAAAAAGCTATCCCTGTGGCTCCTCCACCACTAACATGTTTGGGGGCCGTGATTTGACGACTGGTAACCGCACTTCACGCGCAAAATATATCACTTACCGAGATCTGCTTTAGCAGAGTGCCACACCCAGTAGTGGGTAGAAGGCGTGATGATATATTTATTTATTTATTTATTTTAATTAAGCCATCTACTATCTTACCGCCCATCTAAATGCTACGGACTTTTAGTAAAACGTTTTAAAATGACAATAATAAGGATACAAAAACATCTTAATTAAAACGTTTTTGACAGTATAGTGAAATTTTAAGTCTAAATTGAATTAATTTGGCAAATAATAATAATTACTTATGAATTAATACAAAACTCTGCAAATGAGTTTATTCTGAAAATAATTTATATCAATATGCCGTGTTCACGTTAGGTTCCAGATTCACAATTCGAATAATTCGAAGATTCGAAAATTCGGAATTTTCGAATTTTTTGCCACTGAATTAACGCCATCTGTCATATCCAAACACGCTCACGCATAATTCGCGAAAAATCAGACACGAATTAAATAATAAACTCGACGAAGTGTCCTGCAAAAACTCTGCAAGGTTAGGGCATCTTAATTAAGACATCTACTCTCTAATAATTTATATTATTTATAAATCAATACTAATACATAAATTTGTGTACAACAAATGCATTGAAGTTGTTTTACTAATATGCCATGCCTTTTATCCCATAATATGGTTAGTGAATTGAACTCCCTAAAAAAGAATATCTAACACGTCCCTAGTAAAAATTGTGATGAGGCTAAGATCTGGCAATAGAATGACTAAGACGAGAATTGAACCCTTGATGCTCAGTTTGCAGTCTGACTGACTTATCCTCGAGCTGTTAAAACATTTCAAATAATTTGAAAATTCGAAAATTTTAATAATTCGAAAATTCGAAGGTTCAATCAATCCGAACAATCGAAGTCCCGGATATTCGTAAAATCAACAATCCTAATATCTACGAGTATTAATTTGTTATCTTCATATTGCTAGTTACATATAATATTTTTATTAATTAGAGACGCATGCTAAATTCATCTCATAGAAAATGCGGAAAATAAACAGACATGTAATAGGGGTAAATCGGGTAAGGAAAATACCTCGGGCGCATATATCTAAAGGGTGGCAGTCGTTGAACTCGGTTTCAATATATTTTATATTCTAGCTTTGATAGCAAGAATACTTAATTACGACTATTATGACTGAAATAAAACGAATTATGTAAGTCTTGGCGCTCAAACAAATATTCTCCGCATCTGTCATGGCTTTTTTTTTCTTCTGATCATAGAACAGATAAAAATGTTCAAGAAGGACCAAATTGTTCTTTTTTTAATATGTAAAAACTCTTTTATAATTATAACATCTATCAAACAATTTCTAAATTTGACTACTATAGCTGTATTCTATTTGACACTTGGTTCACTTAAATCAGTTCAGATACATTCGACACATGACGAAATGAATTGAATTATGCAAACTGATGCACTTATTGAGGTGAATTACTTCAGAGTAAATTAGAATCTGTAATTCTAGTACTGGAAATAAAGTCAGCCAAGTAATCTAGCGAAATAAATTAGTGATCTGGTTCAGTAAATGTAAGTTAGATCTGATTCAAATGGCAAATGGAATATGCCTTATGTTTAAAATAACAATAAATAAATATATAATCACGCCTTTTATCCATTACTGGGTGTGGCACTCTACCGAATCAGATCTCGGTAAGAGATATATTTATGCGCGTGAAGTGCGGTTACCAGCCGCCAAATCACGGCCCACAAAGATGTTTGTTATTCATATGTATCTATTTTGATGTTTTGACACATATTTTATTTTATTTATGATATTTTATTTATGTTATATTTTACATTTATTGAGGTTTGTTTGACATTTTGTATTATTATTATTAGTCACGGCCTCCAAAGATGTTAGTAGTGGGGGAGCCACAGGAGTAATTTTAAATTGGTGAAAATGTTTGTCGGCTGTGGGGATCGAACCAAGGTTCTTAGGATCCACAGGCCGACTTCGTACCACTACCCCATATTACATATGAACTTAAGAGTAATTATTAATATCAGGTTAGAATCAATCTTTCTTTATAACAATTAGAACTTAATTTAAAATAACCAAAAACTCAATTTCTCCGCACAGTAATCAACACAACTATACCGTTCTTCACAGTTCAAACTCTCTGCGCAAAGTTCTGTTCTTATTTGAAAGTCCCAATTGCAACACCTTCTGAACAATCTTGTTCTGTGAGACCATAACCTCAGAACTCGAGACAAGCGCGCATCTCAGAATCAGAGAGGCGGCTGGGGGCGGTTGTCGGCGGCGGTGGGTGGAGCAGCAGCACAAACTACTTGTGCAAACCGCGGACTCGCTGTTAGGGAATTTAATTTTCTGTGTTGTCCGAATGGGTTTAGACTAGAGCCGCTGTTGACACTGCATGCAAATTTCGTCCAAGCACTAGTGGCGCACCATAAATTAATTACGCCGACTAACACAGTGCGAATTAATGTTTACGAACTTCTATAATTTGAAATTTATTGTTTTGCGTCATGCGAAATTCGGTGATAATTAATACGGAATTCGATTAGCCGTGTCGACAGCTTTAACATTTGGACATGAGTAAGTAATCCGGTTAAGAGTTCGCGATGTGTGAGTGAGAATTTACTTGCGCTTGGCGCTTTGAAAGTTGAGACTGCTCATTCTCGAATGGTAATACTATTTCAAGCTAACACAACACAATGTGATCTGACAACTTAATCATCTGATTTTGCCCAAGTGGTATTACTTTGAATTATTTTGTCACGTTTTATGCTATATTCACTTTGTCACCGCTGAATGTACTTCTAATTTACTACAACCGTTTCTGCTTCCTTCATTGCTTCAGCATTATATCAGGTTTGTTTCATATTAAAAAATAACTGTATGCCTCTTGAAAAGTGTATTCACTGTAGAAATATTATTTGGTGGAGGTGCTACGCAGTTTTTAAAATCAAGTTTCCAATTTGTAGTATCTGGATCGGTTTATGAATGATAAGAGAAAGTGACAGGCAATTCAACTGTCAGATAAATAAAAAATATTGAATCGTGATTGCCTGAGAACCCTGGTTTGATTCCCACTGTCAACAAATATTTGTTTCGGCAGAGTGCCACACTCAGTAATGGGTAGAAGGCGTGATGATATATTTATTTATGGCTATATTTGTGATTGCAACATAAATTGAACCAATTACATTAATTTTTATTTATCTATATGATATTTTCAAATTAAGTAGAAGGTTAAGTTTAAATAATCACCTGAGGGATTAAATGCATTTTAGTCCTGTAGTATATAGTATATTTTTTATATTGACGTTACATATAATTCATAACGACAGCATTATATAATTTTTTAGGTAAACTCCATTCCCTGTATGAAAACCATTACGTCATATGTGGACGAGGTTATCATAGATACGATGAAATATAGCTATCTTTTTTAATAATGTTCATACCTTTTTTTTATATATAAATACAGACTGAGAAATAAGATGGGCTAGAAAAATGTTGGGTAATCAAATGTAGAAATTTGTTTGTCATCTTCATGATTATTTTGCGCTGTAGTTAGAACATCGACGATCTTTAATTAATTTAACTGTAGTACAAGAGGTAATGTGCATTGTATTTTGTATTTTCATATATTATTTATTTATATATAATAATAATACATATAAAATGTACATTCCTTTGAGTTTTATTTTACAAAATTACATATTTCAATAAGGTAGGTAATATTTTTCGTGCGTTAAGATAAATTTATATTTGGTTTTTATTTAATATATGCAGAATTTGGTTATTAAATTTTATAAAGTAATAAATATTTTAATCTGACATATAAATTTTAGATTATGTTTTAAAAATGTCAATCCAATACCAATGTAAACGTTTTAAGTACAAAATCTTGAATCACATGGATACCGAATGTGACGTAATAGTTTTCATACAGGGAATGAAGTATAGCTTAGGCAATATAAACAAAGTAATATATTTTGAGATTTATGATATACTTGTTGTTAAGGTAATTTTTGATTAACTGTTAATTTGAAATTTAATTCCTCCTCAAAAAGGAAGAATGAAATGGGTCATTTACTCCTGGAAGTGCGAACAATAATTTTAAAATTTAAAACATTTAATGATTCAATAAAAAAATCAACGTCCCTGTAATAACGTTTTTGATTAATATACACACATAAAGAGTATCCCACATAATTATTTTTGTCAAAATTTCTTCGTTGTGTCCCATCAAATTGAGTTGCACGAAACCATGACACATTTACTGAACATTTATTCATTAGATTCACCCCACAATAAACTCCGCTGAACATTCCTATCCTGACATACCGCTTTCGCTTCATCCAAGTTCATAATTTCATTTAAATAAGATCACTGATTCCTCATCATATCCATCTATTTATTCCTAGATCGTCCAGCAATCTTTACCTTCAATTTCACCAATCTTTCATTTAGCATACTTTCTACATGATCAAATTATCTTATCTGACACACAGTTAATCTTCTAACAATATTCTTGTCAATCTCATATTCGCCATATGTTTCAAATATTTATTCCATAGACACCGAACGTGAAAAATTAATAATTTCATCCAACAAAATTTTCAAAAGAATTAATAAATTTTATGCTGGGTTGCATGAAAGTTTTATCGGTTTATTAGCAACTAACGGTTCAATAATTTTCATGAAATCGCTATTTTTACTGTTGTTAGATAAACAATTCTTTAACTAAAGATCTCTATGAAAAAAACAAATGAATATCAAAATTTATTTAATGATATTCTTCACAAAATAGTCGTATTGACATTTAATAGTTAATCAAACTAATAAAAATATTAAGATTTGTTTATTTGTTTCGACCATTTTTCATTCAACATGGTCAAACCATCACTTTTTTCACAAAATAATAATTTGCCTTCTTTGCATTGTCAATCCTTTAATTACGTGTTTATTTTTGTAGAAAATAATAGCATCCAAGTAAACAAAACCTCGCTAAACACACTCCCACACCGTGATTCCTGCCTCCATTCTCCCGGAATAATTCCGGACTGCACCGGTAACCGGTTTAATTTAGGAAGCCGCTAGATCCGTATGCAGCGCAGTGCTCGCTGCTTTACCCCGGCTAAATTGACAGTTGTAGTGTGCTGTACACTCACACTGCAACTGCACTACTTGCTTGCATAAATCTAACGAGAACTGCGACTGTGGTAACTAAATTACACTTAGCTGTTGCGGCAGCGCAGGTTAAGTTGGCGTTGCCAGGACATGAACATACGACGGACGATGTGATGCTATCTTGTTATTCTTGCGCGCTCTGTTTGTAATCTGGCGTTGTGTGCGCTTCTGATTTTCATTCTATGATCTCGAAACATTTCATATACAACTGTTTGTCGATCTTTTAGTAATATCAGGAATTAATAAACAGGGTGTATATTAAGGAAGGAATAATGTTATTACCTACTGAATAAATATAAATATTGTTTGGATGATATATAAATGCATCTAATTGAACAATAATAGATGATTTTATCGATAGTCATTTATTTTAACTGGGAAGCGTTGATTTTTATGACCTCATTCTAAAAAGTATTTTTTTAAGACGCTAATCGGAAGTAAACTTTTCTTCCCTCATATGCAGGTCCAAAATTTGCTATTTCCTCCCTAGGAAGGAAAGTAATTGATTTCCTCCTTTATTTATGGTTAGTTTCATAGCAATCGTCAGCATATTCTTAGATATTTATTTATTTATTTATATATCGTACGTATTTTTAAATTTTTATTATTTTTCAAAATTTTTTTGCTGCTTCCGTATTTGATATCACCATACAACTTTTTCTATAATATAAGTGAGTCCTTCGAGAGACCAAAATGACTTTTTTTTTATTTTTTTGACTTTTTATCCAAATTATAGATCGCGCCAAAGTTGAGTCCTTTAAAAATTCTTGTGCCATGGTGGACAGTTAATCTCAGGATTGGCAAGTCAGAAACTAAATATTCAAAAAGTATTTTAAAAAGGAAGGTGTATCACACAATAATTCACCACCGTTAATGAAAAAACAGTTAAAAACAAAAAATGGTGGACTTTTAAAACAAAGTGTAAAAAATCGACCCTATTTTTCATCCTTTTTCTTGCACCAAAATTTCATTTTTTTATTTTTTGGCCAAATTGTGGTGAATTATTGTGTAGAATAGTTTAATAAACTAAACGAGCCAAGATTTATTAAAATCGGTTCAAGTAGATCCGGAGATTAACTGTCCGCCGTTTGAAACAATGTCATTTTGAGAAAATCACGTTTAAAGTTTTTTACTTATTATTACACCAGCGAACGCACGAGCGCTTAAAATTCTTCTATATTAATTTAACTTCGAATTTCTCAAAAATATTTTAGGAGGTGACTTTAGAAGGTGTAAGGAGTTGAAAAATGTAACAAAAGAAAAATCGATTTTTTGAAAATTCTTGTAAGTACTAGTCCCTTAAATAGCATAAAAGAATGAAGTAAAGTGTCATTTCCTCTGTTGTGTAATTACTGCTCTTAACTACGCTCCGGGCTTCAACCGCGAGTAGAAATAATACACTTTCTTCCCACGATATGCAAATATACTGAAAACGTTATAAGGATGGACTGTCGTCATCAATAAATATAACTAGATGAATGACAGCGTACTGGAGACCTATTCTAATTCTTGGTGACTACTTAGCGACTAGTTTCAGTCGCTAAGTCAATGACGTCACAGTACAGTCAATATCATGGGGATTTTAATTTCTTACGTTGGTATTAATAGGAACGACGGAGTATTTTGTGTTGGTAATTATAATTTCTTACAGTGACTTATAGATATTTGTTTTTCTTTGTTAAACTCAAATATTTGTATGTTGTTGCTTAAACTTGACATATCGCAAATTAATGTAACTTTTTAGTAATTTTCAAGCAATTAGAATTATTTAAAAAAAAACAATATAAATTTTAACAAAATTTTAAATAAACATTGTTACATTAAAAATTACTATTAATGTATAGACGACAATGTTGTTATCCTAATTGTCGGTAATGGACATCTGCAGCTGGATTTTGTGCAATAATTATAATTATTAATTCAATAATATAAATAATAAACATTTTATAATAATATACAGTGCACAAAACATATAAAATTATTCTAACTTCAAAATTTATCAACCAAAATATGCTAAGCGACTGACGCCATGACACTTCGCAACAGCCTTGTACTAGTCGCCTGCATACGCGACTCACTAAGCGACCAGTCGCCAACACTAGGCGTATTCCATTTGTCATTTGGATCGGATCTAACTTACATATACTGAACCAGATCATTTATTTATTTCGCTGGGTTACTTCACTGACTTTATTTTCAATACTGGAATTATTGATTCTAATTTACTTTGAAGTAATTCACCCTAATAAGTACATTAGTTTGCTTAATTCAGTTCATTTAGTCATGTTGTCTAATTGATCAGAACTGATTTAAATGAACCAAGTGGCAAATGGAATACAGCTAATGACGTCAGGGCTGTACTTTTTAACTATACCAACAGATGGCACCAGTATCAAAGTCGCCAAATATGACGTCAAACGGTCGCTAAATCCAGTCGCCAACGAATTAGAATTGGTCTCCTGCTACGTTTACTAGGTATATGTAACAGGTTTTAAATTGTATTAAGCGTTGCTTCTTTGGAGATGACAAGATTTCATTTTTCTTTGACTTCACAAATATTTTAGAAGCCGTGGATCTACTAAGTCCTGTACTCTCTAATAAATTTTAAATTGATGACATATTTACTAATTTACCTCTCTCAGCGTGAAAACGTTCCTTTATTTCCATATTCTTGTTCAAAATAAACTTTTAAATGAAGACTCAGCAACTGGCATTCCTATGACAATAGGCGTATCCCATTTAATCTGAATCAGATCAATTTTTGTACTGATTTAATTTGTCTTCGCTCATTTTATTCTCAGTACTAGAATTATTACTGATTCGGATTCAGCTTGCAGTAATTCACCACAATAATACTGGGTTGCATGAAAGTTTTATCGGTTCATTAGCAACTAAAGCTACATTCACAAATCGAAATTAGTTTTTGTTTTTTGTTTTATGTTTTAGTGTGTTTTTAGGTGCCATTCACAAATAGTTTTGCTTTTGTCGATTTTAGTTAGTAGTGACATCTATCATAAATTTTAGAAGATCGGTAATACAGTAAAAGTAACTGTCAGATGTGTCAGAAGTTACACGTGCTGTCATACATTATTTGTTTACTTTCGTATTTTTTGGAAGAGCAAGGTAAATATTATCATAATAAGAAAGTAGGTATTCATTTTGACACTCTAATGAAAACAAACTTAGGTTATCGTCAATGCGAAGGACGATAGAAAGAGACAAGTATATATCACTACATCATTCTACGCTTCGTCCTATTGGTCTATTCCTAAGTATAAAACGTAAAACTAAAACAGAAGTTTGGAGTTTGCAAACTTTTGTATTAAAACCAAAACTAAATACTGATTTGTGAATGGTTGCATAAGATAACATGTCTACAAGGTTATTAAAACAAAAATGGAAAACATAAAACAAAAACTAATTTCGATTTGTGAATGTAGCTTAACGGTTCGATAAATTTCAGAAAATCGCTATTGATACTGTTGCTAGATAAACAATTCTTTAACTAAAGAGCTCTTTATTTTTTTCTTGCAACCCAGCATTAGTGAAACAGTTTGCTTAGCTCAGTTTAGTTTGTCATATTATCTAATTTATCTAAACTGATTCGGTGAACCAAGTGGCAAATGGAACGTAACTAATGTTATATTATACCGTTGTTTTTCAATTGCCATAGATATGGATTTACAAAAAAAATACTTTCTTTCTTAGGGATGAAAAGTTCATAAATATTTAAATTTTTACTTTTTCAGTTAGTTTTAGTTTCATGTTGTTCATTGATCAATTAATTAGAACCTCAATTTAAGGCTTGTTCAAAATAGAAATTGTTAATCTAATGTTTTAATTTCTGTTGGAATATTAGGCAACTTATGGTGGAATTATGTAATAAGTCTATAAGTTTATAAATTTATAATTCATAAATCTGCAATTAAGAAACAAAATCACGTTAGTACTTGTTAATAAGTAGAAAATATTTCATAAAGTCAAAAGTTTAATTGCCATTTTGTTCTTTATGTACAGATTTATGGATCTATAAAACTTATAGATTTACACAGGATTCTATCATTAGATTACGTTTAAACAGACAATCATAGCCCTATGGATAAACGCGAGATAAAATTTGCGTTTCTTAATTAATAAGCAAGAGGTCGTGCGTTCAAATCTGGATAACTTCAACTTATATAAAAAAATATGATTGTATCTGAGTGATTCGGATTCCAGTATAAACTGTAGTGGGATCGCGTCGTATAGAATTCTATAATAGAATTCAAGCGATAGTTTTCAAATGGTCAAATTGGTATTCCATTCTAAATAAGTTTGCAGAAGAAATGTAGTTTACATCATTTGTGCACTATCTAATACAAGAAGCACCGTTATTTTATGTTATATTAGGAAAAATCATAATTCTTATTCGACAGATGACAGCGATTCTATTGTTGGAAATATGATTCTATATGGCGCGATCCGGGGGCTGTAGGCTTCCTATAATTTAATTAGGATTAGGAGTAACAAATAAATTAATTAATTAAAGTGAAATAAATTAATTAAAGTGAAAGATACCTCATCTGCAGAGCTGGGCAGTAGCTAGCTACTTTTGTAGCTTAGCTACTAGCTTAGCTACATTTACCTTAGCTGTAGCTGTAGCTTAGCTAACTGTGAAAAAATATAGCTGTAGCTTGTAGCGAGCTACTTTTTTTTCTATTAGCTTCAAAATAACAACTGAAGCTACTTTTAAAGCTACTTTTTGTAGCTTCAAGCTACTTTTTAAGCAGAAGGTCAACAAAGTACGCATGCGTACAAGCTAAACCCACACAAAATAATTATTTGTTGCCGGTTCTAACTGACTCTAATACGCAAAAATACACAGTATGTGTCAGATGGTATTTGCTATTTTTGATATTTATGTACGTAATAGTAAATTAACAGTCATTATAACAAAAGACTGATCATATGACAATGGCAAATTTAATTGTTTCACAATAATTGAAAAAAGTAGCTTTAAAATTTAACAGCTACTTTAACGAAGGCTTTTAGCTGTAGCTTAGCTATATTTTACAAAATATAGCTTATAGCTGTAGCTTAGTTACTTTTTTAAAGAATAGCTGTAGCTGTAGCTTAGCTACTTTTTTTAAGTAGCTTGCCCAGCTCTGCTCATCTGTCAGATAAGTGAACAAATTTATGACAATTTATATAATTGCTGTGATTTCAATGCAATACTGTTTCATTTATATGACAAATACATTAACTGTTCTTTTATCCCAGCTTTGATAAACGAGTTCTTAACAAACCTGGAACCTAGAAAGAAATGTAAATCTGTAATTAATTAGCATAATAGCATAATTAATTAAAATAGTCTTTAATTTAGTGTATTTACATTTGTAGCGTTATTGAGTTAGCGTTCATTAATTCGAATGTTTGCTGTTCTCAGATTATAGTAAACTATTTCAAACAATATTGTACGGCTGTGTGGGTGTAGGTAGTGTTTTGTGCGTATGTGTGCTCGGGAGAGAGTTAATGAGAGAGCCGAACAGAGGAGAGGAGAGTGCGTCACCGTGCCATCAGTCGTAGCGGCAGCAGCGGCAGCGGCATATTAAGGCAAGTTAGCGACGTTGTCGCTAAATGACAGGCCAGTGCGGGGGCGCGGGAGGTCGGGGGCGGCAGTGCGTCAAAGGGGCGGGGGGCGGCGGCGCGCGAGACCGAGATAGGGGATGTAATTACCCGGTGGACCAACTGCCCGTCTTTAATCAATAGCATGAGGCCAAGTCGTGTGCTGTGTGCCATGCCTGCGTCCTTGCGTCCTTGGTCCTTGCTACACTGTACACCCCCGCCGCCACCGCCGCCGCCACCGAGCCCGGACACCACGGACAGCGGCACTGAATTTACATAGATAAACAGCTATGGCTCATACGAGACGCAAGGAACTCACACACCGCAGTCTAAACATCACATGTGTTCTATTGTTCTCGGCTGTGTACTCCTCAACTACTCTATGCCAAATTTAAATTCAATTTGATACTACAATAAATCATTATTGCAAATAAAAAATGGTGGCAGTTCTCGTCAAACTAGATAAATTGTAGCGCACAAAAATTAAATCATATGTCTTTCTTAACTTTGAAATAGTTATTTGTGTATCAAGAGCATAAAGTGAATCTTTATTGCTCGTGCTCAATAATTGAAGAGCGAGCGAAGCGACAGGCAATCGTAGCTCAACGGATAAAAGCGAGGTAAAACTTGCGTTTCTTAATTAGCAAGCAAGAGGTCATGCGTTCAAATCTCACTGACTTCAACTTATATCCAAAAAATACGATTGTGTCTGAGTGGTTCGGATTCCACTATAAGCTGTAAGCCCCCTGTACTGTAATTGGGATTTACTTCCTGTTGTGCAGAGTAACAAATAAATAAATAAATAAATAAATATCAACTTTTCATAGCAGTCGTAGAAAAAATAATTTTTTTTTTCTGATATTAAATTTGATGTTAACCTGCATTATGAATTTGTTTACAAAGGAAATTTACGGAAAATTATAGTTATTTAAGCTACAAGGAATGTAAGTACATTATAACATTTTCAAGGCTCGTATTTCAGACAGTCGCTTCGTCATCCCTAGTTCGAATCCCACTGAAGCTAAATATATTTGAACTATCACACTACGGCTCGCTGCGTCCGGACCCTGTACTTTAATTGGGATTAAGTTCCAGTTGTACAGAGTAGTATAAATAAATATATGACAGAAATGTTTCATTTTTATTTACTTATCGTCTCGGTGGGTAAAAACTTACCAATCAGTAATTTGTAAACATAACATACTGCCTTGGAAACCCTGTCGGTAAATATATAAAAAAACCCGATTAGTGAAAAATAACAATTTCAAATGAATCGCGCAAGTAGATACAATGAAGATGTAGAATATCAGTGGCAGTCTTCTGTTGTAACATAGGGTACCAATACTTGCTTTCGTTTAATTTTGGTCTGATTACGGATGTCGTGGTCGTGGTAGCTTCGCTCGATAGAGAATTATTCATTAGTCCTAGCGTCCTAGGTGTAGTTAGATAGTGTATTGTACTACGTGCAATGTATATCCGTGTGTTCGGCTACGGCTACGGCTACAGCAGAAGCATGGACACAGTGTTACCACTACACACTCCAAGTCGGAGTTGAGTATCTTCATTTGCATGCCTTCAGCATTGTAACCAGCGGACTGTAATATTGGATAAGTTAATGTTTGGTTCTAGTTAGGATACGACGTTAAAAAAACACTACCTATGCTATACGAGACTTGTTACTTGTCATGCTTTACCGTGGCTATCGCATTATTATATGTGCTTAGTTGTTTGTTGCTTGTTACTATTAATCTATTGATATTGCTAAATACTATCTATTTTTCTAAAATGTACAGGCTGTATTTTTTTATTTTTAACCATTGAAAACGTCGGTTCAATGACCAAAATACATAATGTTAGTTTAGAAAGAAATTTTAATAGAGATTTTTTTGAGCAAAAAAGGCGAGACCAACTGTACCTCATTTCTTAAAATACGTACTATATTCAAAATAAGAAATTTCGTATTTTTAGTGTTGCATACATGCACACTATTTTGATTTTTACTTCTGTAGATGAGTGTACATTATGGTGTCCGTTATTTTTGCAAAGTCGGAAATTTGATGCTCGCACCCTTAAAAACTGCTTAAAATAAATTTAAAAAAATTGAGCCTAAATCCCAGGTCCGTCAAATGACGTTAAAACGTGCCACCAGAGGGCTAAATATTTGCACGTAGTTTAAATGGGGAAATTGCTTTTCCCGGTACTTTTATATCTAACTTTTTACGATTTAGACCTAAAAATATTTCAAGATAACTACCAGAAAGCTTATGAAATAAGCTTCCAGACAGACTAAAATTTAAGTCATTGGATAAAAGACAACGGCGTAGCGTTAATTTGAATAATAAGAAGTTTGTAGCAAAAAAACGACAAAGCCGTTAATATATTTTGACAACTAATTGACAGTTGTCCAATGTCAAAATATATTGTTTTTATTTTATATTTTATTTCTGGCTATCCATTAATTTTGACAGCTAATTGACAGTTGTCAAATGCCAAAATATTGTTATTAACAAAACATACGAATTTAGCCTTGAAAACTAACTCAAATCTCGAAAAATCAGTAAAATGAAGGAAAACCATTTTAGACTCATTTGTTGACAGCTTTATTAACAACTGTCAATAATACAAATGTCAATTCTGACATCAGATTCTGATTGAGCGATACGAAAACCATAAGACTACCAAGTTTGAGAACGTCAAACATATATTAACGGCTTTGTCGTTTTTTGCTACAAATTTCTTATTATTCAAATTAACGCTACGCCGTTGTTTTTTATCCAAATGACTTAAATTTTAGTCTGTCTGGAAGCTTATTTCATAAGCTTTCTGGCAGTTATCTTGAAATATTTTTAGGCCTAAATCGTAAAAAGTTAGAAATAAAAGTACCGGAAAAAGCAATTTCCCCATTTAAACTATGTGCAAATATTTAGCTCTCTGGTGGCACGTTTTAACTTTTAACGTCATTTGACGGACCTGTGATTTAGACTCAATTTTTTTAAATTTATTTTGAGTAGTTTTAAAGGGTACGAGCATCAAATTTCCGATTTTGCAAAAATAACGGACACCCTAGTGTACATGGGCGGAACCCTATACGACCGAGTCACATGGCAATAAATATTTATACAGTCAATCGTAGCCCAGGGGATAAAACTGAAGCAAAACTTACGTTAATGGCGAGTTATACATTTAAAAATCTTACATTACGCCAGACAGAGATGGAAGCGAATAATACAGAAAGAGATATTTCGCACTAGTTGGTAGACCAAGATCAATTAGAGTATATTATAAACATGTCATTTAATCTGCATCGTATGCTTAAAGTATGCTCTGGTTAGTCGTGGTCTGTCAATTAACTCTCTCACTAGTGCGAGTGATTTAAGTACACGAGCACAGTTATCACACTTTCGAGCGAGTTATGTACATTATTTTTCAGACGACCACAAAATATTCCTATAAAAAGTTTACAAGAGCAATGTTGTTACACTTTGACAGCTGATGCGTTTTTGTAGATGAGCGTTGACGTTTGACGTTTGAGGTTAGGTATTGTGCAACTGTACTAACCATAATGTCAGAATATTAAATAATGCTAAAATATTAGTAAATAAGTAATTATAAATTTTTAAAAATAAGATTTATCTGTGCAAATGTGTTGAAAAATCTGCCAAAACTTCAATCTAAATAATAATACAAATTCTTTTCATATATTATATTATTTTCTTTCATCGTAACGCCATCTGTTGTCAATCAGTAGAACTTCACCTGATATGTTAGAAGTGTGCATTATGCTAACATATCAGTGTAAGCGATGTTCAACTTTCCGTAGTAGTTTATGATGTTGTTATGGTTACTTTCAAACGTGGTCGTCTGAAAAATTAATAACATATTATGATACTAGTGTATAATCTTTAAAACACGTGTAACGAGTTTAAGAGCACGTCGCAAAGCGGAGTGCTTTCAATGGCACTAGTGCTTTTAAAGGCCCTTACACACATGTATCATACACTTTTTTTTATTATACCTGTATCATAATCTAGAAAATAGAGCTGGAATGTAGTATTTTCATTTTAATTCATTTCATAATTTTGTATGTGGTTTGACGTAATAAAGTTTACGTTACTATGTGGATTCGTTATTTTGCAATTTGTTATTTATTTATGTTACTCTGTACAACAGGAATTGAATCCCAATTACAGTACAGGGTCCGAACTCACCGAGCCGCAGAGTGGTTGTTCTTATATTATGATAAATATATATGGATTTAAAAAGAACAAATATTTTGTTTTGTTGCGTTTTTGCACGCTTTATAGTTTGTGAAACAAGGATTGTGCAGGTATAATAAAATATATATTATTATGGAATCCAACCATGAATTTCGCAGGAAGCAATTTCTCAATTCATTGTTTTAAATCTCCAATTAAAAAACAAAATCCAAGTTGAATCCAAGCATCACTTCTTTCATCCACCGTGCAGAACAAACAAACACTTCCTCCAATAAACCATAAATAATACACCAGAAGTTTGAACCCTCCGGCACGCAAGCGCTAACTCCTCGCTCTGCCGGCGGGCATTGGCGGCGCCACCGTCGTAGCTCGGACACACACCTAATTAAATAGATATTTGCACAGCATAGCCATCCCAGCTCGGGCTCCCAAACACACAAGTAGATATATTAATAATTTGCGGTCTGTGTAATCTAAATGTTTATTGATGCGCAATAATCATACACTGACGTGATAAGCTGATATCAAAGACCCTCTCGCGAGGAGAACCCTCTGAGGGCCAAGGAGGGTGTCACGGATTGTTCTCCGAGCCTCGTAATGACTGCTATTTGTTTTAAATGGCTGAGTAAGGTAAACGTGCGTATGAGAAGAGAGGCAAGTTCGAGGTGTTTGTTTTTAGGCTACGCAGCGCAGCGGCTGCGTGATCATGAGATGTTTTGCGTTTTTAGCGCTTTTTACGCCTCCCTCTTACGCGTTTTTCTGCGTTGAACACGCGAATTTCTCCCAAAAACAGGGATTCATGAACTATTTACTTTATGGCTACTATAAATGTATTTTTAGTATTGTGTACACTTGTAGTTTCAGTTTAATCTTAAATCTACTTCACTATTTAATATAAAAACATTGTCGTGGATTGAGTTCAAATTATTGCTTTATCAACAATCGTAGCCCAGTGGATAAAATTTGCGTCTTAAAGCAAGAGATCGTATCTGAGTGGTCCAGATTCCATTATTCGCTAGGTGCAGAGTCATGGTGGGGACAGCCGAATCGACTGCAGCGATCGCGGTGGACAAAATAAGCATAAAATCATTCTCACGTTGTTGTGACCGCGACTGTCGAACATAGGATTTTAACATGTAAAATCATAATTTCGTAATTTTCTGCTTCACTAAATATTTTAAGCAAAAATGCTTCAAATAAAAGTTTTAGGGCATACCATTCTTCATCTAAACCATTAAACAAAATTAATGTTACATGCTGTATAACGGCACAAATTAGATTTGAAAATGACGAAAATTGCCTGAAAACATCGAATTAAAACAAAATTAATCAAATGTTTGACGTTTATGTAAGTGTCAATTGATAGACATTTTGTTGGAAATTAACTGTCTTAGAAACGATACGGGAGACATTTTGGAAAAATTAATATTTTATGGAAAATTTAGTGACATTTTAGAAAAGTTACTGTCTTTGAGACGATGTCAGAGATATTTTGGAAAAATAACTATTTTAAATAGAATTTGGGAAACATTTTAGGAAAATAAGTACGTTAGAGGTGATTTGAGAGACATTTTCTTAGTAAATGACGGTCTTAAAGACGATTTGAGAGACATTTTGTTGACTATTAGCTGTCTTAGAGATGATTTGGGAAACATTTTGGAAAAATTACTATATTAAAGAAAATTTGGAGATATTTTAGAAAAATGACTCTTCTAGAGACGATTTGACATTTTCGGAGATATTTTGTTGGAAATTTACTGTCTTAGAGACGCTTTGGCAAAATAGCAAAATAGGGACGATTTGGGACACATTTTGAAAAAAATTATTATTTTTAGAGATAATTTAGGAGACATTTTATTGATAAATGAACATCAAAGCAAAAATTTGTTTTCAAGTTTTCTTGAGGTTGGCTTCGTCAAGTAACTGCCCAAGATCTATTTTTTAAAAATCATTCAAAAATATACTATTTAATCCACAAAGTAATAACTATTATTTAAAACATTTACTTTGCTTTCCATATGAGAGGTATTTATTTCTGCTATGGTTGAGAACCTTGAAACAATGAGACAATGAAAGAGTACTGCAAAAATTTAAACATCTCAATTATTTATTATTATTATTCGTCATTCATTCATAATCATTTACATCTCTTTTACCCTTATAAAAAATTATTAATCAGTTGCGAAATAAGAAATACAAAAATAAGAAAAATGTATCATTTTAATAAACACAATTCTTATATTTCTTCAGCATTTTGTGCGGCTTTTACAATATCACTTTATATATAAACTTAAATAATACATTTTGTAATATTCTCAGTTGTTAAAAACTGAAATTATAAACATTTTCATTGTTTTAAATCTTGTTTTTATCAAAAATTAGACAAAATCTTGTATGAATCAACGGTTATAGAGCATGATTTAATGTGGCCGTCAGATGTCGTTGTCGTCGCGCACCCAGCCAATAAGCTGTAGGTATAGAACTGAATTTCAATTACATAACAGAGTATAGTCTGACTAGGGATCGAAAAATGACGTTTAAATTATTTTATGGTTGTGGTTTCCTTTCATAAGTTTCTGCTATGAAATAAATGTGAAAGAAATCTGACCTTTATGTATTCTGCTATAGGGTATAGAATTGTGAGATATCCTAAGTATTAAGGATTTCTTGCAGGTAACCAGCTAAGTACTGGATTTGAAAATCCGAAAGTAACATTAGCACGCCGAGCTTAAAATAGATAGATCACTGTGCGACAAGAAAATAACAAGACAGGGCTGTATTTAAAATTTACATACATTGTTTTCAATACGTTTTATATGTAGATCGATAGATAATCTATCTGACAATAACGACTAATAACGATTTTTGTTGCAGCTCGACCAGGACGACCTGGGGAACTCCCACCGATTGTCAATGTTCGGGCTGCAGCGTCGCGGTGCACCTGGTGCAGCGGCCACGGGAATGACGCGATTAAGATTTAAAAAATCGTTCTTAAAGTACAAATGACAATAAATAAGGCTACGTTATCTATTTTTACTTGGGTTGTTATTTGTCCTCGAAAAAAAATCGCAAAAAACACCTTTTTTTCGGGCCGCGAAAGAGTACTTCGCCAAAAAACTTGTTTTTATGGTGGCGTATGACGGGCAATGATCCTTAAATGTATACAACAAAATCGCGTAAATTTCTTTGCCAGACAACCCTTTCAAAAACAGGTACTTAATCACCGATCAATACTTAATTTTATCATAATTGAGAATTTTATATAACATGTTATTTTTAAAAATTCACACTGTTGAATCGGCTAAACTTTTTATCACCAAACTTGGAGAAATTATTTATCAGACAACATACTTGTTGTTATGGTAACCGTTTTGATTTTGTTTATAGGAAATTTCCAAGGCTAACTGTTTATCAATACCTCCTCATAGCCATTGTTCTTGTTGCTTTTTATTTGAAAGAACTGATCGCAACCTCCTTGTTCCTACAGATATCTCCAACCACAACGATTACATCCTGATTATTATGTATCTCTTTTCCAAACTCCCTGGCAACAAATCTTCCCATCCCTATCTTAAAAAGCAATTCCATTCCTGGACACATAACCTTAATTCTCCACGCACGCATACGCATCGCACATTCGGGCGCGTGTGCGTGGGAGGGGAACCGCGGCGCTCATCTGTAAGACGTGACAATGCCGTGCCTGCGGCCATAAATTAAACTTTAGCACTTGCTACACTGGACTCGAGGGGTGGACACTGTAGATAAGGGACGACTATATTTCAGCCTCTCCGTTTGTGTGTCCTGTGTCTGTGTGTGTGTGTGTGCTGGTCAGCGACGTGGACCCCTTTGAGTTTCTCTTGGGGGTGTGCTGGTTTGAGGACTGCTGTTTTAGATGAGGGTTAATGTATATAGGTGTTGCTAAACTTTAGGTTCAAACTTTAAAAGTTTTATCACGGGTTCTACTGATAACGGAACAATTTTTTTTTAATATGGTTGTTTTCTAATTATTAATCATTAAATTATAATTACCCCTGTGGTGGTACCAACCGTCAAATTACATAATTTTTCAAATAACTACAAACAGAAATTAAATTTATACTACACATAATGTCATATAAATTTTAGAAAAAAAAACTGCAAACTTATTAAAATAAATAAATAAATAACTAGATGTAGTATTCTGCCGTAGCAGACCTCGGTAAATAAATAAATAAATAAATAAATATATCATTACGCCTTCTACCCATTACTGGATGTGGCACTCTGCTGAAGCAGATCTCGATAAGTGATATATTTTGCGCGTGAAGTGCGGTTACCAGTCGTCAAATCACAGCCCCCAAACATGTTACCTCGGTAAATGATATATTCAAATCTCGGCGTTCAAAAATGTTAGTGGAAGGAGAGCCACAGGGGTAATTTTAATATGGTGAAAATTGTTTGTCTGCTGTGGGAATCGAACCTAGCTTCTCAAATCCACTGGCCGACACGATACCACGGAGCCACCTACCCCATGTAAATATATTGAAGTAAAAAAAATATTATGTTTTAGTAGATCGTAGAGAATAAAAACAAGTACATGATGTTTCAATACTTCAGGAAAAATAATAAATGGCAGATAAAACTTTGTATATGGGATGGCTACCTCAGTGATATGAAGTCGGCCTGTGGATCCTGAGGTCCCTGGTTCGATTCCCACAGGCGACAAATTTTCATAATTTGAAAAAACTCTCCCTGTGGCTCCCCCTCCACTAACATCTATGAAGGCCGTGATTTGATGACTGGTAACCGCACTTCACGCGTAAAATATATCACTTACCAAGATCTGCTTCAGCAGAGCGCCACACCCAGTAATGGGTAGAATGCGTGATGATATATTTATTTTATTTATTTTATAAAACTTTGTATACTGATATCGGATCAAAAAGATTTTTTTTATTACAAAATTATTTGCACTTCTCAGGAAGCACACATTTTAGTGCCACTGGTTTCAATTCAATAAAGATTATTTAATTATTTAGGCAGAAACTTATTATTGCAACTATAATATTTGAAACCAGTGCCATTAAAAATGTATATTTCATATGAATTGCAATTATATTTGCGAATTTTTATTTCTATTTTACATTCATGAGGAAGTCATTAAGAAAACCTAGTTGCGTATCGAAAGAGCGTTTATTATAATACGCAATATTTTGTTTTACACGGTCGGTAGTACCTGCTGATATACTGTAACTGTTAAGCTGAAAACTTTAAAATTTCAATATATTTAAAAAAAAATTTGCAAGTAGATTATTTATCGTGATTTCGACTACTTCACTTAGTTTAGGCAGAGTGCAATTGATTTTATCGTCCATTACTTACATAAAATCTAATAATAATAATAGGTTACAGGCAATCGTAGTCTAGTGGATAAAAACGAGGTAAAACTTGAGTTTCTTAATTAACAAGCAAGAAGTCGCGTGTTCAAATCTCACTGACTTCTATTTATATAAAAAAATACTAGTATCTGAGTGGTTCGGATTTCACTATAAGCTGTAGGTCCCCTGTACTGTCATTGGGATTAAAATCCTGTTGTACAGAGTAACAAATAAATAAATAAATGAATACGAGCGCGTCCGGTGCGTATCGCTGTAACTAAAATTCTTATAATAATTTCACCCAGGGAATATCACCCAACGCATACTAGGTTGTTGACTTGTAACGAATTGACGCAACCCATGTCACTTTACATTTCTTCAACTAAAGATTGCAAGAAAAAGCATGAGTATTCGCCGAGTGTTTGTAGCTCAATTGGTTAGAGCAGTCATCATGCGAATGAAAGGTTCTGAGTTCAAATCCCGGCGAACGCTCATTGCTTTTTCAAAAATTATTTCTAGTAACTAAAATTCGAACCCCACATCATAAAGAGGTGAAGTCAGAAATTAAAAATTTTAACATTTATGTGTCTAGTAGTAAAATTATTATTTTTATATATATATTTTCATTACTATCACAATCAAGAAGCTTACTTATTATAAATTTAATATTTACAATTCCCTTTTCAACAGCTTTTGCTCATCATTTTCTATCACAAAATTAAAAATTCTGCCCACAATACAATGATTCAAGAAAAATTGATGTTTATAATTATTTACTGTTAAAAAAAGGATTATAAACTCCATTCCCTGTATGAAAACGATTACGTCATATGTGGACGAGGTTATCAAAGATACGATGAAATATAGCTATCTTTTTTTAATAATATTTGTATCTATGCGAATGGCAGTAACGTATGTCTTAATAAGTAAAGACATATGTTTCATGTTTTTCCACGTTCTATTACATTTATTATTTTAATGAAAACGTATGACAGTTCTTACTAATACGAAAATTTATATTTACTTTATTCACATTTGTTTATAATATAAAAATAGAGACCTACGGTCATGATTTTGTTATTTTCACGCCTGTCATTTCTATGTTTGTGACATTTTTGATACATAAATACAGACTAGAAGAAATAAGAAATAGCTAGAAAAATTTTGGGTAATCAAATGCAGAAATTCGTTTATCATCTTCATGATTATTTTGTGCTGGAGTTAGAGAATTGAGGATATTTAATTAATTTAACTGTAGTACAAGAGATAATGTGCATTGTAATAAATATTTTAATCTGACATTTAAGTTTTAGGTTGTGTTTTAAAAATGTCAATCCAATACCAATGTAAACATTTTAAAGTACAAAATCTTGAATCACATGGATACCGAATGTGACGTAATAGTTTTCATACAGGGAATGAAGTATAGAATTTGTTATAATCTAAATCAGATTTTTTTGAAATGATTTTATAAATAATGGTGAAAGAAAAATAAATTGAATTACCAAATAAATTAGTTAAAAAAAATAACAAATTTATTATATGATAATTGCCTTCAAACCCCCACAAAAAAATGGACACCCAACTATAAACCTCACCGCACGTCACTGTGTTATGTATGCACGTATGTACAATTCATTTGAATTAATTCACAATTCAAAATCAGTTGTAAATATACAAGCCATAATTAATCGTTCGTGAAGTAATAACTGACATTAGCGCTGCAATACAGTCTTATCCAGAACTACAAATTTCTATGATAAAAAGCGCTGCCATTTCAATATATTTAGTAAATTGGGAAAAAAGGTAAGAAATTTTCCTCGTTGTTTGAATTTTCTGGCTTTTATTTACTAATTAAAAGTTTCTAACCTTTGTTTGGTTCATTTTCAAGTCGAATGATTAAATAAGTTTTCTTTATATGAATTACAATATGAAAAATGTAACATTTTCAAAATAAGGGTGTGTTATCTCCTGTAGTCAACAGTTGATATATTTAGTAAAGCCGTTTGACACGATACATTATTTTGTACAAAATCATGTACATTTTTCTGTTTCAGAATTATGAACAAAAAAATGTACCGTTGCATACAGTAAAATAACGTTCAGAAAAATGTTCCAAAAATGTATAAAATTATATAGAACTTTCGACATATAATTAAATGAACTGAATTAAGCAAACTAATACAGTTATTTGGGTGAATTACTATAGAATAAATTAGAATCAATCATTCTAGTGCTAGAAATAAAGTCAGCGGAGTAAATCAGCGAAATAAATAAGTGATCTGGTTCAGTAAATGTAAGTTAGATCTGATCCAAATGGCAATTGGAATATGCCTCTATATTCTAGCAAAATTTTGTACTGAAATTGAATTGACAGTGAATTATTCCGTTTTCGTTTACTGTTTGACGTTTAATTATAACCTAGTTTTATATCAATGCATTTGATTCTGTATTTACATCTAATTTCACATGTTTTATTTCTTCTTTTGTGAACTTTAAATTACAAAATGTCCTGGTCTCGCGATCATGTGACGATTTTAATTGAAATATACCAGAAATATCCATGTTTATATATGGTTAAAGCAATAGAATACAAAAATAAACATGCAAGGTCATGGGCATTAGAATTTTTTTAGCCATAATAAAAGAAAAAGGCCCGAAACAACTATCAACGACATCAAAATTAAATTCAATGCGTTGAAAACACATTCAAATCTCAATTCGTTATTCAATAAATGCAAGATTCCTTCGACTTCCTCTCGCCTTTTTAGCCGATTCCTACACCATATTTTCTTCTTTGTAATTCTTCTTTTATTGTCTATGTGCTACTACTTGTATTATAGGCGACAACAACAATACTAATTTTAAATCAATTTCTTTCAATTTATTAGAGACCCCAAATAATTTCACGTCACTGGTTGTGATACAGTTTGTGCGCAAACGCTTAAATATAATTATATACAAAATTATGAAGCAATGACATACAGTGCTACAGAAAAATGTTCAGAAAACTGTATCTTTTTTATGAATAAAATATATAAAAATTTGTACAAAATATTGCATCGTGTCAAACGGCCTTTTTAGACGTCTGTATATATTTTGTCTGTGCTCCAACATGTTTCCAAAAAAAAATACGACTGTACTTCGGTGGTTCGTACTGTACTTGAAGCTACTGTAATTGAAATTAAGTTCCTGTTGTACAAAACAGCAAAATTAAAAGAAAAAAACGCAAAGAATAATATCTAAAACCGCAGTGTCCGAATTCATCCACCGCTGCGTAGTGGTCAGCGCCACTCACCCCTTTACACTCTCTTTCTCTCGGGGAGAGGAGATAACGCTGCAGAGAGCGGGGTTGTGCAATGCAAATTTCCTTATTCACCATTCTTCTTGGCGGCGTTGTCGCTGCTTGTCGCGGAGCGGCCACTGGTCTTCATTTGCTGGAACTAACGGAGGGCGGAGTGCGCGACTGATTTCAGCTCTGTTCTGGGGGATGTGATCACGTGATATACTACGA
Organism: Pterostichus madidus; assembly: GCA_911728475.2. Classification (NCBI taxonomy): domain Eukaryota; kingdom Metazoa; phylum Arthropoda; class Insecta; order Coleoptera; family Carabidae; genus Pterostichus; species Pterostichus madidus. The sequence continues at coordinate 29,527,871 of OU452313.1, read as the reverse complement.
ACTACCAGCGATTTAGAGTTTAGTACTTACGTGCAGCACCGGACTCGGACGAATCTTATTCATCCATTAGATGGAAAGACAATTGAAGGGCTCAGTGCTCATTGTATGAAAATTAGTTTTGCCTTGTTTTTGGTAGATACAAAGGCTCTAGCCGGGTAAGATGGTCAAATCTGCCCCCAAAGGAAATCACATGGGGATATGATTTCCATCTTATTTACACGAAAGTAGAATTTTCTGACCAATTTTCATTCAAATATAACGCCAAAAATCCCAAAACAATTTTTAACAGAAAGAGTGGATTATACTTCGTAGGTTTGTCTTGTTGTCACCAATACAAAAAAAAAAATTAAGTTATAAAAAAACTCATTTTTGACTCCTCCTATCGGGGGGGGAGGGGGTGTGGAGCTGAAAATTGGTCAGAAAATTCTACTTTCGTGTAAATAAGATGGAAATCATATCCCCATGTGATTTCCTTTGGGGGCAGATTTGACCATCTTACCCGGCTAGAGCCTTTGTTCTCTCGTTTAGTGCTACTATGTCACTCATCATCCACCCCCATATACGCATCACTCATCATCAACTAGATCTAAAGATGGCACTAAACAGTGACAGAAAAATAAACACTAAATTATGAAGAAAACTATCTCAAGCCCCATTGTATCCTCTTCTCTATTTACATGAGTTTTAAATAAACATTAATATTTACGAATCATGTACTATGTACAGATCATAATTGTCACACATACATACATACATACATATCTTCACGCTATATCCCAACAAATGGGGTACCACGAACCCTAAATCACTCATAAAACATTCACTCATCACACTCATCAAACAATCAGCCCTCGTCAAACATTATATCCAAACACACCACCCTCACTTCAACCACATTCATAGATCACTCCATATAAACTCATTCATTTATTACACTCCGAATCATTTATCACACAACAAACCTTCAATCACATCATTCCTAATCACTTATCATTCATCTTATTTCTTCAACGTACATAACATATGCATAAAACATCTCAAATTACTCACGCTTACTCCTAACAACGAATCTAATAACGAATCTAACAACGAATCTACAAAGATTAGAAAAGATGAAAGTGATAGCCTGCATTTGTATATGAAAGAAAAGTCCATAATTGTCGAGATATATAATCTATTTATGTTATCCGGAGCGAGATGGTTATTGGCTGCCAATAGATCCAACCTCTGGACCTGTTGAAAATGTGACATTTTTTATTCTTATTAATTGGGACTTATAATTTTGACGTCACATGCAGCAGATCCCCCCCTCTCTCCACAAATTTTGAAAGTTTGAGCTTTTCAAGCAGAACAAACCTAGCACTAACTCCTCATATAATAATATTTTTAAAAACTTAATAGATAGGTAGGTTCACTCTTAGAGTCACGCTGGATTCCCCATGTCAACTGTTAATAACATGTGTATATGACTAGAACAAACTTTAGGAATCTGGAACAAACTAGAACAAATCTAGCACTAACTGTACACAAAATTTTGAAAAGATTTGAGAGAGAGGGCCATCTAGCGTGACGCTCATGTATTTTTTGTAACAAATCCACTACGGCGATTATCCAATCACCCACACGGAAATTGCAATGCTATTGTGATACAGGGTATAGTCACTTTTATGAACAAATTATAGATATTTTGTAAAGACAAAATCGTGACAGTTGTAAAGCGTAAACAAATCAGTTTTTCACTGTCTCAGTTTTCTAGTTACAGAATTTTTGAAAAAAGTGAAATATATATAATATATAGCCCAATTGGAAATCAAATCGTTTCAGATTTCAGGTGTAACAGAAAACAATAAACATAAATAATGACACTTTCTGCACGAGGTATACAAATATTTTTTTACTACCCTATCAGAACGTAAATTTATGAAAAATAAATTTAGATAAGATTCATTATTTTCTTGACATATCTCATCTGAGTATCACCCCTGATCACGAAACATGTTTCGTGATCAGGGGTATCACTTATATCAAGTTATACCTTTGTTTTCCAGTATATTTACTTTTTTTCTCTAAGAAAGAAAAAAATTCTTCTCTTTCCTGGGGATAGAAAGAAACACTTTCTTTACTCTATTGAAGAAATAAAATTTTACTTTCTGACAGATTCGTGGAACAATAATAAATCGTCATCATTTATCATTAGGGTGATTTTACGAATATTCGAGACTTCGATTGTTCGGATTTATTGAACCTTCGAAGTAATTATTTTTAATTATTATTACCTGCCAAATTAATTCAATTTAGACTTAAAATTTCGCTACACTGTCAAAAACGTTTAATTTAACACGTTTTTGTATCATTTTTATTGTCATTTTAAAACGTTTTACTAAAAGTCCATAGTATTTAGATGGGCGGTAAGAGAATAGATGGCTTAATTAAGACGCCTAAATTTGCAGAGTTTTTGTAAGATATTTTATTATTTAATTCGTGGCCGACTTTTCGCGAATTATGCATGAACGTGTTTGGAGATGACAGATGGCGTTAATTCAGTGCCAAAAAATTCTACAATTCGAAGCTTCAAAAAATTCGAAAGTTCGAACGTTCAGAAATTCAAACTTTGGTGGAAATCAACGACCCTATTTACCATACCGTTAAAATAAGAAAACCTATAATTCAAAACTAAACAAACAGTCCAATTCTTATAAATACCTATGTAAATTGTGCACAATGTCATGATTACGGTCCTGTGTGAGCGGACAAGCGGGCGAGATGGAACCAATGTGATAGAGCAGATTTCGCGTTTGCAATGATGAGCTGATGACTCTCGTAAGTCGTTAATGTTCCAGATCGTAGTGTGCTATGCCTTTATCTCTCATCCCCCCGACTGCACGCCGCCCCTGATTTAAATTGTTTGTACATACATACACACATACGCACTTTGCTCTCAGCATACTTTATCACCCGTCTGCAGATATTCATATCTATGGGCTGCTTTAAAGCTTACAACCTTAGTGGTGTCACTAATGAAGTAATTCAATCCATATGTGTTCCTTTCCCTACAAAATTTAAGATTATCCTACTGAAATTATAGTGTCTTCATTTCCTACATAGGGTCTGTTAATTAATGCTGGGATAGACTGATAAATCATTCGTTTATTAGATATAATAAATAAATATTATTATCATGCCTTTAAATCATTACTAGGTGGACACTCTGCCGTAGCAAATCTCGATATATGATATATATATATTTTACGCGTGCAGTGCGGTTAACAGCCATTAAAACTCTACTGCTACTGATTTATATTTTATTTGCATTATTCAAATAAAATGCAACTAACCTTTTAACAATATTTGTTTCCTAAATTGTGGCAATATTTTATGTAACCAATTCTAAAAATACATTCAATGTCAATAAAGAATTGAAATGTATCTTCCTTATAAAATAGTTATTTACGTACCAAGGGTGAAAACAGGCATTTCTGGCCCGTGGAATAATTATTAGCACGAGACGCAAAGCGCCGAGGGCTAATAACATGCTCAGGGCCAGAAACGGTAATTTCACCTGTGATACATACAATATTTTATGCACAATAAAATAACATTTAATTATATGTTCAAAAGATGACATTTTGTAAAATCAATAAACAAAAATCTGGTGTGGACACCACACGACTTTCTTATACATAGAATATTTAATTTTTAGAATATATGAATGTTATATAATATTATTAAACATGTAATTTAGTTTTTCAATAATTCAGCATTTATCTGTTTGAAACATAAAATATAAAATTTGTTTACGTACTTTATGTTTAACTTTACTGATGAGGCATATACAGGATGTCCGTTTTTCGAGCCTAACCCTTGGTATCTCAAGAACCGTAAGATACGAAGTCGATTAAATTGAAGCAAAGTTACCAAATTAGTTGACCATTTTAACGATGTATTTGTTTTTCCGAATAATAACTAGATAAAGCGAAAATTAAAATTTATGTTTTTTGTTTCTATTGCAAATAACATTTCCAAATATTTTTGCTAACATTTTTTATTTGAAACTTTTTTCGTAACTGATTCCATTTTTGAGATAAATGAAATTAATTGTTTTGTGTGTCCAGTAAACTTCCTCTTCCGGTTTTTCAATTTCATTCAAAATCAACTCAGCTCTTCGTATTTTCATAAAACTTATAATTCCAAGTTTTGTTAACAAATCTTATACCGTTCATGAGATATTGCACACTCGGACACACATCCATTCATTCACACACAAACACACACACAGCCATCATTAAGAAAATGATCAAAACGGATTCAGTGTACCTCAAAACACGTATTTCCGCGAAAATCTCGTCAACGATTTTTTTCACGATTCCAATACTTCCTTATACTATGTATAAGTAAGTAAAAATTGTAATTTTATTTATGTATACATAGGAATAATTTTTTATGGTACTATGGTCAAAAATAAGTGTTTAAGTCCGCTTTTTAGGGCTAAAACAAATGAATTTCGGCCCGATTGTGTATAAAAATATTAATTTTTTTTAAATGTTTAGACCACATAATTTTGTATAAGACTAGAATTTAGGTATTTTTGATTCACTTGACAAAGTTTTTACATTTTTAATTAAATATTATTATTCTTCGCCCTATTATTGCAACCCAGCACTGCAAACTGGACATTTTTGTTTCGTATCTAATTTTTCTTTTTGACATATTATGTACTTATCAGTGTCAATCACTGTCAAATATATTTAATAATTCAACAGTCAGTAACATTTGAAAGTAAATTAAAACGCGATTTGGATCACCAATAAAAATGAACCAGTGCCTTTGCCGTACTCGTTCATTCAGCTTCTCTATTTTTTTCGATCTTATAAGTGATGCTGATTAGGAGACCGATTCTAATTCGTAGCAACCAGTTGTAGCCACTGGCTTGACGTCATTTTTTGTCGCTACCGATAGCGATTAGCGACTAGATATTTTCTAGCGACTTACTGTTAGCAACTGCTTTAAACCAGTCGCTAACTTAGTTACTACGTCCTATTCGTATGTTTTGCAGTGCCGTGTTTTAAAAAGTTTTGTTATTTTAATAAATAATACTAAATATAGAAACATAGATATAATTTCAACCAACCAAGCGGGTTTGTTAATAATAAACAATCACAAATAGCGGCAACAAGTTTTTCAGAAATAAATAAAAAATAAATATATCATCACGCCTTATGGGATGGCTAGCTTAGTGGTATGAAGTCGGCCTGTGGATCCTGAGGTCCCTGGTTCGATTCCCACAGGCGACAAATTTTCATAATTTGAAAAAGCTATCCCTGTGGCTCCTCCACCACTAACATGTTTGGGGGCCGTGATTTGACGACTGGTAACCGCACTTCACGCGCAAAATATATCACTTACCCAGATCTGCTTCAGCAGAGTGCCACACCCAGTAATGGGTAGAAAGCGTGATGATATATTTATATTTTTATTTATTTTATATCACGCCTTCTACCCAATACTGGATATGGCACTCTGCCGAAGCAGATCTCGGTAAGTGATATATTTTGCGCGTGAAGAGCGGTTACTAGTCGTCAAATCACGGCCCTCAAAGATGTTAGTGGTGGATGAGCCACAGGGGTAGCTTTTGAAATTATGAAAATTGTTTTTCAGAAATACCGCACCAAAATACATAGTCTGATCTTGGTTACCAACAGTACAAAATAAATTCCCTAGAAATTTAACTAAATCGTCATAAAAAATACGTCATTCAACTAAATATTTGGTTGCTACGAATTAGAATCGGTCTCCAGGAATGACCATGTGATATTAGTTTTATGCAATTCTCTGTTTTCCTGTTTATTTTTCGACAAATATTTTTTATTAAGTTTTTGGTTTCTGTATAGTTTAAACAAAAAATTCTAAATATTTGTTAAAAATTATTATTATCTTGTATTTTACACATACTTTCGTTTCATTTGCTTTTCTAATACCTCTCAAATAAGGCGCTTCTATTTCTGTTACTTGAAATAATTCGATATTAATATCTATCATTTTATTCTTTGGTCGTCACGCAATCTTGAATTTCGAATAGATTTGCCACCTGCTAAATTCGTTTACGATGAAATATGATTGAGAAAAGTGTTGGTAGAAGATCGCGTGTGTATCAATTGAGATGGTTTGATCATGTGGAACGTATGTCGAATGAAAGATTGGTGGGGCAGGTGTATATTGGTAAAATTGAGAGTGAGAGATTACATGGACTAAAGGAGGAATAAACGTACATGTGTGAAAAGAGATATATGTGGATGAAGTGAAAGTTTTCAAAAAAGATAAGGAAGGAAGGGAGTGTCACCCTGCGCTTGTTAACAGTGATGTTACTATATTAATACTGTCAAAAACTGACATTCATTCTATTCAGTGTTGCCAGGTAATTCATTATTTATTATTTAGGTTAAAACAAAATACTAGTAAAACATAAAATATTGTATGCACCACGGACCAGAGGCCCTCGGCCTTGCAAGAATTGCCCTCGGAGGACATAAACATCTCCACAATTCCCTAGGTACATATATAACTATTAAAATTATAATTTAATTATTAATATATTTTAATATGAAACAAGTAGTACTAAAAATGTTTACTTATAGTAAAACATCTTTAATATTGTGAATTTTGAAGGAATTATTTTTGTTCAGTACGTCAAATACTATTAAATATTTACTCAAAGTATAAAAACATTCTGTATATATATATAATAGAGCTGCATTTACTGCTATTCAACTGATAATTAGAATTTGTAATTACAATTAGCAATTAATGAGCGTCTTTAAAATTGCGATCCAAATTACAATTAATAGCATTATAAATAAATTTCTGAAAAATGATATTTATAAAGAATTTTTAAAAGGAGCATATCTAAAAAATATATAACATCAGGTAAAAATTAGCTTAACGAATGTCTGCCTTTTCTATTTTTATTTTTATTTAATTATTTAAGTAATTCTCACCAGTCACCTGTGTATTATATTGGTAATTTTATAAAATTTTACTTGACATTTAAATTGTCAGAACAATAATAAGTATTTTACGTAACGATACAAGATAGAGACAAAATAATATATCTATCACATTTAGAAGCGGATATTAAATATTTCGGGCCCTAGGCAAAATATTTATTTCGGGCCCTTTAAATATATATATATATATATATATATATATATACATTATAGGGGATGGCTAGCTCAGTGGTAGGAAGTCGACCTGTGGATCCTGAGGTCTCTGGTTCGATTCCCACAGGCGACAAATTTTCATAATTTGAAAAAGCTATCCCTGTGGCTCCTCCACCACTAACATGTTTGGGGGCCGTGATTTGACGACTGGTAACCGCACTTCCCGCGCAAAATATATCACTTACCGAGATCTGCTTCAGCAGAGTGCTTCACCCAGTAGTGGGTAGAAGGCGTGATGATATATTTATTTATTTTTTTTATAGGGGAATAAAATGATATATTTCTATTATTTATATGTAATATAATTACTTGAAAGACGCTTACTAACAGAAATGATAGATTGTTGGCCTGCCAATATAAATGAAATAAAATATAAAATATAACATAAAATCATAAAAATAAATAGTCAAAACAAGCATAAACTAAAAGTTTGAATCCGGGTCCTAAAATTTTTGGGCCCTAGGCTATTGCCTCTATAGCCTAGGCCAAAGGCCGCCTGTGATCACATTTATTGTAATTGAAAAGTTTGTAGTTTGCAAACATTTCACTTAGTACTCATAATGAATGCAGTAACACACGCCAATAAGTGCATCATGCTGCTTAGTCCAATTCATATAGTTATGTTGTCCAATTTATCTTATTTAAGTGAACCAAGTGGCAAATAGAACACAGCTGATATTTAACATAAGACAGTGACTTAATTGTAATTACTAACTGAATAATTGTGAATACACCTTTAGAATCAAATTACCTACCAAAATAAAAGTGAAAGTCGATCTACCTTATAGAAAACCCACAACAATCAAACATCCTTTCAAATTCACAAACATAGCTAATATTCTTTTCACCTCACTGGTACATTGTCTCCCACTTCAATGAAATTCAACCACAAAAGTCTGTAAAATTACCCATCCCCATATCAACTTTGGCTCTTGGTCTTTTAAGAAACAAAATACTTTCTAACCCCTTTCTCAAGGAGATAATACTGGTAGTTCACCCTGTCCCGTTGCTGCTCCCATCTAACGTCAAAGTACGGTAACTAATGAAGTGAAACTAACAGATCAAATTCGCAGGTCCTGCGGTGTTCTATTACAGGGCCGGCGGCTGGGCAGGTAAGGGCTCTGGGCCGGGATAAACTTCCCTAGAATGTCGGTAATTATAACAAGACGGAGGCACGTAAGATCAGCGGTAGAAGATGTAGGAGATGGGATCTTGTGACGATGTATCGTATCGAATATTGACGGTCAAGTTAAACTCTGTCAGGATTATTATAAAACGATGCATATGGAAGACAGGTACGTAGGTTTGACGAATATCGTGTTTAGATAATACTAAGGTAGGAGATAATTATATCCCTTACTGTCTAAACTGTGTCAAATGAGGGCCATGATGTCGTTATCATTAAAAGTGTGTATGTTTTACCGGCAGAGTTTAAAATCCAAGCAATACGAGGGCAGGGTGAAAAGTCCCTGAAAAATAAAACAGATGGCGCCACAATTGCAAATCTCATGTGGCATTTGTGATGTACCATCATTAACTAGAACGCATTAAAATTTTCAGACTGATATGTCATTTAGTTCTGTTATGATACCCATCGAAAGTAAGCAACCTTGAAGATTTTTGAAAACATGGAAAAAGTGAATTTCGCGTCTTGATTAAACATTATTTCTTGCGTGGAAGAAACATTACGCAAACCAAAGCATCGCTTGTTAAACATTATGGGTACTTCTCACCATCGATTGGAACGATTCACAAGTGGTTTACTGATTTTCGTTGTGGTAGTATAACCATAAAGGACGCCGAACGTTCTGGTCGTCTAATTGAGATTACAACACCAGAAATCATCGATAAAATCTATGGTATGATATAGGACGATCGGCGAGTTAAAGTGCACGAGAATGCTATGAGCATCTCAATCGAACGGGTACGGAACATTTTGCATAAATTTTTGGATATGAGAAAACTATCTGCCAGATGGGTGCCGCATTTGCTCTCTGTTGACAACAAGCTCGACCGTGTGACAAGTTCAAAGAAGTGTTTGGCGATGTTCAAGCGCAATAAGAAGGACTTCTTGCGCCAGATTTGGCCCCCTGCGATTTTCATCTATTTCCAAACTTGAAAAAATGGAAAGAGATTTGGCTCCAACGATGAGGTCATCGCTGAGACAAACGCCTATTTTGAAGGATTGCCAAAATCGTATTATTTGGAAGGGATCGAAAAATTTGAAAAATATTGGACGAAGTGTATCGAGCTACAAGGAGATTATGTTGAGAAATAAAATATATTTTGATCAAATAAAGCATTTCTTGTTTAATTTTTCAAGGACTTTTCACCCTGTTCTGGTATATACGTTTTTTTTTTCAACTCTAAATTCCGTCTTCGACTTCACAGTTCTTTTCACAAATTTTATTTCTTAAAATCGATATTTGACATCTGTCATTCATATCCTGTTATCTTTCACGTTAATTGAAAAAAAAATTGTTCAACAATAATTGTCTTGTAAACAACATCATAAACGAATATTATGTTGCAAGAAAAAGTAAGGACCTCTTTAGTTAAAGGATTGTTGATCTAACAGCAGTATCAATTGCAGTTTTCTGGACCGTGTTGCTTATGAACCGATAAAACTTTTATGCAATCCAGCGTTTGTGCTGCAACGAGATAATTTTCACGCTCATTTTGTATGTAAAATAATATAAACATGAATCAGCTAAGGAACATTTATTTTATTTAGCTCTATTTAGCAAAACGTACAAGGTCAACTAAGGGTTACTCACTCTTATAACAACATAATGCCGCCTGAAAACGGGGAAAGTTTTCTGAGAAACTTTTTAGAAAGAAGAAGTCAAAATTGTTTTGTTAGTCAGTTACTCTTCGAAATGAAATGAGTATACTACTGTGTCATAAACCTCAAATTAGTTACTGCCAGAGCTGGGCAGTAGCTAGCTACTTTTGTAGCTTAGCTACGTTTACCTTAGCTGTAGCTGTAGCTTCGCTAAATGTGAAAAAATATAGCTGTAGCTTGTAGCAAGCTATGTTTTTTTTTCTATTAGCTTAAAAATATTGTTATAAGAACTGAAACTAGTTTTAAAGCTTATTAAGAAATACCTATTAATTTTTGTTTTGTATTTGATTCGTACCTTCTTTATTGTTTTCTATAACTGTAGGATAACAAGTTATTATATAGTGTAAAATCTATTAACATATTTAATTTTTCACTTGTTCTTAACCTATCCTACTTTTGTATTAAATATTAGATGAACTAAACTGACTGTTTAGGAGTCTTCTGTTTATGTGACAGTTAATTTATTCCAATATAAATAAGAATTATAGCATAACAAATAAACAGTACATTTGTCCATTTGCGATTTTTTATATTTATTAACAGTCACTGTAACAAAAGACTGATCAACTGATCATATGACAATGGCAAATTTAATAATTCACAATAATTGAAAAAAGTAGCTTTAAAATTTAACAGCTACTTTAACGAAAGCTTTTAGTTGTAGCTTAGCTATATTTTACAAAATGTAGCTTAAAGCTGTGGCTCAGCTACTTTTTTAAAGAATAGCTGAAGCTGTAGGTTAACTACTTTTTTTAAGTAGCTTATCCAGCTCTGGTTACTTTCCACAAAATCATTCTTGCAATAGAGGTGACACTAATTTTTACGAAACTTTCTTGTCTTCTTCTTTCCAAAAAGTTTCTCAGAAAACTTTCCCTTTGTGCACGAAGCATAAGAAACATTCTTATTCTAGGCAGGATTTGAACCAACAACCTAATGGTCAAGTACTGACTGCGCAGTCGTGATCCAATAAAAAATTAAATAACAAACTTTAAAAATATCTTGACGTAATACAGATACAATTTGATTTTAAAAGAAAACACCACTTTTAAAACGTCAACTTCCATCCACCTCAAGTTCCAGCATTCTTCTCATTACCTAAACTAACACTTGCTCGCATTCCTCCACTATGCCGTACGTTGTAAGTGGCAAGTAGTGCTGGAGGGTGACGTGTGCACGCGCTGTACACTCGGGGACGAGCGGCGGCGGCGGTGGGTGGCAGGGAGGCTAGTGCGAGGGGCGGGCAGCACGCGGCATCAGCCGGAACATGTAGAACACGTGCCACGCTCACGGAGGGTGGACATCTCCACATCTACATCCACGGACTAGATTAAGTAGAGATCAGGGACGGACTCAGGATACTAGGATAGTGTGCAGGAATTGTCTTCAAAGATACTTGAATTCTTATTCATTTGCTGTTCTGCACAACAGGAACTTAATCCCAATTATAGTACAGCTTAAAGTGGAATCCGAACCACTCAGACACAATCGTATTTTTAGATTTAACTAGAAAAGCTAGTGAGATTTGAATGCACGACCTCTTGCTTGTTAATTAAGAAACGCAAGTTTTACCTCGCTTTTATCCACTGAGCTACGATTGCCACTGATCATTCAGCATACATATATTCGTAGTTGGTACCTACTCGTACATATCTCAGGCGTAGCAAGCGTTTTAATAGAAACAAATTAGGATAAACCCATTATTCAGCTATACTCACATCTTTGGGGGTCGTAATTTGAGGACTGGTAATCGCAAAGTGCCACATCCGGTAATGGGTACAATGTTTGAAGATACATTTATTTATTTTATTTTATAGTAAAGTATAAATAATTACAAAATAATTAATTAATTTTGAAAACCCAGGTTTGACTTCCACAGCCGACAACTAATTTTAAACACATTAAAAATGTACCCCTTTGGCTCCAGTTCCACTAACATCTATGGAGGCCGTAATATTACGGCTGATAACTGCACTTCACGCGCATAAATGCATCACTTACCAAGATCTGCTACTGTAGAGTGCCACACCTAGTAATACGAGTAGGATGCGGGCACTCCTGTGACACTGTGACGTTTTATGACAGCTGCTCGGGCAAATATCACTGCGCCACCTACAAAATGAACTATTTTTTGGAACGAAATTTGAAAAGAACGGTTCTTTTCAAATCTTGTTGGGCTGCGATCATTGCGCCATCTACAAAATGAACTATTTTTTGTGGCGAGATTTGAAAAGAACGGTTCTTTTCTAATCTCGTCCCCAAAAAAATAGTTCATTTTGTAGATGGCGCAGTGATATTTGCCAGAACAGCTGTTTTTACGTCACAAAACGTCACAGTGTCACGTGAGTGCCCGCATCCTATTGGTAAAAGGCTTGATGATAAATTTATTTATTTTTTTAATCGGTAATTATTTCCAGATACTGTGCAGTACAATTCTTTAGTCTTTTTTATAACAATGTTTTCCAAATAAGCGTGACACTTAAAATTTTTCAATTCCAACCTAGTATTCTAGAAAACAATGGCGTTGTTGAATTTATTTCTAATATTATTCACTGTTAAAATCGCGGACAAGTTTACAAACACGATATTTACATGTTCATCTCTACTTTTTCTATTTATCTCTCTCTCTCTCATTTGATAGTTTGCCAATTTTATGCGAGAAATACGGTATAGTTTTCTATGAGAATGGACATTGTGTTTCATTTTGTGTTTTTATATGTGAAATATATTTCAAAACCAATTTCAAAAATACAAACATGGAGTTATATTCTTGTCACTATTATAAACAGGTTACAGATATTTTGTTTAGCAAAAATAATAACAGTAGCATTAATAGTTTGTGACTATATAAATCATTTTTCTAGCCGTAGAATTATTTTTTGTTCAATTTCAAATGTCATTTAAAGAAAATAAAAAATAGCTAATCAAATTGTTGACAACAATGTTTATTATTTCATTAAATATTACTTCTCAGTTCAATATTGTTTTGCTTAAATTATACTTGGGGTTGGTATTTCAATTTACTTATTTATTTGTTACTCTACATAACAGAAACTTAATCCCAATTACAGTACAGGGGGCCTACAACTTATAGTGGAATCCAAACCATGCAGACACAAACGTATTTTTGGACTTATGATGAAGTAAGTGAGACCTCCAGCTCATTAATTAAGAAATGCAAATTTTACCATACTTTTATCCATTTGGCTACGATTGCCTATCTTTTAACAAAGTTCCTAACACATTTATTCGTCTAACAAATAGAAAATGACAGTTAGAATCATTTTTATAATTTGAAGAATGAATTCGATATTTTTTGCAATATCGACCTATAATATTTAAAGGACAGCGGTGCAACTGATTATAAGATTTTCATTCGCAAATTTAAACTAAGATAATTATTTTAGAACTCTCACAAAGCCGATATTTTTCAGTTGTCAATAATTAAATATTGAAATTTGATGGTACATTGTGTTGGGAAATAAACAGAAGTAAAATTTGTCTTTAAACTCAACTAATAATGAGTGTGGTACTGCAAATTTGAAACGCAAAAAATCAACTTATTTGATTTTTATAAGAATTTGTTTATTGACAAATTGTCTGTTGGTAATTATTAGAAATAATTTTTGAAAAAGCAATGAGCGTTCGCCGGGATTTGAACCCAGAACCTTTCATTCGCGTGATGACTGCTCTAACCAATTGAGCTACAAACACTCGACGAATACTCATGTTTTTTCGTGCAAATTTAGTTGAAGAAATGTAAAATGACATGGGTTGCGTCAATTCGTTACAAGTCAACAACCTAGTATGCGTTGGGTGATATTCCCTGGGTGAAATTATTATAAGAATTTGTTTATTGACAAATTATCTGATGGTAATTATTAGAAATAATTTTTGAAAAAGCAATGAGCGTTCGCCGGGATTTGAATCCAGAACCTTTCATCCGCATGATGACTGCTCTAACCAATTGAGCTACTAACACTCGGCTAAAGATTGCACGAAAAAGCATGAGTATTCGCCGAGTGATTGTAGCTCAATTGGTTAGAGCAGTCATCATGCGAATGAAAGGTTCTGGGTTCAAATCCCGGCGAACTCTCATTGCTTTTTCAAAAATTATTTCTAATTATTTGATTTTTGTTGTTGCGTTATCAAGATATGAATGATAACCTATTTAATACGATCAAGTAGTGTAAAATTAATAAAACAAAACACAATTTCCTTTCTTCTCATGTTGAGTGTAGTTAGTGTCCAGCATAATTCCCTGAGTCCTTCCCTGCACCGCGAGCAGTAGAATGTAAAGCAGTTCGGTGCTGGGGGGCGGGGGCGCTTGGTCCAGCCGCCTCCACCGCCGCCCCTCGCGCCTCGCAAGCAGGAGACTCGGGACGGCGTCGTCCCGTACACTGGCCCTGCTCCTGCTCCTGCTGCGTCCTGCGTATTGATCTCCGCGTCGTCGTGAGGCCGAGGAGAATGTCGCTGGCGGACACGCAGTGCCCCCTGTGCGTGTGTGCGTGTGTGCTGACTCGCACTTCCTACTGACCTGTCCTTGTCGCGAGGTGCGATGCGCTCTCTCTCAAGTGAACCAACGGAGCAGGAGGAGGTGCTCGATTGTTCTGCATATTTCTTATTATTTAAGAGGTTTTGTCAGTTGCATCACTGTTACATGGTATATTGATGCACAATATTACACTGACGGATTAAACTTAATCATGCATTTTAACTGTTTCAGGCAGATTTATATGAATGACTGGAACTCAAATTTAAATGCAATGAAAAATGTTTTTCAGATATTTTAAGTAAAGTGCAGGGTGCACAAATTAAGCTATACCATATTTTCAAAAAAGTGTAAATAAACTCTAATATACACAGTATGTCCCAAAAATAACGAAACTTTTATTTAAATCATAGAACACGTAGCGCAATCTATTGAACATACACATTGTTAGAAAGATACATCTTTCCTCTTTCGAACGCATACAATTTCATGCAATCAGGTGACAGTTTAAAAATTTACGCGCATTTTAATGACAGTAGTTTTTGTGTTTATGTTGTAAAAATACAATGGAGGCGACTAGTACAAGGCTGTTGCGAAGTGTCATGGCGTTAGTCGCTTAGCATTTTTCAGTTGATTAGTTGCTTGAAAATTACTAAAAATTCCGTCAATTTGTGATATGTCAATTTAAGCAATAACATACAAATATTTGAGTTTAACAAAGAAAAACAAATATCTGGTGGCTATCAGAAATTATAAGTACCAACACAAAATATTCCGTGGTTCCGATTAATACCAACGTAAGAAATTAAAATCCCTATGATATTAACTGCACCGTGACGTCATTGATTTAGCGACAGAAACTAGTCGCCAAGCAGTCGCCAAGAATTAGAATAGGTCTCCTGGTGACAGTTTAAAAAATTACGCGCATTTTAATGACAGTAGTTTTTGTGTTTATGTTGTAAAAATACAATGGAACAACGAGCAAATATTAAATTTTATGTTAAACTTGGAAAAAAATTTGCTGAGACATACGAATTGATGAAAAAAGTTTATGGTGATGATTGTTTATCTCGTTCACAAGTTTATAAAATTTAAAAATGGTCGTGAAGATTTAAATGATGATGAAAGATCTGGACGTCTAAAAGCCGGATATTGTGCTGAATTAGTCGAAAAAGTGCGTGAAATCATTGCTGTCGATGCGAATTTTACTGTCAGAATGTTGGGTGAAGAATTAAATACGAGTAAAAATACTATTTGGAGAAATCTAACTGAAAATTTGGGTAAAAGAAAGGTTTGTTCACGTTTTGTTCCACATAAATTAAATGAAGACCAAAAAGTCGCTAAAAAAGTCAACGAATTTTTTATGAAAAAATATATTTGTGTCATCGACCATCCTCCGTATGCGCCTGACCATGTGACTATTATCTTTTCCCAAAACTGAAAATTGCCATGAAAGGAGCGTTTTATGATGATATTCCAGCCATTCAAGCAGCAGTGACACAGGTGTTAAAGAACGTTCCTTTAGATGGCATAAAAAAATCTATGCATGCTCTAGTTGATCGTTGATTCAAATGGAACCTATTTTGCATAAATATTAAGTTTCAAACATAATACAATGCGTGTTTTATTCTATATCTAAAGAGTTTCGTTATTTTTGGGACATACTGTGTAATCTTATTTCCATTTAATTTTCGGAAGATGATTTAGATTATTTATTTTCTTTAAATCGGACTAGAGTAAGATTAGCTAATCCAAAATTTAGGATTAGCTAGAACGTTTTTTGAGAATCGGGCTAATGTTTTTTTTTTCGTTACACGGATATTTAAATAAATATAAATTAAGATACAAACCTTAGCGATTAAAAGTAAATCTAAGGAAAATTACATACATACATATCATCACGCTATATCCCATCAAATGGGGTAGAACGAACTTGTTTTTCATCTTAGGGGAATAGGTATTTTTCGGACGGTAAAATAATCATCACTTAGCAAACTCAGTAAACATTCAAACTTCATTAAAAAAAATTCGTAAAAATATGGTTTCTTTAGTAAATAATCAGAAACTTCTCATTCAAACAAGAAATTAATTTGGTAGATAAGGATTATAATTTGGATTTCTTTTTTATTTTATTTTATCAAGTGGATTCAATTATATTTGTTAAATGTGGTTTCTTTAGTAAAACACCCTACTTAATTTAAAGCCAAAAACTAGAGATTCTCTAGTTTTTAAATACAGATTCATTTAGTATTTTTTATCTTATTTTAGTTGTTTGTTGTACATATAATTTTTAATCTTATGTTCGCAGCTATTTCATGTTACTAATATATTGTTTTTATATTTATAGGGATATCACAGGATCTGCACCTAGAGTCTTGGAGCAGTTGGTGTACATACCAGTGTCACCGGAGCTCGTATCATCGTGGAACACCATCACCGAGGTCTTTATTATCAGCTTGAAGTAGCTGATGTTCACACCACGGAAACTGTTATCATCGTGGACATCATTTCCAGAGTCAACATCTTCTTTTGTAACATCCCAGAAGCTGTAACAACATCAGCAAATCCAAGAACATATGTCAAGTCTACTGCTCGCAACATCAATATTAGAAAATTAGTTTCTTAAGATTACTTGGTTTCATATAGTTCATAGTTTTATTAATGATAATATGAGCTCGGTTTTTAATGTACTAATAGGGAGATTTTATCACGTTAAAGGTAGTTTAAATCACCCTTTAGTATATACAAAATTTATTATTTATTATAATTTCAAATTATTTCTAATTTTATTTATTTGTGTTTACAGTCGCAGTTGTAGCATCAAAGAAGACCAGTCAGGTTTTATATGAGAAATAAAAACAGTTGAAAATACCAATAAATGAGTTTACATTAGTGTTATTAAAAATACCAGTGGCGCCATCTGTTGTTCAATGTTTGAAATAATTCTAATTGACACAATGCCGGTTGTTAAAAATTCAACAGATTTATGTTTATGAGAAAGTAACTTGGGCTACAATTTAGTTTCAGCAGGTTGGCAACACTGATAGATCAGAAAACAATAATAATAATAATAAAAGTGCTGTAAATCGTGTAGCACAATACCTAATCGGTAAAGTTAGCTATAGTTTTTTAGTAAATTTTGCGCACTTTAATGTATTGTCTTCCAATTTTATGTATATTTCGTCATTTTTTTAGTTATAATCAGCTTTTGATCCGCGTAACAGTATTCTTTTTTAAACTACCTATCAAAGTGTTTTCTATAAAAGCCCAATTCCGAAAACATTTTAGCAAATCCTGAATTTTGGATCAGCTAAACTTATTCTATTCTAAAGAGCTAATCCGAATCACTTGCCGAAATGGTAACAAGATTATATTAGAGTTTATTTAATTTTTTTTTAAGAATATAAGGTTTAGCATAATTAGACTAATCCAAAATTTAAGATTAGCTAAATTTCTTTTGAGAATTTAGCTGTATATGTACAATTTTTTTGTTTCATATATTTATTTTATTTAAAATTTGAAAAGTTTGCTTCGGTCGCCAAACTATAGTTTAAAAATTGTATGTACCTACCAATAAAACGCATAGCCAATGAATTTT
The DNA here is from genome assembly GCA_911728475.2 of Pterostichus madidus. Taxonomy (NCBI): domain Eukaryota; kingdom Metazoa; phylum Arthropoda; class Insecta; order Coleoptera; family Carabidae; genus Pterostichus; species Pterostichus madidus. The sequence continues at coordinate 29,509,725 of OU452313.1, read as the reverse complement.
ACAAAATTCTAAAGTACTACTTACAAAACAAAACAACAACTTTCAGATTTATTCATTCCTCACGAGCTTATATGGAAGGAACTATGAACGTGGTAGAAGTGAGGGAAGTGTGTTAGGATGAGTATATTTGACGAAGATTGATTGTACTCATATGGTGAATCTGATGGTACATGTTCTATGAATGTCTCAAGGATTCGTGCTACCTTATTTGATGCACACCTTTGTTTCATTCACGTTTATAATTCCTTTCATATGAGTACAACCATTATAAATAAATAAATAAATAATAAATATATCATCACGCCTTTTACCCATTACTGGGCGTGGCACTATGCTGAAGCAGATCTCGGTAAGTGATATATTTATGCACGTGAAGTGCGGTTACCAGTCGTCAAATCACGGCCCACAAAGATGTTAGTGGTGGGGGAGCCACAGAGGTAATTTTAAATTGGTGAAAATGTTTTGTCGGCTGTGGGGATTGGACCAGGGTTCTTTGGATCCACAGGCCGACTTGCTACCACTGTGCCGTTACCCCATTACAACCATTATAAATTCGTTTATTACTTCAGAATCTTTCTTTCTCATCTAAGCCTTTTTTTACCCTTTATATATATATATATTATTTTGTGAGAGCACGTGCGTGTGTACAAATTGAAAAACGAGGCGCGCAGCGCCGACTGATTTAAGAACACGAGCACAGTTATCACACTTTCGAGCGAGTTATGTATACTATTTTTCAGACGACCAGAAAATATTTCTAGAAAAATTATACAAGAGCAATGTTGTTACACTTTGACAGCTGCTGCGTTTTTGTAGGTAAGCGTTGACGTTTGACGTTTGAGGTTAGATATTGTAATAACAACTGTAAAAATATTAGTAAATAAGTAATTATTAATTTTTAAAAATAAGATATAATAAGATGCGTTTTTGTAGGTAAGCGTTGACTTTGACGTATGAGGTTGAATGTGTTGAAAAGTCTGTCAAAACTTCGATATAAATAATAATACAAATCCTTTTCATTTATTTTATGATTTTCTTTCATCTTAACGCCATCTGTTGTCAATCAGTGGAACTTCACCTGATATGTTAGAACTGTGCGTTATACTAACATATCAGTGTATGATATTTTCAACTTTCCGTAGTAGTTTATGATGTTGTTATGGTTACTTTCATAAGTGGTCGTTTGAAAAAAAATAATATGTAAACATACGTGTGGCAACAGCCATTGCAAAACTTGTGTTATTTATTTAATATTTCCGATTGAACGTCCGTGTAAGTTTGTCACACAAGTAATTAACAAGTTGATAACTTGGTCGAGATAACAAGCATCTTCCACAAGAGCAGTGAAACATATCACATCGATATGAAGGCGCCAGTCAGTCAACACACGTACACACATAGAGAAGGTAGTGAACGCAACGCGAAGCAACGTATTATGATGTCCGTGGACATGGGGTAGCGCGAACTGACAGGTTAGACAATAGATCCGACATGGGGCGAACTCACCCCCGCGGCCGCCTCTAACACAATCCTGCACTGTTAGTTGCGTAACTTGATTTTATACTCAGTCTACTTGGTCTGATGGCAAGCGGCCGCGCGGACGGCCTGGGATGGACGTGGACAAGCAGCAGCTCTGGAATCTATAATGTAGCATAGCATAGCGGACTGCTGTGCTTCCAGCTATTTTATACCCTTGTGAAATCAATATTGGTTTCACAAATTATATTATATGAAAATAGAAGAATATTCACAAATTTTAGAAATGCCCCCCACCTTTATTCTGTTACTCGATCTTTATCTATTTGTTACTGATAATGATAACTCGTATTTTTAATTTTTTCACGGCATACGCAGAAAACTCAAATTTCTTCTCGCGAAATAGCGAAGAAAATAAGATTTTTCTACAGACCAAAAATTACAGGGTTAATTGAATGTTAGGTATATTGCAAATATAGGAAAGAATGACTTTTATTCACGAGGTATACATATAATTTTTTCTTCAAACATCAAAAAACGATGACATTATGATTTTTCTAACAAATACTTTTTCTGACGCTCATTAAAATCAAGGAGTTTCATTGGTTGACTGACGGCAGAAAAATTATTTTTCTGCTGCTCATAAATGTTATACACGTCAGAAAAATTTAGCAAATTTTATGTGGAACGAAAGTGACTTTTTGTGCCTCATCTGTAGTTATATATACCTACTGATTCGCCACAAAAAGTAGCACTTTAGCTCCTTATAAAATAATATACTATCAGAAAATCAAATTTACAGAAATATTTTCTGGATAGATGTTACCTATCGAATCATATCGTTGTATTCCATTTGTCATAGGTATGGCTTTACTTTCCTGTTCTAGAAATAAAAATTATCACTAGCTTCTGTCAATTTTACTCTGTACAGCGTCGTGAAAAAAATTTGACATTTTTGAACATGCCATTAAAATAAGAAAGCCTATAATTTCATGGAGTAATGACTTAGTGATATCAAGTCCCCACAGCCGACAAAACATTTTCACCAATTTAAAATTACTCCTGTGGCTCCCCCACCACTAACATATTTGGGGACCGTAATCACTTACCGAGATGTGCTTCGGCAGAATGCCACACCCGGTAATGGGTAAAAGGCGTGATGATATAGTTATATATTTTATGTAGCTGTTCGTAATAGATTAATAATTAAATAAATTAATGATCGCTACAAATAATCATGTGTTTGATATTGTATAATTGTAAATTGACTATTATAGTATTTATAACTATATGGCATAATGGCGCTGTGGTATCAAGTCGTCCTGTGGATCCAAAAAAACCTTGGTTCGATCCCAACAGCCGACAACATATTTTCACCAATTTAAAATTACCCCTGTGGCTCCCTCACCACTAACATCTTTGGGGGCCGTGATGTGACGGCTGGTAACCGCACTTCACTCGCAAAAATGTATCACTTACCGAGATCAGCTTCGGCGGAGTGCCACACCCAGTAATAGGTAAAAGGCGAGATAATATTAAATTATAGTTATAAATAAATATAAATATATTTATTTATAACTATAATTTAATAATAATTATTATTATATTAGAAACAACTCTCAAATCAGTATTACTAAATTTTCCGAACTTTGAAAAAAGTATATATATATATATATATATATATATATATATATATATATATATATATATATATATATATATATATACATATATACATCACGCCTTCTATCCATTACTGGGTGTGGCACTCTGCCGAAACAGATCTCGGTAAGTGATATATTTTGCGCGTGAAGTGCGGTTACCAGTCGTCAAATCACGGCCCCCAAACATGTTAGTGGTGGAGGAGCCACAGGGGTAGTTTTTGAAATTATGAAAATTGTTTGTCGTCTGTGGGAATCGAACCAGGGTTCTCAGGATCCACAGGCCGACTTCATACCACTGAGCTAGCCACCTCATGGGGTGACTTTAATTTATATCAAAAAAATACGATTGTGTCTGAGTGGTTCGGATTCCACTATAAGCTGTAGGCCCCCTGTACTGTAATTGGGATTTACTTCCTGTTGTGCAGAGTAACAAATAAATCAATCAATAATTTTATATGTGACAAGCTGTGAATGTTAATTGTAATTACTAATTAGATAGCTGTGAACATGCTCTTATTTTATTAATTTAAGATATATAAAACTTGTTTAGCAAAAGAAGATAAGAGAATTCGATCCACTGTTAGTTGAAAGGTTACAGAAATCTCATTAGATCGTCTTATCATGATTCCAATTCCCACTACTAGCCCCATTAAAAAATGCATGACCACAAAGAACAACAACCCCTACCAACCGTCATAAATTCATACGCACTTCGATCACATCCGCAACTTTTAACCATGCAGTAACCCTTTCTACAAAGTAAATGAAGCATGCCACACATACATTATTCACGGAAACTCGGCGTTACCGCGTGTGTCTTCCCCTCCACGAGGAGGGCGGGGGTGTGTTCTTGCTTGCCCGGCGCTGGAGGAGAAGGAGAAACGAACGCCGTCGCACATACTAAGCAGCGCTGGACATGCAGTGACGCTGATGGGGAGAGGGGGATGAAAAGGGAAGTTCGATTTGTTTGCTGAGATGGACAGAGGAGATGTGAAATGGAAATGCGAATTACTGGAGACAGTTTTTGCTGCGATCGAAGAATAGGAATTTTAGTTGTATGTACTGTTCGCATTTGATTATTTGATTTGAAGTTTAATGTAGTTTCAAAGAGAAAAATCTTTTAAAAAAGGATTTCAAACAATATTTATACAGCATGTTCCAAAAAAGTTAATATCTAATTATGGTATTCGAATCCGAAGATCTCGAATTCGAATCTCACTTAAACTAAAATTGTATGAATTACCACATTATGGCTCGGTGATTTCGGCCCCTGTAATGTAGTTTGTATTAAGTTCCTGTTGTACGAGGACAGGGTGAAAAGTCCCTGAAAAATGGAACAAGAAATTATTTATTTGGTCAAAACATATTTTATTTCTCAACTTAATCTCCATGTAGCTCGATACACTTCGTCCAACTTTTCCTAATTATTCGATGCCTTCCAAATAATACGATTTTGGCAATCCTTCAAAATAGGCGTTTGTCTCAGCGATGACCTCATCGTTGGAGCCAAATCTCTTTCCACCGAGCCATTTCTTCAAGTTTGGAAATAGATAAAAATCGCATAGGGCCAAATCTGGAGAATATGGTGGATGACGAACCAATTCGTAGCGCAATTCATGCAATTTTGCCATTGCGATTGCGGAGCAAACTTTGTCAACAGAGAGCAAATGCGGCACCCATCTGGCAGATAGCTTTCTCATATCAAAAAATTTATGCAAAATGTACCCGTTTGGTTGAGATGCTCATAGCCTCAGCCAACTCGTGCACTTTAACTCGCCGATCGTCCAATATCATACCATGGATTTTATCGACGATTTCTGGCGTTTTAACCTCAATTGGACGACCAGAACGTTCGGCGTTCTTTGTGGTCATACTACCACAACGAAAATCAGTAAACCACTTATGAATCGTTCCAATCGATGGTGAGGCGTCCCCATAATGTTTAACAAGCGATGCTTTGGTTTGCGTAATGTTTTTTCCACGCAAGAAATAATGTTTAATGAAGACGCGAAATTCACTTTTTTCCATATGTTCAAAAATCTTCAAGGTTGCTTGCTTTCGATGGGTGTCAAAACAGAATTGAATGAGACATATCAGTCTGAAAATTTTAATGCTTTCTAGTTAAAGATGGTACATCACAAATGTAACATGAGATTTGCGATTGTGGCGCCATCTGTTTTATTTTTCAGGGACTCTTCACCCTGTCCTCGTACAGAGTAGCATAAATCAGTAAATATTACGAATGATCCTAGTTTTGCATAACGTTTAAATGTCTCAACTTTCTTTAACGAAAACTCGTACAGAAAATGACACATTTTTCGTCTAAAGTGCAGTATCACCGACCTGCCACTATAATGACATTTACTTATCAGTGATCTTTCAGAGATTTGAAGCTCATCGCAGAGGAGTATAATGTCATAAATGTATCAAAATTAAAAAGAGTGAAATAAGGTTTGGTTAGATTACAGAGAATTCTTTTTTATTTCCTGATAATAGTAGGTTACACCATGCTTAAGGTTAGAAACACTAGTTTATTTAATATTTTTAGGGATTTTGAAATTCACAATTTTACCAATCTAAAATTACTTCGGGGCAGCTATATTGCACTTTTGACTATTTTTCTAAGTATATAAAACTATACTTTTTCTCTATTTTTATTTATTTACCTCCTTAAGCCAGTATGACACGATGTATAATTTGATACAGATATATAATTTGTATCATCTCATACAGAAATAGTATATTGTAACACAAGTGTTACAATGGTCGTTGTCTCGTATGTTATATACTATTTTTTACGGTCGTAAACGTTTATTTCATAAAATCGATATTGCCAACTGTCACCTAATGTTATATTTCAAATTAATTTAATTTTTTTTTTCAAAAATGGTCGTCTTAGAAACAATAACAAGAGCTGTATTCCATTTTCCACTTGGTTCACTTAAATCAGTTCAGTTAAATTAGACAACATATGATTAAATGAATTGAATTAAGCAATTTGATGCACTTATTGGTGTGCATTACTTCAAAGTAAATTAGAATCACTAGTTCTAGTACTAGAAATAAAGTCAGTGATCTATTCCAGCGAAATAAATAAGTGCTCTGGTTCAGTAATGTAAGTTAAATCTGATTCAAATGGCAAATGGAATACGTCTAATATTGAAAATTTTATTTTGAGATCATTTAAATATTACCATATGCTATCGAAATTTTGACCTCTGTCTAATATCAATATGCAAATAATAATAATAAAATAGTGTAGGACTCAATTTCATTTATTGTTGAGTTACTAAATGATAATAATATTATATTATATTCTTAACTAGAATTCGATTCTTACAGCCGATAACAGATCTGCACCTCAAATTACTCCTGAGGATCCCCCTCCTATAACATATTTGGGAACCTTGATTTGACAGCTGGTAATCGTACTTTATGTGCATAAATATATCATTATTAATATCTTCTACGGCAGAGTGACACAGTCAGTAATAGGTAAAAAGCATGATGATATATTTATTTTATTTATTTATAAATGTATAAACAAAACAGTAGATATTTTAGTAAAAATTCGGCGATGCATAGCACGTAGTTTTGTTTTTAAGAATCAACAAAGAAGTGAACCCAGTAGATTGTTTTACAAATACACTTACGGTTTGTTAGAAAACAAATAGAAATTTTATTTATTTATTTAATATAGTTTCGGAAAGTTTGGACTCAGAAATTGGCGTAATCTGAAATTCAAATTTGCTGTGCGCTACGCGCGTCGTGGAGCGTGTTTTGTGCGTGAGGGCGCGTGACACGTGCATCACCACATCTCCGCTGTGCGAGTGTGCGTGAGTCTCCCTAAACAGAAGCGACCGGAATTTTTTATGAAATCAGGGATTTCTTACAATTTACGTATGTTTGATCACTGCACTGCGCTAAACAAACAGAAGGACGTGTATGCCCGTATCAGCTTTTCAAACGAACAACTTTAACAAAACTATTGCTATTTTTGACAATACATGCAACAAACTCGAATTTCTTTTCGCCATATAGTGAGAACGAAAATTGCAGTGTTACATGAATGTTTCTTTACAAAAGAAAAATCAGTATTTCATTGAAAGTTCTGATTTAAGGCAATATACTTTTTCTGATGGGATGGCTAGCACAGTGGTATGAAGTCGGCCTGTGGATCCTGAGGTCCCTGGTTCGATTCCCACAGGCGACAAATTTTCATAATTTGAAAAAAGCTATCCCTGTGGCTCCTCCACCACTAACATGTTTGGGGGCCGTGATTTTACGACTGGTAACCGCACTTCACGCGCAAAATATATCACTTACCGAGATCTGCTTTAGCAGAGTGCCACACCCAGTAATGGATAGAAGGCGTGATGATATATTTATTTATTTATTTTTATACTTTTTTTGAAACCGGCAAGAAAGTGCCCCTAATCAATTTTAGTATGGAAAGTATATTTTTACCAAAATAGTGAAGTAAAGTACGTATCTAAGGTTACAACAAAAATAAAGATTTTACCTGACTCTCTTGTATTTTATCTATTTTTTTTGTTGTAACCTTGGATACTGCTGTCAATACAATTCATATAAAAAAAAATTGAACATTTTTAATTATTATTGCACAATACGTATATTTAATTTCGCGATATAAGAAAAATTATTGCAAAATTGAAAATTTTATTTTTTGTTCATAATTGAGGCGTGAGTATGTCGATTAAATTTTCAATAAAATCTAGATTTCATCGTTTGTATCAAACTGTCAAAATTCATTATATCACTTGTAAAGAACTCATTAAAATACGCTTTTTAGAATTGTAATATTGATATTACATTATGAACTTAGATACAAATTATATGTATACCCAGAGAAGAAAATGTCATTCTTCTCTTAGGTGGTTTATATCCCTCATGCACCTTCGGGTGTAAATGTCTCTCTTCTCCAAATAACTATTAATTTTTATTTAAGATGGCTGTATAGTCATCTCAAAGCATCTACGGTTTGCGAAGTCTCAGAAGGCTAGACCAAAACTGTACTCTCAAATTGCAATAAATTTTATGATAATTATTATTAACAGTTTGTAATTTTCTAGAAGAAAATTAATCACCAGCTTTGTGTAAATGTTTTTTATCACGTACAATTTAAAACTTTAAATGAAAAATAGAAAAAATTGTAGACAAAAATGAAGAAAGTGGTATTAAGAAAGTTGTGGATAAGCTGAAACTATTGAACAATATATTGGTTGTGTCGAAATCTTAGGTGTGAAGTTAATTTTAATGGTAAAATTAAAAAATATTTTTCAATATTTGAACTGGTACCTAGTTAGCCGAATTAGATTAAATCTATAAATTTAGAATTTATAAGAAAACTAAAGATGAAAGGAATGATTGATCTAGGAACAATTAAACAAAATATTAATAGAAGTCAAAAAGATTATCTTCTTATAGCTGTATTACAACTAACACTTAACAATTGTAAGCTGTGAATATTGTAAATCTATAAATGCTGGGAAAACCCAGTTGAAATTGATTTTCTAGTTAAATCATTAGAATAATTATTACTTTTGCTTTCTTAAGAATCTTATGGGCTAGCTACTAAAAATACGTGCACAAACAAAAGCGGTCATAGTAAAATGTTTTATATGTGGCTCCCCCTCTACTAACATCTTTGCGTGGACGTGATTTGACGGCTGGTAACTGTACTTCACGTGCTTAAACATGTCACTATCGAGATCTGCTACGACAGAGTACAACACTCAGCAATGGGTAAAAGACGTGGTGATATATTTATATTTTTATTTTATAATTTCTTTACAGATTATTGATAATAAACAAAAATAATTTTTCAGACGACCACGTAACCATAACAACATCATGAACTACTACGGAAAGTTGAACATAGCATACACTGATATGTTAGCATAACGTACACTTCTAACATATCAGGTGAAGTTCCACTGATTGACAACAGATGGCGTTACGATGAAAGAAAATAATAAAATAAATGCAAAGAATTTGTATTATTATTTGGATTGAAGTTTTGACAGATTTTTCAACACATTTGTACAGATAAATCTTATTTTTTCAAATTAATAAGTACTTATTTACTAATATTTTAGCAGTATTTAATATTTTGACATTATGGTTTGTACAGTTGCACAATACCTAACCTCAAACGTCAAACGTCAACGCTCATCTACAAAAACGCATCAGCTGTCAAAATGTAACAACATTGGTCTTGTAAATTTTTTTAGAAATATTTTATGTTCGTCTGAAAAATAGTGTACATAACTCTCTTGAAGTGTGATAACTGTGCTCGTGTACTTAAATTAATCGGCGCTACGCGCCTCGTTTTTTCAATTTGTACACTCAACGTTATCTTACACTTTCGATGCTTGTTACGTAATATACTATTACATGCTTCGTAACAGCACAAATTATATCTGAAAATAACGAAATTATCGATAGCCATGAAATTGAAACACAATTAACAAATGTTTAACGTTTTATGTGTCAAAATAAATGATATAATAAATACAGAAATTATTTTGACAGATTATACGTCAAACATTTGTTTCATTCTGTTTCAATTCCATGGCTATCGATAGTTTTGAGGCTATTTTCGTTATTTTCAGATCTAATTTATGCCGTTACGAAACATGCAAAATTAATTTTGTTTATTGGATTAGATACAGAATTTTATGTCCTAAAACTTTTATTGGAAGTTGTCTCTAATTAGGAAAGGAGAAAATGATAAAATTATGATTTTACATGTTAAATACCCAAGTTCGAGAGTCGCGGTGACCATCCTGTATATATTATATTTCTATTATTTAAACTAAAAGCTTGAATCCGGGCCCTAAAATTTTTGGGCCCTAGGCTATTGCCTAGGCCAAAGTCCGCCTGTGAATGCAGACCTCTTTTATAATGTATCTATAGTATTTAGTAATTTGTACATATAACTAATTTTTATTTGTATGTTATTTCTTCATTCGACTGATCTTTACGTAGATCATGCAATGTAATAATTGGAATTTTCTTCTTACGGAAATCTGACTGTACATTACATATTTTAACATTTTAAGCATCTGGCAGAAATTACTCTTTCCTAAATATAAACAAACAAAATTCCAAAGTGCTAGAGTTATAAAAACATATAACAACTTTCACAATTGTTTTCATTTCTCCTTGTAATCCTAATAGTGTCTCCAGATCTTCGGCCTGTTTAATAATTTTACAACTTGATGCGCCTTGAGCTCGGATTTAGCGGTACATGCAATTTGTCGGCACTGGGCGGTCAAAGCGCTTTCTGAATATTATATTCAGTTCAATAAACATTGATTATTTTACGGCGCTCGGTACAGCGGGCCGGAGATGTAAGGGTGATTGGATGGCGCCGACTGGCCCTAAGGGAATGTTTATAGGGCGGCCCTGCCGTGCTGCCACCCCTCGCACCGCACAACCCCTCGTGCAGCGACTAAGTGTGTCCAGCGCCAACTACCTTGCTTGAAATTCGGTGCTGAACTTCTCAAGGACATTGAAATGTGGATGATACGTTCTTATAAACTATTGCTCTAGGTTCTAGGATAGCGCAAGATATATACTTTCGTAGGTGTGACAATTTTAACAAGGCTATAGGCAAATGCAGCTAAGCGTTACACCACCTAGCGGTAATTTTTACAACTACTGTATCCAGGATTCATTTTGAACTGTATTATATATATTAGATATAGATATTTTCAAATATTTTCGGTGTGTTGATACAATATATAATGTAGAACGATTATTACTGCGTACCAGGATGCAAACAAGCATCCAGATGTATTGCCAAAGAAAGAAATAGACAAAACAAAATTTGAGACAAAATTTAGGGTTTCCGAATTAATAGATAAACATGCAGTATGGATTATGCGATTAAAAATAGGTAAAAATAGTTAATCCGCGTACGGTAGTATGTTCCCTACATTTCACAAAAAATTATTACATTATTATTTCAACTTTTTCAGTAGTAAAAGAATGCTATTATAGGACTAGGCACGTCTTACGACCAAAAATAACATTTTTACTAGAATTGTCATGGTGCTAAATAATAATATAATAATAATAATAAACTTTATTACTTCATACGAAAACTGGCATTTTTAGTCCTAATGAAATAAATAACTATTTTTTTATGGTAAGTAGTTAATCAATTAAGGGGGGACCGCACCCTGGAAGTTTCAAAAAAATCGATTTTCTTTTTGCATTTTTGCGATCCTTTGGACCTCTACAATGTTGTAAAACGATTTTTCGATATATAACTTCGTTGCAAAGATACATCGAGAAATTTTATCATATATAATCACACTGTAAACTGAACTTGAAACTTTAAACGCGTTTTTCTCGAAACCATGTTTTTTTATCTGGCTGCAGAAAAATCTCGGGATCTATCCAACCGATTTCGCTCTTTTTTTGTGTCCAATACGTAACAATGTATTCTCTATGGTGAAGCATAGGATTTTTTTGATATTTAAATTTTTCGATTTTTTATGAACATTTGAATGACGAATTTTTTTACAAAAAAATGAAACTTTTTTTGAAATCCCTGCCATTTTTTTAATTTCCCCTCTTAATATGTAAATAGAACTGTTGGCAAATAAAATTTTTCACTGTACATCTCAAACGAAATGCAATACCTATGAATTTGCTATAGGAAAAGAAAACACGACAAACAAATGCAAAATAGCGATAGAATTTTGAGAATAAAAAAAAATCTATTAAGATGCAAAGGCGAACATTAAAACGCTACGCATAATAACGTCGAAATAGAGGAAAGTCATGATACAAATACAGTAGAAGAGACAGAAACAGTAGAAACTATAATAAATTGATTAAATAATCAATCGAAAACGTTTGGAGATTCTGAAGTAGAAGTAAATACACCGGAAAGACTTACTGTCGTACATTTAATAAATACAGAAAGAGCATTTCAGGCTAAATTCAATAGATTTAATATATACTATCACGCCTTTTACCCATTACTGAGTGCGGCACTCGCCGAAGCAGATCTCGGTAAGTGATATATTTATGCGCGTGAAGCGCCGTTACCAGGCGTCAAATCACGGCCTCTCAAAGATGTTAGTGGTGGGGAAGCCACAGGGGTAATTTCAATAAGACAATATTTAATAAAGTCTAATAATTTGTATAAAGAAAATATTTTTCCGTTTGAAAACATTAGTAATAATATTTCAAAGCCTTTAATCTGTTGGATGTGTGATGTGGATCCACACAGGTAATAAAATAGCCCAGTGAGTGCGAACTTGCAAACCAAATCACCAAATTTCGAAAACCCGAAATTTCCAGTAAATTACAAACGTCATCACGGGATATAATCTAGCATAAATTAACCTGAACAGAATTAAATTCAAATCGAGAAGAGAAACATCTCTAAACAGATTAAAAGGGATTAAATTTAAACGAGCCCGAATTAACAGCATGTGTACAGACAGCTGTTGGTAATGAGTGTCAAGAAATGACGGTTTGTTTCAGAATTCGCATCCTCTCTGAGAGGAGAGGAAACACGAGCACCGAGAGAGGGCACGGTTTCGTGTAGAGGTTCGACTTTCTGAGTGCAGCGAGATAACATCGCGCTGGATGTAAGATCCACGCAGTTGGACGCATCGTATCGCTTTTACGTTCTTTTGTTAAGGGCCGTTATTCTTTAACCCCTCCCCTTCACCTGATGTTTCAGCCCTTAATGTTCGAACCACTATTACAATCGAGCGATGACAAACAGATATTTCTTAGCTACGAGATGTTTGATTAGAAAATGATTAGTAGTTGACTAATTTTTATTTTTAACATTTGAAGTTTCTCTTTGAAAGATAATTCACATAAAATATTCATATAGAAACATTAGTTTGACATCAGATAAACAAATAAAAAGACTATTTTGCAAGTGGAAAACTTTTATCTTTATTAGGTACCAAATATAAATGTCATAATTTTAATAAAATATGTGCATCATTCCCTAAACTGTCTCATTCACGGATCGAAAACCGTGCAAAAATAGGTTCAATTCGGATTCATAGAAAAAAAAATTCAGGGTTCAGAAAATCTAAATTTGGGTGGTTCGGAAAGGGTTCAGATCAGATACCAGAAATTTTGCACATATTTTAAATAAAAAGTAATCTACTTATTAATAAAATAAATAAATATACCATCACGCCTTTTACCCATTACTGAGTGTGGCACTCTGCCGGAGCAGATCTCGGTAAGTGATATATTTATGCGCGTGAAGTGCGGTTACCAGGCGTCAAATCACGGCTCCCAAACATGTAAGTGGTGGGGGAGCCACAGGCGTAATTTTAAATTGGTCGGCTGTGGGAATCGAACCATGGTTCTTTGGATCCACAGGCCGACTTGATACCACTGAGCTATTACCCCATATTACTATTAATAAGAACAGTATATTATATATTAAGGGACTAAAGTGCATATTTAATCTTGAGGGTGAAGTTTATTTTACGATTTGCAGGCGAGGGAAATCACCCTTAGTCCTGTGATATATACACTATTTCTCGTACTTCTAGACATACATTTTGAATTAATAATTAATTTTGATATTGATTTGACATATAATTGACAGTGATATATTATACAAATTTTTAGGTTACTTAGGCACTTAGGCTACATAAAAAAAATGAAATATTTTGAGCCTTATATTATACTTGTTGCTACGATAATGCTTGTTTACATCACAATTTAATTCAACGGGAATAAATTTGAAATTTAATTTTTCCGGAATTAAAAGTGACATTTATGGGATGGCTAGCACAGTGGTATGAAGTCGGCCTGTGGATCCTGAGGTCCCTGGTTCGATTCTCACAGGCGACAAATTTTCATAATTTGAAAAAGCTATCCCTGTGGCTCCTCCACCACTAACATGTTTGGGGGCCGTGATTTGACGACTGGTAACCGCACTTCACGCGCAGAATATATCACTTACCGAGATCTGCTTTAGCAGAGTGCCACACCCAGAAATGGGTAGAAGGCGTGATGATATATTTATTTATTTTATTTTAAAAGTGACATTTCAGTTCTAGAAAAGGAAGAATAAAGTAGGTCATTTTCTACCGGAAGTGCGATTTTTTTTTTTATTAAATAATAAAAATAATTTAAAAAATAATAGTTCTTAACATATTTAATTATATATTTAACTTTGTTTTAAATGAAATAATTTAAGAAACTTTAGCTTGAAGCTAATTGAACTTTTTTTATTTTTTATTCATCGACTGTGCAACCTAATCTAAACAATGATAAAATACTCGAATATATGTTTAAAATATTATACCTATTAATTCAATAAAGCACTGTGAACTTGATATTTGTTTATCGATCTAAAAATATTTTAACTACCCGTAGTTAGATCGTGCCATATAGAATTCTATAATAGAATTCAGGCGATAATTTTCAAATCGCCAAATTAGTACTCCATTGTAAATAATTTTACAGTAGAAATGTAGTTTACATCACCTGTACACTATCTAACATAAAAAACACCGATTATTTTAGGCTATATTAGAGAAAATAATAATTCTTATTTGACAGATGACAGCGATTCTATTGTTCGAAATAGAATTCTATATGGCGCGATCCGGGGGCTGTACTGTAATTGGGATTAAGTTCCTGTTGTGCATAGTAGCATAAATAAATAAGTATGCAACAATATAATAAACAAAATAAAATGTAGTTTTTGCTAAAAGTAATTTTTTTTCTCCAAACCTAAAATTTCATTTTAATTAATTGCAAATAACACATAAGTATTTAAAATTGTTGGATCAGCGAATCCGTTTTTTTAACCCGAAAATAATAGGATCAGTTCCGGTTCAGGGTCGGTTCAGTTTCCGGTTCCTCTCCTCACAGGTTTAAAGTCCGTTTATTGAGAGATTACATTATTTTTGCATAGGACGTATTTTATATAGATTTTTTTTTTTTGAAACTTTTAAATATTATCTATCAGCATTAATAAATATGTAAAACAATAATATTTGAACAACGCTGTTACTCCCAGGTTCTTTATTCTTTGTAAACATATCTTCATTTTGCCATCTTGATCAGCCAATCAGAATCAGAATAAAATACATCCTATGCAACCACACTGCAATCGACATTAGTTTTTTTCAAACTAAATTTTTATGTTCTTCACTCAAATTCTCTCTATTCTACCTTTAGAGTCGCGATATTTTATATCAATTGCTTTCGTCAGTAGTTCCCAAAAAATTATATTGTCATAAATAAAAATTTGTCTGTTAAAAACAAAACTTATTTACTATAGAAAATTACTTCAAACCAAAGTTGAAAAAAACTAAATATTCTACCATTACTATTTGAAGTAAATTCTTTTAAAATAATTTAGGAACGTTTGCCAATGAAAAATTAGTCGAGTTATTACAATTCTAACCTATTTACATAAACTGAAAGTTATTATAAAATATTCTAATAAAAATTAATAATAATGTAGTGATATTTATTCAGAAGATCCTATTGTTTAGTTTAGGCAGTCCGCCAGATATCTAAAAAATTCTTTTGAAATGCAAAATTTCATTCTTCGGCAAATTGTGCTTTTGTTCTCATTTTTATTGTTGTTATTTAAAATATCTCTTTCTTACCCTTTATATTTTGTAAATACTGCAGTTAAATATTTAAGTGTAATAATTTAATAGAGCAGCGAAATTGTTTTTTATCTATAATTTACAATTGGTACTTGTCGAAATTAAATGAACTATAATTAAAAAAAAATAATAAAAATAAAATTAATTAGTATCATGTTCTATTTCTGCGTCTTGTATCATAACCGAGTTAAACAGCTATCTTTCGCTTCAACTTGAAGGGAATGGGATTAGTGAATATAATTGCAAAAATTTCTGGTAAAATGAATTTTATCAACTAGAAATTTATTACTGCAAAGAAAAAAAAGAAAGAACTCCTGTTGTAATTCTAAATCTTAGAAGTTACAATTACCTCTATGTTTCTTCGTTCATTTGCATGCAATCTTGTAACTTATCTACAAAATTTATAAAAACATATAACTAAATAAATATATCATCACGCCTTTTACCCATTGCTGGGTGTGGCACTCTGCCGAAGCAGATCTCAGTAAGTGATATATTTATGCGCGTGAAGTGCGGTTACCAGTCGTCAAATCACGGCCGCCAAAGACGTTAGTGGTGCGAGAGCCACAGGGGTAATTTTAAATTGGTGAAAATGTTTTGTCATCTGTGGGGATCGAACCAGGGTTCTTAGGATCCACAGGCCGACTTGATACCACTGAGCCATTACCCCATAATTATATCTAGATAAATTAATTTAGCTTTAGCTTACTGTTTTATTTTTAATTTATTATAATATAAATGGTCGCTATTTTAAAATGGTTCAAATAAAACTATGATATTGTAACGAATTTAAAGCCAGACAAGTGGAGAACATTCCAGAAACCTTCTCGAGAAACAAGTGCGTAGCAGCGTGACCTCACTTGCATAGAGCTCGCTCGCATGTCTGAACGTGTGGTTTGACGGGATATTTTATGACGTTCTGGAAGATTCTAGGACGTCCTGGAAGGTTCGAGAACTGTTCTACGGACAGGAGTATATAAGCCGAGGTCGAGTGGCTGAGGACAGTGGACAGTTAACAGTTGACAGTAGACTTCGAACGTGTAATATAAATGTGGTGAAATAAATAACAACTCAAGTGTACGTAATATAAATAATAGTGTTCGTGATCGTTATATAAATAATATTAGTGTTTAAATATTTATTAGTAGTGTTTAAGATTTATTGTAGTGTTAATTAGTTTTAAATAAGTTTCTGTTATTTTTATATTCATTCATTAAATAAATACTTTTATTTTCGTTTAATAGGAATAGTTGTAAGTCATTTCTGTGCCGTAAACATTCTACACACTTCCAGAAAGACGAAAAACGTTACAATATTTAGATAATAAGTAAATTTTGTGTATATTCCAAAAAAATATAATTATACCGATTCCCTATGCTAGATTTTAATTTAACACTTTTCCCGTTAAAACCGAAACTCACATCAAATACTTATTACTATCATCTTATCTACCTATTTGTCTGAATTAACTTTTCTTAATAACATTTTTGTATCAGTCAAAATGAACGAAATATTCGTTGTGGCTGTGTTACGAGAAACATCCTGTATAGTCACAAGATGACAGTACATTCCATCGCCCGTTCCTATTAACAGAATTTATCACACATTCTGCAGATACAAATCCACTAATCATATTACAATCCGAATCTTCAACCCCAGATAAGAATCCTCCACATCATCTTCCCTAAGACCGCTCTAGGTTGAACTTGACAAGCACTACATAGCATCCAACAGTTAGCCGTCATCAAGGGAGATTCTTTTATCTTCCGTTCCTCGTTTGAGCGTGTTCATCTCTCTCTGTGGATCGTGGCATGGCGATGTTTCGCGGCCAACGAAAAACGCGATGGCTAGGTCAGGGTCCCGCCTCGCAACCCGCACGGCCCTTCGCCCTCGGAGCCTCCGATGCCCTCAAGACACCCGTGCCAAGCGGGCAGACGGATACTTTCTCGAGAAAGTTGCGGGTGTTTTTGGTTTTTGAAAGAGAGAGAAAGAGAACTGATGAGAGAAGGGTTTGAGAGGTGATGGGGTGAGAAAGGAATTATTGGGTTGTCGGTTTGTAAACGTTGAGAATGTTGCTGTTTCGGTACAATATTTATTTATTTGATTTAACTTATAATGGAATCAGAAGTACTCAGATACAATCGTATTAATTGATATAAGCGAGATCTGAACTCGCGAACTCTTTGCTGAGAAAATGCACTTGACTAGTATTGAAATGATACTATGAGATATATTAGTGTTTTACCACAATTACTTTACATTGATAAACGGATCCTAAATATTTAACTGGGAATATCTTATTTTAAAAAAATGTATCTTTTGGGTAGGGGGCTCAGTATATCGAGTCAGCCTGTGGATTTGAGAACCTCAGTTCGATTCCTGCAGCCTACAAATAATTTTGACCACAATAAAATTATCCCTGTGACTCCCTCTCTCTTTATCACTTACCGAAATTTGCTACGGCAGAATGCCCAGTAATGGCTAAAAGGCGTGATGAAATATATATATATATATATATATATATATATATATTTTTTTAAATATGATGGGCTAGAGGGCTCAGTGATATCGAGTCTGAAGATTTAAGAACCCGGGTTCGATTCCCACAGCCAACAAAAAATTTTCACCACACTAAAACTACTTCTGTGACTCGTCCCTGTGGATTCCTCTCCACTAATATCTTTGGCGGTCGTGATTTTACCGCACTTCAAGCGCAAAATATATTACTTAACGAGATCTGCTATGGCAGAATTCCACACCCAGTAATGGGTAGAAGATGTGATGATATATTTATTTATTTATTTAAAAGTATGATGTACATCCGTAGATCTTCATTTACTTATAACAGTGAACGCGAACTTATTTTAAACAAATACCTGTCAAATATTAATTAAACCGTTTAAATTTAAAAATAAAGTCTACGATACGTATATAGTATATTAAAGAAGAAGGCTAATATTTCTTGGTATTTTTTATCAATTACACAAACAATTGAAATTTAAATTTTTTTGACAATTACTTAATATTTTTTTTGTATTGTAAATGTTGTGAATTTAGGTCTGATAAAATATTCTTTTTAGTCCCATCACTAAAAGACCCATAATTAAAAGTAATATTTCGAAACAAACAATTTACAATTTTGAGGGTACATGTCATTCATCTGTCCGATTTAATAGCATTCATAACACTCCTAGAAAATTAAAATCCCCAAAAACAGCGCGCTTATAGATCTTCTTAACTTTGCCATTTGGTTCACTAAAATTAGTTCCGTTTAATTAGACAACATGACTAAATGAACTGAATTATGCAAACTGATGCATTTATTGAGGTAGATTACTTTAAACTAAAACCGAAACAACTGGGAAAAAACAAGTGAAGTAATTCAGTGAAATAAATAAGTGATCTGGTTCAGTAAATGTAGGTTAGATCTGATCCAAATGGCAAATGGAATACGCGTCAAAACGATCAATTGTCTCAGCCAGTAATGAGTAAAAAGTGTGATGATATGTTTATTTGTTTTTATTTGTATATATATTACTGCTAAAAATAAAAAAATAAAATAAATATATCATCACACCTTTTACCCATTCCTGGGTGTGGCACTCTGCCGAAGCAGATCACGGTAAGTGATATATTTATGGGCGTGAAGTGCGGCTACCAGCCGTCAAATCACGGCTCCCAAAGATGTTAGTGGTGGGGGAGCCACAGGGGTAATTTTAAATTGATGAAAATGTTTGGTCGGCTGTGGGGATCAAACCAGGGTTCTTTGAATCCACAGGCCGACTTGATACCACTGCTAAAAATTCTCGCTTTTAAACATACTTTTTGTGATCATAGTTTCTTGGAAAAAATAATTAAGAACAAATCTAAAAAATAACTTTATTTTCACAAAACTAATAAATAATAAAAGACAAAAACTATATTTTCAAGAAATAAATCTTTTTAAAGGATTATGCTCAAAATAAAAGTCTGTCATGTCAAGATGACGATATTAATTTATATTATATTTGAAGTTAAATTTAAGGTTTGCAATAGTAAACAAATAAATGTAAATGTCTACCGTATAAATATATCATCGCGCCTTCTACCCATTATTATGTGTGTAATATATTTATGCGCGTGAAGTGTGGTTACCAGCCTTCAAATCACGACCTCCAAAGATGTTAGTGGAGGAGAAGTCATGAAAATTGTTAATCGGCTGTGGGAATCGAACCCTGTTTCTCATATGCACAGGCCGACACGATACCACTGAGCAATTTACCCTAGTACAGAGTGATCAAAAGGAATTGTTACAGTTGGCAATAAAAAAAAACTATTTAAATTGGTAAGCCTGATACATAAATTCATTTCCTGTTGTTGACAGTGACATTTAAAATTTAAATTTGAGTACATTTATTATTACATTTATGTCTAAAGTATTTCTATTATTCAAAAAGTCAAAATTCTATTTGCTGTCAGACTCCTGACATAACCTATTTGTATTTATTAGAAATGTCAAATAGCATTTCCACCTTTATCTGACGTTGTGCCAACTATGGAATAAAAAGATCTCTGGAATTGTATTGCCAACTATAACAATTCCTTTTGATCACCCTGTAGTATTATCAATATAACTTAAATAAAATGGTTTTAAAAATGACGTAATTGTCTTGCCATTTGACACGGCGTATATTTTATTCTACCTGCGAATACGACAAAATGTGAGCAGAATATAAATACCTGCTACATTACAAATTAAAACTAATAATGAAAACATTATCCCACCTTATCTCCTGCATCAGTTATGTATAAAAAACAACCAACCTAAAAAAACTAACCTCCCCTATTCATCTTACCATACACTTTCGCTTAACAAACTCGTAAGAAAAATGAGTTAATTCCTCAAGCGTAAAAACATGTCTTGTACCGATTGTCCGATACAAAAATGACAAATTTTAACATCGCGTAAAAATACAAAACAAAGGGTAAGAAAAAAGTGTTTGGGTATAGAGTTTCAAGGTGAGAGCAAAAGTCAAAGAGCTGAGACCCGGGCTAGCGAAATATGCACGCCACTTTTTATAGTGCTCGGTGCAAACTCTGATGAACTTATTTTTATCTTTTATTTGTGCAGACTGAGGCACCGTGTCTGCTTGCATTAATTGCATCCCCCCGAGAGGGGGCAGAGGCAACGCTCCAGTGGCGTAGACAATGAGTGATCAATTTTTTTCGCGAGTTTTTTTATGTGAGGTTAATTTTTTATTTAATATAGTACGGTGTTTTTTTTTGTGGAGTTTTTTGACTTTCTATCTTTTTGAAGGTGGCACAGTGAACTTATTTTTATGGTGCGTTTTTTAGCCTAATTAGATAGACGTAACTCATATTAGGTTTATGTATGTCAGGTATATATTTCAATAAAAAATGTGTGTTATATTAGTAAAATAGAGGTGAGATAGTAAACAAGCTTTTTCTGCTATTTTATTTTCTTTTATGGGGTAGGTGACTCAGTGGTATAGACTCGGCCTGTGAATCGTGAGAACCCTGGTTCGATTACCACAGCCGATAAACTTTCATCACATTAAAATTATCTCTTTGGCCCCCCTCCACTAACATCTTTTAAATGATTTCGAGTGTTATAAATGATTGAGTTTATATGAAGTGATCTATGAATGTGGTTTAAGTGAGGGTAATGTGTTCGGATGATAATGTTTGACGAGGGCTGATTATTTGATGAATGTTATGAGTGAATGTTTTATGAGTGATTTTAGGGTTCGTGCTACCCCATTTGTTGGGATATAGCGTGAAGATATGTATGTATGTATGTATGTATGTATGTATGTATGTATTGATTTGATGATGAAGTGAAAAAGTTATTTTTTTTTGTTTACATCTAAAACTAAATACAAAAAATGCCGCCCCAAAATATGTGCCGCCCGGTGCGGACCACACCCACAGCCCACCCCTAGGTACGCCACTGATAGGATGTCTGTTTTAAAATACTGGAAATAGAATCAAACGACCTTTCACCAATGTCTCTGCGACTCTCCGACGGTTTGCGACTCACTGTTTGAAAACCACTGCATTACACAGTAAGACAAATAAAATACCAATTAATAATAGTAAATACTATTACTTTGTTTGAAAATTTTGTACTTCAAATGCAGGCGCAACTATGTAGCTGTAAGAAGAATACGTAATACAGTTTAAATTAGAAAATTTGAGAAGATGATTGTTTAGCTCATTTGTTCTGTTATAAAATAAATAGGATTAAAATAATAAAACTTCATTTGCAATATCACAGAATTACTTTGTCAAGCCGACTAATGCCGAATAATGATGTTCTATGAAAATTAATAATCCTCATTCTGAGAAAATATCACTTAGCGGATCGAGTTAAAGACTTAAACGTTTGCCGTCTGTAGCACGTTCCCAAAAATATTAAATTCATAAATCAAATCGATTGATATTTATTGAGATGTTTCAATATATTAATTAATGGTTATAACGATGAATTTTGATGTTTAACTTTTACATATTTTCCAGGAACCAATATTTCTTATTTTAATCAAATATGAATATTTAATTTGTTATTTGTGGTTTTGCTTATTAAAACATGTAACAATAAAATTCTGAAAATTAGTAAATATACATACATAACACCAATGTTATGTCCCAGAAATTTAACATTTATTTATCATTATCATGCTGCAATTAACCTTCGACAAATATAAAATATGCTAGGAATTTGCCAAAAATTACTTTTTATTTATTTTAATTTCTCAAAATTGACGAGTTAAAATGAAATAAAAATTTACTATGATACAGATCAATATATTTGCAAATATACACGTTTCTTATTATATTCCTCCCAACCGTTTTTGAAAAAATAAATCAATTTTTTAAATTTATTTTTCAATATTATTTACAAATAAATTTAGTATTTTCAAATTTATTACAATACCTTCCACCTTTAATTTAAAAAATGTAAACAATACGTAATAATTATTTTTATAACAAGTGCCGAAAAAGGCTCGTTAGGTGCAAGTGCAGAACTTACCGAGTGCGGAAATCTGCACGAGCACGTAACCTTTTTCGGCACGTGCGTTATAAACAACATTTTTGCGATTTAGTAAATCACTCAAATATTATCCAAATTTATAAAATTTTGATATTACACGAGAACAATATTTTACGGCGTTGCTATGGTTTGTTTGTTGATTGCTTGCACATTGTTCTACATTATTTAAAAATATTTTACTAACGTCAAGATAATTTCTTCAAAATCGTCTAGTTTGGAATAGTACAGTGAGTGATTCTTCTTTATCATAAACACCTCCAAAGATAATTGAACCTCCGGATCATGCTATGTTGCATCTATTTTCGACAATGCCAATCAACCTGCTGCTGGTACTTCTAAAGCCTCCGAAATTGTCAGTAATATTACTGTTAATAATACTAACAGGTACGGAAGAAATCAATGTTTCTTTAGGCAATACAAAAGTTTCCACTTTACATTATGTCAATATAAGCAACTGTAACAACTATGTTAATAATATACATACACAATAAATATTATGTATTTCACTTACTTAAAACCATTTATCGATATGTTTTACTTTGTTCGGTTCTTTTTATTAGTTGTGTACAGATTAGATATACTGCAATTTAAGGTTATGTTTATAAACGTCAAAATATACTACTGCATATTTACTAGCGCTGGCTCACTGCATCTTCTTCTTCCATAAGCGTCTGTGGCCAAAATATGAATTACGCGCCTGGCGCGAAATTTAAATCGCTCTCAAAAAAAAATTTTTTTGCAGTTGCGTACTTAAGCACTTTTCGCACTAGTGTTTCTTTGCTTTCAGAAACGCACTTGGTCTGCATTCATCTACTTTCCATACGTAACCAATGCAATTATAGTTACGTAATAACAAAGAAATCGCACAGTTGTAGGAAAAATTAATAACATTTATATCTTGCTCAAAAAATGCCGGTGTTCAGTTGCCAACTTCAGAACTAATTAGGCGTATAATTCACCTTATTTATAAATAAATATTTTTAATAATTGATTTTTAAATAAAATAAATTACTTATTATTGGGTGTGACACTCTGCCGTTGCAGATTTCGGTAAGTAATCAATTTATGGCCCCTAAGAATATTACTGGCGGGGTGGAGAAAGGGCACAGTAGTAATTATAATGTAGTGAAAATTGTTTCTAGGTTGTGGTAATCGAAACTAGTTTCTCAAAATAACAATCCGACTTAATACCACTGAGCCACCTACTTCATTAATTAATTTAAAAATAATAATAACACCAATTTATTTGATTAAATAGTTTTATAATAATTTTGCTACCATTTTAAGTTAATAATGGTGTAGTTACAATTCTTACAAAATTTAAAGTTAAATTATCATTAAATTTCTGGTACAATTTTGTTGTTGTTACGCCTCTGTCGTGTGTCGTGGGCTGCCGCGACTAGTTTCCGCCCCCGCGCGCCCCTTGGCCCGGTCCTGCACACGGTGCAGTTGCATCGGCAATTCCAAATCTGTGACGGTCAATGTTTTTATATGAGCTAACTTTGATTAATTTTCTCACGTTACTGCAATACTTTTCATTCAAATAAGAACATAGTCATTAAAGTTAAAATATTTACTTTATTTATTTATAATGTTTCATTATTATTATTATTATTTAATATACAAGAGGCAGTATTACTATTTTCTAAACTATAAGAGCTACGAGTTCGCTAAATGAGACATTTAAGGTAGTACTAGCGTGAAATTTTTTGTTGCAGAATTGAATGAAATTTGGCGCACGTAAACAATGGATAGTCGTACGTATCCTGTTAAAATATGAAACACATTCACCGTCTGTGAACAAATATATTCGCTTGTAAAGTTGAGTTCTTATACACGGGGCTTATGGCGATCATCACTTAGAATCGCACATATTTGGTTTGTGTACCTCTAAAATTTTGCAGTTTCATTTGAAAAACTAGTATGATGTTCTAGAACTATCCATGTATATTGTATCAGAAGGAGAAAGTTTTTTATCATTTAGTAATGGATATATAGTCATGCAAAGCATTGTTTTTAACGAAAAATTAAGAATCCCAATTTACAATGGCAACACCACACGGTGGTATGGTATTTGAAAATTCACTAGACCAACAACTTATTAACAATTCATGATATTCAAATCATAATAGGTATAAAACACTTATTTTATTCAATTGTTATATTTTTTTGAGCGTCAGTTTCGCCACTCGACATCCGATGGCGCCACCGTCACACTAGTACTACCTTAATTCACATTTAAGGAAATTGTAACAAGTCAAAGTAAAGATATTTGGTATTCTTACTGTCCCAAAAATTCTAATAGGTCTTTAGATAATGTCAAAAAACTAAAGTTACATTCAAAACTACCTAATAGGGACTTACACAATTCAAATTTTTCGGTTGCCATCTAGTGAGTAAAATAGAATTTAATAATTTGTTATGTAGTGAATATGGTATAGCTTTACAGTTTGACGTTTATCACGTGATCCAAACGTTAAACGTCAAATGTGGGGCTCTGCGGGGAGAAGTGCTGAAAGAAGAAAGCAGTTTTTCGACTCGGCATGGTGTCATCTCGCTCTTTCTACAAATTTGTTGTTTCACACAAAATTGTATGGAGGGCAGTCTGCTTCGAGTCTGCTGCATGTGACGTCAAAATTATAAGTCCCTATTAGTAACTAAAATTAGCAATTAAAATTCTTTACGTTACCGTTCAAAATAAAATAAATAAGTATATCATCACGCCTTTTTACCCATTACTGGGTATGGCATTTTGCCCTAGCTACAGTTTTTTACAATTAAATTGACTTTTTACAAAAAATATATTTTTATTTATTTATAATCACAATTCCAGTACAGGGTTCGGACTCACTGAGCCGCAGTGTGGTAATTCATAAATTTTTAGCTTGGGTGGGATTCGAACTCGGGATCTTTGGATTGGAATCCCATAAGGCTAAACTTTAAAGTTTATTATTTAAGAACAAAATCTTCAGGAATCCAAGTAAACATATATTTAAGGTAGTAATAGATAAAATAAATAAATAAGAGATAAAATAAAATAAATAAATATATCATCACGCCTTCTACCCATTACTGGGTGTGGCACTCTGCCGAAGCAGATCTCGGTAAGTGATATATTTTGCGCGTGAAGTGCGTTACCAGTCGTCAAATCACGGCCCCGAAAGATGTTAGTAGTGGAGGAGCTACAGGGGTAGCTTTCGAAATTATGAAAATTGTTTGTCTCCTGGGGAATCGAATCAGGGTTCTCAGGATAATAGGACTTGACAAAAATTTGTAGTTAAAGAATATTGAATAAAAATATAATAAATATATCATCACGCCTTCTACCCATTACTGGATATAGCACCCTCGGTAAGTAATAATTATCAACTCAAAAAGGAAACATTTTTAAGTTAAATGAAAAATGATATGTTTTAAGAAAATTGAAGTGATTTATATTTCAATGGCTTTGGTTTTGATATAGTATACAAGGCTATACGTAATGTAAACGTTTGTAAAATTGATTACAAAGTTTAAAATGAAAAGTGAATTACGTTTTCGTCAGCAAACAGTATTCTGTATTCCGTCCAGCTCGTGTTGACTTCATCACATGTGATTGGTGACATCTGATGCCGATGGTATCTCGTTCACATCTTTCATCTCATCTCGTATCTCGCTGCCGCATCTTCAAACAATTCACAATTTCCCACAAAAATTGCTGACTCATAAAAGCACATTGATAAATTCTTTACTTTCATTTGAATTTGAAAGAAGCTTTTTAAGAAAATAAATTAAGAATTAAATGCCATAAAATTTTGAATGTAAAAATAACTCTCTGTAGTCTTAGAAGTATTGGGTTTGATCCTAGTTCAACGCAAGTTTGATGGCTTCGTGTGGCTTTACGAAGAGCCGTACAATTTATTAAATTATGCCAATGGCACACTGGTCGAGGAGCATGAATGAGCGTCGAGGAACTCATCGATGAAACAACAGAACGCACCCTGACTGATAAAATAAACAAACACGAAAAAATAGCACAAAGCAAAACCAAAATGACAGCCCACGCTAACATGAAATGAGACACAATAATACGTGTGAAATGAGACACAATCGTTTCATCGAGGAACTCCTCGATGGAAATAGAGGAGCCTCTATTTTTCATCGATGACGGGTGCGTTCTGTTGTTTCATCGATGAGTTCCTCGACGCTCATTCATGCTCCTCGACCAGTGTGCCATTGGCATTAGGATTGCCGATTCAGAATTAATCTACCTAAAGCTTGTCACCCATTTTCTGAACACCCTGTACCTATTTAAACAATATAATTGTTAGCTTGTTTTCTCTACTATTACATTTGTTTAATAAAGCGCAACGCCATAAAAGTGTTTACAACAAAGAGTTAAAATGAATTAAGCAAACATATTTATAAATATTACAAAGAGAGTGTTCATGAAAAAACGAAAAAACCCGTATGAACTTAATCTCCATTTACATATTTGCTCTGTGCGAATTGGGACGCAGTTTCGCGGTTTCGCGAGTACGTCTCGCGCAAACTGGGACACATTTATCCAGTAAGGTGGTTGTTCTTTTGCCCTTGTAAATCAGAGTGTCTTTCACGATGCATCATAAAAACCAACATACCACGTCATACAACTTTAATAGTTACTTTAGTTATTTTTATATCCGCCAAAATTTGAGTTAAATTTCTGCGAAAACTCATCATAACTTGGATAGTTTTTTTACGTGTTTATGTTGTAAATATATTTTTATAATTATTTGAACATATATTTTTGTTTACTTCTGCATACGGAATTTGTTTAATAGCAAGTAAAAATATAATTTTTTTGTGGGAAAATATTTGGTTACGAATTATTTTTAGAGTTGAAGAAACAAACAAGAATATGTTCTATAAATTATGACTCATTTGTTGTTTATTATTATTAAAATTTTAACTTTAAATGTATAATGTTTTGTAGCCAGTTTAGTTTTTATTGTAAATCCGTCTTGTTCAATGAAAGTTCTTTGAAAAATATTTTTCTTCAATAAAAATAAATATATCACGCCTTGTAAGTGATATATTTTTGCGCGTGAAGTGCGATTACCAGCCGTCAAATCACGGCCCCCAAAGATGTTAGTGGAGAGGGAGCCACATGAGTAGTATTAATGTGGTGAAAATGTTTGTCGGCAGTGGGAATACGATACCACTGTGCCACCTACAATAAATTTTACCGTTAAAGTGTAAAATGCCGTTATTTCATGAAATTGTATTATTTACCAGTTATATACGATTTTAGTTTAAGTTATTCGCAATTTTATACATTTATTTAAATATTGAACGTGTTTTTGGCAAGACTCGCTTTGCTCGAATTTTAAACAAACTCTAAGCTCGTAGAACGTTCGCTTTACAAACGCAAGCTTTCATATTTGTTTTTGGCAAAATTTGAGTGATTTAACACTGCATTTGACACTTTACCTGAATTTCACGCTTTATTAGTAAGAAATATAAGAAATGTTAACACGGTTAAAATGAACATGGTATATACTTGTCCGTTTCTCTGTCAAATGTTTCTAATTTATTTGAAAGACAAAATTTTAAATTAAAGATGCGAAGAATAATTACTTATGTACGTGAAAAAATTGTAAACCTAGGCTTGCCGAGGTCTGCCAGTTCAAAAGAAGTTTTTTTTTTTAATTTTTATTTACTATTAATAAGAATTACAAATTAATATTAGCGTGTGCAAATGCAGTGTAGATTATTGATATGGTAATGTAAGCGACGAAAAGATTATCTATCTCTCACACCAATATAAGTGAAAAAAATTTAACGTTTGTTGACAGTTTATAGGAAATAGTTATTTATGAACCTAACTAGTGTGTAATGTACCATCTCATAGATTCATAAGATCAAACTTGTACAAATTATACTAAATACATTTCAAACGTTAAAAGTATTTATTTTCAACTTAGATTATATCGTTAAGTTTGTTTCGTTAATAAACAATCATTTTTTTACTAAAAATGAGAACATAATGACTCATTTTCTGTATGATTTCCAACTGTCAAAAAAACATGACATTTTTACACGCTATGGATACGCGAAATTTGTATTTTTTTCATTCATATGTCAAATTCAAAATCGTTCACAGTTTTTTAAATTTATTTATCAAATATTTTCAAGTTCCCTTCACATCAAATTCATATTATTTTTGATTTTTTTCCTTCAATTTACTTAGTAATAATTCTATTATTTCACTTTGACAGTTGTAGAAAAAATTTTGTTGGTACTTCGTAAGCGAAATTCGAATGACTTTTTTGTCTCCATCTGGAGGGCTCGACTAAAAGTAACATACTTAAGCACAACAAAAAGAAAACACTCATTTTGCGTATTTAATTCAAAAATAAATATTTCATATTGATCATGAAAATCATATTTTTTTAACGAAAAATCGTATATAAAGTGACTAATTTTTTTAATATTTAAAAAATCGTAAAAAAAATACATTCTCATTAATTTACTTTCACTTTTTTTAGTATATTTATATTTGTACAAGTAGTGATAAAAGCAAAACTTTTTTTTATGAATTTCTAGATTGATACAGGACGGCAAAGTGTGTTAATCAAATGAGTGAAAAAAAATAAGCTTTCATTATGTGTTGTATATGTAATTTTTTGCATTAGATTGATTTTACAAAGATAACAATTATTTTGCCATATCTATGTTAAATTTTCATTATTAAGTTGAAAATTTTTAAATGATTTGCAAGAAGATAAATAAGTAAAAATAATGAAAAAAAAGTAAAAAAAAAACAGACAAATTGTAGTATTTACTTTTTTCATTAATTTTACACTTTTTTATGTACTTTTTAAAATATTTCGCCTTCGTGCATCAAACTTCAAATTGCTTTTGTAACTTGTTGTAAATAAAAATAAAATAAATATATAATCACGCCTTCTACCCATTACTGGGTGTGACACTCTGCTGAAGCAGATCTCGGTAAGTGATATATTTTTGCGCGTGAAGTGCGATTACCAGTCGTCAAATCACGGCCCCCAAACATGTTAGTGGTGGAGGAGCCACAGGGATAGCTTTTTCAAATTATGAAAATTTGTCGCCTGTGGGAATCGAACCAGGGACCTCAGGATCCACAGGCCGACTTCATACCACTAAGCTAGCCATCCCATAAAATAACTATTACAACAATTTCATTTGAAACATTTTTCTCCAAAATAGTGGATGAACTTTTGACAGATGGCAGCCAGATAACTCAGTTTTTTGGTTACGTAATTTGTGATAAAGGAACATATATAATTATTGAAACGTTAATATTACAACGTTCTAATTTCAAACATAATTTTTATTAAATTGGTAATTATAATTACACTGTTTTTATTTAGTCAGTACTTATTAAAAAAAAAAGTTGCAATTAGTTTCCAGGAAAATAATTGGTCAATACATTGTAACTTAATTTACTTACCTACCAATTTTAATAAAACTGAGATTAGTGTTACTATATTTCCCTTGACAACAAGTATTTAATTAAAAATTAGTGTCAAATTGCAACAATTTATTGCGTGGTCCACATGTATAAGTGAATAAATTGTCTGTTGAATAATCTCTGATGATGATATGATGCCGAATAATTTGAGATTCGTGACTTGATGATCGGGCGCGCTGAGCCAATCATGATCGCGATTCGCGTGCTCACAGACGATTGCAATCTTTATTTTGGCAGTGCCGTGCTCTTGAGCTCGCGGCTTGCTACAGTCGCAACTCACTTTGACATTCAGAGGTCATTCTTACGCGCTGCGATTGTTTTATGTAGACTCGCAAGAATCACAACAAGAATTTTACCAAATAAACATTATACACTTATAGATTTTTCCTGATTTACAGTATTAAAATTAAAAATGAGTTAAACAAAATAACAATGACATCATTTTTAACAAATATTTGTAATAAAAGAAATATAATCAAGGATGTACAGGATGTTCCATCAAATCTATGCTTTAGGCGATTAATCGGGAAAAATGAGTTTTCCTCTACCACTGCTTTCCTGATTAATTTACAGGAAAAAATGTCAAATAAATTTTAAAGTCCAGTATTAAATTTAATTTAATCAACGAATTCGAATATTTTTTTATTATTTTATGGTATATACAGGGTTGTGAACGGAACTCTCGAACATAGGGATTTAACATGTAAAATCACAGTTTTGTAATTTCCTGCTTCCCTAATTATTTTCAGTAAAAAAGCTTCAAATATAAGTTTTAGGGAATAATATTCTGCATGTAATACAATAAACCAAATTAATTTTGCATACTTCGTAACGGCACAAATTTGATCTGAAAATAATGAAAATAGCCTGAAAATTATCGATAGCCATGAAATTGAAACAAAATTAACAAATTTTTGTCGTTTTATCTGTCAAAATAAATGACATAATAAATACAGCCCATATTACATATTTTTTCGTTAAAAATTTAAATAATACTGAAAAGGCAGCTACCTTAACATTTACTAAATTTTACAATTAATTTTCAACATTTTTAACTAAATTTAACATTAAATATGCCTTACACATAAACAGACCGATTCTCAAAAAAGTTTAGCTAAACCTGTATTTTTGATTAGCTAATTTTATTCTAGTCCGTTTTTAAAAAGTTAATCCAAATCCCTTTCGAAGAACCTAATGATAACAAGATTATATTAGAATTTATTTAAATTTATTTGATAATATGGTTTGGCTTAATTTGACTAATCCAAAATTCAGGATTAACTAAAACTCTTTTTAAAATAGGGCTGTGTATGTATAGCAGTATTACTAGCATTTTTTTTTTTTCAAAAATCCACAAATCGTCTAAGCGGATTATAATATTGTAGACAATTTGACGAAAAAAATCAAAGTTCATTATTATTTAAAACAAACTTAAATATTATACAATTTTAGTCAGTGGCGTACCTAGAACTTTTGCCGCCCAGGGCGGTCGCCAATTTGCCGCCCATTCTAAGTCAATCAAATGGTGGTTTTTGTAAATTAAATAAATATATATCAAATAAATATATCATCACGACTTTTACCCATTACTGAGTGTGGCACTCTGCCGAAGCAGATCTCGGTAAGTGATATATTTATGTACGTGAAGTGCGATTACCAGCCGTCAAATCACGGCCCTCAAAGATGTTAGTGGTGGGGGAGCCACAGGAGTAATTTTAATTTGGTGAAAATTGTTTGTCGGCTGTGGGAATCGAACCGGGGTCCTCAGGATCGACAGGCCAACTCGAGACCACTGAGTTATTACCCCATTAAATTAATAAACATAAATAAATAATTGTAATTGAGACAAACTATAGGTGGGGAACTTTTTTACAATTGGATGGCATATTTAAATTAGGCAGGAGTTTTTCGGAATCATATTTTCAACCCGACATTGATTTGACGATGAAGAAAATATTCGAAATCATATAGTAATACATAATTCGTAGAAATCGAATAGTAAACTTATGAAGTGAACAAGTTGTTTTTACAACTAAAATTAAATTAAAAAAATTAGTGGTGGGGGAGCCACAGGGGTAATTTTAATTTGGTGAAAATTGTTTGTCGGCTGTGGGAATCCAGCCGGGGTCCTCAGGATAGACAGGCCAACTCGAGACCACTGAGCCATTACTCCATTAAATTAAGAAACATAAATAAATAATGGAATATTTAAATTAGGCAGTAATAAAGGAATTTTTTGAGATAATATAAATATTCATCCCTACATTGACTTGACGATGAAGAAAAATATTTGAAATGATATAGTAATTCATAATTCGTAGAAATCGAATAGTAAATGTATGAAGTGAACAAGTTGTTTTTTACAAGTAAAACTAAATATAAAAAATGCCGCCCCAAAATATGTGCCGTCCGGTGCGGACCGCACCCACCGCCCCCCTCTAGGTACGCCACTTATTTTAGTTAATATAGAAATAGTTACTTCCACTTTCAATGGCTGTCATTCCAAGAAGTACGTATCGATTGACTTCAAATTTAATCTTTGTATTAACAATATACTAGTATATGTCTCATTGAAATTTAATTTAATTCTCTTGCATAATACACGAGAAATAAAACTGCAAAATAAAAAATCAAACGATATAATAAGATTCGGGCCAAATGATGTGACGTTACTGTCAAAAATTCGACAGTCAATTGAATGAATAAATTGTATTTACTTTCTTAATTTATTTGTCGTTTATAAAACTGGACAATAGATATTTAAATTCCGCATCTAAATAATTTATTATTAAGAAACATATCGACCTGTGGATTTGAAAACCCGAGTTCGATTCACGAAACCGAAAACATTACTACACATTCCTACATTAACATTTTTGTGGTATCGTGATTCGGCTGGTAACCACACTTCACACACAAAATGTATCATTTATTAAGATCAACTACGGCAAAGTAACACACCCAATAATGGGTAAAAGGTGTGTTGATATATTTATGTTATTTAAGTTAATGAGCACATTGGCACAGTTGGCAATAAAAAAAACTACTTGAAATTGGTAAGCCTGATACATAAATTAATTTCCTGTTGTTGACAGTGACATTTAAAATTTAAATTTGAGTACATTTATTATTATATTTATTTCTAAAGTATTTCTATTACTTAAAAAGTCAAAATTCTATTAGCTGTCAGACTCCTGACATAACCTATTTGTATTTATTAGAAATGTCAAATAGAATTTCCGTCTTTATCTGACGTTGTGCCAACTGTGGAATAAGAAGATCTCTGGAATTGTATTGCCAACTATAACAATTCCTTTTGATCACCCTGTATTTCAATTAAAAGTTGTCAAACATTGATATTATTTACATTGTCATTAAACAGAAACAAATGTTAACTTTCACTTACATATTTCAAACTTGATTTTAACAGTACCTAACTAAATAAGTAAAAATGAAATATCTAGACTGATTTACATGCAGAATTTAATCCTCGACAACTTTAATTTAAAATTTTTCGGATAAAATTGTAATAAAGTGACAAAAATCGAATCAAATATTCGATAGCAGTGTGAATGAATAACATGATATGTAGTATTAATTAGATTGGTTTTTATTTAAGTTACTTCACGCGCAAAATATACCACGTACCGAGATCTGTTTCGGTAGAGTGCCACACCCAGTAATGGGTAGAAGGCGTGATGATATATTTATTTATTTATTTACAAAATGAAAACGGGTATTTTCATATAAATTTTATATTATTTCCACTATTCACTTATATAAACATTTCGGAATATATTTGTAAAGATACTCGTATTGTAACTTTGTATCCATTTTTATTTAATATATAAAAGCTTAAAGACAATAACATTTAATAATAAAATATAGGTATGTAGTTATATTTGACAGCAGTTTACTTTGTATGCACGAGTGAGGATATTTTTTGTTTTGTCCGACGTCCTTGAAAATGGATTTTCTGATTATAATTTTAATTATTGCACATGCAATTTATGAGTATAATTATATTATTTTTATATGTTTACACAATATCTAATTTAAAACAACGGATATGAATGCAGACTATTTGTAATTATAATGATGCAGAATTTAAGTTTGTTTTTATTTTACAGATTTATTAATTATACTCCTTAATTGCTTAATTTGAATGTATATTGATGTAGGTACAAATCTTTCAATGTAATGGTTTTTATCTTTAAATGGAAGTATGGTTAGTAACTGAACGCAGTGTTGCAGTTTTTTTAATTACCCGATGTCATTTAATTAGCGAGAAACGATGAGTTTGCCATGAACTTGAACCGATAAATTGCAGCGATAGTGTGACGTGCGAGCGCTCACACAACTTTGAGAGGTACAGCGATTAAGATTTGATAATGTGAAGAATTTCCGGTGCGTCGAACACGTGTTCCGTTTGCACGAATCTTTGTTTTCGCCGCTTCTTTCCAGCGCTCCGCAAAGTCCCAAGGGATGATGTTGCGCTAAGTAAGTCGATTAACTACCGCGAGATATTGTTTTAAATCTTGATTTTATTTATTAAAAACGTCGCACGATGTAGTGTCCACCCGAAGCTTGTGAGAAGCAGAGAAACGAAGAAGGGAGAGAAGGGATGAATAGCCCGCTCGCCCCGCGCTCAAAAGTGCTGCAGCCCCCTCCCTGCGGGTAGCATCCCCGAGATGAATTAAGCCGTGGCCCGCCATTGGCCGAAAACGAAGGAGCCGGCCTATGGCGTGTCAGTTTGGTTTGCGAAACACGGCGATCGCACGCACAGCCGGCTTGGACCACGAAATTCGTGAGGACCGCAGCACAGTCGGTGGCTAGCCGGCGAACTGGCCGAATGTGTGTTAGTGCGCGCGCTTAGAGTATTCTCGCACTTTTTGTTAGTCAGTGATCGCAAGCAACTTGAAGTTCACTCCGCTCCGCTCTGAAATAGAGAGCGAGCCGCTCTCTCGTCTCTACTCTATTGTGTGTTCGCCGGTATCGCTCGCTCGCTCGCGTGTCCACCGCGCAAACCCAAAACAAGTGAACGCTGAACGAGTACGAACAGTTGAGAATGACTTTACGTTCGCGCGCCAGTGCCGGTACACCTTCAAACAAACATTTCAAAACAACGTAAAATGGGATAAACAGTGAATCGAATTTGTTTTTTATTTTTTATTTTCACAGACTGAATTTTTGTTTACGTTTTCGGCTGTTGTATACAAGTGATGCTTCAAATGAAGCATGGTAGTTTTAATATTCTTGTTTCAAATACAATGCCGCCAGGACTAAGAACTATTGAAATGTTATGATATTAAAAGAGTGAACGTTGTATTTTTTATTTTTGGACGTTTTTTTATTTTTTAAACTGACAATTTTAATTTTATAAAAAGTGTGCACAAGTGTACTCTGAGTATTGCAATGGCAAGCAATAACACGGTGGCAAGTAGCCAGCAGCAGCAGCAGCAGCAAGCGCAGCAGCCGCACCAGCAGCAGTTTCAACAGCCGAACAGCCAGCACCACTGCAAGGAGTGCGGGCTGTTCTTCGACTCGGGCAAGTCGCTCGAGGTGCACCTGCAGTACCACAAGGAGAACCTGCTCAACAAATGGGCGTCGCAGGCAGCCCAGAGCACGTCCGGCACGTCGGACGAAACCAACAACAACAACACAAAGAGCAACAACAACAAACGTGAGTTCAATTCACATCCTAATACGATAGCCGCGGCCGCAGACTCGAGCGATGCAATGCTCAAGTCATCCAGCAATAAAAGCCCGGACAGCTTCGCCAGTAGAACCACGCCGGAGACGTCCACCACGTCTTTCGGTCACCCGCCCACGCCGCAGAGTTACAGCAGCGCACCCTCACCCTACCAAACAGCTGACGGGGCGAATTTCTCTCCGGGTTACCAGAACTACCCTCCCGTGAAGAGCGAGCGCGCGTCCCCGCTGAACCACTACCCCTCGTACCAACCCCAGCAGCACATGTACCCTGGCGATCCTAGTCAGTATTTCATGGAACAGCAGCAACATCCTGGTCACCCGCAATCACAGCAGCAGCTCGGCTACCCGCAAGATTACCCAGTGCACAAGATTCCATCACAGTCGTCAGCCGGCTTCAGATATCACCCGTACCAGCACCCAGCCGCATACGAGCGCAGCCCGCAGGTATCGTCGTCGAGCCCCGCGTACCCCTCGCAGAACCCGCAGCCCACACCGTCGCCGAGTCCCAAGCAGTGCGACAAGTGTGGCTGTGTGTGCGACTCTGCTGCCCAGCTCATCGATCACCTGAACCACGCTCACCCGCCCACCCCCGCACCTCATCTCAACAATCCCTTCACCCAGCATCCCAGTCACCCGCAACATTCCCACCAACAACATTTCCAGTTCAACACCCTCGTCAAAACTGAAATCAAAACAGAAGATGAACCTCAAACTGAAATTCTCGACTTGGATTCGCACAAAGTGCACCAGGTCTTCCAAACCCCTGAAGAAGAAGAGTCCATGAAGCGACACAATGGCGAACTATCAAACATAAATGGTCCCAACCCACACTCCGTGTCCGCCATGTTGAATTCATGGCCGAATGGCTCGCCGCAACAGAAGATGTTCTCGCCCACTGGATCCGAACATAGAGCGTTCTTTCAAGAGCAGAAAATGTTTTCAAATGGTCAAGAAAACAAAATGTATCAGGGTAATATGGCGGAGAATAAAATGTTTCAGCAAGAACAAAAATTATTCCAACCGCACCAGATGCACTCACCTGATTTCGTGTCAACAAATGGCGTGACGACGACATCACAAGATGGAAGCTCGCAAGGTCTTGGTCAATACCGTGCTTTCGAGCACATGCCGCCACAACCGACGCCGCCTGTCATCTCTAGCACCCAGCTGCCGAACGTGGTGCCCAGCAACAACTCCGGCTCAACGTCGTCCAAGGGCGCGAATTGGAAATCGAACGAAGCAAGAAGACCGAAGACGTACAACTGCTCGGCTTGTAATAAATGGTTTACAAGCTCGGGACACCTAAAGCGGCACTACAACACGACGCTGCACAAGAACGCAGTGAAGTCAAGCGGTCAGCCAGATCCTGCGACGATGCCCATCAGCGCGCACCACCACCCAGGTCGCGAGCCTAGTTCACGTAACAGCGACTCGCATGCCAGCAACACATCACCAGAGCTGGACGATGGACGCGACGACGCCGCTGCTGCCGCATTCGAACGCACACAACTGCCTGGAATGCTGCAACAGCCTCCGAGCGGGCCGTACGACAGGCAGCAGCCGCCGCCGCCCAATCTGCACAGCCCCATGGGTCAGAGCCCCGGCTCAGTCAACTCGCTCACCAACCTTTCTGCCGGGAGTCCCCCAAACGGGGAGGCAGGTCCCTCGGTTACCAACCAAGATCATTCGAGGGGCCTGCTATCCATTTCAACTCCCAATACGCCGCAGCAAATTACGCCACTGTCGCCAATGGTGGCCAGTATGTCCACGGGTTCGAACCAGTTGGGTTTCAATCTGGTAAACCAGGTGCCGCACCCGGCGCATTTGATGGGTATGCCGTCGCCGGGCCCGGGGCCGGCGGACCACAGCCAGCCGGCTTTCCCGCCGCCGTCGAACATGTCCCAGCCGTCCTCCATGCCAGCGAGTTACCCAAACGGGTTGGCCCCCCACGTTATGCCAGCTACGGCTACCAACAACCAGCCGCCGGTTTTAACCAGCCTAATTACTACTGGTGAAGCAGCGTTCACTCCTGAGCTGCTGCAGTACGGGTTCCAAGCACAGCAACTGCAATACCTCGAACAGCAACCGCTGCCGAGCTTCGCGCAGTTCCAGCCGCATCGATACGGGCTGCTGCTTGCCACCAGCTACCCGCACCAGTACCAAGCTAACGTGGGGGGCTACGGTCCTGTGCCGGCCACTGCCACCGCCGCACAGGATCACCACCAAGCCTTCGCACCACATCCGCTCGAAAACGAGCCGCGCAACCTCATCTACCAAGACACGGACGGAGGTAACTACGAGATCACCGTGCTCTCCAGCGACAACGGAGGGTGCATTCTGCCCGATGATGCGTCCAACTCGGCGCTGTATTCGTCGGCAGCGTCGTCACCCGCCGCCGCCACATCGCCTCCACAACTCACGCACAGCATGTTCGCCGCTGCTGCTGAGGAACATGCTCAGCTGCTGCAGCAGCATCACCATCACCACCAGCAGCAGCAGCAGCCGGTGATCACCAAACTCACGAAACTGAGTCCAGCATCGCCGATCCGTGAGGAGATGAAGCGCGACTACGAGAACGGCAGCCCTCGCATTACGTCGACGGGCAGCCCGCTGGCCGGCAAGACAGCGCCGGCCGGCATCCACAAGTGCTTCGACTGCGACAAGGTATTCAACAAGGCGTGTTACCTCACGCAGCACAACAAGACTTGCCACAGCGGCGAGATGCCGTTCAAGTGCGGCCGTTGCGGTAAGCGCTTCCCCAACGATGATGCGTACCAAGAGCACTTGGCCAAGCACGCCGGCGACAAGCCTTACAAGTGCGAACTGTGCCCCAAGCAGTTCAACCACAAGACAGATCTACGGAGACATATGTGTCTGCACACCGGTCAGAAGCCGTACGCCTGCGACCACTGTGGCAAGGGCTTCATCCGCAAGGACCACATGCTCAAGCACGCGGACACGCACGCGCGCAAGACCAACCAGGCCAAGCATCTTCAGCACTAGCTTCCCCAGCAGTCGGCGTGCCCTCGATAGAGACGTTACACGTTGCTCAATGATGACACAACAGCCAACCAACAAACAACAGGTTCACTTCTCACTATAGTTTGTCACTTTTTCAATCAATCAATCAATGATCTTATGTCCAGAACAATACTCACAACTGCAATACCTCAGAATCTCAGTTACAAATACGAAATATTTATATCAGAAATATTATTATAAAAGATATATCAACACTGATGTACAAATGATAGCTTCGCGCTAAAAGTTAAATTATAAGTACTAATTATATTATATATCATAAATAATATGTATAGAGAATAGCAAAGTATTTGTTTTTTATAGGTTAGATAATTGAGATTTTTATAAAATGTATTTTCTCGAAATCGCAAACTTGACAAAATTCTTCGCTAAAATACATTTTATAGTTGTCACCCTAATTGAAATTCAAAGTAATAACTACGCAATAATTATAACAACGCAACAAGTTTTTGATATTTGTTTTTTCTAAAGACACACATTCACACACACACACATGAAACACATGAAACTTACAAGTTGTGAGAGTATTATTATCGATGTTTGTATATATACATAATATAGTTATGTTTGTTAGAAATATTTACGTTTCCATGACGAATCTACCTCAGTTTTTCACTCAGAATTGTGCCAACCTCATTTGTTTGTTATTTTATGAACGTTCTCATCGTGTTGTACCCTTCTGAGCGGATGGATCTTCGCGCGAAATCATGTGCCAAATTATCAGACATCCCATCGTTGCTGAACTCTGCTCGCTACATACATGGAGCTCTGCAACGATCGGATACATCTTTCATTGTTAAAAATCACCGTGTCTTTTTAATAATCTTATCCAGAGATCTGTTATCAACTAGCGGAGGAATAAAGTGTAACTTTGTGCAATTGAACTATGTAAGATTAGTTTTGTTTTCCTTGATTTCTTTGTTTGTCGGTAATATTTGACGTGCATTCCCTCCAATGTTTTGCTTTGTACATTATTCTTGTCGCCCCATTTCCAATTTCAGACCTGTTCAAGTTGTTCATTTGTGACGGTTGTGTTAACTGAAAGAAACTCTAGTTACCAAATATTAACCTAATTGGGTGTGAGATATCTTCTTGTTTTATTAATCAGGTGTTATGTTATCTATGCTATGATTCCGATAGTGAATGTGAGATGAGTATGTTATAAAGTAATGTTGTATCGTAAGCACTTTACTTTGTAATTATTTTCGTGAATTTGTAAAATGGCGCCATATCAACCAGAATGGGACAGTTGACGTACATACGTGTATTATTTGTTAAGACTGATTTTATTCTAATTATTATTATTATTGATGATATATTTGATGCAACTGTACATTCAATATTATGTTACAGCTATTATTAGAATTAAGTTTTTTTGATAAATTTTTATGTTAGTTATAGATCGATAATGAATAAATAAATAAATGATTATTAATTATTAAATGTAACACTTGTTTTCACTTTCAAAATTCACTACTTTTTCCACTTTTCAGGAATTTATTCTACAGCAAAATGTAAGTACATAATTTTATAAAGATCTTCGATTATTTCTGCATCTCATATTATCTGCTAACAAACGTTTTGAAATTATTTTAGATAAAAATACTTTAAATAAAGTATACGAAAAACTAATTTTATTTGAAATTTCACCAAAATAATTTAGAAACGCTTAATAGCAGATTAGTTATTTGTTTCATTTGAACTAAAGATATAAGTTTTCGGGTAAAGTAACTCGAAATAGTATTTTTCGTCCGATTGAAACATTTTTTTTTACTCACTTGTTTAGAAAATTTCACAGATTTATTCAAATTAAAATGAAACAAATTGACAAAAATAATTATCAATATGATAACTGTAGTAAAAGTGCTATTTTGGCAATATTACTAGACATGAAATATTATTTTTTGTCCGATTAAAACTTTTTTTTTACCTACTTATTTAGAAAATTTCACAGATTTATTCATATTAAAATAAAACAAATTGACCAACTTTTTTTTTTGGTCCACTTGAATATGACATTATTTCAACTTTTTCAATATCTAGTAAAAGAACGCTATTTTAGGAATGTTTACGTTACCAAGGAAACATCGTTTTTTTTTGTCCTAGGTCCAAAAATAGTATTTTTACTACTGTTCTCATATTGACGGGAATGACAAAAAATAAGTGTTTTTCAATCATTTAATATCATTCGATAAAAAAACAATACAATACATTTTTTATTTAGAACATTTGACAGAAAACGCCCTAATTTTGAATGTAAAATAATATATTTGAAGGTTTATTTTTATTATAATTATATTATTAATTAAATTTTTTACAATTTTCGAAAAACAAGAAAATATTATATGTGTTGAAAATGTTTGTAATTTAAAATAAAAGGTTAAAATAAACATGATTTATGTAATATTGAAAATACTACTACAGTTTCAACTATGCTGCGTTATTGTTAAAATAATAGAAAAGAAATGATAAAGAATGAAAATTAATATAGAGCATGGTATTATATAACAATAAAAATTTATCAGAAATTAAATCACATCTAAGACTGACAAAGACAACAAAAAATAAATTCATCGGAAACCAATTAAACCCTCACATAAAAAACCCAAAATTCCTAATCACCCAACCTGGGCTCATTTAAAAATATAATCATCAGAGCGTCATCGTTATCTGTGCCATAATTAAACCTGGCACACCACCGCCCTCACATATAGCGGTCGCCACTCGAACTGCGGCTGCATCAGCGTGATCAGTTCCTGATTTATCGGCCGGAAGTCGAGTAATGAGTTGTGAACAGGTGGTCTGCGAACACTGGGGCTGCGGAATTGTCAGTGGGGCCCCTCACCCCCCATCGACGGGCGCCTGGGACCAAGGTAAGTGCGAGAAAAATTGTTTTGTGTTTTTTAAGCGTGTTTGTAAAGTGGTTTTGATAGTGTCGATTCATGGTTAGGGTTGTTGAGTAAATCACTGTTAGCATCCGATTTAGGGCGGTAAAATAGAACTATAGCAGAATAAACAATTGAATAATATCATTTCTTTGACTGTTGATAAGTAAATTAACTTTTTATTCTAAATTTTCGCCGATTTCAACTTATAACCTAAAAATGTAACTTATGAAAACAGCTGTCAGAATTAATATTTAAAAATTAAAACAATTTTTGGTTCTGTAATTTTATTTACATTTGTTGTTTCGGAACACTAAACTTGTAACTTCGCCAGAAAAATAAAAATAATAAACAAAACAAAACGTCTAATTTAAATAAAATTAACAAACAACCAAAAAATGTTTTATTTATAAAAAATTTATTGTTACGAGTGGTTCGGATTTCACTACAGACTATAGGTTTCCGGTACTGTATTCTAAGTAACGTTGTAAATAATAAATATCTAAATAAAATTTAATCTCGCAGAATATTAAAACTTATTGGCAGTTGTAGCAACAAGGCTTTAATTTTAAACTTAGTTTAGATTAATAAAAGCTAATCGAAGTTACATGTCATATGGAATAATTAATATTGATGTGAAACATTTGATATGGTTTTATTTGTATTGGTGCAACTTGGCACTACAGATTAATGATGAGTTGCATGAAAGTTTTATCGGTTCATTAGCAACTAGCAGTTCAATAAGTTTCAGAAAATCGCTACTGATACTGTTGCTTAGATAAACAATTCTTTAACTAAAGATCTGTTTATTTTTTTCTTACAACCTATCTTACAGAAATTCTAATTTTAACAATACGAGGGCAAGGTGAAAAGTCCTAGAAAAATGAAACAAGAAATGATTTATTTGGTCAAAACATATTTTATTTCTCAACATAATTTCCTTGTAGCTCGATAGACTTCGTCCATTTTTCTAATTTTTCGATCCCTTCCAAATAATACGATTTTGGCAATCCTTCAAAATAGGCGTTTGTCTCAGCGATGACCTCATCGTTGGAGCCAAATCTCTTTCCGCCGAGCAATTTCTTCAAGTTTGGAAAAAAATAAATAAATAAATATATCATCACGCCTTCTACCCATTACTGGGTGTGGCACTCTGCTGAAGCAGATCTCGATAAGTGATATATTTTGCGCGTGAAGTGCGGTTACCAGTCGTCAAATCACGGCCCCCAAAAATGTTAGTGGTGGAGGAGCCACAGGGATAGCTTTTTCAAATTATGAAAATTTGTCGCCTGTGGGAATCGAACCAGGGACCTCAGGATCCACAGGCCGACTTCATACCACTGAGCTAGCCATCCCATAAAGTTTGGAAATAGATAAAAAACGCAGGGGGCCAAATCTGGAGAAAAAAGTCCTTCTTATTGCGCTTGAACATCGCCAAACACTCCTTTGAACTTGTCACACGGTCGCGCTTGTTGTCAACAGAAAGCAAATGCGGCACCCATCTGGCAGATAGCTTTCTAATATCCAAAAATTTATGCAAAATGTTCCGTGCCCGTTCGGTGGAGATGCTCATAGCCTCAACCAGCTCGTGCACTTTAACTCGCCGATCGTCCAATATCATACCATGGATTTTATCGACGATTTCTGGCGTTGTAACATCAATTAGACGACCAGAACGTTCGGCGTCCTTTGTGGTCATACTACCACAACGAAAATCAGTAAACTACTTGCGAATCGTTCCAATCGATGGTGTGGAGTCCCCATAATGTTTTACAAGCGATGCTTTGGTTTCCGTAATGTTTTTTCCACACAAGAAATAATGTTTAATCAAGAGGCGAAATTCACTTTTTCCCACGTTTTCAAAAATCTTCAAGGTTGCTTGCTTTCGATGGGTGTCAAAACAGAACTGAATGACATATCAGTCTGAAAATTTTAATGCGTTCTAATTAAAGGTGGTACATCACAAATGTCACATGAGATTTTGCGATTGTGGCGCCATCTGTTTTATTTTTCAGGGACTTTTCACCCTGCCCTCGTATTCAAACATTTTAAATAATTTATAAAATAAATAAGGAGATTAGCTTATAACGCCAACAAACAGACATATTTTAACAAACTTTACGAGCAAAATTAACAATTTGTCAATTCGTGACAAACTTAACTGTCAGTATTTCAAATTTAATAAATTTTCTCACTATCGGTTACATAATTTTTGTTCGTTACAAAAAGCATTGTACAAAACTCATGCGCGAAGACGTCATTTGCACCATTCGCGCAAATTAAAGCACTCACTTCGCTCGTGTTTTAAAATTGCACTCATATCCAAAGTATGTCTTCGCGCACTTGTTATGTAAGTAGTTATTTTCACAACTCTTGTTGAAAAATCCATTTTATTGAACTAAAAATAGTAATTACTG
The DNA here is from genome assembly GCA_911728475.2 of Pterostichus madidus. Classification (NCBI taxonomy): domain Eukaryota; kingdom Metazoa; phylum Arthropoda; class Insecta; order Coleoptera; family Carabidae; genus Pterostichus; species Pterostichus madidus. The sequence goes on along the minus strand of OU452313.1, from coordinate 29,465,345 downwards.
ATATACATTTATATGTTTGAAAAGAATTAGTTAATACGGCAGTACATTAAACGAAACAAACAAAACTCCGCGTCCATTTACTGCAAGAACTTGAAATCAGATACACCTACCCCGCCACGATACCACGATATATTTCCAGTCCACAACTTACGACAGCGGTTCTCGTCGGCCGGCAGTAAGGGTAGAAGTTACGGTTTTTTAATCGTGGGACGCGGACAGATGTTTAGAGCGTTTAGCAGGAGAATTTCCCAGCACCGAACGAAGATATTTTGGTGAAAAAGAGGGGTGAGGAACGAAGTGCCAGGGCGAGGGGGTGAATAGATCGTCTTTTGGTTTTTCGCAGGTTGCTCAGATTGCTAGGTTGATTGATTGGAAGAAGGGTTAGGGGTGATGTGATTTTTACCTGGTTGAGTGTGGTGTCATATTGCCAGTATTTATGCTTTAGTACTTCTTTGACTTAATTCCTATTGCTATTATTACGCAAATTAAAAATATTCAAGATATGATGCAAACTTATGATTTTTTAAACAAGTAGTTTTTGAAAATGCCACTGGATACATTTTAAAATTATCTACATTTTTTATTTGAAACTTTTTGTTGGTAATATCATTAAAGTTTTAGTTTTAACCCGATAATTTCCTTTTAAAATTCAACCAATTAGCACAGTTTCAAATAAAATAAATAAATATATCATCACGTCTTTTACCCATTACTGGAGGTGGCACTCTGTCGAAGCAGATCTCGGTAAGTGATATATTTATGCACGTAAAGTCCTGTTACCAGCCGTTAAATCACAGTCCCCAAAAATGTTAGTGCTGGGGGAGCCACAGGAGTAATTTTAAATTAGTGAAAATGTTTTGTCGGCTGTGGGGATCGAACCAGGGTTCTCAGGATCCACAGGCCAACTTGATTTCCACTGAGCTATTACCCCATTAAATAAACTGAATAAACTGCCCTTAAATAGCTTTCTAAGGGACTTTGAAAGTTAATATAACTTGTGTAATTTATTTTATGATTTTGATGCAATATACTTTTACTTATCTGATTTTATTAAATAATTTTTTCGAAATTTGGAAATAAATTGATGCATGTTGATGAAATTTAGGGTGAGAGATTGCGTGAACAATCTAAGAATAAATTAATGAATACGTTTTAATATATATATATATATTTTTTTTAATGAAACATGCCAAGTCCGAACTATAATGTATTAAATTAATTAATTAACGCATTAGATGTTTAAAATTACATTCTATTCTAAGAAACAAATACAAGTTTCAGTTTTGATTTTCTATGTATTAAAATCAATAATTAAACAAAATTCTAAATAACTACAGGGTGATCAAAAGGAATTGTTACAGTTGGCAATAAAAAAAACTACTTGAAATTGGTAAGCCTGATACATTAATTCATTTCCTGTTGTTGACAGTGACATTTAAAATTTAAATTTGAATACATTTATTTCTAAAGTATTTCTATTACTTAAAAAGTCAAAATTCTATTAGCTGTCAGACTCCTGACATAACCTATTTGTATTTATTAGAAATGTCAAATAGCATTTCCGCCTTTATCTGACGTTGTGCCAACTGTGGAATAAAAAGATCTCTGGAATTGTATTGCCAACTATAACAATTCCTTTTGATCACCCTGTATAATAATAATAAGAAAAAAAATATAACATTAAATAAATTGCTACCATCCGAGCTACAAAAAATATAAAATAATTGTTTAAAAATTTACCGAAATTAAATAGGCTCATTATATTTTACTTCTATTTATCTCAAATTGAAAAAATGAACTTGATTTACTATAAGTCTAAACACCCCAATTGTAGAGTGTATCTAATGAATAAATGTTCGTTGCATATTTAAAGGAATAGTGCTACCCTCTTTAATGGGACATCATGATGTTATGCAAAACATATTATAATTTAACGTCATTAGAAGTAAATCTTAGTATAGTTACTAACAGTGACAATGAAATATATCTAACAGCTGGCACATTAAGATTGCACAAAAATATTCTTGCTATATCGCGTTTACAAAGAGATTTTTGTGCAACTGTTTTTGAGGATATTTTTTGTGAAGTTGTCGAGTTGTCTAGTTGTAAATAAATAAATATATCATCACGCCTTCTACCCATTACTGGGTGTGGCACTCTGCCGAAGCAGATCTCGGTAAGTGATATATTTTGCGAGTGAAGTGCGGTTACCAGTCATCAAATCACGGCCTCCAAAGATGTTACTGATGAAGGAGCCACAGGGGTAGTTTTTTTTTGAAATTATGAAAATTGTTTGTCGCCTGTGGGAATCGAACCAGGGTTCTCAGGATCCACAGGCCAACTTCATACCACCCCATAAAAAATGTTAAACATAAATCTATCAGTTTAACTGTCATTGCTAAGCACATTTGAAATTATTACAATAATTTTTTTTTATATAATAAAATAAATTGACTAACTGCAAAACACTTACAAATTTTTTTTTAGCTGATCCTGAATTTTGGATTAACTAATCTTATTCTAGTTCGATTTTAAAAAGTTAATCCACATCACTTTTCGAAAACTACTTGGTGCCAAGATTATACTAGAGCTTATTTAAACTTTTTTGAGAATATGATTTAGCTTAATTTGACTAATCCAAAATTCAGGATTAGCTTAAACTCTTTTTAAGAATTTAGGTGTTCGTTAGTAAAAATTAAAGTTTTATAACATAACATAAATAATTATGAATTTGAACTCTAAACCTACCTAACTAATAAATAAAAATTAAATTAAAATTCAAATGTTTATTAATTATCAGTGTTACCGCCTTGAAATTTTGTAATTTAAATTTTAAAATAAGAGTAAATTAATGCAATATAGAAAAAATATTCCTCCTATTCTGTAACTATCATTACCTGTAACCGAACGATTAATTAATAACAACACTTTTTTTAATGTTACTATATAAATTACCATTATTTTGATATTCTGTGACCAAAATCATTTATTCTTTACTTTTAAGCATTTTGATCTAGTTCTAAACTGTCAATATTAAAAATAGTACTTTTTAACATCACTTTTTACGTAGGTGTCAATGTAATGTCAAAATATATTTTTTTATATTAACAGCTACATGTATAAGTAAATAAAATGCATGAAAATTATATTAAAATGCCATAGTCAATTATTCTGGTCACTGAATACTGACATTACGACAATCTATAAAATAATCACGAAATAAAAAAGTTGTTTTCAGACGACCTCTTATGAAAGTAACCATAACAACATCATAAACTACTACGGAAGGTTGAATATAACATACACTGATATGTTAGTATAACGCACACTTCTAACATATCAGGTGAAGTTCCACTGATTAACAACAGATGGTGTTACGATGAAAGAAAATAATAAAATAAATGAAAAAAAATTGTATTATTATTTAAATCAAAGTTTTGGCAGATTTTTCAACACATTTGCACAGATAAATATTATTTTTTTAATTTAATAATTACTTGTTTACTAATATTTTAGCATTATTTAATATTTTGACATTACGGTTAGTACAGTTGGTATCATAATACCTAACCTCAAACGTCAAACTTCAACGCTTACCTTCCAATGCATCAACTGTCAAAGTGTAACAACATTGTTCTTGTAAACTTTTTGCTAAATATTTTGTGGTCGTCTGAAAAATAGTGTACATAACTCGCTCGAAATTGTGATAACTGTGCTCGTGTACTTAAATCACTCGGCGCTGCGCGTCTCGTTTTTCAATTTGTACATTCGTACGTTATCTTATACTTTCGATGTTTGTTATGTAATATACTATATTAACATCAATCGTTTATATATAATGATACAATTACATAATAAAGGGGATAGTATGGAAAACACTTATTATAATGACCAATCGTAACACATATTTTTTAATATACTATTTTATATATAAAAAAAAACAATAAAAAAATCGTTCCCCAATTTTTGAAAATTCATCAAATCTGTTACAATTTCCCACAATCTCACCCATACCCTAAAAAACCCTAAAATATCTAATCAATACAAATCCGTTGCACCCATTCTGAATTCCCGAAACTCACTTTCATACGGATATCCTTTTTTAACCGATTTCGTTGTATCGAGGACAAGGTTAACTTTCTCCGGCGGAAAGAGTAGATTGGGGTAAAGATGCGCTCGGTGTAGGGTGGCGGGATGTTGCAAGGGGTTGATGTCGATGCAGCCGCCGCGTTCACCTCTCTCTTTCTCTCGCTCTCTCTCTCCGAGGAGACGAGATCGTGGGAAACCCGCGAGGAAGTGCTTTGAACGGGTTTGATGTTTGTTCCTTGTTCCGCATCTGCACTGATTGTCACTTGTTGTCTCGTGTCAAAGTTGCCTTGATTTATTATGTGAATGGTTGTGGATTCGAATTGATTTTTCACTGGATTTCTGGATTTATATTGACTGTCGAATTGGTAATAGGCACTAAATGGTATTTAAAAACCTAATTTTATTTTTGTTATACTATACAAATATTACAAATTAGCCAAATATTAATTTTCACTTGAATTTTACTACTTCATCATTTTAATTTTCTTTGCATATTTGATTCAAATACATTTTTCTCGGATTTTGTAAGATATTTTCGGCAGCTGTGGCTGTTAGAACATTCACCTTATAAGCAAAAGCTCGCGAGCTTAAACCTCACTGATGTCAATAAATATATATATCATCACGCCTTCTACCCATTACTGGGTGTGGCACTCTGCTGAAGCAGATCTCGGTAAGTGATATATTTTGCGCGTGAAGTGCGGTTACCAGTCGTCAAATCACGGCCCCCAAACATGTTAGTGGTGGAGGAGCCACAGGGATAGCTTTTTCAAATTATGAAAATTTGTCGCCTGTGGGAATCGAACCAGGGTCCTCAGGATCCACAGGCCGACTTCATACCACTGAGCTAGCCATCCCATTAAATAAATAAATAAATTAAAACTTTTTTACGCTCACTTTTTACATTTGTGAAATGTATTATACAAAATATCTTAATAATTTTATTAAAATTTTTCACTTATAATATAAGTAGGGCATTAAATATTACTGATAATTTTTTTGAGCTTACGAGAAAGAAATTTCTGGGAATATTCAATGCATGTGTTATATTCGTGAAGAATATTGCTCCACGAAAACAATTAAAAATTTACAAAATTAATATTTTGACATGCTTACAATAAAATATTCAACTTAATTGCTAGAGTTTGAAAAGTTCTAGGTTCAAGTTCGGACGAATTTGTATTGTTTTTTGTTTAATTAATTTTAAGATTAAGTGAAAAATTATTTTTTATCGTAGAAGAAATGTAAGTATGCGGTTTGTGGCTCAGTGGTATCAAATCGGCCTGTGGATCCTGAGAACCTCAGTTCGATTCCCACAACCGACAAACAATTTTCACCATATTAAAAAATTATTCTTGTGGCTCCTCTTCCTCTAACATCCTTGGGGGCCGTGATATGACGGCTGATAACTGCACTTCACGCGCATAAATATATCACTTACTGCTTCTGCAGAGTGCCACACCTTAACTAACCTCAAACGTCAAACGTCAACGCTTACCTACAAAAACGCATCAGCTGGCAAAATGCAACAACATTGATCGTGTAATTTTTTTTTATATATTTTGTGGTCGTCTGAAAAATAGTGTACATAACTCGCTCGAAAGTGTGATAACTGTGCTTGTGTACTTAAATCACACGGTGCTGCGCGCCTCGTTTTTCAATTTGTACACTCGCACGTTATCTTACATTTTCGATGCTTTGTAATATAAATAAGAAAAAATAGGAAAACATTTTCCATCACTTGTCTCGTAATTCCACAGAGGTTTTACAGCACGTTTGCATCAACTTCTCAGGTCATCAACAAACGGCTGGTCAGTTCAGCTTTAACCATAGACGCGTTTCGTCCTTCCGGACTCATCAGTATGGTGCGATCATTTATCCAACTAGATCAACTAGGAAATAGTGGATTGTGATACCGACTTAGCTTTCTTTTTTATTTATTAAGACTCAATTCCACATCGCAATAGACATTTTGTCTTTTGTTTTACTTTGTAATATACTATTACACGTCCTCCAAATTTTCAAACTGATAATATTTATTGGTTTACAAATTTTACTGTAAGTAATTTTTTTCTTAGTTGTATATCTATTTGTATTGATTAAATTACAAAGAGATAATAATGAATGTATTTTTAGAATTTTAATATTTTTTTTTTTGAGAGTAAGGTCCTTGAACGAAAGTGAACTTAGGAGCCCCGCAATACTCAATCCGGCCCTGGAAAAAGTATTATTTACCATTAAAAAAAACACTAACTACAAAATAATATCCTGCAAAAAACTAAACAATGACACCAATTCTTCAATTTCCCTCTCAATAAACTATCCAGTACCCTGTCACAAATTCAAGCTCATTCACCGTAACATCCACACCAGAATTCGGTGCAGTCCGGAATCTTGTACCGCAAAGCAATTAAATTTTTCAGTTACCCAAGCAATCTCAGTCTGTTCCCTCGGATTCTCTGCACATATTGATCCTTAACATAAACAAAGTCGTGATCACGTCATCCGTGGACACTAAATCAGAGTGCATTATTTGAGAGCCGAAAGTACACATCCGATTCGTATTGTCAACACATCTTGAGCCATCATTATTGGTCCACTGAGCTTCCAGGTGTTCAACTACAGTTGGACAAGAGAGTTGTACAAGTTTTTGGGATGAATGTCTTTGCGAAGAGTACACCGTTAGTGAGAAATCGTGACGGTATGCGAATTCTGGTGAGTTGATAGACAAAAATTGTTTGTGTAGTATTTATTTTATTGGCTAACGCTAAAGGGGCTGTAAAGCCTGAAAAAAATTCAGCTAAAATATGATTTCGTCTTAATCTGTAGTATTGGAGAATATTTTCTACAATCAACGTGCATATTCAACTAGAAATATCTTCTACTGTTTTATTTTGTACTTAAGGTAGTACTAGTGTGACGGTGGCGCCATCGGTTGTCGAATGGCGAAACTGACGCTCAAAAACATAAAAAATTTAATAAAATAAGTGTTTTATACCTATTATGATTTGAATATTATGAATTGTTAACAGGTTGTTGGTCTAGTGAATTTTCTAATATCATACCACCGTGTGTTGTTGCCATTATAAATTGGGATTCTTAATTTTTCGTTAAAAACAAGGCTTTGCATGGCTATAGATCCATTACTAAACGATAAAAAACTTTCTCCTTTTGATACAATATACATGGATAGTTCTAGAATATCATACTAGTTTTTCAAATGAAACTGCAAAATTTTAGAGGTACACAAACCAAATATGTGCGATTCTGAGTGATGACCGCCATAAGTCCCGTGTATAAGAACTCAACTTTACAAGCGAATATATTTGTTCACAGACGATGAATGTGTTTCCTATTTTAACAGGATGCGTCTGACTATCCAATGTTTACGTGCGCCAAATTTCATTCAGATCTGTAAAAATTTTTTTCACGCTAGTACTACCTTAATCAACTGTAAATAAAATAAATGTCATTAATTATTGTTGTAAAAATAAAAAAATAAATATATCATCACGCCTTTTACCAATTACTGGGTGTGGCACTCTGTCGAAGCAGATATCGGTAAGTGATATATGTATGCGCGTGAATTGCGGTTACCAGTCGTCAAATCACGGCCCCCAAAGATGTTGGTGGTGGGGGAACCACAGGGGTAATTTTAAATTGGTGAAAATGTTTTGTCGGCTGTGGGGATAGAACCAGGGTTTTTTGGATCCAGAGGCCGACTTGATACCACTGAGCCATTACCCCATATCTATGGGTAGAAAATGATTTTTAAAAATTTAAATAAAAACAAAAATTTGATGTACATCGTTCTTGATATGTATTTAGTTTATTCAAAACGTCGTTTGCCTTGGCTATCACTTCGGCCGACAAATTCATTCATAAGACAATTTTGTAGTAATTTATTTTCCGTTGATCGTTCATTAATGGGTTTCATTAATGTATATAAAATCATGCAGTAATGATCCCTATTAATGCATGATTTTTTTATTAATGTTTTTTTTTAAATTTGTACAACAGACGTAATATAGCATATATTGACTTAACGCTAAGTTATAGCAAAAATGAATATAAAAATCAAAACATTATTTTAAAAACAAAAGAACCGCTAGTACTAGGTAACATGACCAGTCAGATTCACAAAAAAGTTTTAGTTAATCCTTAATTTTGGATTACCTAATCTTATGCTTGTCCGATATAAAAAAGTTAATTCAATTCATTTTCCGAAAACTAAATGTTAACAAGATTATATTAAAGTTTGTTTAAACCTTTTGGAAATATAGTTTAGTTTAATTTCATAAATCCAAAATTTAGGATTAGCTAAATTGGGCTGTAAGTAAACTGAACGCCAGAGCTGGGCAGTAGCTAGCTATTTTTGTAGCTTAGCTACGTTTACCTTAACTGTAGCTGTAGCTTAACTAAATGTGAAAAAATATAGATGTAGCTTGTAGCGAACTATTTCTTTTTCTATTAGCTTAAAAATATTGTTATTACAACTGAAGCTACTTTTAAAGCTACTTTTTGTAGCCCAAAGCTATTTTTTGTAGCCCAAAGCTTTTTTTTGTAGCTTAAAGCTACCACTGTTCATTAATTAATACTAATTTATTTTTGTTTTGTATTTGAATTGTACCTTCTTTATTATTTTCTATATCTGTGGGATGACAAGTTATTATATAGTTTAAAATCTATTACCATATTTAATTTTTCATTTGTTCTTAACCTATCCGACTTTCGTACTAAATATTAGATGAAGTAAACATTGACTGTTTAGGAGTCTTCTGTTAATGTGACTGTTAATTTATGGCGATATAAATAAAAGTTATAGCATTAAAAATTAACAGTACATTTGTCCATTTGCGATTTTTTATATTTATTAACAGTCATTATAACAAAAGACTGCTTAACTATTCATATGACAATGACAAATTTAATTTATTCACAATAATTGAAAAAAGTAGCTTTAAAATTTAACAGCTACTTTAACGAAAGCTTTTAGCTGTAGCTTAGCTATATTTCACAAAATATAGCTTATAGCTGTAGTTCAGCTACTTTTTTAAAGAATAGCTGTAGCTTAGCTACTTTTTTTAAATAGCTTGTCCAGCTATGCTGAAACCATATATTTTTTTTTATTTTAATTCAACTTTTTCGAGTACTTGACAGCGTGATTAGCTGACAACATTTTATGTAACCAGGCCGAAGAAGTTAATCCAAATTACATTCTAAAAAGTAAATGAAAACAGGGTTATATTCTGGATTTATTTAAATTTTTTGAATACACGATTTACCTTAATTTGACTAAAAAAAATGTTGAGAACCAGACAAACTTTCAATTTACATCACAGTCAATTTCCACATCTCTTCCGAACCACCCTTAATTCCAATTTCCAAATCTCCATCTCCACTTTACAGTGTACAACAATACTTCCTCGTCCTGGATCAAATCTTCGCACAGTCAATCTTCATCTGTTCCACTCTACCTGTGTTCAACTCCTGGGAACCGCACAACGCACAACTATCTCTCTGCCCGCACCCCGCCCGCCCTTCATTCTTTACAGCCCTGAATGTGTGCTCTCAATAGAGGATCATGCAGTAAGACACCAGCCACCTGGCAGAAACAAGTGAGCGCTGTGCACGAGGGTAATAAGGGCGAGGTTCCTGTACGGGCCGCGGGAAATATAAATATTATTATTTTAAATTGTTTAAATCTGATCTTTGCTGTTTGTTTTGAAGATTGATATCTGTGGAAATCGTGGCCGTGGGAATGGCTTGAAGGTGGGGATGATGAGGTTTGATAAGTGATATAGTTTTTTTTTTAGATTAGATTATTTTTTGTTAGGGTTTCAAAATATGATTATCTTTTTTATGATATGACTAAAAGAGTAAAACAATTTATTGAATTTTTTGCAAAATGAGAGCGTGGTCTTCTAAACAGATAAAGGGGCACAAGATATTCAAGCTCTTTGGAAAAGTTAAAAAAAATCTTATTAAATAATGGTATAAGATAGGTGGTGGCTCAGTGGTATCGAGGCCTCCTGTGAATTTTAAAAACCGGATTAGGTACCTAGAACCGACAAACAATTTATACTAAATTAAAATTACTTCTTTGGGGGTCGCGGGTTGACGACTGGTGATATATTTATTTAAAAAAATGTTATATATAAGATTATTTTCTACAAAGAATAATATATTTTAATTAAAAAAATAATAAATACGATAAGGGAACTCATTTAGAGACAAAAGTAATACTTTTTATCGCTAAGGACAAAATATTAATTTTTCCTACAACTGTGCGATTTCTTTTTTTATGGAAAGTAGATGAATGCAGACCAAGTGCGTTTTTGTAAGCAAAGAAACACTAATGCGGAAAATGCTTCATTACGTAACTGTCAAAAGAAAGTTGTTTTGAGAGCGATTTAAATTTCGCGCCAAGCGCGAAATTCCTATTTTGGCCACAGACGCTTATGGAAGAAGAAGATACGGTGAACCAGCGCTAGTAAATATGCAGCAGTATATTTTGACGTTTATAAACATAACCTTAAATTGCAGTATATATAATCTGTACACAACTAATAAAAAGAACCGAACAAAGTAAAATATATCGATAAATGGTTTTATTTTAAGAGTAAGTGAAATAATAATATTTATTGTTTGTGTATATTATTAACACAGTTGTTACAGTTGCTTATATTGACATAATGTGAAGTGGAAACTTTTGTACTATCTAAAGAAACATTGATTTCTTCCGTACCTGTTCATATTATTAATAGTAATATTATTGACAATTTCGGAGGCTTTAGAAGTACCAGCAGCAGGTTGATTGTTATTGTCGAAAGTAGATGCAACATAGCATGATCCGGAGCTTTATTTATCTTTGGAGGTGTTTATGATAAAGAAGAATCACTCACTGTACTATTCCAATCTAGACAATTTTGATGAATTTATCTTGAAATTAGTGAAATATTTTTAAATAACGGAGAACAATGTGCAAGCAATCAACAAACAAACCATAGCAACGCCGTAAAACATCGTTCTCGTGAATATCATTAGAATTATATAAATTTTGATAATATTTTAGTGATTTACTAAATCGCACAGTGGTAGGGAAAATTTTGTTTATAATTATTCTTCTCTAGGGATAAAAAGCATCACTTTAAAGTAAAGTCATATCCTTGGTAAATGGAAAACAATAGTCAGATGACAATTGTCAAAAGAATAATAAATGCTATCCAAATGTAGAGTAGTAAACAAAAATTATACTTTCTGAAGATGTCATTCTTCTCTCAGGTGCTTTATATCCCTTATATGAAACAGAAAAAAATGTTCTCCTTTTTTACTTTTTTATATACAGTATAAGGAAGTATTGGAATCGTGAAAAAAATCGTCGACGAGATTTTCGCGGAAATACGTGTTTTGAGGTCCACTGAATCAGTTTTCATCATTTTCTCAATGATGTTTGTGTGTGTGGATGGATGGATGGATGTGTCCGAGTGTGCAATATCTCATGAACGAGATAAGGTTTATTAACGAAACATGGTAATTATAAGTTTCATGGAAATACGAAGAGCTGAATTGATTTTGAATGAAATTGAAAAACCGGAAGAGGAAGTTTACTGGACACACAAAACAATTAATTCCATTTATTTCAAAAATAGAGTCAATTACGAAAAAAAGTTTCAAATAAAATATGTTAGCAAAAATATTTGGAACATATAATGTTATTTGTAATTTTCCTGTATATGCGTCTAATTTATATATTTAATAATATATTCCAATAATCATAGTAGCAATAGAAACAAAAAACATAAAGATGTTTAACATTTATATGTCAAATAATAATTGTTAAACGCAAGGATCAAGTCATAAGTGTCCAATTTAACGGTTTTGATGCTATATCAATTTCAATAATCATATAGTAAGTAATTTTATATTTCTATTTCTATTAATATAAATTTATTTATATAAAATTTTGTTAGGAAGTTGATTATCTGTAATGAAAATAAAAAATAAAAAATATTAAATACGCTGTGTATAAGAAAGTCGTGTGATGCTGACACCAGATTTTTTCCTTTGATATACAAGTAATTATTTCTTATATCGCGTTTATAAAGTGAATTACATACAAATGTTTTTATTAAAAGTTCATTTTTTTGAAAAGTTGTCTCGTTGCAAAAATGTCAAACATAAATAATCTATCAGTTTAGCTGTCATAAATAATTAAATTGCAAAAATTCTTCTTTATGCGGTTTTTAGTTTAATAACATATACTATACTCTGTTTTTTAACCAGGAGGAGTAAATGCACAAGTCAGATTTACACTATATAAAGTTACCAAAGAAAGTTATTAGATTTTTATTCGCGCGAAATACAAAAATTTCTTTCACATCTGCACTGATTAAGTCTCATGGAATTTATTTTAAAATACAAATGGCATTATAAACTCTAATTTGTCACTCCGTATATTATTAGTTCTTAAAAGAACTGATTTATGTTAATGTCACAGAAATGCAAAAAACCAACAAGAAAACAGATAACCTCAAAACTTATGACAGCTCTAATAAATCAAATGACAATCTATTTACAGTGTAAACTGGACGAAGCACTAACCAATCAGAAGCGTCAGTTTTAGCGGTTAAAATTTAAATTACTCCTCCTGGTTAAAAATCAGAGTATAGGTAGTTATGAATTTGAACTCTAACCGAACTAATAAACGTCAAAATAAATTAAATTTCAAATGTGTGTTGAATATGAGTAGATGCGCAACGTGCAAATATAAGAATTGATCATTCTAACACGTATTTTTCATACTATTTTTGCTACATCTTATTATACTTTTATTTCAAAATTTGTATTAAAAAAATAGTAATAAAATTTTCATGTTATTGTGCAATTGAATTATGTCCGTTAAAAACTGTAAATTTATTACAAAGGTGAATTTAAGAACCGCTTTAAAATAAATAAATATATTATTTTACCCATTAGTGGATGTGGCAATCTGCCGTAGCAAATTTCGATAAGTGAAATATTTTATGCGTTAAGTGCTAAGATGTTAGTGAGGGAGGAGCCACCGGAGTTATTATAATGTGGTGAAAAATTTCTCAACTGCAGGAATCGAACTAGAATTCTCAAATCCACAGGTCATAGTGTTGAGCCAGCTATCATATAAAAAATCGTTTTATATCTCTAAGGGCCAGTTTTTCAATCACCGGTTTACTCTCGATTAACGTTAATCATGATTAAAAAATAATGTAAACCATAGTTTCTATTATTATTTAATCATGATTAACATTAATCGATTATAGTTCCCAGCTTTAGTGTAGCACAAATACAATCTAATTTCTAACTGTAATTCTAAATTTATGAACAATCATTTCAGTCTGAAATAAAATTTATTTAATCCTCTTTTGATTATCTATTCAAGTTCTGTACATATTTACTTATAAACGTTTCGTATATCGACAGTTATTGTGTGTTGTTTTATTTTTAATGTATCTTTTATTCTTTTACATATTCACAAAACGAGTCTATTTACTGAAATATTTCTGGTTACCTGTTTCCTTTTTTTATTTGATCAATTATTTTTGTAAACAAAATATTAATGAACATAAAAATAAAAACAATGATGGCATTTTTAAAATATAAATTGCACAAGCTTTATATATGTTTACTTCATTTATATTTGGTATTCCCATATTATGTTAACAACAACAATTACTGTCGATTTATACTATTTTCTGCCATCAAACAAAAATAACAAATATATTTGACTAGTTATTTTCGACAATAATAGATACGTAATTGTCTGGAAATATTTGACCTCTACTAAAAATATTGCAATATTTATAAACCACTAGCTATTACCCGCGACTTCGTTCGCGTGGTCTACAACTTAATGGAGTACCCGGCATGCGTTGCATTGCAACTCAAAGAAAGCGTTTTTGTACAGCTGTCCATGTAGGAAACATGGATTTTCCAAATTTAGTCCACACACTTGTAGCGATTGCCCCTGTACTTTGTTGATGGTCATTGCAAATGCGAGTTGTACCGGAAACTGCAAACGTCTGAATTCGAATGGCATAGGACTGAAGCTTTATTATACCTATATGTTAAGATTGGTTCTCGTCTGTACCTATACCAAATTTGAATCGAATCAGTGCAGTACTTTTCAGGATAGCTAGCGGCTATTTTGTTTCAAGACGGCGGACTGAAATTTTATTATACCTATATATTAAGATTGGTTCCCGTCTATTTTTGCACCAAATTTGAATCGAATCAGTGCAGTACTTTTCAAGATAGCTAGCGGCCATTTTGTTTTAAGATGACTGAAACTTTATTATACCTATATGTTAAGATTGGTTCCCGTCTATGTATACACCAAATTTGAATCGAATCAGTGCAGTACTTTCAAGATAGCTAGCGACCATTTTGTTTCAAAATGACGGACTGAAGCTTTATTATACCTGCATGTTAAGATTGGTTCCCGTCTATATCTATACCAAATTTGAATCGAATCAGTGCAGTACTTTTCAAGATAGCTAGCGGCCATTTTATTTCAAGGTGACGGAATGAAGCTTTATTATACCTATATATTAAGATTGGTTCCCGTAAACGACTATACCAAATTTAAATCGAATCAGTGCAGTACTTTTCAAGATAGCTAGCGGCAATTTTGTTTCAAGATGGCGGAATGAAGCTTTATTATACCTATTTCTTAAGATTGGTTCTCGTCTGTACCTATACCAAATTTTTATCGAATCAGTGCAGTACTTTTCAGGATAGCTAGCGGCCATTTTGTTTCAAGATAACGGACTGAAGCTTTATTATACCTGTATGTTAAGATTGGTTCCCGTCTATATCTGTACCAAATTTGAATCGAATCAGTGCAGTACTTTTCAAGATAGCTAGCGGCCATTTTATTTCAAGATGGCGGACTGAAGCTTTATTATACCTATATGTTAATATTGGTTCCCGTCTATGTGTATACCAAATTTGAATCGAATCAGTGCAGTACTTTTCAGGATAGCTAGCGGCCATTTTGTTTCAAAATGGCGGACTGAAGCTTTATTATACCTGCATGTTAAGATTGGTTCCCGTCTATGTCTATACCAAATTTTAATCGAATCAATGCATTACTTTTCAAGATAGCTAGCGGCCATTTTGTTTCAAGATGGCGGATTGAATCTTTATTATGCCTATATGTTAAAGTTGATTCCCGTCTATGTCTATACCAAATTTGAATCGAATCAGTGTAGTACTTTTCAAGATAGCTAGCGGCCATTTTGTTTCAAGATGGCGGATTGGACTTGTGCTAAGTCAGAAACCTTCTCGGGGGTGCACACAACAACTTAGCAAAGTTTCATCGCAATCGGATGAATGGTATAAGAACGCATAAGGGACAAACAAACAAACAGACAAACAAACATTAATTTTTATATATATAGATGGAATTAGGCAAATATATTGGCAACAAGGTATTACAAAAATTCATTTTTCTACAACTGTCTAAAAACACGACATTTTTACATCACACGAAGTTCGTGTTTTTTAATTGATAATTCAAAATTCAAATTCGTTGATACTTTTTTATTTATCAAATATTTTCACGTTTTCTTGGATACAACACATTAATAGTACCAAATTCATGTTATTTTTTACCTTTACTTAACTTAAATAAATTAAAAATTAT
Source organism: Pterostichus madidus (assembly GCA_911728475.2). Taxonomy (NCBI): domain Eukaryota; kingdom Metazoa; phylum Arthropoda; class Insecta; order Coleoptera; family Carabidae; genus Pterostichus; species Pterostichus madidus. Next base: position 29,449,573 of record OU452313.1, on the reverse strand, counting down.
TGAATTATTCTGTTTTGGCAGTTGAATAAATGTTGTTTGTATTTCGTGGGCGAAATTCTTGTTTTTTGTTCTTGTATTATTTATACTATTTTTTCTGAAACTGTTTAATTTAATCAATAATTAATCATAAACAATTTGAAGTATTTAAATTTTTTGATATGAATTGTTTTGACAGCAGATTACGTATACAAAATTATAACAAAAATAAAAAGATAGTTAAGTTAAAATCTTTTTCTGAAACCGGCAAGAAACTGCCTACTTTTCTGACCAATTTTAGTATGGAATTTAGGTTTTTACTAAAACAGTCAAGTAAAATACGTATCTAAAGCTATACTCTATTCCCTGTATGAAAACGATTACGTCACATTCGGTATCCATGTGATTCAAGATTTTGTGCTTAAAACGTTTACATTGGTATTGGATTGACATTTTAAAAACATAACCTAAAAATTAAATGTCAGATTCAAATATTTATTATTTTATAAAATTTAATTAGTTTATAATTTTTTAATGGGATGGCTAGCTCAGTGGTATGAAATCTGCCTGTGGATCCTGAGGTCCCTGGTTCGATTCCCACAGGCGACAAATTTTCATAATTTGAAAAAGCTATCCCTGTGGCTCCTCCACCACTAACATGTTTGGGGGCCGTGATTTGACGACTGGTAACCGCACTTCACGCGCAAAATATATCACTTTCTTGACTCATGTTATATACTATTACCAGTCTGTTTTGTACCTTACCAGACTGTTATTTTCGTTGTAGCCCTGGGTACATTTTACTTGACTGTTTTGGTAATAAAAACCTACTTTCCATACTAAAATTGGTCAGGAAAGTAGGCACTGTTTAGCCGGTTTCAGGCAAAAATATTTTTACAGGCCGTTATTGCTTGCGGTAATTTGTCAATTAAAAAAAAAAATTCTATAGTCTATTCGCTGAGAGTTTAGAAAGTAATTGGATTGGTTGGCAAAACGTCGAAAATGTTGTTTACCTAGCATAAAAAACTTTTGACATTAGACAACTACTCATCCTCCAAATAAACATAGTGTACTATTTAATTACCTGTCATAAAATGGCCTTATAAATTCATTTCACTCATCTATACTATAATATACTATTTTTCGTGAGCGGGCGTAATCGTGATGAACATTTATTCACACGTCCAACTCTCATAGATATTCAACCGCAAAACTTCTGTATTCATAGTATAGTAACCGATTCATCTCAAATACTAATCGCAGGTACTTATAACAAAAAACATAATCCGCAAAACACACACTCGAACAGCAGTGTCAGTTTCACCCGATCACGTATCTCCTCTCGAATCCATTTATAATCTGCGATGCAACGGCGAAGCTACGAGCACCGCATGCACATGCAAAAACCAGTGAATGGCTCTTGGTTCTTCCGATCATGTACGTAGAATGTTTGCGGATCTAGCGAGCATCGTCTGTTCTGTAGCTTTTGGCAGTTGACAGTTGACACCTGATTGTGTGATGAGAGCGGTAATGTATGCAAGAACATGAGTGGAACTTCCGCTTACATCTGCGAGCAGCGGCGGTTTGGAAATTCGTTGGGATAGGATGGAGAAGTTTAGAAAGAGAAATAGTCATTAAAATTATAATGCTCATAGTTTTATTCGGAGAATACAACAAGCAAGAGTTCGCGAATTCATATCTTGCTGACATCAATTTAGATCTATAAAATATGATTGTGTTTAGGTGGTTTGGATTCTACTATACTTGTAAACTGTAAACCCTCTAAATTGTAGTTCGGTTGAGTTTTGTAATAATTCCTTATATTCTGTAACTAGATTTTTCTCCTATTCTGTAACTCGGTCATTATTTGTTAATGATCGATGAGTTAATGACAAACATTATATTTTATTATTAATCTATAGAATAGCATCATTTCAGTAATCAATGATCAAAATAATTTATTCTGTTACTTCTATTTTACTTTATGTATTTCACTCTCGTACAAAACTGCCAATATAAAAAATATGATTTTATAGGTACATACTAAGTGGAACTTTTAGCTGTATTCCATTTGCCACTTGGTTCATTTAAATCAGTTCAGATAAATTACACAAAATGACGAAATGAACTGAATTAAGCAAACTGATGCATTTATTAGGGTGAATTACTTGAAAAAAAAATTTCCTAATTTGAAAAAGCTATCCCTGTGGCTCCTCCACCACTAACATGTTTGGGGGCCGTGATTTGACGACTGGTAACCGCACTTCACGCGCAAAATATATCACTTACCGAGATCTGCTTCAGCAGAGTGCCACACCCAGTAATGGGTAGAAGGCGTGATGATATATTTATTTATATTTATTTTAATTACTTGAAAATAAATTAAAAAGAGTAATTCTAGTACTGGAAATAAAGTCAGTGAAGTAACCGAGCGAAATAAATAAGCGATTTGGTTCAGTAAATGTAAGTTAGATCTGATCCAAATGGCAAATGGAATACGACTTTCATTGCACAGTTCGTTTCCATGGTTACATCAGGACTATAATGGGCGTATTCCATTTGCCACTTGGATCAGATCTAACTTACATTTACTGAACCAGATTACATATTTATTTCGCTGGATTACTTCGCTTCCATTATTCTCAGTACTAGATTTACTGATTCTGATTTAGCTTGAAGCTATCCAGCCTAATAAGTGCATTAGTTTGCTTAATTCAATTCATTTGGTCACGTTGTCTAATTTATCTGAACTGATTTAAGTGATTAAAGTGGGAAATTGAATACAGCTAATATATACCGTGGACAGTAAGTAAATATTATAGATCTAGGTCTTGTTTACTTTGACAACAATTTGTCAGCTGTCAATTTTGAAACCTATTTTTCTTATTTGTTATTGTAAAAAATAGCTTACAAACCTCGAACTGTAACTGATTTTTAGATTACGAATGTTTAGGAAATCTCGACCGTACGAACCACGATTTCACAAACTACATTCTTGACTTAAAAACTATCACTTACAGTTCGTGGTAGTACGAGATTTGTTGGTGAAACCAGCCATTAGATGTACGAGGGCAGGGTGAAAAGTCCCTGAAAAATGAAACAAGAAATGATTTATTTGGTCAAAACATATTTTATTTTTCAACTTAATCTCCTTGTAGCTCGATACACATCGTCCAACGTTTTTCTAATTTTTCGATCCCTTCCAAATAATACGATTTTGGCAATCCTTCAAAATAGGCGTTTGTCTCAGCAATGACCTCAACGTTGGAGTCAAATCTCTTTCCGTCGAGCCATTTCTTCAAGTTGGAAATAGATAAAAATCGCAGGGGGCCAAATCTGGAGAAAAAAGTCCTTCTTATTGCGCTTGAACATCGCCAAACACTCCTTTGAACTTGTCATACGGTCGCGCTTGTTAACAGAGAGCAAATGCGGTACCCATCTGGCAGATAGCTTTGTCATATCCAAAAATTTATGCAAAATGTTTCTACCCGTTCGGTTGAGATGCTCATAGCTTCAGCAACCTTGTGCACTTTATCTCGCCTATCGTCCAATATCATATCATGGATATAATCGACGATTTCTGGCGTTGTAATCTCAATTGGATGACCAGAACATTCGACGTCCTTTGTGGTCATACTACCACAACGAAAATCAGTAAACCACTTGTGAATCGTTCCAATCGATGGTGAGGAGTCCCCATAATGTTTAACAAGCGATGCTTTGGTTTGCGTAATGTTTTTTCCACGCAAGAAATAATGTTTAATCAAAACGCGAAATTCACTTTTTACCATGTTTTCAAAAATCTTCTAGGTTGCTTGCTTTCGATGGGTGTCAAAACATAACTGAATGACATATCAGTCTGAAAATTTTAATGCGTTTTAGTTAAAGATGGTACATCACAAATGTCACATGAGATTTGCGATTGTGGCGCCGTCTGTTTTACTTTTCAGGGATTTTTCATCCTGCCCTTGTAATTAACATTCATTAAAACAGTAGTATCAAATTATTCTGAATCATGATCCCTTTAAAGGCAAAAGTCACAAATAAATCTTTTCGCAACCTCTATATTTTTGTGTGATCAAAATTGAAATTTGTAAAAGGCTGATTAAAGGCCAATTGCACCAACAAAACTTAAATTTTAAACTCAATTTAAATAAATAAAAGCATATCGAATGTTTGACAGCTATATCGATTATTCCATTTGACATGTATCTTTGACTTGTTTTTGTTAATTTAGACCAAGTTTAAAAAGTTTTTTTGGTGCAGCTGGCCATTATTAGCTATATTCCATTTGTCACTCGGTTCACTTAAATCAGTTCAGATAAATTTGACACATGACTAAATGAACTGAATTAAGCAAACTGATGCACTTATTGGGGTGAATTACGACAAAGTAAATTGGAATCTGTAATTCTAGTACTGAAAATAAAGTCAGCGAAATAAATAAATGATTTGGTTCAGTAAATGTAAGTTAGATCTGATCCAAATGGCAAATGGAATACGCCTTATAATGTACATTACAAAAATAGAATCACGATTTATAAAATTAGTAAAGAAGAACTTTGCTATAATTTCTTAGGAACGTCGGTATGTTGGAAAAATAATTTGTAGAATTAATTGTAGTTTTCTTTTAAACTTGTAATACATTCTTTGAAAACATGTTGTTATTTTTTTTTATTAATACAAGCAGCAGCCGTCAATCTCTGAGCGGGTCGCGATCTACACTTTAAAACCCACTGCATTAAAACAATAAAAAAATCCAGAACTAACAGATAAACAATAAACCCTAAAATCCTCCATCCATTGAACATTTGTCATATCTTCCTGTCACCCCTCTCCACCCCACTCTTTTCCCAGTCACCATACTATTTAACTATGAAAGTGTTTGCTCACCCTTTGACTGTCCCACGAGTGCAGTATTCCACCGCCGCCACCCCCACGGCCGCCGCCACCGCCGATATTGCAAGTCACGTCGGACGGCAGATGCCGCAGCCGCCACAACGTTGCATACAGACGCTAAGTCGTCTTTTTGACGCGCAACTTGCTTCCAGTATGCTGTGTCAACAAGAGATGTTTTTGTTCTTTACTCGTGGGTGTTTTCTTTCTCTCTTAGTAAACGAGGAAATTGTGGTTATGGATGAAGGAAAAATGTATGAAGGGTCTTATATGGTGACATGGAAATGGACAAGAAGTTGCAGAGGGGAATATTGATGAGATTGTGACCTTTAGCGGAACTAGTGATAAAGAGAAATGTAGTTTAATAATTGTTGTATGCACATCCGAGCCGAAATTTATGTTTTTTAGCCATGAAAAGCGAGCCTAAACACTTTTTTTTGGCTCATGGGTCCTATGCAAGGACGTTGAAAGGAGGGGGTATGGCATGACGATACTGTAGCATTGTTTGAAGTGAGGCTTGGGCAAGGGAAAGAGACAACAATAGTTTTTCTGCACCGTGCTTAGCCAAATCTCTTCTTCTTTCAAATATTTTGAAGTTTTGTGTAAGAAAAGTGACGTTTAGACGTTGTCAGGGAGCGTTGTTTTATGTAAACATAACCACGAAGTGTTATTTGTGTTTAAATGTTTGTGTTGTATGGAATTGGACATAATTTTTGTGGATAAAATGGTAACAAAGTGTTTATAATTTCAGTTTCCTTGTAAAAATGTATAATATTTTAGAGAGAATGATTCTATTGTCTATTTAAATTTAAAATCTCTTTATGACACATGTCAATCAATAGCAGGCTAAGCACGGTACAGAAAATAATACTTCTGTCTCTGTCAATCTGCCGAGCCTCACAGTCTTGACTTGAATGCCATATCCCCTGCTTTGAACGTCCTTGGTCCTATGGATACATAAATAAAATGACAATTTTAGTTTATTGTGAACACTTGATTCTGCAAATATCATTTTGATATATAACTTATTTACATATTTTAATCTTTGGAACATATAATTAAATATTACAGGGTGATCAAAAGGAATTATTATAGTTGGCAATACAATTCCAGAGAACTTTTTATTTCACAGTTGGTACAACGTCAGATAAAGGCGTAAATGCTATTTGACATTTCTAATGCCAATGGCACACTGGTCGAGAAGCATGAATGAGCGTCGAGGAACTCGTCGATGAAACAACAGAACGCACCCTGACTGATAAAATAAACAAAAACATCTTTGCACTTCACGCGCAAAATATATCACTTACCGAGATCTGCTTCGGCAGAGTGCCACACACCCAGAATGGGTAGAAGGCGTGATGATATATTTATTTTTATATTTAAACATTTACATAATTTGAGATTAACTTATATTAACTAGTGATGAAAGTAATTCACTTTCATCAGTAGTAGGGAATACAATACCGGTATCTCGGTATTTTCGTTTTGAGAACCGGGATACCGGTATTAATACAAGTATTGATAATTTTTTTTAAATTGAACCAATTTAACATTTATTTACAGTAGGATGTGGTGTATGCGTGTGGTATATAGATTAAGTGAATGTCAAATTTAATAAAACATCAAAAAATAAAGATAGGTAACTCTATATAAATAATATAAAATCAAGGCTTAAGGAATCCAATATATTTTTATTTTAAAATATTTGACGTTTCGAACTAAAAGAACTAGTTCATCATCAGAAAATCTAAAATACAATACAATAATGCATCTATTTTGTTGTTTTGACATATATTTGAATTTATTTTATATTATTTTATTTATGTTATATTTTACGTTTTATTGAGGTTTGTTTGACATTTTGTATTATTTATTAGTTTTACTTTATTATTGTATTGTATTTTAGATTTTTTGATGATGAACTAGTTCTTTTAGTTCGAAACGTCAAATATTTTAAAATAAAAATATATTGGATTCCTTAAGCCTTGATTTTATATTATTTGAATAATTTTTGGATCCACCTTAAATATTTGTAACTCTATATATGTAAAATAAACAATATAAACTTAAACTTTTTTTGCTTCAGTGGAATTAAAATAAGCTTTTAGTAAACTAATATGATCGAGTGTGTCGTCAATTAATCTGGATCTTATTCTTGTGCATATTTGAGATGCGGCTGAAAATGCCCTTTCCGATTCCACATTTGTTGGTGCCACTGTTTGTAAATAATCGTATATTAATTGTAAATTCACGCCGTTAATACCTTCCTCTTCAAAAAATATCATTAATTAATTGCTCAACTCCTTGCTTTTGTCCTTTAGGAATATTGGGAACAGTTGACAACTTTTTATTTATGGCATATTGTAATTTATCTTTCAATGTTTCCTCTTTATCTGGTGTTAATTGAAAAAATACCGAAAAACCGGTATCTTTATGCTAAACACCGGTTTGAATATCGAGCAAATTTTACTCGGGATCCCGGTATCCCGGTATTGTATTTCCTAATCACTAGTGAAGGCAATGGTTACTATCACAACTAAATTGAGTAAGGGAAATATCATTTTCACAAGTAATGTGGAAAAATAGTATATTACATAATAAGTCCGGAAAGTGATATTTTACTTGACGAAGCAGTTGTTTGAAATACAAGGCCCCAGGACGAGTATTTTAATCCGCTAATTCAAGTAAAAACACTTGCCTGACGTATGTATGTATTCTATTTTTCCTGAAACCGTTTAATTTAATTAATGTTTAATCATAACTAATTCAATATGTTTAAATTTTTTTGATATACTTCATTCCCTGTATGAAAACGATCACGTCATATGTGGACGAGGTTATCATAGATACGATGAAATATAGCTATCTTTTTTTAATAACATTATTCGTACCTATGCGAATGGCAGTAACGTATGTCTTAATAAGTTAAGACACACGTTTCATGTTTTTTCACGTTCTATCACATTTTTTATTTTAATGAAAACGTATGACAGTTTTTACTAATACGAAAATTTATATTTACTTTGTTCACATTTGTTTATAAAATAAAAATAGAATCCTATGGCCATGATTTTGTTATTTTCTCGCCTGTCATTTCTAAGTTTGTGACATTTTTGATACATAAATGCAGACTGAGAAATAAGAAATGGCTAGAAAAATTTTGGGTAATCAAATGCAGAAATGCGTTTGTCATCTTCATGATTATTTTGCGCTGGAGTTAGAGAATCGAGGATCTTTAATTAATTTAACTGTAGTACAAGAGGTAATGTGCATTGTATTTTGTATTTTCATATATTATTTATTTATATATAATAACTAGCTATTACCCGCGACTTCGTTCGCGTGGTCTACAATTTAATACGTGTACCCGACATGTGTTGCATTGCAACTCAAAGAAAGTGTTTGTGTACAGCTGTCCATGTGAGAAGCATCGATTTTCCAATTTTAGTCCACACAATTGTAGCGATTCTCCCTGTGCTTTGTTGATGGTCATTGCAAATGCGAGTCGTACCAGAAACTGCAAACGTCTGAATTCGAATGGCATAGGACAGAAGCTTTATTATACCTATATGTTAAGATTGGTTCCCGTCTATGTCTATAACAAATTTGAATCAAATCAGTGCAGTACTTTTCAGGATAGCTATCGGCCATTTTGTTTCAAGACGGCGGACTCAAGTTTTATTATACCTATATGTTAAGATTGGTTCCCATCTATGCGTATACCAAATTTCAATTGAATCAGTGCAGTTCTTTTCAAGATAGCTAGCAGCCATTTTGTTTTAAAATGGCAAACTGAAGTTTTATTATACATGTATGTTAAGATTTATTCTCGTTTATGCCTATACGAAATTTGAATTTATTCAGTGCAGTACTTTTCAGGATAGCTAGCAGCCATTTTGTTTCAAGATGGCGGAATAAGCTTTAATATACCTATATGTTAAGATTGGTTCCCGTCTATGTCTATACAAAATTTGAATCGAATCAATGCAGTACTTTTTAGGATAGCTAGCGGCCAATTTGTTTCAAGATGGCGGACTGAAGCTTTATTATACCTATATGTTAAGATTGGTTCTCGTCTGTACCTATACCAAATTTGAATCGAATCAGTGCAGTACTTTTCAAGATAGCTAGCGACCATTTTGTTTCAAAATGGCGGACTGAAGCTTTATTATACCTGCATGTTAAGATTGGTTCCCGTCTATGTCTATACCAAATTTGAATCGAATCAGTGCAGTACTTTTCAAGATAGCTAGCGGCCATTTTGTTTCAAGATTGCAGACTGAAGCTTTATTATACCTATATGTTAAGAATGGCTCCCGTCTATGCTTATACCAAATTTGAATCGAATCAGTGCAGTACTTTTCAAGATAGCTAGCGGCCATTTTGTTTCAAGGTGACGGAATGAAGCTTTATTATACCTATATATTAAGATTGGTTCCCGTAATTGACTATACCAAATTTGAATCGAATTAGTGCAGTACTTTTCAAGATAGCTAGCGGCAATTTTGTTTCAAGATGGCGGAATGAAGCTTTATTATACCTATTTCTTCAGATTGGTTCTCGTCTGTACCTATACCAAATTTTTATCGAATCAGTGCAGTACTTTTCAGGATAGCTAGCGGCCATTTTGTTTCAAGATGACGGACTGAAGCTTTATTATACCTGTATGTTAAGATTGGTTCCCGTCTATATCTGTACCAAATTTGAATCGAATCAGTGCAGCACTTTTTAAGATAGCTAGCGGCCATTTTATTTCAAGATGGCGGACTGAAGCTTTATTATACCTATATGTTAATATTGGTTCCCGTCTATGTCTATACCAAATTTGAATCGAATCAGTGCAGTACTTTTCAGGATAGCTAGCGGCCATTTTGTTTCAAAATGGCGGACTGAAGCTTTATTATACCTGCATGTTAAGATTGGTTCCCGTCTATGTCTATACCAAATTTTAATCGAATCAATGCAGTACTTTTCAAGATAGCTAGCGGCCATTTTGTTTCAAGATGGCGGATTGAATCTTTATTATGCCTATATGTTAAAGTTGATTCCCGTCTATGTCTATACCAAATTTGAATCGAATCAGTGTAGTACTTTTCAAGATAGCTAGCGGCCATTTTGTTTCAAGATGGCGGATTGGACTTGTGCTAAGTCAGAAACCTTCTCGGGGGTGCACACAACAACTTAGCAAAATTTCATCGCAATCGGATGAATGGTATAAGAACGCATAAGGGACAAACAAACAAACAGACAAACAAACATTAATTTTTATATATATAGAATAATACATATAAAAATGTATATTCTTTTGAATTTTATTTGGTTACTTTTATAAACTAATTAAATTTTATAAAGTAATAAATATTTTAATCTGACATTTAATTTTTAGGTTATGTTTTAAAAATGTCAATCAATACCAATGTAAACGTTTTAAGCACAAAATCTTGAATACCGAATGTGACGTAATAGTTTTCATACAGGGAATAGAGTATATGAATTGTACTGATAGCAGACTACGTATCCAAGGTTACAACAAAAATAACAATCAAGTAAAACCTTTACCAGACTGTTTTATACTTTACCAGATTGTTATTTTTGTTGTAGCCTTGGATACGTATTTTACTTGACTGTTTTAGTAAAAACCTACTTTCCATACTAAAATTGGTCAGGAAAGTAGACACTTTCAGAAAAAATATATTTATTTATTTATTTCAAATTTTATTTTATTTAACACGATCTGCTACGGCAGAGTGTCACATCCAATAATGTGTAAATAGCGTGATATATTTCTTTATTTAAATTTCCCTTTTTTGTAAACCAACAGAAATCCACTTTACTTACAACCCTCAAAATTCACCCCAATTACCTGTTCACCCTAAACTCTCATGTAACCCGATCTGTTCATCTGTCGCGTCAGGCGGTTGCGGCCGCGACCTTGGCGGTTTCCGGAGCACCTTGGCACCCTGCTGCACCCCAGTGCACTCGGAGTGACACCCCGTGAGCCCCGATGCAAGTGCAAGGACGGCCGGAAACTGGGTTTGACGCCCAGTTCCGGTTGAGCGAATAGCGCTCAGTTTGGGGAGTGTGGGTACCTACCTGTTTATTGAGAGATATCGAGGGTTATTAAATGATTGTTAGTTAGGGTGGATTTGATTGAATGATTGAAAGGATAGGAAAGGGATTAGGGTGTGAAATTGTTTTGATAGTGTGTGTTTGCTATTAATTAGAACATATTACAGCAGGCAAAATAGGTAAATTTCTAGAATATACGTAGGAGTGTGTGGTAAGTCTATGTAATATGGTTGATCCATTGGGCTCGGATTGCCATGATGACGTCACATTATTCAGTTTGATGTATGTTGAAAATTAATTGTATTAGATGATAAATAAAAATAAATAAATCATCACGCCTTCTATCCATTACTGGGTGTGGCACTCTGCCGAAGCAGATCACGGTAACTGATATATTTTGCGCGTGAAGTACGGTTACCAGTCGTCAAATCACGGCCCCCAAAGATGTTAGTAGTGGAAGAGCCACAGGAGTAGTTTTTGAAATTATGAAAATTGTTTGTCGCCTGTGGGAATCGAACCAGGGTTCTCAAGCTCCACAGGCCGACTTCATACCACTGAGCTAGCCACCCCATGATGTTAGATAATCATTCTTGTTAATAGACTGAAGATGTTTATAAAATTAATAAAATTAATAAAATAAATAAAAATATATCATCGCGCCTTTTATCCATTACTGGGTGTGGAACTCTGTCGAAGCAGATCTCGGTAAGTGATATATTTATGCGCGTGAAGTGCGGTTACCAGCCGTCAAATCACAACCCCCAAAGATGTTAGGGATGGGGGAGCCATAGGGGAAATTTAAATTTGGTGAAAATTGTTTGCCGGCTGTGGGAATCGAACCGGGGTTCTCAGGATCCACAGACCGACTTGATACCACTGAGCCACTACTATTAATAAAATATACTTCAAAATATTAATAAAGATGGAGTGGCTAGCATAGTGGTATGAAGTCGACCTGTGGATCCTGAGAACCCTGGTTCGATTTCCACAGGCGACAAACAATTTTCATAATTTCAAAAAAACTACCCCTGTGGCTCCTCCACCACTAACATCTTTGAGGGCCGTGATTTGACGACTGGTAGCCGCACTTCACTCGCAAAATATATCACTTACCGAGATCTGCTTCGACAGACTGCCACACCCAGTAATGGGTAGAAGGCGTGCTGATATATTTATTTATTTATAATAATATTAATAAAGAAATTAGAATACAGGGTGTTCAATTTAGCCACCATTGCTATCTCGAGAACTATAAAAGCTACAAGATTGGTTAAATTAACAAAAAAAAATACCATTTTCTAAGTCTAACATATTACAAAACTATTAACAAATTTTTTTTGGGAATCTATTTTTTTATTTGCTTGTTTGATTCAGTATTATTTTCTGACTTCAACCATTATAAAGTTCAGAACCCTCAAATTACAAAAATTTTGCCAAAAATGCATATTAAACTGACATTTATTTAATTCAAATCGCATAGAAATCAACGTGCTATAAAAGAAACAAGTGACTAATAAAATTTATTGATTTTTTTCACAAAACAGTTGTATTGACAAACAAAGAAAAATATAATGATTTTCATTTACTTCTGTCATAGCACGCTGGTTCCTATGTGATTTGAATTAAATTCATGTCTATTTAATTGTATTTTTGTCAAAAAATTTGTTACGTGAGGGTACTGAACTTTATAGTTGTTGAATTCAGAAAAAAATACAGCATCGAATAACAAATAATAAAAATAGATTTGCACTTATAATAAGAAAGTTTTACCCCGTTTTTTGAGAACCACTGCTCGAAGATTTTTTTGTTAATAGTTATGTAATAGACTTGCAATATGATATTTCTTTGCTAATTTAACCAACCTTGTAGCTCTTGTACATAGTTCTCGATATAGCAATGATGACACAACTAAATTGAACATCCTGTATATGTACGGGTAGGTATTCAATAAAACTTCACTACTGCAATAGGGATGTACACAATTAAAAATTTTCGGTTGCCATCTAGTGAGTAAAAAAAATATAAAATATAAAAAATATATCATCACGCCTTCTACCCATTACTGGGTGTGGCACTCTGCTGAAGCAGATCTCGGTAAGTGATATATTTTGCGCGTGAAGTGCGGTTACCAGTCGTCAAATCACGGCCTCCAAACATGTTAGTGGTGGAGGAGCCACAGGGATAGCTTTTTCAAATTATGAAAATTTGTCGCCTGTGGGAATCGAACCAGGGACCTCAGGATCCACAGGCCGACTTCATACCACTGAGCTAGCCATCCCATAAAGTGAGTAAAATAGAATTTAATAATTTGTTATGTAGCGAACATGGTATAGTTTTACAGTGTGCCGTATTTCACGTGATCCAAACGTTAAACGGCAAACAAATGTGGAGATCTGCGGGAAGAAGTGCTGAAAGGAAAAAGCAGTTGATCGATTCGGCATGGTGCCATCTCGCTCTTTCTAGAAATTTGTTGTTTCACACAAAATTGTGTGGAGGGGGGTCTGTGTCGGGTCTGCTGCATGTGACGTCAATATAGATACAAAAATATAAAGTTATCTGAAATATATATTTTATTTAATATTTTACAAAATTAAATAATAAATATTTCTGACAAAAAAAATTAAACAAATATTTTAAATTTAGACGCATTTTATCCATTACTGGGCGTGGCAGTCTACCGTAGCAGATCTCGGTAAATGATATATTTATGCGCGTGCAGTGTGATTACCAGACGTCAAATCACGGTCATCAAAGATGTTAGTGGAGGGAGAGCCACAAGTGTAATTTTAATGTGGTGCATATTGTTTGTCGGCTGTGGGAATCAAACCCTGGTTCTCAAATCCACAATCCGATTCAATACCACTGAGCCATCTACCCTATAGTTAGGTATCTATTCTATAATTTTATTCCAATATTGATAAATGTAACCTTAAAGGAATGATTGTTTTTATTAGAACTAGAGAAGTAGATATATAAATAATTTTTTTGAACATTGACCCAGTGTCCTGAATCCCCGAATAACTGACCAATTATGATTACGTCAAACATTTTAAAGTACTTACGCTATAGCAATGATTAGAATTAATAAAGTACTCTTAATTTTTCATTCAAATAATTATTAATACAACAGTCTAGTCAGTTTATTGGCGGTGAGTTTTGTAGTTCTGTATTTTGTTCTGTCTTTTTCAATTTCAAACAGTAAAAGTTGCATTTTTTCGCGAGATTTTATGGGATATTGTGTAGGTTTACTATTTATTAGTAATAACGCTGATCAAATACCATTTAATTTAGTCATCACAAATTAAACGATTCTGGCAAGATTTGGTTCATTCGTGTTCGTACGTATCTGCAACTGATAATAATAAATGTTGATGAGTGGAATATATTTGAACAGTTTAGTGTGGACTTTTGTGGTGAAAACATGTATTTGTATACGAATTTATTGTGCTGTAGTGTTTGTGATATTTGCAACAGTCTGCTGGTCTTCAATATGTAAGTTATTTTACATCTGTTTAGATTTTCATTTTTATCACATATATGTTTAGTATATACTTGTTAGCTAACGATTTTAGAACATTACGAATGTTTTAATAAACAATATAAACATAAACTAAAAAATTGAAATTGAGGATACATTAAAAAAATATAAAAAATATATCATCACGCCTTCTACCCATTACTGGGTGTGGCACTCTGCTGAAGCAGATCTCGGTAAGTGATATATTTTGCGCGTGAAGTGCGGTTACCAGCCGTCAAATCACGGCCCCCAAACATGTTAGTGGTGGAGGAGCCACAGGGATAGCTTTTTCAAATTATGAAAATTTACATACATACATTAGAATTTCATTATTATGGTCAAGGCCTAATGTTTTAAACTGTGAATAAATGGTCCCCTGTATTTATATATCTTGTTCTTTCTTGCAATCGAACGACCAACAAAATAATAATATGGAAATGTATATTAAAACTATTGCTAACTAATTCTAATTCATATATTATTTTTGAGACAAATATTTCAAGTATAACTGATAGAATATTTATTCATTGTTCTGCAAATAAAAGATAGTTATTTGCAATACTTTTCTTTAAAATTAATGTTGAATATTGAAACCTCTCTCCATTCAAACGAGTTCGGAGCACGAAAACACGAATTGAACTATTCATGTTTATACGAAATATTGCAATTTCTTTAAACATTTATTTCTTTATGCTATTCTGCTCAACAGAAACTTAATAGCAGCTTATTCTGAATAGAGCCACATTAGGTAAACCTCCAGTATACACTCTTACCCTATTTTAACATTGAGGAAGTTCATTTTTCCAGTGATTCTAAAACAGTTTTTAGGTTAGCTCACTTCGTTCGCGCTTTAAGTAAACAAACTCCGCTTTCCACCGCTACTGCCACCGTTGCCTTCACACGGTCTGGCCAATTTTAGATTCGCCATCACAATAACAACAATATACTTGTCAACTATCTGACTAGGACTACTCACTGTTTAAGGTAGTACTAGCGTGAAAAAAATTTTGCAGTTCTGAATGAAATTTGGCGCACGTAAACATTGGATAGTCATACGCATCCTGTTAAAATATGAAACACATTCATCGTCTGTGAACAAATATATTCGCTTGTAAAGTTGAGTTCTTATACACGGGGCTTATGGTGATCATCACTCAGAATCGCACATATTTGGTTTGTGTACCTCTAAAATTTTGCAGTTTCATTTGAAAAACTAGTATGATGTTCTAGAACTATCCATGTATATTGTATCAGAAGGAGAAAGTTTTTATCGTTTAGTAATGGATATATAGCTATGCAAAGCCATGTTTTAACGAAAAATTAAGAATCCCAATTTATAATGGAAACACCACACGGTGGTATGGTATTCACTAGACCAACAACCTGTTAACAATTCATGATATTCAAATCATTATAGGTATAAAACTCTTATTTTATTCAATTTGATTAGGATTAGAACTCAAATCCAGATGCTGACTCGATATTACTGAGCCACCTACCCGGTTATAGCTAAAATTAATTAAAAAGTTTTCAAGAATTGATACTTTTAAAAAAATAAATATACCATTACGCTTATTACCCGTTACGGGATGTGCAATTCTGTCGTAGCAGATCTTGTTAAGTGATATATTTTGCATGTGAAGTACGGTTATCAGCCGTCAAATCACGGTCCCTAAAGATGTTAGTGGAGGGGGAGCCACAGGAATAATTTTAATGTGGTGAAAATTGTTTGTCGACTGTGGGAATCGATCCCGGGTTCTCAAATCCACATGCTGACTCGATACCACTGAGCCACCTACTTCATATAAACAAAATATATATAAATATATCATCACGCCTTCTACCCATTACTGGGTGTGGCACTCTGCCGTAACAAATCTCGGTAGGTGATATATTTTGCGCTTGAAGTGCGGTTACCAGTCGTCAAATCACGGCCCTCAAACATGTTAATGGTGGAGGAGCCACAGGGGCAGCTTTTGAAATTATGAAAATTCTTTGTCGCCTATGGGAATTGAATCAGGATTCTCAGGATCCACAGGCCGACTTCATACTACAGAGCTAGTCACCCCATAAACAAAATATAACCTTACATAAATAAATTATAAGATATTAAAGATAAATATATATCACGCCCTTTATCCATTACTGGGTGTGGCACTCTGCCGAAACAGATCTCGGTAAGTGATATACATATTTACGCTCGTAAAGTGCAATTACCAGTTATCAAATCACGGCCCCCAAAGAAATTAGTGGTAAGGAACCACAGAGGTAATTTTAATATGGTAAAAATGTCTGTTGGTTGTGGGCGTCGAAGCAAGGTTCTCAGGATTCACAGGCTGACGCGATACTACTGAGCCACCACCTACCCCATTGTAAACCAATATGCGACGACATTAACATTTTCTAGATGACCAAGTACTTATTTGATTATAAGATAGCACACCCAAATTTATCAGTCACCACCAACCTTTTCCCATCAACATTAAAAACCATCCCATAACGCAATTCCCATCCACCACCATAAAAACCAAACACATGTTCCATTATCTCCCTAATCCACCCTAGTCACGCGTGAGTCGTGTGACACGTGTATGTCACGTGTCCAGCGAGCCACCGGCACGCGTTAACCCTGGTCAGTGTCCACACACACTCACACATGCACGCTACGCGATGCAGGTAGCGGTACATGATGCACGGGATGCACCTGATATCCCTGACCATGACTAACCCTACCATGTGGACCGCGAAGGGACCGGTGGTCACTGCTGCTGACCTAGGATAACTTGGTGAATTGGTAGGGTAAAAGTTACAAAAAGTGGTGATGGATTCACGAGAGAGTGGAGATTAACATATGGTGGATTTGAAATTTGAGGTTAGGTGGAATTATGTGCTGATGGTATCTGGAATGATTTACTTGTACTAATTTTGAATATACGATACTGGACTGTTGACAGATACTTTAAACTTATTTTAGTCCCTTTTACCCCATTGAAAAAGTGACTTAATAATAGGTATCACTTTTTACGATTTGAATATGAAATGAATATTTCTCTGTTGCGATATTTGAATAACGTATGCATATTGACGCTGGAATGAGTTTCATTTTTAGTAGATTATTTTAGTAAGCCGAAAGTAATAGTGTAAGGTAGTAATGGACAAAAGGCTTGAAGTTGTATATAAATTTATTGAAGAATTACAACGACGTTTCGGCCAAGGTTATGGCCATCTTCAGGTCAAAAACGTTAATAAAAACGAATAACAACAAAACAAAGTTGAGTTACAAGTACTTATTTAGGGCGAACATATAACAAAAATGAAAAAAAAAATTAAGTACGAAGCTACATTGGCAAAAAACATGAATTTAAATTTATATGTTCGCCCTAAAGAGTCCGATAGTCGACTTAACCGAGTTTCATTTTTAAACGATTTTTGGTGACGTATTGTTATCATACCCCTATATTCTGTAACTGAATCATTATCTTTTAATGATCGATAAGATAATAACAACTTATAATTTTCATGATTACTGCATAGATCAGTATTTTCAAACTTTTTTCAACCGCGACCCTAAAATAACTCTAAAAAGCTCTCGCGACCTCCGAAGCTTCTAACTCCGTCAATCTGATCGATTCTATCGATTTAATACAAAATTTGAAATCAAATTCGATAAAAAGAACCAAGAATTTTTAAAAAGCCGATTTTGTTGAATGGTCGTTTTTAATTTTAAAACATGACAATAGATCATCTTATCAATTTTTTTAATATAAAACCGAACCACAAGAAATCTATTTGATATAATTATTTTTATAATTTCAAAAGCTACCTCTGTGGCTCCTCCATCACTAACACCTTTGGGAGCCGTGATTTGACGACTGGTAACCGCACTTCACGCGCAAAATATATCACTAGTCAATAATAATAACTTTTTAAATAATGTTAACGAAAATGAAAAAATCTATGTTAAATGAACATATTTATAATTAAAATAACGTTACAAAATCGGTAACTTTCGATTTATTGATTTTTTTTAATTAAAAAAATTGGTAATCCCAATTTTTTATTGTTCAATATTTTCAATCAATTGATTTTAAGAAAATCGATAAAACGATTCTGTCAATCACTCGAACTTTAAAAATTTAAGATTAACGCGATTTTTTTTAAAGGTTTATTAAATCGATATTACAATTTTTTTGCCCAGCTCTACTCGCGATCCCCCTTGGACTGCTTTGCGACCAGGGGATCGCGACCCACAGTTTGAAAAACACTGGTATAGATTATTATAATTTTGATATTCTGTGAACAGAATAATTTACTCTGACATTTTTTATGTTATTTGTTGTTTGATACTTACAACTCATATATTATAAAGCAGTGGCGTACCTAGAACTATTGCCGCCCAGGGCGGTCTCCAATTTGCCGCCCTTTCTATGTCAATCAAATGGTTGTTTTTATAAATTAAATAAATAAATATATCATCACGACTTTTATCCACTACTGGGTGTGGCACTCTGCCGAAGCAGATCTCGGGAAGTGATATATTTATGTACGTGAAGTGCGGTTACCAGCCGTCAAATCACGGCCCCGAAAGATGTTAGTGATGGGGTAGCCACAGACGTAATTTTAATTTGGTGAAAATTGCTTGCCGGCTGTGGGAATCGAACCGGAGTCTTTAGGCTCCACAGGCCGACTCAAAACTACTAAGCCATTACCCCAATAAATGCACAAACATAAATAAATAATTGTAATTGAGACAAACTATAGGTGGGGAACTTTTTTACCATTGGATGGCATATTTAAATTAGGCAGGAATTTTTCGAGATAATATTTTCAACCCTACATTGATTTGACGATGAAGAAAAATATTAGAAATCCTATAGTACTTCATAATTCGTAGAAATCGAATAGCAAACTTATAAAGTGAACAAGTTTTGTAGAACTAAAACTAAATATAAAAAATGCCGCCCGGTGCGGACCGCACACCACCGCCCACCTTTAGGTACGCCACTGTTATAAAGACATAGTTACACTGATTTCAGTTGTATTATATGCCTCATAGAACACTAGTATATTCCATGACACTGTAAACAACTTGTTACTTAGCAACCACTTCATGATCTATCGTATTTTAAGAAACTATATATAACTGAATCAACGTTAAACGTTACGACCAATCTTCTTCGATACCTATAATTATGAGTTGTGGATAAAATTTTGTATTACACTTGTGTTTTATTGGTATGTAAAACACTTAAAAAAAATTAAACACTCGACCTTCGGTCTCGTGTTTAAACTTTTCTTGCATGTTTTATATACCTAATAAAACACTTGTATAATAAATAACTACTATTTTTGAAATATAATAATTATGATAGGTATAATTAGTGTAAGCTCTATCGTACAAAAAACAGTGTAAGCAACTCGTTTTAAAAGTGTCTTTATTGTATTCAAGAGTTTGCAGCAGAAGCCGAAGCTTTCCATTCGTGTAATAAAGTGACCCTTGTAACACTAGTTCCATAACTAACTATTGTTCTTAAAATTAAAAACAAATTAAAATACTAAGTTTTACATAAGTGTTTATCATTCCAGTTCGCATAGAACCTCCACCTGCTAAAGTTGATTTAAATTTTTAATGCGCCTAAAATATCCTATTGTATCTTTTCAATATTACTTATCAATAATCTTCCAATCTTTATATACACATCAATAGAAACCTTTAGAAAGTATTGTTTGCCTTTCTATAAATCTTCCTTTAATCTTTTGATTTAAGAACAAAAATCATCTGCTTACAATAATACGCTAATAACTACATCCCTGATTAATTTTCCATGAAGCATTAAACTAGGGAAAAACCAAATATTTTCCTGTTAGAAAACAGAACATTTAAAGATTTCATCAAGTAATAATCCTTGCTTTTCATGGAAATATCAAAGCCGGCTTGTCAGCTTTATTATCTCGACCTTCGTTGACTTTATTGCACTTAGCTCGTTGACTTAAGGGTCTCAACCCTTAACGCGTCGGCAAGTGTTTATTGGAGAAAATATAGTATAAGTATAAAGTATATTCCGATACGGTTTTATGATTATCGCTCCGTTTGACTGATGTTTAAACCATTTGAAATATTTTATAATCTTGCGAATTGAGGGGTAAATACTAAATAATATTTAGGGGATGTGCGTGAACGTGAGGGAAAGTTAATATTGGAAATTGGAGGTAATCTGATACAGTTGTTACTTGTTAGGTAGTTTGAGCCAATTTTATGATATTAGCTTGTGAAATTAAATTATGTGAAGCGCCGGACTGGGAATTATACGAGTATTTCTGATTTCATTCCTTTATTCATCCATGTTTATTTTACAGTCTTTTCACTCTAATATTTTGTTTTAATTATCACATATCTTACAATTAAATTAAAATTGTATCAGTTAACAGCAATTAGGAACAAAATAAATGATTTTTTTGTCTTACTAATATCAGTGGCGTACCTAAGGGGAGGCGGTGGGTGCGGTCCGCACCGGGCGACACATATTTTAGAGCGGTATTTTTTATATTGTTCACTTCATAAGTTTACTATTCGATTTCTACGAATTATGAATTACTATCTGATTTCGAATATTTTTCTTCATTGTCAAGTCAATGTAGGGTTGAAAATATTATCTAGAAAAATTCCTTTATTACTGCCTAATTTAAATATGCCATCCAATGGTAAAAAAGTTCCCCACCTATAGTTTGTCTCAATTATAATTATTTATTTATGTTTATTAATTTAATGGGGTAATGGCTCAGTGGTTTCGAGTTGGCCTGTGGATCCTGAGGACCCCGGTTCGATTCCCACAGCCGACAAACAATTTTCATCAAATTAAAATTACCCCTGTAGCTCCACCACCACTAACATCTTTGGGGTCGTGATTTGACGCCTGGTAACCGCACTTCACGTACATAAATATACCACTTTTCGAGATCTGCTGCGGCAGAGTGCCACACCGAGTAATGGGTAAAAGTCGTGATGCTATATTTATTTTATATTTATTTTTTTAATTTATAAAAACCACCATTTGATTGACTTAGAAAGGGCTGCAAATTGGAGACCGCCCTGGGCGACAAAAGTTCTAGGTACGCCACTGATTAATATGCATTCCTGTTTCTGAAGATGAACCATCTAACCTTTTTGAAAAAAGATATTAATTATTGTTATTATAAATGAAACATATTATACATATTTTTTCAGATAAAGATTAAAATTATAAATAAAAATAAATAAATATATCATCACGCCTTTTACCCATTACTGGGTGTGGCACTCTGCCGAAGCAGATCTCGGTAAGTGATATATTTATGCGCGTGAAGTGTGATTACCAGCCGTCAAATTACGTCCGCCAAAGATGTTGGCGGTGGGGGAGTCACAGGGGTAATTTTTAAATTGGTAAAAATATTTTGTCAGCTGTGGGGATCGAACCAGGGATTTTAGGATCCACAAGCCGACTTGATACCACTGAGCCATTAATTACCTCATTAAAATTATAAACATTAAATTTATGAGCATATAATAATTCAAAATAATTTCATAGCTGATTTGATAATTTTGCTCGTAAATTGTTTTAAAATTTGCAATTTATTTAGTCAGAGCTAGATATTGGAGATTCGCATTTTCAAAAATTTTAATATCCGATCCGACCCGTTTCGGCTCCATTCGGATCCGATCCGATTCGAACCGACTCAATCCGAGATTCGATCCGATCCGAAATTTGATCCGAAATTTGATCCGAAATCCGATCCGCAATCCGATCCGAAATTCGACCAGGTGTATTATTAGATCCATACAGTTGTTTCTATTTATATTTAACCAATTGTAACCTTGTACAATCGAAAGAAAAATAACTGTTATAGATGAAACTTAATTAATAATTTTGTTGTGATAAACTATAGAGATATATTTTGTTCTAACTTTATTTTTAAACGACCACTTATGAAAGTAACCTTAACAACATCATAAACTACGACGGAAAGTTGAATATATCATACACTGATATTTTAGTATAACGCACACTTCTAAGATATCAGGTGATGTTCCACTGATTGACAACGAAAGAAAATAATAAAATAAATGAAAAGAATTTGTATTATTATTTAAATCGAAGTTTTGGCAGACTTTTCAATACATTTGAACGGATAAATCTAATTTTTTAAATTAATAATTACTTATTTACTAATATTTTAGCATTATTTAATATTTTGTTATTACGGTTAGTACAGTTGGTATCACAATACCTAACGTTAAACGTCAACGCTTACCAACAAAAACGCATCAGCTGTCAAAGTGCAACAACATTGCTCTTGTAGACTTTTTTTAGAAATATTTTGTGGTCGTCTGAAAAATAGTGTACATAACTCGCTCGAAAGTGTGATAACTGTGCTCGTGTACTTAAATCAATCGGCGCTGCGAGCTTCGTTTATCAATTTGTACACTCGCAAGTTACCTTACACTTTCGATGCTTGTTATATAATATTCATCATTTATTCATCATTTCATTATACATTATACATACATACATATCTCCTTACACCTAATGTATACATATTAATGATAAATAAGTAGTTTTGCTGGATAGTAACGTAACGTCACTGCTCCTGCATACACCCCGAGCTATACTATTAATCATTTTTATCATGAAACATAAGTATTTATAAATTTTACGTATCGTTATATTTCTTTAAAGTGGAATTGAAATTTTTGTTTTTTACTCAGAGTGGATACTTGAGAGCTAAAATAAAAAAAATATATACATATCATCACGCCTTCTACCCATTACTGGATGTGGCACTCTGCCGAAGCAGATCTCGGTAAGTGAGATATTTATGCGCGGTAAGTGCGGTTACCAGTCGTCAAATCACGGCCCCCAAAGATGTTAGTGGTGGAGGAACCACAGGGGTAGTTTATGAAATTATGAAAATTGTTTGTCGCCTGTGGGAATCGAAACAGGGTTCTTAGGATCCACAGGCCGACTTCATACCACTAAGCTAGCCACCCCACTAAAAGCTGTGTATGTAAATTTTGGATCGTATGCTATTTTATCCGAATCCGAGAAAGTTTTGGTCCGATTCGATCCGAAATCTGATCGGGTCGGATTCGGATATTGGAAAAAATGCAAATTAAATTAGTAGAAATCTTTTCTTGGAATGAATGCATGTTACTATCTAATCTACGAGCCCGGCCCCACTTCTGTTGGTCCAATTTTATTTGTTCGTTTGATGTTATATTTTACTGTATTATTTCTCGTGTAGTATGCAAGATAATGAAATGAAATTTTAATGAGATATATACTAGTATGTTGTTAATACACAGATAAAATTTTAAGTCAATCGATACGTGCATCTAGAAATGACAGCCATTGAAAGAGGAAGTATACATTTCTGTTTTAACTAAAAAAAAATGGTTTTATTAAAAAACTGTATAATAATAAAGATTGTTTTAAATAATAATTAACTTCAATTTCATCCGCCAAACTGCCCACAAGATAATAATCATAATAGTTCATTTGAGTGTTGTTTTAGTTTATGTGACGAAAAAAAATTGAGAGTTAAACTGCTTCACATTTTGTGTTTAAGGTATGTTTAATGTTAAATTTAGTTTAAAATTAATTGTAGAATTTAGTAAATGTAAGTTACCTGAGTTTTTAGTATTATTTAAATTTTAACGATAAAATTAGATTCGGGCCAACTGAAGCGGGACTGGGCTCGTATATACAAAATTTTGAAAGAAAATTATAATAAATTTGCGAATATATTTAGTCAAATTCTTACTGTACGTGTTCAATGTAGCTCTGAAAAAAACAGCTTTATTATTTCTCCAACAATTTTGAAACATAATTCATCACAATTTTCTTCTTTCAATATCTTCAATCCACCAAATCGGCAGTTAAAGATTATCCACGCTCACACATCTAACAATCAGCCGTCCATTTCATCTCTAGCGTACGACGCACGCAATTCTCCTCTGCTGATTAGTCCAAGTCGTTACTTACCTGCAGGGGGTGGCCAGCACTTCTCTCCCGATCGCTTCACCTAGCACTGGACATCCCAGTCGCCCAGCCAAGCACTCACCCTCCTCGCTTTGTCGTTCGACCCCCAGGAGAAAAGACTTCAACTGGGCGATCAGTGAAAACAGCGTGACACTAGAAAAGCTGCAGTTTTCTGAAACTGCATTGTGTGCTGTCAATGCTTCGTCTTTTGAAATATTGCTGAATGTACAGTTACGACAAAAGTTTAGCTGACAACTGCAGATAATAAGTTTCGAGGAAAGCGGGATCAAACGGATTGGAGATGTAGATGAGATGAAATGTTGCGATTTGGTAAATTAGGGGGATTATGATTGGAGATTTTTATCAACGTGATTCTCTTTTGTAATGCGCAACGGATTTTCGGGGTTTATTAGAAAGACTTACTTAATAATGTCCAACATTATTTTTTTTCCTTACTAATATTAACATTTTTTTTAACAGGTATTCAACCATCCTTCGTTTTCTTTTATTTAGTTTTAACTCTTCTCCCAATTTAGGAAATAAGTTTATTTTAACCTGGGTTAAAATGAATGTTAATTAACACAAAATTTTTATTTAATTCGTAAATCTGTTTAAATTTGAAACAGGGTAATTGAGAATATAAAATGTGGTTTTAACCCTATTCCGCTGTATGAATTTGTCGGATAGGAATTTGGAATACAATAGGATGCGGGTACCCACGTGATAATGAACAGCTGTTTCGGGAAAATTCACTGCGCCACCTACAAAATGAACTGTTTTTTGGGACGAAATTTGAAAAGAACCAATAGGATGCGGGCACTCACGTGACAGCTGTCACAGTGTCACGTGAGTGCTCGCATCCTATTGGTTCTTTTCAAATTTCGTCCCAAAAAATAGTTCATATTGTAGGTGGCGCAGTGAATTTTCCCGAAACAGCTGTTCATTATCACGTGGGTGCCCGCATCCTATACTATCTTATAAAATGAAACAAGGTTTAATCAAAAATTTATTTAAAAAATATCGAAGTAAAAACTAATTAATTAATCAACAATTTATACACTTTGGTTGATACGATTTTTATTTATTTGACGACTACATTATTACACATATTATGAGGAGATAGAAATAAAAAAAAATAATACTAATTTATATAAATCGTTTAATAATATTTGAAAACATTAAATTAATAACGTAAATACAAATATACCGATAATTAATCAATTCTGTATTCTGGTGTGCTTTTGTTAGTACTTTATTTGCAATATAAACAAATATAGAAAAATCTCTAAAAGATACCTAATATTAAAAAAATCTGGTGTGGGCACCACACGCCTTTCTTATACACAGCATATTTAATATTTAGAATATATGAATGTTATATAATATTATTAAACATGTAATTTAGTTTTTCAGTTTCATATTCACTTTATTTTCACTTTTTTCATGTTCTTTGTAGACATAATATTCTCTTTTTCTTTATAAATATTCGTTCCGAATATTATTTTCTTTTTCTCTATATTCATTTTACATTATTTTAGTTTGATTGTATCGTTTCTTTAAATAAATTTTGGGATTTTACTGATTTCTTTTTAATTTTCATTACAGATAATCAATTTTCTAACCAAATTTTATATAAATAAACTTATATTAATAGAAATAGAAATACAGGGTGTTAAAAAAGATCCGGGACGGTGAAATATCTCGAGAAAAACACATCGAATCAAGAAACCTAAAAACACGTGTTTCATATTTTGCAAAAACCTATCTAAGCACACCAAACACAAACCCCAACTCCCACCCCCAGGGGGTGGGGCGGGGGGCAACATTGAAACCTTAAATGGGAACCCCCATTTTTTATTACAGATTCGTATTCTGCGAAAAAAAATAAGTTAATTTTATCTGAAACTTTTTTTCCAATTCGGAATAGATGGCGCTCTAAACGCAAAAATAAGTTTTGACATGATTCTGAAAGAAAAGTAGAAAACGGTCTAATATCACAAGAAATAAACATTCAATCAAATAAAAAAATCAACATAATCACAAGTAGCCACAAGCCTTTTTTTTGCAAAATATGAAACACGTGTTTTTTTGGTTTCTTGATTCGATGTGTATTTCTCGAGATATTTCACCGTCCCGGAACTTTTTTAACACCCTGTATAAAAGTACTTACTATTTGATCAATGAAATTGATATAGCATTTGTATATGAAATTGATAATTTAGTGAAAACGCGTCGGCTTGTAGTTTTGAGAATCCAAATTAGAATTCTCGCAACCAACAAACTTTACTCCACATTACAATTACCCCTGTGCGCTCCCGTTACTAACATCTTTGAGAGGGTATAATTTGACGGCCGATAACTGCACTTCACTTCCTAAAAATATCATATATCGAGATCTGATACGGCAGAGTATCATACCCAGTAACGGGTAAAAGGCGTAATGATATATTTATTTATTTTTTATTTGTATACCTGCAGAATTATTGGATAGTTTCACCGCCAAAAGTTAAAATTTAAACTTGGTTCAAATAAATAAAATGATTTCACTTGCTTTTATTATTTTATTTACCTTTTGGTGGTACATTCGGTTATAGGTGCTTTTATTTGAATTGAATATTCGGGAGAAGTTACCAGCTGTCAAATTACAGCCAAATAAATATCTGAGGTACAAATAGGTTAATGGCAAGGCGTCAGTCTGTGATTTAAGAACTCGGGTTCGATTCTCACATTCGACAACTGATTTTCACCACATTAAAATTACTTTTCTCCTCTACTAATAACTTTGGGGATCGTGATTTGACGACTGGTAACCGCACTTCACACGTAATATTTATTTGTACAACTAGTAATGAAAGCTATTCATTTTATCACGAATTTGAAGTTCAAGTATCAATTAAATGACTGTAAAAATATGCTTTCATTACGTGTTGCACACGCAACTTTTTGTATATTAAAATGAGATTGATTTTAAGAAAATAAATATTAAAAATTATTTTGATTAATATCAGACTTTCCATATTTTGTTGGAAAATTTTAAATGGTCTTCAAGATAAATAAATAAAAATAGTGAAGAAGAGTCAAATTAAACCAATGAAATTGTAGTATTTAGTTTTTTACTATTTTTCTGATCAAATAAATGAAATAAAATAAATATATCATCACATCTTCTACCCATTACTGGGCGAGACAGTCTGCCATAGCTGATCTCGGTAAAGATACATTTTGCGCTTGAAGTGCAGTTACCAGCCATCAAATCACAGCCCCCAAAAATATTAGTAGAGGGACATCCACAGGAGTAGTTTTCATGTGGTGAAAATTGTTTTGTCGGCTGTGAGAATCGAACCTAGCTTCTCAAATTCACAGGTCGGTTCGTTACCTCTAAGCCATCTACACCTACTTTTCTAATCAATATGCAAATAATAAATTTCTTACGAAGATCTGCAACGATGGAGTGCCACATGCACTAATAAGTAAAAGACATACGCTGGGTTGCATGAAAACTGTTTAATAAATTATTTATTGACTCTATAGTTACTGGCAGAGCTGGGCAGTAGCTAGCTACTTTTGTAGCTTAGCTACTAGCTTAGCTACATTTACCTTAGCTGTAGCTGTAGCTTAGCTAACTGTGAAAAAATATAGCTGTAGCTTGTAGCTAGCTACTTTTTTTTCTATTAGCTTAAAAATAACAACTGAAGCTACTTTTAAAGCTACTTTTTGTAGCTTAAAGCTACTTTTTAAGCAGAAGTTCAACAAAGTACGCATGCGTACAAGCTAAACCCACACAAAATAATTATTTGTTGCCGGTTCTAACTGGCTCTAATACGCAAAAATACACAGTAGGTGCCCGATGGTATTTGCTATTTTTTATATTTATGTATATAATAGTAAATTAACAGTCATTATAACAAAAGACTGATCATATGACAATGGCAAATTTAATTATTTCACAATAATTTAAAAAAGTAGCTTTAAAATTTAACAGCTACTTTAACGAAAGCTTTTAGCTGTAGCTTAGCTATATTTTACAAAATATAGCTTATAGCTGTAGCTTAGTTTCTTTTTTAAAGAATAGCTGTAGCTGTAGCTTAGCTACTTTTTTTAAGTAGCTTGCCCAGCTCTGGTTACTGGTCTTACAAAGTTAATGAATCGCTAAAATTCAAACAGTTGCATGAAAAATATATTGAGATCTGTAGTTATTGAAATGTTTGTCTAGCAACAGTATCACTGTAACTGTCATTGTCACTGACTTGTCATTATCGATAAATGTAAATACGTATCAATGAAAAATGGGTAAAAGGAATAGAAGCCGAAATTATATGAAAAAAGAGACAAATTTAGCTGGAAATAATACAAAACCTTATAAATGTAATTGAAAACAAAAAACCGGCGGTACGACAAATAAATTGGAAGCCTGGGAACAGATACGAATGAAATCTCTACTCAAGGCAGCAATGCTCCTAGTGACTTGTCTAATAATCCGGCAAACAGTCGATTATATATATTTATTTATATGATCGCCCAATGTAGTTAGAAACGCTCCAGTTGCATAATAACTTACCGGCAGATTCATAAAGCGGATTAGCGCTAACACCATTTTTTATTTCGTTTTCATCTCTCTTTTCAATGTACGAAACAAGTTTATTTTAAGTTGAGTTAAAAAGAGAGTTAATTAGTATCAAATTTAGTTCATTTCTTTAATCTGTTTCAATTTGAAACAGAGTTATAGATAATATTAAAAACGGTGTTAGCGCTATCCGTTTTATGAATCTGCCTGATAGTTATTATTAATTGCGTGCTTGCTGAAAGAGGTTTTTTCGTAATCTGACCCTACTGTATGAAATATTAGCATACAAATATTTTTATTAAATCTAATTCTTTGCTTAGACTCTATTTATCAAAAATTTCTAATGGATATGATCTGTCACACAACATTCGTTATCTTGGAAGAAGTTTTATAAAAATAATTTCTTCGTCCGAGGACAATGATAACGAACACACAATTCTAGTAAAATATATTTTAATTATCTCCTAGTACAATATATGCAGGTTTAATTACTTAAACTTTAATAACTAGTTATTTAATTTAAAATTTAAAATGTACTTCAATTATAAAATTTATTGAACTGTTAAAGTTGTAGGATTGTTTATCGATTCATTAAAATCATATGACGTTCATGCAACGATATTTTGAAACCTAGGGAACCGTTAGTTGCTATTAAACCGATAAATACTCTCATGCAACCCAGCATGAGTATATTTATTTATTTATTTATATCTGATCAAACTTAAAATTTCTAATTAATGTGGAAAAACCTCGTTTATCACTAATAACCGTACTCGAAATGTATAAATTATCTTTGAAAATAATATTTTAACTTCAAACCATGTCAAATTGAAGTCACGCTAAATTTCCAAATTCCGGCTTCTGTTCAAATTTGAATACCACCACCGGAGTCATAAATAAGTCAAAAACGAACAGCCCTTAGGCGTATTCAAAACTACGCAGCTTTCTAAAATGAAATACTGCGATAGGATCTCAAAACATCGCAGATAATTTTGCTTTCCTTCGTATGCTATTTTTAGCGTTAATTCTTCATCTTCTGTTGGCGAAAAAAATTCTTTCCTAGATTATTTTACAATGGGTCATTGATTGTAAAGTTTTAGAAATTTGATGGGGCGTAAGAAAAGATTATGTGCTTCTTTTGTGATGTAATCTTGTTGAAAACATTTTTACTTTTCTTGCACAATGCTTTTTATTTTGAATAGTTCGTGGAATAAAGAACAACACATAACATTCTTTTATTTATAGTTACGCTATTGTAAGAATTGATTTATTATAAACTGCTAACTAGTCCTTTTCTTCAACCCTATTTGATTTAAGGGAAAGAATAAAGAAATAATCAAACCGCAAGGAACATATGATTTGCCTGTCAATATAGTAACAGTGGCAAATTCGCGCAATCTATAATAAGTGTGGAGTTAAATCAATTATTGTGGTTCTTTTCATTCCCCTTTTTGTTAACCATTTCCGTTAAACGTCATGTGTTACTTTCGATTTTAGGAATCAAAACACAGCGCTATTGTTAAAAATCACGTGGGTTGGACTGAAAGGTGTTGAGCAAATAATAGTAATTTTGATAAGTTACTGTGGTAGAAAAGGGGCCAACATGGCATCATATATTTTTAGAAGCAAGAAGTATAGTTTTAATCGGAAAATTTTATAACAGTCGACGACACTAATTAATATAAAAAATAGCGATACCAAAGATGGAGAAAGTTTCTTTAAAATCTATTTTTTTTCTACAACTGGCTAAAAACATGACACTTTTATATCGCAATGGATACGCGAAATTTGTGTTTTTTTTTCACAATAGGACTTTTTAAACATTTTTACTTTCTTATACGTAGTATAAGGAAGTATTGGAATCGTAAAAAAAATCGTTGACGAGATTTTCGCGGAAATACATGTTTTGAGGTCCACTGAATTTGTTTTGATTATTTTCTCAATGATGTCTGTTTGTGTGGATGGATGGATGGATGGATGGATGGATGTGTGTCCAGTCGTGCAATATCTCATGAACGAGATAAGATTTGTTAACGAAACTTGGTAATTATAAGTTTCATGAAATTACGAAGAGCTGAGTTGATTTTGAATGAAATTGAAAAACCGGAAGAGGAAGTTTACTGGACACACAAAACAATAAATTCCATTTATTTCAAAAATGGTATCAGTTACGAAAAAAAGTTTCAAATAAAAGATGTTAGCAAAAATATTTGGAACATAAAATGTTATTTGCAATTTTCCTGTATATGCGTCTAATTTTGAGAAAAACTAATTTATATATTTAATAATATATTCCAATAATCATAGTAGCAATAGAAACAAAAAACAAAAACATGTTTAACATTTATATGTCAAATAATAATTGTCAAACGCAAGGAGCAAGTCATAAGTGTTCAATTCAGCGTTTTTAATATGAAATATGCTGTGTATAAGAAAGTCGTGTGGTGCCACACCAGATTTTTTTTCATTGATTTCCAACTTCAAAATCGTTCCCTGTTTTTCTTTTATTTACTTATCAATGATTTTCACGTTCTCTTTGTTACAACATATCGAATTCATATTATTTTCGATATTTTTCCTTTCATTTACTCAGTGACGTACCAAGGGGGAGGCGGTGGGTGCGGTCTGCACCGGGCGGCATATATTTTGGGGCGGCATTTTTTATATTTAGTTTTAGTTGTAAAAAACAACTTGTTCACTTCATAAATAAATAAATATATCATCACGCCTTCTACCCATTACTGGGTGTGGCACTCTGCTGAAGCAGATCTCGGTAAGTGATATATTTTGCGCGTGAAGTGCGGTTACCAGTCGTCAAATCACGACCCCCTAACATGTTAATTTGTCTCAATTACAATTATTTATTTATGTTTATTTATTTAATGGGGTAATGGCTCAGTGGTTTCGAGTTGGCTTGTGGATCCTGAAGACCCCGGTTCCATTCCCACAGCCGACAAACAATTTTGATCAAATTAAAATTACCCCTGTGGCTCCCCCATCACTAACATCTTTGGGGGCCCCGTGATTTGACGGCTGGTAACTGCACTTAACGTACATAAATATATCACTAACCGAGTTCTGCTACGACAGAGTGCCACACTCAGTAATGGGTAAAAGTCGTGATAATATATTTATTTTATATTTATTTTTTAATTTATAAAAACCATCTTTTGATTGACTTAGAAAGGGCGGCAAATTGGAGACTGCCCTGGGCGGAAAAAGTTCTAGATACGCTACTGCATTTATATAATAAATATATAAATAATTAATGTTTTATTATTTTTTGACACTAGTAGAAAAATTGTTGTTTGTATTTCGTGGGCAAATTTCATATTTTTGGCTCGTTCGAATGACTTTTTTGTCTCGACCAAAAGTGATATTTTCGCACGGAACAAAAAAAACTCATTTAACTTCAGTTTATTTGTCTGGGGTAGGTGGCTCAGTGGTTCGATTCCCACAGTCGACAAACTATTTTCATAACATTAAAAAACTGCCCCTTCTCTACTAACATCTTTGGGGGCCGCGATTTGACAGCTGGCCACAGCTCTTCTCGCACAAAATATATCGCTTACAGAGATCTGTTACGGCAAAGTGCCGAGACATTTTATCTCAAAGCAACCAAGTTTGAATGAAGAAAATACAAATTTGACGTAAGGAAAACTGAATCTGGAGTGATATTTATTGAGATAATTTACCGAATTCAGTATTTGGGAATGTAATAATGGACATAGGTTTAAGTTGTAAATTATTTAATGAAGATTCATTGACATGGGATGGCTAGCTCAGTGGTATGAAGTCAGCCTGTGGATCCTGGGGTCCCTGGTTCGATTCCCACAGGCGACAAATTTTCATAATTTGAAAAAGCTATCCCTGTGGCTCCTCCACCACTAACATGTTTGGAGGCCGTGATTTGACGACTGGTAACCGCATTTCACGCGCAAATATATCACTTACCGAGATCTGCTTCAGCAGAGTGCCACACCCAGTAATGGGTAGAAGGCGTGATGATATATTTTATTTTATTTAAGATTCATTGACAACGTTTCGGCCAAGGTTATGGCCATCTTCAGGTCTATATAATAACAGATAATAAATAGTAACAATCAAGAAATTGTTCGTCAAAATAAACAATTAACGCACCATGTCCATTATTACATTCCCATATTACAATCGGCCTATTAAAACATTCTACTAGGAATTCAGTATTTGTTTAAAATTATGATACATCGTATATCAGTTCACTGTCCTATTTTATTGGAAAGAGTTTTTCTAAAATAATTTAAAGGGATTTGACACTTGACAGTTAAACATAAATAAATATATCATCACGTCTTCTACTCATTAATGGATGTGACACACTGCCGTAACAGTTCTCGATAAGTGATATATTTTGCGTATAAAGTGCAATTACCAGCCGTCAAATCAAGTCCTCCAAGGACGTTCGTGGAGGGGAAGCCAATGGGGTAGTTTTAACTGAGCCACCTACCCCAAACAAATAAAGTGAAGTTATAAAATTATTTTAAAGAAGTTTGAGTTTAACTTTAGATTTGAAATGCTCCTATCTTGATGATCAGTCTGACAAATGTCCTGTAAACGGAAAAGTAAAAGGTATCGAAACCGAAATACCGGAAACGTACCGGTAAATAACAACAAAAAAACAAATGCAACCTGTTGAGCTTACAAAAATGTACAGCTGTGTAATTTTTTTGTAAAGTTCGCCGTTCGGCAAGCACTGCGAGTGATGTTGGGGTTGATATACACAGGGGTGGATTCTCAAAATTTCATACGCCAAGAACAATCAGTTTAATTATTTTTATGCACAACCGGGCCGGAAAGCAAGTGTTTTAATTCTAAAAAGCGGACTTCAACGCTTTTTTTTGCCCTAGGGCCATAAAATACTTTTTTTGACCGTAGGGCCATAAATTCTTTTTCAAAATGTGCCTATATGAATCTTTGGAACACAAAATTAGATGTTATTTTGTTGTGTTTAAAATATATACCTACAAAAAGTACTATTATTATTATTATTTTATTTATTCTTTTAATTTTGGAAATTTACTGATATCTTATTGTTAGTTGAAATTATTAATTTTAACATTGAATAAAAGAACCTAAGGTAGATGGTTTTTTTGTACATGATATGATAGAGAAATACGCCAAAAGTATGTTTTCGGTGTAACTACTTATCATCTTTGCTTTGCACTTTTCACAATTTCGAAGTAGATTTTTTTTTCATATAGTTGTTTTGAATTTAACGGCAATAATTTCAGAATCGCATTATTCGCAGCTTCTTTTACATCAGGCGGGGTACAACAAGCCAATTCATTATCGCTGCTGTCACTCATTTTCACACAATACAAAAGTAAACAAACTGATTTTTATTGTTTGCTATGTATACATAAACAAATTAGAATGTTTGTTTATTGTGAAAACTTGATTCTGAAAAATGTCATTTTGACATATAAATATACCTATTTTAATATCTAAAATTAAATGTTTTCTGTTGTGCATAAAATATTGTATGTACCACGGGTGAAATTAGCGTTTCTGACCCTCAGCATGTTATTAGCCCTCGGCGCTTTGTGCCTCGTGCTAATAATAATGTTTTCACCCTTGGTACATAAATAACTATTTTCATGTTTCATCATCTCTTTTTATTTTGTACAAATATATTTTTAGGAATTTCATTGTATATGGTTTTCCTCATAGAATTTTAAAGAATATTTTGTGTTTTCCTTATAGACACATATTATAGTGAATTAGGTATTAATTTATACTTATATAATTGACATTAGAAATTAGACAACAGAGATGAGTAGGAATGGTTTCTAATAAGGAAACTTCGTTAATCCATAGAGCATGATTTAAAACTGAATAATTATAATTAAGAAATCAAGGTCTAAGTTCTATAACAACGTAGTTAATAAGAAAACATTGGCAGATATTGTTTGTTAATATTTATGCGTCATAGCGTCATATGAACTGAGAAAATTTGAATTTTATTTCATTTACAATAAAAATATTTTGTATGTTGCTAGTTGCTATTGAATTATGCCTATCAGTGTATTTATCTACCTTATATTTAACTCTATTACTATTTAGAATGTACATTTAAAAGAATGGTATTGTGTAACTAGTAGGAAATATTATATATTTTCGGGCGACGGTGGTAATTAAAGAATTAGGCATTATGCAACCTCAAGGAGAACGGGAAC
The DNA here is from genome assembly GCA_911728475.2 of Pterostichus madidus. Taxonomy (NCBI): domain Eukaryota; kingdom Metazoa; phylum Arthropoda; class Insecta; order Coleoptera; family Carabidae; genus Pterostichus; species Pterostichus madidus. The sequence goes on along the minus strand of OU452313.1, from coordinate 29,414,317 downwards.
GTTCACTTTTCCTAAGTGTCACACGTACTTATATTATCGAATTATTAAAAAAATAATAATAATTTTGGTTTTTATTTATAAACGTTACTTTTTCTGCTTAGGTCGGAAAAATTATACTCGTACTGTTATTTCTTGTTGTCTAGCAACGACTAAACCGAAGTAAGACGTATTGCATTTGCCATTTGGATCAGATCTAACTTACACCTACTGAACCAGATAATTTATTTATTCCACTGACTTACTTCGCTCACTTTATTCCCAGTACCATGGGCGTCCGCAGGGGTGGGCAAACAGCCTCCCCCCGGGTTTTAACTAGGGTGGTGACCACGACTCGAACATAGGACTTTAATATGTAAAATTATAATTTTGTAATTTCCTGCTTCCCTAAATATTTTAAGCAAAAATGCTTGTAATATAAGTTTTAGGGCATAAAATTCTGCATCTGAACCAATAAACAAAACTAATTTTGCATACTTTGTAACGACACAAATTAGCTTTGAAAATGAAACAAAATTAAACAAATGTTTGACGTTTTATCTGTCAAAATAAATGATATAATAAATAAAGAATTTATTTTGACAGTTTTGACAAATTTCAGGTCAAACATTTGTTTAATTTTGTTTCAATTCCATGGCTATCGATAGTTTTGAGACAATTTTTGTAATTTTCAGATCTAATTTGTGCCGTTACAAAGCATGCAAAATTAATTTGGTATTTTATGCCCTAAAACTTTTATTCGAAGCTTTTTTCTGTTAAAGTCCTATGTTCGCGAGTCGCGGTCACCATCCTGTATATGTATATGTAATAATATAATAAAAATTAAATTATAAGTTTAAAGATAATAAATTCAAGCTGAAACTGAATTTTCAGCAGTATTCTTATGGCCAGCTAGCGACATGTTCCCTATCGTAATCTAAGTTTATTAAGTATACACAGACACAAAATATTAGAAAATAAAAACTGTAAAACTGCTAAATCGGAATTTATTGAAAAAATTGTGTCAATTTATGCAAGAGTTACTAGAAAATTGTCCTTCTTCAATTCAAACCCAGATGACAAAGACTAGTAATTTATTTAGCCAAATTTAAATACTTTTTTATCTATTTGTTATGTGTATTTGTATTTATGTTATGTAAAAAAAATATTTTCAAAATTTATGTATATCTGAGAGTTTTTTTTGCGACCCGCCCCTCCCTGGAAAAATGTCTTTGGACGCCCATGCCCAGTACTAGATTTACTGACTCTAATTTAGTTTAAAGTAATCCAGCCCAATAAGTGCATCAGTTTCCTTAGTTCAATTCATTTAGTCATATGCTAATTTATCTGAACTAGCAAATGGAATCGAGCTATAGTTTCTGGACGTGTGGTTCATTAGTTATATGTGTACCTAGAGTAGAAAGTAGTCTATTGCCGCACGCGCATTGAGATTGTTGACTGGGACAAAGACACTTTCTTCTCGTGAAGCACATAATAATTTTTCTGCGACCAATTAGAAACCCTTAAAAAAATATTTTTTTTATGTATTTGTAATATTTATATACAAACAGATAATAATGAATGTATTTCTTAAAATTTTAAAAATTGTTTTTTTGAAGGAGCGTAGCCACAAATACATTTTGTGCTTAGAGGCTTCGTAATACCTAAATTCGACCCTGTATGGATATGTAGGTACAGGATTAATCAAAATTATAAACCTCATATAATTACTAAAGTACCCCATTTAGAGAAAACTGAAAATCTCTCCCCAATGCACCCCTGCCCTGTATCTCCATGCCATCTCTCGTGTTGCAGAGTTTCCACGTTCAGCCCACCCACAGGGTTGTTGCGGTGTCGAATCTCACCACCAAACACCGTCCCTCGCCCTGAACCACCCCTCGCCATCACCCTGAGCTGTGTGCGAAACCACGGCCAGAGTAGCACCAAACAACCATTGCACAACAAGTCACAGTAGGCCGTGTTAGTACAGGAATTATGTAACTACATATGTGGACTGCGGGGAGGGTGGTTGGGTTTGATTTTTGGTTTTGTGTGCTTCTTGGGCTTTAACTTGCTAATAAGTTGCTGGTTCACTTGTGGATGTTTTGTAAGATATGCGAGATTTGTTTCGTTAATACCAAAGTGGATAAGCATTTTTGTATTTATAGTATTTTACAAAAAATGCTTATTCGTGCAATCTTTAGTTGAAGAAATGTAAAGTGAGTATTCGCCGAGTGTTTGTAGCTCAATTGGTTAGAGCAGTCACCATGCGAGTGAAAGGTTCTGGGTTCAAATCCCTGCGAACGCTCAATACTTTTTCAAAAATTATTACTAATCACACCAATAGACAATTGTGTCAATAAACTAATGTTTATAGTATATTCACCAGGGAATTACCCATTAGCATACTAAGCAGAGCTGGGCAAGCTACTTAAAAAAAGTAGCTAAGCTACAACTACAGCTAATCTTTAAGAAAGTAGCTAAGCTATAGCTATAAGCTATATTTTGTAAAATATAGCTAAGCTACAGCTAAAAGCTTTCGTTAAAGTAGCTGTTAAATTTTAAAGCTACTTTTTTAAATTATTGTGAAATAATTAAATTTGCCATTGTCATATGATCAGTCTTTTGTTATAATGACTGTTAAATTACTATTATGTACATAAATATCAAAAATAGCAAATAACATCTGGCACCTACTGTGTATTTTTGCGTATTAGAGCCAGTTAGAACCGCCAACAAATAATTATTTTGTGTGGGTTTAGCTTGTACGCATGCGTACTTTGTTGACCTTCTGCTTAAAAAGTAGCTTTAAGCTATAAAAAGTAGCTTTAAGCTACAAAAAGTAGCTTTAAAAGTAGCTTCAGTTGTTATTTTTAAGCTAATAGAAAAAAAAGTAGCTAGCTACAAGCTACAGCTATATTTTTTCACAGTTAGCTAAACTACAGCTACAGCTAAGGTAAATGTAGCTTAGCTACTAGCTTAGCTAGCTACTGCCCAGCTCTGATACTACGGTTGTTGACTTGTAACGAATTGATGCAACCCATGTCACTTTACATTTCTTCAACTAAAGATTGCACGAAAAAACATGAGTACTCGCCGAGTGTTTGTAGCTCAATTGGTTAGAGCAGTCACCATGCGAGTGAAAGGTTCTGGGTTCAAATCCCGGCGAATGCTCATTGCTTTTTCAAAAATTATTACTAATATATACCAACAGACAATTGTGTCAATAAACTAATTCTAAAACAAAGTTCTTTCACTCTAACGCTTTTTCGTAATTTGTTCTTATAAAACATAAATACATAAAATCACGCTATATCCTATCAAATAGGGTGGTAGCACAAACCCTACAGCCATTTACAGAACATTCACTCATCAGATTTATCAAATAATCTATCCTCGTCAAATATTGTCATCTTAACACACCATCTTCACTTCAACCACATTCATAGTTCTCTACATATAAACTCATTTATTCCTTATATTCAAAATCATTTATTACCTAACAATTCTTTAATCATATCCATCCACTTACTCACCATTTGAAGATAATAAAAGAAGGGAGAATCAACCTGCATTTGTTTTTGAAAGTAAGTTCTACCCATTTGCAGTTAGACACATTTTGTCTTTGACACGCTATAGTAAGAACAAAAAAGCAAACCAAAGAGATAAGAAAGAGGAGGAGTGACGACTTGTGCTTGTTTTTAAAGTGAATTCCACACAATTGCTGTTAGACTTTCTATTTTAAGATCAGAAAACGAATCCAAAGATAAGAAAGGAAGGGAACGTCATACTATGTTTGTTTTTGAAAATTAGTTTTACACAATTGCTGTTAAACATTCTATTTTAAGATCAGAAAACGAATCCAACGGTAAGAAAGGAAGGGAACGTCGTACTATGCTTGTTTTTGAAAATTAGTTTTACACAATTGCTGTTAAACATTCTATGAAAGAGTTGCAAATTAATCAAAAATATAATAAAAAAAGGAAGTATCGTTCTGCGTTTGCTATTGCATTCATAAGAATGTTTGAAAATTTATTTTAGTTAGCTTTGAAATACTGACAAATGATTAAATGTCAAAAATATTGTTCAAAATACAGAGAGTATGTTAAAAAAAAATGAAACGTTAAAACAAATAGTATATTACGTACCATGAACTGTAAGTGACAGTTTTTAGGTGAAGAATATATCGACACTACGGATCTCGATTTCCCAAATATTCACGATCTAAAAAATCATTTACAATTAAAGGTTATTAAGCTACTTTTTACAATACTTGCACACATAAAAATAGATTTCAAAATTAACAGCTGTCAAAATAAACAGGACCTTGATCTATAATATTTACTTACTGTCCACGATCGATGGTAAGTAAATATTATAGTCCTGATATAACCATGGAAACAACTGTGCAATAATAGGTAACTTACAGTGCAGGTATTGTAAAAAAATCTTGATTTATTATGTAATATACTATTATCTACAACCGTGTGGTGGGGTGGCTAGCTCAGTGGTATCAAGACGGCCTGTGGATCCTGAGAACCCTGGTTCAATTCCCACAGGCGACAAACAATTTTCATAATTTCAAAACTACCCACCACTAACATCTTTGGGGGCCGTGATTTGACGACTGGTAACTGCAAAATATATCACTTATCGAGATCTGCGTGATGATATGTTTATTTATTTATTTTATTTTATACCATGAACTGTAAGTGACAGCTTTTAGGTCAAGAATGTAGTTTGAGAAATTGAAGCATGAAGAGTCGAGATTTCCTAAACATTCGCGATATAAAAAAAAATCACTTACAGTTCGAGATTAGTAAGCTATTTTTTACAATACATGCACAAATAGAAGGAAAAGAAAAATATGTTTCAAAATTGACAACTGTCAAATTGTTGTCAAAATAAACAGGACCTTGATATGTCATATTTACTTACTGTTCACGGTGGACAGTAAGTCAATATTAAAGGCCTGATATAACCATGGAAACCACTGTGCATTAAAAGTTGCACCTACTGTGTTTAAATTCTGTCATTAATAGGTAACTTACAGTACAAGTTTTGTAAAAAAGTTGATTTTAAAATTTTAGATCGCAATAGTGGCAAACAAAAAATTGTATACTAAATTATAACTATTATAAACAACATATTTCTTCAAGTTCCCAAAATCAGATTATATTTTTATTTATAGTAACAAAAGGTCAAATTAAAGTTTGAATAAAGGAAATACAATCCACAACCAGACGTAACAAGCATATAAATCGCGGTGAAAGATTTCCAAGAAACAGTATTGATGTCACTATCAAAAAATTTGCATACCAAATATCTAGAAATTCGTCATCATTAATCGTCGTTCGTCGCTCGAGCGAACAAAAACAAAAAGGGGAGATAAAACAAATTTGCGATCAGAAGTGCTGACCAATATATCCGTAGCCCGTTCGGCGATGTGATAGCCAGTTCGCAGCAGCTCAAATATATTTCCGACATTTAAACTGAGTCGAATCAATATTCTCACACCAGTCACCAGCGGATTACACCGGATTACTTTCAATCGCTACGAATGATCAAGCACATGTGAGACAAATTAAACAAATCCGATGAATTATTTTACTCTCATTTCCAATGTGGATTCTGTTGGTTTTCCATTTACACTCTTTGCTTTCGTAAATAAACATATTGTTTGGTATTTGATATCTTTCAAATATATTATTTTCAATACCTGTACCGTAAGTTATCCATTAATAGCTGTATTCCATTTGCCACTTAGTTCACTCAAATCAGTTCAAATAGATTAGACAACATGAATAATGAACTATATTAAGCAAACTGATGCACATATTGGGGTGAATTACTTCATAGTAAATTAGAGTCAGTAATTCTGGTACTAGAAATTAAGTCAATGAAGTAAATAAAATAAATATATCATAACGCCTTCTACCCATTACTGAGTGTGGCACTCTGCCGAAACAGATCTCGGTAAGTGATATATTTTGCGCGTAAAGTGCGGTTACCAGTCGTCAAATCACGGCCTCCAAAGTGGTGGAGGAGCCACAGTGGTAGAAATTATGAAAATTGTTTATCGCCTGTGGGAATCGAACCAGGGTTCTCAGGATCCATAGGCCGACTTCATACCACTGTGCTACCCACCCCATAATGAAGTAATCCAGCAAAATAAATAAGTGATCTGGTTCAGTAAATGTAACTTAAATCTGATCTAAAAGGCACATGGAATACGCCTAATGATGAAATATAAACACAGTAAGTGAAACTTTTATTGCACAGTTGGTTTCCATAATTACATCAGGACTATAATATTTAATTACCATCTACCGTGAACAGTAAGTAAATATTATAGATCAATGTCATGTTTATTTTGACAATAATTTGACAGCTGTTAATTTTGAAACCTATTTTTCTTTTCCTTCCAGGTATTGTAAAAAGTGGCTTACTAACCTCGAACTGTAAGTGATTTTTTAGGTGAAGAATGTTCAGGAATTCTGGACCCTTTGGTCCTCAATTTCCCAAACAATCTTCTTGACCTTAAAACTGTTACTTACAGTTCATTGTACATAATATACTATTTACGAGTAGTTACTTTATTGCAAAAATAGTATTTCAAAGTTACGAGTATTTTAATTCCAACAGACAACAAACAATTTTCTACACATTAAAATTACCTCTGTGGCTCCCTCTTCACTAACATCTTTGGGGACCGTGATTTGACGACTGGTAACCGCACTTCACGCGCAAAATATATCACTTACTTTGATTTTTTTTCAGTCTTAAAATTATTTTGAGTGTTAACTTAGATGCAGAATTTAATTTCAAACAATATTTATTTGAAGTATTTGACCTATTAAAAATTACACGCCTATGCCAGTTTTTTATTTAGTACCCGTTAAAATGAATGTATTATTTAATGACCGTAAAAAAACAATATATATTGTATTGGTCCGGCAGTACGGTAGGGTGGGTAGCGTTACGGAATTCGAATCTGGAGATCCCGAGTTCGAATCCCACTCAAGCTAGAAATTATAAGAACAATCAGTCTGCGGTGCGGTTAGTGCGGACCCTGTATTGTAATTGGGATTCAATTCCTGTTGTGCAGAGTATCATAAATAAGTAAATAAATAAATTATGCAACAAATTTATAATTATAGCTATTATTACACGAGTATGAAGTTTACGATTCTTGTCGACAAGTGTCGTAATTCAATAGTACGAGGGTCGTTCAATAAGTCCTTAGAAAAAAGTAGAAAAAACACTTTTTTTGGGTAGATTTTTTTTATTTTTCTACATAATGTCCTTTTAGCTCTATACACTTCTCTAATCGTTTTCCCAAATTTTTTAAGCCGTCCAAAAAGTAGGATTTCGGTTGCTCCTCAAAATATGCCTCCGTTTGGGCGATGACCTCCTCATTGGTCGTAAACCTTCGTCCGCCAAGCCATTTCTTTAAGTTTGGAAATAAGAAAAAGTCACTGGGAGCCAAATCTGGTGAATACGGTGGATGTTGCAATAATTGGAACTTTAATTCCGTAATTTTGGCCATCGCAACTGCGCAGGTGTGCACACGTGCATTGTCTTGATGAAAAAGGACCTTTTTGCGTTTCAAATGAGGACGTTTTTCTTCGCTCAGCCGGTCCAATAACGACGCATAATACGCTCCTGTTATCGTTTTTCCCTTTTCCAAATAGTCGATGAAGATGATTCCGCGTGCATCCCAAAAGACCGTTGCCATAACCTTGCCAGCCGATTTCGCCGTCTTCGCCTTCTTCGGAGCCCGTTCGCCTTCAAAAATCCACTGTTTTGACTGTTCTTTTGTCTCTGGAGTGTAGTAATGTATCCAAGTCTCATCCACAGTTATGTATCGACGCAGAAAATCTTCAGGATTACGACGGAAAAGCGCCAAAACAGCCTCAGAGTCCACCACACGATTGCGTTTATTCTCCACTGTGAGCAAACGCGGCACCCATATTGCCGAGATTCTTTTCACACCTAATTTTTCGTGCAAAATTAAAGCGACTGTGCCTTGTGATATGCCTGTAGCCTCAACTATTTCGCGCACTTTGATTCGTCGGTCACTTAAAACCATATCGTGGATTTGGTCAATCATTTCGGGGGTAGACACTTCTACAGGGCGTCCGGAACGATGTTCATCTTTTGTGGATGTATGGCCACGTTTAAACTCATTCATCCAATTGTAAACAGTTGCAAACACAGGAGCAGATGTGCCATGAACTTCATCCAACTCTGCTTTAATTTCTTTTGGCGTTTAGCCTTTTAAATACAAATGTTTAATCACCGCTCGAAACTCACTTTTATCCATTATTATAAACTATCAAAAGTTTTTTACTACAATTGACAACAACAATGAAACTACGTGACGGCTAAAGCTAAAACTCTAACAGTTGACTAGTTAGGAGTGCTGCTTACTGGAAAAAATTCATTTTCGATACTAAGAGCACCATCTCTTGGATTTTCTAAGGACTTATTGAACGACCCTCGTATATTACGTAGAATGAACTGTAAGTGATAGTTTTTAGGTCAAGAATGTAATTTGGAAAATCGAGGTCCATAGCGTGGAGATTTTCCTAAACATTCGCGACTTAAAAAATCACTTACAGTTCGAGCTTAGTAAGCTGTTTATACAATACCTGCGCAAAAGGAAGGAAAAAAAGTAGGTCTCAAAATTAACAGCTATCAAATAGTTGTCAAAATAAACAGGACCTTGATCTATAATATTTATTTATTGTCCACGGTGGATGGTAAGTAAATATTAAATTCTTGATGTAACCATGGACATCAACTGTGCAATAAAAGTTCCACTTACCGTGTTTAAATTTTGTCATTAATGTGTAACTTACAATATAGTTATTTATGTGTTAATTAAGAGCACAATCAAAAGATTATAGCACTGAGAGTATGTTCTAAGCTCGATGCGTAGCGGAGAGCTTTAAATTTCTCAAGTGGTATAACTTTGATTATGCCCCGTAGTACATACAACGTTTTATTTTATTTTGGTGTTCAAAATTGAAGGATTCAATCAGTAGGTTTTTAAGTAACTTTTTTTAGAAATATTTTGTGATCGTCTGAAAAATAGTGTACATAACTCGCTCGACAGTGTGATAACTGTGCTCGTGTATTTAAATCAATCGGCGCTACACGCTTCGTTTTTCAATAGACCACAGAAGTGGGCGGTCCATATTAGGGCGGTAAATTTGAATGCGAGTCGAATGGTATATGCAGTTACCATTGACCTATCGCGTTTTTATTTTATAAGTACCGAAATTGAAATTTTTAAGGGAAACGACCAATGATGCAACAAATTACTGTTTTAATGTTACCAATATAAATGGTTATTGTTTTGAAATGTCATGTAATAGATTTTTTATGTCTATTTTAAATTTGAAAAGAAACGTATGTCGTAGTAAACTTCATATCTCTCCAATCATAACGTCACAATTTTGAATTTTGAATTTGTTGCACTTGTATATTTCGTTGTGATTAGAGCCAGGTGCAAAACACCACCTCATTTTAATTTATTGCACAAAAAAGCGCAAAACAAAACATGTCAACAAAAATGAGGCTAAAAATCAAATGTTTGTTTCATTACAAGTGTGTTACGCCATACGTTGCCTTACAATAGAAAGAGATAGAACGCTTAAGTCACGCCTCCTGTTGACGTTTACTTCTGTGGTCTATTTGTACACTTGCACGTTATCTTACACTTTCGATGCTTGTTATGTAATATTGGCTGGGTGCGCGACGGCAACGACATCTGACGGCCACATTAAATCATGCTCTATAACCGTTGATTCATACAAGATTTTGTCTAATTTTTGATAAAAACAAGATTTAAAACAATGAAAATGTTTATAATTTCAGTTTTTAACAATTGAAAATATCACAACATGTATGATTTAAGTTTATATATAAAGTGATATTGTAAAAGCCGCACAAAATGCTGAAGAAATCTAAGAATTGTGTTTATTAAAATGATACACTTTTCTTATTTTTGTATTTCTTATTTCGCAACTGGTTAATAATTTTTTATATGATTATGAATGAATGACGAATAATAATAATAAATAATTGAGACGTTTGAATTTTTGCAGTACTCTTTCATTGTCTCATTGTTTCAAGGTTCTCAACCATAGCAGAAATAAATACCTCTCATATGGAAAACAAAGTAAATGTTTTAAATAATATTTATTACTTTGTGGATTAAATAGTATATTTTTTGAATGATTTTTAAAAAATAGATCTTGGGCAGTTACTTGACGAAGCCAACCTCAAGAAAACTTGAAAACAAAGTGTAATATTTTTGCTTTGATGTTCTTTTATCAATAAAATGTCTCCTAAATTATTTCTAAAAATAATATTTTTTTTCAAAATGTCTCCCAAATCATCTCTAAGACAGTTAATATTCAACAAAATGTCTCTCAAATCGTCTTTAAGACCGTCATTTACTAAGAAAATGTCTCTCAAATCACCTCTAACGCAGTTATTTTCCTAAAATGTTTCCCAAATTCTATTTAAAATAGTTATTTTTCCAAAATATCTCTCAAATCGTCTCAAAGACAGTAATTTTTCTAAAATGTCACTAAATTTTCCATAAAATAGTAATTTTTCCAAAATTTCTCCCGTATCGTCTCTAAGACAGTTAATTTCCAACAAAACGTGTATCAATTGACACTTACATAAAGGTCAAACATTTGATTAATTTTGTTTCAATTCGATGTTTTTAGGCAATTTTCGTAAAATGTAAAATTAATTTTGTTTAATGGTTTAGATGAAGAATTTTATGGCCTAAAACTTTTATTTGAAGCATTTTTGCTTAAAATATTTAATGAAGCAGAAAATTAGCAAATTATGATTTTACATGTTAAAATCCTATGTTCGACAGTCGCGGTCACAACAACGTGAGAATGATTTTATGCTTATTTTGTCCACCGCGATCGCTGCAGTCGATTCGGCTGTCCCCACCATGACTCTGCACCTAGCGAATACTATAATACAATTTTTAATCTCGCACTATTTATTTATAATATGAATTTTTTTCTAATATATTACGGTAAATATTAATTCATATGTTTATATTATGAAATATGTAAAGGGTTACAAATTTTAATTTATTATTATTAATTTATAATAGTCAAGTAAAATTAGGGTATTATTATAAAAACAAACTCATATATGGTACTACTGATTATAAAGTTATTTGCAAACAAAGTTATATGGGCTATTTCCCTTTCCCCACTTTAGGATGTGTTGGCTTCACAACAAATGTACTTAACGTCATCTCTTCGTAGTTAAAACTCTGTTTTCATATTAGTAACTACAGCAAAAAAAATATCAAGATAATGCACTCAAATGAATCTAACACAAACCTCATTTTCATTAAAAAAACCATCATAAAAAAGTATAATAGAACAAATAATTACTCAGCAGACATAAAAATCGAGCATCGAAACTCCAATCACGCCGAGTGTAAAATTCCAATAAACCTACACGAAATGCAAACACAACACAACTTTTTGGCTGGTAACAAAAAACCATCAATTATTTTTAACGATGGGAATAAATGTGCATCGATGCAAGACTAGCGCGGCGTGAAGGCGGTGTGGCGGCGGCGGCGGCGGCGGCGACTCGCGAATACGTGGTCGTGGTGCATTGTGCAAGTCATTAGTTGTGCTGGGTGAGAGGAGAGGAGAGAACGGGAGAGAGTTGTCTAATATCGGGCATCGCGGTCAGACGGTCACTCACTCCGCCGAAACAATAACTATATAAATTACAGGTATCGCGAATAGTGCAACAGAACAAGAGATGCAAAGGTGAATCGCGAATCGTGGTTTGAGAGAACTTGGTTGGCTATGACATTGGGATTTGGAGGATTAACTGGTACTCCATTTTTATTTCATAACAATAGACGACACTAAATTCACGACACTTCATTGGTTCAAAATTTTAACTGTGGTTTTAATAATCAAATACAGAATACGCCCAAATTTTAATTTTAAATTAATAAATATATTTTTCCTACAACTGTGCGATTTTTTTGTTATTACGTATCTATTATTGCCTTGGTTACGGGTGGAAAAGAGACAAATGCAGACCAAGTGCGTTTCTGTAAGCAAAGAAACACTAATGCGGAAAGTAATTTGTGTTCTACGCAACTGTCAAAAGAAAGTTTAATTGAGAGCGATTTAAATATCGCGCCGAGCGCGGAATTTCAAATTTAGCCACATACGCTTATAGAAGAAGAAGATGCTGTGAGCCAGCGCTAGTAAATATGCAGTAGTATATTTTGACGTTTATAAACATAACCTTAAAATGCAGTATATTTAATCTGTACACAATTAATAAAAAGAACCGAATAAAGTAAAATATATCGATAAATGGTTTTATTTAAAGAGTAAGTGAAGTACATAATATTGATTGTTTGTGTATATTATTAACACAGTTATTACAGTTGCTTATATTGACATAATGGGAAGTGGAAACTTTTATACTGTCTAAAGAAACATTGATTTCTTCCGTACCTGTTCATATTATTAACAGTAAAATATTGACAACAATTTCGGAGGTTTTAGAAGTACCAGCAGCAGGTTGATTGTCATTGTAGAAAATATATTCAACATAGCATGATCTGGGGCTTCAATTATCTTTAGAAGTGTTTATTATAAAGAAGGATCACTCAGTGTAGTATTCCAATCCAAACAATTTTGAAAAAATTATCTTGAAATTAGTGAAATATTTTTAAATAACGTAGAACAATGTACAAGCAATCAACAAACAAACCATAGCAACGCCGTAAAACATCGTTCTCGTGTAATATAATTAAAATTTTATAAATTCTGATAATATTTGAGTGATTTTCTAAATCTCACAGTTGTAGGAAAAATGTTGTTTATAACACGTGCCGAAAAAAGTTAAGTGTTCGTTCAAATTAAATTCTGCACTTGCACGTAACAAGCCTTTTTTGGCACTTATAAAAATAACTATTATCACGTCTTTTCGCCAATACTAGGTGTGGAACTGTGCCACAGCAGATCTCGGTAAATGGTATATTTTTGTGCGTAAAATTGCCGTCACATTACGGCCCCCAAAATAACTATTAAATAACACCTTTATAACCGAAAATCAGACAGATACGGTTTCCATACGTAAAGAAAACAATTTTTTGACAAAAAGTATTATTTTCTACATGATAAAAAAAATGATAAGTTTTCTGTAAAATAATAGACAGTATCACCGTGAAAAGTGCATTATTTCGATTGCCGTTAACTTCAAACAACTTCCTTTCTTCTTTACGACTTCCTCTACTAACAACTCACAAATATAACGTCAGCATCGCGCAATAATGACATCAGAAAAAAAAAATAGTACATAAAAAGTTGACACTCGAATCTAGTCAGTGTCACTAGTAATATCCTGAGCACTGAACAAAAATTGTATTGCAGCAGCAGCGAGTCGTTTAAACTTTGTATGTGAAATATTTGAAGCCGAATGAACATTTTGGTGTAGGTTTTCGACTGGATTCAAGGTCAACGGAAAGTGTTTTGTTTTTTACTTGTTTTTTTCGTTTGTTTTACGGCTGGTTGCATAGACATTAATTTAATTTGACATCTGTGAGAATTCCATCGGTATTGCATCGATTGCATTTTTGCATCTTTTGCACGTTTACATATTTAATTTATTTATATTATTTCATTGTTGCTGTTAAAGTACTAATGAGATACATCAACAAAACTTAAATTTAAGCTTGTTAAATTAAAGGTACATTTAACATTGCAATTAAATAATGGGCCTTTCAAGACTTTTTTGAATTTTTTTATATATTAATCTACGTAATAAAATTATTATATCCAAAAATTTTTATTTTTTTTTAAACTTGTATTAAGCATGATAAAAATATTTAAACTTTCGAAACAAACGAATATGACGTAGTTGCATCTTAGCTTAAAGAGAGACAGATAAGACAGATAAATAACACGTAACTTCACGTAACGTGTGTCGTTGTGAGTAGAATCCTCAGACAGAACATAACTAGACGGATAACAACGGCGTTTGTTGCAAAGCAGAAAGGGATAGAATAACTGGTTAGTGAGGCGAATGCGCGGCAAGGAGCAACTTGCATAACATCAAAGTGTACTCGCTCCTTGCCGCGCACCCGGCGGACCCAAAAGTTATTCCATCCCTTTCTGCTCCACAACACTGTATTGACTTGAATACGGCATAATTCGTCTAGTATTATACGTCATTGGTAGAATCGTAGAATGCTGAATGCTTATTTCTTCTTCGTCTTCTTCTCAGTAAAATTGAGCCCCGACAAACGTTTCAGACAAAGTTCTGTGATTGGTTTAATGCAACTACGTAATTCCAATATGGCAGTGCGAAATACAAATGAGCGATTTGAATGATTCAACTTTAACTTTCATATTTCAGCAATAAAGATATCATTTATGGTATGATTTTATATTGTATTAAATATGATGTACGGTCAAGAATTTATTTTAATAAATATATATTAAAAAGCTCTACCACTTGAATCCCCCATTGATTCGATACAATTTAAATTTAAATTTTGATTGTGAAACCGACCTTGCCAATTTTACATGAATATAAACATGTGGCAATAACAAAAAATAAATTACATTCAGCATTGAACTTGACTTGATTTGACTGATGAGTTGACGATTTTGTCGAACTGTGAACGAATAGAATTGCAGTCAATAATCAAGTGCAGCAACTTTTGTAAACATAATATTTATATTAGTTTTTTTTTTATATAAAAACTTGTAAACCAGTAAATTAATTATCATTTCAGAGACAAAAAATTGGTCTAGACTGCAAAAATATTCCCGTATTTTTATTTCCTGTTGTCTAACAAAGATTAGGTTGAAAAAAGATTCGCCATAGATATTGAATTTCTAGTTTTTTAGCAATGACTATAATATACTGCAATAATGAATTTTGCAGATCTAAAATATACCGTAATAGTATATTATATAATAAGTCAGGCAAGTGATATTTTACTTGACGAAGCGGTTGTTTGAAATACGAGGCCGCAGGACGAGTATTTTAATCCGCTGAGTCAAGTAAAAACACTTTCTTGACTTATGTATCATTTATGTATCAGGCTTATCAATTTCAAGTAGTTTTTTTTATTGCCAACTGTAACAATTCCTTTTGATCACTCTGTATTTATTATTATTATATTTTTTTTTAATTCACAAATATAAGTCCTCTTTATTTGAAGTGTATATCTTTAGTGCCATTGGCCGACACAATAGTCATTTATCTGATATGATAATTAATAAATTTACTATTGTAATGTTTATAATTATAATTTAATTATTAATATATAAAAAATAACTACCAAAGCAGTGCTACTAAAAATGTATACCTACCTCAAGTAAAAGACATATATATTTGCGAAAAATATTTTTATTGTAAAACATAAACATATCATCACGCCTTCTACCCATTACTGAGTGTGGCACTCTGCCGAAGCAGTTCTCGGTAAGTGATATATTTTGCGCGTGAAGTGCGGTTACCAGTCGTCAAATCACGGCCCCCAAAGATATTAGTGGTGGAGGAGCCACAGGGGTAGTTTTTTAAATTATGAAAATTGTTTGTCGCCTGTGGGAATAGAACCAGGTTTCTCAGGATCCACAGGCCGACTTCATACCACTGAACTAGCCACCCCATAATGTATTATGTATTCTATTTTTTCTGAAACCGTTTAATTTAATTAATATTTCATCATAAATAATTCAAAATGTTTAAATTTGTTTATATGAATTGTATTGACAACAGACTACGTATCCAAGATTACAACAAAAATAACAGTCAGGTAAAATCTAAAATTTGAATTTTGTTCTTTGTTATAAAAAACACCAACCTATATTTTGGACAAATCGCAGTTTTTTAAATCTAACAGAATTATTAAATTACCTCAATAGAAAAAATAGGATAAAGAACACGTATCATAAGGCCTGTTATCGCACTCGTCCTTTGTTAAACTTGGACTCGTGCGTTAACTGATTGCCTTATGAAACTAGTTCTTTAATATAGTACAGGGTGATCAAAAGGAATTCTTATAGTTGGCAATACAATTTCAGAGATCTTTTTATTCCGCAGTTGGCACAACGTCAGATAAAGGCGGAAATGCTATTTGACATTTCTAATAAATACAAATAGGTTATACCAGGAGTCTGACAGCTAATAGAATTTTGACTTTTTAAGTAATAGAAATACTTTAGAAATAAATGTAATAATAGCTGTACTAAAATTTAAATTTTAAATGTCACTGTCAAAAACAGGAAATGAATTTATGTATCAGGCTTACCAATTTCAAGTAGTTTTTTTTATTGCCAACTGTAACAATTCCTTTTGATCACTCTGTAGTTTATACTGCAGGATGATCAAAAGGAGTTGGCAATATAATTCCAGAGATCTTTTTATTCCACAGTTGGCACAACGTCAGATAAAGGCGGAAATGCTATTTGACATTTCTAATAAATACAACTAAAGGGTTTTGACTTTTTAAGTAATAGAAATCTTCCAAACAAACAATTACATTGTTAAAGGTACGCCAAGATTGCGCAGATTCCTTCCCCAAAAATTGTAATTTCTATATATTACAGATTTAAAAAAAAGAGTGATATCTAATTAAGCCAAGAAAAATATTACCATATATTACCATTTTAAGTAACATTTTAAACACTGGGGTCGCCAAGGTTTTTTTTAGTTAATTTTTTTTTATTTGACCCGATATTTTTAAAACTCGTCGATAAGGTTTTTTAAATTCGAATATTTTTCTTGGCTTAATTACGAATTTTAAATCTGTAATATATAGAAATTACAATTTTTGGGGAAGGAATCTTTTTTTATTGCCAACTGTAACAATTCCTTTTGATCACTCTGTATTATTTATTTATATTAAGGAACTATGATGCAACTGAGCATTATTGTAAAAGAAGCTAACAATTGCAAAGCTATCGCAGGCAGTAATAGATCAAAGATCATCATGATATGATAATATTCTCGTACATATTAAACAAAATGAAATTGTAGTTAACTAATAACACATCTTGCTAAGAACATGCCATCAATCAGGCAGTTTCCAAGAAGTCTGCATCTGCAGTGAGTGAGTGCACTCAGATTCGCGCTCGCTGGTTCTTGCACAGTTCTTTGTTCATTTTCGGGGCAGTAGAGCCCGGTCCAGCTCAAGGTCACGACATCCTAGTGCAACAACAGCACAAGCACAGCCAACTAACAAACTTGGCTCGCTAGACGAGCGCAGAGCGCAGCGCAACGAAGCAAACGTGTCTGTGATTCATTCGTTTTCAATCGGAACCTGCTCAATGGAATTTCATTTCGGCTTTTTTTTCTCGCCGGCTGGACCAGTCATGGCCAACTGTCAGATGTGATGAGGTGGATGGACAGTGTTTTGGTAATGAGATGAGATTACGCGGGATATGCATCGTTCACGTCGTGTGCTTTTACATTTTCTTATTATATTACCTACTTCACTAGGATTAGTTTTTCATTCACTTATTTAAAAATTCTCTGCACAACATAGACTTAACCTCATTTACAGTACAGTGGATTTATAACTTATATTGGAATCCGAAATACTCAGACACAATTATATTTTCAGTTTAACTCTCAAATGTGATCAGCGCGGTATACGTACGAGGGCAGGGTGAAAAATCCCTGAAAAGTTAAACAAGAAATGATTTATTTGGTCAAAACATATTTTATTTCTCAACATAATCTCCTTGTAGCTCGATACACTTCGTCCAACGTTTTTCTAATTTTTCGATCCCTTCCAAATAATACGATTTTGGCAATCCTTCAAAATAGGCGTTTGTCTACGCAAGAAATAATGTTTAATCAAGAGGCGAAATTCACTTTTTTCCATGTTTTAAAAAATCTTCAAGGTTGCTTACTTTCGATGGGTGTCAAAACAGAACTGAATGACATATCGGTCTGAAAATTTTAATGCGTTCTAGTTAAAGATGGTACATCACAAATGTCACATAAGATTTGCGATTGTGGCGCTATCTGTTTTATTTTTCAGGGACTTTTCACCCTGCTCTCGTATAATGTAAAATTGTATCATTTTTCTTCCTTTTGATGATATATTTATTTGTCTTATCATTAACAAATCTACGCACAGTAAATTAACGCGAAAAAAATAGGTAGGTACTTGTGTCTAAATTTTCACATTCCTGTAAAAGTAGGAGTAATTATTTTCCCAAGTTCGCGCAGATTCCGTCTTCAAGGCGCCACTATCGTTGCACGCCTAAAAACATGAACTCGGTGCATTGAAAAACGTACCACGTGTCACTCAAATCCACACAAAAACTTCGAAACAAAAAAAGAAAGCCTCGAGAAAAAAAGATTGGTTCCGCACTAGTCTTAAAATGAATTCATGCCACGGTTTGAATTTCAATCGCGAAATCGCACCAGCCTTGGAAAACAATGGTTATTAAGACGTTTTTGTTTCTTGTATTCTTCGCTCGGCAAGTCCATCTCTTATCGGCGGGATAATACCAATATTAAAATATGTCTATTACACATTTTATTTTATTCTTTACTTTCGGTTAGATTACGATAGTAAATTGAAAAACATAGTAGGTATATGACGTACCATGAACAGTGATAGTTGTCAGTTTTTAGATCAAAAATGTAGTTTGGGAAATCTCGGCCCAAAGGGCCGAGATTTCCTAATCATTCGCGACCTAATATAATCACTTACAGTTCGAGGTTAGTAAGCTATATTTTACAATACTTGCACAAAAAGAAGGAAAAGAAAAACAGGTTTCAAAATTGAGAGCTGTTAAATTATTGTCAAAATAAACAGGACCTTGATCTGTTATATTTACTTATTGTCCACGGTGGATAGTAAGTAAATATTATAGTCCTGATGTAACCATGGAAACCACTGTGCAATAAAAGTTCCTCTTACTGAGTTTAAATTTTGTCATTAATAGGTAACTCACAGTACAAATATTTTAAAATAGTATATTACGTACCATGAACTTTTTTTAGGTCAAGAATGTAGTTTGGGAAATCGAGACCCAAAGGGGCGAGATTTTCTAAATATTCGCGACATAAAAATATCACTTACAGTTCAAGGTTTATAAGCTATTTTTTACAATACTTGCACAAATAGAAGGAAAAGGAAAATAGGTTTCAAAGTTGAGAGCTGTCAAATTCTTGTCAAAATAAACAGGATCTTGATGTGTAATATTTACTTACTGTCCACGATGGATAGTAAGTAAATATTATAGTCCTGATATAACCATGGAAACCACTGTGCAATAAAGCACGAGGTTTGCCGAGTGCGGAAATCTGCACGGCCACGTAACCTTTTTCGGCACGTGTTATAAACAACATTCTTCCTACAACTGTGCGATTTAGAATATCACTAAAATATTATCAAAATTTATAAAATTTTAATGATATTACACGAGAACGATGTTTTACAGGTGTGACGGTGGCGCCATCGGTTGTCGAGTGGCGAAACTGACGTTCAAAAAAATATAAAAATTGAATAAAATAGGTGTTTTATTCCTATTCTGATTTGAATATCATGAATTATTAACAGGTTGTTGGTCTATTGAATTTTCAAATACCATACCACCGTGTGGTGTTGCCATTATAAATTAGGATTCTTAATTTTTCGTTAAAAACAAGGCTTTACATGGCTATATATCCATTACTAAACGATAACAAAACTTGCTCCTTCTGATACAATATACATGGATAGTTCTAGAACATCATACTAGTTTTTCAAATGAAACTGCAAAATTTTAGAGGTACACAAACCAAATATGTGCGATTCTGAGTGATGATCGCCATAAACCCCGTGTATAAGAACTCAACTTTACAAACGAATATATTTGTTCACAGACGATGAATGTGTCTCATATATTAACAGGATGCGTATGACTATCCAATGTTTACGTGCAACAAATTTCATTCAAATCTGCAAAAAAAAATTTTCACGCTAGTACTACCTTAAGTAGTTATATGTAATTATCTGTGATACGAAGAGTAAAACAAACAAGAATTGAAACCAATACTTGGAAGCATAAAGATAAAATATCGTATAGTGTGAGAAAGTAGAGTGATTCCCGAGTAGATAAATCAGCACGTTATCTGTCGGCAATAGTTCGAATTTCACGTACGTAACAAAATATCTTTCCATTGCATTGTGATTTTGAAATTTGATCTTTGATGTTCGATGCTCTTTTTGTTCAATAGGGCTTTTAAATTTTTTCATGACGCTGGCAAGGGGGAATTTTAATGCTTTTAAAATGATTTTTGCAACAGGAAATACATATTTCATAAATATTAATGGTCCTGACACATTTTTTCGTTAACTGCACCACCTGTTGATATTATCACGTAATTTTGGATGAAAAATATGATTTTTACACGATATTTACACCTGGATATAAACGTTGGTAAGCTCTCCACAGATGCAATAAAATAGCAGATTTATTAGGTACAAATGAACCTTTTTTAATTAAACAATTTGGGTTAAATACCCTAAATAGCTTTACAAGTATTTTTACCTGTGAGCCAATCCAGTTCTTTTTTCTTTTTCATTCTTTGGATGCTGAGTTTGTTTCAAATTATTCACTATTTATACAAAATGTAGTGCTATCGCTTCACAAGAGAGAGTACGTGGCTTCATACCTAAAAGTAACTTGCGATTCTTAATTAGCAAGCAAGAACTTAAATAAATAAAATAAATATAAATATATCATCACGCCTTCTACCCATTGCTGGGTGTGGCACTCTACTAAAGCAGATCTCGGTAAGTGATATATTTTTGCGCGTGAAGTGCGGTTACCTGTCGTCAAATCACGGCCCCCAAACATGTTAGTGGTGGAGGAGCCACAGGGATAGCTTTTTCAAATTATGAAAATTTGTCGCCTGTGGGAATCGAACCAGGGACCTCAGCAAGAACTTGTGCGTAGTAATCTCATTGATTTCAACTTATATAAAAAATACGTTTGTTTCTGGTTGGTTCGGATTCCACTATAAGCTGTAAGGCCCCTGTGCGGTAATTGGGATCCCGGTTCAGAGTGCATAGTAATAAATAAATAAATAAATGATAGTAAATATAATTTTTAATTATTTGAAGTAAACTATTATCTCAACGGACTAATATTTGCTCGTTTGACAGAAAATTTTATTTGGAACTTTATTAAAAGATTGAAATAATTGCCTTTAAAATATTTTCGTCAAAATTAGATATATTAACAAACGAATTTACATTGTTGATTGCGAGTTCTATGGAAAAAGTTGACAAAAATATCCGATATCTGAATCTGATCCGGTCGGATTTCGGATCGGATCGGATCAGAACTCTGTCGGATCCTATTCAAATGTTGGATCCGAAAGTCGGATAAGTAAATATTACGCATGTTTACGAGTATATAATTATTATATGGGGTAGGTGGCTCAGTGGTATCGTGTCTGTCTGTGGATCCTGAGAACCCTGGTTCGATTCCCACTGTCGACTAACATTTTCAGCACATTATTGCTACTCCTATGGCTCCTCCACCACTAACATCTTTGGAGGCCGTAATTTGATGGCTGGTAACCGCATTTCACGTGGAAAATATGTCACTTACTGAGATCAGCTTCGGTGGAGTACCAAATCCAGTAATGGGTAGAAGGCGTGATGATATATTTATTTATTTATTTATTTAAAACTGCCCCTGTGGCTCCCCCACCAATTACATCTTTGAAGGCCGTGATATGGCGCTGGTAACCGTATTTCATACGTAACATATCATTTACAGATATCTGTTACAGTATAGTACCACACCCAGTAATGGATAAAAGACTTGATGATATATTTATTTATTTTATTTATTGCAAATAACTATATCATGACTCATTTTACCTATTACTGGGTACAGCACTGTGCCATTGCAGATAAGTGATATATTTTGCGCATAAAGTACGATGACCAGTCGTCAAATCGTGGCCCCCGAATATGTTAGTAGTGAGAGAACCACAGGGGTCATTTTAATATGAAATAAAGTTTGTTGGCTATGGGAATCAAACTCAGGTTCTTAAATCCATAGGCCGACGTGATTCCACTGAGCTTTCTACCCCATGAAATAAATAAATACATTTTAGGTATAGGTTTAAAAAGGTTGAGAAGCACTGCTATTTCGTATAGGTAAATTACTCTGTGCTAATGTTACAAACTATGAATATAAAAACTTCAGTTGGATTCTGTTTAATTTTCTAAAATAAATTTGCTCTTGTTGTTCCTCCCCTATTAACATTTTCGGAAGCTGTGATTTGACCACACTTTAAGCGCAAAAGTATACAGAGTGATCAGAAGTAAATGTTTCAATTCGCAATAAAAAAACCACTTGAAATTGGTAATACTGATACATAAATTTATTTTTTGTTGTTGACAGTGACATTTGAAAAATTAAATTAATTAAAAACGTTGTTTTCGTTACTCACATCTCTTTATTTCTTAACATTACTTATAGAACTATAATCTAAAGTATTTTTATTACTCAACCTATTACATGTCAAATAGTATTTCCACTTTTGCTTGACGTTGTGCCAACTGTGGAATAAAAAGATCCCCAAACTTGTATTGCCAACTGAAACATATACTTTTGATCACTCTGTATTACTTACCGGTATCTTCTGTAGCAGAGTACCACACATAGTAATGGTTAACATGACCTAATCATATACAGGCAGATGCATAAAGCGGATTAGCGCTAACTTCTTCTTCTTCTTCTTCTTTACTGGTGCTACAGCCCGAGTCGGGCCTGGGCCTACCGGGCACACCGAGCCGCAGTTTTTACGCTGCCGTACTGCCGGTTTTCTGAGTCGATGTTACTTACTTTTAAGGCATATGTATAAGTGACTAGCTTATAGCGTCCGAGTATGATTCATACAAGTAACTGTATTTTTTATTTTAACGACAAATCATACTTCGTCGACAGGCGGATTCGAACTGACGAACCTTGGTTCGGATGACGTCACAGTATGTTAAGAGATGTGCATTAACACGCTCGGCCATCGCGCCTCTGGATTAGCGCTAACACCATTTTTATTTCGTTTTTAACACTCTTTTCAATGTACGAAACAAGTATAATTTAACTTGAGTTAAAAAGAGAGATAATTAGCATCAAATTTAGTTCATTTCTTTAATCTGTTTTAATATTAAAAACGGTGTTAATGCTAATCTGTTTTATGAATCTGCCTGATAGCTGCTATATTTGTTTATTTGTATAAGTATCATAAAATGAGAAACGTATCTGTTGACATAAAGAATTAATAATAATTAGCGTAGATATTAATTAGCACCTGCAGATACAATTTATTGATTGTAGTGTATTAATATTTTATTTCACTATAAAACTGTCATATTTACTAGTATTAACTCAGTACTAAAACTTAATAAAACATCTGTTTCTAAATAAAATTTCGCTCGAAAGTCTCTTAGAACTCTGAAATAATTCGATGGCTAACTGTATCACTTGGACCCGTGAAAAATTCCGAAATTGTGTTCCATCTCCGTCTGTCGCTCACGTGTTGTATAGGTGCATCTTCGTTGTCATCATCATTGCATCCACCTTGCACTGCAGCCCCCGAACTCACCGTCATCTTGCTGAAGGTCAAATTATTGAGGGTAGAAAATACTACCCGTCTCGAGAAAGTTGAGTCAGATATTTATTTCTGGGAATTTTTTTCTTTTACATTGGAAACATTTGGTGCACTTTGAAGAGGATTTTGCCAATTTGAAATGAGATATGTTTTTAGATTTATTTTGGAACATACGTCTTTAAACGAAATAAATCTCATGCACTTCAAAAAGAATTTGAGAATATAATTGTAAATAAATAAAAATATATCATCACTCCTTTGACCCATTACTGGGTGTGGCATTCTGCAGTTCTCGATAGGTGATATATTTATGCGCGTGAAGTGCGGTTACCAGTCGCCAATTCACGACCTCCAAAAATGTTAGTTGAGGGAAAGCACAGGGGTAATTTTAATGTGGTGAAATTGGTATTATGTTTTGAATAAACTATTTTGAGTTGATAGACGAACAGTGTGTTGTGGCCTAATAACTATCGTGCTCGTTTCAGAAGCGGACGTTTGTTACATACATTTTAATAATGAAAAATACTGCTGCGTCCGAACAATGTTATGCAGTAAAATATATTTATGGGGTAGGTAATTTTAGGTCTGGTTACATAAAACATTGTCAGCAAATCACGTTGTTGACTACTCGAAAAAGTTAAATTAGAATAAAAAAACGAACCTAAGAAATATCAAAATTTTTGACAGTTCTATATTTTAAAACATTATCATGGCTAGCTCAGTGGTATGAAGTCGGCCTGTGGATCCTAAGAACCCTGGTTCGATTCCCACAGGCGACAAACAATTTTTATAATTTCAAAAACTATCCCTGTTGCTCCTCCACCACTAACATCTTTGGAGGCCGTGATTTGACGACTAGTAATCGCACTTCACGCGTAAAATATATCACTTACCGAGATCTGCTTCGGCAGAGTGCCACACCCAGTAATGGGTAGAAGGCGTGATGATATATTTATTTTATTACTTATCATTTCTATAGTATGCATTAAACTAATAATTATTTATTACAAAATATGTTTTACCATTGTTATTGAACTAACAATAAGCATTTTAATGGTGATACTAATTAACTATAATAGAAAAATAAGAAAATATGTAATATGTGGTGTCTGCCATCTTGGCCATTATTAACTTTTAAAATGCTGTTATCTAACAAAATCGTTAACATCGCTTTATTCAACAGGGACTTAATGTGGTAAAAGTTGTATACCGGCTGTGGAAATCAAACCCAGGTTCTTAAAACCCAAGTCCGTCGCGATCCCATTGAATAAATAAACAATAAAATAAATATATCATTATGCTTTCTATCCATTGCTAAGTGTGGCACTGTTTTGTAATGCCTGTTTTACACTGAGCAAGCGCAACGTGCAATTGCAACTTACAAGTTTTACGTTCAACTAGTTGCATCAAAATGTTGCAGAGATATTTTTTTCACTTTACATTCAGCAACTTGCAACTGCAATGTAATATTAATTTATTTACAAATTTTTGTCGTTTCTAACTTCATATTATATCAGCTTAACCTCTTATATCACTTGTATTATTGACATTTGTTTCATATGTAATTTTGCATTGATATAAAAATTTATACTTATTAGTATTTGCACAATTATTTTCAATGCAGTAAATCATTTTAATATCCTTAACCCAACTTTATCTTTTTTGACATTTATAATAAGTTGGTAGCATTCTAACAAACTTAAAATTACTAGAAATAACTAACAGTGGCCTTGCAAGTCTTGCAAAAATTAGAACATGTTCTAATTCGTGCTAGAGGTTGATGCAATATTGCTTCTATCTCTTGCACTTGCAATTTCTGTATTACACTCGTTCAATATTGCTTCAACTTGTTGAAAGTTGCAGTTGCACTTGCAATATTGCTCAGTGCAAAACAGGCATAACAGATCTCGTAAGTGATATATTTATGCGCATGAAATGCGGTCACCAGTTGTCAAATCACGATCCTCAAAGATGTTAGTGGAGGAGGAGTCACAGGGATAATTTTAATGTGGTGAAAATTGTTTATCGGCTGTGGAAAATGAACCCGGGTTCTCAAATACGCAGTCCGACGCGATACCACTGAGCCACCTAATATGAATAAATGGAAGGATGTTATTACGGTGATCATTCGTTCTTTATTATAGAGACAAGTCCTTTATTTTAGAGTATTGTCCTTTAGATTTATTTATTTCTTAAAACTCAACTTTTGTTCTTTATTATTTGGTTTTCTATTTAAAATTCCTATAAAAGGACAATCTCCATCAGTTTGAATAAATTGAAATTAAAAATAATTGATTGTATGGGGTGACTGGCTCAGTGGTATGAAGTCGGCCTGTATATCCTGAGAACCCTGGTTCGATTCCCACAGTCGACAAACAATTTTCATAATTTCAAAAGCTACCCCTGTGGCTCCTCCACCATTAACATCTTTGGGGGCCGTGATATGTCTGCTGGTAACCGCACTTCACGCGCAAAATATATCACTTACCGAGATCTGCTTCGGCAGAGTGCCACACCCAGTAATGGGTAGAAGGCGTGATGATATATATATATATATATATATATATTTTATTTAATAAGATTGAAAATATCACCATCGTTATTTTTAGCAAAAAGTTCAGTGCGATGAATATGAAAACAATATTTTAATTTCAGTCTTGATGCTTCGGTTATAAAATAGAACAATAAATAAAACTGTTTTACTATTTTTATAAATCTTCTTCTAATTTGTTCGTCATTTTTACCAAAAAAATATGGTCACCGTAAATATAATTAAAGGTTTGATGCATGAACGAAAAAATTCCTGTTGGAATAAACGAAATTGTATAAAAGCTATTATAGAAATGGGTACAACAAAAATGGTGTTCTAACAAAAATAAATTCCAGGGTGAATAATTATTGTTATTCAGTGAATATTTCAAGGATTAGTGTTACCGCATTTGATGGACCATAGGGTAATGTTATATTTGTATACTCGTATATCTACAATAGTTACATTATTAAAGTTATTATGGGCTAGGTGGCTCAGTGGTATCGAATCGGCCAGTGGATTTGAGATTCTCGGTTCGATTTCTACAACCAACAAACAATTTTCACCACATTAAAATTACCCCTGCGGTTCTCCTTCCACTAACATCTTTGGGGACCGTGATTTGATGGCTGGTAACCGCACTTCACGTGCATAAATATATCACTTACTGAGATCTGCTACGGCAGAGTGCCACACCCAGTAATGGGTTAAAGACGTGATGATATATTTTTAATTTTTTTTTTTATATTATAGTTGTAATAATGTTATGTTGGTGATATCTTATCTCTTGGAAATATTGGTTGAAAGCAAAATGCATAAAATAGTTGCAGACATAATTTACATTTATGCTTCAATTTTATACCAAAATAAATCATCATTAATCTACCCAAAAAACTACCACAACTAAAAAAATATTCCACAGGTATCTTTACAACCAATTACAGAAAAAAATTCAGTCACAAGACTAAAATCGTAAAACACCGATATAAATAGAAAGCAAGTTTTTATAGTTTCTTCCTTTTAGCTTTTTTGGGGTCTACATTTTCAGAATGCATAGTAGCGCTGCAACAGCTAGCTGCATAGCCACCCCGACCCGCGCAAACCCCCGCAGGAGTTCCATCCCCCTCCCCTAGCAGGGGAGCGGGGCTAGGGGAGTATCGCGGCGTCAAACCTGTTGCTGATTTGGCTTTTCTCTGAACGGGACGAAATTTTTAACAATGCGCGATAATGGAACGGAGGGTGGTTTAATTGTTTGTATATTTGATTTTTTCTGTTGTTTCATGACTGTGAATGAGATTTATGAGTGTGTGTGTACATGTGTAAATGGCGTGTATTCATTTGTTTGCTGATACTGTTACGTTACGTTGAACACAATTTACGAAATTTAATTGTGTTGTTATTAGTGATCATTTCTGACATCATTTTTTAAGGTTATGCATAGATGTTCTATTTATTTAATTGTAAATGTAATTCATGTAAAATATTTTAATTTCGAAGGAATAAAAATAATATATATGGGACAGCTAGCTCAGTGGTATGAAGTCGGCCTGTGGATCCTGAGGTCCCTGGTTCGATTCCCACAGGCGACAAATTTTCATTATTTGAAAAAAAAGCTATTCCTGTGGCTCCTCCGCCACTAACATGTTTGGGGGCCGTGATTTGACGACTGGTAACCGCACTTCACGCGCTAAATATATCACTTACCGAGATCTGCTTCAGCAGAGTGCCACACTCAGTAATGAGTAGAAGGCGTGATGATATATTTATATAAAAATAATATTAATTAAATAAAATAATTATTGTCTATAAGTACTTTACGATGATAGCCGGAACTGCAAATTTCATTAAGAAAAAGAGCTGCTAGTTGAACACATTTACGAGTAGTTAAATATCTATATTTTGTCTGTGGCTGTACTATCATAGTTGTTTTCATTCGCGTTTTGTTGTTCATTGATAAAATGCCGAAAGCTCCGCCATGATAAAACTAAGAGCTTGTAGTTAATTTATTAGTCAACTAGCTATTACCGGCGACTTCGTTGGCGTGGT
Source organism: Pterostichus madidus (assembly GCA_911728475.2). Taxonomy (NCBI): domain Eukaryota; kingdom Metazoa; phylum Arthropoda; class Insecta; order Coleoptera; family Carabidae; genus Pterostichus; species Pterostichus madidus. The sequence continues at coordinate 29,386,086 of OU452313.1, read as the reverse complement.
CTACAATTTAATGCGAGTATCCGGAATGCGTTGCATTGCAACTCAAAGAAAGAAAGTGTTTGTGTTTAATTCTGTTTATTGAAGTGCTTTTGATACACAATATTTTCTGTTTTTCTCTTTGGGACGTACACGAATAAATCAGAAGGATTTCCAATGCGTGAGCCACATACAGCTGTCCATGTGAAAAGCATGAATTTTCCAAATTTAGTCCACACACTTGTAGCGATTGTCCATGTACTTTGTTGATGGTCATTGTAAATGCGAGTCGTACCGAAAGCTGCAAACGTTTGAATTCGAATGGCATAGGATTGAAGCTTTATTATACCTATATGTTAAGATTTGTTCTCGTCTGTGTCTATATCAAATTTTAATCGAATCAGTGCAGTACTTCTCAGGATAGCTAGCGGCCATTTTGTTTCAAGGTGGCGGACTGAAGCTTTATTATACTAACATGTTTGGGGGCCGTGATTTGACGACTGGTAACCGCACTTTTCGCGCAAAATATATCACTTACCGAGATCTACTTCAGCAGAGTGCCACACCCAGTAATGGGTAGAAGGCGTGATGATATATTTATTTATTTATTTTATGTTAAGATTAGTTCTCGTCTTTACCTATACCAAATTTGAATCGAATCAGTGCAGTACTTTTCAGGATAGTTAGCGGCCATTTTGTTTCAAGATGGCGGACTGGACTTGTGCTAAGTCAGAAACCTTCGCGGGCGTACGTACTACAACTTACCAAAGTTGCATCGCATCGGATGAATGATATAGGAACGCATGCGGGACAAACAAACAAACAAACATTCATTTTTATATAGACAATATTTTATTTCATTTATTGGCAATGATTTGACAAATAATTCTAACCTACTTACACAGCGTGCTTCAAACGCTCATGTAATGTTATTAATACATGATGTCATTGCATTTTTGTGACATTGTTTTTATGAATTATCTGATTCAATGAGTACCCGATCCAGAGGCGGATCTAGGATTTTTTGACGGAGAAGGCTCAAATACAAACAAATATTAAATAATGAATACCATTTATAATAAAACAAATATACAAAAAAATTAAAATATATTTAACAAAAAAATGAGATGTACTTTATAAAAAAATAATAATTTGCCGTTAGAAATGCTCCACGCACCACGCAACTACATCGAAATATGTTGTAAATACATTCGTCGTAAATTTAACAATGCTAAATTATTTATAACTTCCACAGGATCTAGAATTATACCGCGATGAAAATTATATAATGAAGCTAGTCCCGATAATATTTTCCCTGTCATTATAGACTTTTAAAAGTATTTTCCACAATCTAATGCCACGTGCGCACGGAGAAAGTTTTCTGTAAAACTTTCTATAAAGAAGAAGAAATCAAGAAAGTTTCTTGAAAATTATCGGCGCCTCTAATCTCGAGAAAGATTTTCTGAAAAGTAACTAACTTCATGCTTATGACACAGTAAACTCATTTAGTATCATTTTCAAGATACTTTTTTGACTTCTTGTTTCTAAAATGTTTCTCAGACTGTTACCGTGTGCACGGGGCAAAAAAAAATTAGCTCGATTGAACATGTCGTCACTGGAAGTCTTAAGAGCAATTGAAATAATTTCATATTTGTATAAAATTCACTGGTTTTCAAATATACATCTATTAATGTAGATGACTTCTGTAAACAATCATATAATTACAAATTTGCGAATTGTGTAAAATTTACCGAAATAAAAAATAATATAATTTTATTTCGGAAGGTTTCCTGACCCATGGGCTCTCCCCCTTACTCCGCCACTGGCCCTATATTATCTAAACATAATGTTACAGATACGACAATATCTTTTAGTACTGGTCTCTTGTTTTCTTTTGCCACATTTCATTTTGCTGTAATTTTTATAGATTTATTATTTATTTATTTATTCACACATTTAGGGTACAGAAAACAGTTACAAATGACGTGGTAACCTATACCTGGATATAAATATTTATAATATTAATAGCAAAAAGCTGCATTAAGTACAAAAACAAAAAATATATATAACAACATAAGTTAAAGTTAACTAAATATTGTATGTAGAAGTAAATAAACATTACAAATATACACATATAAGCATATATAAATAAATATAAATTTAACCTTAAGCTATAGTACATAAATTTTATTTGAATTTTATTTATTTTATATACCTATTGAACAAAATAAATCTTCAAATTCCTATACTCTAATACGAGCAATAGACCATATTACTATCTCAATACGCATGCTCATAATGCACCAATCATATGCTAGGAAGTACAGCTAAAATCAAACCAATGTATTCTTATGGAAAAAATTGTATTTTTAAAGTAAAATATCATTTTATCTTAACGTAAATGAATGATAATTTTTTTATACAAGTTATATTTCATTTCTTACTATCGGATTCTGCCCTTATAATATATAAATAATCAATACATTAATATTAAAATAAATATTAAAATTTGAAAATTTTAAGCGTCAATTTGCTCTTCTGTCATCTGTCACTGGCCGATAACTTCAAATTTACGTTTTGTTGTGATTGTAATTTGAATTCATTAATTAATAAGGAAATATTTTTTCATTTCTTTCCCAAGAATAGTAAACAGAGCAACATTTCAAAATAAAGATTTCATGTCAACTTCAAACTGGCGACAATAAAACTGTCACAATTTATGCGCACATGCGCATATGCATCACCGTTCGAGTCACATGGCGTCACAAACATTAGTATTGCCAACATAATTGGAAAAAATAGAAAAAAAGTTTGTCACCCTGGCACGCTTTTTTCATTTAATAAATTTTCCGGCAGAGGCGCTATAGAAAGTAATATGATCCATTCTTGTCTGGTTGTATGTATCAACGATCCCGAAATCAGCTCTGACGATGTTGATGAAACTTCGTATACTAATATAATTTGAAGGTGATTGAGCCGAAAATTGTATTTTAATAAATAAAATAAATAAATATATCATCACGCCTTCTACCCATTACTGGATGTGGCACTCTGCCGAAGCAGATCTCAGTAAGTGATATATTTTGCGCGTGAAGTGCGGTTACCAATCGTCAAATCACGGCTCCCAAAGATGTGGAGGAGCCACAGGGATAGCTTTTGAAATTATGAAAATTGTTTGTCGCCTGTGGGAATCGAACTAGGGTTCTCAGGATCCACAGGCCGACTTCGTACCACTGAGATAGCCACCCCATTAATTTAATAAAGGAACAAAAATGTTTGATCCAGGATTTTATTGGATAAAGTGGCTTTATTCAAGATGGAAGGAATTTTATAACATTGACGTTTCGGTCACTAATTCATAACCTTCAATCAATAGAACATAAACAACGAAGTGGTTAAATTACAAAGATTTTATATTTTATGTAAAGTCACGTTATCCAATGAAATACTGAATCATATATCTTTTGTTTCTTTATTAAAATTGGTATACTAAATATTTTTGGCCTCAGGAAACTATCTTTGAAAGAAAATTGGAGAGAAAAATCATGAAAATTTAGTTCTTAAAAATATAGGCATGTGTATTTCAGGGCAATGTAACCACCAACAATTTTCGAGATACGAGCGAAAATTTGACAGAAAATTGGAGAGAAAGGTGATTTATATTTTTTCCCTTATTGTTCATTTTAAACTTTCCATCTCTCATTATTTTCCGAAGTAAATAATGCAGATTATGGGGTAGGTGGCTCAGTGGTATCAAGTCGGCTTGTGGTTCCTGAGAACCCTGGTTCGATTCCCACAGCCGTCAAATATTTTTACTACATTAAAATTACCCCTGTGGCTTTCCCACCACTAAAATCTTTGGGAGCCGTGGTTTGACAACTGGTAACCGTACTTCACGCGCATAAATTTATCACTTATCGAAATCTGCTACAGCAGAGTGCCACATCCAGTAATGGGTAAAAGGCGTGATGCTATATTTATTTTATTTATTTTAATAGGATGCGGGCACCCACGTGACACTGTGACGTTTTGTGACGTAAAAATAGCTGTACGGGCAATGATCACTGCGCCACCTACAAAATGAACTATTTTTTTGGTACGAGATTTGAAAAGAACGGTTCTTTTCAAATCTTGTTGGACTGCGATCACTGCGCCACACACAAAATGAACTATTTTTTTGTGGCGAGATTTGAAAAGAACGGTTCTTATCAAATCTCGTCCCAACAAAAATAGTTCATTTTGTAGGTGGCGCAATGATCTTTCCCGAACAGCTGTTTTTACGTCACAAAACGTCACAGTGTCACGTGAGTGCCCTCTTTCTATTTCATAAAATTAGGTCGCCGATACCAACCACAGCAAAAGATTTTTCATATCTTTATCATAGAAATGTCAAAGAAAATTATAAATTATAATAATTTTTTTAATAAATAATAATGTAAATAATTTAGATGATGGTGATTTTCATGTCGGTTAATTATGTTGTCTATGTAGAGTCTTCTTTTCTAATTAATTTGGGAGGCTAATAAATAGTTAATATTTTTATTAGTTGTATCACTGAACCCTGACTGCCTCCGTCTTATATTTTATCTAATAAAATTATCATTTATAATGTAAAAAGTAAGTGAATAAATAATTGGAATATATACATATTTTAGAAAGTGAAATTTGTCAGCATTGAAATTTGTCATAAAACAATTTGCATCTAAATTATTCCAAAAACCGCAAAATATCGCAACAATTGAGTCCAGAAACCACCTAAATTCCCCGTGGTAAAAAATGGCCGAAAATTGGGCGGTCACTAAATCATGAAACAATGACAGGCAAAGAACAAACTAATTTCTAATTATAGCAAAACTCAGTCAAGTCGAAGCCATTATCGTAAATCACCTGACAGTACGCTCTGCGTTTGTTTACCTCGCCGAAAAAAAGAGCATCGGCGAAACAAAGCGGCGCGGCGTCAAGGAAACGCACTAGCTCCGCGCATACATTTTATATGCGCCGGACCTGTAATGCAGCGCCATGATTGGCTGGCAGGACTGTCCAGCCGTCATCATCATTTATATTATTTTCGCTGTGGTACCGTAACGATTTTGGAATTTCAACCCAGCATTTGCCGTGTTATTTATTTAAGAAGTGAACGATCATTTATTCCATCCCTGACGCTCATCGTTAAGGGCAAGAACAGAACCGTACCTAGAAATTTTTCTTTGAAATATTCCCCCATCTATTATTATATGAATATCTTTTGTAAAGGAGGGAATACTCAAACTATTTATTATTTAAAATTCTGCATCAATTTTTAACACAAAATTTACATGCAAATCTAACATTACACTATACGAATATCCCATCAAATGGGGGAAACACGAACCCTTGAAACATTCCTTGAATATTTATTCTTAAGATACATACATACATACATACATACATACATATCTTCACGCTATATCCCCACAAATGGGGTAGCACGAACCCTAAAATCACTCATAAAACATTCACTCATCACACCCATCAAACAACCAGCCATCACCAAACATTTTCATCCAAACACACCACCCTCACTTTAACCACATTTATAGATCACTCCATATAAACTCATTCATTTATTACACTCGAAAACATTATCACACAACAAACCTTCAATCACATCATTCCTATTCTCTTACCATTCATTTTCCTTCCTCAACGTACATAACATATACATAAAAAAAAATCTCAAATTACTCACATTTACTCCTAACAACGAATCTAATAACGAAACTAACAACGAATCTACAAGATTAGAAAAGATGAAAGCGATAGTCTACACTTGTATATGAAAGAAAAGACCACACAATGCAGTCACTGAAAATGAAACAAAAAGATAAGAAAGGGAGGGAGCGTCGCCCTGCGCATGTTTTGAAAGTGAATTTCACACAATTGCAGTTAAACACTCTACTGAAAACGAATTAAAAGATAAGAAAGGAAGGGAGTGTCGCTCTACGTTTGTTTTTGGAAGTGAATTCCACACAATTGCAGTTAAACACTCAATGTAAGATCAGAAAACGAATAAAAAAGATAAGAAACTAAGGGAGTGTCGTCCTGCAATTAATTTTCGCCAAACATTGCTATCTTTACACACTACTTTTGATTCATCCATCATTCACTTTTACTTCTATATCCACTTTTATAGGATAATCGTAGCCCAGTGGATAAAAGCGAGGTAAAACATGTGTTTCTTAATTAACAAGCAAGAGATCGTGCGTTCAAATCACATTGGCTACAAACTGCATAAAAATATACGATTATATTTGAGTGATTCGAATTGGGATTAAGTTCCTGTAAGAGTAACAAATAAATTAATTAATAAATAATAAAAAGCAACTATAGTCCAGTGGATAAAACTGAGATACAACTTTCATTTGTTAATTAGTAAACAAGATGTCGCGCATTCAAATCTTGCTGACTGCAATTTACATAAAAAAATGTCTGAGTGGTTCGATTCTACTATATGATGTTAGCTCTATGTACAGTAATGTGGTTTGCAATTATAGTAGAATTTTAAAGAAACATTATTAACTAACTACAATAATGCTGGGTTGCAAGAAAAAATAAAGAGCTCTTTAGTTGAAGAATTGTTTATCTGGCACCAGTATCAATGGCGATTTTCTGAAACTTATTGAACCGTTAGTTGCTAATGAACCGATAAAACTTCCATGCAACTCGTAAGTCTCAGACCAATCAAAAACGTCAGTTAGAATTTATAAGTCTGTAAGGCCTATATGTTATGGTAGCTGATTATTTTGTTTTTAAAATTCAGTTATACATTTCACGTGACGTAGAACTGGTCCAGTATAAAAGTACTTCCCTCTCTTAAATTACAGCTCCTAAGGATTTTAGTGGAGGAGAAGCTACAGGGGTAGTTCTTAAAATAAAATAAATAAATATATCATCACGCCTTCTATCCATTACTGGGTGTGGCACTCTGCCGAAGCAGATCTCGGTAAGTGATATATTTTGCGCGTGAAGTGCGGTTACCAGTCGTCAAATCACGGCCCCCAAAGAGCCACAGGAGTAGTTTTAAAGTGGTGAAAATTGTTTGTCGCCAGTGGAAATCAAACCAGGGTTCACAGGATCCACAGGGGTAGTTCTTAATCTGGTGAAAATTGTTTCTCGGCTGTGGGAATCGAACATGGATTCTCAAAACCAAATGCCGATTCTATACCACTGAGCCACGTATCCCATAATTCCTAATTTTATAAAAGCTATAGCTGAGTAAGATTGTCAATTCTGCCCCCCCCCCCCCAAAGGAAATAAAACGTGGATATTATCTTATTTACCCAAAAATATAATTTTTGGAACAATTTTTAGAGCCCCACCTCATCCCCTGTAGAAATAGCCTAAAATGAGTTGTTTATAATTAATTGTATATCTTTTTTCCTATGGGTACTACGCTTATAAAAGAAATACTATCCTAAAATTTATCATCCATTCTTTCTGAAAAAAATAGTTTTGAGATTTTTGGCGCCAAATTTGAATTATGATAATAGTTCCAAAAATTCTATTTTTGGGTAAATAAGATAGAAATCATATTCCCGTTTGATTTCCTTTGAGGGCAGATTTAACCATCTTAGGGACAGTTTTCCAATCACCGATTAATGTTAATCATGGTTAACCTTAATCGAGAGAGAGTAAACCAGTTATTGAACAACTGGCCCTTATCCGGCTATAGCATTTATTTAAATATTGAACGTATTATTTTGTAAGGCTCACTTCGTTTACATTTTTAACAAACAAATTCTAAGCCCGTAGAACGTTCACGGGCCACAAGAAATTTGCATGATTTAATATTGCTTTTCATACTTCAACAGTACTTTATACATCTTTCATTCGACATACGTTTCATCATTCCATTTAACCAAACTCGTAAACGCATGACACAGAAAACAGAATTAGATAAATGTGACATGAACTTATTCGACAAATTCTTAATTCTGTGTGATTCTGCCCTGTCGACTTTAGCACATGTATAAGACTGACTGAAGCATCCCCTCACCCCTAAAGCGCCAGGGCTGCTTCTAACCACCACGGAACTCGTGAGAACACCTATTGTTATCTGTCGGTTTGTTCCTCGCACCCTGCGACCCCTTGACTGCGTGTAGGAGCTGTCGGTTTTGAGAAATTTGAAACGTTTAACTCAGTGAACGTAATATCGAGCTGATATATTACTCTATCAAGAATCGGGACGTAATTAATTGAAGATAATTAATTATTACTCATTAACTGTCGATTGCATTTTTGGAGATAATGTCTTATGGTTTTCAACATCTGCAGTATATTCTTCAAGCGAAATATTATTCTTATTAAAGAAGGCAAAATATCATTTTAAGAAAAATAATAATACATTAGATTTCAAATGTCTGAGTAGTTCGGATTACACTATAAGTCGTAGGCTTCCTGTATTGTCATAGGGATTAAGATCCTCTTGTGCAGATTAATTAATAAAATAAATTAATGAATTAAAAGTGCGTTGATAGATGTCCTCAAGTTATATTTTTACGATTTTCTAGACAACCGTTTTAAGCTACATTCACAGCTACTTTTTTATTCGTAGTTGTAATGCATAACGCATAATTTTATTACATAGTGTTAATGTATAAGAATAAGGTTAGTGTTGCATTTTCTGCGACAAAATTTAGTGGATAACCATAGTGAAAACGAAGGTAGTCTTTTAAGTTGGATGAATCGATCTCAACAGCTTAGTCAAAAAATAATCTAATTAAATATAACTCGAGAGTTGGATAAATTAGAAAATAATTCTCCAGTATCTTTCTCAAACTTGTTGCCATTTGGCAATAGCCACTCAAGCCCTACGGGCTTTCGTGACTATTGCCTGGCAATAAATTTCAAAAGATCTGTCAAATTATTTTCAATTTATTCTCACTCTCTTGTTATATTATTATTGAGAATTTTATGTTTTACCATATCTTATGTATCAATTTTTATCGAAAAATAAATAGTTTACGAGAGAAATGCAAAAACTGTTGAGACAATAATACCTTGTTTCAAAAAGATCAATGTTCAGGTACCAAACTCAGACATAACTATGCTCTTAAATTAATCTTAAAATATATTTAAATTATTTTTATATAGGTATTCAGTATTGTAATATTTATTTTTTTATTTATTTTCTCTGCAGAAGGTTAAAAAGAGTAGGCGAAATCTTAGCATAATAATAGTTAATCAAAATGTCAAATAACAGTATTTCTTTATAATTTTATTTCACTATTTTTTTATTGTAACAACTATTACCTCTCCTAAATCTGTGATAATAGTGAATATAGTATTTTTGGTTACTATAAAAATTAAGAGCTGCATATGGCTTGCGTTGACACCGACAGATTATATTTTAATTTAAAAAAATGTACAAGAAATATTAATTTATAATTTAATAAGAAAGAATTTTGTAAGGCAAAAATTGGTAACTGAATTTTAGATATTTCAAATGAATTAACAAACGATGTTGAGACATGCGCGTACGGCATTCGGCAAAAGCATGAACTTATCTGTCAGTGATTAGTGTTGAATCGTTGCCAGTTTTGTTTTAAGTGATATTTTGTGCTTGTGATAGCGTTAGTTCAAAGTAATTTACAATAAAATAGAAGCAAAATATAGGTATTTATATTTCCATTTCAGAATATTTTACTTAATAATAATAATTAAGTTAACCTTGAAAATAATAAAAATCATAACTAATACCGACAATAGTATACATTTAGGTCAAGTAATATTTAAACAACTGCAAACCCACTGAATTACGAGTATTTTTACTTTAATTCGGTATCATAATATTCTTGAAAAGGACAAGTACTGGATATTCAAAAATACAATAGTACCTTATTTTAATTGATTCTTGTATGATATAAGTTAGGTTATGTTTTTTAATTGTGCTGCACAATGCACACGCTTCCAGATAGTTTAACATATTGATACATGAGAATCTAAATTTAAAGTGTTGATAGCAGATCATAGTTAAGTTGAATCATGCGCTTAATTGAGTATGAAATTGGCAATGATCTTTTTAAAAAACATTTTTTTCTCAGAATTATAGAGTACAAATAGATTACAAATTTACTGAATTATAGATTATAATACAAGTATTTATAATTTTACTGAATTTTCATTATTACCTTCCTTGTAACATTTTTAGGAAATTAAATAAAAATTTCTATAAATATGTAGAATATATAATATGTTTTTCCTAAAACTGTGCAATTTCTTTATTATTACGTAACTATTATTGCCTTGGTTACGTATAGAAAGTAGACAAATGCAGACCAAATGCATTTCTGTAAGCAAAGAACACTAGTGTCTAAAGTAATTTGTACTTTACGCAATTGTCAAAAGAAAATATAAGTCAGAGCGATTTAATTTTCACGCCAAACATGGTATTTCATATTTTAGGCACATACGCTTATGGAAGAAGAAGAAATATGCAGTGATATATTTTAACGTTTATAAACATAACCTTAAACTGCAATATATCACATTGAGCAGACAAGATCTCAAATATATCATTATTAAATATGATAATTAATTAAAATATCTGAACAAAGTAAAATATATCGATAAATGGTTTTATTTAAAGAGTAAGTGAAATACATAATGTTGATTGTTTGTGTATATTATTAACACGTTGTTACAGTTGCTCATATTGACATAATTTGCAGTGAAAACTGTTATACAATCTAAAGTGCCACACCCAGTAAAGGGTAGAAGGCGTGATGATATAAAAAAAAAAAGAGGTCGTGGATAAAATAGTATACGTGAAGTTCTCTTCTCTTGTTATATACTATAGTTTTTTTTACTTTCTTATACATATACGTATAAGGAAGTATTGGAATCGTGAAAAAATCGTTGACGAGATTTGCGCAGAAATACGTGTTTTGAGGTCCACTGAATCCGTTTTGATCATTTTCTCAATGATGTCTGTGTGTGTGTGTGTGTGTGTGTGTGTGTGTGTGTGGATGGATGGATGGATGGATGGATGGATGGATGGATGTGTGTCCGTATGTGCAATATCTCATGAACGAGATAAGATTTGTTAACGAAACTTGGTAATTATAAGTTTAATGAAAATACGAAGAGCTGAGTTGATTTTGAATGAAATTTAATAGCCGGAAGCGGAAGTTTACCGGACACACAAAACAATAAATTCCATTTATTTCAAAAATGGAATCAGTTACGAAAAAATGTTTCAAATAAAAGATGTTAGCAAAAATATTTGGAACATAAAATGTTATTTGCAATTTCCCTGTATATGCGTCTAATTTTGAGAAAAACTAATTTTTTTTATTTAATAATATATTTCAATAATCATAGTAGCATTAGAAATAAAAAACATAAATTTAAATTAAATTAAATTAAATTAAATTTTAATTTAATAAAATGTGTATTTTAGTCCTATTGTTAAGGGAAGAAAGAATAAAATAAGATTCAATCATTCATTTATTTATTAATTTAAATTTTTATATTATTCATATGAATAAGTATACTGTTTAAATATTGAGGTCGTGGATAAAACAGTATACGTGAAGTTCTCTTCTCTTGTTATATACTATAGTTTTTGTTTTTTAAGACAATCATTTAAGCACGCAACCATAACTGTCTCTATTATACCTATTTATTTTATATAATAAATATGATAAATTTTCTCTCTAATTTTCTGCATGAAAGGTTATTTGATGGCAAACGATGTTCTATTAAATATTTCTGAGAATCATTTAAAATAATTTTGATTTTTTTCTGTGTAAAAAATTAATGAATATCATTAAGAATTAGCGTATCACAATAAATGATTGTTTTTAAGTGAAGCGAATGGCGAATGCACTGCTGATCACTCTATAATTACTTTTGGCGGACTGCAGGCAAATTAAAAAGCATTCATTTTTACATTTTCGTTTGGTCGCTGACCGCAGCAGCAACGCCTCGCCAAAATCCACCGGTGAGACTGAGAATTAACACATAATAGATAAAATCATCATATTACACAGACTGGAAAATAAAACCAACCGTGTGTTTACAATAAAACGCAGAGATGCATTTTATTTTTAACTAAATTACTTTTCATTTATAATTCATTCAGTTTTATCGCTTATCTTTATTTCATAATTAATTAAATTTTGTTTTACACCAACACAGAGGCATGCAATTATGTTATAAACAGACGAAAGATGATATTTTTACTGATGAGCTCAGATTTATAAATTAATAAATAAAAAATTGTACATTTGTTGCTGAGTGAATATTCTGTGCATATTTAGATGCACAAAAGTGCAATAAATGTAAAAATGACACTTATTTTTGAATTAAAAAAGTATAGTCAGTCCGATTTAAAGCGAATAACTCATTAAACAAAAATCGCAATAATTTTAATTAAATGGTACCAATATTTAAAACGTTTTTAATAATAATTTGGAGTTTTTTTTAATTCATTAATATAAAAATAACAACAATTTGTAATAAAAATGAACCAGTATTCCGTTTAGATATTATAAAAATTGTTATCTTTACCTATATTAATAAAAAGTAAATTAATATAAAATCACGCCATGTATTCATTAGGTGCAGTACTCTGTCGTAGTAGATCTCTGTAAATGATATATTTGGAGTTCGGTTTCTAACCGTCAAATTACGACCCTCAAAGATGTTAGTGGAGGTGGGGGAGTCACAGGAGTAATTTTAATGTGGAGTAAAGTTTGTCGGCTGCGGGACTCGAATTCGGATTCTCAGATCCACAGACTGACGCGATTCCTTGAAACTGTTAACAATTTTATGTATCCATGGATACGATGTACTTTTACGCACTAAAGCGTAAAAGTGACTTTTTATGCATGCTCGACAAACTGTAAAGAGTGTTTAAAGTATATACTTTATGTACTTATACTAATTTTTAGTTAGGTACGATCTTTTTTTCACTTGTCTGACGGAAGTGTTACTTTATTTTAGCATTGATAAATTGTTGATTATTATAAGACATCATATATTAATATTAATTACATATTTGATATCATATCTCCTCCAATTAGCAACACTTTATTTGTATCTCAAACTGCACTAAATGTTAAAACAAACTCGCAGATTTCTAAAAAATTGAGCTATAATAAATAACAAATTAATAAATAGAGTAGCGATTCAGATTTCTCGCTTGGAATGCGGAGTGTGTAAAGTATATACTTTATATACGGACTTATAAAATACAAATTTTTAGATAGGTACAATCTTTTTTTCACTTGTCTGACGAGAATGTGTTACTTTATTTTAGTATTGATTAATTGTTAGTTTTTATAAGACAACATAATGGCTCAGTGGTATTAAGTCGGCCTGTGGATCCTAAGAACCCTGGTTCGATTCTCACAGCCGACAAAACATTTTCACCAATTTAAAATTACCTCTGTGGCTCCCCCTCCACTAACATCTTTGGGGGCCGTAATTTATCGGCTGGTAACCTCAATAAATATATAAATATATCACTTACCGAGATTTGATTCGGCAGAGTGCCACACCCAGTAATGGGTAAAAAGGCGTGATGATATATTTTTTTTTTATATATATATATATATATTAGTAAGAATGAATAATAGTTTTAAATTAAAATAATTTTATTGGATATCATATCTCCTTCAATTAGCAACACTTTATTTGTATCTCAAACCACGCAAAATGTTAAACCAAACCCGCAGATTACTAAAAGGTTGAGCTATCAAAAATGACAAATTAATTAATAGAGTATCGATTCAGATTTCTCGCTTGGAATGTGGTACCCAAGTAATCGAATGTGAGATAAGCACAGTTTTCGAGTTGTCCTCCTAATGTGCTCTGACAATCGTGTAGTATTATGCAAAGTTCATTAGCACTTCCTGTTGATGTCATATGTATTTATTTCATGTTGAGACACATGTTCATCAAACAAGCTCATACTTGTTGCTTTCGTGATACACATTTTCATGAGAACACCTTCAATTTGATCATATGGTATTTTTTTTAAATGTTCTCAAGCATATAATGTTTTGATGTTTTCAAATTACTTACGCATAAGCACTTCGTTTTAATTGTAGTAAATAAAAAAAACTCACTTGTTAAAGTACCTTTTTTTTCCATCATGTATCTATTTAATAAAATGCTAAAATATTCTCAAAAGATCTTCGAATTGATATAGATGAGGTGACCATTCACAGCAAAACATGTTTTTATAAAATAAAATAAATATAAATATACCATAACGCCTTTTACCCATTACTGGGTGTGGCAGTCTGCCGAAGCAGATCTCGGTAAGTGATATATTACCAGTCGTCAAATCTAATAAATACTTTTTTATCTATTTTACTTTCATAAGGAAATTATTATGAAACCCAGTTGAGTATCGGAAGAGCGTTTAATATGATACAAAATATTTTGTTTTAGATGATTTGTATTACCTTCCAAATTTCAATATAATCTCAAAAGTACTTTATTAACGCATTAGTGCTTAGTGCGTTTTTGGAATTATTAACGTACTAGTGCTTTAATAAAGTACTTATCGCATTCAAAATGATAGATACTATGGTTACACTGAAATTTTTCAATGTCAAATAATTATGAGAACTGTCAATTCAAAATTATTTTTAGTAATAATTTTTGAAAAAGCAATGAGTGTTCGCCGGGATTTGAACCCAGAACCTTTCACTCGCATGGTGACTGCTCTAACCAATTGAGCTACAAACACTCGGCGAATACTCATGCTTTTTCATGCAATCTTTAGTTGAAGAAATTGCACAAAAAAGCATGAGTATTCGCCGAGTGTTTGTAGCTAAATTGGTTAGAGCAGTCACCATGCGAGTGAAAGGTTCTGGGTTCGAATCCTAGCGAATGCTAATTGCTTTTTCAAAAATTATTACTAATATATACCAAAAGACAATTGTGTCAATAAACTAATGCTTACAAAATTATTTTTGTTTTAATTTTAATTTATTTCGTGGTCGTATATAATTTTTTTTATAATAAGAAATTAAGATTAAAAGTCAGATTTTTTTTATATGGGGTAGGTATCTCAGTGATATCAAGTTGGCCTGTGGATTTGAGAACCCGAGTTCGATTCCCAAAGCAGACAATTAAGTTTCACCACATTAAATCTACCCCTGTTGTTCTCTTTCCTCTAACATCCTTGGGGGGCGTGATTTGATGGCTGGTAACCGCACTTCACGGGCAAAATAAATCACTTACCAAGATCTGCTTCGGCAGAGTCCCGCATCCAGTAATGGATAAAAGGCGTGATGATATATTTATTTTATTTGTAGATAAAATTTTGTACGATATACTTGTGTGATTATACAACTCAGCCGTTGCCTCGTTTTGCAAATTTAACACGCGTATTTTAAGGTAGTACTAGTGTGACGGTGGCGCCATCGTTTATGTAGTGGCGTAACTGACGCTCAAAAAAATATAAAAATTGAATAAAATAAGTGTTTTATACCTATTATTATTTGAATATCATGAATTGTTAACAGGTTGTTGGTCTAGTGAATTTTCAAATACCATACCACCGTGTGGTGTTGCCATTATAAATTGGGATTCTTAATTTTTCGTTAAAAACAAGGCTTTGCATGGTTATACATATACATCCATTACTAAACGATAAAAAACGTTCTCCTGATACATGGATAGTTCTAGAACATCATACTAGTTTTTCAAATGAAACTGCAAAATTTTAGAGGCACAAAAACCAAATATGTGCCATTCTGAGTGATGATCGCCATAAGCCCCGTGTATAAGAACTCAAGTTTACTAGCGAATATATTTGTTCACAGTCGAAGAATGTGTTTCATATTTTAACAGGATGCGTATGACTATCCAATGTTTACGTGCGCCAAATTTAATTCCGATCTGCAATTTTTTTTCACACTAGTACTACCTTAATGATTCTCTTATGCGACTTATATTTGAATTTTCGAACTTCAATTGTTCAAAGTATTATATAGCATAGACAATCGTTGCTTAGTAAATAAAACTTTCGTGTCAAGCAAAAGTTCGCGCGTTCAAATCTCGCTGACATCAACATGCATCCAAAAAATATGATTGTATGTGAGTGATTATAATGTACGGTAATTAGGATTAAGCTTTTGTGGCCCAAAACAACAAACAAAATAAAATATCATTTATATTTAGGAATACAATTTTTTTTATTTGAAAGAAAAGTGAAATAACTCTCAACAAGAGTCATATTTCTTGTCAAAAGTACAATTTTCAAATTTGCGCCATTGCGTTCAGTAATAAATAAGAAATATAGATAATAACATCGAAAAAGAATTGAATAAAACTTTAGTTTTCACGAAGACATAAAAAATGTTCCGTTATATTTCGATTTGATTTCAAATGAAATGGTTTCAAATCTCCTAAAAAGGATATCAATACGATTTAGGACCGTTAAAATGGGCCATAAATCCACATTAATAAATAAAGTCACTGGCCACAATAAAGCATCTGCCATTGTCCCCAAAAATAGGATCATTTCTTTGTCATTTCGGACCATTATGTAAATTCCCTCCAATGCGAAACCGCAAGAAAAGTCATTTGGTATTTACACGCAACTTTAAAGTTTCTGTCCGTATCGGCCACTATAAATCGTCACTAGGGTTATTTCACGAGATGTTACAATTCGACCGAGTTTTTTCTGCGTATTTTGGGCATTTAGTCACTGATATTGGGGTGCACAATGCTAACGTGACCCTGTGAGAAATTGAGCCACGAGACTTGAAGAAAACTGCTGCTCTTTTCAATTTTTACGCACTGTTTTTTACGTGTTTTATTTTATAGGGTACCGGTATTTATGGAACTCCAAATAATATCGTTTCGTGTATTTACTCTATTTAGAGAATAGACTTTTTGGTAACGGTGTCTAACGAATTTTGTGGTGACGTTTCAACTTTGACCTTCTTGACAACTGTGGCTAAATTTTTGCATCTATATTTGAGGGTATTTTGTAAAATATTGTCAGGAACAACTGCATTAAATTATGCCAGTGTTTTTCAAACTTTTTTGAACCACGACCCCAAAATGACTGTAAAAAACAATCGCGACCCGCGAAGCTTCCAACTTCATCTTAATAATAATAATAATATAACTTTATTGACAATCTGTCAATGGCGAGGTTCAGCTAAAAGCTGTTCTTCCACCTAACCATACAAAATAAGAAAAATAATACAGAGTGTGTAATAAACACGCCAACCAATTTAAATAAAATCAACTTATACATTTATCACCAAGAAATAATATGTTAAAATACAAAATCCTAAATACTGGTCAAATTATCCTTAACTACATAGTCAGTAATGTTAGTGCAATAGCGAAACATAGTTTACAATATATTCTAATCTTAAAGTACATTTTTGATATGAGTTTTAAAAGAATTTAATGATAAAGATTTCAAAAATTTTGGAATGTCATTGTAAAGTGATGGAGCCAGATACGAAAAGGAACTTTTAAATTTCGACTTATTGAAAGTAGGTACAGCATATAAATCTTTTCCACGTAAAGTGTAATTATAATTCTTGTGAACTAGTTTTTCAGATAAATATGAGGGAGTACCAGTAAGTCTGATCTTATGACTGAAACAGAGATACGCTTTTTTAACTTGAATATCAGCAAGGTCACGGTATCTCGAAATATGGTCATATTTACGAACATTATATACGAACCTTAGACAGGAATTCTGCATGAGTATTATTTTATGTTTATCTATTTGAGACAGATTTGGAACATATACCAAAGAACAATAGTCTAATATTGGCAGGATAAGTGATTTTACTAGATGCAATTTGACTAATTCTGAGAGTTCATTACGAAATTTATAAAGATGTCGCAATTTTAATCTGGCAGCTGTTAGCTTAATAGACAAATGCTTCCTGAAATTTAAGAGCTCATCAATATATACTCCTAAACTTTTTACAAATACACTACGAGTGAGACGAACTCCATCAAGCACAATATCAGGTGTGTCAATGGAACCAAATAATACCAGAGCTGATTTTTCTGCATTTATTTTGAGACCATTATTGTTTATCCATGAGACTAAGTTCTCAAGATCAGCATTAATAATTACAACTTTCTCGCATATTTCAGTAGGGGATACCGAGGCTAATATTTGTGTGTCATCAGCATAGGAGTGGACAGAGCAAAAATTAAGGACTGGGGGCATATCCTCGACATTATTATTAATTAAATAATTAAGGTAAATTTTTCTACGTGCAATTATAGTGATATATTTTTCCTGGCCACTACGAGGAAATGAGACTGGTGATGTGCTGGCAGTGTGACGGTGGCGCCATCGGTTGTGAAGTGGGGAAACTGTCGCTCAAAAAAATATAAAACTTGAATAAATTAAGTGTTTTATACCTATTATGATTTGAATATTATGAATTGTTAACAGGTTGTTGATCTAATGAATTTTCAAATACCATACCACCGTGTGGTGTTGCCATTATAAATTGGGATTCTTAATTTTTCGTTAAAAACAAGGCTTTGCATGGCTATATATCCATTACTAAACGATAAAAACTTTCTCCTTCTGATACAATATACATGGATAGTTCTAGAACATCATACTAGTTTTTCAAATGAAACTGCAAAATTTTAGAGGTACACAAACCAAATATGTGCGATTCTGAGTTATGATCGCCATAAGCCCCGTGTATAAGAACTCAACTTTACTAGCGAATATATTTGTTCACAAACGATGAATGTGTTTCATATTTTAACAGGATGCGTATGACTATCCAATGTTTACGTGCGCAAAATTTCATTCAGATCTGCAACAATTTTTTTCACACTAGTACTACCTTAACCGCGGTGACGAACGACGACAATAATTGACAAAGATACAAACAAGAGTATTTAGCTTTAGTAATGATAAAAAATAATATATCTATCGCATTAATTGAAAAATTTAAACTGTAAAGCTACGTTTCCATGTTTTAACATAGTCTCTGTTTTAGTCTTTGTTTTTGGTTTTTTTGTTTCTGTTTATGTTGGAAAAATTCTAGCCATTTCCAGCTCTTAACATAAACATAACCTTAATTCATTATTCTAGTAAAGGTTTGTTCACTTAAATGAGAAAATAATTGTATAAAACTATTTGAAATACTTTAAAAATTATATAAAATTATTAATGAAGAACAGTAATTACTATTAAAATTAAACACTAGTTTAATTAAATTATACAATTCCAAAACAATTTGAAAACATGGAGACATTTTTGTAGTGAACAAATCAGAATATTTCAAATATAGTAATTTAATTTCAAAATTAATTTTTATATTATTGAAATATGATTAAATTGCAATTATACTTATAAAATCCAAGAAAAGAAATAAATTTTAAAATGACAGCGACTAAATAATTTCTTTTTAACATGTTAGTTTTGTTGTTGCTATTAATCTAGTTATTTTTATTTTTTTCACAGTTGAAATTGTTCCTATTTTTATTCTATTGTCTATATTTATCGTATTTTCAACACAAACCTAATGACATTTGATAAATACGGCATAGAATTGACTGTATATTGCAGCATAACAAGAGATAGCATTACCGCAGCTAACTCTCTCTTACAGAACAGCGACGAAAGACTACGTCGAAAGTATGAAGTCTGCAAACTTTGTGTTTATGCGCAGCGACAAAGACAAAGCCTAAGACTAAAACAATAGCTGGAAACGCTCAGCTGTATGACAAACTGTCAAGTTTATGTCGAAAAACTAAAACTAAGACTCTGTTAAGAGGTGGAAACAAGGCTTATCTGCTAGTTTTAATTGGGTAGTTGTGAACGCTACTTAATAGACAAACATTCCTCCAAGACATGGAAGACTTCTTTACAACGCTGTATTCCATAACAAACAAACAAGCACCACTTGAACACTTTCTCCATCCAAAGAAAAAACCCACCTCTTTCCCAACCTTCAGCAAAACATCAACACCTCCTCCAAGCTACTACTAACCACTTCATTCATTCTTATCCTCCGATAAAGGGTTCATCCTCGGCCCGTGATCCGTCCCAACCCCGAGACCCAGACCACAACTTCCGGATATTGATATGTAAAAGTCGGTGTAAAAGTGGTGCAACTGGTCGACGGAGGTTTCGCCGTTGGTGTAGGTCAGGTAGACCCCAGCACGCCACGGACCAACTTGAATGAATGTGTAAAGTGTTGACTGGGAGGCTGAAAGACATGAGATAACACGGTTGTTGGGGTTGGCGGTTGTGAGGATGGGAATCACTGAAACTAATTTGGGTATTAGGAATGGTTTCATCAAATAAATATAGCGGTAAGGTTTTTATTGGATTTGGACTGGATGTTTTGCAATTTTTTTTACTGAGAAGTGCTATTTGAAATTTTAAATAACTCTAGTGATACATCAAACCCAAATTGAAGAATTGCGAGTCGCGACTGAACTATTTTAAATATTAATTTAATTTATAAAAATCTAAAAATTGAGATTTTGTGTTCATTAAACCGTAAAAATTTTTGATAAGAAAATAGGTGTAGTAATAATTTTTGAAAAAGCAATGAGCGCTGGGATTTGAATCCAGAACCTTTCACTCGCATGGTGACTGCTCTAACCAATGGGAGATTCAAGTGGTAGAGCTTTTTAATATATATTTATTAAAATAAGTTCTTGACCATACATCATATTTAATACAATATAAAATCATGCCATAAATGATATCTTTATTGCTGAAATATGAAAGTTAAAGTTGAATAATTTAAAACGCTCATTTAAATTTCGCACTGCCATATTGCAATTACGTAGTTGCATTAAGCCAATCACAGAGCTTTGTCTGAAACGTTTGTCGGTGCTCAATTTTACTGAGAGGAAGACGAAGAAGAAATAAGCATTCAGCATTCTACTATTCTACCAATGACGTATAATACTAGACGAATTATGCCGTATTCAAGTCAATGCTGTGTTGTGAAGCAGAAAGGCATGGAGTAACTTGATGGTCCGCCGGGTGCGCGGCAAGGAGCGAGTACACTTTGATGTTATGCAAGTTGCTCCTTGCCGCGCACCCGCCTCACCCACTAGTTATTTTGCTTCACATCAAACGCCGTTGTTATCCGTCTAGTTATGTTTTGTCTGAGAATTCTACTACAACGACACACGTTACGTGAAGTTACGTGTTATTTATCTGTCCTATCTGTCTCTCTTTAAGCTAAGATGCAACTACGTCATATTCGTTTGTTTCGAAAGTTTGAATATTTTTATCATGCTTAATACAAGTTTAAAAAAAATAAAAATTTTGGGTATAATAATTTTATTACGTAGATTAATATATATAAAATTCAAAAAAGTCTTGAAAGGCCCATTGAGCTACAAACACTCGGCGAATACTCATGCTTTTTCGTGCAATCTTTAGTTGAAGAAATGTAAAGTGACATGGGTTGCGTCAATTCGCTACAAAAAACAATCTACATTGCAGTGGGTAAATCTCAAGAAGAATCTCGTATTAGTATAAGAAATAGTTTAGTGACATGGCCAACTGGTAATTGGGTGAAAGGTTCTGGTTTAAAATCCTGGCGAACGCTCATAGCTTTTTCAAAAATTATTTCTAACCAACTGGCCATGTGGCACTAAACTATTTTTTATAAAAAACGTTTAGATTACTTATCATACGAGCTCGAAACGTCGTCACCCTTCATCATGTAAAAGTAAAGATTTAATTATTCCAAACCATGTAATCCAAACATTGGGTAGTATTTTAATTTTTAATTTACCTAGTACTATTTTCTTATCTATAACATAAATATTGTCTCTAATTATAAAATAAGTATAAATAATTATAATTATTATAGGAATATAATAATTCGTTGCAGTTTGCCATGTATTATGGAACAGGAGGATTCCAAAGATTCTTCAACTACCTTGCTGAACAAGAAGAAAAGTGAGTACATTTATTTTTTATTATGCATGCCTAGCAGAGTTGATCCAGCGTTCATTTGGACAAATAACTTTTAAATCTCTCTATAAAAACTAATCGATACTACGAGTACTGTGATATTTTTTCATTTGCCACTAATTTCACTCAAAAATATTATTCGCTTTGCAATTTATAAAATACAAGCTATTACCCGCGACATCGTTCATGTGGTCTACAATTTAATGCGAGTACCCGGCATGCGTTGCATTGCAACTCAAAGAAAGTGTTTGTGTACAGCTGTCCATGTGAGAAGCATGGATTTTCCAAATTTAGGCCACACAATTGTAGCGAATGTCCCTGTGCTTTGTTGATGGTCATTGCAAATGCGAGTCGTACCGGAAACTGCAAACGTCTGAATTCGAATGGCATAGGACTGAAGTTTTATTATACCTATATGTTAAGATTGGTTCTCGTCTGTACGTATACCAAATTTGAATCGAACCAGTGCAGTACTTTTCAGGATAGCTAGCGGCCATTTTGTTTGAAGATGGCGGCCTGAAGCTTTATTATACCTATATATTAGGATTGGTTCCCATCTACGCCTATACTAAATTTTAATCGAATCAGTGCAATACTTTTCAGGATAGCTAGCGGCCATTTTGTTTCAAGATGGCGGACTGAAGCTTTATTATACCTATATGTTAAGATTGATTCCCGTCTATATCTATACCAAATTTGAATCGAATCAGTGCAGTACTTTTCAAGATAGCTAGCGGCCATTTTGTTTCAAGATGGCGGATTATACTTTTGCTAAATCAGAAACATTCGCGGGCATGCGCACAACAACTTAGCAAAGTTTCATCGCAATCGGATAAATGATATAGGAACGCATACGGGACAAACAAACAAACAAACAAACAAACATTAATTTTTATATATATAGATATCTAAAAAAGTTCCAAATTGCTTGATACTATTTTTAAATGGACAAACGGTAGTTGCTTATTAAAATAATTGTTCCATGGCAAAATTAAAACTTTTTGATATATTCGGGATACTGATTAACAAAATTTTCACTGGAAAACCGTTTTTACAAGGTTCAAAATTTCTAATTTTTAATTTAATTCGAACTTGATGTGTGAATTTTAAAAATTCTATGAAAAGTAGAAGAAAAATTTCCAAATACGATTTTAACGAATTGAGTTTAATCTGTGAACAATTTTTTTTTTATTTTGATCTCCGGTACGTAGTTTTTATTTGTTAAACTTACTTATTAAATGCGTATTATCTGTACTAAATAACACTCACTAAAACACTGATTTCATAATAGCCATATTCTATTTGCCACTTGGTTCACTTACATCAGTTCAGATAAATTTGACAATATGACTAATGAAGCAAACTGATACATTTATTGAGATGAATTACTTCGAAGTAAATTAGAATCAGTTATTCTAGTACTGCAAATAAAGTCAGCGAAGTAATCCAACGAAATAAATAAATGATCTGGTTCAGTAAATGTAAGTTAGATCTGATCCAAATGGCAAATGACCAACAGCACAACATTCACTGTTTCCATGAGTATCATAGCTTGCTCAATAAAATAGGAATAGTTGTTTTTTGCAATTTAAAGTTGACATTTATTTTACTAATTTTGGATGTTGGATTTACTCGTGTATAATGGCTATCATAAACTTGTTGCATAAGATACTATTGCAACACTCTGTATGGACAGTGAAAACCTTGAATTTGCAAATAGTATCTGCTAAAAATTTATTTTCCTACAACTGTACGATTTCTTTGTTATTACGTAACTATTATTGCCTTGGTTACGGGTGGAAAGAAGACAAATGCAGACCAAGTGCGTTTCTGTAAGCAAAGAAACACTAGTGCTGAAAGTAATGTGTTACGCAACTGTCAAAAGAAAGTTGTATTGAGAACGATTTAAATTTCGCGCCGAGCGTGGAATTCATATTTTGGACACAGACGCTTATGGAAGAAGAAGATGCGGTGAGCCAGCGCTAGTAAATATGCAGTAGTATATTTTGACGTTTATAAACATAACCTTAAATTGCAGTATATCTAATCTGTAGACAACTAATAAAAAGAACCGAACAAAATAAAATATATCGATAAATGGTTTTATTTAAAGAGTAAGTGAAATACATAATATTTATTGTTTGTGTATATTATTAACACAGTTGTTACAGTTGCTTATATTGACATAATGTGAACTGGAAACTTTTGTACTGTCTAAAGAAACATTGATTTATTCCGTACCTGTTCATATTATTAACAGTAATATTATTGACAACAATTTCGGAGGCTTTAGAAGTACCAGCAGCAGGTTAATTGCCATTGTCGAAAATAGATCCAACATAGCATGATCTGGAGCTTCAATTATCTTTGGAGGTGTTAATGATAAAGAAGAATCACTCACTGTAGTATTTCATTCTAGACTATTTTGAAGAAATTGTCTTAAAATTAGTGAAATATTTTTAAATAACGTAGAACAATGTGCAAGCAATCAACAAACAAACCATAGCAACGCCGTAAAACATTGTTCTCGTGTAATATCATTAAGATTTTATAAATTTTGACAATATTTTAGTGATATTCTAAATCGCACAGTTGTAGGAAAAATGTTGTTTATAACACGTGCCGAGAAAGGTTACGTGCTAGTGCAGATTTCCGCACTCGGCAAGCCTCGTGTGTTAAATTCTGCACTTGCACGTAATAAGCCCTTTTCGGCACTTGTTATAAAAATGACTATTGGAGTCAAAAAATAATTCTTTTATCTCCAAATTAATTGAAAAAATTGCTGTTTCTGACAATTTTTAACCCGATTTTTTGCAGTAATTAATGAAAAAATTTAAAATTAGATACATAATTGTATTTACATTTATTAGAAGATCGACTGTGTTATAAAACTACTTTTTTTTAATATATACTTTCAAATCCTTAAATCTCTTGGAATTTTATATTTTGAAACGAATTGACAAATCTTTATCGTCATAGCGACATAGCTAGGTAATATCTTGCTACTGAAAGAAAAGTTGGGGAAACAATTTCCCTCACCTCAATCGAAAACAAAAGCACGTGTTCGCGTTAATAACCTCCGAGTAGGGCAAGGTTACACACCGTGCAGCGAACGTCCTTGCTGGGAGTTCCGTCTCCGAGAACAGCCCTCAGCTCAGACCAAGCGCGACCCGGCGTCTTCTTGTTTGTCATTCATATCCGCGAAGCGTCTCCGAGTTGCCGCCGGCAGCGTCGTCTCGGCGGCGTCTCACAGCGTCCCGGCGTCGCGAGAAAGTGGAAAGAGATTCATTATGAGACGCCAGACGTGAGAAACGCGACTTGGGAGGGAATCTTGGAAATTGTGAGCGGTTTGTTGAGATTGCGAAGTTGTGGTTGGAAAGAAGATCAAATTACATTCATAATTACACAGATTTTGTGTACTTACCGTACCTTGATTACTTGTATTTACTTACTTATTTAAGGTTGATATTCTAGCGCTTTTCGTAATAGATTTGGGTCCGAGAAATCTGGGATGCATGTCCACTCTAAATATAATTCTGCAAATAAAAATCTTCTCTGAGATTCACTTACCTCTAACATATGGGATGGGACTGATGTACTTTAGCGATTTGTCTAAATATGTGTTGACATATTTGAAATAAAGCTATTTATATAACCAGTTAGGATATGCTTCATTTTGTATCAAGAGTAGGATATTTGTGAGACGAACGAATCGAATTCCCGCAAAATCACACAAATATAACATTCATTACACAGGCAATCGTAGCTCAATGGATAAAAGCGAGGCAAAACTTGCATTTCTTAATTAGTAAGCAAGTGGTCGTGCGTTCAAATCTCACTGCCTTCTATTTATATCCAAAAAGTACGATTGTGTCTGAGTGGTTCGGATTCCAATATAAGCTGTGGGTGCCGGAAAGTTCACCGAAAACAATTCACCGAAAAACAATTCACCGAAGTAACAATTCACCGAACTAACAATTCACCAAAATACAATTAATCGAAAAACATATTCATCGAAATGATAATTAAATTGTAGTATTTTTCATGTACCTTAGAACTGGTAGAAAAATGCAGGCATTTAGAAAAGAATACTTACCGTAAATTCCGAATCTTTTGAATATTATCCATTACGTTAAATATCGTTAATTATTGCAGGGTTAATGTAATTATTATTGAATCGGCTAAAATTTGTTTAAGCTGGGACAGTTTCTAATGACATTACTGCACTCGCGCATTATAGTACTAATAATAGCATCGCTGCCAATATGTTATTAGGATTTATTCAAATAGAGCAGTACGTGTGTGGCCAAGACGGTGCACCGATGCATAAAAAGTACAGAGACTGTGCTATGAGGACAGAGCATCTAGTTCCAAATTACAACAAGAATAACATACATGAGTATTTACGAGACATAGCAAATAAATTATGTTATTAATGTAAAATATGTAGTTTTATAAAAATGAAATGAGGCATGACAAAGGAATCAATTTTCTATTTTTAAATACGCCTGCATTTTGCTGCCATTCATAAGCCTGGATAAAGTGTAAAGGAAAATTTATAAGCATTTTGGTGAATCATATTTCGGTGAACTGTCTTTCGGTAAATTGTATTTCGGTGAATTGCTACTTCGGTGAATTGTTTTTCGGTGAATTGTATTCGGTGAATTGTTTTCGATGAACTTTCCTAGACCCATAAGCTGTAGACTCCCCTGTACTGTAATTGGTATTAACTTGCTATTGTGCAGAGTAACTAAATATATAAATAAATAAATTACGTCTTTTACTCATTACTGGGTGTGGTACTCTGCCGTAGCACATCTCCGTAAGTGATATATATATATATATATATATATATATATATATATATATATATATATATATATATATATATCTTCTATATATATAAAAATTAATGTTTGTTTGTCTGTTTGTTTGTTTGTCCCTTATGCGTTCCTATATCATTCATCCGATTGCGATGAAACTTTGCTAAGTTGTTGTGTGCACCCCCGAGAAGGTTTCTGACTTAGCACAAGTCCAATCCGCCATCTTGAAACAAAATGGCCGCTAGCTATCTTGAAAAGTACTACACTGATTCGATTCAAATTTGGTATAGACATAGACGGGAATCAACTTTAACATATAGGCATAATAAATATTCAATCCGCCATCTTGAAACAAAATGGCCGCTAGCTATTCTGAAAACTACTGCACTGATTGGATTCAAATTTGGTATAGACATAGACGGGAACAAATCTTAACATATAGGTCTAATAAAACTTCAGTCCGCCATCTTGAAACAAAATGGCCGCCAGCTATTCTGAAAACTACTGCACTGATTGGATTCAAATTTGGTATAGACATAGACGGGAACCAATCTTAACATATAGGTATAATAAAGCACCCCCGAGAAGGTTTCTGACTTAGCACAAGTCCAATCCGCCATCTTGAAACAAAATGGCCGCTAGCTATCTTGAAAAGTACTACACTGATTCGATTCAAATTTGGTATAGACATAGACGGGAATCAACTTTAACATATAGGCATAATAAATATTCAATCCGCCATCTTGAAACAAAATGGCCGCTAGCTATTCTGAAAACTACTGCACTGATTGGATTCAAATTTGGTATAGACATAGACGGGAACAAATCTTAACATATAGGTCTAATAAAACTTCAGTCCGCCATCTTGAAACAAAATGGCCGCCAGCTATTCTGAAAACTACTGCACTGATTGGATTCAAATTTGGTATAGACATAGACGGGAACCAATCTTAACATATAGGTATAATAAAGCTTCAGTCTACCATCTTGAAACAAAATGGCCGCTAGCTATTCTGAAAACTACTGCACTGATTGGATTCAAATTTGGTATAGACATAGACGGGAACCAATCTTAACATATTGGTATAATAAAGCTTCAGTCTACCATCTTGAAACAAAATGGCAGCTAGCTATTCTGAAAACTACGGCACTGATTGGATTCAAATTTGGTATAAACATAGACGGGAACCAATCTTAACATATTGGTATAATAAAGCTTCAGTCTACCATCTTGAAACAAAATGGCCGCTAGCTATTCTGAAAACTACTGCACTGATTGAATTCAAATTTGGTATAGACATAGACGGGAACCAATCTTAACATATTGGTATAATAAAGCTTCAGGCCGCCATCTTGAAACAAAATGGCCGCTAGCTATCCTGAAAAGTACTGCACTGATTCGATTCAAATTTGGTATAGACATAGAACGAAACCAATCTTAACATATTGGTATAATAAAGCTTAATTTCGCCATCTTTAAATAAAATGGCCGCTAGCTATCTTGAAAAGTACTGCACTGATTCGATTCTTATTTTGTACGGACATAGACGGGAACCAATCTTAATATATAGGTATAATATACCTTCAGTCCGCCATCTTAAAACAAAATGGCTGCTAGCTATCCTGAAAAGTACTGTACTGATTCGATTCTTATTTTGTACAGACATAGACAGGAACCAATCTTAATATATAGGTATAATAAAACTTCAGTCCGCCATCTTAAAACAAAATGAGCCACTAGCTATCCTGAAAAGTACTATACTGATTCGATTCAAATTTGGTGTAAGCATAGACGGGAACCAATCTTAACATATAGGCATAATAAATATTCAATTCGCCATCTTGAAACAAAATGGCCGCTAGCTATTCTGAAAACTACTGCACTGATTGGATTCAAATTTGGTATAGACATAGACGGGAACCAATCTTAACATATTGGTATAATAAAGCTTCAGTCTACCATCTTGAAACAAAATGGCCGCTAGCTATTTTGAAAACTACTGCACTGATTGGATTCAAATTTGGTATAGACATAGACGGGAACCAATCTTAACATATTGGTATAATAAAGCTTCAGTCTACAATCTTGAAACAAAATGGCCGCTAGCTATTCTGAAAACTACTGCACTGATTGGATTCAAATTTGGTATACACATAGACGGGAACCAATCTTAACATATTGGTATAATAAAGCTTCAGTCTACCATCTTGAAACAAAATGGCAGCTAGCTATTCTGAAAACTACGGCACTGATTGGATTCAAATTTGGTATAAACATAGACGGGAACCAATCTTAACATATTGGTATAATAAAGCTTCAGTCTACCATCTTGAAACAAAATGGCCGCTAGCTATTCTGAAAACTACTGCACTGATTGAATTCAAATTTGGTATAGACATAGACGGGAACCAATCTTAACATATTGGTATAATAAAGCTTCAGGCCGCCATCTTGAAACAAAATGGCCGCTAGCTATCCTGAAAAGTACTGCACTGATTCGATTCAAATTTGGTATAGACATAGAACGAAACCAATCTTAACATATTGGTATAATAAAGCTTAATTTCGCCATCTTTAAATAAAATGGCCGCTAGCTATCCTGAAAAGTACTGCACTGATTCGATTCAAATTTGGTATAGACATAGAACGAAACCAATCTTAACATATTGGTATAATAAAGCTTAATTTCGCCATCTTTAAATAAAATGGCCGCTAGCTATCTTGAAAAGTACTGCACTGATTCGATTCTTATTTTGTACGGACATAGACGGGAACCAATCTTAATATATAGGTATAATATACCTTCAGTCCGCCATCTTAAAACAAAATGGCTGCTAGCTATCCTGAAAAGTACTGTACTGATTCGATTCTTATTTTGTACAGACATAGACAGGAACCAATAGTACTATACTGATTCGATTCAAATTTGGTGTAAGCATAGACGGGAACCAATCTTAACATATAGGTATAATAAAGCTTCAATCCGCCATCTTAATTTCGCCATCTTTAAATAAAATGGCCGCTAGCTATCCTGAAAAGTACTGCACTGATTCGATTCAAATTTGGTATAGACATAGAACGAAACCAATCTTAACATATTGGTATAATAAAGCTTAATTTCGCCATCTTTAAACAAAATGGCCGCTAGCTATCCTAAAAAGTACTGCACTGATTCGATTTAAATTTGGTATAGGTACAGACGAGAACTAATCTTAACATATAGGTATAATAAAGCTTCAGTCCTATGCCATTCGAATTCAGACGTTTGCAGTTTCCGGTACGACTCGCATTTGCAATGACCGTCAACAAAGCACTGGGACAGTCGCTACAAGTGTGTGGACTAAACTTGGAAAATCCATGCTTCTCACATGGACAGCTGAACACAAACACTTTCTTTGAGTTGCAATGAAACGCATTCGGGGTACTCGCATTAAATTGTAGACCACGCGAACGAAGTCGCGGGTAATAGCTAGTATATATATATATATATGCACGTGAAGTGTAGTTACCAGCCGTCGAATCACGGCTCTCAAAGTTATTAGTGTAGTGTCATAGAGGTAATTTGCAGTGAAAATTGTTTACCGGCTGTAGGAATTGAACCCGGGTTCTCAAATCCACAATTCGACTCAATACCACTTAGTCACCTACCCCATTCTGCATTTATTTAATGTTAAAATTAAGTTTAAAATATGTATGAGAAAGTTACATTTATATATGTTTACATTAGTTCCAATTTCATAACTATGTAGATAAGATAATTTTTTAAGAACTTCTAAAATTGTATTTATTGATTTGGAATTTAGTTCTTTACAACTTTTATTTGAAACTAGCTATTACCCGCGACTTCGTTCACGTGGTCTACAATTTAATGCGAGTACCCAGCATGCGTTGCATTGCAACTCAAAGAAAGTGTTTGTGTACAGCTGTCCATGTAAGAAGCATAGATTTTCCAAATTTAGTCCACACAATTGTTACGATTATTCCTATGCTTTGTTGATGGTCATTGCAAATGCGAGTCGTACCGGAAACTGCAAACGTCTGAATTAGAATGGCATAGGACTGAATCTTTATTATACCTATATGTTAAGAATCTTTATTATACCTATATGTTAAGATTGGTTCTCGTCTATACCTGTACTAAATTTGAATCGAATCAGTGCAGTACTTTTCAGAATAGCTAGCGGCCATTTTGTTTCAAGATGGCGGACTGAAGCTTTATTATACTTATACGTTAAGATTGGTTCCTGTCTATGTTTATTCTAAATTTGAATCGAATCAGTGCAGTACTTTTCAAGATAACTAGCGGCCATTTTGTTTAAATATGGCGGACTGAAGCTTTATTATACCTATGTGTTAAGATTGGTTCTCGTCTATACCTGTACCATATTTGAATCGAATCAATGCAGTATTTTTCAAGATAGCTAGCGGCCATTTTGTTTCAAGACGGCGGATTGAACTTGTGTGTGTGTCAGAAACCTTTGCGGGCATGCGCACAACAACTTAGCAAAGTTTCATCGCAATCGGATGAATGATATAGGAACGCATAAGGGACAAACAAACAAACAAACAAACATTAATTTTTATATATATATATAGATATTTTCCTGTAAAGTAATCAGCATAGGTATGGTAGTAAAAAAGTTATTTGATAAACTTCTACGGTACAGTTTTCGTGAGACAGCTTGTATATAGACATCCTGGATAGAGTTCGTAGATAACAAATCTAAGTTTGGTTTATGCGGATGAATGTATATATGTACTTTAACGGTTACTCAGTTACTCAGTCGTACATCTTTTTTTATCTTTCAAGTTTCTTTTTCTCTCAGACCGCGCCATGTAGAATTCTACGAGTATAGAAGAATGTAGGTGATAATTTTGAAATCGCCAAATAGTTAGTAAATAATTCTGCAATAGAAATGAAGTTTATCTCTGTTACAAAAAATTGTAGGTGACTCGGTGATATCGAGTTGGTCTGTGGATTAGAAAATTCGGGTTCGATTCCTACAGCCGACAAACAATTTTCACCACATTAAAACTTCTTCTGTAGCTCCCCCTCCACACACATCCTTGGAGCCCGTGATTTCACGGCTGGTAACTGCACTTCAGGATAAAAATATATCACTTACCGAAATCAGTGTCACACTTAGTAATGCGTAGAAGGCGCGATGATATATTTATTTATTTTTTAAGTTAGGGAAAATCTAATCATTTACAGGCAGATTCATAAAGCGGATTAGCGCTAACATCATTTTTTATTTCGTTTTTAACTCTCTTTTCAATGTACGAAACAAGTTTATTTTAACTTGAGTTAAAAAGATAGTTTATTAGTATCAAATTTAGTTTATTTCTTTAATCTGTTTTAATTTGAAACAAAGTTATAGATAATAGGCGTATTCCATTTGCCATTTGGATCAGATCTAACTTACATTTACTGAACCAGATCACTGATTTATTTCGCTAGATTTACTTCGCTGACTTTATTTTCAGTACTAGAATTATTGATCCTAATTTACTTTGAAGTAATTCACTCCAATAAGTGCATCAGTTTGCTTAATTCAGTTCATTTAGTTATGTGTCAAATTTATCTGAACTGATTTAAGTGCACCAAGTGGCAAATGGAATACAGCTAACATTAAATACGGTGTAAGCGCTAATCCGCTTTATAAATCTACCTGTTAGCTGTTTCCTACGCTACCTAAGCTACTCATTTATAATGGTAAAAATTAACACATTTTCATACAAAGTACACATATTTTCCAGCCTTCAGTTCCCATATTAAAAGACTTTTCAGTTCACCTATTACAAAATAATCACTAAAAAAAAGTAAAAACTAAAAGCAAATTCTGGCATCTCTTGTAAATCCTCGAATTCGGAAGCATGAAAAGACACTCAGTCATCTCAGACATGTACGTTCCGCTGTAGCTGTAGGAGGGTGACGAGGCGGGCGGCGGACGTCTCCGACGCCAACGCCGTCGCGACGAGACAGATTTGTTCGCGAAAGTAAAGGATAAGCGGAGAAAGTGGCACCGTTTCCTTGTAGGATTTACTGAGGTTTCTGTGACTGCTACGATTGTGTTCGTGTGACTCTGTGTGGGACGAGGTCTCCACTTCTCAGCAGAGACTTAGTGCCCTAGGTTAGGAACGATAAATGTTTCTTATACTATAATTGGTTCAAATCTGACACATATATAAATAGATAGAACCTCATTCAAGTTATATTTATATTAATATAAAAATTAACAGAGCTGGGCAGTAGCTAGCTACTAGCTTAGCTACA
Organism: Pterostichus madidus; assembly: GCA_911728475.2. Taxonomy (NCBI): domain Eukaryota; kingdom Metazoa; phylum Arthropoda; class Insecta; order Coleoptera; family Carabidae; genus Pterostichus; species Pterostichus madidus. The sequence continues at coordinate 29,353,051 of OU452313.1, read as the reverse complement.
TTTACCTTAGCTGTAGCTGTAGCTTAGCTAACTGTGAAAAAATATAGCTGTAGCTTGTAGCTAGCTACTTTTTTTTCTATTAGCTTCAAAATAACAACTGAAGCTACTTTTAAAGCTACTTTTTGTAGCTTAAAGCTACTTTTTGTAGCTCAAACCTACTTTTTGTAGCTTAAAGCTACTTTTTGTAGCTTAAAGCTACTTTTTATAGCTTAAAGCTATTTTTTAAGCAGAAGGTCAACAAAGTACGCATGCGTACAAGCTAAAACACAAAATAATAATTTGTTGCCGGTTCTAACTGGCTCTAATACGCAAAAATACACAATGGGTGCCAGATGGTATTTGCTATTTTTGATATTTATGTACATAATAGTAAATTAACAGTTATTATAACAAAAGACTGATCATATGACAATGGCAAATTTAATTATTTCACAATAATTAAAAAAAGTAGCTTTAAAATTTAACAGCTACTTTACTGAAAGTTATTAGCTGTAGCTTAGCTATATTTTACAAAATATAGCTTATAGCTGTAGCTTAGCTACTTTTTTAAAGAATAGCTGTAGCTGTAGCTTAGCTACTTTTTTAAAGAATAGCTGTAGCTTAGCTACTTTTTTTAAGTAGCTTGCCCAGCTCTGATATTAAGTGAATGGAAATATTAAGTATTTTCAATTACACAGGACTTCAGTCAATAAATAACTTTTATTCACGTAACCAACAACATCAACGTTTCGTTGCCAAATGCAACATCATCAGGATTCTGTAAACAATTAATATAAGTAAGTACAATATTATAGTAAGAAATACAATCACTTACAGTCAGTAATTGTAAAAATATTAACATTGATTTTAAATTATTAAAATACATAAATAAATTGATACAATCTCAATTTTACACTTCAACATATCTGCTAAACTCCATTCCCTGTATGAAAACGATGACGTCAGGTATCCATGTAATTCAAAATTTTGTACTTAAAACGTTTACATTGGTATTGGATTGACATGTTTTAAAATATAACCTAAAATTTATGTCAGATTAATAGTTATTTGCAAGTGCAGAAATCTGCACGAGCATGTAATCTTTTTCGGCACGTGTTATAAACAACATTTTTCCTACAACTGTGCGATTTAGTAAATCACTAAAATATTATTAAAATTTATAAAATTTATAAAATTTATAAAATTTTAATGATATTACATGACAACGATGTTTTACGGCGTTGCTATGGTTTGTTTGTTGATTGCTTGCACATTGTTCTACGTTATTTAAAAATATTTCACTAACGTCAAAATAATTTCTTCAAAATCATCTTGATTGGAATAGTACAGTGAGTGATTCTTCTTTATCATTAACACCTCCAAAGATAATTGAAGCTCCGGATCATACTATATTGGATCTATTTTCGACAATGACAATCAACCTGCTGCTGGTACTTCTGAAGCTTCCGAAATTGTTACCAATAATATTACTGGTAATAATATGAACAGGTACGGAAGAAATCAATGTTTCTTTAGACACAAAAGTTTCCACTTTACATTATGTCAATATAAGCAACTGTAACAACTGTATTAATAATATACACAAACAATAAATATGAAGTATTTCACTTACTCTTTAAATAAAACCATTTATCGATATATTTTACTTTGTTCGGTTCTTTTTATTAATTGTCTACAGATTAGATATACTACAAATTAAGGTTACGTTTATAAACGTCAAAATATACTACTGCATATTTACTAGCGCTGGTTCACCGTATCTTCTTCTTCCATAAGCGTCTGTGGTCAAAATATGAATTCCGCGCTCGGCGCGAAATTTAAATCGCTGTCAAAACAATATTCTTTTGACAGTTACGTAATGAAGCACTTTCCGCACTAGTGTTTCTTTGCTTTCGGAAACGCACTTGATCTGCATTCATCTACTTTCCATACGTAACCAAGGCAATTATAGTTACGTAATAACAAAGAAATCGCACAGTTGTAAGAAAAATATTTATTACTTTATAAAATTTAATTAGTTTATAATGAAACCAAATTCTGCATATATTAAATAAAAATCAAATATAAATTTATCTTAACGTACGAAAAATATGACCTACCTTATTATAATATGTAATTTTGTAAAATAAAACTCAAAGGAATATACATTTTTACATGTATTATTATTATTATATATAAATAAAGAATATTTCAAAATACAAAATACAATGCTTGTTACACCTCCCTCACCAGTGGAGGCCTGTGATTTGACGGCTAGTCACCGCACTTCACGCGTATAAATATATTACTTACCGAGATCTGCTTCGGCAGAGTGCCACACCCAGTAATGGGTAAAAGGCGTGATGATATATTTATTTTATTTATTTAAATTGCAATTATTAAGTGGGTAGTTGTGAACTCATCTTTAGCAATATTCACCTTGTATATAGTATGTTCTAATTTCATATAGTTAATCAACTTTGCATCACCCTGTAACAAACCAAAAAGCATCCCTTCAAAACAGAAAAGCAAAACCAGTTGCCTACCTACACACCATCCAGGGATGCACAACCTATCTTTCCCAATCATATCACCACCCAAAAAAACCTACAAAAACATTTAAAGCTATCACTATGATATCACATCGTCCTTGTAAATCACCGATAGCCTGGTGGGGCAGAGTGCAAGCCCCGCGATCTGTGTTCCGGTGTCGAGGATAGAAAAGGTTCTGGCTTTTTGACCTGTGCGACGCCACAGGAGAATCGTGGCCGCGACCGCCAAGTGATTCCGGGACTCCGGTTCATTGTATCCCACTGCGCTCACTCATAACTGCCCATTCCGGGGAACAGACCCCGGAGTCTTGATCTCGAGAGATGTTTGAGGACGGTGTTTGTTGTGAAACAGGAAATGCACCAAGTCAAATAAATAAGTGTGAATGGACGTATATGGACTAGAGTTTAGGATATTTTCTATAGATTTGAATATATAGGCTGTCTGTTCAAATTGGTCTGTTATTATGAATACTATATTTGCGTTTGACACATTGCTTATCTGGTGACAATTGGTACTATATTATATTATAAATATTGGTATTTTGCCGTTGTCAAAATGTAATAAAATAATAATAATATATCATCACGCCTTTTACCCATTATTGGGTATGGCATTCTGCCGAAGCAAAGCTCAGTAATTGATATTGTTTTATGCTTGAACTGCGGTTACCAGCCGTCTAATCACGGCCTCCAAAAATATTAGTAGGAGGAGCCACAGGAGTAGTGTTTTTTAATATGGTGAAAATTGTTTGTCGGCTGTGGGAATCGAACCAGTGTTCTCAGGATCCACAGGCCGACTCTAAACCACTGAATCACCTACCCCATAAAAATGTATACAGTTTATTATGATTGAGTCGATAAATTTTGCATTTTATTCATTTTGTAGTTATTATAGTTTATGTTGACGGCGGTAATAATTATTAGTTCAATTTATTAGTTTTGATTTACACTATAGAGTTCTTCAATTTTTTTTATAAAATACAATCGAAAACACAACTATTATAATTAAAACAAAATAATTATAACATCATCCTTTTACCCATTACTGGATGCAGCACTCTGGTGTAGCAGATCTTGGTAAGTGATATATTTATGCACGTGAAATGCGGTTACCAGTCGTCAAATCACGGCCTCCAAAGATATTAGTGATAGAGGAGCCACAGGGGTAATTTTAACGTGGTGAAAATGTTTGTCGACTGCGGGAATCGAACCAGGGTTCTCAGGATCCATAGGCCGGCTCGCTTCCACTGAGCTACCTACCCCATGTAAATAAATAAATAAATATATCATCACGCCTTCTACCCATTACTGGGTGTGGCACTCTGTTGAAGCAGATCTCGGTAAGTGATATATTTTGCGCGTGAAGTGCGGTTACCAGTCGTCAAATCACGGCCCCCAAACATGTTAGTGGTGGAGGAGCCACAGGGATAGCTTTTTCAAATTATGAAAATTTGTCGCCTGTGGGAATCGAACCAGGGACCTCAGGATCCACAGGCCGACTTCATACCACTGAGCTAGCCATCCCATGTAATTGCAAATATTTTTACTTAATCCCAAATACAGTGCTGGGTTCGGACTGACCGTGATATAGGGTGGTAGTTTATATATTTTTAGCTTGAGTGGGGCTCGAACTCACGATCTCCACATGTTAAAAATTAAAAATAGCCAAGATAGCTGACACTATATTTTACACATTAAATGAATTTTTTTTTTATCCTGAAAGGAATTTTATTTTGAATGCAATGAATACAAAGTTCGTTACCCTAACATTCGAATTTTTTTTGAGAAAAATGCATATTAAATTGACATTAATTTCATTTAAATTGCATGGGAATCAGCGTGCTACAAAAGAAACAAAAGAACAAATCACAATATTTCTTTTTTTTATTAATTATTAAATGTCAATACAATTATTTCGTGAAAAAAAATTATAAAATAAATATATCATCACGCCTTCTACCCATTACTGGGTGTGGCACTCTGCTAAATCAGATCTCGGTAAGTGATATATTTTGCGCGTGAAGTGCGGTTACCAGTCGTCAAATCACGGCCCCCAAACATGTTAGTGGTGGAGGAGCCACAGGGATAGCTTTTTTCAAATTATGAAAATTTGTCACCTGTGGGAATCGAACCAGGGACCTCAGGATCCACAGGCCGACTTCATACCACTGTACTAGCCATCCCATAAAAAAATTATGAATTTTAGAAAAGTTCTAGGAATATAAGTAAGCTAAAAATAAGCATAAATATCGCAAAAAAAGGAAAAACAATCTTTAGTAGTGTGTCAAATAACTTTTTTGTGTAATTCGTACAAAATTTAATTTATTTTACTTCAAATATGGGCTATAAGCAAAAAAGTTTGAATCCGTCCTTTATTTATCACAAAATGAGAGTTATTGTTTCGATGGCGCAGTTATTATCAAAAATCATGGGCTATTTTCTCGAAATATTTTAATTAACTTTTATAATTGAGGCATTCAATTGATGTAAATTGTATTAAATAAGTTGTATGAATAGGTCTATTGTTATAAGTAATTTGGTACCATACATATTTGACAGACATTCGATTTGCAAGAATAAGAATTCCATTCAAATCTCTTGTCTTTACTTATTTGGGACATAGGGTACAAGAATAAATACGAAGCCAGAATTGAATTAAAATGATGTTTGCCAATCTAGATAGATTAGTAAAGATAGAAAATAATTGAGGTTCTTTTGATGAAAGTAGCCTAACGCCAAGTTTAACAAATTAAGAAAAATGTCCATTAGAAAATTAAATTAAACACACAAAAAACATATTTAAGTTGAACTTTCAACAAACAGTGCGCCCGAAATCCCAAAAACTCACAGTGGCATCTCATTCTAACCCTTTCTGTCGCACTCACATAACAGCTACCACTTGTAGGTGCGAATTAGTGAACTACCGAAGGCTGTGGGCCTCCCGGTGTTACCGCAGCCGCGGAGGGATATTTATTTTTCTCCTCCCGTGCTTGGCCGGCCACCTTTCCTCATTAGCACACGAAATTATGATATACATCGCTTGTGCTCTTCAAATAATGAAATATGTACATAAAACAAAGCTCGTGTAAGTTCCTAATTGTACATAAAACATAAAATATTCACCAGGATTGTTCAAACATCCGTGGATAAATAGGACAGACCCGAAGGTAGCCCAGCGAGCTTCTGTTCGTTGTGCGCTGCTTGCTACTTGCTTCCGTGGCTTCAGCAAGGGTTGTTATATATTCTTGTTGGCCCATTTACCTACCTAATATACTACCCAACTTTCACTTTTCATTTATATTATGAATGAGTTTTCAATTTTGGAATGCTAATGTTTACTTGCAAACTGCTCGCTGCATATTTCATCACGTCGCTCTATATTCTTCAATAAGAGATTCTATTTTATTATCATTTTGTAATAAAATTGTAAAAGAGGAGGCAGATTTGATAGATGTGGTTCATTTAATGTATATCAAGTATTATAAAAATAACAATTCTTTAGATTTACGTAAATATATTTAATTTTATCTAAGTGGTCTTGTTCTACTTCCTCGGTGAGTTTTTATACTTTGGGAAAAAAATTAAGGGTATATAGAGTGTTCAATTTAGTTGTGCCACCATTGCTATCTCGAAAACTATAAGAGCTACAAGGTTGGTTAAGGTAGTACTAGCGTGAAAAAATTTTTTGCAGATCCGAATGAAATTTGGCACACGTAAACATTGGATAGTCATATGCGTCTTGTTAAAATATGATACACATTCGTCGTCTGTGAACAAATATATTCGCTTGTAAAGTTGAGTTCTTATACACGAGGCTTATGGCGATCATCACTCAGAATCGCACATATTTGGTTTGTGTACCTCTAAAATTTTGCAGTTTAATTTGAAAAACTAGTATGATGTTCTAGAACTATCCATGTATATTGTATCAGAAGGAGAAAGTTTTTTATCGATTATTAATGGATATATAGCCATGCGAAGCCTTGTTTTTAACGAAAAATTAAGAAGCCCAATTTATAATGGAAACACCACACGGTGGTATGGTATTTGAAAATTCACTAGACCAACAACCTGTTAACAATTCATGATATTCAAATCATAATAGCTATAAAACACTTATTTTATTCAATTTTTATATTTTTTTGAGCGTCAGTTTCTCCACCTTAAGTTCGTTAATGGTTTATATGCAACCAGTGGTCCCACAATTTGTTTGATGGTATTTTTAAGTTTTTCTGTTTATTTCGTAAACAGTAGTGCTTATCACAAAATACGCAATAACTAAAATGGACCCTAATCAACTTTTGCATAACACATTTTTCGAAATTATTTCCAGTTCATTTGTTGTAAGTATAACATTTTTTAATAATTTTGATAATCGTTGTTGATGTAAAACTATCTAAATCATCAAGTCGTTCGGTCGACACGACGACGGCAAGAGTCAAAATATCTGTCTGACCGAACTACTTATTAACAGTTAACATTAGACCTAACCTGAATCGTCAAACCGAAAGTATTACTTGCGTTCGGTTTTCAAGTGTGTTTCCCGTATTTTCAAGTCGTTTTGATACACACATAACATATTAGCCAGGTCACGATGCGAGTCCGGTTGTTTTTATACGTTTTTTTCAATGATTTTCGTGGGCGCGGAACCGTTTTTGTCAAATTCGCTTGTCTTCAGATTTTGTCCATCACAAAAAGTCGCCGCGGAGGGCAGCACCTGACGGGTCTTTTAAATGTCAGTTTAGCGTAACTACTGCTTAAATTTTATTTTCGTTGCACAGATTAATTTTTGGTCATTGTTAGTTAATACTAGGATATTAGATTTAATTATTTTATGACTAAAAAAAATTCATGTGAATTCTAGTGACATTTAGTAGAATATAGTGATTTTCACTGTCAGTCGCGGATTTTACTTGTAGGTTATTTACATAATAGCTGTCAGAATCGTAAGTTTCATCATATTTTCTTGTTATGTCATTTAAGTTATAAATTAGAAATATTTTGATAAAAATAACTATAGTGTAAAATATATGTTTTATTAATTTAGATATTTTTATAGATGGCTAAAAAAATATCAAGCCAACCAAATTATACCAATGATGAAAAAATGACATTTTAAACATTATTCAATCATACAAATCCATAATTTAAAATAAAAAACTGATCATACCACATGGAAATATATAAAGAGACAGTGTGGGAAAATATTGAGAAAAATTTCAAAGCAATATCTCCTACTGGTTAGTATAACAATTTTTAATTAATACCACACAATTTTAAAATATCGATTTGTTTTAAGGTGTATATCGACCTGCAGATTAACTAAAAACTTTTTTTAATAATATTAAAAAAAAAAAAACTAAAAAGAATGCTAGAAAGCACTGTGAAAGTTTTGGGCCCAGCATTTGATTTAACATTATCCTTGTTGAAAGAAAAAATCGGTTATGGATTGCAAAATCAATTTGATTCTGACAATGCTGCGAATTATATGGATCAACATATAAATAATGAAGAACCACATAATAATACTTTGACTGGAAATATGATGCAAGAAACAAGTAGCAACATTCTGCAACAGGAATTACTAAAGATGCTTCAGAAAATATTAAAGAATGGACAAAAGCCACTAAACCTACCTAACAATATTGAATTTGGATACATGTTATTTTAAAAATTTCTTAATATACTGTCATTAAAAATTGTGGAATCGTGTATTGAGCCTGACCAACGTGCTACTGAATTAATTATTTCGTAATTAACGTTGCCTAGTGTCTGCACGTTAATAGAAAAATAGCCTTTCCTATTACGGTATATTTCAGCATCATTTTTACCAGGTGAAAATAAAATAATCGTTACTTACATATATATTAATGGGGTACGTGGCTCAGTGGTATCGAATTGGTCTGTGGATTTTTTATGTAACAAACCTATTACACCTACAACTCTGGAAAATGAAGCAATGGCATAGAAATAATTTTGAGTGTCTTTTATTTGATCGGGAGTTGATGGAAATAGTATGTATTCCGGCGCTAACTCAGCAACAGCTTCTGCAACTCTACTGATGATACTTGATACTGTTGTCTAACAAATTGAAATTCAAAATTTTTTACATCAACCGTACGGTTGTAAAATATTATATTATCATGTAAATTTAAACTTATAACAAGGCTTGATAATGATACTAATCAGTGTCGAAACGTCGTCGTTTAAATAAAGATTTACTCGTATATTGAAAAGCCTAGTAATCCACTATTACAATAAATCATTATCCTTTCAGCTTATTAAAAAAATCTATCATTGTCACTGTACTTCAAAGTCATTCATATGACAAAAATTGAAATTTAATTTTAATTTAATTAATAAATCTTGGATAGAAGCAAATGATTTTACAATTGCCAAAAAAAGTTGGGCGAGAAATTCCAAAAATGTTTACTTAGTAATATTGGACAAAACTACACTATAAATATTTTTTGTATCAACAAAAATAAATGATATCTAAACTCAAAACACAACTACATTGTAAAGAGTTACGGCAAGAGTTCCGCAGCAGCGTATTAATTATAAATTAAAACATTTCCCAAATAAAAATGAGTGATATCATTTGTAAGCAAGAAATAAATTTTGATAAATGAAAACGTCACGAACGTAATAAATTAAAATAAAATCGGACAAAATACTAAATTAAATATATTTTTTTAAACTATCTTGATTAAGTTATTGTTTCAGTAATATCTATCCCATCAAACCGTAACCATCTCAAATTGCATTGGTTGACAAGGTATCAAACGTGCACAACTTGAAATTAGTTAGTTTTGTTAAATACAGAAATAAAGGGTATGATACAATAAAAAGCCTAAACAAATTTTAATAAAACAAAATTGGCGTGTCCATTTACGATTAACAAATCTTTTCTTTATATTTCGAACATAATCAGTCCACTAATGTTAGGTAATAATAAGTTAGATAAGAGAACTCGGCGTCACTATTACATACATTTTATTCTAAATGTTCTGTAAAAAATGGACACGCCAATTTTGTTTTATTAAAATTTGTTTAGGCTTTTTATTGTATCATACCCTTTATTTCTGTATTTAACAAAACTAACTAATTTCAAGTTGTGCACGTTTGATACCTTGTCAACCAATGCAATTTGAGATGGTTACGGTTTGATGGGATAGATATTACTGAAACAATAACTTAATCAAGATAGTGAACAAGAAGGTGTTCTGTGGCTTTCTCGATCTTAAAAAAGCATATGATAGTGTTCATCGTGAGACATTATGGAATGTACTGTTACAGTACGGTATAAATGGTAATTTGTTGGGGGCAATTCGTGCGCTGTATGAAGGTAGTGAGGCTGCGGTGAGAGTTAATGGTAGATTGAGTGATTGGTTTTGTATAGACATTGGCGTGAAACAAGGTTGTGGGATGTCTCCGTGGCTCTTTAATTTGTACATGGATGTATTGTTACGAACGGCGTTGAATGGGGTGGATGGTGTACATATTGGTGGTAATGTTGTGCCTGCGTTAGCATATGCGGATGATGTGGTTGTTATGGGTGAATCTGAAGAGCAATTGAGACGAATGATTCTAAATATAAATGAAGTAGGAAAAGATTTAAATTTATTATTAAATGTCGATAAATGTAAAGTGTTAGTGTTTGAAAAGAGCGATTTGGTGACTGATTGTAATGTTTCGGTGAATGGTGTGAGATTGGGTCAAGTGAATGAGTTTTTATATTTGGGTAGTATGTTTTCAAGGGATGGACGTATTGATTGTGAGATTGAAAGAAGAGTATCTGCGGGACGCAAGGTATTGGGTGCTCTGGGAACCTTTGCTCGAAATGTGAATGTATCCAGAGATGCTCGATTGAGTGTGTATAATGGTGTTTTAGTGCCTACATTGATGTATGGTAGTGAATGTTGGGTGTGGATGAAGAAACATGAACGTCGTATAACTGCTGTGGAAATGAGGTATTTGCGGGGTGTGTGTGGTTATACTAGAAGAGATCGTGTCCGGAATACATTGGTGTATGATGAGTGTGAAATTGAGAAGAATGTAGTTAGAAAAGTAGGTATAAGTCAGTTGAGATGGTTTGGGCATGTTGAACGTATGTCGAATGAGAGATTAGTGAAACAGGTATATGTTGGTGAAATTGAGGGTGAAAGATTGCGTGGGCGACCTATGAATAAATGGATGAATATGATAGAAGAATTGTTGCGTGAACGAAAGTTTCCGAGTACGAGGAACAAACGTGCTTGTATGAAAGGAATTATGAATGTGGATGAAGCAAAAGTGGTGTGTCAGGATAGGAACGTTTGGCGAAGATTAATTGCGGAATGAATCTGATGATTTCAGAAAAGCGCAGGGTTTTAGATTTTAGTTTCGTTGTTTAGTAATTTCATTAGAGTGTTTACCTGTAATTGTGTGAAATTCACTTTCAAAAACAAGCGCAGGGACGACACTCCCTTCGTTTCTTATCTTTTTTATTCTTTTCTGATCTTACATTGAGTGTTTAACTGCAATTGTGTGGAATTTACTTCCAAAAACAAGCGTAGAGCGACACTCCCTTCCTTTCTTATCTTTTAATTCGTTTTCAGTTATTACGTAGTGTTTAACTGCAATTGTGTGAAATTCACTTTCAAAAACAAGCGCAGGGCGACGCTCCCTCCCTTTCTTATCTTTTTGTTTCATTTTCAGATACTGCATTGTGTGGTCTTTTCTTTCATATATAAGTGCAGACTATCGCTTTCATCTTTTCTAATCTTGTAGATTCGTTGTTAGTTTCGTTATTAGATTCGTTGTTAGGAGTAAACGTGAGTAATTTGAGATTTTTTTTTTTTTTATGCATATGCTATGTACGTTGATGAAAGAAAATGAATGGTAAGTGAAAAGGAATGATGTGATTGAAGGTTTGTTGTGTGATAATAATTTCGAGTGTAATAAATGTATGAGTTTATATGGAGTGATCTATGAAAGTGGTTGAAGTGAGGGTGGTATGTTTGGATGAAAATGTTTGACGATGACTGGTTGTTTGATGGGTGTGATGAGTGAATGTTTTATGAGTGATTTTAGGGTTCGTGCTACCCCATTTGTTGGGATATAGCGTGAAGATATGTATGTATGTATGTATGTATGTTTAAAAAAATATATTTAATTTAGTATTTTGTCCGATTTTATTTTAATTTATTACGTTCGTGACGTTTTCATTTATCAAAATTTATTTCTTGCTTACAAATGATTATATATAAAATTAGAGTTAAAAACTTTAACAAACAATGATATTTTACATCCAAAAATCAAAACATATCTTCGTTCTGATGCTAACTCCAGTTCAGATGATTCACCTTAAAAGTTATTACAACAAAGATCTATAATAGTAAATCATCTGATTCCCTTTTAAAAAATCCTTACTATTTCTCTCAATCTTCCACTGCGAGTGCATTTTAAACCTCATAACCGTAAACAAGTCTGCATATTTTTCCACGCATTGGCTTGTTGTCGGTGTGTAGGCATGGCGGCGTCGTGCGAGATGAATGCGCGGGTATTCCATGCACGCACGTACGCTACTCGCGTGGCTCATTCATAATTCCGTTGCGTTGGTTTTTTTGAAGCTGCCGAAGTCGGACGCCGGACACGAACGCCACTTCCACACAGTTGCGGCTCATAATGAGACAGGTTATCAGAATAAATTACTACTCTCTTTACCCTTATGTCTCGTGCAGTCTCACCTGTGGAGTAAGATTATCGCTGGAGATGTCTTATTACTACTGAATGTTACTGTTGTAATAGTAAATATATTTTTCCTACAACTGTGCGATTTCTTTGTTATTACGTAACTATTATTGCTTTGGTTACGGGTGGAAAGGTGACAAATGCAGACCAAGTGCGTTTCTGTAAGTGAAGAAGCCCTAGGGCCGAAGGTAATTTGTGTTTTACGCAACTGTCAAAAGAATGTTTAATTGAGAGCGATTTAAATTTCGCGCCGAGCGCGGAATTAATATTTTAACCACAGACGCTTATGGAAGAAGAAGATGCAGTAAGCCGGCGCTAGTAAATATGCAGTAGTATATTTTGACGTTTATAAACATAACCTTAAATTGCAGTATATCTAATCTGTACACAATTAATAAAAATAACCGAACAAAGTAAAATATATCGATAAATGGTTTTATTTAAAGAGTAAGTGAAATACATAATATTGATTGTTTGTGTATATTAATAACACGTTGTTACAGTTACTTATATTGACATAATATGAAGTGGAAACTTTTGTATTGTCTAAAGAAACATTGATTTCTTCCGTACCTGTTCATATTATTAACAGTAATATTATTGACAACAATTTCGGAGGCTTTAGAATACCAGCAACACGTTGATTGTCATTGTCGAAAATAGATGCAACATAGCATGATCTGGAACTTCAATTATCTTTGGAGGTGTTTATGATAAAGAAGAATCACTCACTGTAGTTAGTGAAATATTTTTAAATAACGTAGAACAATGTGCAAGCAATCAACAAACAAACCATAGCAACGCCGTAAAACATCGTTCTCTTGAATATCATTAAGATTTTATAAATTTTGACAATATTTTAGTGATTTTCTAAATCGCACAGTTGTAGGAATAATGTTGTTTATAACACGTGCCGAAAAAGGTTACGTGCTCGTGCAGATTTCTGCACTTACACGTAACAAGCCTTTTTCGGCACTTGTTATAAAAATAACTAATAGTTTGAATTTACAAATATGAAACTAACCTAAAAAAATGAGCAAAAAATACTACATAAAATTAGTTTTTCATTGAAATGCACGGCCATTAAATACCATATTCCGTTTCCGTAGAATAAGTTAAAAAAGTGGTGGGGACTGAAGAGATTCAGCAGAAAAACACGGTACTTTAGCGTGTGAGGTGCGGTTACCAGTTGTCAAATCACGACCCCCATAGGTGTAAGTGGTGGGGAGCCACAGAGGTAATTTTAATGTGGTGAAAATGTTTGTCAACTGCGAGAATCGAACCACAGTTCTCAAGATCCTCAGGCCGACTCGATACCACTGAGCCACCTACCCCATAAAAAAGAGATGATACATTGAAATAAAAATGAGAAAATAATTCGGAAAAGCGGAGTATATGATGAAGAGAAACAAATCGGTTAATGACCTCCTAACGGCAGACAAACAAACTAACTTCATCTGGCGGGAAAGCGAAAGGCGCTTCTGTTAATATTTCCATAACCTACTTCGAGATTTTCCCAGCGCTCAGACACCAACACAAAGGAACAAATGAAACCGAAAGGAATTCCACAGCAAACTTCGCGACCGAGTTTTCCCGGGTCTTCTTCCATCCTTGTCAGTCGGTCGTGCTGGCTACTGGGTGCAACAGAGACGGTAGATAAGTAAGACGCTCACTCGAGACCCGGCGGAGACGCGTTGCGATAGGTCAGGGCCCTCTTGACAACGAGGATAAATAAATACAGCAGATAAAGTGGCGGTAGCGGTGTACGGCTCTATCTCTTTCCCGGCCTCGTTTAATTCAGTTTTCTCTCTGTCTCTCTCTCTCTCGCGCGAGAGAGTTCTTGGCGCGCTCCCGGCGCGGCGTCTTACATTCATTCATTGATGAAACGTACCGTACGACCTTTACGCCAACTTACAAATCTCTAATCTGGTTATGAGGATCGACATCATTTGTTTGAGTGGATAAGTCCCTGTCAGAAATAATCAAATCTATACAAAAAGTTAACATTTCTGTAAGCGATTCTGTCAACGAAGTTCATCTTTTTTGTACGAGTACTATATTACTTTATTGGACGTAACTAATAGCAGCGCCCGATAAAATGATTTTAGGCACATTTCAGCTGTATTCCATTTGCCACTTGGTTCACTTAAATCAGTTCAGATAAATTAGATAACATGACTAAATGAACTGAATTAAGCAAACTGATGCACTAAGGCAGCGGTCTCACTGAACGAATCGTGTCGTGTAGTGTAGTGTCGATTCGTGTCGTGTCCTATAAAAATCGATGGTCCGGTCTCACTGATCGAGTTGTATAGATCGTTTGGTGTCAACTACATTCCTCTTTTGACGAGCAAAAAATTGACAAATATAAAATTAAAGAATTTAGAATTAATTTATTTACAATTTAAATATAATAACTACATATTTCGTTCTGTCAAATGTTTCTCCAGAAATAATATTGAATCAAAATACGCCGACTTCTTTGTCTTTTTAGCGGCAGAACCAGATGCTGCATAATTTTCTTGTCTCTTTGTTCTGTAAGTGCCCCTTAGCACTTGTCATTTATTTTTACATAATTTGGCTAAAATCAATTACAGGTTTAATACAATTTCGTTAAATAATATAATTGTAATCCTAAAATACAAATTTTACTTACCATCCTATTTTTGAAAGCGTTATGAAATGTGTCGGCAACATTTGTCAATAATATTTAAATTTGAATACCCTGGCTTAGTTTTTCATAAAGATCAATTGATTAATATATCAATTTCGCTTGGAGTCCATTTCTACAACGAATTGTCATCAGATGACATAAATAATAATAAACATATGCACATGACCTGTCATAAACTGACATCGAGCAGCATCGAGCGTCGAGTAAAATTCAAACCAACTTGAAAATCAAACAACTCGACAGCACCCGACGCAAAACGATGGTTCAGTGTGACATCCGCCATTACAATACACGTGTTTGAAATTTGCTCGATAGCACACGATTGACGGTACCCGATCAGTGAGACCGCTGCCTTATTGGAGTAAATTACTTCGAAGTAAATTAGAATCAGTAATTCTAGTATTGGAAATAAAGTAAGCGGAGTAATCCAGCGAAATACGAGTAAATAAGTAATCCGGTTCAGTAAATGCAAGTTAGATCTGATCCAAATGGCAAATGGAATTCGCCTTTCGTTTGTCATTTGTATCAAGATTTAATAGAACCAGTTCAGTTATTTATTTGATTGGGTTACTTCGCTTACTTTAATTTTAGATAAATAAATATATCATCACGCCTTCTACCCATTACTGGGTGTGGCACTCTGCTGAAGCAGATCTCGGTAAGTGATATATTTTGCGCGTGAAGTGCGGTTACCAGTCGTCAAATCACGGCCCCCAAACATGTTAGTGGTGGAGGAGCCACAGGGATAGCTTTTTCAAATTATGAAAATTTGTCGCTTGTGGGAATCGAACCATGGACCTCAGGATCCACAGGCCGACTTCATACCACTGTGCTAGCCATCTCAATTTTAGCACTACATTATTTTCTGAATCGGATGCAGTTTGAAGTAATCAACCAGAATAATTGCACCAATTTGTTTATTTCAGTTAGTCATGTGGTTTAATTTATCTGAACTGATTTAAGTGAACCAAGTGGCAAATGTAATACATAGCTGCTATCACAGGTGGACTTTGGCCTAGGCTAAAAAGGAAATTGCCTATAGCCTAAAAATTTTAGGGCCCGGATCCAAACTTTTAGTTTAAATAATAGAAAATAATAGACTCTCGAACATGGGTATTTAACATGTAAACTCATAATTTTATCATTTCCTGCTTCCCTAATTATTTTAAGCAAAACAGCTTCAAAGAAACAATGATTTCTTCCGTACCGGTTCATATTATTAACAGTAATATTATTGACAACAATTTCGGAGGCTTTAGAAGTACCAGCAGCAGGTTGATAGTCATTGTCGAAAATAGATTCAACTAGCAATGTAAGGTGGGAATATTCCTTTGGGAGGGAATTTATATGGAAATATTTCCTGTAACAATATAAATTCCCGTTTCTTGGGAATTTATTTTTGTTGCAGATTTACTATCAAAACTGTACAGACATTCTGTGATATGCTTGCAGCATGTATTTCTGCGGCAATTTGGCTGGGTAAGTGGTATATAGTGGACGTCTTGTGCTGTGTTCCTGTGTTTAATTTTAAAAATGGGAAGGAAAAAAGCTGCAGTATGAAAATATTTTTAAAATGATGGAAAATCTGCTCTATGCAAGTACTGCAATACAGTATACAAGGTTATGAATGCAACAAAAATGTTAACGCATATTAAAAAATGTATTGAGTGCCCAGTTGTAGTGCGAAACTATATTAAGGCTCAATCAGATAAAAACAAACTGTAACATTTAGCAACATCAACAGCTACAGCATCGCCCCATAGCCTCAACATCTGATCAACACGAAATTGAAATATCAGCTTCTGATTCGACGTCATCAATTTTAGTACAAGATACACCTCGTTGTTCACACTCTTCTTTATATTCTATTATAAATTTAAATAATTTTTCTGAACATTTATTTATTTATTTCGATGCTTCGGTACACTATACTATACGTTCGTCAGGAAAATAAAATTAATAATAAATAAACAAAACGTAACTATACTCAAGTAACTAAGAAATAATAAATACTTGGGTTGAATATTGCTTACCTTACAACATAATTTCATGTTACAAAACCAAGATGAAAAAAAAATTCCCTGTAAATTTCCAATATAGTAATATTCCCGGGAATATTTCCTAAAAATAAATTCCCGGGAATTTTACATTGCTAGATCCAACATAGCATGATCTGGGGCTTCAATTATCTTTGGAGGGGTTTATGATAAAGAAGAATCACTCAGTGTAGTATTCCAATCTAGACGATTTTGAAGAAATTATCTTGAAATTAGTCAAATATTTTTAAATAACGTAGAACAATGTGCAAGCAATCAACAAATAAACCACAGTAACACCATAAAACATCGTTTTCGTGTAATATCATTAAAATTTTATAAATTTTGATAATATTTTAGTGATATTCTAAATCGCACAGTTGTAGGAAAAATGTTGTTTATAACACGTGCCGCAAAAGGTTAATTGCCCGTGCAGATTTCCGCACTTGGTAAGCCTTGTGCGTTAAATTCTGCACTTGCACGTAACAAGCTTTTTCCTGCACTTGTTATAAAAATAACTATTCTTTATTTATTTATAGTTACTCTGTGCAACAGGAACTTAATACCAATTACAGTACAGGATTTGTACTCACCTAGTTGCAGTGTGCCAGTTCATATGTTTTTTAGCTTGAGTGGGATTTGAACTCGAGATCTCCGGATTCGTATACCGTAACGCTACTCACCTCACAGTAATGCAGTTCAATATATAAATAATTATTATGGAAATCGGAAACAGGTTGTGAAAGAATAAAATGCACTTATATATTGAATTGAAATTAGTTAAACTGACATTTGTATTTCTATAATTCTATTTACTTCATAATTATTTTAACAACCTCTAGATTTACACATATTAAAATAAATGACATATTTTACATCGTTTTGTATTCTAAATTAATATCGTAAGAATAAGCAACATACTGCATACAAATACAAATGGAGGATGTGATAAATTAATCATTGATATGGTTTATGGATGGAACGTTTATCGAATTAAAGATTGAAGAAACTGGTGTAAGTTTGTGAACGTGAGGGTGAGAGATTGTGTGGACAGTGTAAGAATAAAAGGATGGATATTATTGACGGTTTGTTGCGTGAACGAAAAATCGAAAAATTCCTATTATGTTGAATAAACAAATTTGTATGAAAGGAATTTTTAATATGAATAAAGAGAAATTAAATTTTTTAAGAATATTTGTTCTTAAATAGATAGCTTTTAATATCTTTTCTTGATCAAGAAAAATTTTAGTTTTTCACTTAATTCTAATAAATACATTCTAGTTTTTTATTACACACTGGCGTTTAGGAGGTTAATAATCTCTTTCTATCATGAGAAAAAAATCGTTATTTTAAAGTTATTATTAATTTTTCTCTAAATTATGATATCATACTAATAAAAAGACCAATATATTTTTACTTTCTTATACACAGTATAAGGAAGGTATTGGATTCGTGAAAAAAATCGTTGACCAGATTTTCGCGGAAATACGTGTTTTGGGGTCCACTGAATTCGTTTTGATCATTTTCTCAATGATGTATGTGTGTAGGTGTGGATGGATGGATGTGTGTCCGAGTGTGCAATATCTCATGAACAAGATAAGGTTTGTTAACGAAACTTGGTAATTACAAGTTTCATGAAAATACGAAGAGCTGAGTTGATTTTGAATGAAATTGAAAAACCGGAAGAGGAAGTTTACTGGACAGACAAAACAATAAATTCCATTTATTTGAAAAATGGAATCAGTTACAAATAAAAGATGTTAGCAAAAATATTTGGTACATAAAATGTTATTTGCAATTTTCCTGTATATGCGTCTAATTTTGAGAAAAACTAATTTATTTATTTAATAATATATTCCAATAATCATAGTAGCAATAGAAATAAAAAACAAAAATTTTAATTTTCGCTAAATCTAGTTATCTATGTCTTTGTTCGGAAAAACAAATACGTCATTAAAATGGTCAACTAATTTAGCAATTTTACCTCAATTTATTCGACTTCATATCTCACGGTTCTTGAGATACCAAGGGTTAGGCTCGATAAAGGAACATTCTGTATATGCCTCATCAGTAAAGTTAGACATAAAGTGGTCAACATTACAAAAAAATTATACGTAAACAAATTTGATATTTTATATGTTTCAAATAGATAAATGCTGAATTACTGAAAATCTAAATTACATGGTTAATAATATTATATAACATTCATATATTCTAAATATTAAATATGCTGTGTATAAGAAAGTCGTGTGGTGCCACACCAGATTTTTTAAAACTGTCAACACGTCAAGTAAAATGTGTGAAAAAAATCGATTTAGTTTCATTTCAGATACAGAAATACACAAACAAATTTTGGAAACAACTTCCAAGAATACATTAATAAATAATGAACCGATATGGACCCAGTTCAAAATTTTTTAAGTTGGATGAATCGGACACAACAGCTAAGTTAAAAAATAATCTAATTAAATATAACTCGAGAGTTCGATAAATTAGAAAATAATTCTCCAGCATCTTTCTCAAACTTGTTGCCATTTGGCAATAGTCACGAAAGCCCGTAGGGATCTGTCAAATTATTTTCAATTTATTGTCATTCTCTTGTTATATTATTACTGAAAATTTGTGTTCCAAATCTTTTATTGTTTAATCCCTTCTCCTCATTATTGAATGCTAGATACACTGAACAAGTAACCATAGAAGAAGGGACAGCTATAACAAAAGATTGTTACGCAGTTACTGGTGACATCTCTT
Organism: Pterostichus madidus; assembly: GCA_911728475.2. Taxonomy (NCBI): domain Eukaryota; kingdom Metazoa; phylum Arthropoda; class Insecta; order Coleoptera; family Carabidae; genus Pterostichus; species Pterostichus madidus. The sequence continues at coordinate 29,333,324 of OU452313.1, read as the reverse complement.
GTTGCCTCAAGTAATTATTATTAAAAATACCGATAATATAGGATACATTTTTATCATTCTCGTGATCGTAATAGATACGTCACTATTTCTACATATTCCCTCTTATTAACTAAATTACGGGTGCCGGAAAGTGCACCGAAAACAATTCACCGAATACAGTTCACCGAACACAATTCATCGAAAAACAATTTACCGAAGTAACAATTCACCGAAATACAATTAATCGAAATGATAATTAAATTGTAGTATTTTTAATGATCCTTAGAACTGGTAGAAAAATGCAGGCATTTAGAAAAGGATACTTACCGTAAATTCCGAATCTTTTGAATATTATCCATTACGTTAAATATCGTTAATTATAGCAGTGTTAATGTAATTATTATTGAATCGGCTAAAATTTGTTTAAGTTGGGACAGTTTCTAATGACATTACTGCACTCGCGCATATATAGTACTAATAATAACATCGCTGCCAATATGTTATTAGAATTTATTCAAATAGAGCAGTACATATGCGGCCAAGACGGCGCACCCATGCATAAAAAGTACAGAGACACTGTACTATGAGGATAGAGCATCTAGTTCCAAATTACAACAAGAATAACATACATGAGTATTTACGAGACATAGCAAATAATTTATGTTATTAATGTAAAACATATAGTTTTATAAAAATGAAATGAGGCATGACAAAGGAATCAATTTTCTATTTTTAAATACGCCTGCATTTTGCTGCCATTCATAAGCCTGGATAAAGTGTAAAGGAAAATTAATTAGCATTTCGATGAATCATATTTCAGTGAACTTTCTTTCGGTGAATTGTATTTCGGTGAATTGCTACTTCGGTGAATTGTTTTTCGGTGAATTGTATTCGGTGAATTGCATTCGGTGAATTGTTTTCGGTGAACTTTCCTAGACCCCTAAATTACGACCATATATTAATGGTAAATGAATAAATTATTTTATCTAGTATGATTGTACAGCATCGTATCTCATTATTATCAAGTATCACATAAACAAATGTCCATTAAATAGAGTTTCACTGTTCCTCGTGTTCCCATGGCACTCTATTTCGCATCATGGCCGGACTGCGCCCTCCTGTCAGCGAGCGCGAGTCTCTGACACTGCAGCGTCAACTCTCCAGCACTTGCTTGTTTGATTAAACTTTTTGCCGCGTACAATCTGTTACTCGCCAGTTGATTTTTCTCGTGTTTCATCGCATTTTCCTGCCCGTCTTCGCTGTCCGTATCCGTCTCCTTATTGTCAAGTTCTTCCATGGAATAATTAGAAGTAACATCCACGCGGATAACTTGTATCGTCTCTGGACTAGGCGGACGCGATAGTGATAATGTTACATTTCGAGTTAATTTAGATCTAGCCTTTTCTTTTGTTTCATTATTTCGTTCTTTTGTTTTGTTTTTTGAGCTTTTTCTGTGCTTTCTTTTGTCTAGTTCGTCCGCATCATTGTGTGGCTGTTTTTCCTGTTTTAATTCTTTTTCTTCCGGTGCTCTTTGGTCGTATTCAGCAGCTTCTTGGATCAGCCGTTGTACGTTCTCGTCGATTTCATATTCTTCCATGACTTGCTGGATTTCCATGAGCTGTGAGTCTGTTTCGGTGTTATCATCTCGGCTGTTTTGTTCGTCATCGGATGAATCTGTTTCTAGGGTTTTTAGATGTGGGGTTTTTAAGTTTTTCACTTTTGCTGATTGGAGACGTGGACGTTTTTTGACCCATCGTTCACTTAGAGCGCCACTGTCGACAAGAACTGAGGCGGTGCTTGGTAGAACTAAATTGCAAACTGTTAAATATGGACGCTCTTCTTCGTGGACACTGTGAGGTTTATTCAACCATGATAAGTAACTACAAAAAGATGGATTGTTTTTCAAAGACATTTAGGCAATTTATGTTTTAATTACTTTTGCAATTCTGGGTTATTATCTCGTTGATAGTTGCAGTGATGTTTTCCATCTTTGGATAGCTTCTGTTTCCGATCAAATAATGTTATTCGAGAACATTTCATTATTCTGAAACAAAATAAACTTTATGGATTAGTTATGAGAGCACATTAAAGTCATAACCTCAATATTAAGAAAATAAATCTTAAATTTAACCTATGGGTGATATGATTGACGGCTGATGTAATATGTCTTATTCAAGCTTTATAGATGTGATTTTTTCATTCGATAATACTATTTATAAAGGGCCGGTATTTCAATTTTCTAACAAAGTTCCTAACAAATTTATTTGTCAAACAAACTAAAAATATCGCATAATCCTTAATAAAGGTGATATGAAACACAAAATTTCTAAGCTCTTGGACTACCATATCAGAGAATGGCAGAAAAGTAAACTTTCATTTGTAAATCAAGAACTTTTACATAGATAGAAAAGACAAAAAAGTTTGTAAAATTACATAATGGTTTACTAATTATTACAAAGTGTGATAAAGGTGCTAAAACAGTTATTATGAACCGGAAAGATTATAATCAAAAAGCAAAATTAATTTTGGAAGATATTACAACTTATCGTAGGCTCAAGAAAAACCCTGTACATCTTATTGATTCCAATTGACCTATCAGGTTACTTTAAAAAGCCCAAATAAATACGGCTATAGTTTCTCAAAATACAGTAGATCATGAAGTGGTTGCTAAGTAACAAGTTGTTTACAGAGTTTTATGAGCCATATAATACAACTGAAATCAGTGTTATTATAGGCGTATTCCATTTGCCATTTAGATCAGATCTAACTTACATTTACTGAACCAGATCATTTATTTATTTCGCAGGATTACTTTGCTGACATTATTTTCAGTACTAGAATTACTGATTTTAATTTACTTAAAAGTAATTCATTCCAATAAGTGTATTAGTTTGCTTAATACAGTTCATTTAGTCAGGTTGTCAAATTTATCTGAACTGATTTAACTGAACCAAGTGGCAAATGGAATACAGCTATTGTCTCTATAATATATGAGTTGTGGATAAATAAATTAATAAATAATAATGTTCATAGTTCACGATGTTCTTTTGGTTTTGGTTTAGAAAAACTGGGAAGCTTATATTATTACAATTACAAAACAGTATTATATAATTTATACTATAATATTGTAGGCTATGTGTGACAATTAGTTTAAATTTTCATAGTTATATTAAAGATAATGAGTAAAACGCGAATAGGTATATACGAATTAAATTTTCAAAACAAACTAATTATAATCCAACTACGAATCATCTTATAAATAATGATTTGACTGTAATTAATACACATCCTTGTCGGGTATATAATTAATGACTAGACACCAAAAATGTTAAAGTTTTTGTTGAATGAAATCATTACAACGTTATCATAGAGTCATACTCCAGGTTCATTGTTCGCGTAATTTCCAATGAGAAATCTCTATCACTAGCGCCGCGAGTAGAGCGTCGGCGGCGCGCAGAACTACTCCGCCGTGATTGCGAATGTAGTCCGGTTGTTGTTGGCGGCGGCGATGGCACACAAGTGCGAGCGGATGGTTCGGCGGTGGTTCCAGGTATTCGCTCCTAAACACGTCTTGGAAATCATATGCATGTAATTATAACAGCGGCTTCTACGTCGCGGACCTGGCTTGAATTTCAACGCGTGGTGGACTGGACGGGATTACACGGGTGGCGTGCATCGCGGATCTTTAGATTCTTTTTATTTTCCATGAGAGTTTGATCTTCATTACCGACTAATTATTTTTATTGTAAGTACAGAATGAACAGAAATAAGTGTTTCAGTTGGCAATAAAATTCTGTGGATCTATTATTCCACGGGTGCAGAGCTGGACAGTAGCTAGCTACTTTTGTTGTTTAGCTACTAGCTATGTTTACCTTAGCTGTAGCTGTAGCTTAGCTAACTGTGAAAAAATATAGCTGTAGCTTGTAGCTAGCTACTTTTTTTTCTATTAGCTTAAAAATAACAACTGGAGCTACTTTTAAAGCTACTTTTCGTAGCTTAAAGCTACTTTTTAAGCAGAAGGTCAACAAAGTACGCATGCGTACAAGCTAAACTCACACAAAATAATTATTTGTTGCCGGTTCTAACAGGCTCTACGCAAAAATACACAGTAGGTGCCAGATGTTATTTGCTATTTTTGATATTTATGTACATAATAGTAAATTAACAGTCATTATAACAAAAGACTGATCATAGGACAATGGCAAATTTAATTATTTCACAATAATTTAAAAAAGTAGCTTTAAAATTTAACAGCTACTTTAACGAAAACTTTTAGCTGTAGCTTAGCTATATTTTACAAAATATAGCTTATAGCTGTAGCTTAGCTACTTTTTAAAAGAATAGCTGTAACTGTAGCTTAGCTACTTTTTTTAAGTAGCTTGCCCAGCTCTGACGGCTCGGTGAGTCCAAACTCTGTACTGTAATTGAGATTCAGTTTCTATTGTACAGAGTAGCATAAATAATTAAATGAAAGAGGCAAGACAAACAACTTGGTTTTTTTTATTATTCCAGTAAATCAGTTATGGAAGTATCCATATCTTAGACTTCTATATGAATTGGGTAGTTAGATAATGTAAATTTGGAATGGATTTTTTTTTTCATAAAATTAACAATTTTATTTGTAATTTAACTCTAAAATAATTAGTTAAAATCAGATGAAAATTACTGAAAGCGTTTGAGAAAATAACTAGCGACCGTTTAATTGAGTAAACAACATACGTACAAACATCCATCTAAACCAAAGTTGGATTCGTCTATCTAGAATTTCTCGTGTCTTTGAAAGACGACAAGCTACAAAAAATAGTAGAGATCCGCGGAAGCATCTCCGATGTGTATCTGGGGCAAGTTCTCGCGAAACGAAGTTCTCAGCGTCTAGACCACGTCAATCACGCCGCGCTGCGCTTACCGCAGAAGTGCACCGCCGCGAATGATTTACGCTGCAGTTGTCCTAGACCCACAGAACTAGTTCACAGCACATCATCACATCGAGATTGCGCCACCAACCAAACCAAACTAAACCAATACTAAACAAAGCATTTCTGTATTATCTATTTTATACTTTGCTCATTCAGATGATTTTCTATTCTGACGTTTATACTTCAAACTATCAATTTAGTTATAAAATTTGATGGTTCTCATTATTTTGACAAAACGAAGTGTCTATAATCTGTTTATAATAGCTACAAATCTGTTTTTATTTTTAACATTTGACATGAAATGGCGGCTGACAGTTACTTTACACCTTTCGATGAACTTGGCACGTAATTATCAATCAAAATTATGATTTCTAAAAGATATTTTTACTTCCTTATAGGCAGTATAAGGTAGTATTGGAATCGTGAAAAAAATCGTTGACGAGATTTTCGCGGAAATAAGTGTTTTGAGGTCCACTGAATCCGTCTTGATCATTTTCTCAATGATGTCTGTGTGTGTGTGTGTGTGTGTGTGGATGGATGGATGCATGTGTCCGAGTGTGCAATATCTCATGAACGAAATAAAATTTGTTAACGAAACTTGGTAACTTTAAGTTTCATGAAAATACGAAGAGCTGAGTTGATTTTGAATGAAATTGAGAAACCGGAAGAGGAAGTTTACTGGACACACAAAACAATACATTCCATTTTTTTAAAAAATGGAATCAGTTACGAAATAAAGTTTCAAATAAAAGATGTTAGCAAAAATATTTGTAATATAAAATGTTATTTGCAATTTTCCTGCATATGCGTCTAATTTTGAGAAAAACTAATTTTGATATTTAATAATATATTTCAGTAATCATAGTAGCAAAAGAAACAGAAAACATAAATTAAAATTTTCGCTTTATCTAGTTATCTATGTCTTTTTTCGGAAAAACAAATACATCATTAAAAAGGTCAACTAATTTGGCAGCTTTGCCTCAATTTAATCGACTTCGTATCTCACGGTTCTTAAGATACCAGGGGTTAGGCTCGAAAAACGGACATCCGTTAGACATAAAGTAGTCAATATTACTAAAAAATTATACATAAACAAATTTGGTATTTTATATGTCTCAAACAGATAAATGCTGAATTACTAAAAAACTAAATTACATGTTTAATAATATTATATATCAGTCATATATTCTAAATATTAAATATGCTGTGTATAAGAAATTCGTGTGGTGAACACACCATATTTTTTTATTTTGCATCTTTAATAAAGCTATCTAAAAGAGTTCGTTAACGGCTCATTCGAGTGCTGTAATAGCACAGTACAATTTATATTTTAAGATTGGTGACTCTGCTGAAATATCATGTCATATAAGATGAGACTTGCTTCGAACCAAGCTCTTGAAAGTTTTTTCAGCAATATCATGTATTTCAGATAAAGTACAAGAAAAATGGTCTATACTAATTTTTACTTTATGTAAAATGATAATTCTAAGGGTCAAATTCATAGTCGTGACTCACTCTAACCTCATCCTCAAAGTCAAAGTAACTAAGGCAACTAACTGAAGAATTTTCTACTTTGAGTGTGGGGTAAGAATGAGGTGAGGGTGAGTTCCGATTATGAATTTGACCCTTAAATTCGTTCTTTAACATACTATTTTGACGACACCAGCAGAATAAATACATTATCACATCTTTAATAACATATAACGAGTCATTTATCGCCCATGGGCGGTAAAGAAAAATTTGATATTATTGTTATGAAAACAATAATATAAAAATTACATTGTTATTATGGTAACAATACATTAATCATCACAAAAGACATACTTGTACATTTATGACATTTTAATTTCTTTTTCACTATTGGTATGTACCACGAAATTTAAATAAATTTAAAATTAAATGTCTTAGATTTTCTGAGACCCTCGGCTGCGCCACGTGCCTCAAACAAAATCTTCGACCTTCAAACTTTTTTTATCTATCTTGGTATATAAACAATATTATTAAACACAAAAACACAAAATAGACCACATTGACAATGCTTACAGAAAACTATTTAGAATTTTGTGCATATAAATTATTAAATTGTCAAAGTTGAAACATGAATAGAAAAAATTGAAATGTACATATAAATATCGTGTGAGATTTTAACCAATCAGAAAACAAAGTAAATTTTCCTTATTATTCTCCATAGTGAATTCTTAAAAAAAATACCTTTTCAAGTTCAAACATAAAAATAACAAAATATTAATCTAAAATATTATTATAATAAATAGACGACTGGTAACTTCTAAAATTGATCAAATATCAAATATAAATAATTATTTCAAAATTCTATAGACCTAATGTATATTTTCTGGCCAATTTTGTTCCTCAGAAGCAAGAACTCTAAAATTTACCTGCTCTGTCTAATTAGATAGCATTTTGTTTCTTCCTTGCAGCCTGCAGGTGCTTTGAGAAAATAATAGTTCTAAATGCGAATAATACTAATATAATAATAGTTTACGATGTTTTTTTAGACTATATTACCATCTTTAAATTAATAAAATAATTTTATCCTCAACTCATATATTATAAGGACATAATTACACTGATTTCAATTGTATTATATGGTTCATAAAACACTAGTGTTTTATATTCCATAAAACATTGTAAACAACTTGTTACTTAGCAACCACTTCATGATCTACCGTATTTTTAGAAACTATATATAATTGAATTAACGTTAAACATTACGACCCATCTTCTTCGATACCTAGAATTATGAGTTGTGGATAAAATTTTGTATTACACTTGTGTTTTATTGGTATATAAAACACTTAAAAAAAATTAAACACTGGACCTTCGGTCTCGTGTTTAAACTGTTCTTGCGTGTTTTATATACCCAGTATAACAGTTTACTTATTATATTTCTGCATGAAACACAAAATTTGCTATCGTATTTTCGAAATGTTCTGATCATTTAGCATTGTATGTTATTCATAAAATGTTTTTACATTGTTTTTTAGAGAAAAATGTCTGAGATTAACATGGCAAATTAGTTTTTTGCATGCTGTTGCTTGGTGTTTTACCCGACAACAAAGATTGTAGTTTCAATCGAAAGATATAATTTTTCTAAATCCGACGATGTAAAATATATTTCAATTTAGTAGTAATTAGACCCCGTAAGTTAATTTTTAAATTTTGAAAATTCACCGATTTATTAAATTTTTATCGAAAATAAATAGCGTTACCTATGACTGTTTTGTTTTGAAACGTCAAATAAATCACTTGAATTATCTTTGCGGTGGAATCCGGTAGGCAGTTCTTATTTAACTGTCACTTTGTAAATAATCGCGTGCGTTCTATCAAAATTCCAACAAATTAAAATAATTAAATAAATGTTTATTTTTGAAATAATAACTATAGTACAAACAATTGTATAAATTAGAAAAATGTTATAATTTTAGTCATTATTACTTACACATAAATTTAATATGCGGTAATGGCTCAGTGGTATCTGAGTCGGCCTGTGGATCCTAAGACCCCGGTTCGATCCCCACAGCCGACAAAACATTTTCACCAATTTAAAATTACTCCTGTGGCTCCCCCACCACTAAAATCTTTGGGGGCCGTGATTTTACGGCTGGTAACCGCACTTCACGCGCATATATATATATATATATATATATATATCACTTACCGAGATCTGTTTTGGCAGAGTGCCTCATCTAGTAATAGATAAAAGGCGTGATGATATATTTATTTATTTATTTTATTTTACATAAATTTAATGTAAAATATATCAGTGCCGGCTTCAGGGCTAATCTCTTTAATAGAAGAAGTATTTAGGTATATGAAATATAGATTTATTACAAAAGCATGCCTTAATTAGTGTTTAAGTTTTATTTTTATATTAAATTTAATAATCTTTTTGAATTAACTTTGCGTATGAAAAATTGTCAATCATTTGTAACATGTTATAATTTTGTGGAGGACCTATAATTGTATATAATTATTGGCATCTAAAATGGTGATTCTTAATGTAACTGCAGCTTTACAACTGGTGAAGTTTAAAATATGAAATGCCATCTGCAGAGACGAGGCGTGCCGCCCACCGCTCAGATTTGACATGTCTGATGGGCCGCTAATTTTTAATGGCTTTGTGTTTTTAAAGGAATTAACTTTCATGCAAATTTACAACGCTTTTTTCTCTTTTGTTCACTCAAACTTTTCAACTTTGTATTTACCAAGACAACACAACATCAATTCGTTTTGTTTTCAAAACAATTGTTAAAAAATGATCATATAAAGTAGCGTGAACTGGCTGCATGATACCAAGAAAGGTTTCAATTTTCGTTTTCAATTAGTGAAGCTACTTGGAGAATGTTTTTCAAAAGTTCTACTAAAGTTTGTAAACGAGAAACCCATTTATATTTTCAACGGGGCATTTTCTTTTTAGCTTTTTAACTTTCATATGAAATATTGATTGAGGGATGAATGTGTATGCATAAAAGTTTATCGGCACGAGATGTCACGACTATCGTGTGAACACCACTCGTATATTCGCACGCGAAGAAATAGAACTGTTTACTATCTTTACAAATATAAATTCTTTAATAAACGACCCAAATTAAATATAAATGATGGAAACTTCGCTTCATTAATTAAACAAATAAATAATGTAATTTATTATCACGCTATCTAATTTGAGATTAAACTTTTTTATACTCTATTCCCTGTATGAAAACGATGACGTCACATTCGGTATCCATGTGATTCAAGATTTTGTGCTTAAAACGTTTACATTGGTATTGGATTGACATTTTTAAAACATAACCTAAAAATTAAATGTCAAATTAAAATATTTATTACTTTATAAAATTTAATTAGTTTATAAAAGAAACCAAATATAAATTTATCTTAACTCACAAAAAATATTACCTACCTTACTGAAATATGTAATTTTGTAAAATAAAACTCAAAAGAATATACATTTTTATACGTATTATTATTATATATAAATAAATAATATATGAAAATACAAAATACAATGCACATTACCTCTTGTACTACAGTTAAATTAATTAAAGGTCCTCGATTCTCTAACTCCAACACAAAATAATCATGAAGATAACAAACGCATTTCTGCATTTGATTACCCAAAATTTTTATAGCCATTTCTTATTTTTCGGTCTGTATTTATGTATCACAAATGTCAGAAACTTAGAAATGACAGGCGAGACAATCACAAAATCATGGCCATAGGTCTCTATTTTTATTTTATAAACAAATGTGAACAAAGTAAATATAAATTTTCGTATTAGTAAGAACTGTCATACGTTTTCATTAAAATAATAAATGTGATAGAACGTGAAAAAACATGAAACGTGTGCCTTTACTTATTAAGACATACGTTAATGCCATTCGCATTGGTACGAATAATATTATTAAAAAATATAGCTATATTTCATCGTATCTATGATAACTTCGTCCACATATGACGTCATCGTTTTCATACAGGGAATGGAGTTTAGTTTGTTTTCCTACCTTTGTGAATCTTCATTATGATATAAATCTTGCGTAATTTTACTGAACTTTAATCTGCAAGCCACACAGCGGTTCATTTTGATTTTTTTTAAACCTGAACTAGTAGAACTAGGTAACTGGTATAATAATATGATATGTTTGCATGCTTTTCTGACAACACACTGACGTACAATCGTGTCAGAATCCTCGCGATGTCTTGTTAAATATTTTTATGTTCCTATCACCATAGAAACGATTTGATCGAAACAAAAGATATAAAAAGGATTGTCTTAGCGACCAGTTTGAAAATATTTTCGCGCTCGTTTTCGCTTTGCTATTTTGTTTTCTTTCCTAAATAAGAATACCTAAAAACTTAAATTAATTGGGATGAAAATCATTAAATGACAAAAAGAGTGATCATAAGGAAGTGTTTCAGTTGGCAATAAAGAAAAATACTTTAAATTGGTAAGACTGATATATAAATTTATTTCGTACTGTTGACAGTGACATTTGAGAATTTAAATTAATAGAAATCGTTGTTTCCCTTAATCACGTCCTTTTATTACTTAACATTATTCACAGAGCAATAATCTGAGATAGTTCTATCACTCAACCTATTTATTTATTTATTTGTTATAAAAATGATATGTCAAATTGTATTTCTGCCTTTACCTGGCGTTGTGCCAACAATGGAATAAAATGATCCCCAGAATTGTATTGCCAACTGAAACAGTTACTTCAGCTTACTCTGATTTAATTAAAAAGAAAATAAAAATTGACTGCTATTTAAACTTTTACATAAATAAAAATAATATAATTTTTCTATCGAGTAGCTATTTATGTGCTTAAAACAGAAAGTAGTCTATTATGCCAATGGCACACTGATCGAGGAGCATCAATGAGCGTCGAGGATATCATCGATGAAACAACAGAACGCATCCTGACTGATAAAATAAACAAACACGAAAGATTAGCACAAAGCAAAACCAAAATGACAGCCCACGCTAACATGAAATGAGACACAATAATACGTGTGAAATGAGAAACAATCGTTTCATCGAGGAACTCCTCGATGGAAATAGAGGAGCCTCTATTTTCCATCGATGACGGGTGCGTTCTGTTGTTTCATTGATGTGCCATTGGCATTAGCTGCTCCGATATTGATGGTCGATGCACAGCAATTATGTAAATGCGTCAAAGAAGCTTTTTGCTCAAGGTGGACACATTATTTTTTCCATAACTTTTCAACAGCCCTAATAAAAGAATTTAAAAATCATTTTTGTCTGTTTCACGACTAGTATTATCCACAACAATTTTGTCCTAAATGTAGTTAAGAAAGACAACAGCGAATCACTTATTATAGCAAATAAATATTGCTGTCAAAATTCAAACTGTAGTTAACGATAAATGCGCGATTACAAATTTGGTAATTTGTTTTTTTACGACCAAAAAAAAGATAGCGTATCCACGGTGATGTATATCAATAGCTGTATTCCATTTGCCGTTTGCTTCACTAAAATCAGTTGAGATAAATATGACAGCATGGTTAAATAATGCATTTATTGCAGTGAATTACTTGAAAGTAAATTAGAATCAATAATTCTAGTACTGAAAATAAAGTCAGCGAAGTAATCCAGCGAAATAAATAAGTGATCTGGTTCAGTAAATGTAAGTTAGATCAGATCCAAATGGCAAATACGCCTGGCATCATGTCAATTTGTTTCATCTTAATTTAAGCAGATCAGTGAAAATTGATAAATAAATGGGTAAAAAAATACGTTTAATTCGGACAAAACAACACTATTTTCGGCCTAGTAATATTGCCGGATTCAAAATCTTTCATTTTTTTGTCCTAATTAAACAAATAACTATTTTCCTACTCCCTTTACTAAAATGATATTTAAGGTAAATTTAAAGTTTATGACAGAAAAATTCGGGAGACGCCCGGACTCGAACCGAGGACCTTCAGCTTGCCGGGCTGATGCTTTAACCACTAAGCCACGGCTCCCCTGAACGAATAGGCGTCAACCGAAAATATCTGTCATAGTGTCTAATACAGCATCGATCCCAAGACTCCTATGAATTTAAGTCATATGAATGACTTCAAAGTCATTCATATGACTTAAATTCTTTAAATTTACTTTGTGGTATGATTTCCTTAAAAAATCAGATTGTGTCGCTACAGACGAAACCCGTTGTCAATTCCTGTGAGACATAGGAGTCTTGGGATCGATGCTGTGTTAGACACTATGACAGATAAATTCGGTTGACGCCTATTCGTTCAGGGGAGCCGTGGCTTAGTGGTTAAAGCATCAGCCCGGCAAGCTGAAGGTGCTCGGTTCGAGTCCGGGCGTCTCCCGAATTTTTCTGTCATAAACTTGAAATTTATCGAACTTCAAAGTCATTCATATGACTTAAATTCTTTAAAAAAGATATTTAAGGTGTTGGTTTCCATGATGTTAAATAACATTTTAATCACATGTTCGCCAACTGTCGCTTCAAACTTTTAGTCACGGCGTGAATTTAATAACTGATGCATTAAGTACGGATTGAAGTTATCTATCATTAACTTTACTTTTCAAATAATTCATAAAACTTTAAATTTTTTTTTATTGCCATAATTTACGGTCTAGTATGTGATTCGTTTTATACACTGTTTAGTTATGATTATTTTTGTATAAAAAACGAGATTTAATTTTTATCTTCTTCGGTCTAACTTATAAATTTTGAATTCCTTTTATTTTCGTTGATTATTTATTTTTCTGTTTTATTAATTTGCAATTAATTCTACATGTCGATGTACTGAACTTGGACCTTCAACAGAAATATAAACATAAATCAATAAGTAACTGTCAACGGCCATGGCTGCACTCGGTGGAACTGATCTAAGCGATAACGCGAGTTAAGTAACGTTGCGCGCGGGTAGTACTTGGATGGGTGATCGTCCAGAGAAACCCCGCGTTGCTGTTGACTATAATACCTAAAACGCAGATCAGGGCGGAATGGCGGCATATGACCAAAGTAATTGGTACGCCAAAAAAGCCACACAAAAAAAAGTTACTAGGAAATTACAATTTATTTATTAGAGGCAGTCATGATGCAGGTGGCTCAGTGGTTTCGAGTCATCCTATGGATCCTGAGAATCCTGGTTCGATTCCCACAGTCGACAAACATTTTCACCACATTAAAATTACCTCTGTGGCTCCCCCTTCACTAACAACTTTGGTGGCCGCGATTTGACGGCTGGTAACCGCACTTCACGCGTATAAATATATCATTTACCGAGATCTGCTTCGACAGAGAGCCACACCCGACAAAAAGGGTAAAAGGCGTGATGATATATTTATATTTATTTATTTTTTATGCTTTCTTTAGTTCATAGCCATCATATTTATTACAATTATTTTGATGTTTATTAATTTCAATTGATTGTTATTTTATTTCTAGTTACGGCTCTGTACGTACGTGTAATACAGTGTAAAATAAGTTTTAACTTCTGATGTGTGAACAGTTCTATTCTGCATCACGCATCATGATTGCTACATAAAAGTGAATAAAACAATAAATTCTGCACGCGATTTTGACAAATGCATGAAAACTGCATTTAACCTTGTTCGCTCACGTCATTTTCCATTTCTGCTGGTCGACTAAGCACTAGCCATCGCAAAAATACAAAAATAACTTTTGAAAAACGAAAATAAATCTCGTTCTATTTGATTTGTTCACGGGCGATTGAACAGAGCAGCAACCTTTCATGCGGTAGTTGGTGTTATTTTTCCCATTGTTGGCAGTGACTTGTACCCCCGCCGCCCGCGCCCCCTTTGCGCCACTGACACAAAGGTTCATAAACACATTCCTACATCACATCCGGCTGACATGTTGACAACCTCGAATAAATATCCCTGTGCGTGTGACATGTGTTCGGTGTTGTGGCCAACCTGCTCAGGTGCAACTAGTGCGCTTTCAGGCGGTGATTTTCGACTGGGGTGGAACCACGAACTTGTGTGATTTTGATTTTTAAATTAATGCCTTTCATGGGTCTCTTTTGTTGAACGTGTGGAGTTAATGATTAAGAAATTTAGATATTCTTTGGAAACTAACATATATTTTCTTTTGTTAAAATGTAATTATTTCTTTAATAACATATTTATGGCGCTTTACAATGACGTATAATACTAGACGAATTATGCCGTATTCAAGTCAATGCAGTGTTGTGAAGCAGAAAGGGATGGAATAACTTGTGGGTGAGGCGGGTGCGCGGCAAGGAGCGAGTACACTTTGATGTTATGCAAGTTGCAAACATTTGTGTAGTTATTTTTATATTTAATTACTTACTTTTCATACATCAAAGTAAAGGTTAGTTTTTGACATATTAAGTGTTTTGTATACGCACTTTTGTATTTAAATAAATAAAATGCTCGCGTCTGATACCTATCATCAACATAAATGCAACCTGCATAACATCAACTTGTACTCGTTCCTTGCCGCGCACCCGCCTCACCATCCAATTAGTCTATCCCCTTCTGCTTCACAACAAACGCCGTTGTTATCCGTCTAGTTATGTTTTGTCTGAGGCGCCGTATAACAGGAATTTAATTACAATTACAGTACGGGAAATCGTTATAGTGACATGGGGTAGGTGGCTCTGTAGTATCGAGTCGGCCTGTGGATTCTGAGAACACTGGTTCAATTCTCACACATTAAAATTACCCCTTTGACTCTCCCCCCATTAACATCTTTAGGGGCCGTAATTTGACAGCTGGTAACCGCACTTCATGCGCATAAATATATCAGTTACTGAGATCTGATTCGGTAAAGTGCCACACCCAACAATGATATATTTATTTATTTATTATTTATATTTTTAAAACAGTATGGGGTGGCTAGCTCAGTGGTATGAAATCGGCCTGTGGATCCTGAGAACCCTGGTTCGATTCCCACAGGTGACAAACAATTTTCATAATTTCGAAAGCTACCCCTGTGGCTCCTCCACCACTAACATCTATGGGGGCCGTGATTTGACGACTGGTAACCGCACTTCATGCGCAAAATATATCACTTACCGAGATCTGCTTCGGCAGAGTGCCACACCCAGTAATGGGTAGAAGGCGTTATGATATATTTATTATTATTCCATCCTTCCAAAAATTATATAATTTGAATTACATTAATTTGAAATTTGATAGTATATCCTCCAAGGATCAATTTTAGTCTCAAATATCTGTCTTCATGTCTAAAACCCTTTCGATCAAAATATAAATCTGAAGACGTCAGTATTAACTGAACTGAATACAATTAATTTAATTTCTAGTTCCAATTACAAAGCTAAAAATACTTTTCCTTCTTTTGTGTAAATTTCTTTGCCTCTTGCTCCTCGTACACCATCCCACATATCTGTGGGAATTTTCAGGGCAGCACATTTAGCGTGGTCGGGCCGAGATGCGAGATGTATGCGTGTCGTTTTTGACAGATTTGGTGAAGCGGGCAGCTGGTGTCAGTCGGAAGACGTATGAGCCCGTGTCACGGGGACTACGACGAGTTTGACGGCCGCGAAACTGATCTGTCCGCGTCCCCCGCTGCTCTCACAGATAAGCCGAGATGTATTGAGGCCAGTACCGAGATATCTGATCGGTGCTCGCCCGGGAAAATAGTTTATACGTTTATCGCAAGAATGAAAGTGAGAGTAGTGCTTTGCACGCAGCAAAATACACTTTTAGAATTATTTATTTATTTATTTGTTACTCTGCACAACAGGAACTTAAACCCAATTACAGTACAGGGGGCCTACAGCTTATAGTGGAATCCGAACCACTCAGACACAATCGTATTTTTTCGATATTAGTTGAAGTCAGTGAGATTTGAACGCTACGTAAAATAAATAAAATAAAATAAATATATAAATAAATAAATAAAATATATATATCATCACGCCTTCTACCCATTACTGGGTATGGCACTCTGCCAAAGCAGATCTCGGTAAGTGATAAATTTTGCGCGTGAAGTGCGATTACCAGTCGTCAAATTACGGCCCCCAAAGATGTTAATGGTGGAGAAGCCATAGGGGTAGCTTTTGAAATTATGAAAATTGTTTGTCGCCTGTGGGAATCGAACCAGGGTTCTTAGGATCCACAGGCCGACTTCATACCACTGAGCTAGCCACCCCGTAAAAATAATAAATATATCATCCCTCCTTTTACCCATTACTCGGTAAGTGATATATTTAAACGCGTGAAGTGCGGTTACCAGCTGTCAAATCACAGCCACTACAGATGTTACTGGTGAAGGAGCCACAGGAGTAATTTTAATGTGGTGAAAATGCTTGTCGGCCGTGGGAATCGAACCAGAGTTCTCAGAATCCACAGGTCAACTCGATACCGCTAAGCTTCCTTACCCCATAATAATACACAAGTTAAAGAAATAATAGCACGCTGATTCCTATACGATTTGAATTAAATTAATGTCAATTTAGTATGCATTATTGTCAAAAAAATTTAACGTGAAGATATTGTACTTTATAGTCGTTGAATTCGAAAAAAAATACTGAATCGAATAAGCAAATAAAAAAAAAATAGGTTCCCATTTATTATAAGAAAGTTGCCCCCCGTATTTTGAGAACCCCTGGTCGTCAAAAATTTTGGTTACTAATTTTGTAATATACCTACAAAATGGCATTTCTTTGCTAATTAAACAAACCTTGTAGCTCTTATAGTTCTCGAGATAACAATGGTGGCACAACTAAATTGAACACCCTGTATGCCACGAGAAATTAATAAGAAAAAGAATTAATATATTTTCTTGATTAATAGAGATTTTTTGTAAACTAAAAATGAGTGCTGTAGTGGGATCGCATCGTTTAGAATTGTATAATAGAATTCAGACGATAATTTTTAAATAAACAAATTGGTACTTCATTTTAAATAATTTTAGGAATGTAGTTTACATTATTTGAGTTCTACCTTGTACTGAAAGCACCAATAATTTTATACTATATTAAAAAACCATAATTTTTAATTGATAAATAACTACGATTCTATTGTTCGAAATAGAATTCTATATAGCGCGATCCGGATGCTGAATTCAGCTAATAATCTTAAAATCTAACAGCTCGATTTTCAAAATATGTTTAGCTAATCCTGAATTTTGGTTTAGTCATTTGAAGTTCAATTATAGCTGTATTCCATTTTCCATATGGTTCACTTAAATCAGTTCAGATAAATTTGACACATGACTAAATGAACTGAATTAAGCAAATTGATGCATTTATTGGAGTGAATTATTTCAAAGTAAATTAGAATCAGTAATTCTAGTACTCAAAATAAAGTCAGCAAAGTAATCTAGCGAAATAAATAAGTGATCTGGTTCAGTAAATGCAAGTTAGATCCGATCCAAATGGGAAATGGAATACGCCTTATATTTCAAAAACGTGTTTTTTTTAAATCGTAACATTTTATTTTCAGAATGTGATTTGGATGAATTTTTTATCGGATTTATTAAAATAAGGGTAGTAAACCAATATTTATTGGGAATTTCTTAGAATTCTGCATATTTCATAACATTTCTACAAATAAAAGTGCTACTGTAAATAAATAAATAAATATATCATCACGCCTTCTACCCATTACTGGGTGTGGCACTCTGCTGAAGCAGATCTCGGTAAGTGATATATTTTGCGCGTTACCATTCGTCAAATCACGGCCCCCAAACATGTTAGTGGTGGAGGAGCCACAGGGATAGCTTTTTCAAATTATGAAAATTTGTCGCCTGTGGGAATCGAACCAGGGACCTCAGGATCCACAGGCCGACTTCATACCACTGAGCTAGCCATCCCATAAAAGTGCTACTGAAATATTAATATTAATATTCATTTAATCGCTACTAAATTTTCATCCCTCACTTCTTGTAATGTTATAACAGATACGGGAGTGGTCTAGAATCTCTAACACAACAAGCCATCATCGTTCACGTTCGGCGATGTATCACATTTTAAATTTATTTACTCGCTCTCGTCAGTTCAGTAAACAATATATAATCGGTTTACGCTGTCAAACGAGACATTAAACCCTGTTATAAAATTTCAATTCAATATTTTTTAAAGTAAGCTATATGTATAAGTGATTTGAGCATGAATATAGCCTAGTGCTAGTCGCTAGTCATTAAATTGTTTACTTAAATCATTTTGATTTTTCATTTACATTTTAAATATATTTTATTCGTTTGTTGTTGCATTATTGTAGTTTTGAAGATGACGTAAATTTATAAAAAAGCGTAAGGAACTCAAACATTCATTTGTTGAGTGAAACAGAGGAACTTCGGTATTTTAATTTGTTAGGTTATGGGCGGACTTGTGCTTTGCTATGCTATGTTGCTTTGTGGAGCGTTATGTGCAGGGGTGTCACGGTGTCAGGGTGTTCTGGAATGCTTCAGGGCAGGTGCATTCAAGATGTGGTCACTAATTAGCCTTACTCCCTGCCTGTTATAATAAACAAGAAACAAGAAATGTTAAAATCATATCCTCCATCTCTGATGATTGTTATTTGATTATTTGTTTATCTGGACAACAAGAACTTAATCCTAATCACAGTAGCTTATAGTGAAATTTGAGCAGTTCCGACACAACAGAATTTTTAAATATAAATTGAAGTCTGTAAGATTTGAACACAAGCCCTCTTACTTGTTAATTAAGAAACGCAAGTTTTATCTCGGTCTGTCAATGGGCTTCTGTACCATAAGCGAAATAACAATTATGAAGGATATAAACATACATACATACATATGTTCATGGTAAAACCCATCAAATGGAGTAGCACGAACCCTAAAATCACTCATAAAATATTCACTCATTACATTGATCAAATAATCAGCCCTCGTCAAACATTATCATCCAAACACACCACCCTCACTTTATCCACATTGAATTTTAGTCTGCCAGAAAGCTTATTTCATAAGTTTTCCGGCAGTTATCTTGAAATATCTTTAGGTCTAAATTATAAAAAGTTATGTATAAAAGTATCGGAAAAAGCAATTTTCTCATTTAAAGTACATGCAAATATTGAGCCCTCTTGCGTGCCGTTTGAACGTCATTTGACAGACCTGGGATTTTGGCTAAATTTTTTTAAATTTATTATGAGTAGTTTTAGAGGGTCAGAGCATAAAATTTCCGACTTTGCCAAAATAACGGACACCCTATTGTGCTAGAAACATTTAATTATTCCTTAAACATCAAATCATTCGTAATTAACAGCCCAATTCTCAAAAAAAAATTTGCAAATCCTAAATTTTGAATCAGCTAATCTTATTTTAGTCTGATTTTAAAATGTTAATTCAAATCACTTACCGAAATCCTAATTATGTTCGAGTTTATTTAATTTTTTTTTTAAAGAGTTCGTCACCGTAACAGCATAAGGTTGTATGTAAAATTTCCATTTTTTTGAGATTTCATAACTTATATATTTTATGCTTTCATATAAAATACACATAGAATACTGATATATTTAGGCCCAGTTTTACAATCACCGGTTTACTCTCGATTAACATTAATTAGTGATTGAAAAACTGGCCCTTAGTAAATTGCAATGCATTATTTTGCTTAATTAAACTTTCTAAATAATAATTAACAAAAAATGCAGTTTCCAGACAATCTTACGGCTACTAAGTATTTTGAAATTTAAACACAACTTTAACGGAAACTGAATTACCAACTGCGGTTTTTATTGTATTATATTGTATTGTATTATATTGTATTGTATTTTTGCAAGTTAAAAAGAGCGTAAAGAACAATGTTTTTGATATATAAAAGTTATATGTGCAAAATTGCCACATACTAATAGAAAATTCAGGATTAGCTAAAACTTTTTTGAGAATTAGGCGGTAAGTGTGTGCAATAAAGTACAAGAATTTGCAATAGCTTGAGGTGCAAGTAATGAAGCTTGAAAACAATGCGTGCCTCACCTTTCTCATACAAAGTAATGAAAAACACCAACCATTTACTGAGCTTCCACTGTCTGTAGTAAGAAAGTAAAGAAAATGAAAGCGTCGACGTGGCTATTGTGACAGAAGGAACCTGCCGACTGAAGAAATCAGAACCAAGCAGGCTGTGGTGTTTCGACGCCGACACGCCATGCCGATGTGCACGCCGTGTTGCCTGCAACCCCGGCGCGAATTTCTTCCCCTTCTTAACCCCCGCGTGACCTCGCACCCCCCACCCCGTGTAGTCTTCGCTCGCTACTACAAACCTACTGCTTCCTTTTTCACGTGTCGTAATTTCCTGCCGGCGGAGTTATTTCACGTATTTAGAACATTCTTTTATTTTCTCAGGTTTTTTTCGCCTTTTTTAGAACCAACGCCCGATTAGATCTTCCTTCATTCATCGTGTTCATTGTTGCCAATAATGTCATGGTGCATCTACCTTAATTAAAAACTTTCCAGGACCGTCTCAAAATAGAATTAAATCACAGATAATATAAAACTAAATTCTTTTAAGTTTCTCTAATAATTGTACGTCTGCATATATTTTATAATAAATATGAGTAGATATGTCTGTCTTAAAAATATTAGATAATTTTATTAATTTATGGGCAGAGCTGGGCAGTAGCTAGCTACTTTTGTAGCTTAGCTACTAGCTTAGCTACATTTACCTTAGCTGTAGCTGTAGCTTAGCTAACTGTGAAAAAATATAGCTGTAGCTTGTAGCTAGCTACTTTTTTTTCTATTAGCTTAAAAATAACAACTGAAGCTACTTTTAAAGCTACTTTTTGTAGCTTAAGGCTACTTTTTGTAGCTTCAAGCTACTTTTTGTAGCTTCAAGCTACTTTTTAAGCTGAAGGTCAACAAAGTACGCATACGTGCAAGCTAAACCCACACAAAATAATTATTTGTTGCCGGTTCTAACTGGCTCTAAAATGCAAAAATACACAGTAGGTGCCAGATGATATTTGCTATTTTTGATATTTATGTACGTAATAGTAAATTAACAGTCATTATAACAAAAGACTGATCATATGACAATGGCAAATTTAATTATTTCACAATAATTTAAAAAAGTAGCTTTAAAATTTAACAGCTACTTTAACGAAAGCTTTTAGCTGTAGCTTAGCTATATTTTACAAAATATAGCTTATAGCTGTAGCTTAGCTACTTTTTTTAAAGATTAGCTGTAGCTGTTGCTTAGCTACTTTTTTTAAGTAGCTTGCCCAACTCTGTTTATGGGGTAGGTGGTTCAGTGGTATAAAGTTAGTCTGTAGATTTAAGAACCCAGATTCAATCCCTGCATTACCTCTGTGGCTTCCCCTCCTCTAACATATTTGGAGGACCTTGATTTAACGACTGGTAAACGCTCTTCATACACATAAATATATTACTTACCGAGAGCTGCCACAGTAAAATGCCACATTTAGTAATTAGTAAAAGACGTGATGATATATTTATTTATTTATTTATTATATTTTTATGGGCTCGGTGCCTCAGTGATATTGGCCTGTGGATTTGAGAACCCATATTCGATTTTCACAACCGACAAACAATTTTTAACATTAAAATGATCCATGTGGCTTCCCCTCCACTTACGAGCCGTTATTTGACGGCAGATAACCGCACTTCACGCGCATATCAACTTATCAAAATATTCAGTATTGATAGGCGTGATAATATATTTATTTATTTACTTTATTTTATATTTCAACTTCAACTAAGACAACTCAAAATATTCCGCTAAATCAAAAATATTCTGTAACAGGCTCATTATTGATAATCGATTGATATGTTAGCGATTACTTCATAGCTTATCACAATTTTGATATTCAGTGACCAAAATAATTTACTCCATCATTTTTATGTTATTTTTTGCGTAACAGTAAAATATAAGTAACAGAATAATTTATTTTTCCTACAACTGTGCGATTTCTTTGTTATTAGGTAACTATAATTGCCTTGGTTACGTATGGAAAGTAGATGAATGCAGACCAAGTGCGTTTCCGAAAGCAAAGAAACACTAGTGCGGAAAGTGCTTCATTACGCAACTGTAAAAAAAAGTTTTTTTGAGAGCGATTTAAATTTCGCGCCAAGCGCGTAATTCATATTTTGGCCACAGACGCTTATGGAAGAAGAAGATGCAGTGAGCCAGCGCTAGTAAATATGCAGTAGTATATTTTGACGTTTATAAACATAACCTTAAATTTCAGTATATCTAATCTGTACACAACTAATAAAAAGAACCGAACAAAGTAAAATATATCGATAAATGGTTTTAAGTAAATGAAATACATATTTATTGTGTGTGTATATTATTAACATAGTTGTTACAGTTGCTTATATTGACATAATGTAAAGTGGACACTTTTATATTGTCTAAAGAAACATTGATTTCTTCCGTACCTGTTCAAATTATTAACAGTAATATTATTGACAACAATTTCGGAGGTTTTAGAAGTACCAGCAGCAGGTTGATTGTCATTGTCGAAAATAGATCCAACATAGTATGATCCGGAGCTTCAATTATCTTTGTAGATATTTATGATAAAGAAGAATCACTCAGTGTACTATTCCAATCTAGACGATTTTGAAGAAATTATCTTGACGTTAGTAAAATATTTTTAAATAATGTAGAACAATGTGCAAGCAATCAACAAACAAACCATAGCAACGCCGTAAAACATCGTTCTCGTGTAATATCATTAAAATTTTATAAATTTTGATATTTTAGTGATTTACTAAATCGCACAGTTGTAGGAAAAATGTTGTTTAAAACACGTGCCGAAAAAAGTTACGTGCTCGTGCATATTCTGCACTTGCACGTAACGAGCCTTTTTCGGCACTTGTTATAAAAATAACTATTGATCACAGAATGCCGAAATGGTGATAGTCTGCTAATTAATCATAAAAATGAAGGGTTGTCATTAACTTATCGATCATTAATAGATAATAATTGAGTTACGGAGTAAGAGAGAATATTTCTACACTGATAACTTCGAATGAGAGCAAAATACACAAGCGTTAAATAAAAATAAGAGAATAAATGTCGTTGGTCAGTGAAAACCGAAATAGTGGTAATCTATAAAGTAATCATGATAAATAAGGGTTGTCACTAATTTATCGGTCGGTAACAGATAATGATCGAGTTACAGAATAGAGAAGATAATCGTCGTGAATGCTTCATTTAACAACATGTCTTATGTGAACACGCAGTTAAGAATTAATTACTTTCAAATCATGGTTTCAGTCATTTACAGCCAGATTCTCAAAAAAGTTTAACTAATCCTGAATTTTGGATTAACTAATCTTATGCTTGTCCGATTTAAAAAAGTTATTTCAATTCGCTTTCCGAAAACTAAATGGTAAGATTATATTAAAGTTTATTTAAACTTTTTTGAGATTATGATTTAACTTAATTTGACAAATTAGAAATTCAGGATTAGATAGATTTTAGCTAAAACTCTTTTGAGAATTGAGCTGTTAGTTATTACAGTTAATTTTCTTTTCTTGTCATCATATTACCAAACATAAGAAGCATAGAAAGTTATAATTATTAATAGTTTTGTAAAATGAATAATAAAACTTTGTTTTTCCCCATGTAGGAATAGTACATTGAAAAATAACTGTCATAATTATTAATTGCAACACGTGTTTTTATACTATTTCTCCTGAATCGCATTAATTTACTTATATTTATTAATTTAAAAAAAATAATAATAATAAAATTTCTAGGTTATTTCTGCATTAGCGCTAATGTTACATCTAAAATATTGTTATTACTTTTTTTCTTAAATCTAATTTGATTATTTATCACATTTAAATTAGAACATCAACGTCGCTAGAATATTATTCCATTGGGGGCAAGTAAGTGCGTTCATTTGCAAAACTATTAATAATCCAAGACTGTGAATACGCTCCCTTTCTTGGCTGTAGACTACGTGGGTACACAAACCCACAGGAAGCAAAAGTATACACCCACACTAATCTTTGACATTTTTAAATAACATATTTTAGACAAAAGTACCTATTTATCCCTACTTCAACTTGCTACGAGAGAAAATGTAGATGTACGCAGAAAATCAAATGCAACCTAAATCAGTCGATTATATTAGTTAGTTCAGACGACCACTTATGAAAATAACCATAACAACATCATAAACTAATACGGATAGTTGAACATAACATACACTGATATGTTATTATAACGTACACTTCTAACATATCAGGTGAAGTTCCACTGATTGGCAACAGATGGCGTTACGATGAAAGAAAATAATAAAATAAATGAAAAGAATTTGTATTATTATTTAAGTTTTGGCAGATTTTTCAACACATTTGCACAGATAAATCTTTTTTTTTTAAATTAATAATTACTTGTTTACTAATATTTTAGCATTATTTAATATTTTGATATTATTGTTAGTACAGTTGCACCTAACGTCAAACGTCAACGCTCATCTACAAAAACGCATCAGCTGTCAAAGTGTAACGACATTGCTCTTATAAACTTTTTTTAGAAATATATTGGGGTCGTCTGAAAAATAGTATACATAACTCGCTCGAAAGTGTGATAATTGTGCTCTTGTATTTAAATCACTCGGCGTTCTGCGCCTCGTTTTTCAATTTGTACACTCGCACTTTTGTCTACGTAAAAATACCAAAATGTTGTCCCTAAATACGCTGTATTAGTTATAGCATCAAATTAAAAGAAAAAAGAGAAAGTGTCACAACCGATCACACCCCAAGGACGGTTGTGACAGTGGTTGGGGTCAGTAGAGACAGACATAATAATTACTTTTATTGTTAGAAATATGTAACATAACACAACATAACTGTCTTCTATAAAAAGTTAACATTCATAATTAAAGCAAATGAACTTAAAACTACGATCACTTCTATTCTTACAATTAATAATGCACTGCATCTAATGTTTATTACCAGGGTTGAGAGATTTAAATCATGATTTAAATCAAGAGATTTTTTTTAAATCATTGATTTAAATCAAAATAAATTAAATTTAATAATTTAAACATAAATGAATAATTTTTATTATTGTATACGTATAATATATGTCACAACCGTACCCACAACATTTGTCACAACCGTACCCAACGCATACTTTCGAAAACAAACAATCGCCATGACTGGGCTAAGTAATCTACGTAAACACTAATTACTCGTAATTAACTACTAATATTCAACTTATAACAAAAAAATATATGATATAATCTATCTGTATACAAATAACAGTAAATATTAAAAGAAATTAAACAACAAAACTTACTTTTGACTGTTACAAAGCAATGTAGACTCCTGCTTACGTTAGCGTCGCGCGCTGGCTGACGTAACCTGGAAAACGCGTTTAGACATGCATGCCGCTTCTCCCTCTCCTTGTACCCTTTCTATAATTCCTTATAATTTTGCTGTTATGACGACTGTCACTACCGTAACTTGGCACAACCGTACCCAGTCTCCCCTACTCGAAACTTAACTTTATTTAAAAAAATATTCCATGTGAATATCGGCTCAAAATTCAAGCAGTATAATTCTTAAAATATATCGTTTACACAATAAATAAGAGGGGAGACAGGAAAAAAAGAGATATAAACAATGAGGCACACATGAAAAGAGGTTCAGAAACCCTGGTCTATGAACATAGTAATGAATCCAAAATACACGATTATATTTAGCATTGTCTTATCAATGGAAGCATGTTTCGTTTTCTGACTGCTTGCGCTAGTCCAGATTTTAATCACTTTCGGTTATAAATACGTTTGCTTTGGTTAAGGTGCAGTTTGTAAGCTGTAATGGCGTGATATCATTAGACTCACTGCACAGAGCAATTTGCAGCTGTAAGCTGCAGTCGACTACGTGTACCGGTGTTTCATGTGCATGTTTCAGACACATTCTGTTACACGATTACAGATTTCAGCAACGTTTCATTAAGCAAATTTAGTGATTGATAATTGTTGCGTTGTTCACTTCCTAAATCTAAATTGTGATTGACACGATATTTATTCCGAAATTTTGTATTTTTATATTGTGTGCTGGAATGTCTGTATAATTTAAGATTCATTTATACGATAAAGAAGATATTTTTGTTGAACCTTAATAATGTTACTAATTACGGAATCTTTGAGGAATCTTTAAATATACTGTGTGTTTAGATTAACAAGCTCACCATTATGATAGCTACGAGTTGGGTAAAATTAGACAAAAAGTGTCACATTAGCAGATCGATTTAATATATATATATATTTCCCAAAAAAAATGCATAGGGTGTATTATGTTAGATATGTACATATGGAGAAAAATATTTTAAATAAAAAAGTAGATTATTGTAATGTTTCTTGGTAGCTCATTTTTGAAATATAAAATAAAATAAAAATAAATATACTATCACGCCTTCTACCCATTATTGAGTGAGGCGCTCTATCGAAGCAGATTTCGGTAAGTGATTTACTTATGCGCGTGAAGTGCTGTTACCAGTCGTCAAATGACGGCCTCCAAAGATGTTAGTGGTGAGGAAGTCACAGAAGTAATTTAAATGTGATGAAAATTTGTTTGTCGGCTGTGGGAATTGAACCCAAATCTTTTTCCGCTGAGCCATTTCTTCAAGTCTGGAAATAGATAAAAATCGCAGGGGGCCAAATCTGGAGAATATGGTGGATGACGAACCAATTCGTAGCGAACTGCATGCAATTTTTCCATTGCGACTTGTTGTCAACAGAGAGCAAATGCGGCACCCATCTGGCAGATAGCTTTCTCATATCCAAAAATTTATGCAAAATGTTCTGTACCCGTTCGGTTGAGATGCTCATAACCTCGCAACCTCGTGCACTTTAACTCGCCGATCGTCCAATATCATACCATGGATTTTATCGACGATTTCTGGCGTTGTAACCTCAATTGGACAACCAGAACGTTCGATGTCCTTTGTGGTCATACTACCACAACGAAAATCAGTAAACCACTTGTGAATCGTTCCAATCGATGGTGAGGAGTTCCCATAATGTTTAACAAGCGAAATTCGCTTTTTGCCATGTTTTCAAAAATCTTCAAGGTTGCTTGCTTTCGATGGGTGTCAAAACAGAACCGAATGACATATCAGTCTGAAAATATTAATGCGTTCTAGTTAAAGATGGTACATCACAAATGTCACATGAGATTTGCGATTGTGGCGCCATCTGTTTTATTTTTCAGGGATTTTTCACCCTGCTTTATTCGAGAATGAATAAAGTAGCGTGATGATATATTTTTATTTTTCAGTTATAATTTCAAACAGTAATTTGATTTTTTCATGCATGACTAACACGAATTTATAATAACAAAAATACGTGTTTTACGTATAAATTTATCGTGTAAATTAGTTATAAATAATACAAAACTGTCGTTTCAAGGCACAATAATTTTCCTAACTAGAATCTTATCTGTAAAAATACCAATAAAAAAAGTTTACAACTCCAATAAAAATTAACACAAACATCGCACGCAACTGACAACACGACCTAAAATTCTAACCAAAAAATAAAACATAAATTAGACGTTTTCAGTTTGACACAAATCCTAAAGTTCGCGATAAAGAATCCGAATCAGGCTAAAAAGAAAATAATAATCGCGACAATCGATACGCCTGGCGGGTGGATCGCAATCGCCGGATAAAAGGTGTCAGGCACTGCGTACGGAAAGCTCAAAAGCTCGTCACACAAAAGATGGCTTCCGACCTTATTTCGTGCGAGCTCGTGTGAATACGCCGACTGCTTATATGCAGATACACCGACACAAGCATAATGGGCGCCGGTAACTGGCATTACCACACATAATGAACTCAACCTAAATGGAATTGAGAATTTAATAATGGCGCATATCATCCTGATCTGAAAGAAACGTTTAATTACTCGCGTGATAAATAAGGACGAGCCCACAATCATTCGCACG
The DNA here is from genome assembly GCA_911728475.2 of Pterostichus madidus. NCBI lineage: Eukaryota > Metazoa > Arthropoda > Insecta > Coleoptera > Carabidae > Pterostichus > Pterostichus madidus. The sequence continues at coordinate 29,305,020 of OU452313.1, read as the reverse complement.
GAATGATGCAACGAAACAACGGAATACGAAATCTAGAATAGATATAGTGTTGTCAGATGTCTCGGGTTTCCGGGATTGTCCCGATTTGGGGCCACAAATTCCTCTGTCCTTAGAAGAGGTTTCGCGACCGTTAGTGGTATCGAGTCGGCCTGTGGATGCTGAGAAACCTGGTTCAATCCCCATAGCCGACACACATTTTCACCAAATTAAAAATTACCCCTGTGGCTCCCCCACCACTAACATCTTTGATGATCAAGATTTTACGACTGGTAACCGCACTTCATGCACATAAATATATCACTTACCGAGATCTGCTTTATCCACACTCAGTAATGGGTAAAAGGTGTGATGATATATTTATATATTTATTTATTTAAATATCTTTGTTTGTCGAAACTAGTTAAAAATCCAGGAAATTATGCCGTTTGTCTTATTCTGTTATTAATAATTGTCAGAACTACGAATATATGGTATGCCTTTAAAATTTGTGCTTTTTAATAAATTTTTAGCTCGTACACTGAAAAACTAAGTTTAAATGATTGGGATATATCATCAGAAACTCGAGATGACGAAGCCGACTTTGGTTTACGTCACTTAAGCTACGGTCCGCGGATATTTTTGTAACTTTCTTATTAATGTTCATTTTTATTTCTACGTGGCATCAAGTCGAAATGTGGATTTGAAAATCCGGGTTCGGTTACTTTAGCCACCTACGCCACCGATCTCTAGATAACCGATATATTTTAAACCTTATTATAGTCTGTTTTTTAACCAGGAGGAGTAAATGCACAAGTCAGATTTACACTATAGAAAGTTACCAAAAAAAGTTACTAGATTTTTGTTCGCGCGAAATACAAAAATTCCGTACACATCTGCACTGATTAATCCTGGGTTGCAAGAAAAAAATAAAGAGCTCTTTAGTTAAAGAACTGTTTATCTAGCAACAGTATCAATAGCGATTTTCTGAAATTTATTGAATCGTTAGTTGCTAATGAACCGATAAAACTTTCATGCAACCCAGCATAAGTCTCATGGAACTTATTTTAAAATACAAATGACATTATTAACTCTAATTTCTCACTCCGTATATTTGATTATATGTATAAAAATAATATGTACTCTCTAAATAAACACTTTTACTTGATTTATAACATTGTACAAGAAATTTCTCCTACTATTGCTGTCATATTCTTACCGGGGTTATTTTTTAAATTTTTGTACATATTTAATATGCACTGCTTTTCAGCGACAGATAAATGACCCAAGTCAAGACGTTTTCTTTACTTTGGAAGTGAAAATTCTGTACTTGTGCTTCATCCATGATTTAATATAAATAAGTACAAACAAAATTCAAATATAAAGCAAAGGAAATAAGAAAACCGCACGAATAAAATCGGCACAATCATATATTAGTTCTTTAAAGAACCTAATAAAAGCAAAATTCGAATATAAAAAACTAAATGAAAAAACCACAAATAATATCGATATAATCAGATATTTTTAGTTTTTAAAAGAACTGATTTATTTTAAGGTAGTACTAGCGTGAAAAAATTTTTTGCAGATCTGCATGAAATTTGGCGCATATAAACATTGGATAGTCATAGGTATCCTATTGAAATATGAAACACATTCATCGTCTGTGAACAAATATATTCGCTAGTAAAGTTGAGTTCTTATACACGGGGCTTATGGCGATCATCACTCAGAATCCCACATATTTGGTTTGTGTACCTCTAAAATTTTGCAGTTTCATTTGAAAAACTAGTATGATGTTCTAGAACTATCCATGTATATTGTATCAGAAGGAGAAAGTTTTTTATCGTTTAGTATTGGATATATAGCCATGCAAAGCCTTGTTTTTAACGAAAAATTAAGAATCCCAATTTATAATGGCAACACCACACGGTGGTATGGTATTTGAAAATTCACTAGACTAACAACCTGTTAACAATTCATGTTATTCAAATCAGAATAGGTATAAAACACTTATTTTATTCAATTTTTAAATTTTTTTGAGCCTCAGTTTCGCCACTCGACAACCGATGACGCCACCGTCACACTAGTACTACCTTAATGTCACAGAAATGCAAAAAAACAAAAAGAAAACAGATAACCTCGAAACTTACGACAGCTCTGATACATCAAATGTAAAATCTATGTACAGTGTGAACTGGACGAAGCACTAGCTAATCAGAAGCGTCAGTTTTAGCGATTAAAATTTAAATTACTCCTCCTGGTTAAAAAACAGAGTATTGCCCACATTCGGTGAAAAAATATTTTTATGTTTGCAATCCTGCATTTTCCTAACACTTTAAATTAAATTTGTTATATAGGTCAAGTTTGGCTTGACCGAAATGTTTCTGTTGTCTTTAAATATTGCCAACTTTCAATAAGAAGAATATTTCAATTTTCGCATTCTTGCAATTTTTAATCGATTTTAACCAAATTTTGTTTACAGGTCAAGTTTGACCGGCAAGCTTAAGATGTGTATATTGCCATCACTTTCGAATGACTCACATTTAGAATACATTTTTTTTAACAGCAATTGTTTTATCTAAAACAGCTTCAAAACCTATCGTGTTTGGTATAAAAAAGGGTTAATGAAGAACTCTCGTACAAAATTAAAAAAAAAATTATTGTTAATTATCTGCCGACTGTGTGGTAAATTCTACATCAGTTTTCACGAAATTTATTATGAAGATTGTTTTTTATTATTATTGTTTTCTTGGACTGTCTTGCTTTTTCCAGATACAAATAAAATAAATATATCATCACACCGTTAATGACTGTGGCACTCTGCCGTAGCTGATCTCGATAAGTAAATATTTATACGCGTGAAGTGCGGTTACCAGCCGTCAAATCATGGTCCCGAAAGCTGTTAGTGGTGGGAGAACCACAGGAGTAATTCCTATTACGATATTCACAAATATGACAATCATACATAGATAGCTCAGGGGCCAATACTTGGCGTGGTGATAGATTTATTTCTTGCATGAAAATTATTGTTATAACTCAACCTACTCCTACTCCCACAGAATGTGGGTGACATGATTTGACAAATGTAATGAAAGATCTTAAATTGCGAAGCTACCACACATTAATAATTTGGTAAATAGCAAAATAGCGTGATGATACATGATAAAGGTATTTCATGATTTAAATTGTATGAACTTTGGAGTTAATCTGAACATAACGAAGTTTGAATTATTTATTTCTTTACAAACGATTGTTCTTACAAGTGGATAGTCGAGTGTGCGTTATAAGATAAACTGTTGGTTGTTGCTCAAAAGTTATAGGTTTCAATCACAATAATCCATGTATTACATCTTGCACTATAATTTCTGGATGATAAAGGTGCCAAAAATTATAAGAAATTATATATTTTTTGTTTGACTGTTGATTAAATGAATGTGAAATATATTTATTGGAATTCAGTCAATTTTTTTATTTTTTTATTTTTTTATATTTTGTCGACGTTATAAATAAATATAAATATTATAAATATTGTTTTAGATTTATATTTATTTTGTTCTGATGAAGACTTGCAGAGGCAGTCGAAACGTCGACAAAATATAAAAAAATAAAAAAATTGACTGAATTCCAATAAATATACTATCACAGCCAAAAATTATATTTTAAACTTGGTTTAAATAAATAAAATCAATTTGTATATTTATGGGATGGCTAGCTCAGTGGTATGAAGTCGGCCTGTGGATCCTGAGGTCCCTGGTTCGATTTCCACTGGCGACAAATTTTCATAATTTGAAAAAGCTATCCCTGTGGCTCCTCCACCACTAACATGTTTGGGGGCCGTAATTTGACGACTGGTAACCGCACTTCACGCGCAAAATATATCACTTACCGAGATCTGCTTCAGCAGAGTGCCACACCCAGTAATGGATAGAAGGCGTGATGATATATTTATTTTATTTATTTAATTTGTATATTTACAGTAACGTCACTTACATCAAATGACTAGTAATTTTGATTTGCTTTTATTTATTAAAATCAAGTATAAAATTTAAATAAAAACTACGAGCCCAGAATCATATCATTTGGCTCATAATTCTTTTTACGTTAAAAATTTTAAGAATACTAAAATCGCAGGTGTCTTGCATTTACTAAATTATACAATTTATTTACAACATTTTTAACTAAATTTAACATTAAATATACCTTACACACAACATGTATAGCAGTATTATTAGCAATTTTTTCAACATGAATATTATCTTGTAGACAATTTGTCTGATGATATTAAAGTTAATTATTATTTAAAATAAACTTCATTATTAAATAGTTTTTAAATAAAACGAAAAAGTCTTAGTTAATACAGATATATTTACTTTCACTTACAACATTCTTCTGAATCTTTAACTCATTATATGCCAACTAAAAATAACAATACATTTTGTGAATCTGTCTGATAATCAACATTAAAACAAAGGTAGTTATCGTGCACTCGCCTGCATTCCTAGAAAACAAAACGCAAAAAATAAAAGAACAAAACAGATAATCGCTAATGTTAAAATGCAGAAAACAGCAAGTTATGCAAAATAAATATGAAAATAGCGCTATAATATTTTACGTCCAAACTTTGCGTTCAGGCCGGCCTCCTCACGTGGATATTATAAATTATACCTGTAATCAGCTAATTGGAGCATTTTAACCGCTGTCAGTACCACCCAGTATTAGGATCGTGAACTTCTCCGCTTTCCACCACCAGCGATAATCACCCTCCCGCTCTCTTTGCCCTAAGGTTAGAATCCCTTGCACGAGGTTTGCAGATGTTGTGTCAGTTCTGATTGCGCCGAAAAATATTCATATTTAATGTGGTAATTTTGCTGAAATTGCATGATTACTTTGAGCTTGTGTCGTTGACTTTAGATTCTTGTTTGTTTTTCTGAAATAGATTTTCAGATTTTTTTTATAAATAGACTGCATTAAATGAATGAGAACAACTGCGTGATCGATATAAGAATAATGCACTGATATGATTGATGAATTGGCAAATAAAAGAAAGGGGTTCTTAATAAAATAAAGAACAAAACACTAGCTTATCAAATGGCTTGTCAAAACGAACAATAAATAATACTTATGAGAAAATATTAGCTAAAATAAATGTTGCTTATAGTAAAGGTTGGGTCTCGACATGTAGAACAAATGTCGAATGAAAAATTCGTCAAACAGATGTATATTGATGAAATTAAGAGTGAGACTGTATGGATAAACGAGAAATGAATGAATAGATAGGATTGAAACGAAGCCAAAGTGATGTGCCAGGATAAGATAATTATTATAAGATTTAATGTCTACCTATTTTTCTTTTCCTTCTACTTGTGCAAGTATTTTAAAAAATAGCTTACTAACCTCGAAAGTAAGCAATTTTTTTAGGACGCGAATGATTAGAGGAAAAATAATCATTGATTCGGTAGATTCTACCATATTAATTATAGGTAATTGAAGAGTTTGAAGTTTGCATACATTTCACCTTATACTTCGTTTCACCTTAGAAAATAGCAGATTGCATTGTGACGCAGCCCGTTTTACACGTAGCAATTCTTTTAATTCAAAAATTTGACGCAATATAAAAAACACATTTCGATTTTGAAGTTACACCAGCAATAAGATGTTGTTTTTAAACATTATACGCCATTTTTCTCGGATCACTTCGAATTAGAATACAGTTTGTTTTACTTTTTTTAATAGGTTATGTTTATTGCTCTTACAAAAATGCCTGCTATAATTTTCACTAATGTAAATGCATCTCGCGTCTCGACCACTTAGATGCAAGGAAATAATTAACGCTAGCTTTATAGTTGTAGAATGATTATAAATTGCACATTCTAATTGTAATTACTAAATAAATAGTTGTGAACACACCTTTACTTATTATTAGGAGCAGCATAACCTCAGACAAAACATTACTAGACAGATAACAACGGCGTTTGTTGTAAAGCAGAAGGGGATAGAATAACTGGCTGATGAGACGGGTGCGCGGCAAGGAGCGAGTACAAGTTGATGTTATGCAGGTTGCATTTATGTTGATGACAGCTATCAGACACGAGCATTTTATTTATTTAAATATAAAAGTGCGTATACAAAACACTTAATATGTCAAAAACTAACCTTTACTTTGATGTATGAAAAGTAAGTAATTGAATATAAAAATAATTACACAAATGTTTGCAACTTGCATAACATTAAAGTGTACTCGCTCCTTGCCGCGCACCCGCCTCACCCAAAACTTATTCCATCCCTTTCTGCTTCACAACACTGCATTGACTTGAATACGGCATAATTTGTGTTATTCACATTTCACTGGCAAAAGTTGAAGGGCTCAATCGGCGCTGAGTTTATATAACAACCAAAAATACAACTGCATCCTGCATTCGAGAGAAACAAAATTCCAACTTCACTATTCATTTTAGGTTCCCTATACTGTAGTAAAGATTACTATTTTGTTGTATATAATAAATAACAAAAGTTATAGGCAGTAATGGAAAACGGGAATATGTATAGGAATATAAATAAATATAAATAAATATATCGTCACGCCTTCTATCCATTACTGGACGTGGCACTCTGCCGTAGTAGATCTCGGTAAGTGATCTATTTTGCGCGTAAATTGCGGTTACCAGTCGTCAAATCACGGCCCCCAAAGATGTTAGTGGTGGAGGAGCCACAGGGATAGCTTTTTTTTGAAATTATGAAAATTGTTTGTCGCCTGTGGGAATCGAACCAGAGTTCTCAGGATCCACAGACCGACTTCATACCACTGAGCTAGCCATCCCATATGTATAGGAATATAAATAAAAATAAAATAAATATATCATCACGCCTTCTATCCATTACTGGACGTGGCACTCTGCCGTAGTAGATCTCGGTAAGTGATCTATTTTGCGCGTAAAGTACAGTAACCAACCGTCAAGTCACGGTCCCTAAAGATGTTAGTGGTGGAGCAGCCTCAGGTGTAATTTTAATGTGGTGAAAATGTTTGTCGGCTGTGAGAATCGAACCTGGGTTTTCAAACCCACAGGCTGACTCAATACCACTGAACCACCTATCCCATAAAACTCGAGAGACGCCTGATTCGAATGAATCAAAATTCCGACTTCACTATTAATTCTAGGTTGCCTGTACTGTAATAGAGATTACTGTCCTGTTGTAAATAAATAATAAAAGTTACAGGTAGTCATTCAAAACGGAAACCTGTATAGGAAAATATAAACATTAGAATACCTATATTTCCATTTTTAGTTAGAGAGCTATGGTACAAAATAATGTCTCATTTATTCCAGTGACAGAAATGGATTTTCTAATAGATTATTTCATGATAACATGAAAAAAAGAAAATTAGATTTGGGAACGGGTGGCAACTATAGATGACGTCGATGTGAATGCGCAGATTTTAAGGGTGGTTGTTGATCCCTCCACCAGTAAGCTTTCAGAGCTTCTGTCACCAATGAGCAACTAGCAATAATTTCTGTCAATAATTTTTTGTCATTTATTCGCCGTGAACAAGTAATAATATGTCAAACGACACCAATGACGTATAATACTAGACAAATTATGCCGTATCAAGTCAATGCAGTGTTGTGAAGCAGAAAGGGATGGAATAACTTGTGGGTGAGGCGGGTGCGCGGCAAGTAGCGAGTACACTTTGATGTTATACAAGTTGCAAACATTTGTGTAGTTATTCTTATACTCAATTACTTACTTATCATACGTCAAAGTAAAGGTTAGTTTTTGACATATTAAGTTTTTTGTATACGTACTTTTGTATTTAAATAAATAAAATGTTCGCATTTGATAACTGTCATCATCATAAATGCAACCTGCATACAAGTGTACTCGCTCCTTGTCGCGCACCCATCTCACCCACCAGTTATGCTATCCCTTTCTGCTTCACAACAAACGCCTTTGTTATCCGTCTAGTTATGTTTTGTCTGAGAACGACACCATAAAAATTGCTTACTTTGACTGGTTTTGTCGCGCATGTATCACCGACCAAAACTTCTGTCTATCATTTTTATTACTTTATTATACCAAAATCTATAATTTAAACTGAAAATTAGCCTGTAAAAAATATGTCAACAACTACCCCTAAAATCGGCGCCGTCTATAGTTGCCACCCGTTCCCAAATCTAATTTTCTTTTTTTCATATTTATCACGACATAATCTATTAAGAAATCCATTTCTGTCACTGGAATAAATGAGACATCATTTTGCACCCTAGCTCTCTAACTATTTGATTAGAATCTGTCCTGAATATAACGTAATGAATAAATTCATATTATTACTAAAAACTTCTAAAATAAACCTGTCAAAGTTTGCATTTTCATAATCCTGCTCTCAACTTTAATAAAATTAATACATGAATATCACAACCAAATCACAAAAACTTCATTACGTACATGCACGTACATCGAATGAACCGCGTGAAACTAGCTACAGTACATTGTAAATAAACAACACAAATCTGAAGTTATAAAAAGATCATTAATGTTGTGAATACCACGTTGTCCACTTGCAGGATGCAATGTGGCTCATTCTGTTCACCGTGTGAAACGTGCGGAATTCAAGGGATGCAATGTGTTGTGCCGCTTTGATTTAGGGGACTAAAAACAGCTAAAAACTTGAATCAAGTGATTAATGAATTGTTAGGTGTTACAGTGTTAGGTTCGTAACTCGATGAAGTAAAATATGTCCGACCAAATTTATAGAGCTTTCAAGCAGGATTTTAGTCGTGATTCATATGTTCTTAATTTAGTAGTTCATATTTTAATATTTTGTTTTATTCCAGTAATGGAATATTTGCAACACTCATAGTGTATTCCTGTGTTAAAATAAAATTTCTTGGCCTCTTCTGATATTCGGTTAATTTTGGAAGCCCGGAACATTTAATTAACATTAATTCACATTCATTTTAAAATGAGGTGGATGGCTTAGTGGTATCGAGTCGGCCTGTGGACCTGAGAACTCTGATTCGATTCCCACAGCCGACAAACATTTTCATGACATTAAAATTATAACTGTGGCTCTCCCACCACGAACATCTTTGAGAGCCGTGATTTGACGGCTGGTAACTGCACTTCATACGCATAAATAAATCATTTACCGAGATCTGCTTCGGCAGAGTGCCACACCCAGTAATGGGTAAAAGGCGTGATAATATATTCATATATTTCTTTATTTATCTTATGTATGGTGTAATGGCAGAGTGGTATCAAGTCGGCCTGTGGATCCAAAGATCCCTGATTCGATCCTCACAGCTGAAAAACATTTTCACCTATTTAAAATTACCCCTGTGGCTCCTCACCACTAACACCTTTGGGGACCGTGATTTGACGGTTGATAACCGCACATCACGCGCATACATATATCACTTACCGAGATCTGCTTCGGCAGAGTGTCGCACCCAGTAATGGGTAAAAGGCGTGATTATATATTTATATATTTATTTATTTATCTTATATATGGGGTAATGGCACAATGGTATCAAGTCGGTCTGTGGATCCAAAGAACTCTGGTTCGATCCTCACAGGTGAAAAACATTTTCACCTATTTAAAATTACCCCTGTGGCTTCCCCACCACTATCTCTGGAGGCCGTGATTTGACACCTGGTAACCGCACTTCATGCGCATAAATATATCACTTACCGATATCTGCTTCGGCGGAGTGCCACACTCAATAATGGGAAAAAGGCGTGATGATATATTTGTATTTATTTTATTTGTATATACAATATTGTACTATACACGTACGTAAAACATCTTTAATCTAAAAACTAGCTTTATTTACTAATACCGTAAATAATGATTAATTATTAATATATTAGAAATAGCAGTCAAACCAGTGGTAAAATTTGATCAAGTTTAGAATCATCCTGTATATCTTTTTTAATATTGATAAAAAATGATTGACATTAAAAATGTTTTCGTTTAATCGTGATTATGTGAATGGAACATTTAGCTCTCGAACGAGAATTTACATAATTGTGGCGTCCGCTTAATTGGAGGAAATGTTCTAATTCAAATGTGTTGCAATTAATAGGAATTGATGTATTCCCATAAAAAAAAGGAAAATGTAGAATAGCTGACAAAAATTTTAACCACATTAAAATTACTCCTGTGGCTCCCCTCCACTAACATATTTCGGGGGCCGTGATTTAACGGTTGATAATCGCACTTCACGCAAATAAATATATCACTTACCGAGATCTGCTTCGGCAGAGTGCCATACCCGGTAATGGATAAAAGGCGTGATGATATATTTATTTTATTCTTTTATTTATCTTCAGAATATGCTAGAAAAATGATGCCAATTTTAAGTTAAAACCATTAAAACAAGCAAAAATAAACTAGTATTTAGATATGCAAGAATGTACTTAATTAATTTCCAATAAACAATTAAAATAATTCCAGAATAAAATATTCTCGTTGTTAATTAAAAATCAAAACAGGCAACTGAGTTTTTGGCAACTTGAATCGTTGCTCCCGCTGCACATTTGTTAGTATATTCGAGACTGCAATTTCCGCAGTTCCAAGAACAAAAAGTTATTAAAAAACTTTTCGCATGTGGCGCTCCTCTGGCGGCGTGCTTGCGAAGTACGGTTGCGCACGCGCGTGACACGTTAATCTGCCACGGATGGTGTAAAGTCAGTTCTGCCGGGAAAAATATCGCGCCTGTTATACGCTTCAACGGGAATTAATTTTTATATGTGCAGGTGCGCACTTCACACTCGTTATAAAATTCAAACGAAAATTTATCACAAAACTGAATTCGTTCTCCTTGGCTTTTTCTCAGAATTGTCCACTATAATTCTTCATTGTCATTACTATTTATTTACTTCAATCAAGGTAATTAAAGGAAGCGGTGACACATATGTTGATAAATGATTAATATAAGTTTTTATTCGACTGCTATTTTATTTTATTTGTCACTTTGCAAAATAGGAACATAACTCCAATTGCCGGCCGGTAGACTCGAATCCGAGATTGCACGGGTATCTTACATCACAACAAGCAATGGTCTACGCTTTAATGCGCTCTACCACCACACCGACTTAATGATAATGTTATAATTATTAAGTAATATATTCATTATGTGTGTTGCTTGATAGATAATGTAGTTCATTACTCACGGCCGTGAGTAATAATTTAATATTTATGGATTATGGTCAATCACAACGACGTTACTATTAAAATTCAGCTACGGTCGTGAGTAATAGTGTATTATTTACAAACTTATTAAGGTTAATTTAACGTATTAATGTTTGACGTTGATGGGGTGGCTAGCTCAGTGGTATGAAGTCGGCCTGTGGATCCTGAGAACCCTGGTTCGATTCCCACAGGCGACAAACAATTTTCATAATTTCAAAAACTACCCCTGTGGCTCCTCCACCACTAACATCTTTAGGGGACATGATTTGACGACTGGTAACCGCACTTCACGCGCAAAATATATCACTTACCGAGATCTGCTTCGGCAAAATGCCACATCCAGTAAAGGGTAGAAGGCGTGATGATATATTTATTTATTTTTTATTTAATCATTATTATCTTTGTCAAACTTATCTAGACCTAATACCAGTTGATTAGTCGCAGGTAAAAATATAGTAATTATTGAACTCGCGCTATTACTCATTCGAATAAATTACACCACTCGTCTTCGGCTCGTGCTACAAACTTTATCCTTATGAATATACTAGTAATTTGTTGTTAGGTAACTTTTCTTTAAAAAATTTATCAATACACTTACTAGACATTAATTAAACAATGACTATAAATATATTTTAGTGCAAAAAATGGATTACTACGATGAACCATTTAACTATTTTGTACTAGGTAAATTTATTATATAGATGAACAAAATAACCGAGCATAATGGCTTTAATTTGTAGCGAAGCGAGAATTACCAGTAACATATTCCATTTTACATGTACATAATGTTCCAATACGTCAGAAAAAATTAAATGACAGATACTATTATTTTTATTTATTTATTTTATAATATATAATCGAGAATCAAAATAGTTATTCTGTATGAAGTGTGCGAAATGTGAGTTTTTTTTTTGCGTAATACCTATTCCTTTTAGTCGAGGCAAAAAAGTCGTTCGAACGCTATAAAAAACAAGAAATTCTGCCAAGAAATAAAAATAATTTTTTTTCTACAACTATCAGAAGAGAACAATACCACTACTTAAGTCATATGCCGCCATTCCGCCCTGATCTGCGCTTTAGGTATTATGGTCAACAGCAACGCGGGTTTTCTCTGGACGGTCACCCATCCAAGTACTACCCGCGCGCAACGTTACTTAACTCGCGTTATCGCTTAGATCAGTTCCAACGAGTGTAGCCATGGCCGTTGACAAAATACAATAATTATTGATTTATTTATGTAAATTGAAGAAAAAAAACAAAAATATTATAAATTTGGTACTAATAGGCGTATTCCATTTGCCATTTGGATCAGATCTAACTTACATTTACTGAATCAGTTCACATATTTATTTCGCTGGATTACTTCGCTGACTTTATTTCCAATACTAGAATTACAGATTCTGATTTACTTTTAAGTAATTCACCCCATTAAGTGCATCAGTTTGATTAATTCAGTTCATTTAGTCATGTGTCAAATTTCTCTGAACTGATTTAAGTGAACCAAGTGCCAAATGGAATACAGTTATTGACGTGTTGTAACTAAGGGAACGTGAAACGGTTTAGTAATTTTTTTTTTAATGTCAACGATTTTGAATTTTTTATTTTCAATGAAAATATACAAGTTTTAAGAAACTTCACGAAATTATTTTTACTTCACTTGAATTGTACATTTTAATAATTTTAATAATATCTGGAAAAGCAAGCTTCGGGAAATAACGGGAGATGGGAAGTTAAAATGAAAAATAAAAAACAAAGTAATAGATAAAAAAACTACTTTTCTACCTAATTTTCTTTTAAATTTTGGATAATATCTCAAAAACAGTTGGTGATAGCGAATTTATTTTGGCATTAATTGATTTTGGCGTTAATCGATTTTCTGAGTAAAATTACATTGCTCTGAAATATTCACATATTTTTAATAACTAAATGTTCATGAATTTTCTCCCCAATTATCTTACAAAATAACGTAGTAAATAATTTTTTCGGAGGATGACACCTCCTAGCTAAATCACTTTTTGAAGCTAAAATATATTAGAATACTCCAAGTTTCATTAAAATCGTTGAAGCCGATTCCAAGATCGTTGACACACACAGACAAACAGACAGACAAACAAGAATTACAAATTTTTCCACTCCACAGTTCAACGCGTTTTCACTCCATAACTACATACATATAAGGCGAAAGATAAATGAACAGTCTATGTCATACTCGTATTTATAAAATTAGTTACTCCGTGTAAAATATGAAAGTCAGTATCTACCCATTAAATAACAATTCAATATGAGATACAGTCCACCCCTCATCCTGCAAGCACAGTTGAACTCTTGAACTCTCAACTCAACTCCATAATAAAGTCATTCATTCCTCATAAATCCATCCATTTTATCCGAGTGAGAGAGAGAGAGAGAGAGAAAGACAAAGTCGGTTCGAGTGGGCGAGATAAAAGTGCGGTGTGGGTGCGTGTCACGCACATGTTGCGGTAGGTCGTGGCGGGCGGGAAAAGTTTGCCCCGGAACCCGGAGCGCCGGGATGAAAGAATCGCGTGCCGCCGCGACACCGGCCTGGGGTCGCGGGTCAACAAGCTGATGTTCCCGGCCCCAGACCTGCGATTTGTTCCTAACTTATCGCCCTACTGCTGACTTGACGTATCTTTATTTCCGAGGAAATTATTCGACTTGTAAATACATTAGATATTTTATCTACGACCGTATGATAAATGACACTTATCGCATTCATTTCGAATAAGATAAGTATTTATTAACGCACTAGTACTTTTTTGGAAATATTAATGCACTAGTGCTTTAATAAAGTACTTATTGTACTGAAAATGATGGTTACCATGATTTCACTCAATTATTTTAAATGTCAATTATGAAAATTGTCACTTCAAAATTATTTTTGTTTTAATTTTAATTTATTTCGTTGTCGTAGATAAAATTATGTACGACATACGTGTGATAATGTACCATTAAGATACTTGTGTGATTACACACCTCGGCTGTCGCGTCGACTCGTGTAAATTTCACATGTGTACCTTACAGAGCTGGGCAGTAGCCAGCTACTTTTGTAGCTTAGCTACTAGCTTAGCTACATTTACCTTAGCTGTAGCTTAGCTAACTGTGAAAAAATATAGCTGTAGCTTGTAGCTAGCTACTTTTTTTTCTATTAGCTTAAAAATAACAACTAAGCTACTTTTAAAGCTACTTTCTGTAGCTTAAAGCTACTTTTTAAGCAGAAGGTCAACAAAGTACGCATGCGTACAAACTAAACCCACACAAAATAATTATTTCTTGCCGGTTCTAACTGGCTCTAATACACAAAAATACACAGTAGGTGTCAGATGGTATTTGCTATTTTTGATATTTATGTACATAATAGTAAATTAACAGTCATTATAACAAAAGACTAATCATATGACAATGGCAAATTTAATTATTTCACAATAATTTAAAAAAGTAGCTTTAAAATTGAACAGCTACTTTAACGAAAGCTTTTAGCTGTAGCTTAGCTATATTTTACAAAATATTGCTTATAGCTGTAGCTTAGCTACTTTTTTAAAGAATAGCTGTAGCTGTAGCTTAGCTACTTTTTTTAAGTAGCTTGCCCAGCTCTGGTACCTTATCCCACTTTTATCGTAAATAACTATTATCATATCGTTTATACCAAATAAAAAGAGATACCTATATGTGTTTACAAGCAATCGTAGTCCAGTGAATAAAGGTGAGGTCAAACTTGCGATTCTTGATTAATAAGCAAGAGGTCGTACATTCAAATCTCACTGACTTCAACTTATATCTAAAAATATTATTGTATATGACTTGTTTAGATTCCAGTATAAGCTGTAGGCCCCTTGTACTACAATAGGGATTAAGTTCCTGTTGTGCAGAGTAACAAATAAAAAACCTATTTTGACATTTGATATTTTGTTAATTGACTGTTGACAGATTAGTCTTTCTAAATTTTAAATTATTCATTTACCTTTCGCAATATATTTTATGGGGTAGCTGGCTCAGTGGTATGAAGTCGGCCTGTGGATCCTGAGAACCCTGGTACCCTAGATTCGATTCCCACAGGCGACAAACAATTTTCATAATTTCAAAAGCTACCCCTGTGGCTCCTTCACCACTAATATCTTTGGGAGTCGTGATTTGACGACTGGTAACCGCACTTCACGCGCAAAAATATATCACTTACCGAGATCTGCTTCGGCAGAGTGCCACACCCAGTAATGGGTAGAAAGCGTGATGATATATTTATTTATTTTATTTTAATATATTTTAGGCGTATTAGTACACTATTTTTCATGTTGAAATATTGTTATACTTTAAATTATGTATAAATAAAACGAAAGAAATGATACACATCTAGGTATATTTAAAATATTTTTTATTAGGAAGGACAAACGGTATAGGATAACTTATACCATTCATCGTTATCATTGATGGAAATAAATTCTGTATAAAGTTTTAGTTATTGTTCAATCAGCATTAAAAACTGTTCTATTTCATATGACGTTTTAGATGAATTTACTTTGATTTATTTAAACAAAGCTAAAATTGGAATTGGTACAGTTCCAACGGATCATTAATTATTTACCAATAATGAAGATTTTACGTAAAAATGTAAAGAATATGATTGAAAATAATTAGTTTTTTGGAATCTGTGTTCGTTGATAAAGTGTTGTAAGTGGTGTTAATATATTTCTCGTTATAATTTATTATTTGGCTAGCTTAACACGGTAGTATCTTGGGCGTGAATGTAGTCGCATGTGTCGGTTAGGTTCCCCTCCACCACAAAGTTCTCGACTCTCGAGCTGAAGAGGACTTAGTAATGGTGCAATTTATTGTAGAACCGGTAAAATTAAGCGGGCTCATTTCCTTATCACGCGGCTAGGTGAGCGATGCGTGTATAGTAACACCGCTGCCACCCGCCACCCGCCATCTTCTGACAGGAACTGGAACTATGTGATATACACATAACTTCTTGCATGTTACGGCCAAGTTGCTGCCAACTTCAGTGCGGACGCGGCCGGTGCTGGCTCGGCCCTTGTTTATGACACGTCATAACGGGACGCTAATGTGCTTTATGTTGATTACGGGGCCGTAAATAAAACTGTTGTATGCTGCTGTTGCTGCTGCTGCTACTGCTGCCCCGGATGAACTTCACGCTCTTGTGTTCTCATAGATGTATCTACATACGTACATTAACAGCATTACACCATACATGACATCGTCGTATGATGGTTGTTACATGCGCTAATACCTAATTTTAAAGAGTCACAGAACTGTGATGATCTCATATTTATGTTTGACCGAATGTAGAAAAAAAAACTTGTAGAATTACAAACATTAGGTACATAGACCGTATTTGTTTGGGAATTTTGGGTTCAGCTCTGAACTGATCTAGAACTAACTCGTGTTACTTCCAAATAAATTACCCATCTAGAGTTAGATGGAAAAATTAGCGATAAATTTCAAATCTGAATGTACATTCTAAGTAGGGTCGTTGATTTCCACCAAAGTTTGAATTTCTAAACGTTCGAACATTCGAATGTTTTAAACTTCATCAGAAAAACTTCGAAGCTTCGAATTTTTGAATTTTTTGAAGCTTCGAATTTACGAATTTTCGAATTTTTCGAAGCTTCGAATTCTCGATTTTTTTGCCACTGAATTAACACCATCTGTCATCTCCAAACACGCTCACGCATAATTCGGGAAGTATCCTGCAAAAACTCTGCAAGTTTAGGCGTCTTAATTAAGACATCTATTCTCTTACCGCCCATCTAAATGCTATGGACTTTTAGTAAAACGTTTTAAAATGACAATAAAAAGGATAATTAAAACGTTTTTGACAGTGTAGCGAAATTGTAAGTCTAAATTGAATTAATTTGGCAAATAATAATAATTAATAATAATTACTTACGAATTAATACAAAACTCTGCAAATGAGTTTATTCTGAAAATAATTCATATCAACATGCGTGTTCACGATAGGATCCAGATTCACAATTCGAATAATTCGAAAATTCATAAATTCGGAATATTCCAAAATTCGAAAATTCGGAAATTCGGAATATTCAAAAACTCGAAAGTTCGAATCTAAATTCGAAGGTTCAATAAATCCGAATAATCGGAGTCTTGAATATTCGAAAAATCAAGAACCCTAATTCTAAGTGACATCTCCTTAAATACAAATTGCGATGCCACCAATTCAAATTGGATACAAGGAACACAAGTTGATTAGAAAGAGACAAAAAAAGGGTCCAAACCCGCCAATCCACCAAAATAGTTGAGGCAGTAAGATCAGTTCAGGAACTGTTCTGGGTTACTTAAAACGTATCAATTAAACAAAAGTAACCTACAGGGTTACTTTAAAAATGCCAAATAAATTCTTACAACTAATTTATCTTCGCCAAATATTTCTATCTGGCACACCACTTTTTCTTTATTCACTTTCAGTCGTATCAATTCATTTATTCTTAAATCGTTCACGCAATCTTTCACCCTCAGTTTCATCTAATGTTACCAACAGTTTTATCTTGGTCCAGACGAAAATGTTGAATTTTCAATGTCAAATTTTAATGACAATAGAATATTTCTATTAAATAAATAAATTATGCAGTTTATAAATTATATTAGAGGAAAAAAGTAAACTTTTTTTATTATTAATTAAAAGAGAATTTGTATTCGGTACTTGGTGGAACATAATGAATATAAGAAAATCAAACACACACTTGGTTTGTCCACCTTTCAGTGGACAAATCAAGTGTGTGTTTGATTTTCTTATTTTTTTACTATTATTAAATAATTATTTTATAGTTAATATAGTATAATTATTTTATAGACTCTCAAAAAAGTTTTAGCTATTCCTGAATCTAATCTTATTCTGGACCACTAACATCTTTGGAGGCCGTCATTTGACGACTGGTAACCGCAATTCACGTGCAAAATATATCACTTACTGAGATCTGCTTCGGCAGAGTGCCACACACAGTAATGGGTAGAAGGCGTGAGGATATATTTATATTTTATTTATTCTGGACCGATTTTAAAAAGTTAAGCCAAATTACTTTCCGAAAACCAAATGGCGACAAGATCATATTAGAGTTCATTAAAAAAATTTTGTGACTATAGTTTAGCTTCATTTGACTAATCCAAAATTCAGGATTAGCTAAAACTCTTATGAAATTTGGACTCGTAAGTATTAAAGACAGTAAGTGCTTGTACCGTTTGAGAGAGATTATGGAAATCGAAACGAAGTCGGAATTTACAATACATTTAATACCGGTAGGGCACTTACTAACCGCAATACCTATTATATTTTTTGCATGATTGACGCAATAATTAAATTAAAATTTAGAAATATTTAATTTAAAAGTACTTCACGTTTATACCCCTCGGCCTTGTAAGCATAGCCCTGGGAAGCATAAACATCTTCATAATACCCTAGGTACGGAAATAAGTATAATATTTTTATAGTTATTTCTTATACACGATATTAAAGAGATTTTTATCGACTCTTTATCGTCGTGCATAATATACTATTTTTTTCTATAGCAGATTTTATAGAGCAAAAATTAGAAAATCTAATTTTAAATTTATTTAAGAACAATTTTAAGATCTCAGTGGGTTGTTATTGAAAACAAATTTTATTTCATTCTGTCTTTTCGTGATTTGTACGTAAATACATAACATCACACTAAAACCCATCAAACAGAGTAGCATGAAGCCTAGAATCATTCAAAAAACATTCACTCATCAGACGCATCAAATCATCAATCCTTTGATGAGGAAAAACTACCATCAGATGTGGAAGTAGAGGCAATAAATAAATTATTACCTCAAAAATTGCGAAAACTATATGAAAAAATTTGGTGTGGGCACCACACGACTTTCTTATACACAGCATATTTAATATTTAGAATATGTGAATGTTATATAATATTATTAAAGATGTAATTTAGTTTTTCAGTAATTCACCATTTATCTGTTTGAAACATATCAAATATCAAATTTGTTTACGTATAATTTTTTAATAATGTTGACTACTTTATGTCTAACTTTACTGATGAGGCATATACAGGTGTCCGTTTTACGAACCTAACTCTTGGTATCTCAAGAACCGTGAGATACGAAGTCGATTAAATTGCGTTAAAATTACCAAATTAGTTGACCATTTTAATGTATTTATTTTTCCGAAAAAAGACATAGATAACTAGATAAAGCAAAAATTAACATTTATTTTTTTGTTTCTATTGCTACTATGATTATTGAAATATGTTATTAAATATATAAATTAGTTGTTCTCAAAATAAGACGCATATACAGGAAAATTGCAAATAACGTTTTATGTTCCAAATATTTGCTAACAACTTTTATTTGAAACTTTTTGTCGTAACTGATTCCATTTTTGAAATAAATGGAATATATTGTTTTGTGTGTGCAGTAAACTTCCTCTTCCGGTTTTTCAATTTCATTCAAAATCAACTCAGCTCTTCGTATTTTCATGAAACTTATAATTACCAAGTTTCGTTAACAAATCTTATCTCGTTCATGAGATATTGCACACTCGGACACACATCCATCCACACACAGACATCATTGAGAAAATGATCAAAACGGATTCAGTGGACCTCAAAACACTTATTTCCGCGAAAGTCTCGTCAATGATTTTTTTCACGATTCCAATACTTCCTTATATAAGAAGGTAAAAGAATACGAGTGCTTTTAAAAATGGAAAACTGGATGAGGTCCTTAGATTTTTAAAACAAGCGCCACATGACTTATCAAAATTCATAATTTGTTTAATTTATATAAAAATTAAATAAACTTAAATTACTTAATCGAACGGTAAAACAAATCGCGCAGAAACTTATATTACATTAATTTTAAATGAAATTGTTATATACAGGCTGGTCCATTTAAAGTGTTATCAGGAAATATCTCGGAAACTATAAATTTTACGCAAAAATGACCTAGACGAAAAACAATCGTACAAAAGGGGGCCATAATAACGAAATATTGGTTTTGTCCTAGATGGCGCTGTTGTCGCTAAATCATGGTCAACTCAATTTTTTAAAATGAAAACCCCTATTTTTTATTAAAGAATCAGATTCCTCGTTAAAAAAAAGAAGAATTTATTTAGTTCACTTTTTCGTCAGCATGATAGATGACGTTGTAATCGCGAAAAATGATGTTGCTTTCGGACGTTCCTGTATAGAGCTTATGCGCGCGGCTGTGTGTGTGTGTGTATCATGCTGACGAAAAAGTGAACTAAATAAATTCTTCTTTTTTTTAACGAGGAATCTGATTCTTTAATAAAAAATAGGGGTTTTCATTTAAAAAAATTGAGTTGACCATGATTTAGCGACAACAGCGCCATCTAGGACAAAACCAATATTTCGTTATTATGGCCCCCTTTTGTACGATTGTTTTTCGTCTAGGTCATTTTTGCGTAAAATTTATAGTTTCCGAGATATTTCCTGATAACACTTTAAATGGACCACCCTGTATTATATCGTCCAACCAATACTTCATTATCCGTATTTATACAATTAATAAATACGTTCATAATAAAATTTTAATTGAGTTTTTTATGATTTCAGCTTCCCTAACGATACAGAAGAGTGCATAATAGCTGTTGTCCGTTGCAGGAGCCCGAGAACATATAATTGTAAGTTTTTGTTTTTATTAAATACGAGTTTAACAAATTTGCGATTTTGTTGTTCAGTTTTTTGTAAAAATTTTATGGTTAATGTAAAGGTCAAAGAAATTGTTGACCGAAACTACGAATATTTAATAATACTTGCTGACACAAGGTGTCTGTCTGTGCTAAATGCATTATTTACCATAATCTGAATCCTTATCACAATTTATGACATATGTCATACGTGTTCGATAAAAATAAATTGTCATGCCGTATGCAATATTGGAACTGGTGTTCCCAATAAAAGTAAAATCACTAGTTAATATCTTCACTTGACGATAGGAAAGCTTCTTTTTTAGTTTTACCAAATGAATAATTTTGTTCGTTAAACTTGTGAAATATGTCACAGGTAATATGAAATATGTATACATACATGTCAAAAGGTATTTATTGAAGATGTCACTGTCATTGAAATCCTATTTAAATTAATAGAATAGTTTTATAAATAAAATTTAAAAAATCTCAAAAATCCAAAATCATTAAGGGCCAATTTCATAGTCATGACCAGGCAGTGGAAAGTTATATAGGTAACCATGGGGCTGTGTTTATAGTTAGACTTCCACCTAAGGAATGGCGCTAATAGTCTTTATGTGAAAACATCCATTTTAGATACAATATCGGCAATCATTGGTTACTAGATTGTTCCGGTAGTTGTCATTTGTATATATTTCAAATTTTTTAATCTGTCAAATATCCAATTAATTTTTATTTGTGAAATAATTTCATATAAATAATGTCATCAACTAATATCAATTGTTGTGTAAAAAACTGCACTGCTACTGGTAAGTAAGTGATCATATAATAAATAATATTTAGATGAGAAAGTCATAATATATTTCCAAGTTCACAAGAGTTGAATAAAATTGCGATTGAAACAGTTCAAATTATAAATAAATTGTAGTCAGGAGAATATTTTAATAAATATTTATATTGTAATAATGAATTTTTATTTTATGTAATTTAAATAAATATAAAATAATAAAAATTACAAGCTGACTAAATATGCATATCGGGTTGCCTATATACATGACTTTAGTTATACTTCCACTACTCAGATGGCGCAAAATACAGTCCCAGTGCGTAACATTGCAGTTTCTTATCTATAGTAGTATATTATGATCTGTGGTCATGACTTATCCTTACCTCATTCTCACCTCACACTCAAAGTCGAAGTAACTGAGGCAACTAACTCAAATTGTACACACTTTTGAGTTAGTTACCTTAGTTACTTCGTCTTTGAGTGTAAGTTGAGTATAAATCATGACTATGAATTTGGCTCTAAGTCATGTATAATAGTATATTATATAACGACGCTAGTGGCGAAATTTGAAACTATAAGAAAGGAGCATTTTCATAAGATTTGTATACTGTTACATAGGCCGCTACTGTTTCAATATTTTTTATGTTTTTTAACTATTTTCGAAGAAAATTGAACTCAAATTTTATCCTTGTTCTTTCTTGCTTCAGTAAGTACAAATTAATAGTAATTATGTTGTATACTACATATGAAATAGAATAGTAAATGTGTAATGATATATGTAGGTTATTGCGAAAATTTTCTCCAAAAATATAAAATAGTAATAAGTAAAAAAATTGTTGAATACCGAATGGAAATCTACTGTGAAGAACTACTAAATTCCACAAATTTTACTTATAATAAACTAGTACGTATTACGTACCTAAACTAACAAATTTAAATTAATGTACTACCAAAACTAATACAATAGGAAACATTGAACTAGAAACTACCAAAATTATTAATAAAAATTTAGAAAATACTGAAAATATAAGAATAAAACAAAGAAATATTACAGTTTGCAATGTTACACTTACTGAAGGCAAACAAAAATGCAACTTTGTTCAACTTTTGACATATGGATTTCAGCGCCATCTTTTATTATATCCCAATAGATCATTGTATTTATACTCATACGGATTTTACTTTATTTCTTATTAATTTCATATCTTAATTATGCGAATAATAATAATCATCACGCCTTTTACCCATTACTGGGTTTGGCACGCTGCCGAAGCAGATCTCGGTAAGTGACATATTTATGCGCGTGAAGTGCGGTTACCAGCCGTCAAATAACGGCTCCCAAAGATTTTAGTGGTGGAGGAACCACAGGGGTAATTTTAAATTGGTGAAAATGTTTTGTCGGATGTGGAGATCGAGGGTTCTTAGAATCCACAGGCCGACTAGGATACCACTGAGCCATTACCCCATAATAATAATTCAAATAAGTACAGAAAAGTCAACTTTCTGCTTGTATCCTTAGAAATATTATAGGGATTGTCATTTATTGTCATAATATATTTTCACTTATCTATTATTGTATTCCAGCATTGATATAAAATGTAATTAATATTCCTACTTTATAATAATACCTCATACGCAACCAATGCAGCATAACTGCAACTGCAAGTGCATGCAGACAGCACAAGAGAAAAATAAACTGTTCGGCAATCAGCTCACGATTTGAAGGTGTGTGCGCAGTGGTAAAGTTCGCGTGCGGCTGCTAGGCGCACATTTAAAATCTCTTGACAAGCGGAAATTAATGGAAAGTTGCTCGAATGAACTTTTATCGTTGATACCTATAAATACGTATGAAACGGGATATTTGAATGAGTTAGCCACGAAACTAGTTTTACAAATGCGACTATATTTTGCATTGTGGTTGAAAATAAATTACTGTTTTCTCTATTATTGCAAAGTTTCTGCAAACATATCTCTTAGTTTTAAACTTACAGACACATGGAATTCGCTAAAAAATTGCGAATATCTCCGCTTTTTTTCATTGTTTTATGCAAGTTTGCAAACTAGTTAGTAATGATATTACGGATAGTTTTAAAGTTATGTAAATTCCTTTTCCTACAACTGTGCGATTTCTTTGTTATTACGTAACTATTATTGCCTTGGTTACATATGGAAAGTAGATTAATGCCGACCAAGTGCGTTTCCGAAAGCAAAGAAACACTACGTGCGGAAAGTGCTTCATTACGTTAAGTTTTTTTTAGAGCGATTTAAATTTCGCGCCAAGCGCGTAATTAATATTATGACCACAGACGCTTATGGAAGAAGAAGATACGGTGAACCAGCGCTAGTAAATATGCAGTAGTATATTTTGACGTTTATAAACGTAACCTTAATTTGCAGTATATCTAATCTGTAGACAACTAATAAAAAGAACCGAACAAAGTAAAATATATCGATAAATGGTTTTATTTAAAGAGTAAGTGAAATACATCATATTTATTGTTTGTGTATATTATTAATACAGTTGTTACAGTTGCTTATATTGACATAATGTAAAGTGGAAACTTTTGTGTCTAAAGAAACATTGATTTCTTCCGTACCTGTTCATATTATTAACAGTATTATTATTGGTAACAATTTCGGAAGCTTCAGAAGTACCAGTAGCAGGTTGGTTGTCATTGTCGAAAATAGATCCAACATAGTATGATCCGGAGCTTCAATTATCTTTGGAGGTGTTAATGATAAAGAAGAATCACTCACTATACTATTCCAATCAAGATGATTTTGAAGAAATTATTTTGACGTTAGTGAAATATTTTGAAATAATGTAGAACAATGTGCACGCAATCAACAAACAAACTATAGCAACGCCGTAAAACATCGTTCTCGTGTAATATTAAAATTTTATAAATTTGGATAATATTTTAGGGATTTCCTAAATCGCACAGTTGTAGGAAAAATGTTGTTTATAACACGTGCCGAAATAGGTTACGTGCTCGTGCAGATTTCCGCACTCGACAAGCCTCGTTCGGTAAATTCTGCACTAGCACGTAACGAGCCTTTTTCGGCACTTGTTATAAAAATAACTATTTCATGTCTGAAACATTGGTGTCATTTATGTTATGCAATATAATTAGAAGTATTCTTTATTAGGGCCTATTTAATTTATTAACATCGGGATAAAATGACAAAGAGAGGTATATATCAATTATCAGATATTAAGAAAAAATGGGGTGGCTAGCTCAGTGGTATGAAGTCGGCTTGTGGATCCTGGGAACTCTGGTTCGATTCCCACAGGCGACAAACAATTTTCATAATAGCAAAAACTACTCCTGTGATTCCTCTAGCACTAACATCTTTGGGGGCCGTAATTTGACGACTGGTAACCGCACTTCACGCGCAAAATATATCACTTACCGAGATCTGCTTCGGCAGAGTTCCAGACCCAGTAATGGGTAGAAGGCGTGATGATATATTTATTTTGTTATTTTTAAGAAAAAATTGCAAAAATAAATTACATAATCATAAATTATTGTATTAAGGGGGTACATCACTGTAACAGTCGGAAAAAAAAGCGTTTTTTTGACAGTTTCTTTTAATACAAGGAAAGGTTGTAAGAAAATACTTTTAAAGTATGTTATTACTCATATATTGAAGTATAAAAAAAATATTTTTTTCATTACAAATATTTCAAAATGGCGGCGTCCGAGCCATTCTCCCAAGTCATGTTGAATTTGAGGCGCTCCACGGCATGCAGTGTAGGTGGTGCAAATTTTAATTTGGAACAAAATAAAAAATATTCTCTTAATCTACATGACTATAGCTAGTGAACCACGTACGGAATTTTAAAAATATTGATTTTTGTGTGATTGGAGAGTACTTGAAGTTAAATCTAGATTTTCGACCAAAAAAATGGTCAATCATTTGTTTATAAAAAATGTTAGAATTAACATATCGAAAATCCTGTACGTGTTTCACTTCAAAATATTGTTTTAAAGATATGGTTAAAATTTAAAATGAAAATATTGAAAACCGTTGGAGTTAAGCTGCATGCCGTTTTGAAAAATCGTGTTTCGAGAAAAACGCGTTTAAAGTTTTGATATGAGTTATAGACATGTAAAATGGGAAATAATTACTGTTTAAATTTTTTACCCCTACTCTGCAATCCCAGGACCATAAAGCTACCCTTCCAAGTTCAAATACTCCTCCTTAATTTCTTTCAGCGACGATTTAATGCTAGAGACATTATGCTGTACCTTCCGAGCAGGTATTTACTCAACACAGGTAGTCATATCAGAGACGTCTGACACACTTGCGAAAGAGCGCGAAATGTCACTGAAAAAGAACTGTTTCATGCATAAAACTTTTTCACCATATTCTAGAAGGTTCAAAGTATCTTTCAAGCAAAAAAAATTATTGATTTTTTGAAAAATTTACAGTGGTGTAACCCCTTAATAATACATACATAAATACATAACATGACGCTATATCCCATCAAATAGGGTAGAACTCAACTTCGGAATCATTCACAAAATATTATCTCATCAGATTAATAAATAATCAGTCCTAGTCAAACATTCTCATCCCAACACACCACCATCACTTTAACCACACTCATAGTTCCCTCCATATAAGCTCATTTACTTATCCTACTTGAAATCATTCATCACACAACAAACTTTCAAGCACATCCATCCTATCACTCCTATACATTATCACTAATCTTTCCTCGAGGTATCATATGCTCAGAACATTTCAAGTTATTTTTGTTCACTCCTCTAACAACAAATTTAACAACGAATCTGTAAAGATAAGAAAAGAAGAGAGCGGCATCATGCGCATGTATTTGAAAGAAAGTTCTACATAATTGAAGTTAATCATTCTATTGGAAGAACTGAAAATGAAACCAAATGAAACAAGGGAGAGTCGTCCTGCGCTTGTTTTGAAAATGAATTCCACACAATTGTAGTTAGACTCCCTATGCAAGAATTGAAAATGAATCAAAAAGATGAGGATGGAAGGGAGTGTTGTCCTCTGCTTGTTTTTGAAAGTGAATTTCACACGATTGCAGTTAAACACTTTATGGATCAGAAAGCGAAGAAAAAGATAAGAAAAGAAGAGAGTGTCACTCTGCGCTTGTTTCTGAAAGTAAATTTCACACAATTGCTCAAATGAAATTACTAAACAACAAAACTAAAATCTCGAATCCTGCACTTGTCTTAAATCTTTAGATTCATCCCGGAATTAATCTTCGCCAAATGGATAGAAAGCGTGTTGATATATTTATTTATTTTTAATAAATTCCAATTGCAGTTCATGCTAACTTTTTTATTGACACGGCATGTACGATATGTACGAGAATATATTTAAATATCATTTGTATCGTGTATCTAAATTTAATTGTTATTATCTATTTTTAATAGGGTCGTTGATTTCCACCGAAGTTTGAATTTCTGAACGTTCGAACATTCGAATGTTTTGAACTTCGTCAGAAAAACTTCGATGCTTCGAATTTTCGAATTTTTCGAAGCTTCGCATTTTCGAATTTTTTGCCACTGAATTAACGCCATCTGTCATCTCCAAACACGCTCACGCATACTTTGCAAAAGTCGGCCACGAATTAAATAATAAACTCGGCGAAGTATCCTGCAAGGTTAGGCATCTTAATTAAGACATCTGCTCTCTTAATTATCATTTATATTATTTATATATAAATAATCTATACATAAATTTATGTACAACAAATGCATTGAAGTTGTTTGAATAATTTGTCATGCCTTTTATTCCATAATATGGTTAATGAATGGAACTCCCTAAAAAAGAATATCTAACACGTCCCGAGTAAAAATTGTAATGAGGCTAAGATCTGGCAATAGAATTGAACCCTCGATGCTCAGTTTGCAGTCTGGCTGACTTGTCCTCGAGCTGTTAAAACATTTCAAATAATTCGAATATTCGAAAAATTCGAAAATTCAAAAATTTGAATAATTCTAAAATTCGAAATATTCGAAAGTCCGAATCTAAATTCGAAGGTTAAAAAAATCCGAACAATCGAAGTCGCGAATATTCGTAAAATCAACAACTCTAATTTTTAATAATAAATGCCATCAATGGAATTGCATGTTCTATAATGTTATACAACGTATGATACTTATAGCCAATTGTACCAATTATACTTAAATTTGAAACTTGCTTTAAATTATAAAAGCAAATCGAAGTCACGTGTCATATGAAATCATTGATATTACTGCCAAACATTCGATATGTTTTTATTTATATAAACTAAGTTTACAAATTTTTATTGGTGTAACTGGCCATTACTCATACACATTTATTTTGAATCGTAAACTGATTTCATTTTACGAGTATATTTCAAATGTTATCTATTTTTGAAGGATTCCTGTGTTCTTGAAGTTTAGTTAGTTCTTTTTTACTGTTGGTTAAAATAAATGGCGATGCGAGATATACTTGTAAGCTGACAATGTGAATGTAGTGAAGAGATGAAATGTGAAATATAGTGATATTGGGTTGGAGCTGGTCGGAATGAGTTGATTCGCAACACAATAACCGTTCTTCCACGTACATGACCATCAATAAGCGAATGAGATATCAGTTAAGTAAGTGCTCAGCCAATGGGAGTTTGGTTCTCAGAGGCAGAGCGACTACTTAGCGCCGATAAACAGAATATAAATGATATTTCAGTAGTTCAATTAGAGGCATTCATAAACGCCATTATAATAAAGCAACTTCAACCATAACTAATTTAGATTGAAGCCCAAATCTTAAACGCTAATTAATCATCGGGCACCCCTTTCATTAAGGCACAATGGCGACGGGGGTCAGTCGGAATACACATTATTGTGTGCAGGAACGCGCGGACGCATGCGCCAGCTAGCCTTAGCCGTGCATGAGCACACGCGCTGTATAATTATTACGAAATAAATCATTTTGGGCTTTGTGCTAAATATCTAGCAGGCATGGGCCATGAGCCAGTTGTGCCTCTGAAGCTTGCGCCCATACATGCCCGACAACACACACTATTCCGAACACCCTCTGTGTAATCTGGAAACTAACTGGAAACGTTTATCCAACGCCTAATCGAATTATTCGTAAACACTAACACAAGCGCACATTAGATAACAATGATAAAAAAATTTGGTGTGAGCACCACACGACTTTCTTATACACAGCATATTTAATATTTAGAATATATGAATGTTATATAATATTATTAAACGTGTAATTTAGTTTTTCAGTAATTCAGCATTTATCTGTTTGAAACATACAAAATATTAAATTTGTTACGTATAATTTTTTAGTAATGTTGACTACTTTATGTCTAACTTTACTGAAGAGGCATATACAGGTTGTCCGTTTTACGAGCCTTACCCTTGGTATCTCAAGAACCGTGAGATACGAAGTCGATTAAATTGAGGTAAAGTTGCCAAATTAGTTGACTATTTTAATGATGTATTTGTTTTTCCAAAAAAAGACATAGATAACTAGATAAAGCTAAAATTAAAATTTATGTTTTTTTGTTGCTATTGCGACTATGATTATTGAAATATATTATTAAATATAAAAATTAGTTTTTCTCAAAATTAGACGCATATACAGAAAAATTGCAAATAACATTTTATGTTCCAAATATATTTGCTAACATCTTTTATTTGAAACTTTCTTTCGTAACTGGGGTGGGATCATATAAAAATGACAAGAAGTGAATAGTAGTGACTCGTGTTAATTGCGATTATGTAAAAATGAATAGCGAAAACGATATTGTTTTGCGTTAGTTAAATTGTCATTTCTAAACGCAAAAAGATGAATTAGGACCAAATAAAGATATAATATTGAAAATTATAAAATCACTTTTCTGCGTCTTCAGCTTGTGTTGAGCGAGTTTTTTCATCATTTGGACTTGTGCATTCAAAATTGAGAAACCGACTAGGAACTGAAAAGGCTGGAAACTATTCATGATTTATTAAAACATGTTTTTATTTTTTACTTTGATTTTTTTGTATTTTTAATTTAATAAATATATACAATAATAAAAATTATTCATTTATTTTTAAATAAAATAATATAATTTGAAGGTGATTGAGCCGAAAATTGTATTTTAATAAATATATCATCACGCCTTCTACCCATTACTGGGTGTGGCACTCTGCCGAAGCAGATCTCGGTGCTATATTTTGCGCGTGAAGTGCGGTTACCAGTCGTCAAATCACGGCCCTCAAAGATGTTAGTGGTGGAGGAGCCACAGGGGTAGCTTTTGAAATTATGAAAATTGTTTGTCGCCTGTGGGAATCGAACCAGGGTACTCTGGATCCGCAGGACGACTTCATACCACTGAGCTAGCCACCCCATAATTTATCTTGATTTAAATCAATGATTTTTTTTTTAACACTTGATTTAAATCTCTCAACCCTGTTTATATGTCAGGTCATTTAAAAGTTAATTGTTAAGTGCTTAGTTCGAATAA
Organism: Pterostichus madidus; assembly: GCA_911728475.2. Lineage (NCBI taxonomy): Eukaryota > Metazoa > Arthropoda > Insecta > Coleoptera > Carabidae > Pterostichus > Pterostichus madidus. The sequence goes on along the minus strand of OU452313.1, from coordinate 29,274,908 downwards.
AATATTTCATAATTGCAGTAATAGTAAATATATAGACATAATTAATTACTGCAAATAACCTTCAATTGGCCCTTAATGTATCTGAATCAACTTTTAAAATCCATGCTCATAGAAAATTATTAATCGATTTTAAATAATTTATTACTTAAATGTATAGACCTAAGTTCACTTTCTGTTAACTTTTGTAATTGGGCGATTGCCTATTAGTATTTCAAATAAATAAATAAATAAATAAATAATTTTGGTTTATGCTGACGAAAACACCGCACCTGCAAGACGTACCCATAATTTTTTATTGTGTACGTAATTTAAAATTAAAGTAACAACAAATTAACATCTTTTAGTGGTACTCAATAAGTGGATATTAATTTAAAATAAATGTATACTGCTGTTACATTTTAGTTTTAATCAAAAGTTTATCAAGAAAAAGACATTATTTTGGATAACCTTAGGTACACTTTCAATCTCCTCTGTACGTTATGATACACTCTGTATGGTATATATGAATATACGTATGTTAAAAGAAAAAGTACAAATGTAATCATAATCAAAGAGAGTATACAAGGCCAACAAAAACCTTCTCGTGAACATTAATTGCAAACAGAAGCCCTTGCTGTAAAGAGGTGTCCATTCGCAAGCTAAACACGAAACACATAGTTCTCACAATTCGTACATCGTAGTCAGTTCATTTCGAGAGCACAACAGGAACAAAACTCTGTTCCCGCGTGCTCTACACTCGCTACTCATGTATGTAAAACGTCCACACACACACACACATAGTATCAGTTACTTGAAGTAGCTGCATGCACGTCCAACGTTCAGCGTTGGCGGAAACGCGGCGAACTTGTATTACATCCCGTTCCTGTTTGCTTAATGTTCTCCCCTGCCGTTTAATGTCATTCCTGCTCTTGCAGGAGTGCAGGACGCTGGCGGCGCGGCGCGGTGAGGCTCACTGGACGTCCACACGTTCACGCATCGCTACGTTTAATTGCTCGACGCTTTCAAACATTCAGAGGCACTAGCTAGCTAAACCAAAAGCTGGATAAACATAGATCTACACTGAAATTAAATATTTCTAACTACACATGACAAATAAAAAATAAATATTGTTATCTTACTTTGCCATCTTCAGCAACCACATGAAACAAAAGTCATTTTTGATAAAAAAATAGGAGTAGTAAGTAATAAATTGAATAAAATCCCATGTTTGGATTACTTGGCTTTGGTAGAATTAATACTTTATTTTTACATGATGAGTGACGAAGTTTCTAGACTATCGGTTGGTTTCATTCTCGGTAAGTGATATATTTTATGCGCGTGAAGTGCGGTTACCAGCCGTCAAATCACGCCCCCCAAAGATGTTAGTGGTGGAGGAGGCACAGGGGTAATTTTACAAAATTAATTATTTAATTTGAGAACTCAGGTTCGACTTCCACAGCCGACAACTAAACACATTAAAAAAGTACCCCTGTGGCTCCACTTGCACTAACATCTATGAAGGCCGTAATTTTACGGCTGATAACTGCACTTCACGCGCATAAATACTTCACTTACCTAGATCTGCTACTGTAGAGTGCCACACCTAGTAATTGGTAAAAGGCTTGATGTGCAATTTATTTATTTTTCGAATCGGTAATTATTTCCAGATACTGTGCAGTACAATTTCTTAGTCTTTTTCATAACAATGTTTTCCAAATAAGCGTGAGACTTAAAATTTATTCAATTAGAACTTAGTGTTCTAATAAAATAATTGCGTTATCGAATTTATTGCTAGTATTATAGTCAAATACCTTTGTTTTCACCTTTGATTCATAAATAATTATTTAATTATTTATTTTAATTTTGAAATATGTAACTATTCACAGTATTCGACAGTTCGAGGTATTCGAATAGGAATATTCTAAATCTAATTAATATTCGTATTCGATATTCGAATTCGAGAAATTTGATATTGGCCCACCTCTAAAAAAGTATCACTTTAGCTCTTTATAAAATAATATACTATTACATAGGTGAAGTACAACCGTTTAAATGTCTTGCAAAGGTAGACTACATTCCCGTTTATTCATAATTTTCATACACCAAATCCAGTCGCTAAAAATATTTCCATCCAACTATTAATTCTTGCCAATATCTAATCTACCAATATTAGTAAATCCTTAGACACTAAACAAAATAAATTCTCCGAAAGAACAATCGGCGGAATAAAAACTGTTCCAATTCCCCAGCCGCCCACATGCAAATTCCTTCCATCGTCTACTAGCAACTGTCAATACGCCATCCGTTTCCGCTTTCCTTCACCCTAACTCCGTCTCCGCTGCCAACACTGGCAACATTCCCTGGCACGAGTGACGTGCACCCCTACTTTACATCCCTCAGCTCGGTGCCGGACACCGTCGCGACGCCACCGACACGCAGGGATGCGGACACCCTGGGCGGGCTGCTGGAACGTTTTTGTTTAGGTAAGACGTGTTATGCTGCGCTGCGCTGGACATTGTGGTCATGCGGTAATGGACAATGGCTGCTTTTCAACTTGGGGGTGGAGAAATGGATGGTTTTTGTGAGATTGATTGGAGCGGATGTTGATAAATTGATTGTTTTATGGCGGGAGGATAAAATCAAATGTGCATACTGTGTTTGAAGTTGTATGCAAATTGGAAGGAAAATCGTAATGAACTTACAAAATCTTTCTAAAGGAAAATAGTACGTTGTACATCGAAGGAACGAACTTTATATTTCTTCCCTTAGGTTTAAGTCGGTGGATACAACATCGAGGAAAAAACTCTTTCTCACGAGGTAGGTATATATACTATTTGTTTCTATGACTCTTTATTTATATAAAACGAATATTTATTTTTATGAACAATATAAAAAATGGCTAGCTCAGTGGTATGAAGTCGGCCTGTGGATCCTGAGGTCCCTGGTTCGATTCCCACAGGCGACAAATTTTCATAATTTGAAAAAGCTATCCCTGTGGCTCCTCCACCACTAACATGTTTGGGGGCCGTGATTTGACGACTGGTAACCGCACTTCACGCGCAAAATATATCACTTACCGAGATCTGCTTCAGCAGAGTGCCACACCCAGTAATGGGTAGAAGGCGTGATGATATATTTATTTATTTATTTATATTTATAAAAAATTTAAATGAAGAAATGAACGATTTAATTTTTTTGTATTTTCTTCCCTTCTTCTTCCTCTTCTTCCTGGGGCACTACAATCTGAAACCTACCGAAAACACCCTTAGCAATGGGAATTTACTTTTTTCAACATTACTTGCGAAAATTACATTTTCCTCACACAATTTAGTTATTATAATTAATTTGGTTATTATTACAACTAAATTGAGTAAGAGAAATGTTACTTTATTGACAGAGTTGTCATTTTTACTTTCTTATACGCAGTGTAAGGAAGTATTGGAATCGTAAAAAAAATCGTTGATGAGATTTTCGCGGAAATACGTGTTTTGAGGTCCACTGAATCCGTTTTGATCATTTTCTCAATGATATCTTTGTGTGTGTGTGTGTGGATGGATGGATGGATGGATGGATGGATGGATGGATGGATATGTGTCCGAGTGTGCAATATCTCATGAACGAGATAAGATTTGTTAACGAAACTTGGTAATTATAAGTTTCATGAAAATACGAAGAGCTGAGTTGATTTTGAATGAATTTGAAAAACCGGAAGCGGAAGTTTACTCGACATACAAAACAATTAATTCCATTTATTTCAAAAATGGAATCAGTTACGAAAAAAAGTTTCAAATAAAAGATGCTAGCACAAATATTTGGAACATAAAATGTTATTTGCAATTTTCCTGTATATGCGTCTAATTTTGAGAAAAACTAATTTTTTATATTTAATAATATATTTCAATAATCATAGTAGCAATAGAAACAAAAAACATAAATTTTAATTTTCACTTTATCTAGTTATCTATGTCTTTTTTCGGAAAAACAAATACATCATTAAAATGGTCAACTAATTTGGCAACTTTGCCTCAATTTAATCGTCTTCGTATCTCACGGTTCTTGAGATACCAAGGGTTAGGCTCGAAAAACGGATATTCTGTATATGCCTCATCAGTAAAGTTAGACATAAAGTAGTCAACATTACAAAAAATTATACATAAACAAATTTGATATTTTATATGTTTCAAACAAATAAATGCTGAATTACTGAAAAACTAAATTACATGTCTAATAATATTATATAACATTCATATATTTTAAATATTGTATATGCTGTGTATAAGAAAGTCGTGTGATGACCACACCAGATTTTTTAAGTATGTTTTGATACTTGCTATGTTACCATTGAGGAATGTTTAATTTTTATTTATTTACACCTCTTGATCGATAAGTAGTTACATTTTAGTTATTTGTAAACATAATTTATTCCCATGGAAATTCTATCGACAAACATTTATCCGATTATGTAAAAAGTTTTTTCTGAAACCGACAAGAAAGCACCTACTGTCCTGACCAATTTTAGTATGGAAAGTAGGTTTTTACAAAAACAGTCAAGTAAAGTACGTATCCAAGGCTAAAACAAAAATAACATTCTGGTAAAGTACAAATCAAGCTGTATTCCATTTGCCATTTGGTTCACTTAAATCAGTTCAGATATATTCGACAAATGACTAAATGAACTGAATTAAGCAAACTGATGTACTTATTAGGGTGAATTACTTCAAAGTAAATTAGAATCTGTTATTTTAGTTCTGGAAATAAAGTCAGCGAAGTAAATAAATGATCTGGTTCAGTTAATGGATGCTAGATCTGATCCAAATGGCAAATGGAATACGCCTTTTGTTTGGTAAAGATTTTGCCTGACTGTAATTTTTTTGTAACCTTGGATACGTAGTCTGCTGTCGGTAAAATTCATTTAAAAAAATGTAAATATTTTGAATTATTTATTGATTAAATATTGATTAAATTAAACGGTTTCAGAAAAAATAGTATACATAATACGCCAGGAAAGTGTTTTTACTTGACTCAGCGGATTAAAATACTCGACCTGCGGCTTCGTATTTCAAACAACCGCTTCGTCAAGTATCACTTTCCTGACTTATTATGTAATATACTATTAGCTAATCCTGAATTTTGGATTAGCTAATTTTATTTTAGTTCTACTTTAAAAAGTTAATCCAAATCAGTTTCCTAAAACCAAATAGTAATAAAATCAAATTAGAGATTGTTAAACCTTTTTTTAAGAATACGGTTTAGCTTAATTTGACTAATCTAAAATTCAGGATTAGCTAAAACTTTTTTCAGAATTGAGTTATGAAAAATTAACAGATCGAGCATTAAATGTAATTGTTTGCGCGGGTAGTACTTGGATGGATGACCGTCCAGAGAAAACCCGCGTTGCTGTTGACCATAATACCTAAAACGCAGATCAGGGCGTAATGGCGGCATATGACCTAAGTAGTTGGTCCGCCAAAGAAGCCACAAAAAAAAAATGTAATTGTCAAATTGTTTCATATTTGATCGATGTGCAATTGTTTATCACTGTAAGTAAGCATTAAAGTTAATGAATTGTTATGAATACGAGCATTAACCTAATTATAGATGAGGAAATACTATAATTAGCGCAAAAACAATACTGATATTCAACAGAGATTAAAACCGTGAATATCGAAGACAGACAGAAAGCCATTACTTACTGTTGCTTTCTAATACCTCCCTACAAAGAGATCCTAGAATTGAAATTGAATATAGTGATACCTACTTCAAACATTTTATTATCGATTTCGTTTAATATTACGTAGAAGCTTTAGAAGAAGCAGGATTGGATAACAGGAAAACTTCTTCAGAACTAGAAACTAAATAAAATGTACTAGAAAAAAATGCAAATATATCATTTTATGTCCCGACAAATGGTGGAGCACAAATCCTTAAAATATTTACTAAACATTCCCAACTCCTACCACGTAAATAACCACCATAAAATAATAATTGGTATTTTGAGTTAAGGTAGTACCAGCGTGAAAAATTTTTTTGCAGATCGAATGAAATTTGGCGCACGTAAACATTCGATATTCATACGCATCCTGTTAAAATATGAAACACATTCATCGTCTGTGAATAAATATATTCGCTTGTAAAATTGAGTTTTTAAACATGGGGCTTATGGCGATCATCACTTAGAATCGCACATATTTGGTTTGTGTACCTCTAAAATTATGCATTTTATTTGAGAAACTAGTATGATGATCTAGAACTATCCATGTATATTGTATCAGAAGGAGCAAGTTTTTTTATCGTTTAGTAATGGTTATGTAGCTATGCAAAGCCTTGTTTTTAACGAAAAATTAAGAATCCCAATTTATAATGGCAACACCACACGGTGGTATGGTATTTTAAAATTCATTAGACTAACAATCTGTTAACAATTCATGATATTCAAATCAAAATAGGTATAAAACACTTATTTTATTCAATTTTTATAATTTTTTGAGCGTCAGTTTCGCCACTCGACAACCGATGGCGCCACCGTCACACTAGTACTACCTTAAATGCATTAAAAACTATTAACTCTGAATATGTATTTCCATTTTACGTTCATAAGGAAGTCATTATGAAACTCAGTTGCATATCGGAAAAGTGTCTAATACGATACGCAATATTTTGTTTTTGACGGTTGATAGTACCGGATGACATAGTGTAACTGTCAATCTGAAAACATCGAAATTTCAATATAACCTCAAAATCTGTTTTTCGTTTTATCGGGCTTTCAACTACTTTAAGTAGCTCAAACGGAGTACAATTGATTTCATCTTTCATGATATATACAAAAAATCTATAAGTAATAATAGAAATAATTTCAAAATTCCAAAATTACCGCGAACTTTTGCACAATTGTATAAATGTGAAAATAGTTACCACTCACAACATTTCATATATAAATTTCCCTAAAATGACCCCGTTTAAAATATGCCAGACTTTTTAAAAGAATTTAATTTATAAATAATATAAATAACTTATTTTATAAGACTTCTCATCGCATTTGTCTTTTGGAAAACTCGTCTGAGGCTCGTTGTCTAAAAAACATGCCTTATACTTATATAACTCGTTGTTTAATATACTATTAAATTCCGTTACATAAAAAAAGTGTTAATATTACATTTTTGAATGATATAAATTGAATAAAAATTCACCAAAATTCTAAATCCTTTACCCATTACTGTGTGTGGCACTATGCCGAAGCAGATCTCGATAAATGATATATTTATGCGCTTGAAGTCCAGTCGTCAAATCATAGCCCTAAAGATGCTAATGGAAGTAGAGCCATAGATATGTAACAGGCACCTTGTACTTGGCACTAAGAGGTAACTGATATACGAAAGAATTTACTTGATTAAATAAATAATCAAGAGTAGCGTAAACGCTGCCACCACGGAATATTTAACTCTATTCCGAAGTCATTAAAATGGGACCGATGATCAAAATGGCGGAAATATGCGCGCGTGCAAAATCAAACACGTACTCAACAATAACAAAATTATATAATATTTAATAACGAATAACGAGTCAAAATAAATTATATAAATCAAAGATATTTACGAACTGAATACTTGACGCTATATAAACCAAGGTATCACTTACTCACTAAATACACAATCAATTCAATATTCCAGATTACTACAAACATATGCAATCAACTATTCTCATTACATGACTAAAATCTACTTACATGAACTCAGAACAATAAACTTCACAAAGTAACAATGCGATCGACAGAGGTCCTTAAACTGTATAAACTCTTTGACTATTTCACAAGGAAAGCCAAAATGCAAGTGGTTACACTGCCCATGGTTCGAACATTTTATTACTAAGGGATGGGACAATGGTTCTTAAAATAAGGCTAACTGGGCATTACTCTCGCATAAGAAATTAGATGTTTAGCACAAACTTATTGACATTCGCTGATTAAACTCCCAACTGAAATAAACTCAAATTCTAAGAATTGTGGAATTTTCCACTGACAACTGAAAAATTATCCGTCAACCTTTTAATTAACTTTTAAATCTATTCAAATACAAAGTTAACTTTTATTACAGATATTATTTTAATGTTGTGAACACTGTAGGAATCAAACACGGGTTCTCAAATCCACAGTTCAACTCGATACCATTGAGTTTTTTTTTTATAATATGAATATTAACTATCAATAATATAATAATTGGAAAGAGTTTATTTAACAAAAAAATAGAAGTAACGTTAATAATGAAAAATGTAATTCTTTCCAATTATTAGATTCATCCTGCAAGTAAACTTCACTAAACAGGTTTATTCCTCGCACTAGCAATCTCTCGTTCACTCAACAAACCTTCAATCTTATCCAATATCAATTATTTTATTCGTAAGTCATCCATGTAATCGCTTACCTTCAATTTTATCAACATACACATGTTTCACCAATATTTCCTTCGACATATATGTTCTATATAATCAAACTAACTCAACTAATTTACACCTACTCTTCTATCAACATTATATTAATTAATCAATCTTACAAACGCAAAAGTATTTACACAAATGATACAGCGTAAACAAATTAACAAATTTCAGAATATTAATTATCAAATATCAGTAATCGAAATTTCAAGTGTGAACTAGGAATAATTGTTAGTCAATGACATTATTATATAACGTAGGTACAAATGAAATCAATTCCTCCAGTGTATAGTGTGTATATTGTTGAGTTTGCAAGCTCTCGATTACAATGCCTCCCCTTGCTAGATTGAAGGGGGAGTAAAATCGCATTAATAACTACGTCAACCTAGCCTTATCAGATTTACCAATGAATGCAAGTTTCATTCAAATCTGGATTAATTGCGTTTGCTACTTTTCTCTAATTCCGTTACATTTCTCAAATGGAAATGAAATTACAGACCTAATTTTTGACTAATCTGTAGAAAAATAAAAGTATGAAACAAGCTATTTGCTAGATACATAAGACATTTACAAATTCTGAAGAAAGCAATAGAAATTCATCACACAAGAAATGGGATTGCTTGAATAAAGTGTTTTTTGTAGTTTTCATTTCCTTATATCAGATTTGAACTTTTGACCTTTAATTTTCGGTCGGATGTTTTACAAACTAACCCAGTGGTATCGTTGCTCAATTATAATGCACCTATAATATTAGGAAGATTTGGGTTCCATTACTAACGCCGTGTGCTATTATTTTTTTTTTCTGTGGCTTCTTTGGCGGACCAACTACTTAGGTCATATGCCGCCATTCCGCCCTGATCTGCGTTTTAGGTATTATGGTCAACAGCAACGCGGGTTTTCTCTGGACGGTCACCCATCCAAGTACTACCCGCGCGCAACGTTACTTAACTCGCGTTATTATTATTATTAGTATTATATTTATTTTGTGAAAAAGCTATCCCTGTGGCTCCTCCACCACTAACATGTTTGGGGGCCATGATTTGACGACTGGTAACCGCACTTCACGCGCAGAATATATCACTTACCGAGATCTGCTTCAGCAGAGTGCCACACCCAGTAGTGGGCAGAAGGCGTGATATATTTATTTATATATTTATTTTGATTGTCACATCGACAAATTATTTTCACCACAATAAAATTATCTCCATGATCTCTCTTTGGTAATATCTTCGGAGGCCACAGTTTGACAACTGGTAACTGCACTCACTCAAAAAAAAAATATAAAAATTCACATTTACCGAAATTACGTAAAGAGTATTATACCCAGTAATAGGTAAAAGGCGTGTTGATAATACATTAATATTTGGAGATCTTCTTATTACGCATGAATTATGGTCAATCACATCGACGTTCGACTATGATTATACTATATTAAAGTATAAGTTACAGAAACGGCGAGAGGACGAACGGACTTGTGCTATAATTGTCTTTTGTAACGAGTGTTTTATACTAGTTTCACTGGTTAAGATTTCATTTACTTAATTTCTTTATTAAAATAGTTATCATTTTCTATTAAGGGAATTTGTTGGTAGAATAGTTAAGTTGGAGACAGTGATTTGCGACTAATTTTGTCCGTTATCTAGATATTTTTCGTATTTAATAGTTATTCCATTCTATGATAACAAAATGTCACCAAAAATCGTTTAAAAATGAAACTTATTCTCGCATCAATATGCGTCCGAGAATATGTTAATCTAATGCCGAAACAGAGAAATAATTTATTATTCACAAATGTATAGAAGTTTCTATAAAACCGCAACTAAAGTTTGATATTCACGTCATGTAACTACTAATAATTATTATTTTCGTCAAATTTATCTAGACCTATAGTTGAATTTTGTTTAGAATGCAATTTTGGTATAATAGGAAGTATATCTCTATGATTGTGATTGGCCTAAATATATATATATCTTAACGAAAGCAAGTTTAAACGGTAAAATTAATACGAAATTTGTAATTTTGATACCTGTCTTGTCAATGCTATCAGTGTCAAAAATGAGCACGAAAGTGCAATCTTCTTGTGCAGATGAAAATGCAAGTAGCAATATATTTAAAAATAAAAGTGGACAACTTCTCTATAACAGTGAGAAAGAATCATCTATCGTATAATGTATTGGTTATCTAACTTATGACATTTTCACAACATTTTCATGTTTTTAAAACTGTCCAAAATTATTTAATTTCCCTATGTTAAAACGGGCTACGAATAATTGTAGACATCTCCAGCAACCATGTATTTTCTTATTATAATCGTAGTTTAATATGCACCTATTCTATAACAAAATGCAACTGCTAAGACCCCAAATAACAATACTCGTAGTTGCTAGGAAGGTTTCTAGCAAAGGATCATGTTAACAATTGCTATACTTAGTAATATTTATTACCGTATAGACCCATATTAGTATAGAAAAAGTTTAGTATTAAACTCGCATATAATAGCTATTACCTATGCTATTACTCATTTAGATAAATGACATTTGCCTAAAGGTTGTGCCGCAAACTTCATCCTCATGATTAATATCTATCATTACATGCTCGTTGAATTATGTACTATTATTTATTTATTAAGTTTAAAATTTAATTTAAAATGGTGCAACTGACCATAATTCCTGTAAAATCTAAATAGTTTAGGATTTAAAAATAATAATTAAATAACTACCATTTATCATACTCTTCAAATTTGTTACTTATTATTAGGAATGTATCAAAGCATCCTTATTTCTGACGAATATGAAATTATCTAATATGTACAGATTACAAAATATGAATGACTTTTAATAAAATGTAGAATTTCAGTAAGACATTTATAAATTCAGCGGATGGTCACCCATATCTTTGTCCACCGTCACCATCCAAGCGTCCGCGTGAACATAGTGGACTGTACTTCCCTCGCAGGGTGCGGGGGGTAAGACGCGGTACTCCGTGAAGCGTGCATACATAATAGATGTGGCGAGCGCGGCCTAAAACGGTATTGGACGGCCGCGGCCTCGGCCCACTCCACCCTCCCCCCTTTCACCCCTTGTCCTAGCTACCCTGCGGAGGAATTCTCTCTCTTCTCAGAGCTATTCTCTCGCGGAGAGGAGAGCTAGTGCTGGAGTGCGAAGGCGAGTGCGTGTGCGTCTTCTGGCACTCTGGCTTCAGGACATGTGCGCGGGCGCAGCGAGGGGAACTTGGACACGTGGATGCATGCGCCTGTGCTCTGCACGTGTCACCCTGCTTCATTAGAGTAATTGTTTATTAATTACTTTTGTGATTGAATTCAATTAATCGCAGACTTATTCAAAAATTTCAATTCTATTCTTGGATTTTACTTTCTTATGTTTTTAAGTTGTGAAAGTGTCAAAAATTTAACAGTGTCGTTAATCAGATTGGACGCTTCTTGAACAATCGATTAAGGGTTAACTAACAACGAACTAACTGCTTAACCTTCTTAAATTATTTTTAAGGACAATGCTTCAAATAAAAGTGGTAAATTGTTTTTCCGTTGATCGTTCATTAATGAATGTATACAAAATCATAAAATAATGCATGATTTTATTAACGAACTATTTTTTTGAATGCGTACAACACACGTAATATACCATATATTGGCTAGTGCTAAGTTGTAGCAAAATGTTAAACAGAATTAAACGAAATGATTTTGACACTTCTAGCTAAATAATATTCACATAGCATTCCTTTAAATCAGTGTTTCCCAAACTTTCGACATATGTGTACCCCTTCTATAATGTTCGTAACACTGTGTACCACTCGTCAAAAAAAAAATGCATATACTTTAATAACAATCAATATATATTTATTTTTCTCATATTTTAGTACATAAACAAAATAATAATAAACAAAAAATAAAATTAATTCATAATAGAATATAAATATATCATCACGCCTTCTACCTATTACTGGGTGCGGCATTCTGCTGAAGCAGATCTCGGTAAGTGATATATTTTTGCGCGTGAAGTGCGGTTACCAGTCGTCAAATCACGGCCCCCAAACATGTTAGTGGTGGAGGAGCCACAGGGATAGCTTTTTCAAATTATGAAAATTTGTCGCCTGTGGGAATCGAACCAGGGACCTCAGGATCCACAGGCCGACTTCATACCACTGAGCTAGCCATCCCATAAAATAATATATATATATATATATATTATAAATAACATTCATTATAATCAGTGGCGCCAGAAACGGGGGGCGACGCCTTGACTACGCATACATACAAAATCACACATATACAATACTAACAATTACCGAAGTTTTATTATTTTTTTATGTTTGTAATCGAAATAATAATAATAATAATAAGTTACTTGTTGCACCAGGCGCAGCAAAATCCCGGAGCCACATGTACCCCTTCAAACTCCTCGCGTACCACATTTTGGGAAACACTGCTTTAAATGAATATTAAAATCAAAATATTCTAAAAATGGAAAAAGCGCTGATGCTAGCTAACATAAAGTGACAAATATGTTCTTAACCTAGGATTTTCTCCAAATTAAAAATGTACGATCAACGGAAAACTCGAGTGTTAATCGGCGATTAATTAACTCAACAATTAACGCGCACTCTACGCTCTCGCATTAAAATGTCTCAATTATTAATCGCCCTCATTAACACACTAATTACTTGAATAACTATAATTCATTTGTATGAATTTTAATGTAATAAAAAGTCATATTTAAAGAAGAACCTAAATTGAAGAGTTAAAATTTAAATGTTTTTATTTCGATATGGGGTGGCTAGCTCAGTGGTATCAAGTCGGCCTATGGATCCTGAGGTCCCTGGTTCGATTCCCACAGGCGACAAACAATTTTCACTATTTTAAAAACAACCCCTGTGGCTCCTCCACCACTAACATCTTTGGGGGCCATGATTTGTTGATTGGTAACCACACTTTACGCGGAACATATATCACTTACCCAAATCTGCTTCGGCAGAGTGCCACACCCAGTAATGGGTAGAAGGCGTGATGATATGTTTATTTATTTTATTTTTATATTTCGACAATTGTTTAAATTAAGATGGTAGGTATCTCAATTGTATCGAATCGGCTTGTGGATTTGAGACCCCGGGTTCGATTATCACAGCCGAGAAACCATTTTACAAAAATAAATAAAATAAATATATCTTCACGCCTTTTACCCATTACCGGGTGTGGCACTCTACCGAAGCAGATCTCAGTATGTGATATATTTATGCGCGTGAAGTGCGGTTACCAGCCATCAAATCACGGCTCCCAAAGATGTTAGTGGTGGACGAGCCACAGGGGTAATTTTAAATTAGTGAAAATGTTTTGTCGGCTGTGGGGATCGAACCAAGGTTCTTTGGATCCACAGGCCGACTCGGATACCACTGAACCATTACTCCATATTAATAATATTAATATTAATATTAACCATTTTCACCACATTAAAACTACTCCAGTTATTCCCCCTCCAATAAGTTCTTTAGGGCCGTGATTTGACGGCTGGTAATCGCACTTAATGCGCATAAATATGTCTGCTACTGCATAGTGCCACACCAAGTAATGGATAGAAGGCGTGATGATATATTTATTTATTTATTATAAATATTTTTCTAAATTCGTGAATAATTTCGTAGCTATTAAGTACATTTCTACTAAAGAAAATTAGATTAAGTATCTACTTACACTGTAATTTCCCTTTTTATTAAATTAAAAAATGTAATTAATTAACATGTAAAGAAGTAGAAAAAGTGAATAAAACGTACAGGTTTTAAAAGCATCAAACTAAAAGCTTTATACATATGCACCAAAGTTCCACATGTAAAACAATATTTTTATGATAAAAACAATGTAAGAAAAGTACAAAACCCGTATGATAAAAATTACTGAAATCGCTAACAAAAAATACCGCGCTCAAATAATACCTGCAGGGGTGGAAAAACCCTGAGCAGGGATTTAATTATCTTTGTTACTGTTTAATTCTAAAATCCCCGGAAAGTAATTTCAGAAATAAGTGCCATCGTTAGAAGGTTCTGTAAAAAGTAGCCCCACACGCAAAATCGGATAAATTCATTAAGTTCGAATATCCGATTTCATACTTATACCCCAGCTTGTTAGACTCCGTTTTTTCCTGAAGGGTTGAAATAATATTCGCGGATTATGCCATTAAAATTAAAAACAATGTATACGAACACGGCCTTCGGAAATTTACATTTTTGTAATTCGAAGATGTAGGTAATACCTTGATTTTTAAAAACACTCTGCTTTATTATAAAAACAATGTCCAACATAAACAATCATGGTTTGTTTCTACACAAAATCAGCAATGCGAATTAAATTTTAATTATAAAATATATATTTTTATCTCAATTTTACATACGTTATTATTTTGTTTTTGAATATGATTATGAACAATCTTTTTATTAATTTAGAGGCAATCGTAGCTCAGTGGATAAAGTTTGCTATCAAGCAAGAAGTCCTGTGTTCAAACCTCGTTCATCGTGAAGTATTTAAAAAAATACGATTGTGGTTTGGTTTCTATTATAAGCTACAGGCCCTCTAGGTACTGTAATTAGAATTAAGCCGAGTAGCAAAAGAAACATGTTATAAATAATTAGGGTTGTTGATTTCCACCGAAGTTGAATTTCTGAACGTTCGAACATTCGAATGTTTTAAACTTCGTCAGAAAAACTTCGAGGCTGCGAATTTACGAATTTTCGAATTTTTCGAAGCTTCGAATTCTCGATTTTTTTCCACTGAATTAACGCCATCTGTCATCTCCAAACACGCTCACGCATAATTCGCGAAAAGTCGGCCACGAATTAAATAATAAATTAGGCGAAGTATCCTGCAAAAACTGTGCAAGTTTAGGCGTCTTAATTAAGACATCTACTCTCTTACCGCCCATCTAAATGATACGGACTTTTAGTAAAACGTTTTAAAATGACAATAAAAAGGATACAAAAACGTCTTAATTAAAACGTTTTTGACAGTGTAGCGAAATTTTAAGTCTAAATTAAATTAATTTGGCAAATAATAATAATTAATGATAATTTTTTTTTTGTGGCTTCTTTGGCGGATTAACTGCCAAGGTCATTTGCCGCCATTACGCCCTGATCTGCGTTTTAGGTGTTATGGTCAACAGCAACGCGAGTTTTCTCTGGACGGTCACCCATCCAAATACTACCCGCGCGTAACGTTACTTAACTCGCGTTATCGCTTAGATCAGTACCAACGAGCGCAGCCATGGCCGTTGACAAAATGATAATTACTTACGAATTAATACAAAACTCTGCAAATGAGTTTATTCTAAAAATAATTCATATCAACATGCCAATTTTCGAATTTTTTGAACATTTAGAATCTTGGAATTTGCGAATTTTTAGTCACTGAATTAACGCCATCTGTCATCTCCAACCACGCTCACGGATAATTCGCGAAAAGTCGGCAAAGAATTAAATAATAAACTCGGCGAAGTATCCTACAAAAACTCTGCAAGGTTATTCATCTTAATTAAGACTCTACACTCTTAATTATAATTTATGTTATTTATAAATAAATAATAATTCATAAATTTATGTACAACAAATGCATTGAAACTGTTTTACTAATGTGCCATGTCTATTTATCCCATAATATGGTTAGTGAATTGAATATCTAACACGTCCCTAGCAAAAATTGTGATGAGGCTAAGATCTGGCAATAGAATGACTAAGACGAGAATTGAATCCTCGATGCTCAGGTCGCAGTCTGACTGACTTGTCCTCGAGCTGTTAAAACATTTCAAATAATTCAAAAATTTGAACAATTCGAAAATTCGTAATATTCCAAAGTTCGAAAAGTTCAAATCTAAATTCGAAGGTTCAATAAATCCGAACAATCGAAGTTTCGAATATTCGTAAAATCAACAACCCTATAAATAATTAAGGTGGATGATAGCAAGTCATCGCTTAGTTATTTTTTTAAAAATTAACTGCAAACTTAAGATTTTTGAAGTAATAGAAATATTGTGCAATAGTTTAACCTTTCGTCCAGTTTTGTCTTATATCATTTTATTCTCTTTTTCGTCTAAAGTTAACCTAAATTTATGTGTTTTAATTCAAATATAACAGAAACAAAATACTGTACTTTAGCGAAAAGAAAAATGATCAATTTTCATTCAGACAATTACAAACTGTTAATAATTATTATAATATTTGTTTCCCAAGTTCACTATTGTTTATTAATACCAAGAATACATGGTATATTATTTAGTTCATAATGCTCTAGGGCTTTATATGATTTTAACAGGTCTTAGTGCATTAAGAGTGACGTTACTATGGTAATTAAAAAATACTAGTAAGACATAAAATATTGTATGCACCACGGGCATTTCTTCTCGGGCTAGAAGCCTCCGGCCTTGTAAACATAGCCTTCGGAGGGCATAAACATTTTCATAATACCCTAGGTATAGTTCCATTAGACTATGAAAGTTAACGTTTAAATTATTCTATGATTTTGATTTCTTTTCATAGGAATCAAGGGTCTATTTCCAGGTATACAGTCAAATGTTGCATTTAAAAAATCCTAAATATGGAATTTTCAAATTCAGTGCTTGGCTGGCTATGTTGTATATTATACCTAGGAAAGAACAGACATTACTTAGACACTTATGGCCGTTTGAACCACTACCGTTTAATTTCTCGGTTTAACTAAGTTAAATTCAAGCTAAGCCATGGTTTAAGTTTTTAGTGGTTTGCACGGGTAACATCTAACTGCGCCTTACTTAAGCCTTAGATTTTATGATTATATGTTTTAGGAGTATTATACCTTATATGAATTTAGGAATTTTTGTATTTTCCCGAACATTCTAGTAACTTTTGGTACTTTAAAATTACATATTTTTGTTTACAATTCGTTTTGATATTTCAAGCACGCAAGTGAACAGTTGTGTTTTCAAATTAATTATCGATATTTTGGTTGTATTTCGGTGTATATAATAAATATTACATTATAAAACACACTATTAATTAATATTAAAATAAAATATGTTTTGTAGATGGCGGAAAAAATATGCATATGTAATTTCTAGTAAATTATTACTTACAAATTATATGGAAATTCTAATTGATGTTCTACTAAGATTAATAAACTATATACATTATCTATATTCAAACGAAGTCGTTTAAAAAAATTTCATCGTCAAACCTATACAATTAATTACAAATATGTGTTAGTATTCGTCAATTACTTTAAATTACTTACGGTTTTATTTTAATTATTTCAATTTGATGTTATTAGTGTTTAAAAAGAATAAATTTTATGAGAGTTTAGATATTGATGGTAGTGAGTATACGCGGAATAAATTTGAAGAAGAAGAAAAGAATGTCAAGCAGATTTTCAAAACGATTATCAACAATAATTACTCAGTCATTAAAATATAAATTATCGCCATTACAATCCATTTCAATCTGAATATCTCATAATTTGACCCCTCTCAAATAAAATAAAAGTTTTAAAAAGTCTGCGAAATCTTGGAATACTTAATAAATACACTTCCATCTTTTTAATAATCTCAATCATCGTCGTAATGGATTCATTCGCACTCAATTTCATCAAAATAAAAATCCGTCAGCTCACAAAAGAAACATTTAACGGACAGAAATCATCGCGAAATCGCGGAAATCGTAAGATTAATGAGCGCGAAAAGTAGAACCCTACAGGCCAAACAACTTGCCCGCCGGGCGGCCGGTCGGGAAAGCCGCCCTGACGTGACGCTCTAATGCGGGTTATCGTGTTATGTGAGCACAATCACAATCATATACCTATCTACCCAAAACTTTTACTTCGTCTAATGTCTATAAACATACTATTTAAGACCTTTTTCAGGAAGTTGCTCAAGTTTTATATGAAATTGCATTTATTTTAATAAGGTAGATAAATAATTATTTATAAGTTTCTAGAAATCAATTATAGATTGGGGTCCGGACTAGGGAATACAATACCGGTCAAAAATTTCAATACCGGTATCTCGGTATTTTCGTTTTGAGAACCGGGATACCGGTATTAATACCGGTATTGATAAATTTTTAAAAATTGAACCAATTTAACATTTATTTACAGTAGGATATGGTGTGGGCGTGTGGTATATAGAATAAATTAAATTTAATAATTTTATTTTAATAATTATAAAATATAAATAAAACATAAAAAAATAAAGATAGGTAACTCTATATATGTAAAATAAACAATATGAACTTTTAATTTTTTGCTTCAATGGAGTTAAAATAAGCTTTTAGTAAACAAATATGATCGAGTGTGTCATCATTTAATCTGGATCTTATTCTTGTGCATATTAGAGATGCGGCTGAAAATGCCCTTTCCGATTCCACACTTGTTGATGCCACTGTTTGTAAATAATCGTATGTTAATTGTAAATTCACACCCTTATTACCTTCCTCTTCAAAAAATATCATTTCCTTCCTGATTCATTGCTTAACTCCTTACTTTTTTTCCTTTAGGAATATTGAGAACAGTTGACAACTTTTTTCTTGTGGCATATTGTAATTTATCTAATAATAGCTAATACTTGACAAATACACAACACTCTATTGTTCCATTATTTGGGATTCCCCGCAACAAGCTTGCCAACTCTTTAATAACAAAATTTTAAAAAGGAGTTAAACGTTAAAATAATAAATAATTACACACCGTTAAATTGTATCTTATACTTCAATTGAAAAAATACCGAAAAATTATTTTTATGCTAAATACCGGTTTTAATAACGGACAAATTTTGTCCGGGATCCCGGTATTATATTCCCTAGTCCGGACTCACTGCACAGAGTGTAAAATATCATCACGCCTTTTACCCATTACTGGGTGTGGCACTCTGCCGGAACAGATCTCATATGTTTATGCGCGTGAAGTGCGGTTACCAGTAGTCAAATCACGGCCCCCAAAGATGTTAGTGGTGGGGAAGCCACAGGGGTAATTGTAAATTGGTGAAAATTGCTTGACGGCTGTGGGGATCGAACCGAGGTTCTCAGGATCCACAGACCGACCCGATACCACTGAGCTATTACCTCATACAGGGTGCAAAATATTAAGGAATGTTGATATTATTCTCAAATAATCTTTTAATTTAAATAATTAAAAAAATGTTTAAAGGGTTTATGATTGCGGATATTTTGGCAATATGAGATTTTTTCACAGTGAAGGTAACGGTTTTTTTTTTAAATGGCATGCTATAATATTTTTGATCCCATTTGAAAGAGTAAATTTTCTCTTTACAAACATATCAAAAAATAATATCCTGTCTAAAACTGTTTTTAATTTTTTCTTACCTTTATTTTCGTTGTATCAAATATTTTAACAACCCGATTCTCAAAAAAGTTTTTGCTAATCCTGAACTTTAGATTAGCTAATTTATTTTACCACGATTTTAAAGAGTTAAATTAAATCGCTTTCCGAAAATTAAATGATAACATTTATGTTTAAATTTATTGAAATCTAAAATTGATGATTAGCTAAAATTATTTTAAGGATTGGGTTGTGAAAAAATACCTTGTAAGAGAGTGAATAACTATTAAAGTTGGATTTAAAATTTAGCTCCAAAATTTAGGAGAAAATTTGATATCTAAACTGTAACGAATATAAGTTTTACTTTGATTGGAGAACTTGCGATTGAAACTGTACTGATTCCTTTTTTTAAAGTATTTTAAATTTCAAATACTTTTTGTTTAAGTGTCAAAATTTGCCTGATAGTTATTTCTTAGCAACCTAAAAAATAAGGAACTCTTGATTCTTATTTTTTAAGTAATCAAAAGGTATATTCCATTTACCATTTGGATCAGATCTAACGTACTCTTTCTAAACTAGATCGGTTATTTATTTGACTGGCTTACTTCGCTCACTTTATTCCCAATTTTAGATTTGCTGATTATATTTATATTGAAGTAGGTAATCCATTCCAATAAGGGTGAATATTACAGTGACGGCTTAAACTCAATCGTACGCCAAACTTGAAGTTACTATCGAAAGATGCACATAATGAGTCTTATTTTAGAGCTTGACAGGTATTATTGACAATAATTATTTCTTAAATGTACTTTAAGAAAAACAACAGCGAATTACTTATGGGAATATTGTTGTCAAAATTTAAACTGTAGTTAACGATAAATGCTCATTTAAAAGTTTGATAATTCCATCTATGAACGTAGGTTAACTTTAAATTGTCATAGTCCGACAGTACGGTAGTGTGGATAGCGTTACGTCATTCGAAACCGGACATCCCGAGTTCGAATCTTAAACTACCACACTATGGTTCGGTGAGTCCGGACTATAATGTACTATAATTGGAATTAAGTTAAGTTAAAAGAGTGTGGCACTCACCGTATGCACGTGAAGTGCGGTTACCAGCCATAAAATCACGGCTCCCAAAGATGTCAGTAGAGTGGGTATTACATGGGTAATATTAATGTGGTGAAAATTGTTTGTCGTCTATGGAAGTCAAACCCAGGTTCACAAATCCGCAGTCCGACTCGATTCTACTGAACCACTTAAATAAATAAATAAATAAATAATAATTATTTGTCAACGGCCATGGCTCAGCTCGTTGGTACTGATCTAAGCGATAACGCGAGTTAAGCAACGTTGCGCGCGGGTAGTATTTGGATGGGTGACCGTCCAGAGAAAACTCGCGTTGCTGTTGACCATAACATCTAAAACGCAGATCAGGGCGGAATGGCGGCATATGACCTAAGTAGTTGGTCCGCCAAAGAAGCCAAAAAAAAAAAAATAATTATTATTTATTTGTTACTGTGCACAATAGAAACTTATCCCAATTACAGTACAGAGGACCTACAACTTCTAGTGAAATCCGAACCATTCAGAAACAATTGTATTTTTGGATATAAGTTTTGAAGTTAGTAAGATTTGAACACACGACCTCTTGTTTGTTCATTAAGAAGCGCAAGTTTTACCTCGCTTTTATCCACAGAACCACGATTGCCTGAATTATATATGTATATTCGGTATAAATGCATCAGTTTGCTGAGTATTTAAGTGAGTCCAAGTGGCAAACAAATTAAAACTAATATTCTAAGTTAAATTTTAAAGAATGAAGTGTACGTGGTACTACTCCTTGAGGAAATTTAAGAAATCTTTAGCATTTAAATGGCTGTGGTGAACCGGACATTACACTCACATTTCCCAGAAAGTTAACTATCTGAAATTGATTCAAGCATCAGTCAAAGATGGAACTGAATAATATGAATAAAGCAAATTGGTAAAACATTATCAATCAAATTAAAACCTTCTTAGTTACAAAGACTTCTTTAGAGAGAAATAAAAATGTTGTTATTGGCATTCATCCATACAAGCTTAGTTAATCCTGAATTAGCTAATCTTATGGCCAGTTGCACCAACAAAACTTCATTTTTAAACTTGGTTTTAATTAAAAAAGCAAATCGAAGTTACATGTCATATTAAATAATTGATATTATTGTTAAACTTTTGATATGCTTTTATTTATTTAAACTAAGTTTAAGATTTAAGTTTTCTTGGTGCAACTGACTATTACTCTTATCCGATTTAAAAAAGTTAACCCAAATAACTTTCTGAAAAGTTATATTAGAGCTTACTTAAACTTATTTGAGAATTTAGCTTAATTTGACTAACCCAAAATTCAGGATTAACTAAAACTATTTTGAGAATTAGGCTGTATGAGTTTGACCGGTATTATTAACTACAATTATATCTTAAATGTAGTTTAAGAAAAACAACAACGAAACACTTATGGGAAATTAACATTGTTATCAAAATTAAATCTGTAGTTAACGATGAGTTTGAGCAAAAATAAATCAGTTTGCTAAGTGCTTAAGTGAGAAAAGCGGCAAATAGATTCCAAATTTATTTTTAAAGAATAAAAGTGGTATTCCTTAAGTAAATTTAAGAAATCTTTAGTATCGGCCATTTATTTATTTATTTATTTGTTACTCTGCACAACAGGAACTTAATTCCAGTTACAGTATAGGGGGATTATAGCTTATAGTGAAATCAGAACCACTCAGACACAGTCAGTGAGATTTGAACGCACGACCTCTTGCTTGCTAATTAAGAAACACAAGTTTTACCTCGCTTTTATCCCCTGGACTACGATTTCATTCACATCTCCCAAAAAGTTAACTATCTGAAGATGATTCAAGCTTCAGTCAAAGATGTTACTTATGTATAGTAAAATAAATAAAATATTCGGCTGTATCATGTAACACATCGTTAATAATAAGCGACGTCGATAATTTTTTTTAGCTTTGACAACATCGGTTTTGTTGTGACGTTTGTCAAATTTTTATTCATATAAATACAAATTTGACAAACGTCAAGACAAAACCGGTGTTGCCAAAGCTAGTTAAATTTATCGACATCGCTTATTATTAAAGACGTGTTACATGATACAGCCGTATATCAGTATAGGGTCTGGACTCACCGAGCCGCAATGTAGTACTTTACATATTTTTAGTTTGAGTGGTATTTGAACTCGGTATCTTCGGATTCGAAGTCCATAACGCTATCCACACCACCTTACTGGCTGACTCAAGACTTATGAAGACTTCTTAAGAGAAAAATAGAGATGTTGTGATTGGCATTCATCCACAGAGTGGACCATCGCGCTTATATAATAAGTAGGTTAAAAATGATAATTCAGTCGAGTTTGGCGTTCCGTTAACCCTTGAGTCAATCCGCTATACAAAAGAAACATTTGACGTTGGAAATGATCACGAAATCGCCAGCTAAGATTAATGAGCGCCAGTGTGCAAGAAGTCGTCCGCTCATGCTCTGCTCTTGCGATCATATCATGTTTAAAACAATGGAGCCGGGCTGTGCTGGACCTTGTCTATCGCGGCGAAGAGGGACGGACGGCGGCGTGGACGCAAGAGTGAGAGTGTAGGTATTGATCTTTGAGGAGGCACAGCAGGGAAAGTTTACAACCCTTCTGTTCCGCGCGCACCCCTCTCCCTAGCGCCGAACTGTGAAGTTTAGAAGCCCGGCGGCCGCTGGTCATTTCAATCAGTGTCGACTCGTTGCTGGACGCCTTGGGATACCGGGGATGCATATACCCGCTAAATCATATTCGAACTAACTACTATACACTGCACTTAACTTGCTTCAATTTACAACAAAATTGTACAATTATATTAGTTATTATTTCATTGTGAAATTTGAAGCTTTCATGTTTAACCGCGAAAATTACCGTTAAATTCTAGTTTCGGCAAAAGTGCAGTATCACTGACCAATTTTACAAAATGTAATTTTAGGTTGGTGAAATATTGTGAATTACAAAATTCCTTAAAAATAACTAAATAAACAGTGCCCTTAAACTGTTATTTAAAAAATATTTTCTAACTTCGAACCTCAAGCATGATGTAACCTACTAATTATCAGGATATATAAATAATTCTGTGAAACCAAACCAAACCTTATCTCAGTCTTTGCCATATTGATACATTTATACTCCTTTGCGATGATCTTCAAATCTCTGAAAAATTGTAGGAACACTGACAAGTAAATGTCAATATAGCAGTGGGAGAAATTTTAAAAATTGGTTACTGATACTGCACTCAGCCCAAGTTACTCTAAAAATATACACGTCATTATAATATAGCTTAATTAAAAATATCAAATCGAAAGTTTGACAGCTTAAATATCAAATGTCATTTAAAGCAAAATATATCGAATTCATCTATTTCTCTATTTGGATTATTTTATTTAAGTTATATTTAATATTTAAAGGACTGTTGTAATCTCCCTAGTTAATAATAAGAATGTATATTGATAGTATTAATTTCTATTTAGTCTTTGACGATGATGTCACATCCTGTTGATGCCTTCTGCATCCCTTCAGCGTTCTTAGAATTGTTATTGTCTAAAGACATTTTGATGATGTTTGCCCCCTTAAGAATGCTGAGTATAGTTATTTGTCTCGCCCAGCTAAGGCTGAGACGTGATTAGAGAAGTCAGTCTTCTACCATCACTGACTCAAACAAGTCTGTTACCATCCGCGACTCAAACAAGTCTTCTACCATCACTGACTCAAACAAGTCTTACCATCTTTGACTCGAATAAGTCTCTTAAACAAGTAACTCTGTTAAAACTGTGTAAATAGTGTACAAAAGTTAGTAATAGTAGTTAATAAAACTATATTAGAGAAACACGATCTTTACTAGTGGGTTTGGCCCTTAGATCCTGCTCTTATCCTCTATCTCCGATTAAAAATAAATATTAAACTAATTATTGTTGTAGCCAAGCTACCAGGTTACAACAGGACGTAGATGTAACTGACCGCTACTCATTTGACAATTTATTTCAATGTGTTGTTGTCTATTTAAGGAAATCTAAAAATATAACTGTTAAACCATATCTGATTATTTGACGTAAGAAACAACTAGTAACCTCTATTAACCTCGTCGATTGGTTACATTTCCCTTATTCTGTAATTCGATCATTATCTGTTAACGATCGATAAGTTAATGTCAGCCTTGATTATTATGATTAATCGGCAGATTACCACCATTTCAGAATTTTGTGACCAAAATTATTTATTCTGTTTTACTTTTATGCATTTTGCTCTCATTCAAAACTGCCAATATAAAAAATATTACTTTTTAAACACATTTCTTACGGAACTGTCAATGATCTATCATTATATTACTTTTTATAATAATAGTTACGTATATTAGAAACCAAATTCCTAGAATATAACATTAAAGTGCCAGGGGAAATTATTCTGGTCTCAGAATATCGAAATTGTAATCATCTGTAAAATAGCGATGAAAAATAAAAATTAACACTAACTTATCGATCATTAACAGATAATGATCCAGTTACAGAATAAGGCAGATAATTTTCAGAATTTATTGATACGATATGTTTTATGGGGTAATGGCTCAGTGGTATAAAGTCGGCCTGTGGATCCTAAGAACCCTGGTTCGATCCCCACAGCCGACAAAACATTTTCACCAATTTAAAATTACCTCTGTGGTTCCTCCTCCACTAACATCTTTATGGGCCGTGATTTGACGGCTGATAACTGCACTTCACGCGCATAAATATATCACTTACCGAGATCTGCTTCGGCAGAGTGTCACACCCAGTAATGGGTAATAGGCGTGATGATATATTTATTTTATTTTATATTTTCCCACTTATCTGATATCTAAGTTGGCAGATTTTATTTCAGCGTTTAGAAATGGACCCTCAATAAGGGCAACATTGTTTATTAACAGCTGAGCCGTAAAAGCCCCTTTCAATTATCACCAAAACACTCAAGCCGTTATACTCGTATTCTACAGAAAATAGAAAATAAATAGTACATTACAGTCAGGAAAGTGATATTTGTTGTTTCATCCACTGAATCAAGTAAAAACACTTTCCTGATGTATTATGGTATAGTATGTTTTCTGAAATCGTTTAATTTAATCAATATGTAATCATAAATAATTCAAAATGTTTAAATTTTTTGATACGAATTGTACTGACAGCAGACTACGTATCCAAGATTACAGCAATAATAACAGTCAGGTAAAATCTTTACCAGACTGTTGTGTACTTTACCGGACTGTTATTTTTGTTGTAGCCTTGGATACGTACTTGACTTGACTGTTTTTGTAAAAATCTACTTTTAATATTAAAATTGGTCAGGAAACTAGGCACCTTCTTACCGGTTTAAGAAAAAAATTATTTTTGTCAAAATTGATTTGTTTATACAATAAAATTATTTTTCAACATAATACATAGTTTCAAAAAAAGGACTCTTTAAGTAGGGTTGTTGATTTTACTAATATTCGAGACTTCGATTGTTCGTATTTATTGAACCTTCGAATTTAGATTCGAATATTCGAATTTTTGAATATTTCGAATTTTCGAATTTTGGAATATTCCAAATTTATGAATTTTCGAATTATTCGGATTGTGAATCTGGATCCTAACGTGAACACGGCATGTTAATATGAATTATTTTCAGAATAAACTCATGTGCAGAGTTTTGTATTAATTCGTAAGTAATTATTATTTATTATTACTACTTGCCAAATTAATTAAATTTAGACTTAAAATTTCGCTACACTGTCAAAAACGTTTTAATTAAGACATTTTTGTATTGTCATTTTAAAACGTTTTACTAGAAGTCCATAGCATTTAGATGGGCGGTAAAAGAATAGATGTCTTAATTAAGACGCCTAACCTTGCGGAGTTTTTGTAGGATACTTCGTCAAATTTATTATTTAATTCGTGGGGGGAATTATCTGTGAGCGTGTTTGGAGATGTCAAATGGTGTTAATTCAGTGGCAAAAAATTCGAGAATTCGAAGCTTCGAAAAACTCGAAAATTCGTAAATTCGAAGCTTCAAAAAATTCTAAAGTTCGAAACTTCGATGTTTTTCTGACGAAGCTCAAAACATTCGAATTTTCGAACGTTCAGAAATTTAAACTTCTGTAGAAATCAACGACCCTATCTTTAAGTTAGCTGTGCGAGTATTTAAGTTTGATGAGTTTAAAGGTAGATTACAGTAGGTAATATCTGCTTTAAATACTACTTAATTTAAATGTTGACCTTAAAACAGAATACAACATCTATTTCCGGATCTAGTTTGAGACGTGCGAACAAGGATTAAAATTAATCCTCAATTAGATAAAACAGTTACAATGCAAAATAGATGCAGAATAACCAACTTAGATAGGTATTGATCTCTACCGCTTACACCATTCGCATTTCTTCATTCATTATTTAACAGTATATTAACTTTCCTTTATTTATTAAAACAGCGAAAGTGAAAACTTTAGAGTGCTATAAAATAGGAAAACAAAACACAATATCAACATTCTACTACTCGTATTCTCATGTCTCCATTAATAATTTAATAACCTATTTTATCAATGGAGGCCTGTGGATCCTGAGGTCCCTGGTTCGATTCCCACAGGCGACAAATTTTCATAATTTGAAAAAGCTATCCCTGTGGCTCCTCCACCACTAACATGTTTGGGGGCCGTGATTTGACGACTGGTAACCGCACTTCACGCGCAAAATATATCACTTACCGAGATCTGCTTCGGCAGAGTGCCACACCCAGTAATGGGTAGAAGGCGTGATGATATATTTATTTTATTTATTTATTTATCAATGGAGGCTTATAAACGGCAGGTTTTTTGCACGCCATTTATCGATATTTTTAACTACCTGCAGTGATACACAAATAAATCGCTGTCACTGACAACTAATAGTTGTTCAGCTTTGTAATGTGACATTAAAAAATTAAATGTGCCTACGGAATGTATAATATAATCTATAATAATAATATAAAATTTGTCCCAGGTACATTTTCGAGCATTAAACTAATGATTTAAAATTGAAGCTATAATCAAATAAACGTGAAACTGACAGTTCTTCGATTATGGCGCGCTGGTTATTTGTTTATAACACTGTTCGTCTATTTCTGTCTTATACTCGACGCCTCCGTTTCTACCAATTTTATTTTAATAATTTTTCTTTAAAACAAACGACTAACAATGGCAAAGATAAGATAATTTTTAAATGATACCTATTGAACAAACATTTAATATATATGATAAACTATATATAGAAAATAATAATAATATTTTTGTCTACCTAGTTCATTATTGTTTATTAATACCATGGGTACAAGGTACATTATTTTGTTCATAATATCCTAGGGCATTATATGATTCTAATAGGCTCTAGAACATTAGTTATTTAAGTTATTAAAAAATACTAGAACGACATAAAATATTGTATGCACCACGGGCATTACTTGTAGTATATTCCGAAAATGAACCACGGTGCGGTTCAATTTTACCACGGTTACGGTTAGAATGACGTCATAACGAAACACTTTCACGATGACAGTTGTCACTTGACAGATGAGTTTTGAAATGTGAAATTTATTTAATATGGAAAAATGTTTATATTATAAAAATATTGTATTCTGCATCACACCTGCTTTAACTTCAATATAGGAATAAAAAAATAACACAAAGAAAAAAGTAAATATGAGCTTCAGAACAAGTAATAAATTCATCTAATATGAATATATACTGTTAAATAATAAAAATACATTTTGTATCACATGTTTATTTATCAGTTATCATAAAAATATAGTTTTATAAGACAAAAAAACACAAACACTGCAAAAGCCGCCAAACACGTTTCAAACTTGTCAACAACAGCTGTGAAGTTACCAAACTAACCGCCGCTCGAGCATGGTTAGTTTGGTTATTAAAAACTAACCACAATTTTCAAAAACCGTGTTCCGTAATGAAACCGGTTACTGAAAAAACTAACCGGTTCATTTTCGGAATACACTATTGATGTTTAAACCTTTCGGACGACTTACAAACCTTCGGGCCGGAGGCATAAACATCTTCATAATACCCATACATGCACACATACATAACATTACACTATATTCCATCAAATGGGGTAGCATAAACCCCCAGAATCATTCACAACACAGTATCTCATCAGATTAATCAAATAATTAGTCCTTGTTAAACATTCTCATCTCAACACACGTCCATCGCTTCAACTACATTCATAGTTCTCTCCATAAGCTCATTTACTTATCACACTTATTTATTTGGCATGATAATTAATATGTATGTTACGGTCAAAGTGTATAATGTTGTTATTCCATGAAATACTTAGGTAATGTATATGATTCCAACTGTAAAGATTGTATGATTTACCAGTTATTTTTATTAGAACAAATTCTTGGCGAGGCCTCCACAAACTCAAGCCGTTATATTCGATTTTGGCTCGAAATATTCTGAATTTTATACAGTTATTTAAATATTCAACTTATTTTTGGTAAGGCTCGCTTCGCTTGCATTTTAAATAAAGAAATCCTAAGCCCATAGAACTCACGCTTCACAAGCGCAAGTTTTTATATTTATTTTTGGCAAAATTTGCATGAATTAATATTGCATTTCACAATTTGATACCTAGTCTATA
Source organism: Pterostichus madidus (assembly GCA_911728475.2). NCBI lineage: Eukaryota > Metazoa > Arthropoda > Insecta > Coleoptera > Carabidae > Pterostichus > Pterostichus madidus. Next base: position 29,245,480 of record OU452313.1, on the reverse strand, counting down.
ACACAAATTCCTAAGTATAGCAATTGCTAGGATTGCAATTAACAATGGTTGTTAGAAAGGTTACTAACAAAAGATCATGTTAGCAGTTGCTTTATTTAACAATTTGTGTTACAGAATAGGTCTCTTATATCTGAATTTCATAACTTAACGGTAAGATATACTTACAAATAATTCCAAATTACAAATAAAGTTAATGTAAAGTACATATATATCTTCAAGCTATATCCCAATAAATGGGGTAACACGAACCCTAAAATCACTCATAAAACATTCACTCATCACACTTATCAAACAATCACCCCTCGTCAAACATTATCATCCAAACACACCACCCTCACTTCAACCACATTCAAAGATCACTCCATATAAACTCATTCATTTATTACACTCGAAATCATTTATCACACAACAAACCTTCAATCACATCATTCCTATTCACGTATCATTCATCTTCTTTCTTCAACGTACATAACATATGCATAAAACATCTCAAATTACTCACGTTTACTCCTAACAACGAATCTAATAACGAATCTAACAACGAATCTACAAAGATTAGAAAAGATGAAAGCGATAGCCTGCACTTGTATATGAAAGAGAAGTCCACACAATGCAGTAACTGAAAATGGAACAAAAAGATAAGAAAGGGAGTGTCGCCCTGCGCTTGTTTTTTAAAGTGAATTTCACACAATTTCAGTTAAACACTCTACGTAAGAACTGAAAATGAATTAAAAGTTAAGAAAGGAAGGGAGTATCGCTCTACGCTTGTTTTTGAAAGTGCATTCCACACAACTGCAGTTAAACACTCAATGTAAGATCAGAAAACGAATAAAAAAGATAAGAAACGAAGGGAGTGTCGTACCTGCGCTTGTTTTTTAAAGTGAATTTCACACAATTGCGGTTAAACACTACGTAAGAACTGAAAATGAATTAAATGATAAGAAAGGAAGGGAGTGTCGCTCTACGCTTGTTTTTGAAAGTGAATTCCACACAATTGCAGTTAAACACTCAATGTAAGTTCAGAAAACGAATAAAATGATAAGAAACGAAGGGAGTGTCGTCCCTGCGCTTTTTTTAAAAGTGAATTTTACACCATTGCACGTGAACACCATAATGAAATTACTAAACAACAAAACTAAAATAAAAAATCCTGCACTTTTCTGAAATCTAAAGTAAACACATAATAATAATTAAGAAAATGTAATTACAAACCGGCAGTACGATAGAGTGGGTAGCGTTACGGCATTCGAATCCGGAGATCCCGAGTTCGAATCCCACTTGAAGCTAAATATATACGAACTACCACATTACGGTTCAGTGAGACCGGACCCTGTACTGTAATTGGGATTAAATTCCTGTTGTACAGAGTAGCATAAATAAATAAATAAATAAAGAAGAAGTACAATATATTATAAAAGTGAATCTGAGTTGTTAGTAGTTTAACAAATCTTTCATGTATTTGTAAAGCAGTCGATAATGAAAAGTTCTTTTTCTTTCTTTCATCAGGGACCAGGAAGTGGAGTATCAGGAAAACAAAATACAAAATTAACCGAAAAAGTTCCGTCACGCTCTAACTTATCACTTTAACAATTAATACCGGGCGATAATTAAAAAGAGGCGTTAGAAAAGTGAAAGTTGTGCGGCGCGGCAGGAGTTGGCTCGAGTGTAGAGAGAGAGTGATATGTTACAAGTGAGGAAAGTTTGTTCTGTGATTGAGGAATTATTAAAGCCCTCCGAACCTCCGCTCTCGGTGCCTCTCTGCCGCTTGTTTCCGTGCATTATTAACGCTAGGTAAAGTGGATTTACTGCTAAACAATTCGGAACTAGTCTTACACAACCAACCTGGTGCGGGTTCATCATAGCAAGGAGCACAAATCATTAGTTCAGCAGGAACGTAAACTCCTACATGTTATTATACAAGGACTTTGCCTTGTTATACACTTTACAGTTGTTACAGGTTTTCTAAAACTTTTTATTTATCTTTTTTCTGAGTATCTATTTCAGATGTAAGAAGTTCCGCGTTCGAATCTCACTCACTTCGATTTATATCCTAAAAAATACGATGGGATGGCTAGCTCAGTGGTATGAAGTCGGCCTGTGGCTCCTGAGGTCCCTGGTTCAATTCCCACGGGCGACAAATTTTCATAATTTGAAAAAGCTATCCCTGTGGCTCCTCCACCACTAACATGTTTGGGGGCCGTGATTTGACGACTGGTAACCGCACTTCACGCGCAAAATATATCACTTACCGAGATCTGATTCAGCAGAGTGCCACGCCCAGTAATGGGTAGAAGGCGTGATGATATATTTATTTATTTATTTATTTAAAATACGATTGTGTTTGAGTAGCTCGGATTCCACTTTAAGCTATAGTAATTGGGATTAAGTGTAGGGTAACAAATAAATATAAATATTTATTGGGATATTCAAGTACTAAAAGATGGCGTTGATCACGATATGTCAAACTTGAGACAAAGGTACACTTTCAGCTGGTCTCCATTATCTTGCCGTTGCTGTCATTTTTATTTCTTTATGTTTTCTTTTATTTTGTGTTTACTAGTAGTGTTTTATTTATTCAGTTAAATAGGATATACATAGTTATGTGTGTCGTTAGTTGTAGTTTCATTTATCTTTTAACTTCTAGGTACTTTAAATATATAGTTCATACATATGTAGTGCTTATTAATTATTGTTAATTTATTTTGGATGGAGAAAAACAAAAGAAAAAGTAGGCTTGGATAAAAAATAATTTTTGAATTGGAAAAATAAAAACTAACATTTTGTCTAGATCGAGTAGTTATTATTATTTAATTAAAAGCCAAGTTTTTGGTTTATAACACGTATGTTCTTGTAATAATATAAGTTTTGTCTTAGTAGAAATTTATTCTTTTACAGGCAGATTCATAAAGCGGATTAGCGCTAACACCATTTTTTATTTCATTTTTAACTCCCTTTTCAATCTACAAAACAAGTTTATTTTAACTTGAGTTAAAAAGAGTGTTAATTAGCATAAAATTGAGTTCATTTCGTTAATCTGTTTTAATTTGAAACAGAGTTATAGATAATATTAAAAACGGTGTTAGCGCTAATCCGTTTTATGAATCTGCCTGTTAATTATTAGTTAACTATAGTTTTGTTACCTTTCTTATTGTAAATATTAGTTCTATTATCAGTCATTTTTATTTATTTATTAAGATATTAGATTAGTAGTAAATTGTATCTTTGTCGTAGTTTCAGTTTTCGCCACATGAGCGCATTTTTATTTAAAAATCTCAAGTAAAATTATAATTGTTATTATGTTGAAGTAATTTTCATAGCATATAATATATTGAAGTGTACTACATATAAATATGATGTTTCGATTATTCAATTTCCTATTATCTGCCACTTTATCGAGTTGAACGGTGGATTTGAGAATCCTGGTTCGATTCCTACAGGCGACAAACAATTTTCACCTTTTTAAAATTACCTCACCCTCACCTCATTCTCATCTCACACTTAAAATTGAAGTAACTAAGGCAACTAACTCAAATTGTGCAAATTCTTGAGTTAGTTGCCTTAGTTACTGCGACTTTGAGAGTGAGGTGAGGATGAGATGAGAGTGAGTGACGACTGTGAATTTGGCCCTTAATCCTAATATCGAACTTAGTAGATTTGAGTATTTGAGTACTGAAAATATAGGCACAAATGAGAGAAATAAAAAAAATAAAAGTTGAACAAAAATACTAAAACATTGTTTAGGATTGTAATATAACAGTATAAGAATAACAGTATGGGATGGCTAGCTCAGTGGTATGAAGTCGGCCTGTGGATCCTGAGGTCCCTGGTTCGATTCCCACAGGCGACAAATTTTCATAATTTGAAAAAGCTATCCCTGTGGCTCCTCCACCACTAACATCTTTGGAGGCCGTGATTTGACGACTGGTAACCGGACTTCACGCGCAAAATATATCACTTACCGAGATCTGCTTCACCCAGTAATGGGTAGAAGGCGTGATGATATATTTATTTATTTATTTAATTTAAGAATAACAGTCTGAAGTTGTAGATATCAGCTCTTTTAAATAAAATACCAATATTTCTTTATGTTACTCTGTACAACAAGAACCTAAACCCAATTACAGTACAGGTTCCGGACTCACCGAGCCGCAAAGTGGTTGTAATTATAATTTCTAGCTTGAGTGGGATTCGAACTCGGAATCTCTAGATTTGAATGTTGTAACGCTACCCACACCATCATACTGCCGAACAAATTATTTATTAATAAATATATCATCACGCCTTTCACCTACTACTGAATGTGGTACTCTGCCGAAGCAGATCTCAGTAAGTGATATATTTATGCGCGTGAAGTGCGGTTACCAGTTGTCAAATGACGGCCTCCAAAGATGTTAGTGGTGGGGGAGCTACAGGGGTAATTTTGTAATTGCTGAAAATGTTTGTCAGCTTTGGGGATTGAACCAGAGTTCTTAGGATCCACAGACCGAGTTGATACCACTGAGCCATTAAATTCAACTAGATATTGTAATATTATAACAGCATCAACCTTTTATTCGTATAAGTTTTTACTTTACTATTTAACAAACGATAGAAACCTATATTAACCTTTTTTTGATATACTGAAAGATTTCAGAACAATGCGTAGGTTTCACTGAACTATCGAATAAAATTGTATCTTTTTAAGGTTAAAAGAATTGGAATAAAAATCTGCCTACGTACTTTCGGAGATAAAACCGTATCGATTTTCTGTAATATCTGCCTAAAGTAGGAACGCATAAAACTATAAAAAGCTTTCTATGAGACAAGAGTGCGACACAATTTCTTGTCCTTCCAAAAAAGTCACACTCTTGCCTTTATCATGTCTTAATATTACTTCGAGGTGCATATAACACTAGCGCCATGAATAATATTGGAACTGAATTGTAAATGAATACGCTTTCTCCTGTTCTGATAATTATTTAATTATTTGTTTACTACGCAGTACAACCGAAAATTATTCATAATAATTTCGATGCAGATGATCTACAGTTTATAGTGAACAGTATTTTTTTGTTTTGTGATAAGTATAAGCGAGATTTAAATGGTACTTGCAAATGTTCGCTTTGATACTGCCACAACTGCTCTCGATGTATTTTTAAAGATTTATTAAAGAAAGTTGATCAGTTCAGTATTTGTAATATCAAAATTCGAATGTATGGGATGGCTAGCTCAGTGGTATGAAGTCGGCCTGTGGATCATGAGGTCCCTGGTTCGATTCCCACAGGCGACAAATTTTCATAATTTGAAAAAGCTATCCCTGTGGCTCCTCCACCACTAACATGTTTGGAGGCCGTGATTTGACGACTGGTAACCGCACTTCACGCGCAAAATATATCACTTACCGAGATCTGCTTCAGCAGAGTACCACACCCAGTAATGGGTAGAAGGCGTGATGATATATTTATTTATTTTTTAAAATTCGAATGTTTATTTTGAATAAATGACTATAGGCCATGTGAAATGACGCAATCATTAATAAGGAGAAATAAATACATTGTTGATTTTTAAAAATTTTCATATGTATTCAAAATATATGTGAGTACCTTCCTAACATACATTTCATATTACAAACAAATTTAGTAACGTAATTGTCAAGCTATTTAAGATATTCTGATCTCTTGGAGAAGATCTTAAACAAAATTAGGATTTCTTGATTACAACTTTTTATTTTATCTTTTCTTATATTTATTATAACACTTATAGCCAAGTGCACCAACAAAACTTAGCTTTTTAAACATGCTAGAAATTATTCGTATAAAAAAAAATATCATCACGCCTTCTACCCATTACTGGGTGTGGCACTCTGCCGAAGCAGGTCTCGGTAAGTGATATATTTTACGCGTGAAATGTGGCTAGTAATATATATTGTTAGTTAACATTTACTTAACAATTGATTAATAAGTGAGGCATTAAAGATATGTAATATTAAAAAATATGATATGGTCACCACACGACTTTGTTATACTCAGCATATTTAATATTTTTTCTTTCTAATTTTCATTACAGATAATCAACGTCCTAACAAAATTTTATATAAATAAACTTATATTAATAGACATAAAAATATAAAATACTTATGGCCGGTTGCACCAACAAAAGTTAAATTTTAATCATGGTTTAAATAAATAAAAGCAAATCGAATGTATGACAGCAATGTTAATCATTTCATTTGACATGTAAGTTTGATTTGCTTTTATTTATTTAATCCAAGTTTAAAATTTAACTTTTGTTGATGAAACCGGCCATTACTATTTGATCAATGAAATTGATATAGCATCAAAAACGCTGAATTGAACACTTATGACTTGCTCCTTGCGTTTGGCAATTATTATTTGACATATAAATGTTAAATATGTTTATGTTTTTTGTTTCTATTGCTACTATGATTATTGGAATATATTATTAAATATATAAATTAGTTTTTCTCAAAATTAGAAGCATATACAGGAAAATTGCAAATAACATTTTATGTTCCAAATATTTTTGCTAACATCTTTTATTTGAAACTTTTTCTCGTAACTGATTTCATTTTTGAAATAAATGTAATTTATTGTTTTGTGTGTCCAGTAAACTTCCTCTTCCGGTTTTTCAATTTCATTCAAAATCAACTCGGCTCTTCGTATTTTCATGAAACTTATTATTACCAAGTTTCGTTAACAAATCTTATCTCGGTCATGAGTTATTGCACGGACACACATCTATCCATCTATCCATCCACACACACACACACACACACACACACACACACACACACACACACACACACACACACACACACACACACACACACACACAAAGAGACCTCATTGAGAAAATGATCAAAACATATTCAGTGGACATCAAAACACGTATTTCCGCGAAAAGCTTGTCAGCGATTTTTTTCACGATTCCAATACTTCCTTATACTGTGTATAAGAAAGTAAAAACAATATAACTTATAGTTTTAAACTTGTTTTTCTATTTAAAATTGATTGATGACTGAAAAGTGAATAGGAGTGATGGGATATGATTGAAGGTTTGTTGTGTGATGTATGATTTCTAGTGTGATGAGTAAATGAGCTTCTATAGAGGGAACTGTGAATGTGATAGAAGCGAGGGTAGTGTGTTAGGATGACAGTGTTTGACGAGGACTGATTGTTTGATGAATCTGATGAGTAAAAGTTTTATGAATGATATCAGGATTCGTGCTACTCAATTTGATGCGATTAGCGTCATGTTATATATGTATGTATGTATGTATGTATGTTAAAAGCAATAGAAAACATGAGAATTCAAATGACAGTTCATAGAAACAAAATCTGTCACCAATTTGATGTTTCCAACGCTACCTTTTATCATTGGTCAAATTTGCCATATTTTGTAGAGATTCAGATAGAATTACACTTTAGCTTACATATTTTCTTGGCTTGACTGTATCTCTTATAAAATTATAATAAAAAAAGCTCTTATTATTATCATCAAGAATCTATTTAAACAGTTAGTGCCACATAATTAAGAATTTTTATGTTTATTTCATCTTTACAAGTTTACAATATCGTAATGAATTCAGAATCGTCATGGGTGATTTTTTTGGTGTAATTATTTGCGAGTTTAAAATGGCGGTGCCCTTTCATAAGACGCGATGGTACGTCACTGTTTTACGCACATACTCTCCCGGAGTCGTCCGGAGCGGTGGAGAAAGTCCAGAGAGTCCGGGCGGAGAGAGTGAAAGTCCTCAGGGAAGTGTAAAGTGCGGGTTGGGGTGCGGCGGGGGCGGCTGCATCGATCCAGCGTCTCTCTCTCCTTCACTAGTACACCGCCGCCACCGCCGCCGCCGCGTGGTCCACGCACAAAGGCTTCCTTAACAACGCCGCGGCCGTCTCCACCGCCACCGCCGCTCAGATGCCGAACGGTCAGCCTGGCCGTGGCCGCGCTAATACATTCATACGCCCCCGCGCTGTGCTCTACACTGCGTTGCTAGTGTTAGCTGCTAGCTGCTAGAGCTGCTGCTGCCACCAGCGAATATGTTATATTGACACCTGAATTTGCGTTCGTGTGGACTTTAGAACAATAACCACTAAAGGTTGTTGCACTGTTTATATGGAAATTATAAAATCCATTGACATGGTTTCATTTTTGAGCGGATATTTTTGAGATTTTTTTCTTGCTTCTTATTTTTGTTTTACTTACAAGATAAATTTAAATTCATATGTGATTTACAGCGCAATTAACAGGAAGTGAAATCTCGTAAATATGTGAGAAATAGTAAGCGTATTTAATTTGTCAATTAAATCAGATCTAATTTACACTTAAAGAAATAGATTACTTATATAGGGTATAACATAAATAAGGAATATTAATATTATAAGTAAAATAAATAAATATGTCATTACGCCCTTTACCCATTACTGGGTGTGGCACTCTGCCGAAGCAGATCTCAGTAAGTGGTATATTTAGGCGCGTAAAGTGCGATTACCAGCCGTCAAATCACGGCCTCTAAAGATGTTAGGGGGGGAGGGGGCACAGGGATAATTTTTAATTTGTTGAAAATGTTTGTCAATTGTGGGGATCGGACCAAGGTTCTCTGGATCCACAGACCGACACGATACCACTGATATTGATATTATCTCCTGTAATCATTTAATTTAAATATTTCGAGGGTTTACGTTTGCGGATATTTGGGCGTGATTTTTTTCACAGTAAAGGGGATGGCATTTTTTTTTTCAATAGCATGTTATAATTTTTTTGATCCCATTCGAAAGAGTAATTTTTCTTTATGCAAACAAACATCAAAAATAATAATACTTTGAAAAAAAGTGAAGAAAAATCGTGTTAAATAAATACAATTTTATTTATTTTAGATATACTAGTGATTATTTTTTGACTTCTCAAAACCAATGAAATGCTTCATTGTATGTCACGTGTCTGCGTTTTAACCAATCCTGTCATGATTATACTGAGAATAAAGCTCTTGTGATTATTCCCGAGAATTATCTCTGTAGATGTTTTTTTGTTTGTAACAAATGATAGATAGTTATAAATAATTATTTAAAACTGTCAACGCGTCAAGTAAAAAGTTTTCGAAAGATCTGTCAAATTATTTTCAATTTATTCTCACTCTCTTGTTATATTATTACTGATAAAATAAACAAAAACCATAGAAACGACTATTATTCTCGAGAATGACATTTTATGTGTTCTTTTATTGTTTGACACTGACAAAACTTTAATATGATAATAATAAAAAATTACCAAGTGCCCTTGGAATGGATTTTCCTCTCTAGAGCGAGAAAACTAATTTTCGTCACTATTTCACGAGAAGATTTGAGTTTTCTGTGCATGTCGTGAAAAAATGATTTGTTATACTGTTCCGTAACATTTTACTTATTTTACAAATAAGTTACAAAGTGCATTCTCCATTCGATAAAAATTCCAGAGGATTTACTTCTTATATATTTATCTGTATATAAATTGTGACAGCAGTTTGACATCTCAGTGGAAAATAAAAGAGATGCAAATTTTTTCAAATTTCTTTGACACAGAGAAGGCATTTGAAGTTATTATTGAATTCTACACAAATTTTTTTTTTAAATTATGATGTTTGTCAACCAACTGACAAGGCAATTATGTTATTTTTAAACTATATTAATGTAACAATAAACGTAATTACGTTGTTGTTTTCTTAACAAATATTTGAAATGTTAATGACAAACAAAATGATCTCCATTACAAATAAATTTGATATTCATTCCTATTTATTATTTTAAATATAATGTTTAAATTCTTTATTTATAATTCTTTTTATTTTTGTTTTGATGATTCTACATCTCTTCCATCATTTTATCATCTGGTACATAACCCTATATAATGCAAATGCATAATATGTATCATAACAGACATATAAGTGTTTCAAATTTAATTAACAAACAAGGAAATTGTTAATTAATACTTACAAATTTCTAAAAATACTTTTTTTACAATGACTAAATTTTAACAATTGATATTTTATTAATTGACAGTTAACAGATCTGAATTTTTTCTTTTTTAATTTTAAATCATTCTTATGCTGGGTTGCAAGAAAAATATAAAGAGCTTTTTAATTAAAGAATTGTTTATCTAGCAACAGTATCAATAGGGATTTTCTGAAATTTATTGAACCGTTAGTTGCTAATGAACCGATAAAACGTTCATGCAACCCAGCATCATTAATATAATCTATCTTTTGCTATATACATTAGCTGTAGTGGTACACTATTTTTCATGTCAAAATACTTTCAATTTTGTAATGATGCACTATTGACATCTAGTGTTAAATTTTCAAGAGAGTAATCGTGAAGGGAGAATGTAATCAGTGTCATCTTAACCATTGGACTAACTGGGTTATAACCCTAGGGCACCGTCCTCAAAAGGACGCCGAGAGCCGGTTAAAAAAGAACCGCGCGGTGCCTTATAAATTATATCATTTTAAATAGCAAAAATGCCTTCATTTTGCACACATTACACTTCTGGATTTTCAAGAAAAACTATCTAAAGGAGAGCTCAATTTAAAAATAATTATAGATAATAAAAAAGCGTCTATATTTCTAAATGTTGTTATTGCTTTTCACATGTTCTCAAGCATTTCCGTAACAAATTATAGTAGCGAAAGGTCTTTCTCTGTTTTAAAACGGGACAAAAATTATTTAAGATCTTCATTAGGAAAAAAATAACTAAACAATCTAAGCATATTATCAGTTGCATCTTATTTTTTCAGCAAACCAATTGCGAAAAAATTATTAAATGTTTTGCCGATAGCAAATGTAGAAAATAGTGTATTACATAATAAGACAGGAAAGTGATATTTTACTTGACGAAGCGGTTGTTTGAAATATTAGGCCGCAAGCCCAGTATTTTAATCCGCTGAGTCAAGTAAAAACACTTTCCTGACGTATTATGTATACTATTTTTTCTGAAACCGTTTAATTTAATCAATATTTAATCATATCAAAATACTTCAATTTTTTGATATGAATTGTATTGACAGCAGACTACGTATCCAAGGTTACAACAAAAATAACAGTCAGGTTAAATCTTTACTAGACTGTTTTGTACTTTACCAGACTGTTATTTTTGTTATAGCCTTGGATACGTACTTTACTTGCCTGTTTTTGTAAAAACCTACTTTCCATACAAAAATTGAACAGAAAAGTAAGCACTTTCTTGCTGGTTTCAGAAACAATATATTAAATAATGTTATTTTTAAATGTGTTTTTGATTTTTGTTAAATTTTATTTATGTAACTCTGTTTTTTTTTAACGTATATTATTCAAAACATACAGCGTGTTAAAAAAGTTCCGGGACGGTGAAATATCTCGAGAAAAACACCTCGAATCAAGAAACCAAAAAACACGTGTTTCATATTTTGCAAAAAAAAGGCTTGTGGCTATTTGTGATCATGTTGATTTTTTTTATTTGATTCAATGTTTATTTCTTGTGATATTAGACCGTTTTTTACTTTTCTTTCAGAATCATGTCAGAACCTATTTTTGCGTTTAGAGCGCCATCTATTCCGAATTGGAAAAAAAGTTTCAGATAAAATTAACTTATTTTTTTTCGCAGAATACGAATCTGTAATAAAAAATGGGGGTTCCCATTTAAGGTTTCAACGTTGCCCCCCCACCCCCTGGGGGTGGGGGTTGGGGTTTGTGTTTGGTGTGGTTAGATAGGTTTTTGCAAAATATGAAACAGGTGTTTTTTGGTTTCTTGATTCGATGTGTTTTTCTCGAGATATTTCACCGTCCCGGAACTTTTTTAACACGCTGTATAGTCCAACCATTCGTTCAATAACTGTAGTTTCAAATTATCACTGTTAGGATTTAAGGTGTTAGGGCGCTACAAATTCTTAGCCCAGCGACTCCAAATTTCTTAAGACGGCCCTGAATGTAATGAGTTATTATGGTTAGTTACTCTACTTATCTTTTTGTTTCATTTTCAGTTACTGCATTGTGTGGACTTTTCTTTCATGTACAAGTGCAGGCTATCGCTTTCATCTTTTCTAATCTTGTAGATTCGTTGTTAGTTTCGTTATTAGATTCGTTGTTAGGAGTAAACGTGAGTAATTTGAGATGTTTTATGCATATGTTATGAACGTTGAAGAAAGAAGATGAATGATGTGATTGAAGGTTTGTTGTGTGATAAATGATTTCGAGTGTAATAAATGAATGAGTTTATATGGAGTGATCTATGAATGTGGTTGAAGTGAGGGTGGTTTGTTTGGATGAAAATGTTTGACGAGGGCTGATTGTTTGATGAGTGTGATGAGTGAATGTTTTATGAATGGTTTTAGGGTTCGTGCTACCCCATTTGTTCGGATATAGCGTGAAGATATGTATGTATGTATGTATGTATGTATGTATGTATTCTACTTAAAAGAAGTAAAGGAGGGATATAAGTTTTAACAAGATATTACATCCATTATATTTATTTATGTAAGGAAAGTTGATTAAGCCGTGTAAATTTATTGGAAATAGGAAAATTTTTTTTTTTATTTTGAAAACAAAATAAAACCTTCCATGGTGATTGGATGACAGGCTTTAATTAAAAAATTGAAAAACGACGACGTTTCGGTCCGAGATTGGGACCATTATCAAGTCTAAAAATTAGTACAATAATGAGATTGATACTCAAATTTTTACAAAAATATTGGTAAAATTAAACAATTAAATTACAGGTAAACTTACCAAATATAAAAACAAAACAAAATAGTTGATGATTTACATGATGATAATTGATAAAAAACAAGAAATTAGCAGTGATCACTCCTAAAGTCACAAAAATATTTTTTTTTACCTGTCAAACCTCACAATTTTTGTGACTTTAGGAGTGATCACTCCTAATTTCTTGTTTTTTATCAATTATCATCATGTAAATCATCAACTATTTTGTTTTGTTTTTATATTTGGTAAGTTTACCTGTAATTTAATTGTTTAATTTTACCAATATTTTTGTAAAAATTTGAGTATCAATCTCATTATTGTACTAATTTTTAGACTTGATAATGGTCCCAATCTCGGACCGAAACGTCGTCGTTTTTCAATTTTTTAATTAAAGCCTGTCATCCAATCACCATGGAAGGTTTTATTTTTGTTTTCAAAATAAAAAAAAAAATTTTCCTATTTCCATTATGTTTATTAATTCGTTAATCAAAAAATATAACCCAACAGCCAGATTCTAAAAAAAGTTTGAGCTAATCCTAAATTTTGGACTAGCTAATGTTATGCTAGTCCAATTTAAAAAAACATAATTCAAATCACTTAAAAAGATTATATTAAAGTTTGTTTAAACTTTTTTGAAATTATAGTTTAGCTTAATTTGACAAATCCAAATTTCAGGATTTGCTAAATTCTAGCTAAAACTGTTTTGAGAACTGGACTGCAAATGTTTAAATATTTTAAACCGTCCTCAACATTTGAATTTTTCAAATTAAATTATGAATATATATTTCCTACTATGTTAAATTTCGACATTCTTCCGACGTATCTTAACCTTACATCAATCTGATTAATTATCCCCTAAGCACTAAGTAGACAAGTAGGCTTTAAATCTTTGTTGTCCACACAAAAAGAAGAATAAAAGGACCGGATCCGAAACCTCGCGACACGTAAACTATTCAGAGTTCTACAATCCACACAATCCTGTAATGCAAAGAGTCACCACTGGTTGTTAAGAAACAACTTTCACAAAAAAAGAAAAACTTTTAGTATAAAACACGATCAAACAAATTCGCACTTAAAGATGATCAAAAGCCTCGCGGATTCTTTCCTATCGTGGGAGCAGGGGGCGAGTGGGGGTGTGACTAAGTATATTGCGGGGCTAAGAAGAGATTCACCGGCTACGGTAGAGGCGGCGGTGGCGCCGGCGACGGCGGTGAAGGTTTAATCCGATCATTGGGATCCCCAAGGGCCAAAAACGACGTCATATTGACATTTTCACACATGGTTACCGCAGGACACTTTAACTGAATTTAATAAGGTGTGTGTTTTCATACATTTTACATACGGTGACAAAAGATGAAGTCGTCTGTGGATTTCAACGGTGAATACGATTTGGCCTGACGATTCTTTTTGTTCTCAACGAAATTTCAAATACGCTTAGATACCGTTTTGCATGGTTTCCGCATTTATAATCTTTATTATTATTTGTATGGGATAGGTGGCTCAGTAGTTTTAAGTCGGCCTGCGGATTTGAGAACCTGGCTTCGATTCCCACAGACGACAAACAATTTTACATATATACATTCATAACATCACGCTATATCCCATCAAATAGGGTAGCACGAACCAAGGACGTTGAAAGGAGGGGATATGGCATTACGATACTGTAGCATTGCATTTTCTGCACCGTGCTTAGCCAAATCTCTTCTACTTCCAAATATTTTGAATTTTTGTGTAAGAAAAGTGGCGTTTAGGTATTGTCAGGGGGCGTTGTTGTATTTGAATACATCCACGAGGTGTTCATTTGTGTTTCAATCGTTGCGCTGTGTGGAATTGGACATATTTTTTTGTAGATAAGATGGTAACTAAGTATTTAGTTTGTACACTTATGTTTGTTGAAGTAATTGTAGTTTTGATTTGTTTAAAAACATAAATTTGATATTTATTCTCAAACTTCCTCTTCATATTAGCAGGTTTTATATTTATTATTAATAGTAAATATTATTAACAATTACAATTACAAATTTTAATTTTAATCGATAGATCACACTAATACTAAACGTTGATAATTTCAATTTCCTTGTAAAAATTTATATTCTTTTAGGGAGAATGATTCTGTTCTGCTCTGTTTAAATTTCAAATCCCGGTACAGGAAATAATACTTCTGTCTCTGTCAATCTGCCGAGCCTCACAGTCTTTACTTTAATGCCGTATCCCCTCCTTTCAACATCCTTGGTACGAACCTTAAAATCATTTATAAAACATTTACAGCCCAATTCTCAAAACACATTTCACAGATGAAAACACAATATTTTTTATTATCGAGGGCACCATACCTATTGATTTTTGCCATTGTTTAGTGTCCATAAAATTTCACTTTATTGGACTAGTACGATAAAATAACAAATTTTGACTCCTGTCAATGTCAAAATAAATATTAAGTCTAATTAATGAATAAATTATTATACTACAACTAATTAATTGATTCCTTTGCATTTGAATTTGATATTTATAGATAACGTTTTTAAATAAAAGCAGCAACAAAGTACACTTTAAGATACAACTAAGTTTTTCACATTAATATATTTTAAGAAAACACATTAACTCCAAGGTTGTCGAACATATAGTTTTATATTTAAGTCGTACATAATCGCTCAGCCACAAATTACTGCTCGTTCAATAAAGTCCTACATTACATATTTGTTTCATAAATAGCTATTATGCAACGTCATTATGTGCTTTAAAAATCATTTTTTTTGCAAATTTTAATTTTAAAATCTTTTTATACCTATAAACATGATTCCATAATGAAATACAAAGTAACCTTGTTTAATTTCTTACAATATTTAAAATAATTTAAAAAATGCCATACAAGCAAATCAATAAAAAGTGATAAAACAAGAAAATCTAATTTCTGTAAATATAAAATAAAAAATAAATATATCCGCACGCATTTTACTCATTAATGGATGTGTAACTTTGCCGTAGCAAATTTCGGTAAGTGATTTAATTATGCGCGTGAAGTGCGGTAACCAGTCGTCAAATAACGGTTCCCAAAGATGTTAGTGGAGAAAAAGCCATAAGGGTAATTTTAATGTGGTGAAAATAAAATCTTAAAACAATATTAAAATTTAAAAGAAGTCTCAGTGGTACACAAATAACATTTACAGGTAAGGTTTCTTCTCCTCCACCAAAAGTCGTACAAATTCAACATCTCCCATTACTACTTTACATTCAGACACTACCTTCCCTTAAAATCTCAAAACGCAAGATTAAAACTACCCCAAGCCAGTTCCGCTGTCATTCGGCAAACACTGGCTGCAGTGGCGTCCGTCAACAGGGGATCCACGGAGATGTGGAGCGACGTGGTAGAAACCCCTTCCCGCCCCAGAATCGCCCAGGCGTAACGAAGCGCGTGACGTGAAGGGTGGCGGCCCTTTACCAGGACAGGACTAACGACAATTGTTTGGAGACACTAGGGTTGCCACTTCCTGCTTTTGGTAACGTTCAATTCAAAGAGAGAACGATTCAAGAAAGAATAACATTTTTAAATTTAATTTGTATTTTTTAGTAAATACTTAACAGCTGATGGAATTATGTAAATAGAATTATAGAGAACAAAATTGGGATAGAACTTCGGACAAATGTTCTTAACCTATGTTATCTATCTAATTCCACGAGAATGTTATTATTATTACCACTCATAAGGATGCAGTTTTTGATATGAGCCGTAGGCGAGTGGCGTTATTTATTCGTACACGCGAGTTCAATACCATAATTTTTCTACAACTACTTAACTAGAAATTAGACTGCTAAGTCAAATAAGTCTAGTAAATTATTAGGGATTATTTGACGTGTACTACTCACGATCGTCGTTTTGTTGTTATAACAACCACGATGTACTATTTACAATTCACGAGTATAAGTTATTACTCACGACCAGGAGTAATGAACTGCATTATCTGTGAAGAAACGTATGAATAATGGATATATTACTTAATTGTATATTGTACAACTAGCATGGAATGGTACTAATTTTGTACGATTATAAAAGTTAGTAGCATGAGCTTCTGACACATGCTGCTATTCAAGCGTGTGAGAAATTGACATTACATACGAATTGTATACAATGCTATTTCTATTTATTTTAATAATAAAGCTGGATTTATAGTTTCATAGCATGGCATAATATAACGAAAATGTAAATGTAAATATGTCCATATACCACTTTATAGTTCATTTACGAGTATATAGCAAAACATAGCATAGTATGACATGAGACCAAGTTTCATTTCTTATGTTGGTTGGTTGTATAGTTGGGAATAATTTTTATGCAAAAGAAAATAACAAGATTTGAAACTATAAAACCTTTAAAATCTCTTATATTATGTTATGCTGTGCTATATTATACTAAGTAGACTTAAGTTTGCCTGATATACAATGTATTATATTTCTGTAGCAATGACTACCAGACAATGAGATATGTTAGTAATCGTGGCAAAATGATATTATGTGAAATAAGAATAGCTATTTACGTAATAAGTACATAATTTCCGATTATGTACGATTTGTATACAAAACTTTATGTTCAACTACTTTGAAGGCGATTTTAAATACTTTTCAGACGACCACTTATGAAAGTAACCATAACAACATCATAAACTACAACGGAAAGTTGAACATAACATACTGATATGTTAGGATGTATAACGTACACTACTAACATATGAGGTGAAGTTCCACTGATTGACAACAGATGACGTTACGATGAAAGAAAATAGTAAAATAAATGAAAAGTATTTGTATTATTATTTAAATCGAAGTTTTGGCAGATTTTTCAACACATTTGCACAGATAAATCTTATTTTATTAAATTTATTTACTTATTTACTAATATTCTAGCATTATTTAATATTTTGACATTACGGTTAGTATAGTTGGTATCACAATACATAACCTCAAACGTCAAACGTCAACGCTTACCTACAAAAACGCATCAGCTGTCAAAGTGTAACAACATTACTCTTGTAAACTGTTTTTAGAAATATTTTGTGGTCGTCTGAAAAATAGTGTACATAACTCGCTCGAAAGTGTGATATCTGTGCTCGTGTAATTAAATCACTCGGCGCTACGCACCTCGTTTTTCAATTTTATACTCGCACGTTATCTTACACTTTCGATGCTTGTTATGTAAATAACTATTAATGTGAAACTCTTAGTTGTATCTTAAAATATCCTGTGTTGTTGCTTATGTTTAACAATGTTTTTTATAATCATCAAACTGTCAAATTTGTCAAAAAGAAGTGGAAAAATGTGTTCATAATGTCCCAAGACATAGAAAAAAAGAAATTGCATAAAATGCAAAGGAATTCATTAATTAATTAGGTATGATAATTATTTTGATACCTATTTTTTATCATTGATATGAGTCTAATTTTGCTTTATAGTCCAATAAAGTACTATATTATTGGTACTAAACAGTATCATAAATCAAGTACTTATGGTGCAGTCAAACATAAAATTATTAAAGAAAAGTGTTACTCTTTAGTAAAAATATAATTATCATTCTTTCGTGATGAATTCTCTGTCCTTTCTTCTTCGACAAGGCCGGCCCTGCCCCTTTCTGGCAACTCTACCGCCGCCACTGCGGTCCGCGGCTCGCACGTGCTCCATTAGAAATTGGTTGGCGAGCTTCGCGCTCAGATAATGGACTGTGAATTTTTTAACAACTTCTCTCCGCCGCTGAAGGATCCAAACACCTGTGTTTATTCATTTATGATACGCTGATTTTTATGGAATATGCAATGAGAGAGTAATTGTTTAGTTAGTTTCAGAGACGCTAGGGTGTTCGATATTGACTCAAGTTTGCGTATTTATGAACTTAATTATTCATGGATATTTTTACGCAAGTTTTGTTTACAGTTCATATGTGCTTTTTGGTTATTTATTTATTATGCTATAATTTGTGAATATTTGAACGAATTATCTATAAATATGAAATATGTTAAGTGGAAAGGAGTTGGATACTGAATTTTCAATTTAAATATGCTGGAAAACCAAACTTTCAACTTGTACATTTCCACTGACTTACAACTTTATAAGTTGTCAAAACTTACCTATTAACTTTATTACATTAATAATTGAAAGTATTTCTGTTACTTTTGTTTTCAATTCAAATTCTTAACTTTATGAAATAGAAGCACCATTAACTTCAAGATTTCAGTATGCACTTACGTCCGTAATCATAACACTTTGAAACTTTAACGTGGTTCCAGAAATAAATATTACACATTGATTCATGAAATTGACTACATAAATAAAATAAATATGTCATCACGCCTTTTACCCATTACTGTATGTGGCACACTGCCGTAGCAGATCTCGGTAAGTGGTATATTTACGCGTGTGAAGTGCGGTTACCAGCCGTCAAATCACGGGCACCAAAAATGTTAGTGGTGAGGGAACACAGATAATTTTTAATGTGTTGAAAATATTTGTCGACTGTGGGAATAGAATCAGGGTTGTCAGAATCCGCAGGCCGACTCGATACCACTGAGCTACTAACAAAAAAAAAATTTACGTTTATAATTTCATAAAGTTTATTCTGCTTTTTGTGAATGTATATATTAATTACAATAGTATGGAACGAATTTTAACCCCACCCAAGATTAAAAAAGCGGCAGCAGTTGTAAATATATTTTTTAATTAAATTAAAATGTCAAATATATTGTTTGTCCATTGCAATACTTTTACAGTCTAGGCTGTAAAAGTAGCACTTCACAGCCTGTCAATTATCAACGAAATCTCACTTTTAATGTCAATCGGTAAAAAAAATAGTTTTATTTTATTCTTGAGGTTCCAATTATAAAATAAAACAATACATACAAACTGTTTTTCTATTTTTATAAACTTTCGTATCCGTTATTTTCACCGAAATCTGTAGTATGTCCAATCCTTACTTATGTATATAATAACTAATTATTAAGAGCAAACCGATTAAAAAAAATTGTACGTATAACATGTAGGAAAAGTCTCTATCTGGACTCCTGGTGGTTGCTAGACTCGCCTACAGTTCGTCCCATAATTTTCCACTTTTCCTACTAGTTACACAATATACTATGTATTTATAATTTCTAAAGAAAAATTCCCCTTGCAACAAAATTTTTCCGTAACCGTAACTGATAAAAGACAATGGCTCTGATTTAGGAGAAGTTAAAAGTTAGTTCACAAAAAATTGAGAAATACTTTCAGCTATAATTAATTATGTCTTTGACATTATTTTTAGTTATCGTATCTCGTAACGAAAGTGTAGATAAAGTGGTCGTTCAACTTGTGATTTTTATTTTTTATTTTATTTGTTATTCTGTACAACAGGAACTTATTCCCAATTTGCAGTAGATGCTAACAGTCAGTGGCATACCTAGAACTTTTGCCGTCCAGGGCGGTCTCCAATTTGCCGCCCTTTCTAAGTCAATCAAATGGTGGTTTTTATAAATTAAAAAAATAAATATAAAATAAATGTCATCACGAATTTTACCCATTACTGGGTGTGGGACTCTGCCGAAACAGATCTCGGTAAGTATGTACGTGAAGCGCGGTTACCAACCGTCAAATCACGGCCCCCAATGATGTTAGTGGTGGGGAAGCCTCAGGGGTAATTTTAATTTGGTGAAAATTGTTTGTCGGCTGTAGGAATCGAACCGGGGTCCTCAGGATTCACAGGCCAACTCGGAACCACTGAGCCATTACCCCATTAAATTAATAAACATAAATAAATAATTGTAATTGAGACAAACTACAGGTGGGGAACTTTTTTACCATTGGATGGCATATTTAAATTAGGCAGTAATAAAGAAATTTTTCGAGATTATATTTTCAATCTTACATTGACTTGACGATGAAGAAAAATATTCGAAAACATATATTAAATCATAATTCGTAGGAATCGAATAGTAAACTTATGATGTGAACAAGTTGTTTTTTACAACTAAAACTAAATATAAAAAATGCCGCCCCAAAATATGTGCCGCCCGATGCGGACCGCACCCACCTCCCCCCCTCCTCCTAGGTACGCCACTGCTAACAGTATATAGTGGAATGCGAATCACAATCGTATTTCTTTGATATAAGTTGAAGTCAGATTTGAACGCACGAGTTTTATTTTTATTTGGTCCACTGGGACACAATTGCCTGTGATGCGATTTTGAAATGTTAAACTTAAATCAGTTCAGATAAATTAGACAACATGACTAAATGAACTGAACTTAGTAATCGAATGCACTCATTGAGATGCATTACTTTAAGCTTAATCCGAATTAGTAAACTGAGAAATAAAGTGAGCGAAATAATCCAGTGAAGTCAATAAGTGATCTGGTTCAGAAAGTATAAGTTAGATCTGGTAAATGGAATACGTATAATGTAAGTGAATTCTAGTTACCTAGAAACACAAATTCATGAAAGAAATAAAATAAGATAAGGAAGAAGGAGTTTTCTTTGTCGTGCAAGCGCGTCGGTTGACATGAATTTGCGCTAGAGTGGTATGTATGTGTATGTATGTGTGTGTGCGAGTGAGTGCCATCCACAGGCGCTGCTCGTCCACGTCGCGAGCCCGTGTCCGCCGCCGCCGCCACCGCCGCACGGCGACGCAAGAGGCGGCGCGTATTGATTGAGTCGGACGGCGCTCACCCCCCTCGCCGCGCCACAACCCCGCCAGGAACGACGGATGTCCATTTTCGCAACCGCCCGCGTCTAAATTATGCGTGAGGCAAAGTGTATGCGTGCCACGACGCACCGCACGCGTCAATCCCACAGCGCCGCTGTCCGTCCTTACGTGCCACACTCTCCCGCCGTCCCTACGCCGCGCTCGCCTCTCCACTCACGTTGCGCGCCTCTCTCCGCACTCTCCTCTCCGCAGCTCGATTACCGCAGCATCTATGGCCGATGGAACTATAATTTATGTAAAACAGGGGAGCATATTTGATTGTTGATCTCCAACAGAAATCAAATTTTTTTGATCTCTTTGCGTTCATTATTTACCCGAACTGATGAAAAAAGTATAGTCCTGTCAGCAGGATGTTTTCTGCAGAAATTAAAAATCGGTTGCGTTGGATTATTTAAGGTCTCGGTGGACGATCTGACAGCAAGATTGAAGTATATTGCAAAATTCCGAAGTGATATTTAAAAGACAGCGGGAGTCAACAATTTTTGACAATTCTAAAAATACGTCCGTAATTCTCAATCACTCCACACTTTCCCTCTCAACAATTCACATGCGAAGAGAACTTTGATTCATGCAAAAGGTCGACCATATACACAAAATTAATTCATTACTATATTTACTTACAGTAACAGTGATAACTCTAATAAACGGACATCTATACTGCCGCAAATATATTTTTATTATACCTATTCAATAATCCTTGTGTAACATACTAAAAAGTGTGCGAAAACGCAATATTAAAATACGCCGTATTTTAAAGTTGTCGGCTGTGAGAATCAAACCTGACTTCTCAAATTCATAGTCCTACACGATACCACTGAGACACCTTCCATCTTACGATATGTATATTGTCCGGCCTAGTATGAAATTTTTTTTGCAGCTCTGAATGAAATTTGGCGCACGTATACATTGGATAGTCATACGCATCCTGTTAAAATATGAAACACATTCATCGTCTGTGAACAAATATATTCGCTTGTAAAGTTGAGTTCTTATACACGGGGTTTATGGCGATCATCACTCAGAATCGCACATATTTTGTTTGTGTACCTCTAAAAATTTGCAGTTTTATTTGAAAAACTAGTATAATGTTTTAGAACTATCCATGTATATTGTATCAGAAGGAGAAAGTTTTTTATCGTTTAGTAATGGATATATAGCCATGCAAAGCCTTGTTTTTAACGAAAAATTAAGAATCCCAATTTATAATGGCAACACCACACGGTGGTATGGTATTTGAAAATTCACTAGACCATCAACCTGTTAACAATTCATGATATTCAAACCTTAATAGGTATAAAACACTTATTTTATTCAATTTTTATATTTTTTTGAGCGTCAGTTTCGCCACTCGACAACCGATGGCGCCACCGTCACATTAGTACTTAAGGAATTTGAATCTGAAGATCCTGAGTTCGAATCCCACTTAAGCTGAAAATATATAAACTACCACACTGCGGCTCGGTAAGTCCGGACCCTCTGTAATTGGGATTTAGTTTATAGTGTATGTATAAATAAAATAAAAATAAAATATGTACTTTGTTTCATTTCCAGCGATATAAAAGTAATGTATCAGAGTAAAAATGTTTATTTTTTATTTATTTATTTATTTTTTCTGAAACCGGCAAGAAAGTGCCTACTTTCCTGACCAATTTTAGTATGGAAAGTAGGTTTTTACAAAAACAGTCAAGTAAAGTACGTATCCAAGGCTACAACAAAAATAACAGTCTGGTAAAGTACAAAACAGTCTGGTAAAGATTTTACCTCACTGTTATTTTTGTTTTAACCTTGGATACGTAATCTGCTGTCAGTATACTTCATATCAAAAAATTTAAACATTTTGAATTATTTATGATTAAATATTGATTAAATTAAACGGTTTCAGAAAAAATAGTATACTTGATACGTCAGGAAAGTGTTTTTACTTGACTCAGCGGATTAAAATACACAGCCTGCAGCCTCGTATTTCAAACAACCGTTTCGTCAAGTAAAATATCACTTTCCTGACTTATTATGTATCTTACTTTATTGACCACTTAGGGTCAAGGGCGAGATTCTTCCACCTAACCCTTACAAACATCCACACCCGGGGCGAGATTCGAACCCAAAATTAATTGCTCACTGTGAAGAAGAAAAAAAGTATCCCATTTAATAGGATATAGTGTGTTGTTATGCATCTATAACAAATAAATAAAAATAAAATAAATATATCATCACGCCTTTTACCCATTACTGGGTGTGGCACTCTGCGGAAGCAGATCTCGGTAAGTGATATATTTATGCGCTTGAAGTGCGGTTACCAGCCGTCAAATCACGGCCCCTAAAGATATTAGTGGTGGAGGAACCACAGGGGTAATTTTAATTTGGTGAAAATGTTTTGTCGGCTGTAGGGATCGAACCAGGGTTCTTAGGATCCACAGGTCGACTCGGATACCACAGAGCCATTACCCCATCTATGACGTTCTTTTATAATTGGTACATCATCCCATTTTAAATTCACTGGATGCGTATTACTTATTCAGTTTGTTGTATATTTGCATAAGGCTGTTTCAAGAAATTAAGGAACACTAAAATAAAATACTCTTGTGCCCAATAGACCACAGAAGTAAACGTCACCAGAAGGAGTGGCTTAAGCCTTCTATCTCTTTCTATTGTAAGGCAACGTATGGCGTAGCACACTTCTTATGACACAAACATTTGATTTTTAGCCTCATTTTTGTTTACATGTTTTGTTTTGCACTTTTTTGTGCAATAAATTAAAATGAGGTGGTGTTTTGCACCTGGCTCTAATCACAACGAAATATACAAGTGCAAAAAATTCCAAATTCAAAATTGTGAGATTATGATTGGAGAGATATGAAGTTCACTACGACATACGTTTCTTTTCAAATTTAAAATAGACATAAAAATCTATTACATGACATTTCAAAACAATAACCATTTATATTGGTAACATTAAAACAGTAATTTGTAGCATCATTGGTCGTTTCCCTTAAACATTTCAATTTTGATACTTATAAAATAAAAACGCGATAAGACAATGGTAACTGCATATACCATTCGACTCGCATTCAAATTTACCGCCCTAATATGGACCGCCCACTTCTGTGGTCTATTTCACCAATAAAAGTTAAAATCTAATGTTAGTTTAAATAAATAAAAGCTAATCAAAATGACATGTTAAATGGAATAATAAAATAATCATACAATCCACTACTAATTCCGCATTTTATCAACCAGAATGTCCATCTATATAGTAGATTCATCATATCTTAGTAAGACAGAATGGTTGTGATTCGAAAGCAGAAGATTTTAAATTTGATCTATGAACACAGGCCTTGGAATTCGGTTGAGAAAGTAGAGTAAATGATTAAAGATAATAGTGACCAAAATACGTCTTATTCGTTCGGTTCGCATTTTGAGAAAAAATAAACTGGAAATATAAATATTTATTCCACAACTCAAAGAAGGGTCGTCATAAAATCACATAGTTTAATCCTCTTTAAAATAAAACCAAAAAATAAGATGTGAAGGAAGGAAATACGCTGAAGCTGGTGGTGCTGCTGCTGCCGGCGCTCATAACTTATCGGAATCACGCTCACTCGCGCTCACGCACACGCGGCACGATTGCACGCTCCCAAGTCGCCCTCGCGGCAGTAAACCGCCCCCGGCCCCCGAATGAGTTGCCACCCCCGCGCTCAAACGGTCAGCGGCAGCGAATTTCCACAGAACTACACTAAGTTATGTACGCAAGCTTCATGGAAAACATACATACCATTTCACTTTTAATCAAACTTTTAATTATCATTTTAAATTCATGGACAGTTAGACTCTGTCCTCACATATTTTCTCTAATTATCACTAATAATGAACAACTACATATAACCTTTAATTAAAATTTATTTAAATAGTTCAGAGTATCATATTTCTCAAACAAATGTACTAAGATGCATCTTGTGCTTCTAGGTATCTTAAGTTTGATCCCAGCCTAACATAACTATATCTACAGTACGCTGAAAATAAAAAAAGCCCACTTTATTAGAGTAAAAAATTCCGACTATAAGTTTAGATAAACTTGACGATTGATTAAATGTCATGATTTATACTATTACTAGAATTTTGTGCCTGAGATCTTTAATTTCATACTAAATTCGACCTACTTCCAACAAATTTTGAAAAACAATTGACAATCGCTTTATTATCTTTTTTGACATTTTTACTAGTATGTGCACCTATATCATAATCGAAATAATGAAAATAAACGATAAAAAGATAAAATATATAATGAATTATGACTATTAGCGCAAAAATTAGTTTAAAATAATGTTTTGCTCTAGAGATATAAGCGATTAAAAATATATTGATTAACGTTAACATCATTTTTAATATTATTTATAACTATGTTTCAAATTAAAAATTAAGATCCTAGAATTTTATTAAATTTAAATAAATAAAATAGATATATCATCACGCCTTCTACCCATTACTGGGTGTGGCACTCTGCCGAAGCAGATCTCGGTAAGTGATATATTTTGCGCGTGAAGTGCGGTTACCAGTCGTCAAATCACGGCCCCCAAAGATGTTAGTGGTGGAGGAGCCACTGGGGTAGCTTTTGAAATTATGAAAATTGTTTGTCGCCTGTGGGAATCTCAGAATCCACAGGCCGACTTCATACCATTGAGCTAGCCACCCCATAAAAAATTAAATTATTAAATTTGATGCTAATTAATAGTCCTTGTAACTCAAGTTAAAATAAACTTGTTTCCCACATTGGAAAACGAAATAAAAATGGCGTTAGAGCTGCCTGATAGTGATAGCCCAAGTATTGAAGGGTTCTCATTGACCACTTCATTTACGCGCAAAATAAGACATATGCGGAGTAGAATGCAACTAACTTCATTAAACTGTTCTGTCATATTTGTTTATTTTAGTCAGATATCCTTTATACCAACCAGAAAATAAATAATCACAGTACAATACAAGAAACACCTTCTCTGCAATAAATTAAAACCCCAATATCAAAGACAAGAAAAAAGAAGCGGAATCTAAAAAATGTTGTAAATATTTGATAGTCCCTTTTTACATTTTATCTAAAGTCATTGTTATCTCAAACTGTTTGTTTATATGTTGTAGATTTATTAAAATAATTTAATTTTCTTTTCTTGTACTTTCTATTACTATAAATGATTATTATCAATGTATTTAAATTCTTTCTCAAGAATTAAATTGTATATTATTTGCACTCTTTGAATGAAACAAGTTAAGTGCCACTAAAAGATACATATGATGTCACAACCCTTATACAAAAACTTCAAAAAAACATATATTTTTATTTTTATTATTTTTATTATTTTAACTATAAAGCTGGATATTCACTAACACCAATTTTAATATCATCATCTGTAACTTATTTTCATTTGAAGAGAATTAAATTTTATACTAATTATCGTTCTTTTTAATCCGGGATAAAATTACCTTGTTTTATGAATTGGAAAAAGTATTAAAACGAAATTAAAAATTAAATTTCTGACTTACGCGCATTATGAATCTGCTTGTTAAATTGTATTTTCAGACGACCACTTATGAAAATAACCGGCAGTACGGTGGGGTGGGTAGCGTTACGGAATTCGAATCCGGAGATCCCGAGTTCGATTCCCACTCACGCTAGAAATTATAATTACAACCACTCTGCGGCTCGGTGAGTCCGGACCCTGTACTGTAATTGGGATTCAATTCCTGTTATACAGAGTAACATAAATAAATAAATAAATAAATAACAACATCATAAATTACTACGGAAAGTTGAAAATAACATACACTGATATGTTAGTTTAATGCACACTTCTAATATATCAAGTGAAGTTTCACTGATTGACAACAGATGGCGTTATGATGAAAGAAAATAATAAAATAAATTAAAAGAATTTGTAGTATTATTTAAATCGATGTTTTGGCAGATTTTTCAACATATTTGGACAGATAAATTTAATTTTTTTAAATTAATAATTACTTATTTACTAATATTTTAGCATTATTTAATATTTTGACATTACGGTTAGTACAGTTGGTATCACCCAAGGACGTTGAAAGGAGGGGATACGGCATTAAAGTCAAGACTGTGAAGCTTGGCAGATTGACAGAGACAGAAGTATTATTTCCTGTACCGTGCTTAGCCCCTGCTATTGCGCATGTGTCATAAAGAGATTTGAAATTTAAACAGGACAGAACAGAATCATTCTCCCTAAAAGATTATAAATTTTTACAAGGAAACTGAAATTATCAACGTTTATTATTAGTGTGATCTATCGATTAAAATAAATATTTGTAATTGTAATTGTTGAACAATATTTACTATTAATAATAAATATAAAACCCGTTAATAGGACGAGGAAGTTTAAGAATAAATATCAAATTTATGTTTATAAACAAAACAAAACTACAGTTACTTCACCAAACATAAGTGTACAACTAAACACTTAGTTACCATCTTATCTACAAAAAAATATGTCCAATTCCACACAGCGCAACGATTGAAACACAAATGAACACCTCGTGGTTATATTCACATACAACAACGCTCCCTGACAACGTCTAAACGCCACTTTTCTTACACAAAAATTCAAAATAGTAGGAAGAAGAAGAGATTTGGCTAAGCACGGTGCAGAAAAACTATTGTTGTCTCTTTCCCTTACCCAAGCCTCACTTCAAGCAATGCTACTGTATCGTAATGCCATATCCCCTCCTTTCAACGTCCTTGGTATCATCACACCTAGCCTTAAACGTCAAACTTCAACGTTTATCTTCAAAAACGCATCAGCTGTCAAAGTGTATCAACATTGCTCTTGTCAACTTGTTTTTAGAAATATTTTGTGGTCGTCTGAAAAATAGTGTACATAACTCGCTCGAAAGTGTGATAACTGTTCTCGTATTATCTTATGCCTGTTTTACACTGAGCAAGCGCAACCTGCAATTGCAACTTGCAAGTTTTACCTTCAACTAGTTGCACCAAAATGTTGCGGAGATATTTTTTTCACTTTACATTCAGCAACTTGCAACTGCAATATAATATGAATTTTTTTACAAATTTTTGTCGTTACTAACTTCATATTATATCAGCTTAACCTCTTATATCACTTGTATTATTGACATTTGTTTCATATGTTATTAACATTGATATACAAATTTATTCTTAAGTATTTGTAGAATTATTTGCAATGCAGTAAATCATTTTAATATCCTTAACCCAACTTTATCGTTTTTGACATTTATAATAAGTTGGTAGCATTCTAACAAACTTAAAATTACTAGAAATAACTAACAGTGGCCTTGCAAGTCTTGCAAAAATTAGAACAGGTTCTAATTCGTGCAAGAGGTTGATGCAAGATTGCTTCTGTCTCTTGCACTTGCAATTTCTGTATTACACTCGTTCAAGATTGCTTCAACTTGTTGAAAGTTGCAGTTGCACTTGCAATATTGCTCAGTATAAAACAGGCATTACAATTTCGATGCTTGGTATGTAATATACCATAAGACCACTTGTATTGTATTTGCAAATTAATGTAGTATAGGCTAGCTACAATTGTTTATAACTTGGAAAAACTTGGTGAAAATGCCCTTGTAAAGAAAAAATGTGCTTGTCTGATGGAGTGAAATATATGCGTCTCCAATTCCAATGAACTTTTAAATTAGCACTTTGTTTGGTGGCTTGATTTACATATGTGGGTCTTTTGCTTTTAAGTTATGTAAAAACATCTTATGTAAATTAACGGACTAAAAAAAAATAATTCAGGCGGTTTTTTTCGGTTTCTGCTTAGTTGCATAATTGGCGCTTAAATTTTCAGCACACGACACGCAAAATTACACCATATCGCATGACATATAACTTCACTACTTTATCGTATGAGACTATATGCGTATGCCATTTGCCATTTGGATCAGATCTAACTTACATTTACTGAACCAGTTCACATATTTATTTCGCTGGATGACTTCGCTGCCTTTATTTCCAGTACTAGAATTACAGATTCTGATTTACTTTGAAGTAATTCACATTAAGTGCATCAGTTTGCTTAATTCAGTTCATTTAGTCATCTGTCAAATTTCTCTGAACTGATTTAAGTGAACCAAGTGGCGAATGGAATATAGCTTAAGTTTCTAAGGATAAATAAAATAAATTACTGGCTTCATTTGTTTATTTAAACTAAAGATGGGCGAAAACCAACCGCGAATACTGGAATACGTCGACTACTGAAAGAATGGGATATTCAAGATCTTCGAATATTTACACCAATGGCGAATATTCGAATACTTCAAATATTGCGCCATACGTCTTGAAATTTAAACAGCGCTACCTTCGGCGCTTTGATGAACTCAGTTGACAGTTGTACAATTGCCACTTGACAGTTAAAAGAAACGAGTTTTGTTTTAGATACATGTTTACTTATTTACTTCAATTCAATCATTACATAATTTGTAACCATAATGATACTTTCATGAATAGTATATTACATAAAAATTCAGGAAAGCGATATTTTACTTGACGAAGCAGTTATTTGAAATATGAGGCCTCTGGCCAAATATTTTAATCGGTTGAGTCAAGTAAAAGTACTTTCCTAACATTTGATGTATATTATTTTTTTCTGAAACCGTTTAATTTAATCAAAAATTAATCGTAAATAACTTATAATGTTTAACTTTACAGTCAGGTAAAATCTTTACCAGACTGTTTTGTACTTTACCAGATTGTTATTTTTGTTGTAGCCTTAGATATATATTTTACTTGACTATTTTTGTAAAAATCTATTTTCCATACTAAAATTGATCAGGAAAGTAGGTAATTTCTTGTCGGTTTCAGAAAATAATAATTTATTATTTATATATGGGGTGGCTAGCTCAGTGGTATGAAGTCGGCCTGTGGATCCTGAGAACCCTGGTTCGATTCCCACAGACGACAAACAATTTTCATAATTTCAAAAGCTACCCCTGTGGCTCCTCCACTACTAACATCTTTGGGGGCCGTGATTTGATGACTGGTAACCGCACTTCACGCGCAAAATATATTACTTACCGAGATCTGCTTCGGCAGAGTGCCACATCCAGTAATGAGTAGAAGGCGTGATGATATATTTATTTTCTTTATATTTACAATTATAAATTAATTTATCCACAACTCATATTTTATAAAAACATAATTGCACTGATTTCAGTTGTATTATATGGCTCATAAAACACTGTAAACTACTTGTTAATTAGCAACCACTTTATGATCTACCGTATTCTCAGAAACTATATATATATATAACTGAATCAACTTTAAACGTTGCGATCAATCTTCTTCGATACCTAGAATTATGAGTTGTGGATAAAATTTTGTATTACACTTGTGTTTTATTGGCATATAAAACATTTAAGAAAAATTAAACATTTGACCTTTGGTCTCGTGTTTAAACTTTTCTTATATTATATTATAATTAAATTTTTTAAATTTTTAAATAAATAATTATTCGGAGTAGGTATTCAAATATTCGAGATCTGATTAATATTCAAATTAGAGGAATTTAATATTCACCCACCTATAATTAAAACAATATATCAGTTCATCGGCTCTTTTTTTATTTTACACATATGCATTAAAACTTTCTTTGTCTTAAATATTATGCACTAGCAGATAAAACAGTCTTTTTTTGTACTGAAAATGAGTATCGAATAACTCACTTTTTGCACAATCGTTGAAAAGATTATGTAGTTATAACAAACATCATTAAACGAGCGTAAAATTCTTTGTCACTTGTCTCCCATGACGACGCGCGACAAAGTTATTTTCTATTGTTCCACAGAAAACGTCCATTTTGTAAAATGAGAACACAATAGTAAATAGAATTCGTTGAAAAATAAGATTTATGTTTTAGTTTATAAACAGGCATGTACGTATATTGGTCCTCAAACAAATCAAGAACAATGTAAACTCTAATTGAATAGAAAGCCAATCAAAACTCAAAATAAAATGAGTAGAAATTTCCATAACAGTATAACCTAGTTGAAACCATCCTTACGGTACGCTAGTTCTCCGTTGCGTACGCCTTGGCCGGCGTCACAGGACTTTGATGTTCCACACTGACACCTCCCGGAGCGCCGGAGCTTCACCCTCCGTCTCCTCAACCCTCTTTACCACCCTTTCTCCTCTGTTACCCCGCTCTGCCCCTGCACGCTGCCAGCGTTCGCCCATGCATGATTGAGATCGTGTATTGAAATTGAATTCGCACCATCGTGTCCGAGGCAAGGGAGACTTCGATC
Organism: Pterostichus madidus; assembly: GCA_911728475.2. Lineage (NCBI taxonomy): Eukaryota > Metazoa > Arthropoda > Insecta > Coleoptera > Carabidae > Pterostichus > Pterostichus madidus. Next base: position 29,213,758 of record OU452313.1, on the reverse strand, counting down.
CGACGGCCTCGACGGACACTAACGCACCCCCACCCCCTCCCCACACCAGGCTGGACAACCCGCGGAGGCCTGACAAGCGAGATCGACAGACATTCGGGATGGAAACCGATTTTAAAGAATTGTGATGTAGATAGATTAAAGTCTTTTACGGGATACGTGATACGTGCCCTACATAGATTACTTTTCATTTCTTTAACACTGACTTGGTCACTAGATCCCAAATATCTAACCCTCAAATAGATTCTATTCTTAGCGCCAGTTACATTTATAAATATTCACTTTTATAGCACATTTCTTAACTATATCATACAATATGTACATGAATTGAATTTAATATTAAAATTAAACAATAAATTTCATTTTACTTATTTCATTATTGTCAAAAGAGTTGTCAAAATTTTAAATTATTTATGTAGTTATTGGAGCAAATAAAAACAAATGTCTAATATTTAAGTAATATATAATATCATCACGCCTTCTACCCATTGCTGGGTGTGGCACTCTGCTAAAGCAGATCTCGGTAAGTGATATATTTTTGCGCGTGAAGTGCGGTTACCAGTCGTCAAATCACGGCCCCCAAACATGTTAGTGGTGGAGGAGCCACAGGGATAGCTTTTTTCAAATTATGAAAATTTGTCGCCTGTGGGAATCGAACAAGGGACCTCAGGATCCACAGGCCGACTTCATACCACTGTGCTAGCCATCCCATTAATATTTAAGTGTTACTTACATATTTCAAACTTCATTTTAGAAGTAACAGAAAAAGAAAATTTAAATATCTAAAATTGAATCTTTTTCTCTAAGCTCAGAAGACATTAATAACAGATAAACTATTTTCATTGTTTAGTTTTATTTGTTATAGATATAACTAAAATTAACACTATTATTGGGATTTTTAAATACGAATGCGTTCAGAGTGGCGAAAATTGGAACTACGACAAAGGTACAGTTTGTTACTAACCTAATAACTAAGTACTTCAAAAATAAATTACAATGATAATGGAATTAATATTTATAATAAAGGAGGTAATAAAACTATAATTGCCTAATAAAAGTACTAATTTCTACTACGAAAAACCTACTCTAATACAAAAAAAATCTATGAACTACATACTTATTTCTACCTAGAAGTTAAACAATAAATATATCTGGAAAGGTAATAATGGACGTAGGCTTAAGTTGTAGTTAATTTAATGAAGATTACATGGACAACGTTTCAGACAAGGTTATGGCCATCTTCAGATCAAACGTTAAAATTAAACTTAGAATAAGTTTAAAGTTGCTAATTGTTTGCCCCAAAGAGTCGAAACTGCGCAGTTTCGACTCGTTGGGGCAAACATATAAATTTAGAGACATTCTTTTTTGCAGTTTTTAGAATCATTGAACTTTTTTCATTTTGATTATGTTTGCCCGAAATATTCAATTAGCAACTTTAAACTTATTCTAAGTGATATACGTTTAATTTTAACATTTGACCTGAAGAAGGCCATAACCTTGACTGAAACGTTGTCAATGTAAGGCGTGTTTCTTTGGACTGTGATTCGTAATCAAAGTGATCAAACTTAACATGATCATGAAGAATCATGTTTCTTCGTTCGTTATTCGTTATCCCTACTCTTTCATTTTGTGATCACGAAACGACAATCCCCCTACCCTTCTGAATCATACTTTTTCTATGATTCATGTTGACTGATTCACATCGAAGGTTTAAAAATGGCGTCTGATGATAAATTTATGTGCTCTATTTGTGGAATTAAGGGAAATTGGCTGCTTCTGGAAGAATTTTTAAATGGCTTACATGGACACTCATTTATGAAATTTAAAAATAGGTTAGTTTGTGTATTTGACATTTGCAGTTATTTTAACGTTCATACTATAGGATCGCGTCGATCGGGTTGGATTTGAATCATTATTCCTGTTCGATGTTTTCTTCAGTATCATATTTAATCATGATTCAACGCAATCACGATCAAAGGAATCATGATTTAGAAAATCACAATCCAAAGAAACACGCCTAAGATCTTCATTAAATTTAGTACAACTTAAGCCTACGTCCATTATTACCTTTCCATATTACAATTGGCTTATTAAAACCTTCTAATACATATATCTATTACTAAAACTTTAACGAACGACAACAAAGAACTATATTTTATATAAATTAATTTTAAAATACTACTAACAAACACAAAATAAAAGAAAAAACAAAGAAATACAAGTGACAACAATGGTAAACGTATAGAGATCAACTGAAAGTGTATCGTAATCAACGCCATCTCTTAGTAGTTGAATATCTCAATTCACATTATTAAATAAAACTCTAAATGAAAGACTTTTATTAACAAATTTTTGAGATACCTCAATTTTTAATTGAGAAGCTGATTTTAGATAATTAATTTTGTCCGGCAAATTTTGAATCTTGTTAGGTCATTGGTTATGATACGAAACTGTATGAACTACGTTCAAAATTTAATCCTCTTGTATTCTATGGACCCTTAAAGAGTTTTTAAACTAGTAAAAAATAAGTAAGAATTATTTATTTATTTGATAATCTGCACAACAGGAATTTAATCTCAATTTCTGTACTACTTATAGAGAAATCCGAACCACTCATACGTAATCCGTTTATATTAGCCGGTCTTATTTAATTAATATAATTGATTAGAATATTCTTGTTTTGAAAATATGTTTATATAGTAGGTAATTATTGGGTAGGTGGTCCAATAATATCGAATTGAACTGCGAATTTGAGAACTCGAGTTCGATTCCCACAGTTGACAAACAATTTTCACCACAATAAATTTATCCTTGTGGCTCATCCTCCACTAATATCTTGGGGAGGCGTGATTTGACAGCTAGTAACCGCACTTCACAAGATCTGCTGCAGCAGAATGCCATATCCAATAATGGATACAAGACTGCGGACGACTCGCATGTCAAGTCTTTCAGTATATGAGTCAAGGAATCAAGGCAGCTTATGACACATAACAAAGTAGAGAGAAAATTTTGGATAGGTAGCTCAATGGTATCGAGTCGGCCTGTGGATCTTAAGAACCCTAGTTCGATGCCCACAGCCGACAAACATTTTCACCATATTAAAATTACCCTTGTGTCTCCCCCTCCACATCTTTGGTGGCCCTGATATGACGGCTGAAAACCGTACTTCACGCGCGTAAATATATCACTTACCGAAATCTGCTTCGGCAGAGTGCTACACTCAGTAATGGGTAAAAGGCGTGATGATATATTTATTTATATTTTTATTTTATTTCAAAAGGCGTGGCGCCCTCAGCTTAGTTGGTTTAAAGCATATAACTGCATCTTATAAGTCCCAACCCCAATTTCTCTCTTTATAATTCAATGGGGTAATAGCTCAGTGGTATCAAGTCGGCCTGCGGATCCAAAGAACCCTGGTTCGATCCTCACAGCTGACAAAACATTTTCACCAATTTAAAAATTATCCCTGTGGCTCCTCCACCACTAACATCTATGAGGGCCGTGATTTGACGACTGGTAAGCGTATTTCACGCGCATAAATGTGTCACTTACCAAGATCTGCTTCGGCAAAGTGCCACTCCCAGTAATGGGTAAAAGGTGTGATGATATATTTATTTATATTTTTATTTTATTTCGAAAGGCGGTGGCCCCCTTAGCTTAGTTGGATTAAAGCATATAATCGCATCTTATAAGTTCCAACCCCAATTTCTCTCTTTATAATTCAATGGGGTAATAGCTCAGTGGTATCAAGTCGGCCTGTGGCTCCAAAGAACCCTGGTTCGATCCTCACAGCTGACAAAACATTTTCACTAATTTAAAAATTACCTCTGTGGCTCCTTCACTAACATCTTTGGAGACGTGATTTGACGACTGGTAACAGTATTTAACGCCCATAAATGTCACTTACCGAGATCTGCTTCGGCAGAGTGCCACACTCAGTAATGGGTAAAAGGCGTGATGATATATTTACGAGCCCGTTCCCACTTCAGTTGGCCTGAATTTATTTTTATCGTTAAAAATTTAAATAATACTAAAAATCCAGGTATCTTATATTTATTAAATTCTACAATTAATTTTCAACATTTTTAACTAAATTTAACATTAAATATACGTTAAACACAAGATGTGTAGCAGTATAACTCTCATTTTTTTTTCTTCACATAAACAAAATTAACACACAAATGAACTATCATGATTATTATCTTGTGGGCAGTTTGGCGGATGAAATTGAAGTTAATTATTATTTAAAACAAACTTTATTATTATACAGTTTTTTAATAAAACAATTTTTTTTTTAGTTAAAACAGAAATGTTTACTTCTTCTTTCAATGGCTGTCATTTCTAGATGTATGTATCGATTGACTTAAAATTTTATCTGTGTATTAACAACATACTAGTATATGTCTCATTAAAATTTCATTTCATTTTCTTGCATACTACACGAGAAATAAAACTGCAAAATAAAACATCAAACGAAAAAATAAAATTGGGCCAACTGAAGTGGGACCGGGCTCGTATATTTATTTATTTTATAATTCAATTTGTTAACAAACTTAAATATAATATACTATGATTTGTAGCAAATGCCGTAGATACAGTTAAAATTAGATGTAAATATAAAAAGGAAGTGTAGTGTAATAGTCGTGGTTGGGTAAATTTTCCAGCACGTTCGAATGAGCGCGTTTGTAGTAGAAATGGGAACGCGAACGAATCGGACGGAATATCTCCGGTTCACTCTCGCTTTCATGGAGCCACTATCTCTCTCGCACCATTTCCACGAAGAGAACGCAGGTCCGTCCGTGTGTCCGTTCCGGCATCGCCTGGAAGCGCCTCGTCAATATTTACATAAGAGCTTGAATTTTTCAAAAGAAGATGGACCGGCGAGCCTGCGCACGCCTCGCTAAGCAGTGTCAGTTTTGATTTGTGAGCCGCGCGAGCCATTGATGTATCTCTTAGATTAATAATGACGTTTTTTCTACCGGACACATGCAAACATACGAAAAATGTTTGCTTTTTAGGTCATTTCTTTCCTTTTTGCGTGTTGGATGCTTTTCTTTATTTTTTTATTTAATCCATTTTATTTTTCTTCTTTTCAAAATTTCATGCTGGATGGACTATGATTTGTCATTTCGGTATTGCTTTGCCGAATAAATAATGATATTCCTTTATGGACTACTCTGGTTTTTTCGCAAAGATATATGACGTACATCTGACAAATTTATTTACCTTCAAGATATTCACATTATCTTACAAATGCACAGAAATACTCAAATACTTTCTTATATTTATAAATATAGTAATATTGTTCAGAAATTAGCTATTATGATTTAAGTTAATTTAGATAGATATGATACCTATTCTCAAACTCAATTTTCACGCATAACAAATTGCTACGATACCAAGAATAGTAAAAATTTTAAAACTGGTATACTCTATCTATAAATTGTTAACAATAATTGTTATTATACAATATTCTTATTATATTTATAACAAGAACTCGGATGAGTCTTGTATGGTGTAACAATTTTTTATTTAAAGCTAAAAATTTCAACTACCTAAAACTAGGGTTGCTGATTTTTCGAATGTTCGGATTTATTGAACCTTCTAATTTAGATTCGAACTTTCGAATTTTTGAATATGCCGAATTTGAATCTGAATCCTAACGTGAACACGGCATGTTGATATGAATTATTTTCAGAATAAACTCATTTGCAGTGTTTTGTATTAGGGGAGACTGGGTACGGTTGTGCCAGGTTACGGTAGTGACAGTCGTCATAACAGCAAAACTATACGGAATTTTGGAAAGGGTGCAAGGGGAGGGAGAAGCGGCATGCATGTCTAAACGCGTTCCCCAGGTTACGTCTGCCAGCGCGCGACGCTAACGTAAACAGGAGTCTACATTGCTCTTTAACAGTCAAAAGTAAGTTTTTTTGTTTAATTTCTTTTAATATTTTCTGTTATTTGTATACAGATAGATTATATCATATATTTTTTTGTTATAAGTTGAATATTAGTAGTTAATTACGAGTGATTAGTTTTTACGTAGATTACTTGGCCCAGTCATGGCGATTGTTTGTTTTCGAAAGTATGCGTTGGGTACGGTTGTGACATATATTATATGTATACAATAATAAAAATTATTCATTTATGTTTAAATTATTAAATTTAATTTATTTTTATTTAAATCAATGATTTAAAAATATCATGATTTAAATCTCTCAACCCTGGTTATAAACAGTGCATTATTAATTGTAAGAATAGAAGTGATCGTATATTTAAGTTCATTTGCTTTAATTATGAATGTTAACTTTTTATAGAAGACAGTTATGTTGTGTTATGTTACATATTTCTAACAATAAAAGTAATTATTATGTCTGTCACTACTGACCCCAACCAATTATTGGCGATCAAACTAAAATTGTCACATCCGTACCCAGTCTCCCCTAATTCATAAGTAATTATTATTAATTATTATTACTTGCCAATTTAATTCAATTTAGACTTAAAATTTCGCTACACTGTCAAAAACGTTTTAATTAAGACGTTTTTGTATCATTTTTATTCTCATTTTAAAACATTTTACTAAAAGTCCATAGAATTTAGATGGGCGGTAAGAGAATAGATGTCTTAATTAAGACGCCTAAACTTGCAGAGTTTTTGCAGGATATTTTGCCGAGTTTATTATTTAATTCGTGGCCGACTTTTCGCGAATTATGCGTGAGCATGTTTGGGGATGACAGATGGCATTAATTCAGAGACAAAAAATTCGAGAATTCGAAGCTTTGAAAAATTCGAAAATTCGTAAATTCGAAGCTTCAAATAATATGAAAATTCGAAAATTCGTAAATTCGAAGATTCAAAAACTTCGAAGCTTCGCATTTTTTCTGACGAAGTTCAAAACATTCGAATGTTCGAACGTTCAGAAATTCGAACTTCGGTGGAAATCAACGACCCTACCTAAAACCCAAAATGATATTAAAATATATTAAAAAAACAAACAAAAAATAAAAAAAATATATCACCACGCCTTTTACCTATTATTGGGTGTGGCACTTTGTCGAAGCAGATCTCCGTAAGTGATATATTTATGCGCGTAAAGTGCGGTTACCAGGCGTCAAATCACGGCCCCCAAAGATTTTAGTGGTGGAGGAGACACAGGGGTAATTTTAAATTGGTGAAAATGTTTTGTGGGCTGTGGGAATTGAACCAGGATTCTCAAGATCCACAGGCCGACTTGATACCACTGAGCCATTACTCCATTTAAAAAAAACAAAAAACATGATAAATTATAAATTGTGGAAAAAATACAAAATATGTAGAAATGAGGTCAGTTATATTGCGTTTAAAGATATTGATACGTCATGGTAATGTTTTCCTAAAAGAGCAAAAAATTGTTACTGATAAAATAAGTACTTAGTTGATTATTACGTAGTCTCAGGTACTCGATTCAAAGCCATCATTTGTTGCTTAATTACACAGTAAAATCCTAATTTCTTTTTTACAATACTTGTACTGTAAATTACCTATTATTGACAAAACTTCAACACAGTAAGTGGAAGTTTTATTGCACAGTTGGTTTCCATGGTTACATCAGGATTTTAATACGTACTTACTAACCACCGTGGACAGTAAGTAAATATTACATATCAAGGTCCTGTTTATTTTGACCAGAGCTGGGCAGTACTTTTGTAGCTTAGCTACTAGCTTAGCTACATTTACCTTAGCTGTAGCTGTAGCTTAGCTAACTGTGAAAAAATATAGCTGTAGCTTGTAGCTAGCTACTTTTTTTTCTATTAGCTTAAAAATAACAACTGAAACTACTTTTAAAGCTACTTTTTGTAGCTTAAAACTACTTTTTGTAGCTTAAAGCTACTTTTTGTATCTTAAAGCTACTTTTTGTAGCTTCAAGCTACTTTTTAAGCAGAAGGTCAACAAAGTACGCATGCGTACAAGCTAAACCGACACAAAATAATTATTTGTTGCCGGTTCTAACTGGCTCTAATACGCAAAAATACACAGTAAGTGCCAGATGGTATTTGCTATTTTTTATATTTATGTACGTAATAGTAAATTAACAGTCATTATAACAAAAGACTGATCTTATGACAATGGCAAATTTAATTATTTCACAATAATTTAAAAAAGTAGCTTTAAAATTTAACAGCTACTTTAACGAAAGCTTTTAGCTGTAGCTTAGCTATATTTTACAAAATATAGGTTAGCTACTTTTTTAAAGAATAGCTGTAGCTGTAGCTTAGCTACTTTTTTTAAGTAGCTTGCCCAGCTCTGATTTTGACAACAATTTTCAGCTGTCAATTTTGATACCTATTTTTCTTTTCCTTCTATTTGTGCAGATATTGTAAAAAATAGCTTACTAACCTCGAACTGTAAGTGATTTTTTTAGGACGCGAATGTTTAGGAAATTCTTGACCTAAAAACTGTCACTTACAGTTCATGGTACGTAATATACTATTTTATTATACTTGCACAATAATCCTTGTTTTACAAACTAAAAAACGTGCGAAAACGCAACAGTTAAACACACAGGATCTGAATCCCAATTGCATTACAGGTGGACTACAGCTTATAATATAGGATTTGAAAGCACGGCTTCTTGCTTGTCCACTGGGCTACTTTATATTCATTTTAAGGATTACTACGTGAATATTATTTAGCTAGAAGTGTCAAAATCATTTCGTTTAATTCTGTTTAGCATTTTGCTATAACTTAGCGCTAGCTAATATATGCTATATTACGAGTGTTGTGCGCATAAAAAAAAATCGTTCATTAATAAAAAAACATGCATTAATAGTGGTCATTAATATATGATATTTTATACATTCATGAAACCCATAAATGAACGACAACTGAAATAGTATAGTACATATAAGTCAGGAAAGTGATATTTTACTTGACGAAGCGGTTGTTTGAAATATGAGGCCGCTGGCCGAGTATTTTAATCCGCTGAGTGAAGTAAAAACACTTTCCTGACGTATTATGAATACTAGTTTTTCTGAAACCATTTAATTTAATCAATAATTAATCATAAATAATTCAAAATGTTTAAAATTTTTATATGACTTTTATTGACAGCAAACTATGTACGTAAGGTGACAACAACAAAAAATCTGGTATGGGCACCACACGACTTTCTTATACACAGCATATTTAATATTTAGAATATAGAATATTATTAAACATGTAATTTAGATTTTCAGTAATTCAGCATTTATCTGTTTGAAACATATAAAATATCAAATTTGATTACGTATAATTTTTTAGTAATGCTGATTACTTTACGTCTAACTTTACTGAAGAGGCATATACAGAATGTTCGTCTTTAGAGCCTAACCCTTGGTATCTCAAGAACCGTGAGATACGAAGTCTAATAAATTGAGGTAAAGTTGCCAAATTAGTTGACCATTTTAATGATGTATTTGTTTTTCCGAAAAAAGACATAGATAACTAGATAAAGAGAAAATTAAAATCTATGTTTTTTTTGTTTCTATTGCTACTATGATTATTGAAATATATTATTATATATAAAAATTAGTTTTTCTCAAAATCGTATACGGAAAAATTACAAATAACATTTTATGTTCCAAATATTTTTACCAACATCTTTTATTTGAAACTTCTTTTTGTAACTGATTCCATTTTTGAAATAAATGTAATTTATTGTTTTGTGTGTCCAGTAAACTTCCTCTTCCGGTTTTTCAATTTCATTCAAAATCAACTCAGTTCTTCGTATTTTCATGAAACTTATAATTACCAAGTTTCGTTAACAAATCTTATCTCGTTCATGAGATATTGCACACTCGGACACATCCATTCACACACACACACCCCGACATCATTGAGAAAATGATCGAAACGGATGCAGTGGACCTCAAAACACGTATTTCCGCGAAAATCTCGTCAATAATTTTTTTCACGATTCCAATACTTCCTTATACTGTGTATAAGAAAGTAAAAATAAATAAATAAATAAATATATCATCACGCCTTCTACCCATTACTGGGTGTAGCACTCTGCTAAAGCAGATTTCGGTAAGTGATATATTTTGCGCGTGAAGTGCGGTTACCAGTCGTCAAATCACGGCCTCCAAACATGTTAGTGGTGGAGGAGCCACAGGGATAGCTTTTTTCAAATTATGAAAATTTGTCGCCTGTGGGAATCGAACCAGGGATCTCAGGATCCACAGGCCGACTTCATATCACTGTGCTAGCCTCTGGCCAAATATTTTAATCGGTTAAGTTAAGTAAAAGTACTTTCCTAACATTTTATGTATACTATTTTTTCTGAAACCGTTTAATTTAATCAAAAATTAATCATATATAACTTATAATGTTTAACTTTACAGTCAGGTAATATCTTTACCAGACTGTTTTGTACGCTACCAGATTATTATTTTTGTTGTAGCCTTAGATACATATTTTATTTGGCTGTTTTTGTAAAAATCTAGTTTACATACTAAAATTGGTCAGGAAAGTAGAAACTTTCTTGCCGGTTTCAGATAAATAACTATTACAAACAATGATTAGTAATAATAATTGGTATAAGTATTTAAAATTTTAATGAAAAATTACGTAATAATTTCATCATCTCGATTTAAATTTATTTGCGAAACATCTCCTCACAACCAGCAACTATAATCCGTTGACCAAAATAATTAAGCAATAAATTTTCCCAAACGACACAGTTTCTCAGCTACGCGACACACTCCTTTCGCTCAAATATAACCCAGAAAGCGAGAGTCCCCACCAGCAGCGTGAAAAGAAGCGAGAAAAAAGAGCGCTTGGCATTATTAATTCCCGACAAAACGCCGCGGCGACGATATTCCGTACACGTTATTTTTCTATCTTTCTCAATTACGGTTCGGAGATGTGCGTTCCGTGACTGGGCGATGCTGGCGAGACGGACGGAGTGCGTCGCGATGTCGGAAGATGTCCGAACGAACAGACATTCTTGCGCTCGTTCGTTCTTTCTGTGCTGCTGAGGTCTTGAGACTGGAGATGTGAAGACGAGGAAAGTTGGTGTGTGCTGTGAAGGAAGACTGGCTTGTGATGCAGGCGATGGATGTGTACAGGGGTGGATTCAATTTTAAATTAAAATATTATTATTATTATTTATTATTATTTGTTACTCTGCACAACAGGAAGTAACTCCCAATTACAGTACAGGGGGCGGGGCCTACAGCTTATAGTGGAATCCGAACCACTCAGACACAATCGAATTTTTTGGATATAAGTAGAAGTCAGTGAGATTTGAACGCACGACCTCTTGCTTGCTAATTAAGAAACGCAAATTTTACCTCGCTTTTATCCACTGAGCTACGATTGCCTGTGTAAATGATAAATATATCATCATGCCTTTTACTGATTACTGAGTGTGGCACTCTGTCTTATCAAATCATGGTAAGTAATATATTTATGCGCGTGAAGTGCGATTATCAACCGTCAAATCACGGCTTCCAAAGATGTTAGTAGAAAGAGAGCCAGAGGAGTATTTTAATGTGGTGAAAATTGTTTGTCGGTTGTGGGAATTCAAGTCGAGTTCTCCAATCCACAGTCCCACTTGATACCACTGAGCAATTATATAAATTTTCAAACCTGGTGAATATTAAATATTACTAAATAAGAAAAAATAGGAATCAACTTATCAGGTCATCATCAAACGGCTGGTCAGTTCAGCTTTAACCATAGACGCGTTTCGTCCTTTAGGAGCTCATCAGTATGGTTCGATCAATTATCTAGACCAACTATACTCTGTTTTTTAACCAGGAGGAGTAAATGCACAAGTCAGATTTACACTATAGAAAGTTACCAAAGAAAGTTACTAGATTTTTGTTCGCGCGAAATACAAAAATTTCTTACACATCTGCTCTGATTAAGTCTCATGGAATTTATTTTAAAATACAAATGACATTATAAACTCTAATTTGTCACTCCGTATATTATTAGTTCTTAAAAGAACTGATTTATTTTAATGTCACAGAAATGCAAAAAACCAACAAGAAAACACATAACCTCAAAACTTATAACAGCTCTAATAAATCAAATGTAAAATCTATGTACAGTGTAAACTGGACGAAGCACTAGCCAATCAGAAGCGTCAGTTTTAGCGGTTAACATTTAAATTACTCCTCCGGGTTAAAAAACAGAGTATAGGGGCTAGTGAACTGTGATACTGTTTGAGCTGAACATCCGTCAGTTCAGTTTAAACAGTATTGCAGCTTCGTAAAAAGTGTGCATAAAAAGTAATATTTTTATACTAGCAACTTGCTACGCAATGCATAAAAGTGAATTAGAAACAGAATAAATTACTTTAATAACAAAATACCGAAATGGTGGTATAGAATGACAAATAAAGAAAAAAATAAAATAAAAAAAATATATCATCACGTCTTCTACCCATTACTGGGTGTGGCACTCTGCCGAAGCAGATCTCGGTAAGTGATATATTTTGCGCGTGAAGTGCTGTTACCAGTCGTCAAATCACGGCCTCCAAAGATGTTAGTGGTGGAGGAACCACAGAGGTAGTTTTTGAAATTATGAAAATTGTTTGTGGCCTGTGGGAATCGAACCAGGGTTCTCAGGATCCACAGGCCGACTTCATACCACTGAGCTAGCCACAAATACAGGTTGTCATTAAATTATGAATCGGTAACAGATAATGATTGATTACGAAGATATACTCGTATTTCTGTTCGATACATTTATATTAAGTGATATGCCTCAAATTAATCGTATATCTGTATTGTTGCACGAAACGTGTATCAAACTACGAAATGTCTGTTTTCATTGCTGGCTTAGTGATTCTTGTTCTCAAATACTTAACTCGAGTCTGAGTTTGACCCGGAAAAATAGACTCTTCAAGTGATTAATGACAAAACTTCTGACTTCGTTTTGTAGGTAACTATCTATGTTAAATATCGTTCCTTTTTCATTCTTATTCTTACAAACTTAACAAACATTTCTGTAGCTAACTCTTCGAATTTTATTACCAATAAAATAATTCATTCATCAGAAATTTATTTGTCGGAAATTATTTCGTAAATGAATTACTTTTACTTCAGTAACTTCTATTAATATTGTTCTTAAGTTTGATGCATCAGAGAAATAATAACTAATCTTGTAAATTTTTACTGTATTTGGAATTAAGTTCATGTAAATATTATTTATTCTACTCTGTACAACAGGAACTTAATTTAAATTACAGTACAGGGGTTCGGACTTACCGAGCCGTAGTGTGGCAGTTCACATATTTTTAGCTTAAGTGGGATTCGAATGCAGTCACGCTATCCACACCACTGTACTGCCAGGCTGTTGTACAGAGGTAAATAATAGCTATTTACATAACAAGTGCGTGAAGACATACTTTGAACATGAGCGCAATTTTAATGCACTAGCAAAGCGAGTGCTTTAATTTGCGCGAATCCACACCACTGTACTGCCAGACTGTTGTACAGAGTAAATAATAGCTATTTACATAACAAGTGCGTGAAGACATACTTTGCACACGGACGTAATTTTAAAGCACGAGCGAAGCGAGTGCTTTAATTTGCGCGAATGGTGCAAATGACGTCTTCGTGCACGAGTTTTGTATAATGCTTCTTGTAGCGAGCAAAAGTTATATAATCGACAATGAGGAAAATTATTAAATTTGAAGCGTGAATTTATATTGACAGTTAAGTATTCCATGAAGTGACATTTGTTATTTGAGAACAAATTGTTTATTTTTGTTCTAAATCTTGTTAAAATATGTCTGTTTGATGGCGTTATAAGCAAACGTCTCTATTTCTTTTATAAATTCCTTATGGGATGGCTAGCTCAGTGATATGAAGTCGGCCTGCGGATCCTGAGGTCCCTGGTTCGATTCCCACAGGCGACAAATTTTCATAATTTAAAAAAGCTATCCCTGTGGCTCCTCCACCACTAACATGTATGGGGGCCGTGATTTGACGACTGGTAACCGCACTTCACGCGCAAAATATATCACTTACCGAGATCTGCTTCAGCAGAGTGCCACACCCAGTAATGGGTAGAAGGCGTGATGATATATTTATTTATTTATTTTAATTCCTTAAAATTTATGTATATACGTACGAGGGCAGGGTGAAAAGTCCCTGAAAAATAAAACAGATGGCGCCACAATCGCAAATCTCATGTGACATTTGTGATGTACCATCTTTAATTAGAACGCATTAAATTTTTCAGACTGATATGTCATTCTGTTCTGTTTTGACACCCATCGAAAGCAAACAACCTTGAAGATTTTTGAAAACATGGAAAAAAATGAATTTCGCGTCTTGATTACGCAAACCAAAGCATCGCTTGTTAAACATTATGGGGACTCCTCACCATCGATTGGAACGATTCACAAGTGGTTTACTGATTTTCGTTGTGGTAATATGACCACAAAGGACGCCGAACGTTCTGGTCGTCCAATTAAGGTTACAACGCCAGAAATCGTCGATAAAATCCATGGTATGATATTGGACGATCGGCGAGTTAAAGTGCACGAGCTTGCTGAGGCTATGAGCATCTCAACCGAACGGGTACGGAACATTTTGCATACATTTTTGGATATGAGAAAGCTATCTGCCAGATGGATGTCGCATTTGCTCTCTGTTGACAACAAGCGCGACCGTGTCGCAATGGCAAAATTGCATGAAATGCGCTACGAATTGCTTCGTCATCCACCATATTCTTCAGATTTGGCCCCCTGCGATTTTTATCTATTTCCAAACTTGAAGAAATGGCTCGGCGGAAAGAGATGTGGCTTCAACGATGAGGTCATCGTTGAGACAAACGCCTATTTTGAAGGATTACCAAAATCGTATTATTTGGAAGGGATTTAAAAATTAAAAAAACGTTGGACGAAGTGTATCGAGCTACAAGGAGATTATGTTGAGAAATAAAATATGTTTTGACCAAATAAATCATTTCTTGTTTCATTTTTCAGGGACTTTTCACCCTGCTCTCGTAAGTACAATTAGCGTTTTAATAGTCAAAATTTAGAATAATAAAAAATGGGTGTTTTTTCAATTACTTTGCGCAATAGTGCACAAAATCAAACATTCCATCGGTTTCCAAGGTAAACATTACTTTGAATGCTGCGAGTACAAAAATATAAATTACTTAACCTAATTTTATTGTGATAAGTCAGTTTAAATTAAAATCGTTTTGAACTTACAAACATTTTAAATTTAAATCATGCGCGAATCGTTAGTCATTTTACATTCAAAATCCATATGCATATAAAGAAGCTTCTGTCAATTTTAAAACCTTATGAATAGGCATATATGCCGCTGTTATTAAATTTAAACTCATTTGACATTTGAAAATATGTAACAATTATTTCTAAATCATTCTACGAGTATATACTAATAAAAGTTTTGCACTTTAAAGAGATTAAACTATTACAATTATTATTTATTTGTACCAAGTTTACCAAAATGATTCTTTTAAAAGAAAGATACATTATTAAAGCAGTACATAATAAACACAATTCCATTACAAGTATATGGCTAAGTTATGTCATTTAAAATAATTAGGCGAGAGTTACTTGAAATGTGGGACGTATGTAGAATGAAAGATTGGTGAAATAGGTGTATATTGGTGAAATTGAGGGTGAGAGATTACGTGGACGACCTAGGAATAAAAGGCTAAATATGATTGAAGGATTATTGCCAAAACGAAAGATATTGAGTGAGAGGAAGAAACGAGCTAGTATGAAAAGAATGGGGGATTCAAGTGGTAGAGCTTTTTAATATATATTTATGAAAATAAATTCTTGACCGTACATCATATTTAATACAATATAAAATCATACCATAATTGATATCTTTATTGCTGAAATATGAATGTTATAGTTGAATAATTCAAATCGCTCATTTGTATTTCGCACTGCCATATTGCAATTACGTAGTTGCATTAAGCCAATCACAGAACTTTGTCTGAAACGTTTGTCGGTGCTCAATTTTACTGAGAGGAAGACGAAGAAGAAATAAGCATTCAGCATTCTACGATTCTACCGTATAATACTAGACGAATTATGCCGTGTTCAAGTCAATGCAGTGTTGTGGAGCAGAAAGGGATGGAATAACTTTTCGGTCCGCCGGGTGCGCGGCAAGGAGCGAGTACACTTTGATGTTATGCAAGTTGCTCCTTGCCGCGCACCCGCCTCACCAACCAGTTATTCTATCCCTTTCTGCTTTACAATAAACGCCGTTGTTATCCGTCTAGTTATGTTTTGTCTGAGGATTCTACTGACAACGACACACGTTACGTGAAGTTACGTGTTATTTATCTCTGTCTTATCTGTCTCTCTTTAAGCTAAGATGCAACTACATCATATTCGTTTGTTTCGAAAGTTTAAATATTTTTATCATGCTTAATACAAGTTTAAAAAAATAAAAAATTTTGGGTATAATTATTATTATATTGTAGTGTAGTGTAGCTTAAATTTTGACTATTAAAACGGTAATTGTAGTTACGTATATACATAGATTTTAAGGAATTTATAAAAGAAATAGAGACGTTAGCTTATAACGCCATCAAACAGACATATTTTAACAAGATTGACAAGAAAAATAAACAATTTGTTTTCAAATAACAAATGTCACTTCATGACATACTTAACTGTCAATATAAATTCACGCTTCAAATTTAGTAATTTTTCTCATTGTCGATTATATAATTTTTAATCGTTACAAAAAACATTGTACAAAATTCGAGTACGAAGATATCATTTGCACCATTCGCGCAAATTAAAGCACTCGTTTCGCTCGGGCTTTACAATTGCGCTCATGTGCAAAATATGACTTCGCGCACTTGTTATGTAAATAGCTATAATGTCCATTCTGTGACCTTCCGTGGTGGAATCCACATCTTCACTCAATGCAGAAAGTAGAATAGTTTAATAATATAAATTGTTTTGACTAATGTTTTATAGATTTACATAATTTTAAGGCTGAAGCTGGCTACATTTGTAGCCGAAACGTCACTATATAAACGTAAAAAAAATATTTTTTTCATTTTCAATCATTCTGATTACCTATCTTCCCCATTTTAAAACACAGAAATATTTTAAAATCATTGTCTAGTTATTTTGTTTAATTAACTATCAAAAACAATCACAGGAATATATTCCATTCCTTTCTTATATTTTTTTATTCGTTTTCTGTTCATACATGGTGCCTAACTACAATTGTGTGGAATTAACTTTTAAAACCAAGGGCATTGAAGACTCCCTTCCTTTCTTATCTTTTTGATTCGTTTTCTGTTCTTCCTATAGAGGATCTAACTGCAATTGTGTGCAATTCACTTTTAGAAGCAAGCACAAACCGGCGCTCTCTTCCTTTCATATATTTTTAGATTCGATGTTAGAGGGTGAGGTGACTAAATTGAGATATTTGACTATATGGAACGTACGTCGAATTAAAAATTAGTGAAATAGGATTAGAGGAGCGAATGGATAGACGTGATTAAAGGTTTCTTGAGCGATTAAAGATTCCAAATGTAAGGAAAATGAGCTTGATTGATGAGACTAATTATTTGATGAATCTGATGAATGCATGTTCTTTGAATGTTGTAAGAATTCGAGCTACTCCATTTGATAGGATATAGCACGATGTTATATTTTAGAATTTAAATAAAACTTAAAAAACAAATTTTTGCTATCATTTTTAAAAAGATTAAAATAACTAAAAAATAATTAGGTATAAACTTAAAGTAAATCATGTTCCTAACTGAGTCTAAAGTTGGCACTTGAACACTGACCTTTTTGAAATATGATTTTATTCATAGTACACTTACCTAAATCAAGCAAATTATATATTGTACTACCGGTCACGATAGTCGAGTGTATAGTGTAGTAGTTGCTTTATATTGTAAGCTGTAGGCTGCGGGTCCGAATTCCGACCAGGGTTTGGTTGTTAGCAATGTATTTTTAAGGTAGTACTAGCGTGAAATTTTTTTTTGCAGATCTGAATAAAATTTGTCGCACGTAAACATTGGATAGTCATACTTGTCCTGGTAAAATATGAAACACATTCATCGTCTGTGAACAAATATATTCGCTTATAAAGTTGAGTTCTTATACACGGGACTTATGGCGATCATCACTCAGAATCGCACATATTTGGTTTGTGTACCTCTAAAATTTTGCAGTTTCATTTGAAAAACTAGTATGGTGTTCTAGAACTATCCATGTATATTGTATCAGAAGGAGAAAGTTTTTTATCGTTTAGTAATGGATATATAGCTATGCAAAGCCTTGTTTTTAACGAAAACTAAAAACCCCAATTTATAATTGCAACACCACACGGTGGTATGGTATTTGAAAATTCACTAGACCAACAACCTGTTAACAATTCATGAAATTCAAATCATAATAGGTATAAAACACGTATTTTATTAAATTTTTATATTTTTTTGTGCGTCAGTTTCGCCACTCGATAGCCAATGGCGCCACCGTCACACTAGTACTACCTTAAGGGATAGGTGGAAGTACAGACCTTGGTTGAACCTCGCCTTTGGCTCTGAGTGGCCAATAATTAAATATATAAAATAAATAAAGTTGAAAGTGTTACAACGATTTTAAAAACTTAAAATAAAACATTCTAAATTTCAATTAGATTTCTCAAAAATTCAATATATTTATAAATATAGTAATTAATACCTCAATAAATGTATATTCCATTTAAATTCGACAATTTTGAAGAAAAAAAAATATACAAATGCAGCCGACAACGCTATTTTTTCACAAGAACATTTCAAAATAAATCCAAACGTCTTATGCCAATTGAAACAAATTTACATACACATTCCTCAAATTTAAATCAGAAAAAAATCATTAACGTCTCAAACTCTGCGTTGCATGTGCTATAATTCCCCCTAAATACGCCTCTGTCGCTTCTCATTCTTGTAAGATTCAGCGACTAGGGTAGGGGATTCCTCGCACAAAACCGAGACGATTTTTATCTCAGTTCTGAACGAATATTTGGGTCAAAGTTACGGCCAACTCGTTATGAGGATAATGTCTCGGTAACACAACACTAAGTAACGCAACGTAGCGGGGTTATTGCAGGTTATTGGCAATGAAAATATTTCCGGAATGGGACTCGAACCTGACACCTTAAACAGGGAAATTTGCATGTTTTCTTTCTTGGCTCCTGTTAGATTTCTTTGTGCTATGGTTAGGATTAGAGGGCTCGGTGCTTAAGTTTTAGGGCAAATGGAACCTCTTAGATGAGTGTGATTATTTGTAAGGAGGGATTTTTTACTAAAGGGGCTAAAATGGGAGATTATGTTATGATTAAAGTATTTTGAGTTGTGATATTGTTTCCCTTATTCTTTTTAGAAATTGTTGAAATATTTATAAATTTATTTTCCTATATCGCGTTTACAAAGTTAATTTCGTGCAACTGTTTTTATCAAAAATAGTACTACCAAGTCCAACTCTGTACAATTGTTTTTGGGGGATATTTTTGTGTAAAATTGTCAAGTTGTCTAGTTGTAAAAATGTCAAACATAATTCTTTCAGTTCAGCTGTCATTGCTCAACTCAAAAAATTATTGCAATGATTTTTTTTATAATAAAATAAATTATTGGGGTAACTAGCTCAGTGGTATCAAATCTGCCTGTGGATCCTGAGAACCCTGGTTCGATTCCCACAGGCGACAAACAATTTTCACCATTTTAAAATTACCCCTGTGGCTCCCTCAACACTAATAGCTTTGGGGGCCGTGATTTGACGGCTGGTATCCGCACTTCACGTGCAAAATATATTACTTATCGAGATCTGCTTCGGCAGAGTGCCACACCCAGTAATGGATAGAAGGCGTGATGATATATTTATATTTTATTTATAATATTAATTCATTAAACTGCATGACATTTCTTTATTAAAAATTAGAAGTATATAGTTTTATAAAATAAATAAAAAATATATCGTCATGCCTTCAACCCATTACTGGGTGTGGCACTCTGCCGAAGCAGATCTCGGTAAGTGATATATTTTATACCAGTCGTCAAATCACGGCCCCCAAAGATGTTAGATGTGGAGGAGCCACAAGGGTAGTTTTTGAAATTATGAAAATTGTTTGTCGCCTGTGGGAATCGAACCAGGGTTGTCAGGATCCACAGGCCGACTTCATACCACTGAGCTAGCCACCCCGTAGTTTTATAACATTACTTATATAATTTTGAATGTGCTCTCTAACCTAATGTCAAAATAAATTGATTTTAAATGTTTATTAGCCCAATTGCTGTCAATGTTACCACCTTGAAATTTTATTATTATTTTGTAATAAAAAAATTATATAATATTTTTAAATAAAAATTTCAAAATAGTAGTTATTTATGTATCAAGGGTGATAACATACGTTTCTGGCTCATAACATGTTAGCACGGGCTAAAAACTCTAATTTCATCCGTGTTACATACAATATTTTATGCACAACAAAAGAATATTTAATTTTATATTCAAAAAATTTAAACATGTACATTTATATGTCAAAATGACATATTACAAAATCAAGTTAAACATCCCGAATTCATAGTTACGTTCATAATCTTGTTAGGTCATTGGTTACGAAACTATTTGAACTACGTTTAAATTTAAACATGCTTTTACTATCGGCCAAGGCTTGGTTGTATAAAGCAATGTTAACTATGTTGTTAAATAACAGCAGGTTAAAATTTAACAATGGCCAAGATGGCTGACACCATATTTTACATATATACAGATTTTTCTGTTATAATTCATTATTATCAGCATTAAAATATTTATTGCGTTAATTATCAATGGTAAAACAATATTTGTAACATATTATTATTATTAATTTAATGCTATAAATTACAATGTTTTAAAATATTAACTATCAACATTTTTTACATATTTTTGCTCCATGCATACGCGGAATGTTTTCTGAGAAACTTTTTAGAAAGAAGAAGAAGTCAAGAAAGATTTTGTGGAAAGTTACTAACTTCATGCTTCTGACACAGTAGTTTAATTATTTCATTTCCAGAGTATCTGACCGACTTTCAAAAACCTTATTTGACTTTATAAAAAGTTTCTCAGATTATTTTTTGACGTTTCTCAAAACCAATGAAATGCTTCATTGTATGTCACGTGTCTGCGTTTTAACCAATCCTGCCATTATTATACTGAGAATAATGCTCTTGTGATTATTCCCGGGAATTATCTCTGTAGATGCTTCTTTGTTTGTGACAAGTGATAGGTAGTTGTCAAATAATTATTTAAAACTGTCAACGCGTCAAGTAAAATGTGTGAAAAAAATCGATTTAGTTGTATTTTAGATACAGAAATGCACCAACAAATTTTGGAAACAACTTCCAAGAATACATTAATAAGTAATCAATCGAAATGGACCCAGTTCAAAATCTTTTAAGTTGGATGAATCGACCAAAACAGCTAAGTCAAAAAATAATCTAATGAAATATAACTCGAGAGTTCGATAAATTAGAAAATAATTCTCCAGTATCTTTCTCAAACTTGTTGCCATTTGGCAATAGCCACTCAAGCCCTACAGACTTTCGTGACTATTGCCTGGCAACAAGTTTTCGATAGATCTGTCAAATTATTTTCAATTTATTCTCACTCTCTTGTTACATTATTACTGAAACTTTTTCTTACGTGTACGGGGTTTTTATTCTAATACAACTTTTTCGCGCATTTAACATCATGATTAACTGACATTTTAAGCAATCGGTATTGTCTCGTATAAACTTCTAGTTTCGTGACAACGAATACCCATCTTGATGAAATTACTAATTCTGAGTGGGAAAAATAGACAAAGTATTTATGTGAATTAAGTCAAATTAGTATGTTATGAATAGCAATGCTTATCGAAAATTGATTGCATGTTGAGTCTGAAATATATTCTATGAATTTCTGTTGGGTTCATGATACCGTATTGATTATAATCCAATATAAAGGTACGAGGTGTGGCTATTAAATAACGAGACTGACGCTGCTACAGACGAAGTATACATGCGCCAAATACCAGCGACCGTCAGCTTTTTAGCGTGAAGCTTTCTCTTTCAAATGCAGGACCCTTCGCTTCTGTAAACAAAAACGTATAGCTGTAGCATTCGTTCTAATTAGAGTTGTTTTTTGTTTCGCCGAAAAAATGTTAAGTACAACATTGGAGCAACGAATTGTTGTGAAATTTCACATGAAACTTGGCAAAACTGCTACTGAAACTTATTTATTGAAAAAAGTACCCGAATTGTGGAAGGACAAGTCATGGTTTCTCCATCAAAACAATGCGCTGGCTCATTCCGCAATGTCTGTCAAGAGATTTCTAGCCAAGTACAGCATTCCAGTGTTGGACCATCCGCCTTATTCGCCAGATCTTGCACCGTGCGACTTCTATCTGTTTCCTAAGGTGAAATTTGCCTTAATAGCAACAAGATTTAAGCTTTGAAAGAGAAATCGGCACGCGTTCTGAAAGAGCTGACAGAAAAAGACTTCCAGCACTGTTTCGAACAATGGAAGATTCGCATGGAGCATTGTAGGGATAGAGGAGGGGTGTATATTGAAAGTGATAATATGTAAATAGGTATGGAATCAAAATAAAATGCTAAAACAGCATCAGCCTCATTATTTAATAGCCACACCTCGTATATATTTTTTAAATGAAGAAACTTTCTCTATTTTTTACCAGTGTCAATATAAAAATCAACCCTTTTCTATTTTATTAGAAACCTCAAATTATTGAACAAAAGTTTTCGTAAATAAAACAGATATTTTACCCCCTTACATTTTAAAAAGGTACGAATTTAAAAATAAATAGATACAGATAAATTTACCTTTTCTAAACACCTGTCAATTGCACATAGAAAAACCTTACCACAATACCAACTTTCCCTTTCAAAAATCACTAAAAGTAACAATTACCTTCACCACAACAAACAGGTGAAAACGAAAACACATAGAAGAACAAAATTGGAGCATCTGTCGACCTTGAACGATATAAGTACAACAAAACAACAAAAACTTGAAGAAGTATCGCTCTGCCGCCCCCACGGCGTCTTGGCGGCGGCGACGTCGGACGCGGTTATAACTCGTGCAACTGATCACTTATTAATTGCCGGGTTGAAATCCCTCACGGCATGTGTCCGGCACGAGTTCTGCTGACCGACATTTTTGCGGTTTGACTGGCGTCTGTATTTGAATTTATTTTTTGTTTTGCGATTTTTTTGCATACAGGTAGAGGCAAGGTCAAGGTTTTAATCTGGTGTTGAGTTTAAATGTGATTATTATGAGTATTTTGTAGTATTTTTTGTTTTGTTGGATTCAAATTGTATTCAAAATTTTAAAAGTATATATACAGTTTTTGGTGGAGTTCTTTACAAGTCTATGTAAATAAATACATATAATTAGGAGCAGTTGTAGATAAATGGTTTAGCATGTTTACTTCATAAGCGGACGTACTAATAACAAAGTGGAATCGAATGTATGGTAATTTCAACTTAACAAGCCCATGTATAGTTACAAAAAAATAAATATTATATTAATATTCTGAAAAATCTTTCAAAATTCAAGTTACAGAATAGTTATTTTTCTAACAAGTGCCGAAAAAGGCTTGTTACGTGCACGAGCACGTAACCTTTTTCGACACGTGTTATAAACAACATTTTTCCTACAGCTGCTCGATTTACAAAATCACTAAAATATTATCAAAATTTATAAAATTTTAATGATATTACTCGAGAACGATATTTTACGGTGTTGCTATGATTTGTTTGTTGATTGCTTGCACATTGTTCTAATTTCTAATTTCAAGATAATTTCTTCAAAATCGTCTAGATTGGAATACTACACTGAGTGATTCTTCTTTATCATACACATGTTATATCTATTCTTGACAATAACAATCAACCTGCTGCTGGTATTTCTAAAACCCCCGAAATTGTTGTCAATAATATTACTGTTAATAATATGAACAGGTACGGAAGAAATCAATGTTTCTTTAGATAGTATCACAGTTTCTACTTCAAATTATGTCAATATAAGCAACTGTAACAACGTGTTATTAATATACACAAACAATCAATATTATGTATTTCCCTTACTCTTTAGTAGTCCATTTTTATGGGGTGGCTAGCTCAGTGGTATGAAGTCGGCCTGTGGATCCTGAGAATCCTGGATCGATTCCCACTGATGACAAACAATTTTCATAATTTCAAAAAAACTACCCCTGTGGCTCCTCCACCACTAACATCTTTGGGGGCCGTGATTTGACGATTGGTAACCGCACTTCACGCGCAAAAATATATCACTTACCGAGATCTGCTTCGGCAGAGTTCCACACCCAGTAATGGGTAGAAGACGTGATGATATATTTATTTATTTATTTACTTACTCTTTAAATAAAACCACTTATGGATATATTTTACTTTGTTCGGTTATTTTTTATTAATTATCATATTTAATAATGGTATACTTGAATTCTTGTCTGCTCAATGTGATGTGTACAGATTAGATATACTGCAGTTTAAGGTTATGTTTATAAACGTCAAAATATATCACTGCATATTTCTTCTTCTTCCATAAGTGTAAGTGACTAAAATATGAAATTCCGTGCTTGGCATGAAATTTAAATCACTCTCACTTATATTTTCTTTTGACAAATGCGTAAAGTACATATTACTTTCGGCACTAGTGTTTCTTTGCTTACAGAAACGCATTTGGTCTGCATTTGTCTACTTTCCATACGTAACCAAGGCAATAATAGTTACGTAATAACAAAGAAATCGCACAGTTGTAGGAGAAAATGTTTTGTTGACAATTTATAGGCAATAAGTGTCCCTCTGGGAAACAACAAATTTGACTTTTTTGATTTAATTTAAGAAATATAATTACACCCGTAGACCGATAAAACTTTTATGCAACCCAACGTAAAGAATTTATAATATTACAAGTACTTATTACAAATTTTAGTTTACCTAAATTCCGTGTTGAATTAACAACATGCCTGTACAATAATATATTACATAATAAGTCAGGAAAGTAATGTATTACTTGTCAAAGTTTTTTTGAAATACGTGGTCGTAGGCTAAATATTTTAATCTGCTGAGTCAAATAAAAACACTTTCCTGGCGTATTATGTTTAAGTACTATTTTTTCTGTCTAATTTAATCAATAATTAATCATAAATAAATCAAAATGTTTAATTTTTTAGATAAGAATCTACGTATTCAAGGTTACAACAAACGAAAAACAGTCAAGCAAAGTACCAAAGAGTCAAGCAAACTCTTTTTCAGACTTTTTGTACTTCTGACTCTTTGCTGTAGTTATAACTTTAGATTCGTACTTTACCTGACTGTTTTGGTAAAAATGTACTTTCCATACTAAAATTGGTCAGGAAAGTAGGCACTTTCTTGCTGGTTTTAGGAAAATACAATTACAGGTTCATAGATAAAAAAATTGGGGAAAAATATTGATACAAATTCTAGAAATTATTTCATCATTTATACTACTCTGTATAACTTAATTTCAATTACAATATGAGGTCCGAACTCACCTAGCCGTAGTGTGGTAGTTCATTTATACATATTTAGCTTCTGTGGGATTCAAACTCGGGATCTCCTGATTCAATGCCATAACACTATACACACCACATTTCTACCAGACAAAGTATAAGAATGTTGAATCATATTTTATTTTATGACTACAATTTTCTTGTTGTTTTCCAAGTTATAAAAAAAGAAAAACAATTAAAATTGCTTTCTGTAAACAATTATAAATAGCTTTAGAGCTTAAACCTCAAACAATTAATTAAATCTCTTCCCTCTGGAACATTTTTATTCATGAAAAAAGCTCTTAATTGAACGTATTTAACACTAAACAATACTCGCGCCACGCCACACACTCAAATCATGAAAGCGCTAACAGACAAACAGGAAACAACACAATACATTTCATTGCGATTTTTCGCGAACAATACCAGACGATAACGCATTCGAAAAACGTTCGCAGTGCAGCGGGAAACAATTTTAAACCGAGAAACATTAGTTCAACACCGCAGATATTAAAATAACGGACTCGAATTTGCATAATAGAATTATTAATAAAGTTAGCGATGGAAGATCTTCGCATGTCTCTGTATTCGTGGAAATTTCATTTGGTGTGCGTGTGAACTGAGCCTGTGGTGGTTTACGGCCTTTTCGGCTTTCGCGTGATTAATTTTTGTACAGATTTGCCGACCGCTTCGCTCGGGCCATAAAATGTAATGTCTTCGAAAACGTGTCGTAGATAAAAGAATTATGTTTTGGCTACACGGCTTACACTTTTTTCATCGATTTTTATACGCTACGACTACAGACATTTTAGATATTATTTCTTTAAAATGTATCTAAAATAAATGTATCATCACGCCTTCTACCCATTACTGGGTGTGGCACTCTGCCGAAGCAGATCTCGGTAAGTGATATATTTTGCGCGTGAAATGCGGTTACCAGTCGTCAAATCACGGCCTCCAAAGATGTTAGTGGCGAAGGAGCCACAGGGGTAGTTTTTAAAATTATGGAAATTGTTTGTCGCCTATGGGAATCGAACCAGGGTTCTCAGGATCCACAGGCTAACTTCATATCTCTGAGCTAGCCACCGCATGTATCTCAGTTTCATATTTACTCGTACCTACCGAAATAAACTATTTTTTCTGAAACCGGCAAAAAAAATGTCTATTTTCCTGGCCAATTTTAGTATGGAAAGTAGATTTTTACTAGAACAGTCAAGTAAAGTACGTATCCAAGGCTGCAACAAAAATGACAGTCTAGTAAAGTACAAAACAGTCAGGTAAAGATTTTACCGGACTGTTATGTTTTTGTAATCTTGGATACATAGTCTACTAGGCGTATTTCAGACATATTCCATTTGCCATTTGGATCAGATCTAACTAACATTTACTGAACCAGATCACTTATTTATTTTGCTGGATTACTTCGCTGAGTTTATTTCCAGTACTAGAATTACAGATTCTAAATTACTTTGAAGTAATTCACCCCAATAAGTGCATCAGTTTGTTTAATTCACTTAGTCATGTGTCGTATTTATCTGAACTGATTTAAGTGAACTAAGTGGCAAATGGAATACAGCTTTCATTTACCATTTGGATCAGATCTAACTAACATTTACTGAACCAGATCACTTATTTATTTTGCTGGATTACTTCGCTGCGTTTATATCCAGTACTAGAATTACAGATTCTAAATTACTTTGAAGTAATTCACCCCAATAAGTGCATCATTTTGTTTAATTCAATTCATTTAGTCATGTGTCGAATTTATCTGAACTGATTTAAGTGAACCAAGTGGCAAATGGAATTCAGCTACTGTCAGTACAATTCATATCAAAAAATTTAAACATTTTGAATTATTTATGATTAAATATTGATTAAATTAAACGGTTTCAGAAAAAATAGTACACTTGATACGTCAGGAAAGTGTTTTTACTTGACTCAGCGGATTTAAATACTCGGCCTGTAGCCTTGTATTTCAAACAACCGCTTCGTCCAGTAAAATATCACTTTCCTGACTTATTATGTAATATACTATTTTCTGAAACCGTCAAGAAAGTGCCTACTCTCCTGACCAATTTTAGTACAGAAACTAGATTTTTACCAAAATAGTCAAGTAAAGTACGTATCCAAGGCTACAACACAAATAACAGTGTGGTAAAGTAAAACGTTTAAACGATTTCAGATAAAATAGTATACATAATACGTCAGGAAAGTGTTTTTACTTGACTCAGCGAAGTAAAATACTCGGCCTGCAGCCTTGTTTTTTTCAAACAACCGCTCCGTCACTTTCTATTATATATTGTAAATTTTAATAATATGTACTGATTTATAAAATAAATAAATAAATATATCATCACGCCTTCTACCCATTACTGGGTGTGGCACTCTGCCGAAGCAGATCTCGGTAAGTGATATATTTTGCGCGTGAAGTGCGGTTACCAGTCGTCAAATCACGGCCCCCAAACATGTTAGTGGTGGAGGAGCCACAGGGATAGCTTTTCAAATTATGAAAATTTGTCGCCTATGGGAATCGAACCAGGGAACACAGGGTCCACAGGCCGATTTCATACCACTGAGCTAGCCATCCCATACAAAAATTTATAACATTTGGAAGAGGTAATTTTACGTCGTTTTCTTCCGTTTTCGTTTTTTTCTTGTTTTTTTTCCCTAAATATTTTTTCCATGAAAGTATTTGAGGTTTAACTTCTTTTCAGTTTATCTTTACCTAAACGCAGTTATATTTTTTTATATGTTAATATTCGAAATAAGGAACTAATTATTATATAAATTAAGTAAAGTGTTTAATGTACCTATAAAATATCTGTTCTTACGGTGAATGGTATTCTTTTGATCTTTTGTTATATTGAAACAAAATTAAATCAAAACAAATTCTAAAAACAGAATCTAATACATTAGAGCATTTGTTTTCAAAGTGTGGAACGTGTGTCAGTAGAAACAGGACGTCAAATAATACGTAGAAAAATCACAAAATACAAAGTAATCTAATATTTGCTTATTTGTAAACAACCTTCTAATAATAACCTGCAAATTGTACCTAAACCCAATTCCTAGACATTAAGTTAGTAAAAGGAAAGTTTATGCTCTAAATTTAATTTGAAAATTTGTTTTTCATGAACTGAGAAGCAACTTTACATTCATATTAGGTTCCCTTTCCATGAAAATGCGATGTAATTAACTTATGTCAAATGAAAGATTGGTGAAACAAGTGTATGTTGGTGAAATTTAGGATGAGAGATTGCGTGGACGACTTAGGAGTAAATGAATGGAAATAATTGAAGGTTTATTACGTGAACGAATATGAGACGAGCTTGTATGAAAAAAATTATGAATATGGATTAAGCGAAAGTGGCATGTCAGAATAGGAATGTTTGGCGAAGATAAATTACTGAATGAGTCTAACAAATAAATGTTTCAAAAAGTTTTCACAACCCCATTTAATGAAACATATCTTGCAGTTGCAATTCTCAAAAAAGTTTTAGCTAGAATCTGGCTAATCCTGAATTTTGGAGTTGTCAAATTAAGTTAAACCATATTCTTAAAAAAGTTTAAACAAACTTTAACATAATCTTCTTACCATTTGGTTTTCGGAAAGTGAATTGAATTAATTTTTTTAAGTCGGACTAGCATAAGATTAGCTAATCCAAAATTCAGGATTAGCTAAAACTTTTTTGAGAATCTAGCTGTTCATGTTTAGCAAAAGTATAATTTTATTATAAGCATAGTTATTTTTTTTCTTTTTCAATATTTTTAATCTTTAATATAAAAATAAATCTGAATAGTAAATTTATTCACCGAAATATAAAAAGTAGTATATTATTAAATAAAAACAAGCGCAGGGCGACTCTTCCTACCTTTCTTATCTTTTTGTTTCATTTTCAGTTACTGCATTGTGTGGACTTTTTTTAATATACAAGTGCAGGCTATTGCTTTCATCTTTTCTAGTCTTTGTAGAATCGTTGTTAGATTCGTTATTAGATTCATTATTAGGAGTAAGCGTGAGTAATTTGAGATGTTTTACGCATACGTTATGTATGTCGAAGAAAGAAGATGAATGGTCAGAGAATAGAAGTGATTGGATAGATGTGATTGAAGGTTTGTTGTGTGATAAATGATTTCGAGTGTAATAAATAAATGAGTTTATCTAGTGATCTATGAATGTGGTTCAAGTGAGGGTGGTGTGTTTGGATGGTAATGTTTGACGAGGACTGATTATTTGATGAATGTAATGAGTGAATATTTTATGAATGATTTTAGGGTTCGTGCTACCCCATTTGATGGGATATAGCGTGACGATATGTATGTATGTATGTATTTAATAAAATCTGAATTACATTGCTTTACAAATATAAAAATAAATAAATATATCATCACGCCTTTTACCTATTACTGGGTGTGGCACTCTGCTGAAACATATCTCGGTAAGTGATATATTTATCCGCGTGAAGTGCAGTTACCAGCCATCAAATTACGGTCCCCAAAAATGTTAGTAGCGGGGAGCCATAGGAGTAATTTTAATTTGATGAAAATTGTTTATCGGTTGTTAGAATCGAACTGGGGTTATCAGAATCCACAGGCCGATACCACTGCTTTAGAAACATAAAATATTACATCACAAAGAAAGCGAAAGCATATCCAGTGTGACCTTGAACATGACTCCTATCCACACATAAAGGCTTTCCGGTGTGCATTCCGGGTCTTCCGGTCTCCTTACTTACAAAAAAAGACCAACGAAACAGTTGACTAGCGGCACCGGCACATAAACCAATTATAATCGTTTATTAAGAACAAGACCGGAGAACAAAAAACAAACAAAAACTATCATTACCTAGTCAGTTCCGACTGTACTTTGTTTAAACATTCAAGGTTGAAGTATTAGTACAATGTAATTATTGTAACGGAAATGCCTTACTTGAAGAAATAAATTAACAGCTGTCGGCGTTCTGTTTTTGTATTTTTCTGTATATTATATTTCCTAGAAGATCTTAACTGTTTTAATGCTAAATGTGACATTTAAGTTTCGAAATTTTATTAGAAATTTAAATAATAAAACCGCGAATAGATGAATATGGCATTGTCTTGATTTATGAAATACTATGTTACCAAATGACAATAATTATTACTTTTCATGGAATCTGTACTAATACTATGTATGTATCCCAAGATTAACATAGATAATTTATCTCATAAAAACTCTATATAGAAAGGTCAATTTTGTAAGGGTAGATAGATTCGAGAATCTGGATTCGATTCCCGCAGCCGACAAACTTTACTTCACATTAAAATTAACTTAACACACTTAGGGCCAGTTTTTAAATCGCCGGTTTACTCTCGATTAATGTTAATTATGAATAAATAATAATAGAAACCATAGTTTCCATTATTATTTAATCATGATTAACATTAATCGGTGACTGAAAAACTGGTCCTAAATATATCACTTATCGAGATCTGCCACTGAATTAACGCCATCTGACAGTTCCAAACACGGTCACGCATAATTCGCGAAAAGTCGACCACGAATTAAAAAATAAACTCGGCGAAGTATCCTGCTAAAACTCTGCAAGGTTAGACATTTTAATTATGATATCTACTCTCTTAATTATAATTTATATTGTTTATAAATAAATAATAATACATAAATTTATGTACAACAAATGCATGAACTTGTTTTACTAATGTGCCATGTTTTTTTATCCCATAATATGGTTAGTGAATTGAACTCCCTAAAAAAGAATATCAAACACGTCCTTAGTAAAAATTGTGTCCTGGCAATAGCATGACTAAGGCGAAAATTGAACCCTCGTTGCTCAGTTTGCAGTCTGACTGACTTGTCTTCGAGCTGTTAAAACATTTCAAATAATTCGAAAATTCGAATATTCGAAAATTCTAAATATTCGAAAGTTCGAAAGTTATAATCTAAATTCGAAGGTTCAATAAATCCGAACAATCGAAGTCTCGAATATTCGTAAAATAAACAACCCTAACACAGACAACTTTGATTTCAATGAGTTTGGAGTTATTTCTTATTGGTTGGTCTACTTCACACTTCTTCTACGGCTATATGAAAAGAGTTAAACATCGAATTACTGCAGATTTGCGTTTGGAGCAGTCATCTTAACATTCTATGTACATATTAAGCTATGTACGTTTACTTATAAAACAGCCTGTATTTCAGAAACGTGCATTTTTTGAATTGATTAGTGTCGTTGGCCTATTACTGTTTTCTAACTTTTTGTTGTTCAATTTGTTGATCTTCAAAACGTCACCTTAAATATAAGGTAACATAAACCTACTTTACAAAAAGTTAGATATTTATTTTTATTTTTTTTTGTGTAATATGATAGGTAGTAAAATTTTCTTAATCAGATATTTAGCTAATAACATCCAGTATGACAGAATGCAGAATCCTAGGATTCCTTTCACACACCCTCTACTAGGCAATGAGAAAATATTTACGTAACAAATAACGATCATTGTCCGTCGTCGCAGCCGACTATGCGACATTCCTGCGGTTGTTGTAAGAATGCCAGCAGCCAGCGCCACGGCTGACCTCTATCGGGAGGATCGTGAACTTTCCCTCTCGCATCTCGCAACGCGAACGCGAACGCGCTACTTGAATCTCACCCGATCTCAACTCATGACACACGGCGATTTATTGATTTAATGACCACCCCGTGTAATTATATCTGCGAGAATTATTGCTCTCATATTTTGTCTTAATATATGAAAGCGATTGATCTTTTCATTGTGATTAAACTGAATGTGGTTTATCGTTTTCTTCTACGATATCTTTAAACGAATTAGAATTTGAACACTTTTATAGCCAGATTCGCAAAAAAGTTTTAGGTAATCCTGGATTTTGGATTAGCTAATATTATGCTAGTCTGACTTAAAAGTATATTACGTAACAAGCATCGAAAGTGTAAGATAACGTGCGAGTATACAAATTGAAAAATGAGACGCGCAGCGCCGAGTGATTTAAGTACACGAGCACAGTTATCACACTTTCGAGCGAGTTATGTACACTATTTTTCAGACGACCACAAAATATTGTTACACTTTGACAGCTGATGTGTTTTTGTAGATGTGCGTTGACGTTTAACGTTTGAGGTTAGGTATTGTGCAACTGTACTGTACTGTCAAAATATGAAATAATGCTAAAATATTAGTAAATAAGTAAATTATTAATTTAAAAAAATAAGATTTATCTGTGCAAATGTGTTGAAAAATCTGCCAAAACTTCAATCCAAATAATAATACAAATTCTTTTCATTTATTTTATTATTTTCTTTCATCGTAACGCCATCTGTTGTCAATCAGTGGAACTTCACCTGATAAGTTAGAAGTGTACGTTATGCTAACATATCAGTGTATGCTATGTTCAACTTTCCGTAGTAGTTTATGATGTTGTTATGGTTACTTTCATAAGTGGTTGTCTGAAAACAAGTTAATTCAATTCACTTTCCGATAACTAAATAAACTTTTTGGGCAATATGGTTTAGCTTAATTTGACAAATCCAAAATTCAGAATTAACTAGATTCTAGCTAAAACTCTTTTGAGAATTTGGTTGTTAATGATTAAAGCATAATTTTCGATTTCTACAGTTGACAAACTTACTTACTGTTATCGACATGAGAGTATGCCAAGTTCAAAAATGTGAAATGATTGCAGGATCTGTATAAAGCGGTGCTACGATTATAAATATTTTATTATTAGTGTTATACGTTATACATGAACCGTTCTGCCGACCATTACTAACTGTAATAGACCAGTGGAATAAATACAATTTCACAGTGACATGATTAAATGAATTACTGTCCCTTATCCCTTTGGCATTCTCTCTTGGCAACGACAGTAACTACATTTTAAAATTATATCTATAGCTTTGCTCTTCACTAACATTTTTGAGAGCCGTAATTTGACGGCTGGTAACTGTATTTAAGCGCAAAAATATTTCAGTTACTGAGAGCTACTACTGCAGAGTGCTACACCTAGTAATCGGTAAAAGGCGTGATGATATATTTATTTTATTTATTTCTAAATTTATTGTCTAAAGCTCTTTTATTCTTACAATTACAGTTTTCTTTTTCTTTTTATGGGATAGGTGGCTCAATGGTATCGAGCTGGCTTGTAAATTTAAGAAGCCGGGTTCGATTTCTACAGCCGAGAAGCGGCGAGCGGTAAATGTCAACTTTCTGCTTTCAACTAACAGATGAAAAAGTCAATTATTTGATTGGTCGTAGAAAAATAAATAAACATCACCAGCCTGATTCTCAAAAAAGTTTTAGCTAATCCTAAAATTTGGATTAGTTAATCTTATTGTAATTCGATTTTTTTTTTAAATAATCCAAAACACTTTTCGAAAACCAACTGGTAACAAGATTATAGTAGACATTATTTAAACTTTTTTGAGATCATAGTTTAGCTTAAATTGATTTATCCAAAATTCAGGACCAGCTAAAACTCTTTTCATAATTGGGTAGCACATTTTTACAATATAAAATGCAGATTTTCTGCTTTGACTAGATTCATGAAACTCCGCGTTAATAAATCTATTACTTATTTGCCTAAATCATTATTATTGATGGATCTTTTACAATATTTACTTTTATTTTGTAAATTGTATACGAGTATTCCATATGACATAATACTTGGATTAACCTTTATCTATTTAAGTCAAATTTAAATTTTTTGAAGTTTGAATGGATAAAAGGCTTTATTGAAAATTAATTTCTAATAAATTTATTAATAAATTTATTTGAAAGACGACGTTTCGGTCCCAAATTGGACCATCTTCAGGTCTTTTTATATAAAGTTAACGGAGTCAAAGTTTACAACTGTGGAACAATATCTCACCAAGTGACTCTTGGAATTGAATGTTCACTTCCAATTTTGTTTCTACATCAAATGCATCTTATGGAAGTGTAGAGTTCTACAAAGATGATTTTTGTAAAACATATTGTTCGACACTTGTAAGTTTGACTACGTTAATTTTATATAAAAGAATCTGGTGTGGTCACCACACGACTTTCTTATACACAGCATATTTAATATTTAGAATATATGAAATAATATTATTAAACATCTAATTTAGTTTTTCATTAATTCAGCATTTATCTGTTTGAAACATAAAATATAAAATTTGTTTACGTATAATTTTTTAGTAATGTTGACTACTTTATGACTAACTTTATTGATGAGGCATATACAGAATGTCCTTTTTTCGAGTCTAACCCTTGGTATCTCAAGAACCGTGAGATACGATGTCGATTAAATTGAGGCAAAGTTGCCAAATTATTTGACCATTTTAAAGATGTATTTGTTTTTCCGAAAAAAAAACATAGATAACTAGATAAAGCGAAAATTAAAATTTATGTTTTTTTATCCTATTGCTATGATTATTGAAATATATTATTAAATATAAAAATTAGTTTTTCTCAAAATTAGACCAATATACAGGCAAATTGCAAATAACATTTTATGTTCCAAATATTTTTGTTAACATCTTTAATTTGAAACTTTTTTTCGTAACTGATTCCATTTTTGAAATAAATGGAATTTATTATTTTGTGTGTCCCGTAAACTTCCTCTTCCGGTTTTTCAATTTCATTCAAAATCAACTCAGTTCTTCGTATTTTCATGAAACTTATAATTACCAAGTTTTGTTAACAAATCTTATCTCGTTCATAAGATACTGCACACTCGAACACATCCAGACATCATTGAGTAAATGATCAAAACGGATTCAGTGGACCTCAAAACACGTATTTCCGTGAAAACTCGTCATCGATTTTTTTTCACGCTTCCAATACTTCCTTATACTGTGTATAAGAAAGTAAAAAGACATGAAGATCGTCGTCATGCAAATAAATTTATTAATAAATTTATTAAAAATCAATTTTCAATAAAGCCTTTCATCCGTTCAAACTTCCAAAATTATCATTTCGACTTATCCAGAACAAACTTGTCAAATTTAAAATGTTGATACAAACAGGTACTAATGAAGAATGTTTTTTTAACACAGTATGGTATCGAACACAGCCTCGCCTTAACGTACACGACTATTAATTCTAGTACAAACTTATAACAAATTACCAATAGTAGGTTACAAACCCAATCAATTACAAATCTGCCATAGAATAATCATTCTAGACAAGTCCGAAGCCTAGAATAATATTTAGACATTACAATATTAATTACA
Organism: Pterostichus madidus; assembly: GCA_911728475.2. Taxonomy (NCBI): domain Eukaryota; kingdom Metazoa; phylum Arthropoda; class Insecta; order Coleoptera; family Carabidae; genus Pterostichus; species Pterostichus madidus. Next base: position 29,177,979 of record OU452313.1, on the reverse strand, counting down.
TTGATACAATATGAGATAATATTCATATTTAGATGGATTGTCTTACTAATTTCAAGGTTAGGATTGAGTGAACGACCAGGAGTGTTCTCTTGGTTTTAGCAAGGTCGGTGTGAACGTATGAGGCTCGTGCGTGTGGCTTATGAGTGACTCACTTGTACCACACGCGTCTCGCGTCCTGTGAAGGATCGGGAATCTGTGGTTCTCAACCTTGAATCGCCCCGGTCGCGGGGTCATTGATAGATGAAGAGTTTTTATTGAAATTTTATTTTATAAGCGTGTGAATCGGATGATGTGATAATTGTTACGTTTTGTACAGGAAATTTGACGTTTGTCGCGCGAACTTATTATCATTTGTTTGTTGTATATTTATACTTAATAACAACTTAAGTGTTGAATAACGACGAAAGTTATTCATTCATGGGAAAACCGCTAAATCAGTAATACAGATGACTCATGAAAACAATAAGAAGGGAAATGAATTTCCTGGTAGCGTTGCTTTCCTGGCTATTTTAGATAAAAAAGATTCAAATAAAATTTCATTAAATTTTGCATCTAAATCAGTCTACATGTTTTTTAATACCAATATTAAAAATATAATTTCCTAATTTATTACTAAGTCTCGCTATGAATATAGCTGTCACGCAAAATATCATAGCCGTAGCCACAGCCACATCCCGCTATAAATTAGAATAGACACCCAGATTTCTACTAACCTAATAACTAAATACTTAAAAAAATAAATATAAATGAATCAGAATTTGAGTAGAACTAATATTTCCAGTAAAGAAGATAATACAATACAATTACAATTAACTAATATTATACTATACAGAACTTATTTCTAATAAGAAAAACCTAGAATATTAAAAGAACGGAAGAACTATGTACTTAAATTTGTATCTAAAAGTTAAACGATAAATAAAATTAATACCATAACTACAACTAACGACAACGCAAAACTATATTCTATATAACAATAAATAAATAAAAAAACACAACTAGCAAACACAAAATAAATTAAAAACAAAGAAGTACAAGTGACAGCATTGATAGGCTTATGAAAATCAACTGAAAGTGTATCTTTGTCTCAAGTTTGACATATCGTGACGACTCATTAAATTTTCCATCAAAATCAGTCTACACGTCACATTTTTATAATTTAGTTACTGTTAAAATAAAGTTTATAGTATAATACATAATAAGTAAAGGAAATGATATTTTACTTGACGAAGCGGTTGTTTTAATCCGCTAAGTACTGAGTACTACTACTCTACTATACTATTTTTTCTAAAACCGTTTATGATTTAATTAGTAATTAATCATAAATAATACAAAATGTTTAAATTTTTTGATATGAATTATTGACAGCAGACTACGTATCTAAGGTTACAACAATAAAGACAATCAGGTAAAATACAAAACAGTCAGGTAAAATCTTTACCAGATTGTTTGGAATTTATCAGACTGTTATTTTTGTTGTAGCCTTGGATACGTACTTTATTTAACTGTTCTGGTAAAAATCTACTTTCCATAGTAAAAATTGGTTAGGCCGGTTTCAGAAAAAAATATATATCTGACAGTTAATCCAACAAAATATATACAGACGTCTAACTAAATGTATCCAAATGGCAGCTCTAATGTCGATTATTAATTCGTGTACGATAAATTAGGACTTATGTATTTACAATTAATTTTTAATTGTGAAATAATTTTTTTTTAAATTAATTGTGTATTGTGAATTATAATTCCTTGTTTCCTTAGTGGCCTAATTTATTGTTCATGAACTGACTTGGCATTAGTGCTGCATTACGATCTCGTCCAAAACTATGAATGTCATTGATAAAAAGCATTGCGATTATATATACAGGCTGGTGAACGCAACTCTCGAACATAGGGATTTAACATGTAAAATCACACTTTTGTAATTTCCTGCTTCCCTAATTATTTTAAACAAAAAAGCTTCGAATAAAAGTTTTAGGGCATAAAATTCTGCATCTAAGCCAATAAACAAAATTAACTTTGCGTGCTTCGTTACGGCACAAATTAGATCTGAAAATGACAAAAATAGCATCAAAACTATTGATAGCCATGGAATTGAAACAAAATTAAACAAATGTTTGACGTATAATCTGTCAAAATAATTTCTTTATTTATTATGTCATTTATTTTGACAGATAAAACGACAAACATTTGTTTAATTTTGTTTTAGTTCATGGCTATCAATAGTTTTCAGGCTATTTTCGTTATTTTCAGATAAAATTTGTGCCGTTGCAAAGCATGCAAAATTAATTTTGTTTATTGTATTAGATGCAGAATTCTATTCCCTAAAACTTTTATTTGAAGCTTTTTTGGTTAAAATAATTAGGGAAGCAGGAAATTACAAAATTGTGATTTTACATGTTAAATCCCTATGTTCGAGAGTTGCGTTCACCACCCTGTATATACTGGGTGTCCCATTTTAATCCGCCAGTAGCGATAATTCTGAAACATTGCATTGAATCAAAAAGTGTTCCAAATGAAAAGTTAATGGTTCTGAGGGGGACATCTGATGCCGTAGACTTTGCCCCCCAGCCCCTCAAGGGGGGCGGGAACAGGGGGCAACTTTAAAATCTTAAATGGAAACCCCTATTTTTTATTGCAGATTCTGATAGAGGGTTAAAAAGTATGTAAGTTTTATCCGAAACATTTTTTTTATTGGTCGAGAGATGGCGCTGCAAATGTAAAAGTTAGGTTTTTTTTTAATTAAATTGCGAAAATCGTAACTTAATTAACTGTTATTATTACTTAAGACTTACTCACAACCTTACAAGGTTGTTTTTTTCTCAGCCTGCCCAAATAATACCCCCGTCCCCCCCCCTACAAAGACGTAAAGTACTCAAAAATAGCGATTGAGTACTTCTTTTTCAAATTAAATAATGGTAAAATAATTCAAAAAAGAATGTCATTTTTTTTCAAACAGTGTTTGACCGGGCCCCCCACATAGCCCCACCCCCCACTGGGGCTGGTGGCAACTTTAGAATCTTAAATGGAAACCCCTATTTTGTACCTCAGACTCGGATAGAGTTTTAAAATGTAGGTCAATTTTAGTCGGGGGGGGGGGGGGGACCGGGGTCAATCGCTATTTTCGAGTACTTTACGTCTTTGTAGGGGGGGCGGGGGTAGTATTTGGGCAGGCTGAGAAAAAAACCACCTTGTAAGGTTGTGAGTAAGTCTTAAGTAATAATAACAGTTAATTACGTGACGATTTTCGCAATTTAATTGACAAAAAACCTAACTTTTACATTTGCAGCGCCATCTCTCGACTAATAAAAAAAATGTTTCGGATAAAACTTACATACTTTTTAACCCTCTATCAGAATCAGCAATAAAAAATAGGGGTTTCCATTTAAGATTTTAAAGTTGCCCCCTGTTCCCGCCCCCCTTGAGGGGCTGGGGGGCAAAGTCTACGGAATCAGATGTCCCCCTCAGAACCATTAACTTTTCATTTGGAACACTTTTTGATTCAATGCAATGTTTCAGAATTATCGCTACTGGCGGATTAAAATGGGACACCCAGTATATATATATATATATATATATATATATATATATATATATATATATATATATATATATATATATATATTTATTTATTTGCGTTTGTTCTAGTTTCATGACTAATTACGAAAGAAATTTGATTAAATTTTACAAGTTTTATCACCAATTGCACCTACAAAACTTAGATTTTAAAAGTTGTGAAAATTAAAACTACGACAAAAGTACAAAGGGTCTATTCTAATTGACATTGCCACTGTGGCAACGGGTAGCCACTGTGGCAACGGATAGCCACTGTGGCAACGGATAGCCACATCGCTAAAGAACAAGGATCCACCTGGCGGTATAAATAAAAAAGTTATCGATGACGTCATAATTTAGCCACATTGCAAATTTATAGCGGGAGCTGGATAGGCCCCACTATGGTCGTAGCCACACTAACTCTCATTAGATATATAATTTTTTTCTGATTTATTTATTTATAATAATTTTCTTTAATGACAGATATAGAACTCAAATAGAAAATGCATTTATATGATGAAAATGAACAAATTTGCCAATTTGACAAGAATATTTATTTATAAATAAAAAGGTTGACAACCATAGTATATTTTTAATACCAATATTAAAAATATAATTTCCTAATTTATTACTAAGTCCCGCTATGAAGACAATTGAATATAGCTGTCACGCTAAATACCATAGCCGTACAGCCACATCCCGCTACGAATTAGAATAGGCCCCCCAGATTGCTACTAATCTAATAACTAAATACTTAAAAAAATTAATAAAAATGAATCATAATAGAACTAATATTTCCAGTAAAGAAGATAAATAAATAAATAAATATATCATCACGCCTTCTACCCATTACTGAGTGTGGCACTATGCCAAAGCAGATCTCGGTAAGTACATAATATATTTTGCGCGTGATCACGGCCCCCAAAGATGTTAGTGGTGGAGGAGCCACAGGGGTAGTTTTTTTTTGAAATTATGTAAATTGTTTGTCGCCTGCGGAAATCGAACCAGGGTTCTCAGGATCCACAAGCCGACTTCATACCACTAAGCTAGCCACCCCATAGAAGATAATACAATACAATTACAAACTTTTATTATACTATACAGAACTTATTTCTACTAAGAAAAACCTACAATATTAAAAGAACGAAAGAACTATGTACTTAAATTTGTATCTAAAAGTTAAACGATAAATAAAATTAATACTATAACTACAACTAACGACAACACAAAACTATATTCTATATAACAATAAATAAATAAAAAAACACCACTAGCAAATTGTAACACGACGGGGGTCTGTACATCGCGAGTGTGAATCGAATCTTTGGATGGCGATGATTCAAACGTAATTAATTGAAACGGAAGCGATTATTATTTGGTTAATAATACGCACACAATAACAAAACACAGATAACTTTATTAGCAACAAACTTAATAGAGTAATTAATAATAAAACAGAATATAAGCTACGATAAAATACTAAGAATCCGCGCGAAAAGCGGGAGCGGATGCGTTCTGGTCACATCTTGACCAGCCGAAGACGCGAACGTGTCATCACTGCCGCTACCGCTCAAAACCAGACGCTATGTTTTTGAGCGGGGTGAAGGGTGGTATTTTCGGGGGTGCAACGATGGCTGACGACTGCAGATAACCGCACATATTCGTTGTCACGATAAGATTCTTCCTCAGAATCTTATCGCACAAAACCGGGAAGCAAACCAACAGGATATCTACAGTCGAGTCAAAACCACTTTGTTACACAAATACAAAATGAATTAAAAATAAAGAAGTACAAGTCTCAGCATTGATAGGCTTATGAAAATCAACTGAAAGTGTATCTTTGTCTCAAATTTGACACATCGTGATGAACGCCATCTGTTAGTAGTTGAATATCCTAATATCATAAGGTTGATTGCACCAAGAAAACATAAATTTTATACTGGATTTAATTGTATAAAAATCAAACATTTGATTCGAAACTTAATATTTAAGTTTCTTTAGTGCAAACTGGTATTATTTATTTATTTAAGAAAATCATCTAATTTATTCAAAGAAAATAGTAATCCTTTAATAAACAAATTGCCGAATTTAGAAAAAAAGATGTTAGCAATAACAGTAACTTTCAATCAATCGAATTTAACCACGAACCCTCTTTGAAAACCGATTCTATAAAACAAAACACTTAGGGAAACTGCTAATCGAACTCATAAATAAATAAATTCAATTGTCACATAATCATTACAACGCGTAAAACGATATTAGAGGCGCGTACCGGTCGACGTAAAAACTAACACCTCGGCCCAGACCAGAACAGGAGAGGCGGGGTATGAGGGTGTTACATTAAAATGCACATTATCACGTAATGCGATCGTAACAAACAAGCCCTCAGCTCTCGAGGAGGACGAACGGACATTCGCTATCGCCGCAGGGAAACGAAATTTGTTTTCGTGCCATGGGGATGAATTCCCATATCTATTTGTCAATGAAGTTTATTTCTTTTTGAAAGAAATAGCGGTAGCACAAAGTTTGACTTAGATGCCAGTACAAGAAAACGAAAGATAATAGATATTAGTGAAATTAAGGGTGAGAGATTGAGTGGACATCCTAGGAATACTCGTAAATAGGTGAATATGATTGGATGTTTGTTGCAAGAATGAGACGAGCTTATATAAAAGGAATTATGCGTGTAATTGAAGTATGAATTAGTGTGCCAGGATAGAACTGTTTACCAAAGTAAATTAGTAGGATGAATTTAATAAACAAATGTTCATTCAATGTTTCAATAATGCGTATTACCACTACTTAACACGGGAAATATTTTAGTTGTTGCCATTGCTTCCCTGATTGCAAAAAAAAATTCAAATAAATGTTTAGAGTATTAAATTAGATTTGACTTATTTAGCTGTAGACAAGGACGTTGAAAGGAAGGGATATGGCATTACGGTACTGTAGCATTGCTTGAAGTGAGGCTTGGGCAAGAGAAAGAGACAACAATAGTTTTTCTGCACCGTGCTAAGCCAAATCTCTTTTTCTTCCAAATATTTTGAATTTTTGTGTAAGAAAAGTGACGTTTAGACGTTGTCAGAGGGCGTTGTTGTATGTGAATATAACCACGAGATGTTCATTTGTGTTTCAATCGTTGCGCTGTGTGGAATTGGACATATTTTTTGTGGATAAAATGGTAACTAAGTGTTTACTTTGTACATTTATGTTTGTTGAAGTAATTGTGGTTTTGATTTGTTTAAAAACATAAATTTGATATTTATTCTCATGCTGGGTTGCAAGAAAAAAATAAAGAGCTCTTTAGTTAAAGAATTGTTTGTCTAGCAACAGTATCAATTGCGATTTTCTGAAATTTATTGAACCGTTAGTTCCTAATGAACCGATAAAACTTTCATGCAACCCAGCACTAGACTTCCTCTTCATAGTAACGGGTTTTATATTTATTATTAATAGTTGATATTGTTCAACAATTACTATTACAAATATTTATTTTAATCGATAGATCACACTAATAATAAACGTTGATAATTTCAGTTTCCTTGTAAAAATTTATAATCTTTTACGGAGAATGATTCTGTTCTGTCCTGTTTAAATTTCAAATCTCTTTATGACACTTGCGCAATAGTAGGAGCTAAGCACGGTACAGGAAATAATACTTCTGTCTCTGTCAATCTGCCGAGTCTCACAGTCTTGACTTTAATGCCGCATCTCCTTCTTTCAACGTCCTTGGTTGCAGATAAAATCAAGTTTAAAATATGTATGTGACAATTAAATGTTATAAATTTGTTTTGCATTTTTTCTCGTGTCATGACTAACTTAGATAATATCAATTTTTCACAATATTTCAAGTCAATTAAAAATTGTTATTTTTGTGTTAAATGCGCGAAATTCTTGCTTTTTAGTGCGTTCGAAGACTTTTTTGTTTCTAGCGATCTCTACTAAAAGTGTGTTTAATCAACTTTGGTAGTAATGAAGTAAGTAAAATGTATAGTTTTAATTGATTTAGATGTAGAATTAATTCTCTACAAATTTTATTTAACATTTTCTGTAAATTAATTAGGAATGGAATAGTAGTGAAAAACTTATTTCTCCGTAATAATCATGTCAAGCTGTGATTCAGTACTTTTCATAATTAAATTTTTAAACCAGTTCATGTTTAAAATTTCAGTGTCGTTTGCTGTAGACCACAAATAATAATTCCATCATTGGCCAAAGTAATGTCTATTTAGAATTCGGAACAATGAGTAGCATTATCAGTTCAAACATCCGACGCCAGTTGTCAGTTCTGTTGAGGCGCTATCTTCGATACCGCGTTATAAGAGGATCAGGCAAAGTGAATCAGGTGGAATATTCTCTGTCATATCACGATAATCCGAGCTAGTTACGTGCTGGCTGCTTGTGGGGCCGGCACCGCTGCTAGCAGCTAGCGCTCCAGCGTACTTACCTACCGCCCCTGGCCCCGGAACGCAACCCCCAACAGCCCGGAGCCGTGCAGTGTCCGGAGCGCCGCAGTGCTAAGCCTTTTTATGCCACACGTAGTACGGGCATGTTACGTGGGTAGCCGACCATACGCCTTACGGGTTTTTCGGTGTTTCGGGATGTCTTTTTCTAAGTATGTATGTGCTAGTTTATCTTATTGTGTAATGGAAAAGTAGATGTAAGCAAGCGTAGCACTATTAAGTAATAAAATTAATTAAAAGTACTAGATAACAATTTGTATACAAACATTTTATGTGTCTTACTGTCTTATTTTATTTTCTACATAACTTTTTGTTTGTCGGAGATTTTTCAGTTTGTTAGTAGTGAGATCTTCGAAGATAGACATGGAATTTATTTTAATATAACGTTAAAAATCATTGATACACGCTTTTTACGTATCTAATGTAGGTATATAACTTATGGATTCGTGCGACTGTGCCTGAGTTATTCGAATTTCATTATAAGTTGTAGGCTCCCTGTACTATAATTGGGAATATGTTCCTGTTGCGTCGAGTAAAAAGTAAATTTTATTTAAGGTGGTACTATCATGGAAGCATTTAACCCGGATTATAATGAAATGTAAATATGTTATTTTTCATGTGTTTCTACACTAGTATGCAAATATTTTTTTAAAGTTTACCGTTGTTGAGCTGAGTAATATAAAGTTAAAGTCGACCAAAAATGCATTGGCGTTATAGGAACTGTACATCGCGAGGCAGCTCATATATTGTGGTTATTTTTTAACAAAAAACTTTAAAGTGTCTGATGTTCATAACGTACTTAAGGTAATATAATAAGGTTTATTGCTTTGTAGATATATTTTTTTATTATGTTCTGTATTGATTTTTATAATCTACAATTCAATGTATTAGTAAGAGTAACGTACTGTGATCTTTGAAGATAGACAAGAGGATTTTTTTTTTTTTTATCCTAGAAGCCAACTATATTATTAGTTACGAGTATAAGTATTTGCTACGAATATACTCGTAACTGCGCCTGAAAAGCAAGTTATACCAGTCCGAATTAACTCGTGTGGCGACCTGAAACATATATTTCAATACGAGTTAACTTGTATTTGGCGTCCTCAGCCAGAAGAACAAATATACAAGTTGGCGTCGGAAACCAGTTTACCCAAATATGCTTTGGTAGTCAACGAGCGTGGAATGGTTTGTTTACAAATATTTTTGCTGTTTGATGTCGTCAGACTTTTCTAGCGTCCTGAATTATTTACTCAGACTAAACGAAAATATAAGCTATGAAATAAAAATAAAATAAATAAATATATCATCACGCCTTGTACCAATTACTGAGTGTGGCACTCTGCCGAAGCAGATCTCGGTAATTGATATATTTTGCGCGCGAAGTGCGGTTACCAGTCGTCAAATCACGGCCCCCAAAGATGTTAGTGGTGGAGGAGCCACAGGGGTAGCTTTTGAAATTATGAAAATTGTCGTCTGTGGGAATCGAACCAGGGTTCTCAGGATCCACAGGCCGACTTCATACCACTGAGATAGCCACCCCAATAACTACCAAATTAAAATAACTTCTGTGATTTCCTGCCATTAACATCTTTGGGGGCGTGATTTAACGACTGGTAACCGCACTTCACGCGTATAAGTATATCCCTTACCGACATCTGCTGTAATGGGTAATAGTATATTACATAATAAGTCAGGAAAGTGATATTTTACTTGACGAAGCGGTTGTTTGAAATACGAGGACGCAGGCCAAGTATTTTAATCCGCTGAGTCAAGTAAAAACACTTTCCTGACGTATTATTTATGTATACTATTTTTTCTGAAATCGTTTAATTTCATCAATATTTAATCATAAATAATTCAAAATGTTGAATTTTTTGATATGAATTGTACTGACAACAGACTATGTATCCAAGATTATAACTAAAAAATCTGGTGTGGACACCACACGACTTTCTTATACACAGCATATTTAATATTCAGAATATATAATATTATTAAACATGTAATTTAGATTTTCAGTAATTCAGCATTTATCTGTTTGAAACATATAAAATATCAAATTTGTTTACGTATAATTTTTTAGTAATGTTGACTACTTTATGTCTAACTTTACTGATGAGGCATATATAGAATGTCCTTAATTCGAGCCTAACCCTTGGTATCTCAAGAACCGTGAGATACGAAGTCGTTTAAATTGAGGCAAAATTGCCAAATTAGTTGACCATTTAAAAAAGACATAGATAACTAGATAAAGCGAAAATTAAAATGTATGTTTTTTGTTTCTATTGCTACTATGATTATTGGAATATATTATTAAATATATAAATTAATTTTTCTCAAAAGTAGACGCATATACAGGAAAATTGCAAAAAGCATTTTATGTTCCAAATATTTTTGCTAACAATCTTTTATTTGAAACTTTTTTTCGTAATTGATTCCAATTTTGAAATAAATGTAATTTATTGTTTTGTGTGTCCAGTAAACTTTCTCTCCGGTTTTTCAATTTCATTCAAAATCAACACAGCTCTTCGTATTTTCATGAAACTTATAATTACCCAGTTTCGTTAACAAATCTTATCTCGTTCATGAGATATTGCACACTCGGACACACATCCATACATCCACACACACACACAGCCATCATTAAGAAAATGATCTAAACGGATTCAGTGGACCTCAAAACACGTATTTCCGCAAAAATCTCCTCAATTTTTTTCACGATTCCAATACTTCCTTATACTGTGTATAAGAAAGTAAAAAGATACACTTTCAACACTTGTTAAACAAATAATAATAAAAATGAAGAATTAGTGTGGACGCTTGCTCTCTCTCTACTTGTCCCTTTTTTCTCAATCATCCTGTATATCCATTTTCTGAATAGCTTCACCCCCAGCTACAAGCAATTACAATCAATTAAGGTCGTATTTAGCATTTTCCATCTCAGCACATTTCCTCTTTCCTCGGTTATTACACCTTGTACGCACCGCGAGCAGCTCCCTGGTAGCTCTCCCAGCAGCTACGTAGCACTATCTGTCGCGTACATCATGCGGGATTGCGTTATCGCTGGCCGATGTGCGATGTGGGCCCGACTGGGGATTTCCTCGGATCACCACACAACACAGTGTCGCTGCCGCTGCCGCTGCTGCTGCTGCCGCTGTGGAGGGTCTGTTGTCGATGGTTATTATTATAGCCACACTGGATGGTTTTTGCTATTGTTTATAGTGATAATGGTTCGACTTGTATACTATCGGACATATCTTTGTTTTCGTGGCTGGAAGATGCTTGTAAAATAGGACTATGAGAATGTACGAATATGGGAACACGAAATGCCTAGACTATTTATTGAGGAATAAATTTGTTGTATTCAAGTTTTGGTATTAACATCGTTTATGAAAAGTAATGCTGCGTTCAAAGCTATTTAAGTAGCAATTAGAATGAGCAATTATAATTAATAGGCACTGTTTGTAATACGAGGTGCTACCCAAAAGTTCCCGAACTCATTTTTTTTTAAAAAACCTGTATTTATTAAAATTTCAAACCAACAAAATATCTCCTTCAAAATAATCCCCACCTAGACGCGCAAAATATATCACTTACCGAGATCTGCTTCGGTAGAGTGCCACACCCAGTAATAGGTAGAAGGCGTGATGATATATATATATATATATATATATATATATATATATATATATATATATATATATATATATATATATATATATATATATATACAGGGTGGTGAACGCAACTCTCGAACATAGGGATTTAACATGTAAAATCACAATTTTGTAATTTCCTGCTTCCCTAATTATGTTAACCAAAAAAAGCTTCAAATAAAAGTTTTAGGGAATAAAATTATGCATCTAATACAATAAACAAAATTAACTTTGCATGCTTCTCAACGACATAAATTTGATCTGAAAATAACGAAAATAGCCTGAAAACTATTGATAGCCATGGAACTAAAACAAAATTAAACAAATATTTGTCGTTTTATCTGTCAAAATAAATGACATAATAGACCATGGGCATGTGACGTCATCAAAATGAGATGCGGTCCGTAACTGTCAAACGAGTGACTCATATATCAGCGTTAAATTTGTGATTTGCATTATATAAGTAGAATATATTTTTAACAAGTATATGTGCATATAATTCCAAAACTGACAAGTTTCTATTTTGTGCATCATTTTATGCATGACAAAGTGTGTGATTTATTTTATCAAGTGAAACGTAATTTGAAGATTGTGTCGCGAGTGCATACTTTTATAATTTTATAGTGTTTACATATTTAATATATAGAAAATAAATGTTTAAAAACAATTTTATATGTTTACTTCATAGTGTAAAGCCAAGTAATTACTATAATATACAATAGTGTTACTTTTATTGAAGTTTGAACAGTTCATTTTAGGTTACATTTTCCTAATCAACTAATTTTGTTAAAATTTTTAATATTTTACTGTAGTATTTAATTTTTTTCATTTATAATTATTATTGTTTTCAATCGTAGTGATATATTTTGCGCATGAAGTGCGATTGCCAGTCATCAAATCATGGCCCCCAAAGATGTTAGTGGTGGAGGAGCCACAGGGGTAGTTTTTGAAATTATGAAAATTGTTTGTCGCCTGTGGGAATCGAACCAGGGTTCTCAGGATCTACAGGCCGACTTCGTACCACTGAGCTAGCCACCCCATAAAAAACTTTTTAATTAATAATCATTATATCTTAAAAATTAACACAATCACTTATTTTGACTGAGACATTCTAACTTACGGTTTCTTTTGGTAGTATTTTCCATATTATAATTTTTTATTTTTATATGAATATTTAGTAAAATATTGCTCATGGGTACTATTGCTTCATTACTTTTACCACATTTGCAAACAAAAATTTCTGTTGAAGAATACTCTTCTAATTTTTCTATACATATTTCTTTCAAACATCGCCTCTGATTTTTCACTGATAACAAAATTTTTTCGTAATTGCTATAGCTAATTATTGTTTGAAATATTTGATATACATTGTAAACTACATTAACTATAAAATCTTTAGGTCATTTAAGTCCACCTCTATCAATTATTTTTAAGTACAAGCGTTAAGCCTTATATTGTTTTTAAAATACATGTTAGAAAATACAAAAGAAGAAACAAGTCATGTTTCTCCGGAAGTCAAACTAGATTTTGAAAATAAAAAATAGCCAAATGATTCGTCTTTATGAGGAGCACATTTTATGTTATGTACTTAATTTCAATATCTCTGATATTTAACGAGATAGAAGCTAGTTTATACATTAGGAACAGAATTTTAACATGGCAGCATATGCAAATCAGACGCGTTCGTAGGCCTTACGCTGTGACGTCATAGCCGCTCACGCTCACGCATTGTTCAAGGCTGTTCATATAGACGGCAATGACTGTGCCATAAGATATTCTAACTTTATTACAGATGTCATGAATTGATTGTCGACGATCTCGGAGAATTGTTTCACGCACAATTTGATTGTTTTGGTCATTGATTTCAGTTGAAGGACGTCCAGAGCGCTCATCCTCTTCCACACTCATTCTTCCATTCTTGAACCTCTTAAACCATTGAAAGGCTTGGGTATTTCCCATGACTTCATCACCAAATGCTTCCAGAAGCATTTAGTGAGTTTCGGTCGGCGTTTTCCCGAATTTGAAACAAAATTTGATTCAAATGCGTTGCTCTTTCAAATCGCTCATCTCGCTATCGCAGAACACAACAAACAGTAACACAGATATCACCACGCTGATACGAAAAAAGAATGCAAAATGTTGTGAAAACGAAGGCAAGGGTTTGGGACAATGACGTATAATACTAGACAAATTATGCCGTATTCAAGTCAATGCAGTGTTGTGAAGCAGAAAGGGTTGGAATAACTGATGGATGAGGCGGGTGCGCGGCAAGGAGCGAGTACACTTTGATGTTATGCAACTTGCGAACATTTGTGTAGTTATTTTTATATTCAATTACTTACTTTTCATATATCAAAGTAAAGGTTAGTTTTTGACATATTAAGTGTTTTGTATACGCACTTTTGTATTTAAATAAATAAAATTCTCGCGTCTGATAACTGTCATCAACATAAATGCAACCTGCATAACACCAACTTGTACTAGCTCCTTGCCGCGCACCCTTCTTATCATCCAGTTATTCTATCCCCTTCTGCTTCACAACAAACGCCGTTGTTATCTGTCTAGTAATGTTTTGTCTGAGGTTTGGGAGATGTATTAGTGCTGAAATCTAGCGGCAAATCGGTGCACTACAGTAGTTCGAAAAATTACACACAGAAATCGAGAACTTTTAGGTAGCACTTCGTATGTTAAACTAATTTTTGCGCTGTCATTTTTATAGTATCTACATATTTATTTTGAACATTTGCCATTGTATATTTTTTGCTGCCAAATGTTTTAAAAATATTTTAAAGAAAATTTAATTCTGCATAATATTGATTAAAGTGTTATTTTTCTGATTTAATTTAGAAACGTTTGACAGATACTAAATAAACAAAATAATTAGCAATTACTATAGGTTATTAGTCGGCCTGTGGATCCAAAGAACCCTGGTACGATCACCACAGCCGACAAAACATTTTCACCATGTGGCTCCTCCACCACTAACATCTTTGGGGGCCGTGATTTGACGGCTGGTAACCGCACTTCACGCGCATAAATATATCACTTACCGAGATCTGCTTCGGCAGAGTGCCACACCTAGTAATGGGTAAAAGGCGTGATGATATATTTATTTATTTTTTTATTTATTATCTGTATAAAAAGCTTATTTTTTATATTGAGCCTTTTGAAAAAAAAACTATCAATAACTGTACATATAATGTCTGGGGCTAAATAGATATTAAGATGGCATGATATCCATAGTAGTAATAATTTTAATATCTCTTCTCGTTTATTATGCTTAAACAATTTATCCACAATAAGATTTTAAAAATTAAGCAGTTTATTTTATATTTCTGAGTAACCATTCAAAATTTTACATTGTTTCTTTTCTAGTGAAAATATTCAGCCGTAAACAAATAAATCTAACATTTCGTTTTTCATTATTCAAGTGAACGTGGATGAAGATGCTGATGAAAATTCAGGATGTATGCTTTTGCTGTTAAACATGCATGATTGAATTTTCATACGTCCAGACTCCAGAAAATTGAAAGAAAAGCAAACGCGTTCGGACATTACTTACAGAAAATTTCTACCTTCTTAGCTTTTGCTGTTTTCCCTGAAATCTTACAAGAACATTTATTTTTAAAATTATAAGAGTTGAAATAATGGACGGCATTCAGCATTAAAGTCCAGTCTGCGAGAGATTACATTGTGGTTGGATAGGAGGCATTAGATTTGGATTCAGAATGTCTCATCAAAATGTCGAAATTCACACATTTATTTATTTATTCATGTTACTGTGTAAAACAAGAACTTAAGGTAGTTCTAGTGTGATTTTTATTTTGCAGATCTGAATGAAATTTGGCGTACGTAAACATTGGATAGTCATACGCATCCTGTTAAAATATGAAATACATTCATCGTCTGTGAACAAATATATTCGCTTGTAAAGTTGAGTTCTTATACACGGGGCTCATGGTGATCATCACTCAGAATCGCACATATTTGGTTTGTGTACCTCTAAAATTTTGCAGTTTCATTTGAAAAACTAGTATGATGGTCTAGAACTATCCGTGTATATTGTATCAGAAGGAGAAAGTTTTATTTCGTTTAGTAATGGATATATAGCCATGCAAAGCCTTGTTTTTAACGAAAAATTAAGAATCCCAATTCACTAGACCAACAACCTGTTAACAATTCATGATATTCAAATCATAATAGGTATAAAACACTTATTTTATTCAATTTTTATATATTTTTGAGCGTCAGTTTCGCCACTCGACGACCGATGGCGCCATCGTCATACTAGAACATGGCCAACTTCATTGAATTCCCTATGCTTATTATGGCCGTTTCATTTCATCATTTTGCCATATAAAAATTTGTCGTAAGTTTTTTACAGTTTTGGTACGTCAGGTAATGCCATCTAGTGTTTTTTTATTTCTATTAAAGGAAAGTGGCAACGCTGTCAAATTACAAAAACACCCTTAAAATATTTAAAAACTGAAATTGATGTCATCAAACAAAATACATTTAATGCAACTGGGTATTTCATTTATACATTCAATATTATTAAATATTATGACTAGTATTCTGAGCTTTCGACTAAAGTCCGTCTGATACAATATACATGGATAGTTTTGTAACATCATACTAGTTTTTCAAATAAAACTGCAAAATTTTAGAGGTACACAAACCAAATATGTGCAATTCTGAGTGATGATCGCCATAAGCCCCGTGTATAAGAACTCAACTTTACAAGCGAATATATTTGTTCACAGGCGATGAATGTGTTTCATATTTTAACAGGATGCGTATGAATATCCAATGTTTACGTGCGCCAAATTTCATTCAAATCTGCAAAATTTTTTTTCACGCTAGTACTACCTTAAGTACAATTGAAATATACTTGTGACATCATAACTTGGATACAAAACTTCAAAACATCATATCTCTTATAATATAAGGAATTTTAAACCCACGTTTTCACTGATCGTTACAGTTTATCATATAGTTTCATTAAAAAAATATAAAAATTACCTTCTAACAGATTGGCACATTTTACAATAATAATAATTTTTATTATTATTATAAATCTGTCGAAAATAAAAACAATGTTATAAAAACAGAAAAGTATGTTGTTCATTATGGACATTTTTAACTTGATTGATACCAAACTGTTCTTAGAAATAAAAAAAACAGTAAACATAACCACAAATTTTGAAAATCCCTCAGATATCTTTTCACTTGTCTGTGATAAAGAAAGCATATTAACTCTTCCGTATGTGACGAAGACAGACAACCTCAGATCGGAAGTTGGGCCCTGTGATGAAATCCCGGGTCCAGGGACGGCGGTGGTGACGGTGGGTCACCTCCAACGGGCGCTATGCCCCCCAAACGTCCCCGAGTCGCCTTGCATCATGGCAATCCCGCATGCACGGTAAACGCTACGCAGGGGCTACTAGATTGAATTTTCTTATTTTATTTTTACACCCTCAACAGCCCTTGCCCCCCACTTCGCTACACCTTCACCTAGCGCCAGAAAGGATGGTGTTAGCCAGTATGGAAAGTAATGGTGGAATTAGAAATTGCTGGAAATTTGGTAATTATTTTTAATTAATTTTACATTTTGTGTGACTTTATTATATTATATGCTCCACATAAAGACAGACTTAGGCGTGTGTAACAAGAAAAGTCAGTTTTTGGCAAATAATTATTGCACAAAATTGGATATATGTGTATGAAAACTAAAGTTGTAGATATCGTATTAATACTTACAAATTTTTGTCACGATCCTGTCAAAAAGTTAAATTTTCTTTCCTCAAATGAAAGAAGAAAGTGATACATATCATTCCTAGGGAAGAAAATAGTTATTTGTGGACCTGCAGCAGAAAGTAGTGTATTATCACTCACGCGACAATCATGCAAGAATGGCAAAAACATTTTCTGCTCGTGCACACAATATAAATATATATATATATATACCATCACGCCTTCTATCCATTACTGGGTGTGGCACTCTGCCGAAGCAGATCTCGGTAAGTGATATATTTTGCGCGTGAAGTGCGGTTACCAGTTGTAAAATCACGGCCCCCAAAGATGTTAGTGGTGGAGGAGCCACAGGGGTAGCTTTTGAAATTATGAAAATTGTTTGTCTCCTGTGGGAATCGAAACAGGGTTCTCAGGATCCACAGGCCGACTTCATACCACTGAGCTAGCCACCCCATATTCAATTTAATTGTGCCACCATTGCTATCTCGAGAACTATGAGCTACAAGGTTGGTTAAATTGCAAAGAAATACCATTTTCTAAGTGCATTACAAAACTATTAACAAATTTTTTTTTCGACTAGTTGTTCTCAAAATACGCCGGTGCAACTTTCTTATTTTAAATAGGAACCTACATTTTTTATTTGCTTATTCGATTCAGTATTTTTTTCTGAATTCAACCACTACAATGTTCAATTACCCTCACATTACAAACTTTTT
Source organism: Pterostichus madidus (assembly GCA_911728475.2). Taxonomy (NCBI): domain Eukaryota; kingdom Metazoa; phylum Arthropoda; class Insecta; order Coleoptera; family Carabidae; genus Pterostichus; species Pterostichus madidus. Next base: position 29,159,835 of record OU452313.1, on the reverse strand, counting down.
GTCAAAAATACATATTAAATTGATGTTAATTAAAATCGCATAAGAATCAGCGTGCAAATAAATATATCATCACGCCTTTTACTCATTACTGGGTGTGGTATACTGCCGAAGCAGATCTCGGTAAGTGATATAGTTATGCTTGTGAAGTGCGGTTACCAGCCGTCAAATCACGGCCCCCAAAGATGTTAGTGGTGGGGGAGCCACAGGGGTAATTTTAAATTAGTGAAAATATTTTGTCGGCTGTGGGGCTCGAAGCAGGGTTCTTAGGATCCACAGGCCGACTTGATACCACTGAGCCATTATGTCATCACTGATACTGACAGCCAGTTGATGCCAATGCTAATCTTACCAAAGTCCCTTGTTTTTACCAGCCTAGGCCGGAAACAGGCTGTTTCTGGATGATTTTGAGTTATACAGAACTAGTGTTTCGGGACGGAGGTGTAAAAAGTAATTTAAAATAATTTTTGACAATTTTTCTGTTTTGAAGTTCGTTTGAAATTGTTGACAGTTTTCATGTGCCAATAAATACGATATACTGCATTATGAAAACTCATTTTCCACTCGTGTTCGGTAAGTAGTACTTGCTATACGAATAAGCGACATACATCTACTTTTTATATAAAAATAAATGCAGAAAAGCTTACTTTCTACACGGCCGTGGAAAATTTACCTTTCTTCCCTAGGGAAGAAAAGTAAAGGTATCTAAGTTTCTAATTTATTTCTTAAGATCAACATTTGATAGGGTAATGTAAAAATATATGTATACTTTGAGAATAATGCGTTATTCTTCTCGTGGTATACAAATAACTATGGAGGAAACTGTCTAGAGATAAACCGACAGAAAGTAAATATATTCCCCTACATTCTGCAATTGTATCATTATCTGTTAATTATCAATAAGTTAATGATTAATTACTTTTTTCATGATTATTATACAGATTATCACAATTTTTTGTATTCTGAGACCTGAACAATTTATCCTAGTATTTTTGTTATATTCATGCATTTTGTTTACTTATATAGGTTATGTAACTATTATTTAAAAAATAAATATTGACAGCTCACTGACAGCTTCGTAAAAAGAGTGGTTAAAAATATATATTTTTTATATACCGGCTGTTTTGTACAAGACTATAATGTATAAAAATAAAACAGAAATAACAGAGTAAATTATTTTAGTTATATTATGTCGAAATGGTGGTAATCTATTGAGTAATCATGAAAAATATGGATTGTCATTAACTTATCGATCAGTAACAGATAATGATCGAGTTACTGAATAGGAGGGGTTTATTTTGTATTGAAATTTATGTCCATACTATTTTTCAACTGTAGCATTAATTATATTCATGTACTTGCTAAAACAATCTACAATCTACCATTTAGCAAAATTTTAGAGCTATCACACTCAAAACTTGATAAATAACAAAGATTACCGTGACTTAATATGTTTACTTTTTGTCAAAACTGTAACAGTTATTTGTGTATCAAGAGTGAAAACAGGCATTTTTAGTCCACGGCACTATTATTAGCGCAAAGCGCCGAGAGCTAATAATATGCTCAGGGTCAGAAACGCTAATTTCACCCGTGGTACATACAATATTTTATGCACAACAAAATAACGTTTAATTATATGTTCTAAAGATTAAAATATGTATATAGATTATATGCCAAAATGATATTTTGTAAAATATTCACAATAAACAAAAATTGTCATTTTATTTATGTATCCATAGAAATTATTTTTTATGGCCCTAGGGCCAAAACAAATATTTAAGCTCGCTTTTTAGGACTAAAACACATGAATTTCGACCCGGTTGTGCATAAATAAATTTGCTTCCACAATTAAACGGTACGCCAAATGGGTATGTAACATGGAAACTATTGCAGTTACGTTGGTTGCTATTCATTTAAAACTGTAACTCAGTGCTTCAGCCACTTCTTTAGCTTGAATTATGGTTGAATGAATACCAAATCACAGTGCTGAAATAAAATATTTTTATCGGAAAATGCGGCAAGTACGGTTGCTAGTCGTTAAATTGCGATTCACTAAAACGCAACACTCAAAAATATGATGGTGTTAGTGAACGTGAACAATAAACCACGTCAGGAGAGAGTTTAACTTCTGAAAAAAATCTTAATATTGTTAATGGTGATAGAATAGAATCGAGCTTATAACCATTTGGTTCACAAACTGTAATTTAATCAAAAGGTGTATTCCATTTGCCATTTGGATCAGATTTAACTTACATTTACTGAATTAGATTATTTATTTATTTCGCTGACCTTATTTCCAGTACTAGAATTACTGTTTTTAATTTACTTTGAAGTACTTCACTTCAATAAGTGCTTCAGTTCAGTTATTTAGTGATGTTGTCTAATTAATCTGAACTGATTTAATTGAACCAAGTGGTAAAATAGGCAGTTATTTGTATAATTATAATTCGATTAAAATAAGGAAATTAAATCATTTTTGACAGTTAAAAAAAAGGAAAATTACAAACTGATTTTAGAAAAAAGTCACATGTCAGATAACAAGTTAACATTAAATTTTCTCTCTAAATGATCTCCTAAGATGACGCGTGTTTCAAGTTTTTCAAGTATATGAAAGAGTCAAGAGATCGAGGCTGTCTATGACATATAACAAATTGAGAGAAAAATTGGCCAAAGTAGAGTGCATTTGTTTCATTGTATTTTCACTTCATTCGGTATCGCAATTTAATAAAATTGTACGCGGGTAGTAATTAAATAAGTAAGCGATTCGTGAAACCTGTGAACACCCAGTGCCGTTGTCACTTCACCAACGAGGCGATATATGGCTCTGGATATTACTATCAAATGTTAAATTAGTCTAATTTTAAATTATAGTTAATTTTATTAAATAATTCTGTGTGGAGCAGTTAGAACACATATGATGTTATTCTTTGATTGCGGTTGGTTAAACGATAGTTACACATCCATTTAAATTTTTTTTGTTTATCACTTTCATCTGACAGTTTAACAATTTATATTCGGAAAATACGAAATATGTTTATATAAGTATGGAGAATATGCTCCATTTTGTAATTGTGTGTTGAAAATACTTTTTAAACCATTACCTGATGAGATGCCAAGTTCACCGAAATGTATAAAGTATTTAATTATCTGCCGCCATTTCCTGCCAAATTAAAAAAATATAATACATAAATTTATAATTTTTGTACGGCAAAATAATGACCGCTGTCAAATTTAGTAACTAAATTGACAGTTTGTCAGTCCTTCTACGATATACTCTATGTTATTGTGCAGTGTTAGCCGAGATAGGGAATAAAATGCTTGCTGGTGATTGGTGCAGAAGGCAGGCAGATTTACGTTAGTGCAAAGTTTTTTTAAAAGAACAATATCTAATCAAGATGTACTGTCAAATAAGTAATGAAATGTAAGGCGTATTCCATTTGCCATTTGGATCAGATCTAATTTACATTTACTGAACCAGATTACTTATTAATTTCGCTAGATTACTTCGCTGACTTTATTTCTAGTACTATAATTACATATTCTAGTTTACTTTATAGTAATTCACCCCAATAAATGCACCATTTTGCTTAATTCGGTTTATTTAATCATGTGTCTTATTTATCTGAACTGATTTAAGTGAACCAAGTGGCAAATGGAATACAGCTATTGCTATCAGAATTATCATTTGACGTTTTTTATTTATGTGATTAATGTGAAATCCATGCAAGTAGCCATTAAAGACGTATTGTTTATTTATTTTTTGAATTATCGACAACAAATTTTAATATTAGAATTATATCTGGTAGTTAAGGTAGTACTAGTGTGACGGTGGCGCCATCGGTTGTCGAGTGGCGAAACTTACACTCAAAAAAATATAAAAATTGAATAAAATAAGTGTTTTATACCTATTATGATTTGAATACCACGAATTGTTAACAGGTTGTTGGTCTAGTGAATTTTCAAATACCATACCACCGTGTGGTGTTGCCGTTATAAATTGGAATTCTGAATTTTTTGTTAAAAAGAAGGCTTTGCATGGCTATATATCCATTACTAAACGATAAAAAACTTTCTCCTTCTGATACAATATACATGGATAGTTCTAGAACATCATACTAGTTTTTCAAATGAAACTGCAAAATTTTAGAGGTAGACAAACCATATATTTGCGATTCTGAGTGATGATCGCCATAAGCCCCGTATATAAGAACTCAACTTTACAAGCGAATATATTTGTTTACAGACGATGAATGTATTTCATATTTTAACAGGATGCGTATGACTATCCAATGTTGCAAAAAAAAAATTCACGCTAGTACTACCTTAATATTTACTATGTCTGGTAATAAGCAATCCACAATGCACTCTCTATGTTGACCATCGGACTTGTTGTCACTGCAAAGTTTCAGTGAACAGAATTATATATATATATATATATATATATATATATATATATATATATATATATATATATATATATATATATATATATATATTTATTAAATGTCTGTAACATATAATTTAAATAATATTATTACAGCTATATCATATATGCTGGGTTGTATGAAAGTTTTATCGGTTCATTAGCAACTAACGGTTCAATAAGTTTCAGAAAATCGCTGTCGTTACTAGATGAACAATTCTTTAACTGAAGAGTTCTTTATTTTTTTCTTGCAACCCAGCAAGAGAATATTAGAAGATAGTTAGATATGTAAATAACTATGAAATATAAATATTTGTATAATTCGTGATATATACCCTGACGCTTCCATGGTGTATAACACCATCCACTCTTGGCCCTGTTAACCCAATCCCAATCCAGGGCGCGCGCGGGCACCGCACTAAAACACAGTCATAAAAACACACAAACCAATTTAGCCCGGTACAGTCTGATGGCAATGTTCCTCCTTCAGAAACTCGTGGCGCCCCCGTCGCCGCCGCCCGCGTCGCCCCCAGACGCACGCACAATCGCGTCCCCCAGCGAGATTGGCCGATTTAATTTGGCCGTTCTCAGCCGGGACACTTATGCCATGTTCCGCCACTTTACGTCGTCAATCTCTCTCCTGCCTCCAGTACCAACAGTATTAATGTTCTTGTTCATAGTACAAGAGGGAACCAACGAACACTGCACGAATTACTTTCACTTCTTGTACAACGATGCTGCTACTTATTGGTCATTGTTGCAAATTTACTTCTTCTCTATATCTGTTTTACTCTGCATGCTGAAGCACAACTTGCTTCATTTCAATCTCAGGTTTCAAACATCAAGAATTCAATATAAATATTACAGATATTAAATGCCATAATTGTCTAAAAAGCACGTCAGAAATGGAAATGATATTTTGCTATTTATAATTTTATATTTATTAGGTTTTAATTATAAAATACAAATTCATTCACTATCTCCATATTTGATGCATATGTTATATGAGATGGGGTGGTATCAAGTCGGTCTGTGGATCCTGAGAACCCTGGTTCGATTCCCACAGGCGATAAACAATTTTTACCATTTTAAAACTACCCCTGTGGCCTGTGGAGCCTAAGAACCCTGGTTCGATCGCCATAGTCGACAAAACATTTTCATCAATTTAAAATTACCACCATCACTAACATCTTTGGGGGCCGTGATTTGACGCCTGGTAACCGCTCTTCACGCGCATAAATATATCACTTACCGAGATCTGCTTCGGCAGAGTGCGACACCCAGTAATAGGTAGAAGGCGTGATATATTTATTTTTATTTTATTAATTACTAAATTTATAAATATATTGAATTTTTAACAAATCTAATTGAAATTTGGAATCTTTTATTTTGTTTTTAAAATCCTTGTAATTTACTGTGTGATAAATTAAATAAATCAATAAACATTTTATACCCTACTTTATAACTTATAACAAGAATATACGAATAAATTATAACAGTTATTTTGGTATAACTGTGCCATTTATAAAGTAGACTCTGACAGATGTAAAAGAAAATAAATGTCAGTTGAGTGTTGAGTAATTTTTTTTGTTAGAAGTTTACGCCAGTCAGTAAGAATCATATTGTGTTCTCATAAATTAATTCATACATAACATTTGATTTTATATTTCCATTTATTTATTTGGTTAGTGCAAGAATAATTATATATCTATTATATATTATTTGTATTTTGCTTTCTAATTTCTACTTTCTATGTCATTTTATCATTATCAACAAATTCGTTGTCTTACAGTTTGTTGTTTATGAAAAATTAAATACAAAGAATATTATTATTATAATTTTCATTGTTATTTGATTATTGCAATAATTAATACTGATTTTAACAATTAAAATATAAATCAGTATGGTGGAGCCATCTGTTGAACAATCGCTGAACTTCTAACAAACAAAAGTACATCGCGCTTTATTTATAGTAATCCGTAAATTTTCATTCAAATTTGCGATGAGTTTTGATGGTAAGTGATAAAACTGTAAAATAATTATTAATTTTCTTGACTAAATTAATAAATTGATGTCGGTTTTCTTTAAGCAAATAAATTCTGATAGTTTAGTAATTGAGGGGTAGAAATTCAAAACGTAGTGTTCACACAAAGTTACATTTTGAATAAAACGAAATAAACTGTTTCTCGTTAAGTAAATTGAGTATTTTTATGTGCAATTTGTATTATTGTTAATCGCATGATATACGCGAACTTTTCTAATTAAAATAAATATTGTTCATTCCACTTGGCCCTAATAAATTTTTAAAAATTGCGTTTTGAACGTAAATTAAAAGAAAATTTCGTTTTAAAAAACATAAATGAGATTAAAACTACATTTTGTTAACCAATAATAAATTTTATTTAACAGCAAACTGTCATGAAATAAAAACCTGTTTAACAGGTAAAAATTACATTTTGATTTTCATATATGGTTGTAAATACTGCGTTTTGATATTCCATCCAACTTTGAAAGTCTTATAACCCGGCAAAAATTAAGTTTTTAAAATAACACATTTCATCTATAACTTTTTTTTCGAACTTTTAGTCAAAACTGCGTTTTGAATTTCTGCACCTCAATTATAAAAAGGGTTTTGCATTGCTTTATTATTTAATCTTAGCTGTCAGATTGTTACCAAACATTGTTAAAAAACTTTTGTGACATTTGAAATAATAATTCAAATCAATAAATAATTAAACGAAATATAATAACAATTTATATATATATATTTAATCAATTCTTTATAAAAAACAATTTCCAAATTCCATTGTTTGATGATTTGTAACGGAACAATGCAAACAATAAATTTATAAATTAACACAATTTAAATAATTAAAATTCATATTATTATCTACCCAATTTGGGTAAAACACAATAATTTAGTGATGTGAACAAATTTGTACTATTCTTTTTTGTCTTTATCGGCGGCATAATGCGTGATAAATCTTGCCGATGGATCTGATACATTTATCCATTTTGGCATCCAGAAGTAAGGTAGAAACTCTTCAGCTTGTTTTGGGAATGTTTTCTCAAATATTTCTCTGCAAAACAAATAAAAAGTAGTCATTATTTATTTATTTACATAAATGAAGTAAATAATTTACCGGTAATATAACGATTCTTTAGTTTTCGGTGTGCAATGTTTATATTTCTGCGTAGCTGTATTCAATCCATCATTTGAAATCCTTTTATCAATAATTTCTTGAATAATTGTAAATAACGACTTCTTAACAGACGCAACACCATCACTAGAATAAAAATTATTAGTATTGTTTTATCAATCACTTTTATAACTCGTAAAACTTACCTAAACGCTTCTTTATGTCTCCATAATATTTCATGGGGCAGTAAATCAGTGCCATCAAAAGCAGATCTTAATAAATGTTTCTCAACTCCTTTTTGAGGCTGTCTTAATTTTTTATCAATACTCAAAAAGTAGTTGGTAAACTGCAGATCTAAAAATGGTACACGAAGTTCCAAGCTGCACAAACAAAACAAATATTGAAACTCAAAACTAAAATAGAGGTGTGAGATTTTGCTAAAAAGTGCGTTTACCTGTGCGCAGCCATAGTTCTATCAGCCCTTAGTCCATCATACAAGTAAATATCTGATAATAACCTCAAACTTTCTTTGTGGCCTTCGTCAGCACTTGGTGCATCACGGAAATAAATATAACCTTGAGCTAATTCATCGGCGCCTTCTCCACTGAACACAACAGTTGTATCCGTATTTTCTTTAATATATTTCGAAATGAAATACATTCCAATTGATGCTCTAATCGTGGTAATATCTGCAGTTTCTAACGAAAAAATAACATCGTCCAAAATATTGGCAACATCTTCTTCGGTGAAGGTGATTTCATGATGATCGGTTCCAATATGTTTAGCGACTTTTCGTGCTGCTATTAAGTCAGGGCTGTCTCCCATGCCGACAGCAAATGACTAAAAATTAAAATAATTATTTCCTATTACTGTAATGCCAATGGCACACTGGTCGACGAGCATGAATGAGCGTCGAGGAACTCATCGATGAAACAACAGAACGCACCCTGACTGATAAAATAAACAAACACGAAAAAATAGCACAAAGCAAAACCAAAATGACAGCCCACGCTAACATGAAATGAGACACAATAATACGTATGAAATGAGACACAATCGTTTCATCGAGGAACTCCTCGATGGAAATAGAGGCGCCTCTATTTTTCATCGATGACGGGTGCGTTCTGTTTCATCGATGAGTTCCTCGATGCTCATTCATGCTCCTCGAACAGTGTGCCATTGGCATAAGATAACTTTATCTAAAATTTACTTGAATTTTGTAGGGTAAATCTACTTCTTTCGCAAGGTTGACGAGCAACGCAGCAACTAAGGAAGAATCCAGTCCTCCTGAGAGAAGACAACCAATTCTTCGATCGGCCATCAATCGTTTTCTACAAGCTTCGGTGAAAAGACTTCTGATATTACCGAGAATGTCTGATTCCGAAAGTTCTGTAAGTCAGTTTTATTAGTAAATAATTATCGTATAGTTTATTTTTAATGTGGTGATGTCCACGTCATTATTTCTTTAATCATGAAACAACAAGTAAATATATCTTCTGATTTGTTATATACATGTTACGATTGAAAATAAACAGTATGTGGCTTACTATCATATGGAAGTGCGGTCTGGAATGATGGTTTATCTCCAGGACTGTGATATTTAACTTGACGAAGAAGTTTTACTGATCCGTCATCTAGTAATTCGTATTCTTCGAAAGTACCTGGTGGAAATGGTTGCAGTTTCCATCCTGCGCCGTTTAATTCTTCGCAAATACCCATTAATCCTTTAAGTAAAAAAAAAATGTTATAACAAAGAATACTTTCAGTGAATTAACGATAGTTTATCGGTGAAATATCTGTAATTTTTATTTAAAACTATATTGTACAATATATTTAACTTTTTACAAGTAGTAATGTAGCAAATGTTTACTACTTTTTTTCTTTTTCCGAAACCGACAAGGAAAGACCTACTTTCCTGACCAATTTTAGTATGGAAAGTAGATTTTTATAAAAACAAGTAAAATATGTATCCAAGGTTACAAAAAAAAATAACAGTCTGGTAAAGTGCAAAACAGTCTGGTAAAGATTTTATCTTACTGTTTTGTATTTTACTTGACTGTTTTTTTTTTGTATCCTTGGATACTGCGAGTACAATTCATATCAAGAAATTTAAACATTTTGAGTTATTTATGATTAATTATTGATTAAATTAAACTGTTTCAAAAAAAATTGTATACATAATACGTCAAGAAAGTGTTTTTACATGACTCAGCGGATTAAAATACTCGACCTAAGGCCTCGTATTTCAAACAACCAAGTAAAACATCACTTTCCTGACTTATTATGTAATATAATGTTAAGTAAATACTTAATAATTGACGAAAAATTATTTGTTAAATCGCATTTGATCGGAATTAAAGGTTCCAGGTTCAAATCCTGACGGTATTCTAACCTTTCTCTCTATAATTCTATTTAATTATAATTTTCCCTCTAATCCATTAGGGTTAACGTCTTTTACCCATTGCTGGGTGTGGCACTCTGCCGAAGCAGATCTCGGTAAGTGATATATTTATGCGCGTGAAGTGCGATTACCAGCCGTCAAATCACGCCCCCCAAAGATGTTAGTGATGGGGGAGCCACAGGGATAATTTTAAATTAATAAAAATGTTTTGTCGGCTGTAGGGATCCAACCAGGGTTCTTTGGATCCACAGGCCGACTTGCTACCACTGTGCCTTGTAGTGATGTTAATGAGTTCCTTATCTACTTTCTATTATTCATCTATTTGGGTATGCCGTTAATTTTGGAAAATTTTTACCATTTATTTATATTCTAGTCCGATTTTAAAGTTAATCCAAATCACTTTCCGAAAATTAAATGGTAACAATATTATATTAGAGTTTATTTAAACTTTTTTGAGAACATATGGGGTGGGGCTAGCTCAGTGGTATGAAGTCGGCCTGTGGATCCTGAGAACCCTGGTTCGATTCCCAAATGCGACAAACAATTTTCATAATTTCAAAAAAACTACTCCTGTGGCTTCTCCACCACTAACATCTTTGGGGGTCGTGATTTGACGACTGGTAACCTCACTTCACGCGCAAGATGTATCACTTACCGAGATCTGTTTCGGCAGAGTGGCACACCCAGTAATGGGTAGAAGGCGTGATATATTTATTTATTTTATTTATAGTTTAGCTTAATTTGACTAATCCAAAATTCAGGATTAGCGAAACTCTTTTGAGAATTGGACTACTATATTTTTATATTGCATTACATTCAGAGCTGAGCAAGCTATTTAAAGAAGTAAGGAAGCTACTGTTACTCTAATAGCGCTATATTTTGTAATAAACTAAAAACTAATATTAAGTAACTGTTGAAATTTGTAGCTACTTTCTCAGTTAATATGTTAGAGCCTGCAGCAAATTATAATTTTGCGTGGGTTTAAACTGCTTCAAACAGTAGCTTAAGCAACAAAATGTCTATACAAAAGGAAATAGCTACGAACTAAAATAATTGTAGCTAAACTATAAAAGCAGCTGACTATTGCTCATGTCTGATTACATGATTAAATAATATTGCAAATATACTTTGCATGACAGTAATACTTGGGTGGCTACATAAAATAGTTTACTTTTCTGCCGGATACTCAATTTACTTGTCAATGTATAGTTTTATATTTTTACCTTTGGCTTCCGATGAAACTGCCAAAACTCCAGAATCCCCATAGAGTCTAAATAGTGGTCGAACACCATACGGATCTCTTGCAATACAAACCCTCTTTTTAGTTGGGTCAAGAATACAAAACGCGAATACTCCATCTAAGTTCTTAACGCATTCATCAATTCCTTGAGTTTGATATAAGTGAAAAATGCATTCTACATCACTGCCTGTTTCATATTCAAAACCGAATTGTTTGGCCAACTATAAAATTAATAGAATTTTATAAAAGATGATTACAAAAAGATCAAATGAAATACATACGCGTTTGCAGTTGTAAAGTTCTCCGTTGCAAGTTAAAACAGAGTGAGGGTATCTATGTAATTTCATCGGTTGCATTCCATATGTGCTGTCAACAATTGTTAATCGGTGAAATCCAATACAACAATTCTGAAAACAGGATTTAGTTTTATTATCTAATGCATATTATCAAATATAAAGTAATAATGCTAGCAGTTGAATAAATTTAGCTTATCAAAAGCAATTAATAAAGTCTGGATGATATCTAAACATAAACAAAATTAATCTGTTAAACCGAAACATATTGTTAAAGTGCTGATTTTTCCAATTATTACTTCTATTTTTAATAAAAAACTTAATATACATAGTTTTTTATTGCTTTTTCAAAACCGATAAAAATACAAATATAAATTGTTTTCAACAAAACCTTTTATCGATAGAAAATGAAATTTATTAGTATTTTTTAAAGTAAATGAAATTAATTGGTCCAAATGCTTATTCGGTAACTATGTATGAGTGCCGAGGTCAAATCCTGGTATCGGCTACATTTTTACCTATAAACACCTCTCTTACAATAGCTGTATTCCATTTGCCACTTGGTTCACTTAAATCAGTTCAGATAAATTCAACACATGACTAAATGAACTGAATTAAGCAAACTGATGCATTTATGAGGGTGAATTACTTCAAAGTAAATTAGAATCAGTGATTCTAGTACTGAAAATAAAGACAGCGAAATAAATAAATGATCTGGATCAGTAAATATAAGTTACATTTGATCCAAATGGCAAATGGAATACGCCTAATGTACCTATATTTTCCGCGAACTGAGTACTCGTATTTAAAATGAATACTTATTCTTATGAATAATATACAAATTTTAAAAAAATTAAATAAACGGTTGAAGTTTGTTTTATTTTTTCTCCCCTTAGTAACGGGAGTAAAATAATCTTAGCAACGGTACTAAAATACACTTTTTCTTCCGAAAAAATCATTTTAGTCCCGACGCTCTTAGCACCGGCATATCAGTTTAATAGTTATTTATGGACAAAGGGTGAAAACAGGCATTTCTAGCCCTTGGTACATACAATATTTTATGCATAACAAAATAACAATTAATTATATGTTCAAAACATTAAAATATGTACATAGATTATATGTCAAAATAACATTTTGCAGAATCAAGTATTCACAATAAACAAAAATTGTCATTTTATTTATGAATTCATAGGAATTATTTCTTTTTGGCCAATGGGCCAAAAAGAAGTGTTTAAGCCCGCTTTTTAGGGCTAAAACACATGCTTTTCGGCCCGGTTGTACATAAAATATATTATTTCTGATACGAATTAACTTTTATACTCAGTCGGAGAAAAATAATTTTAAAATTTTCATTATACCTTGACACGGGCATCATATTCCACGCGCCAAGCATCCGGGCCTCGATGTGTAATATTTGTAAATGTTGTACCGCAATGTTTGTATAAATTAATGTTTAATCCAAACACGGCCCAAATTCCACACATGATGAATCTGAAAATAAAAATAAGCTATCATTCAGATTCCAGATGCAGTTTACGCATAAATTGTTTTGTATTTTTTACTTTAATCATTTTTCAATTTAAATCTACAGCTCGCTCTGATATTAGTGACTATATTTTTTCTACCTTTAAAAAATACATATTTTTGGAGTTTTCAACAAAAAAAATTATTTTTAATACGTACAATGCGCCAAATTTTAAAATTGTTATTGTTAGAATGCAAAATATTGAACTGAGAAATTGAACAATAACAAATCAGTAACTATTAATAATATTTCGAATATTACAATATAACTTCATAAAATACAATTAAAAATTTAAAAAAGTAATACTATCAATTATATTTTCAATAATACTAATCAACTCATACGCATTTATAAATTGATACTTTTTTATAACGATGTATATGATCACTTACCAATAATACAAGAACGACACAGAAATTATTTTACAAGATTGACACGTGGAATACAACACAACCGGCAACCAAACCTCAGATAAATTAGTGAGACCTACTAAAAGTGTGGACATTTATAAGACACCAAATACGATACACATGCGCGGACCCCAACCTTGAACGCTGTCGGGAGATATGTGGGATTATACACGACAGATGTCTTTACCAAAATATGTTTGAAAGAAAGAGAACAGAGTATGTATGGAAGGTCTTTCGTATTGATTATAAAACTGGCGGTGTGGTGGCAGCTGATGCAATGCTGCTTGGATATCTGTCAGCTGCTGCTGAAAACGCACATGTTTTTTTGTTCTTCACTTGTTAGCTGAAAACAATAAATTTAATTTTCTACTACTTAGAGCAGAAAGTTGATATTACTGCACTTATGAGAAATAGTCATGAGAATAATTATTATTTTCTGCTCTTGTGTAGAAAGTTAGTTTTTCTAATAGGATATATCTTATTTATTTATTTACAACCACTCAACAGGATATTCGTGAATACATAAAAACTGTCATCGTTTTCAAACGAATTTTAAAACATGTATGCCTGTAGTGTGATCGCGCCATACAAATTTCAATAACAAAATGTAGCTAATAACTTTCAATACGAGAAATTAGTCGTACGTTTTAAATAATTTTTTACACGACCATGATGGGAAGTAAGGTTTTCTGCATTTATTTCATGTATTGGATGGCTAGCTCAGTGGTATGAAGTCGGTCTGTGGATCCTGAGAACCCTGGTTCGATTCCCACAGGCGACAAACAATTTTCATAATTTCAAAAACTGCCCCTGTGGCTCCTCCACCACTAACATCATTGGGGGTCGTGATTTGACGACTGGTAACCGCACTTCACGCACAAAATATATCACTTACCGAAATCTGCTTCGGCAGAGTGCCACACCCAGTAATGGGTAGAAGGCGTGATGATTTATTTATTTATTTTATGTATATGAAAAGTAGACAGTTTTCGCTTACTCATGTAGAAAGTTAGTTAGATCATCGTGTACATGGATACATGAAAACTGCGAATTTGAAAACAAAAACTGTCAGAAATAAGTTAAATTGTTTTTCAAATGTTTCTAAATGATTGTATAAAAATAGTGAGTACCACGAGCGGCAATAGATTACTTTCTACTCTAGGTACACATAACTATTGCTGGAGTAATAGAATTAATATAAAGCGTATTCCATTTGCCATTTGGATCAGATCTAACTTACATTTACTGAACCAAATCATTTATTTCTTTCGTTGCATTACTTCGCTCACTTTATTTCCAGTACTTTGAAGTAATTCACCCTAATAAGTGCATCAGTTTGCTTAATTCAGTTCATTTAGTCATGTGTCAAATTTATCTTAACTGATTTAAATGAACCAAGTGACAAATGGAAAACAGCTATAGATAGCTCGGTACCAATAGCAACACGACTAACTGTGAATTCGAGAAACCGAATTCGATTTCCAAAGTTGACAAACTTTACACCATATTAAAATTTCTCGTGTGGTTCCTCGTACACTAATATCTGCAGGAGGCTTAATTTGACGGCTGGTAAACGTACTACAAAATATATCTGATACGACAGAGTACAACACCCAATAATAGGTGAAAGGCGTGCTGATATATTTATTGTATCTTTTGTAACACCGTTTTTTTGTGCATATTATATAAAATCATAGTTTAACAGATGACAGCGATTCTAGTACCGCAAATAGAATTTTAAATGGCATGGTTGCTGCTCTCAACTGTGCCTTGACCTTCAATGTACATGGGCGAACGGCAATATACTATTTTCTATTCTTGTAGATTAAAACGATATATTTTTATTTTCACAATACACTTTTAATTTATGCTCAAAATAAAAATGAGAATTAAATAATGTAGTTTCTCAAATACTATCAAATGATATGCTATCTTCACAACTTCTAAACGTGTCAGCACCCTCAGTGCGTCCAGATCTTGGAGTAAAATATGGTGTTACAGTTCTTGGAGTTGCTGTTGTAGTTCTTGGTGTTGCTGTTGTAGTTCTTGGAGTTAACGTTGGAGTTGATTGTTGGTCATATGCTTCTTGTTTTTGTTGCAGTTTTAATTCATACCTGTGGAATATAAAATAGTAGTCTGTATATACCAAAAGAAGAAAGTGAGACTTTTTTTCCCAAAAGTGTTGTTTTATTGATATAAAACACCTGAGGGCCGAATAACACTTTCTTCACAAAGTTTACATATAATTTTATTCACATTTAGTTAGTAATCTAATCTGTGCATTTCCAACCAATAAACCAGTTGGGAAATGAATGATTGTTTATTTCACTTTTTCAAATAACTGGCAAAAAAAATTCTGGTTAGTTAATGTTACTTTCCGACTGATAAAATAAGAAATAATTATTGTTTTATTTTTTCCGGTCGCACACTTTCAGTAGTTTTTTTTTCTGCAGCTTCTCGCAGTTCTGGTGGACTAAACTCGAACTTACCATAAGATGTGATTATGAAAATGATATTTATTAGGCAGAGAAAGATCGGCAAACCTTCAAAACAAACATTTTGTCACGTTACAAGCAACACTATCATAAATATCCATGTCAAAGCAGACTAAACAAATGATAATAAAGATGTACAGATTACTAACTGATTATGAATAAAATAGTATACAAACTTCGCCGGATGCTCATTCCAGGCTCGCGCTTATATCTAGAATTTCCTAGCTTGATATATAATATACTATTATTCACCACCCTACCAGAAAATTAAATTTTCTAAAATGAATTAGAAATTCACATAAGATTTATTTTTCTCGTGACAGATGTCTTCCCTAGGAAAGAAAAAATACTTTCTTCCCCAGGCATGAGAAGTATCACTTTCTTCTCTCAATTTGAGGAAATAACAGGATTGTGAAAAAAAGAATTACTTTATAGGACTTACTGCCGGATTTTCCATCTCTGGATAAAGTTCCCGATAACTATCGGCAGGATAATTGAAAAAATATCGCATCAGAAAATGGCATTCAGTATAATAATTACTATTTATGCTATGATTTCGATGCGATATTTTAAAATTTATCCCGCTGATAGTTATTGGAAACTTTAACCGGAGATGGAAAAAATTAACCTTTGAATAAACGCATTATATTTATTTCAAAGTAACTCGTACTTGTCAACTAATTAAATTATTATTAAAAGACGCTTTGCCGGAAAATAAGACTTCCTAGTTTATATTCCGGTGTAGAATTTATCTCTAAAATAATCATGAAACTTTAATTACTTTGCAGTAATATGTTCTACAATCTTCTTCTCTTTATCGTTTAAATCTGTCTTTGAATCTTCATCACAAGCATATTTAACAGTACAAATATTGCATGCACTAGAAAAGTCAATGTTTAAATGCATTTAAATTTAAATATATATGTGTGTGTAAAATACCGAATTTGTCTTTCTAGTTTTGCAATAATTTTCCTCAACATGTTAGTTTCCTTTGAAGTTTTTCTTACTGCCAATTGTTGTTTTGTAGAATCTAATTCCACTTGTTGATCAACAACTAATTGTTTCAAATTTCTGTTGTCCAAAAACAATTCCATAATATCTTTTCTATATTTTGCTTCACGCTGTTCGCTTAGAACAAAACTTGACAGCGGTTGAGAGATAATTAAAGTTTTCAGTGTTTCTACAGTTTCTTTCATAGCCATGAATTCTTTCCTACAAAATTTGTTTTTAAAACAAACATTTTCAAATAGAAAATTTAAAAGATATACTTTTTCACCGGCATATAGCCTGGCTCTATCTCACAGTCAATCAAATCTCTAATTCTAATATGTGTGCCTCTGTATAATTCAATCGCTTTTTCTGGTTCGTAATATTCGTCACAAGTTTGGCTTGCTGTCTCAGCTTCGTAACTTTTTTGAAGAGTTTGACATGACCTTTCTTTTACTTCAATACTTGGACGAGTAGTATGTTCATTATATTTCAGACTTAAGTACGCTTGTTTTAATTTCTCGAAAATTGGCTGATTATCCTGAATGTATTGTAGTTTCTTTTGATATTTTACACAACGCGATTTTTCATCTGATAAACTTAAAAATTGAAACTGAAAGTAAATACTTTATAATAACCTGAAAACAGACTTACAGGTTATTTAGACGTTCATTTTCTTTTTTCAAAGTATCTAATCGTTCTTGCATCACTTTCCATCGAGCCTGAAGAACTTGATTTTTTTCAAAAAGTCCATCAATGATCGAATCATTATCATCATTAAGTATAGGGTTAACAGAAACGTTAGTCTTGTCTATTCCACCAAAATCTAAAATCATTTCTTGATTCAAGGAGGATGATCCATCTTTATTTCCAAATTTGTTTGTTTTCATATCATTTTGACTTATTTTATTATACTTGATTGATGATAAAATCGGGAATAAATTTTGTTTTTCCATTTTGATTATTCTGTGACATATTTGTCAAAATGTTTTTGTTATTAAACAAACTTGATTTTTAGAAAACAGCTTCCGGCTTTGCTGATGAATTACTTCAACTTAATACTCATACGAATTTGTCTTATACTGAAATAAGTTGTGTAATTGTTGATTTAGAAACCTACAACGATGGTAAGAAAAGTTATTATTTTTTGTGTTCCATTCTTAAATAGTCAAATTTTAGTTTACAGCGAACAAATAAATCATTTAAAGAACGCAGTAAGTAAGCAGGAAATTGAATATAAATATAAAGTAGAACTTCGTGATAATCTGCGTCAAATGTACGAAGAATTGAAAAAAAGAGATAAAAGGTTTTAAATTAAGTAATAATATAAGTTTTAAATAGTTAATTATTAAAAATTATTGTAGCCTCGATGAATTAATAAAAGTTAAAAACAATAATGTAGAACTTACTCAAGAAATATATGATTTAAAAAAACAAAAGGCTGTAGAAAAAGAAAGACAAGATAAAATATCTCTAGAGGAACTACATGATGCTTATAAAGAATCGATGAAAATTTTTCAAAGTAACCCATTAGTTATCAAGCGCAACGAACTACGAAAACAAGTTGCTAAACGAAAATTCGATATTTTATATCTTAAACAAAAAATCTCTGATGCCGAAAAAGTTTTTGCAGATTTAGAAAAAATGAAAAAGCAATTGGAACAAAAAGAAATTATAAAATTTGCTAAATATATGATAAAATACTACAAAAAGCAAAGAGAGCAAAGTATTTACGTTTATACTTATTATTGTTCATTATATTAAACCATATTTTATTTTAGATGAAACAAATAATTTGCAAAAGATTAGTGAAAAACATCAAGAAAATGTTGTTGCAAAACCCCTGAAAAAACAAGAATTAAACTCGGTATATTATTTATACACGAATCAAAATAATAATTATAATTATTTTTTTCTTTTAGTTTATGAATCCAACAAATTATGATCATATTTACAAAAAAACTTTGTCACCATTTAAAACAACTTTGAGAAATATAGAAATTCCTAAATTAAATATAAAACAAATACAGGTACATGCAAAATATCATCTATTACTTTTTTAATTACTATATTTTTTCTATTTATAGCTCCCGACTTTTAACATGTCTAATTATCATTTTAATCCCAAAAATTACTTTAATACAAATTTGTCAGTAATTTCAAAACCATCGGGTATGAATATTTTTAAAAAAATATCTTTTAATTTTATTTTTTAATTAATGAAATTTTTAGGTCAACAAGCTTATATTGAACCGCCAAAACAAACAAACATTTTTAATACAACAAAACTAAATTATAAGCCATCAACTTTGCCAAAATTTGAACAAAAAATTAAAAAATCTATCCCCACTCAGTCAAAAAGGGAAAACATTTCAACAAAGCAAACAAAACAAAAGCAAGAATTAAAAAGACCTGCAGATACTCAAGAATCTATAATTAAATCAAAATTAACAAAAAATAAACAAGAAACTAAACTTGCCTTTAATACTTCTACAGAGAAAAAAGAACGTCTATTTTTGTCTCAACAAGAGAGCAAAAATTCATCCCTAATTGAAGATACGTTTGTGTCTTTGAGTCAGGATAGCAAAAAAAGTGTGACTTCAAATTCTAGCCAGCAATTTAAGTTACAAGCAATAACACCTAAAAATCAAACTACTTCTAAAATGGATAATACTTCTATAAACCAAAGCAATAAACAGTCCATAAAGCCAAATCAAATGTTTAAGTTGCATCCAAATATTGGAAATACTAAAGTAATCACTGCAGAAAATATTTCTTTAAATCAGCCTCAAGCCAGACAATCTGTAGCTGAAATGTTTAATTTGCAAACAACTGTTCCTAAAATTAATGAAACAAAAGAAAAACAAACCGAATACAATAAACAAAGAATGGGACAAATGTTTAATTCACAAGCAATTGTTACTAAAAGGAATGAAACAAGCGAAACACAACAACAAAACCCAACCGAATATTACAGACAAATACCACCAATGAACAAACCGTTTAATTTACTAGCAAATATTTCTAAAAATACAGAAATAAATGAAGGACAAAAACAAACATCGCTACCGAACCAAATGTTTAATTTACAAACAATTACTACTCAAAACACAGAAATAAATCAAATACGTAAACCAACTCCACCAGTAGAAGATATTTCCAAAACTGTTAATTTCTTGGCAAGTTACGTAAAATATGTATTTAATGTATTATAAATGAACCAGATTTATTTTTTAGAATCCTGTTTCTCGGCCTTTAGAAACAAAATCTCCTTACTTTGTGAACCAAACAATTACTTCTTCCCAAGAAGAATCTGTTAGCTTAAATACTAGCGCGGAACAAAGTGATCAAGTAGCGAACATATCCAGTGACCAGCCACCTTCCCAAATATCGGCTGTTGATATATCTGATGAATACTTTGATACTACTACAAATCAACCAATGGATGTTAACCAAATGATTAATGCAGAAGGAGCTCCCATTATAGATTTTGGTAACGCAGGTATTTCTCTTATATTAAACTCAAAAAAAAGATTTTAATTTTCTATATTTTTAAGGATATATGGGACAATATTTTGGCGAAACTCCAGATGATATGGCAAGTTTAGGGGGAAACCAATATCTTTCACCTCCTCCTTTCAATTCGCCGCCGAATTATGTTTCGCCAAATGAATCAGTTTCGGGAGCAAAGCAGCAGAATAATATTGCAGCACCAACAACTAATAATATATTTGGTGCACCGCAAAGTACTGGTAATAGCTTCTTCAGTTTTGGCCAATCTGAAACGAAAACTGGAAGCATTTTCAATATGTTTAATTAATTCTTTCAACCATTCAAACTCCCGCCTTGAAACGAAGCTAATTTCAGACATGTATAAAGAGGCGGTCGAGAATACTTCTTTATTTTCGTTCATTTCGTAATTTAGAATTCAATCATATGTTTAGTTTTTAATATATAATATTAAATAATAACCGTTGTGTTTATAATTTAAGTTCTGAAATAATTTTGTTAAAAATTTATTTAAGTTGAAGCGTTTCTCATTTCATGTTCTCAGTTCGCTGTCATATCTGGTAAATATGGCGGCTGTCATTGTATTGACAGTATTAATATAAAATAAATATTTACAGTAAAAGTGATATATTTTTATGAAATCTTGTTTGATATGAATGAGTAATCCTAGTTTTCTCAACATGGTACGCAAATGTTCCTAAGTCTCGACGTAGCTGTTAAAATAATCACTCTTAAAAATGGGTAAGTTGAAACTTGTTTTTGCTATTTATTTTTATCTTTTAGTACTAATAAAAAGTATTACATGCAAAGTATTAAAATAACTCTGTTCTTGAATGAAACATGAATCACTAATTCGCTAATATTTAGAAGTGATGTTTTATTTCTTCCCTAGGCAAGCCATTTGTTAACCTTTATCAGTTTTATCTTAAAAATAAAGAAGCTAGAGGCAAAGAAGCATACAGGTTTCATCGTACATTTTTATATTAATTTGTTTTATTTTTTGCACAGACGGACCGCCAGTAATGAAAGGGCCTGGACTTTACGAATTTTTAGTTGAAGCCGAACTCCAGCATTATTATAACAGCATAAAGTAAGTAAACATGTAATCTGATTCATTTTATTATTTATACAGAAATCACGTTTGTGTAATGATAATAAAATTACGCCAGCCTTATCACATTCTTAGCATTCAAATTTTTTTATTACAGTAATAATATTAATTTAATTTATTTTAGGAGTGACCTAAAAGTTCAAAGCGCTTCTCAACTGAAATATGTAACTGATGAAGATTTAGCGCAGCTGGGCATGTCAAAGCCTGAACAAAGGCGACTAAAAAAATTCTATAATAAACATTTTCCCCAAAATTACCTCAGTAAATTCAAACGTTTGTTGTCAGTGAAAAAGGATGACGGCCTATTGCATGGAAGCGGAAACATTAATATTGGATTGTCAGGTGAGGGGTCCCCCTTTTACATCCTCATTATACACTAATTAAAATCAGCGCGTGAAATCGACACCAGTCCAAATGAAAACTTTCTATTTCATTTTGTTGTGTGCTATTGTTTTACGCAGGGACCGGCGATGAAAGAACAAACGGGGATCGATCCCAGGGTCCTCGGGTTCCCAGTAAACATATCATTAGCTCTGACAGTATCACTGTCAATAAAGAACTTGGGATGGGAGAATTTGGCGTTGTGCAGCAAGGCGTTTGGACGAATGACGGAGAAAGAGTATGCGACATACTATTTATTTACTGTTGATGTACTATTAGACATGTTTTCAGATACAAGTAGCAATTAAGTGTTTAGCCCGCGAACGGATGCAGAATAATCCAATCGAATTTTTAAAGGAAGCCGCAATTATGCACTCCATTGATCACGCACATATTGTTCGATTATATGGCGTCGTTCTTGACACGGATAGCCTAATGTTGGTATGTGCATCATTAATTCAATTTATTTTTCCTATTGTTACTGATAATCTTTTTAGATAAAATCATCACTTGAGTTAGTTATCATTTATGAGATATTTTTCCTTGTAATGTATAGTGTCCTTAATATCAACTGATTCGATATTTTAGGTGACTGAATTGGCGCCCCTGCGTTCGTTGCTAGAGTGCCTAAAAGAACCATCCCTCCGATCCAGTTTTCCGGTTTTAACCCTTTGTGATTTTGCTATGCAAGTGTGTGATGGAATGCAATATTTAGAAGCGAAAAGACTGATTCACAGAGATTTAGCAGCGAGGAATATATTAGTATTTTCTAAGAATAAAGTTAAAATTTCAGACTTTGGTTTAAGTCGAGCTTTAGGCCAAGGAAAAGACTATTATCAGACTAATTTCAACGTGAACTTAAAACTACCTATTGCTTGGTGTGCCCCCGAATGCATCAGCTATCTTCGGTTCACAACAGCTAGCGATGTTTGGGCTTACGGCGTTACATTATGGGAAATGTTTTCCTATGGTTTCCAACCTTGGGCAGCTCTAACAGGTCTGTATCTTTCCCTTATCCATTTTTTATTTAATTTAAAATCGGAATGCGTCGGATATTTCGTAAATCTAAAAATTATTTGCAATGAGAAATTCCAAATTTTATTTTAATTTTTATTATTTCGAAACACAAATATTTTTCGCTTTACGAAAAAACTTTCATTACATAAAAGTTAACTTTTTAGGCCATCAAATTCTGGAAGCAATAGATGAACCAAACTTCCAGCGTCTGGAACAACCAGACTGTTGTCCATCCGATCACTATACAGTAATGTTAGATTGTTGGAAGCATGAACCGACACAACGACCGCGATTTAACGAACTTGCGACCAGATTAGCAGATTGTCGTCCCGAGCAAGTTCAAGCTAAAGTTTCCAACACTGATGCACCACATTTGTTACCTCACCGAGTCGGGGATATCATTACGGTTCTTGACAAATTGTAAGTTGAAAATCAATTTTCTAAAACTATATCTAAAAATGAGTTTGAAAGTCCGGATTCAATTCCCACTACCGACAAACAATTTTCTTACTTACTTACCGAGATCTACTATGGCAGAGTGCCACACCCAATAATGGGTAGAAGGCGTGATGTATTTTTTATATCTATAATTTTTTTTGTTTTGTTTGATGTTAGAAGCCATGATCTCCTCTGGAAAGGTGTTTTACAAAATGGGAAGACAGGTCTTTTTAATCCAGCACACGTAGTTGCGTATATTGGGAATAATTTGCCGTCAGGAACTCTAAGACCGGAATCTTTTATCAGAAATGATATTAAAACATCCAGTAGAAGGAAATTGAATCCTTCTATGATTAGTGGGCCCCAAGGAGATCTCAAACACACAGGTAAAATAAATAACAAGTTCAAGTATTTTTATTTTTTATTTATTTATTATTGTTTTGTAGGGCATGTTGGTTTGGATGGAGCGTATTTCGGTGATTTAAGCTTCTTGGGTTGTAGCAAAGTTGATGTAAGTATTTTTGATTATTTTCTCAATTTATTTCGTAGAATATTTTGTGAATAATGTATTTATACTGCTTATTATTATGTACTAACAAAGATGCAGAAGAATACGTCAAATCCTGTAAGTCTAGTCAAAATTTTTACTAGCATAGTACTTACAAAATATCAGGAAAATTACCGTTTGATTGTTTGTGTGTACAAATTCTTGTATTTTTCATTTTGAATTATTTTTTCGCAGTACAACTCAGTACCTCGGCAAATAGTCCCACCTTACAAACCTCAGGACGACCTGGAGGAGTCTCCTCTACTACTAGGTGCTGGAGGTGGCGGCGCTGAATCTCTTCCTTTACATGTATCGGATCACATTAACATAGGCTCGGCTGGCGGTGGCACTGGTACTATAGATCGCCGTCCTCCTTCTGTTACTTCTTCAACAACCAGCAGCAAGGTTCGATGGCAAGCTGATGTACCGCCACCGGTTGTTCAATCTGCTAACGATCACGAGTACCATGAAATCAGTGATGAGGAGAGTTTGGTCGGTGACAGCCCCAGATTTGAGGTTAGAGACTACTTCATATTTATTAGATTCATCTTGAAATTATCATTTTTATCTTGGCTTACAAATTTTGCTTCATACACATTCATAATTCCTTTCATACAAGCTCATTTATTCCTCCCAATAGGAATATTTCGTTCACACAACAAACTTTCAATTATGTATCTCTCACCTTCAATTTAATCAACATACACCTGTTTCAGGACATAGGCTTAAGTTGTAGTCGTTTATTGAAGATAAGTTGACAACGTTTCGGCTACGGATGTAGCCATCTCCGGTCTAAATATTTAGACCTGAAGATGGCTACATCCGTAGCCAAAACGTTGTCAACTTATCTTCAATAAACGACTACAACTTAAGCCTATGTCCTTTAATTTTATTCCTACATTATCTTGGCTTATTAAAACATACTACAAGATACACCTGTTTCATTCCACATACATTTGACACGATTACTCTTCTCAGTATCAAACTCAATCATGGTGTCTACCGGCCAGGAATTCCTAGAAATTATGAAAAAAAAAACACATCCTGAAAATCAAAATCCTTATTTGGAAGCCTTAAAAATCCTGGAATCAGTTTTTACGAAGCAATTAATTGAAAAAGAATACCTATTTTTGCAATTTTTATTCAATTTTTGCAGCAGTTACTATTAATTTAAAAATATTTGGATACCGAATTTTATTCTCTAGAATTTTTATTTGACACATTTTTCACTTAAATAATTTTGGCGAATTTTTTTGATACAAAAACCGACTTTGCTATTAAATTGTGTGATATTTTACGTAATATGTAATCTGAAAATCTCCTGGACTTTAATATTTTTAAATAACTAGATGCCACGAGTAATTAACCAAATAAATTTAGAAATATTTATATTCAGAATTTAATTTTTATTTGAAGCATTTTTTTATTAAATTGTTTCCAATGAAACAGGAAGTGAGATTCATGAACTTTATACACCAAAAAGTAGCATTTATGTTTGTACACGACTTTGTAATATAAACTATAGATCTAAAATTGAAAATAAATAAATTAGCTATTTGTCCATATTTTTAAATTTCTCCGTGTACCTTAAAATACTTAAATTTCTGGAATGTTTATATTTTGAAACTGGTAGACACAGATCCTATTACACTGTTACTAATATAAATTTTCCGTAGCCTCTGGATTTCGGACCATCGCTAATGGACGAAATGGAATCCGTATTTCGTAATTTAAATTCACCGGGTGGTCCAACATCAGCAGCTGACCACGAAGGAGCTAATAAATGTAATGAACTTCGTGAACTAACCTCGCGTTTAACTTCAAGTAGCAAGCATCGTAAACAAGCAACCGTTAAACCTATCTCAGCTACCGACCAAAAAACTCTTGATTCCGCCATTGCTCTTGCCAACGAAATCACCGCTCGGTAAGAAGAAAGATTACTATATTTTTGTAAGAAATCTAACAAAAAAGTATGTTTAGATCTATGAATGATTTGGATACTGAGCCAGTTCCTACAACTCCAGTTTCACCTACCAAACGGAAATTCAGTTTTCGGTTCCCATCTGCTGGGTATCATGATCATGATTCCAAAACCGAAAGAAGGAATTTTTCGGATGAAGCTCAATCGATACCAGATCTACAGGTAGGTGATGGTGATAAACAGAATTGTAGTACGGTTACAGTTGATGATAAAATTTATTATACCCTTCATGATATCAAATCAAACCAAATTAATGGTAATAATGAATTACAAGTGCATCCAGTTCCTGATGAAGTTAATAACAGTCAATTATCTATAAGTGTTGACGATTTATCAAACGAAAATAACAATACAGTATCAAATATTGATGAAACACTACGTAAAACAAAATTAAAATTAACCAAAAGCGTAGATGATTTAGCTGGTTTGTTAAATGAAAACGAAAATGCAAAACAAGATTCAAAATTGAAATTATCAAAAAGTGTAGACGCACTATCAGACAGAAATGAAAATAAAAATGAAACAGTCAAGAACGAAAAATCTAAAATTAATGTAAATGTAGATCTTGCTAGTCCCATTAATTCACCAAGTACTAAAAATAAGTTTACTTTTTCACCAAAATTTGCCCAAAAATTTAATTTTCGAAATAGTGTAATGGGTATTTTTAAATCTCCTAAATTAGGTAATAAACGAAAAAATTCTTCTGAAGATACAGAACATGGAGCTATTGGAAAAAGTGATAGAGAAAGATCAAAATCTGTTACTGATAGTTCTACGACTGGAGAAGGTTATAGTGTGAAAGATATTGATGTTAGCGATGATGATAGTAGTGGAGTATGGGTGTAATTGTAATTTTTTAATCAGCTAGTGCTAAGAACCAAAGTATTTTTATTAGTACAAAAATTTTACAAAATAAGTATTAAACGTTATATTTATTAGATCAAACGTATTACGTTTGTACAATTTAAAGTGCTTTTAATTATTGTTAATGTTTTAAGAAAGTTTATTTTAAATAAGGAATATTTTTAAATTAGTATTGGCAAATAAAATAAATAATCTCCAAAATTTACATTTACTGGAAATATTTTCCTCACTGTAAAGTTTCCAAAATAAGTATCCGGAAAGTTTTCTTTGAATATTTTTTTCCAAAATAACATTAAATATATCACTGAAAAAAAAATTTAATAACGCCTTGATTTGAGCCCAGGATCTTCTGAATTCCGCCTCTACCTCTCTATGCTTCGTTAATTCGAAATATCTCGGTTAAAATCCCAAACATTTTTCTCTAACACATTTGATTATATCAATTACTAACTAATGATTTTTTAAAAATACTAATTATATTTTGAATTTAAAATTGGAAGGAAAATATTTTTAACCTTGGTTATTGGAAACAATCATAATTTCGTCCTTTGGAATATAGTGATAATTTTCTTCAATATATGTTTTTTGATATGGTAAGTAAATAAGGTATTTTGCAATTTGGTAAAATAAAACTTATTTTTATCATTCAATCTGAGACATTTTTATAAAACACATGTTATATTTGGTGACTTTATGACTTGCAAAACTCTATTTTACACATTTTGTTTATTGTAGAAACTTTCCGGAGTATTTTCAAATTGTTATTAGGAATATTTCCCAAAAAAATAAATTTCCGGAAATTTGCCAAAACTATTTTGAATACAGGTATAATCGAAAGGGAAAAATGTGTAGTTAAAAATATTTGTATATAATTATCAAATACTAACACATATGCTAGGGTCTCCCTTCCCACCATTTTATTTATTGGGTTTTATTATGATTTCGGTTGAAATCAGCACATGCTTAGCTGACTACCCTCTTACTGTACGTTACAAACTAATAATTTACTAATATTTTCATTTTACATCCTATCTTTCCATTTCCTTTATTAATTAACTAATTATTTTATTTGCATGTATTTTTATTTTGTAACCATTATTTCAATATACTATTTTTATTATATCTCTCTGTTGTTCTTGCACGCATGCGCACTGTAAAATATCATTAAATAATATCACTTGTAGAAGTTACGTTCTTCTTTAACATCACTAGAAGATTCACCAAGTAATACTCTGAGACTTCCACTTTGGGATCGCGCATCAGCTGAATTTTGTTTCGCTAAATCTCGGGAATTATTGAGCAAGCCTTTTTTAACAGAAACTATTCGTCATCAGAAGATACAGAATGCTCCGAAACCTCGTGTTCATGTTTGTCGAGGTTCATCCGCCCCGCATAACTCTTGTAGGGATATTACCCAACAGAATCATATTTCTAACTTGAACAACAAATACGCGCAACACCAAAAAACTTTAGAGAAGAAATTACTAGATTTAGCTTTGGATGAAGGGCATAGATATCATTACTCTCCGCAATATAGAGACAGAACTTTAACAAAATCTGATAGCATGTCTAGAAAAATATACACTTCCAATTATGCGGTTCTGTCTCCAGATGTTCAAAAGGCATTTCCGGATAGATTTAAATTAGAAAGGAACCGCAGTTTTTTGCACGATACCGGCAAATACATGTGTTCACCTTCGCCTATAACTAGTCCTCCTTATTGGACTGAACAACAACAACAACATATTTACCCCGATAATTTTAATTATAACAACCCTTTTCGTAAACCAATAATACCAAAATTTCCGACGAACATCAAAAATTTTCCTGAACCAGACAACTTTGTTGTCTATGAATCTGCGTTTGTCCCAGTTGGTTTTCAATTAACCGAAAGTACATACAATTACGAAAACGGTGGATCTTACCCACAAGACATTAACTCGTATAACATAGAACAGAACACAGTTCCGGGAAATACTATTCTAAATGCTCCTAGACCTAGAGCTTTATCATTCACGGAAAATCGTGAAATCCCTCGAAAATTGGGCAAAACCGTTCGTGACAGAAATCTTCGCAGACAAAGCTACAATCCAAAAGCTTACGAATCGAGTTCGTCTGAAAGTGAATGTACTAGTTTGGGTTCTGCAGTACATTCGGATTTAGAATTACGTAGACGTAGACGAACGTCTAGTAGTGCTGCTTCAAGATTATCGACTTCGAACAGTAGCATAAGGTCTGAATTGATCGGACCGGGTAGATTTAAGTGTGGAAGGATCAAGTCGAGTCAATTATTGAGACCAGAATTGTCGGCCCCGATGAAAATGGGGAAATCTCCGCCTCCGAGTCAAAGTGCACTTAGTGGCCTATCTCCTACAACTGCAGCTAGGTGGCAACACGATTCGGATACATCGTCGGATTCTAGTTTATAAATAAGTTGAACATTCGGCATTCGAAAAACATCTTGATCGCTGTGACTGAATTCGAACAATCATATTTCATTATTTAACTTTAAACTATTTAATTTTACTCATTATTGCTGCCAATACTTTTACAAAACAGTCTTCGAAAGCTGCCTACTTTAACTAAGTATATTTTATTTAGTACAACGATTTAATAATTTATATTTTTTTAGTCGATCATTCACCTTAATCAACTAAGGCGTTCCATTATTTATTGATAATATTAAAATTTGAGATAAAAGCTTGTAAAATTTTGCACCATCATCGCCTTAGCCCTTGTAAATATAAAAAAGAAAATACTCTTCTACAGACTGAGAAATAATTTTATATTAAACCTTTTTACCATTCGATATAATCGTTAGGCATAAATATCGCCACATATATATTTAAAAATTATGTAGTTGATATATAATAACTTCCGCCCATTTTCAATTATGATATTTCTCGTGTAATAGCACAAAATTCGTACGCAACCACCAACTAATCCAAATGCATGTGTAGTTTTAGCTTTTGTAGCTTAGCTTCACGCTCATCATGTAGAAACGTTTGTACTTATTATTTATTTATTTATTAATATTTTTTATATTTT
This sequence comes from Pterostichus madidus, assembly GCA_911728475.2. Classification (NCBI taxonomy): domain Eukaryota; kingdom Metazoa; phylum Arthropoda; class Insecta; order Coleoptera; family Carabidae; genus Pterostichus; species Pterostichus madidus. Next base: position 29,130,024 of record OU452313.1, on the reverse strand, counting down.
ATTTGATTTATTTGTTTCTCCCTTTGGTCCTTTGCACCATCCCGTCATAATTCCTATTCATAAAATAAAAATTCTTCATTCATCAAATGATATTGCTGTGTTCATTCAATATCGTGGATATTTATATTATCTTTCCGGTTTTCCCATTTTCATTTGAACCATTGAACCATCATTTCTTGTTTTCTCATAAATATCCTAAATCACCTTCATCTATTATTCTTTAAACCTGTAAACTTTAAAACATGTTGTACATTGCACTTGTAAATACATCTTTTTTCAAACAATTTATATTTTGTATACACCCTTTCAATTTATGTTCACTTAATTATTATTGTTATTTTTATTTTGACACTCCTCGATGGTTTCTTGACCGTATTCCGTGTTGATTTTCATTTGGTACGTCTTCCTAAAATTCTGCCCTGAACTCTGACCGCACCCCTTACCTTTCCGCCTGCGTTATCCCATTGTTGCAGTCTACACTGACCGAAGAAGCCCAACTTGCGTATGAAAGCCTCATTGAAGCGCCTATTAACGATATTTCCACACAGGCACAGGTATTTTAACCCTTCAAATTATTTCTTACTTTCTTCTCACTGATTTATATTTCTTTATAGTTTACGCACCAAAGACACCGCTCTAGTCAGCCCAGTTTGCCCGAAAACCCACTGAGAATGCTTCGATCTGGAAACCTACCGATGATTAAGCCTCGCATCAGAAACAATCCGCCTGAACATTCCGGTACTCAGTCTTTAAAAATGAAACCCTCAACCACAAAAATGGAACGCTCTCTTACTGATAGACATTCTGCTTCGGACCTTAACTTGCAAACTGATCTTACAAATGGTAAATGCCCATTCTTTCTTTGCAAATTTAAATCTTAATGACAATTTTAATTAGGTGACGAACCAGAAAGTATGAAAGAAAAGTACCGAAACAGTCAAAGCATCGATACTCCAGATTGTGCAAGAAGTCAAGCTTCTCAATCTGAACTAAGCAGTGATTCATCCTCAGCTCATACAGAACCAAACAACCATCAAGACGATAATCCAATACCTCTTCCACCTCGTGATAGAAACAAACCTTTACTAACTTCTAAACCTCGACATACACGAAAACATCCTTTAATTATTCCAGCATCAAGTATCCAACGCACATTAGAAAAAGTTAATGTCATAACACCTGAAGATCGATCTACTAATCCACTTGATTCTCAATTCATGGACAACAATGTTCGAGTTGTTCCTGATGGAAAAGCAGAACCATTTTACATAAATCAAAGATTAATGGGTTCGGACACATCAATCTCAACACCAGAAAGAGATTTTGATACAGAATCGCTTCACTTTGAAGCCCAAATAGATTCAGATCTTGCTGCTTTGGACGAAATTCCATCAGAAGATTTGGATACTCAAATTTCCTTACCAGCGAATATCGGAGTTTGTACCACGGTCTATAATCCAATTGTAAAACCAATGAGAAAAGTATTTGGACAAGTAAATCAGACTGTTGAAATGCATGAAGTTGTAGAAGAAAACACAACTCAAAATACGAATTCTGAAGAAGTCATGTTGTGTCACAATGTTGATCATGTAAGTTGTGAAGATCTTCTGGAATTCGCAGATGCTAAACCAAGCTCTAGAGCAAGAGGAAATGATTCAGACGAAGTCAGGATTATGTCCAAAGTTCTGGGCGCAGAGGTAAATAAAAATATAATTTTTTAAATTTTCGTTTTCGGTGAATTACAATCTTTTCTGGTAGGTATCAAAAGAGCAGTGTCTTCTAGCATTAGAATACTCAAACTGGGACGTTCATAAAGCAATAAAATTAGCGCGTCTACAAAAACTAATTCGTGACACACCGGGGGGACCTTTCGTAGACTTGGCAACATGTAATGGGGCACTGGAAACCTCCCAGTGGGATTTGGGGCGAGCTGCAAGTTGGATTGTCGCAGCAAGACAAGAAGGTGATATTACGCAAGTGTGAACCATGGAACAAAGTTATTTTATTATTCTGATTGTATTACATGAATGAGGTTAACTGAAAATTATTATTCATTTTATTTTATATTTTTCTATTTAAAAACATATTTTTATATGAATTATCTCGCTATTTTAAACACAATCAAAAGTGCCAATTAAGGTTTTACTTTGACCAAAAAAGCATATCAGATTATAAAATCAAATTCGTGATTACGTAAGCCTTATTATTCAATTTGTTTTACATTATTAAATCTGTGATTATTTTGCAAATAAATAAATTTTGCATGGTGTAACGTATATTTAAAAAATTGCTCATATAATATATAAATGTTTACCAATATCATAAATGTGTAGTAATTATGTATGTGATCGTATAAAACATAAGTACATAATCAAACTTATACAGCAATATAAAGTACATTTAAACTCAGATGTAATACTCCAATTTTGATCGTATGCACTAAATAGTATTTCTCTCAAATGATTCAAAATATATTCACATGAATTAGATTTTATGTATTAGTTTTCAGTTGACTTCAGTTATGTTGTGTCGAATTTTATTGACCGTTTTGTTATTGACAGATATTATTGGTATCTTGTATATTTTATTTTAATGAATAATTTTACACGTAGTTGTATAGCTAGAAATAAATGGCAAATGATACTTGTGTAACTCTTTTTCTACATCTGTAAAATGATGAGTATTGAAATGTCATTCACGCTTAAATATACTTACGCACCATTCAAAATACTGTCACTTTAGATTCTGTGTAAAGAAATATTTATAAATTTATACCTTAATATATACAATAAATTTACAAGCTTTTAACTATACCTTACATTTATAATTTAAAAAACCCTCCCTTTTTCATAATAAAAGCTGAAAACAGGTTCATTAAAATAAAATAACAATTTCCAAAAATTATATTATATTAAATAAAAAATCAGTACGTTAATAAATACACTTATTAGTCAATTAGTAATTCTTAAACAGAATTGCAACATGAAGTAATTGTTACAGTTCAATTTTATATCCTTCAATAAAAGGCAAACCCGTAGAAACCTTCTTCTGATAATCGTAATATTGCTGACCAAAAAAATTTAGGAGCGTCACTTCTTCGATCATAACTCGATCACGGAAAAACATCCAGCTAGTAATAGTGTATGCTATGACACAAAACGGATTTAGGAGAATGATCTGCAAGATATAATAATATTTTACTCTGTAAGTATATTTAAAATATAATATTATCGACAATGTCTTTAATTAGTTTGTTAAATCGATGTATGCCTTATTATTTCATGTTTATATTGCAACGAATTTTTGTCGAGAAACAAAAAAAAAAGTTAAAAATCTTTCTAAGCTTGTATTTTTTAATATTTTTTTTTCTTTCGGGAATTTGTTGTAATCAAAAGGCATATCATATAGATACAATAATTTATAATAGAAACAAGCAACAAACTGCAATTTTGTGGATCTTTTTTACTACTTTTGACAAACCACCTTATAAGGACACAGGAATCTAAGGCCACGAATGGCAACAATATCGCATAGAGCGCGACAGTATGCAGCCTGAGGGATGGATGTCCCCCAAGATCTTTATCATTCTATACCCCATTTTACCTTAGAAATTAGCGTTGACTAAAATAGGACGATTACATCCTTGCATCTGATTGGCCGAGAAGCGAAAAAGTAAAATCAAGTGCATTCGTTTATGATTTGAAAATTTATACTAAACATTTTTTTAAATCTTATATTTTAAGCCAAAATTTGAACTATAATAGAACTGATGGGTATAAAACGGGCTATGTCCGTAGCGTCATCTGCTATTTTTTAAGGTAAAATGGAGTATAGTAACATCGTAGTACATACATAATTTTATTTTTCACTAGAAGATGTAGAATTAGTTTTAATTTATAATAATTATGATTATAGTAATGCGTCGAGTAATCAACTGTGGCGTTGCTTGAACAGATAATGCACGCATATTATGCTCCGGTTGTTATGGAGTTGTTTATATACTTCGTATCAAAACAACTCTATAACGGGGACATTATAATACATAACGCCCGCTCCGTACGCGCAACGCCACAGTTGATTAAATACTCTTATGGTCGGTTTTATAAACGACAATTTAATTTACTTCCAAAGTAAATAAAATTTATTCATTCAAATGACAGTTGAACCTTTGATAGTGATGTTATATGTGCCATACAATAAATAAAATTTATTCGAATTTGTTAATTTAAATATATTTACTATGAAAGAAAATTTATTATATAACTATAATCATAACTATTATAAATTAAAACTAATTCTATATATTTAAGAGAAAAATTAAATCTTTTATGCACCACGGACGTTATTAGACGATAGTGCCCTACGAATTGGATACGGATTTTACATTATGTGGTTATACATGTATTTGAAATTGAACTTACTTGAGTGCCGATGGCCCAGTAGAACCACCCTACATAACTAGGATGTCTAGAGTATTTGTAAACCCCATCAGTAACAAGAACATGTCCGTCTGCTCTCACATTTTGTACTAGATGATTAAAATTTGAGCTCGCCCATAAAATCGCAGTTTTTCTCAAAACTTCACCGGCAAGACAAATAAAGAAACCGATATATGATATATTGTGATACGTTTTCATTCCTGAAAATTAAAATAATGTATATTGCAGATATAACTATACATTTAACTTACCTGGCCAGAAGTAAGCTTCTACTGAAAACTCAAGCCATGATGCTATTGCAGCAACTATGTATTGAGGACTATGATTTAGCATGAAAGTATCTAAAGATAATGACTTTGGATTTGCTACCGCTATAGTCACAAATTCGCTGAAATGGAAAAAGGCCATAACAGACATGTAAAGACCGAATATGCATAATGAACTGGATGCTAAGAACCAAATATAAATTCCTAGAGCAAAAAGAAACCCAAGGAATGCAGCACGAATTGCTATCTGTAAAAGAAAAAGTATCAGTTCAAAATTCATTTAAAAATACAGAAAAATAACACATACCTGATAGTAAAATTGTTTAAACATAAATTTTAATATGATGTTTATAAATATAAAGTGTAGTAAAGGACCCCAAAATACTGCCCCCCACAAATTTGGCACCATATCATATTTCACATTTGGTAGAAATAGCAAACATATAAAACACGTTGAAGTCCAAAAAGCCCACAAAGAAACCTTTCCTTCGTAACAAATCATTTTTGTAGTTATTTATTATCTACATAATATATTTAACTAGTTCTCAACTTCCCTGATAAAAGCGTCTCATATTTTAGAGGGTTATATTTCAAATGTCATTTTGACAAATAATACCACTACTATAAATACAATTACATATTGCATTCAGGGATATTTTATCTCATAACCTACAAAAAAGCGTGACTACTTATTTGAAATTAAAATTCAGAGAGTATTTTAACAATATTTGGACGTCAGCAGTAAATGCTACCGGTTGAGAATATAAAACATTATGGCGAGTAATGATTTAGACGTGTATCCTTTATTATTTTATATCTAACCTATACTTTGTTTATGTTTATAACATTTTTCCTAAATGACAGTTTAGTAACATAAATATTCCATTTTCATCGAAAAGATTAGCAGAAATTGCGTATGATGTTTTAAGAGTGGATGCTGAACCAAAACGTAGTGGTGTGAAAAAGGAATTATCAGTTAATGGAAATATATTAATCGGGTAAGTTTCATAACAATGAAAGTTATTATTTATAACAAATATGGCTTTATAGAAAATTTACTGGTGAATCTGCTAGACAACTACGTGTAGGAGTAAATTGTTTCTTTGAAAATATAACGCTTATACTGGAAACATTCGAGTTTGCTGGCCCACCTACAAGCGAAACATATTCTTATTCGTAAACACAGGATGCCTGAGCATACCCCAGCTCCAACACCAAATCGTTCAGTGTATGGATTTGTTTTACATTTATGTTCAAGTATTTTATTTAAATTATATTTATCATGGGCAGTTATACCTGAGTCTTGGTTTGCTTCAGTAAATATTACGTATTTACCACAAAGATATTGGGCAGTATCAATTCCAATATTTCTTTTAACAATCTTAGCAACATTTGCATTTATTATTTACCCTAGTATAAACTTATGTATGACACCAGCCATTGATAATATTCGAACTGTTAAAGAACCCGTTAACATAAAGAGAACAATATCTGATCATTCTACAAATTGTACTTCAAATTATTATTGCAGTTGTAAATCGCAAAAATGTGATGTTAATGAGTTTATGATGGAAAATAAAAATATTAGATATAGTATTCCTGTTGTTAAGGATTTATGTATAGCAGATGTATCAAAAACTTTGTACTTGAGATAATAAAATTAATCTGACACATATCTACAGTCTGCACTCTGTCGTATCAGATACCATATTTTGTAGTACTTTACCAGCTGACAAATTAAGCCTCCTGTAGATATTAGTGTATTAGGAACCACAGGAGATATTTTATGGGGTGGCTAGCTCAGTGGTATGAAGTCGGCCTTGGATCCTGAGAACCTTGGTTCGATTCCCACAGGCGACAATTTTCATAATTTCAAAAGCTACCCATGTGGCTCCTCCACCACTAACATCTTTGGGGGTCGTGATTTGACGACTGGTAACCGCACTTCACGCGCAAAATATATCACTTATCGAGATCCGCTTCGGCAGAGTGCCACACCCAGTAATGGGTAGAAGGCGTGATGATATTTTTATTTATATATAAAGAAAATTCACAATGATTGTTTAACCAGTATATTTACATTAACCTGATGAAATACATAGTTCAAATATATAAAATTACAAATTAAATGCAGAATTTATTTTTTGTTATTAATAAGACTGCTCTTCACTGTGATGTCACATCCTTCAAAGTCAACTTGTTCGTACACATACTTTCGATTTATTCTGCACTCAGTTCCACATTTGGTTGAATTACATTTGGAACATGGAAAAAAACAACCTGGACAATCCGGGAATAGGCAATCACAAGCATCAAACCCAGTTGATATATGTACACCGTATTCATCATATACGGCTCCCAAATTTTTCTTTGAACCTGTTGTACTTAGCTTCCGATGTAATTTCCTTCGTTCTCTAGCACTAGTTTCGGGATTAAAATTTTCCATAAACTTATTTGTGGTCTGAGTAAGTTTTCTTAGAGATCCAAATTGTCCAGATGATCTGGTAAATGGACGTTCTGAATCTGATGATTCTCCATAATTATCCATACCAGTTTTTTGATAAAATACTATTTATTTAAATATGTTTGATAGACAATTATATCTGTTGTTTGACAACTAACAAAATCTAACCTAAATTTTCAACTTTCAAATGTTAGCTAAAGTTCAAATGCTGTAAACTAGAGGCGCTCAATTTTTTCAACTTCCAATCATATCAAAGAAAATGAAGCGGGATTCTCGCCGTGGGACAAGTTTGTTTTTGATTGTTATTTTGAATTTCTGGTTGATTGAAAGTAAAACTGTTGTAAGTGTTAAAGCAAAAGCATAGCAAAACAAAACATTATCGAAATGTCTAATTTATTTTACAAATAAAATTATTGTTCAATAGAACTGAAATAATTATTTAATTAAGTTTTAAGTTTCGTGTAACCTACAAATTACATTTTGATTCATCTGATTAACTTCTCTATCACGTTTAGCTGTATAAACGAATATTAATACTAAACAATGAATTACGGAGAAAAGTAATTAGCGGAAAAATAGTTACAGAAACGAATCCAATAACTGCAAAATGAGGTAAAAGCCTGTTGCACAAACAAAAACTTAAACTTAATTCAAATAAATAAAAGCATATCGATTTGCCTTTATTAATTTAAACCAAGTTTATAATTTAAGTTTTGTTGATGCAACCGGCCATATGTGCATTTTTTATTTACGTACATGTGCCAAGTAATTAAAAAATGAATAAAACAAAGAAAGTTTATTGTAAATAAAAAGTATTCAACAATCAATAATTATAATACTCATATATCACTTAAGGTAGTACTAGTGTGACGGTGGCGAAACTGAAGCTCAAAAAAATATAAAAATTGAATAAAATAAGTGATTCGCGAAAAAACTCAACTATAGGTGGCACTGTCGTCGCGCACTCTAATTGGGAAAACAAACCAGATACCGCCATTGCTTTGTATGTATTCGCCGTGTTGTTTGGTGTTTTAGTTTCGTTTTTATTATAAAGTTTGGACTTTTTATTCGTTTTGAGTATGGAAATATCATTGCCCCATTATGTTTATTGTATCGTGCAAGTAATTTTGAGCTGTTGTAAATAAAATTTTAAACATAACAGCCAAAACTCTGAAAGATAAATAAGTTTTTAACTTTACGAAAACTAATAATGTTCTTTCTTTTATATTTTTATTGTGCAACTTCCATGTTGAAGATGCTATTTGCATGCAGTGTTCTATTTTCACAAATGCTTAATATTTATTCGCGTATATGCATACATGTTTTTATCTGATTGGAATAAACAGTGAATTAAAGTCTCTTTCATATCACATATCCCTAAATTAATTTGACATTATCACATCTGATGGCGGATATTTTGTCAGGCACTGACTCCAGTGATATTTAGGAACATGATGGCTGTGAGGAAATATCTGTTTCTACAATGGAGGAAAGCTCCATTCTTTGTGCCGTGCTTGTTTCTGTCACTAAATCCGCTTTTAAGTTTGATACTGTTCTGCAAATATATGAAAATTACTAACATCGAACAATTTTCTAACTCTATATTCGGTATTTACTTGTTAATATTCCGCTTTATTGTTCTATCATCTCTGCTTGAACTTTTCTTTTGATTCGGAAAACTACCTACTGGTAATTTTTTGGTTGGAACAGCATCAGATTTTAATTTTTTCTTCATCAGCTTTGAACGATACCCTTTTAAAAATATATGTAATAATAATAACAATAACAAACAATTAATTACACATGTTCACAATTACATACCCGGTGATACAAAATCTGTAGGACTGAAATGTTCAGAACATACATTCATGTACTTACTTACTGGTTTCCCTATTTTTAATGCATGAACCCATGCATGTCGGATTTTTAAGTCTTTGGGAAAATAATGCAAAGATATTTTTTCGCTAATATAATTGTTACATTGAGGAACTGAGCAAAATCTCTTAGATTTGCTCATTTTTCTGTTCAAATCTCCTATCTCTTGCAATGTAAACAACGCTTTGTTTTCCCAATTAGGGACCTTTCAAATTTTGCCACCAGATGTCAGCCACTATGTATTTTTTCGCCAATACCTATTATGATTTGAATATCATGAATTGTTAACAGGTTGTTGGTCTAGTGAATTTTCAAATATCATACCACCGTGTGGTGTTGCCATTATAAATTGGGATTCTTAATTTTTCGTTAAAACATGGCTTTGCATAGCTATATATCCATTACTAAACGATAAAAACTTTCTCCTTCTGATACAATATACATGGATAGTTCTAGAACATCATACTAGTTTTTCAAATGAAACTGCAAAATTTTAGAGGTACACAAACCAAATATGTGCGATTCTGAGTGATGATCACCATAAGCCCCGTGTATAAGAACTCAACTTTACAAGCGAATATATTTGTTCACAGACGATGAATGTGTTTCATATTTTAACAGGATGCGTATGACTATCCAATGTTTACGTGCGCCAAATTTCATTCAGATCTGCAAAAAAAAATTTCACGCTAGTAATACCTTAAGGAGATCTACTTCAACAGAGTACTACACCCAGTAATGGGTGAAAGGCGTGATGATATATTTATATTTATTTATTTATAGAAAAATAACAACTGATATACAAGAGGTGTAGAACATCACATATGGGTATCCTGCATTGACAGTAATTATTAGCTTTTTTAAATAAATTGTATTATATCAAACAAACTACTTACAAATATTCTCTACAAGTAATATTTTATTCTGTATTCAATTATATCCCTTTTTACTGTAAATAAAATGCAGATTGCAATCAAATGCAAACTTTATTAGTTATTTATGTAGTAAGTGCGCGAAATGGGGGTTTTTATTTTGCGCGTGAGACCGCAGATCGAAACAAAAAAGTCATTCGAATGTACCAAAAAAAACACGAATATCGTTCACGAAATACAAACAACATGTTTTCTATAACTGTCAAAAAAGGATAATTAAAATCGATTTTGGAAACCGTAAAAGAATGTTTAGCAAAATAGTGAAAAGAAATGTTCAGGTTGAGTTGTCAAGTCAATACGAGTTTAGTCATTTTTTCATCATCTATCCATGACGAAAAATGTCACGTTTTTGGACAGTTGTAGAAAAAATTAATTAAGTGTATTATTAGTTTTTATATGGAATTAATAAGTTTGTTTTATAGTCTCATATTTTCATAATTCAACATGAAAATCAGTTTCGAATAATTCTTAATTAGATATTTTATTTATGGAGTAGCTAGCTCAGTGGTATCAAGTCGGCCTTTGGATCCTGAGAAGCCTCTGGTTTGATTCCTACAGGTGATAAAAAAATTTAACCATTTTAAAATTACCCCTGTGGCTCCTCCACCACTAATATCTATGAGGGTTGTGATTTGACGGCTGGTAACCGCACTTCACGCGCAAAATATATCACTTATCGAGATCTGCTTCGGCAGAGTGCCACACCCAGTAATGGGTAGAAGGCGTGATCATATATTTATTTATTTTATTTATTTATTGATAAAAAAATATGTTTTATATATTTTATTTATTTGCATCATTTAATATCTTGGTATCGATCAAACATTGAATATGAGAACTCGAGTCCTATCCCCAAAGCAGATAAACAATTTTCACCACATTAAAATTACCCTTGTGGCTCCCCCTCCACTAACATCTTTGGGGGCCGTGATTTGACACCTGGTAATCGTACATCACGCTCATAAATATGTCACTTACCGAGATCTGCTACTGCATAGTGCTACACCCAGTGATGAGCAAAAGCCGTGATGATATATTTATTTTTTGTTTAAATATCTTGAGAACCAAATTTACATTATTCTTTGATTATACAGTTAATCGATCCACGATTTTACTAATAAAATTTGGTGCATCAACAGCGCCTTTTTTCATAAACACAGTCATACATCTGATTCTTCGCAAATCGGGTTTATTCGTTTATTCTCGGATATTAACCGACAGCTAGTATACATTACATGTAATAAATTTTTAAATAATTGTTAACGCTAATAAACAAGCTTCAACCTTGCTCACCAATTATTTTACTTCGTTGAAAAATGTTTATTCGCGTTACGCTATCTAGTACAGTGCGAATGTTTACAGTGGAAGCAATATTTTCGACGTTTTATGAACGTTTTAGTGAATATTTTCATATGTAAAATTATTTAAATTTTGTGTATTTGTGTTGTAAGTGTCGTGTATAAGAAAAACAATTGATGAATAAGTGATAATTAAATAGAATCAGGCTGATGTCAACAGTGGGCAGCGAGATATCTAGCCGGTAGCTGATTCCTGTCCCAAGTAAGCAATAATATTAATTTTAGCAATCTTTGGTTTTAAATTGTATATTATGATACTATACTGAAGATTACATCTGGCAGTGTAGGAACATGAGGATACAGTGTTGCCGAATGTTTCCTACCAGAGCTGGGCAAACTACTTAAAAAAAGTAGCTAAGCTACAGCTACAGCTATTCTTTAAAAAAGTAGCTAAGCTACAGCTATAAGCTATATTTTGTAAAATATAGCTAAGCTACAGCTAAAAGCTTTCGTTAAAGCTACTTTTTTAAATTATTGTGAAATAATTAAATTTGCCATTGTCATATGATCATTCTTTTGTTATGACTGTTAATTTACTATTATGTACATAAATATCAAAAATAGCAAATATCTACCTATCTGGCACCTACTGTGTATTTTTGCGTATTAGAGCCAGTTAGAACCGGCACAAATAATTATTTTGTGTGGATTTAGCTTGTACGCATGCGTACTTTGTTGACCTTCAGCTTAAAAAGTAGCTTTAAGCTACAAAAAGTAGCTTTGAAAGTAGCTTCAGTTGTTATTTTTAAGCTAATAGAAAAAAAAGTAGCTAGCTACAAGCTACAGCTATATTTTTTCACATTTAGCTAAGCTACAGCTACAGCTAAGGTAAATGTAGCTAAGCTACAAAAGTAGCTAGCTACTGCCCAGCTCTGTTTCCTACATCAGTAATGTGTGAAAGAAAATGCAGAATCGGTTTAAGTTGTTTGTCATTTTGAGAGTTTAATTTTTTTAATATTCAACTGACAAAATTTACTCGTTAAATGTAAAGTATTATAAAAACTAAATTAATTTACTCTAAACTGGGAAATTAGAAAAAGTTTATATTTGCTGTTTACACATTGTATTTGTAAAATAATTAGGAAATCAATTAATATGAAAGCAGTAAATGCACATTATAAACACCAGGTATATCGTAAATTTGATACAAATCATTATTATTATATATACAGAGTGTTCCATTTAAGTGTGCCACCGTTGCTAGCTTGAGAACTATAAGAGCTACGAGGTTGATTAAATTAGCAAAGAACAAAGGATACAGAAACGTTTTAATTAAAACTTTTTTGAAAGTGTAGCGAAATTTTAAGTCCAATTTGAATTAATTTAGCAAATAATAATAATTAATTATAATTACTTACGAATTAATACAAAACTCTGAACATGAGTTTATTCTGAAAATAATTCATATCAACATGCCGTGTTCACGTTAGGATCCAGATTCACAATTCGTATAATTAAAAAATTCGGAATATTCCAAAATTAGAAAGTTCGAATCTAAATTCGAAGGTTCAATAAATCCGAACAATCGAAGTCTCCAATATTCGTAAAATCAACAACCCTAGTTTTTACTAAAACAGTCAAGTAACATACGTATCCAAGGCTACAACAAAAATAACAGTCTGGTAAAGATTTTACCTGACTGTTATTTTTATTGTGACCTTGGATACGTAGTCTGCTGCCAGTACAATTCATAACAAAAAAATTAGACATTTTAAATTATTTATGATTAAACATTGATTAAATTAAACGGTTTCAGAAAAAATTGTATGCATAATACAACAGGAAACTGTTTTTTTCTGAAACCGGCAAGAAAGTGCCTACTTTCCTGAGTAATTTTAGTATGGAAAGTAGGTTTTTACAAAAATAGTCAAGAAAAATACGTATCCCAGGCTATAACAAAAATAACAGTCTGGTAAAGTACAAAACAGTCTGGTAAAGATGTTACCTGATTGTTATTTTTATTGTAACCTTGGATACGTAGTCTGCTGTCAGTACAATTCATAACAAAAAATTTAAACATTTTAAATTATTTATGATTAAACATTGATTAAATTAAACGGTTTCAGAAAAAATAGTATACATAATACATCAGGAAACTGTTTTTTTTCTGAAACCGGCAAGAAAGTGCCTACTTTCCTGGTCAATTTTAGTATGGAAAGTAGGTTTTTACAAAAACAGTCAAATACGTAACCAAGGCTACAACAAAAATAACAGTCTGGTAAAGTACAAAACAGTCTGGTAAAGATTTTACCTGACTGTTATTGTTATTGTAACCTTGGATACGTAGTCTGCTGTCAGTACAATTCATATCAAAAAATTTAAATATTTTGAATTATGTATGATTAATGATTGATCAAATTAAACGGTTTCAGAAAAAATAGTATACATAACACGTCAGGAAAGTGTTTTTATTTGACTCAGCAGATTAAAATACTCGGCCTGCGTCATTGTAATTCAAACAACCGCTTCGTCAAGTAAAATATCATTTTCCTGACTTATTATGTAATATACTATTACTTGACTTAGCGGATTAAAATACTTGGCCTACGGCCTCGTATTTCAAACAATTTTTGATAGTTGTAACTAACAGAATTTAATTATAATTTTTAATTTTGTTTACAAATGAATAATAAATAAAATGTACAATACACGCAAGGTAACTGTTTTTACCATGCTAATATTATAAACTACTATTCCATATTTATATTTATAGAAAAATAAATTTTTCTCATCTAGCAGGAAAGCCGTAACCAGGCAGCTAATTCTCTCCTGCCGTGTTCTTGTGCAATTAAGACTGCTTGCTCATAAGGATCATTAAAATATCTATTCATTTGTGTCAAATTCATATAATCAATTAAACTAATCAATTCGTCGTCACTTACAGCAGCATCTTCTACCTTGCAAAGTGTATGCAGTAATGGACAGACTGCATTAGTTGTATAGTTCATTGTACAATATAATAGTAAATAGATATACCTCCACCAGACATATTTTACGAGATCGAATTGTTTATGTCTGACAGCTACATCCACAAGGTCAATTGTTTTACGTTTCATCCTTTTGCGTTCATTCCAGTATTCGTAGTCGTCAGGTGTGTTTTTCATCACTTTGTCTAGGAAGTCAGCGAGCAGCAGACGGCCACGACGTCGGGCGATGTCAGTAGCGATGACGTTCTCTTTGTTCCATATGCCTACACCAGCGTCATACCTATGTAATATACTCATAAATTAATTAGCGCGAATGGTGCAAATGACGGTTTCGTGCACTAGTTTTGTACAATGTTTTTTGTAACGAGCAAAAATTATATAATCGACAATGAGGAAATTTATTAAATTTGAAGCGTGAATTTATATTGACAATTAAGCAGTAGCTAGCTACTTTTGTAGCTTAGCTACTAGGTTAGCTACGTTTACCTTAATTGTAGCTGTAGCTTAGCTAAATGTGAAAAAATATAGCTGTAGCTTGTAGCGAACTATTTTCTTTCCATTAGCTTAAAAATATTGTTATAACAACTGAAGCTACTTTTAAAGCTACTTTTTGTAACTTAAAGCTACTTTTTGTAGCTTAAAGCTACCACTGTTCATTAAGAAATACCTATTTATTTTTATTTTGTATTTGAATTGTACCTTCTTTATTGTTTTCTATAACTGTAAGATAACAAGTTATTATACAGTTTAAAATCTATTAACATATTTAATTTTTCACTTGTTCTTAACCTATCCTAGTTTTGTATTAAATATTAGATGAACTAAACATTGACTGTTTAGAAGTTTTCTGTTAATGTGACTGTTAATTTATTCCGATATAAATAAAAATTATACCATAACAAATTAACAGTACATTTGTCCATTTGCGATTTTTTTATATTTATGTACATAATAGTAAATTAATAGTCATTATAACAAAAGATTGATCAACACACAATAATTGAAAAAGTAGCTTTAAAATTTAACAGCTACTTTAACAAAAGCTTTTAGCTGTAGCTTAGCTATATTTTACAAAATGTAGCTTATAGCTGTAGCTCAGTTACTTTTTTAAAGAATAGCTTAGCTACTTTTTTTTAAGTAGCTTGCCCAGCTCTGCAGTTAAGTATGCCATGAATTGACAGTTGTTTATTTGAAAACAAAATGTTTATTTATTCTCGTAATGTTTGTTAAAACATGTCTGTTTGATGGCGTTATAAGTTAATGTATCAATTTCTTTTATAAATTCCTTAAAATGTGTGTATATAAGTACAATTAGCGTTTTAATAGTCAAAATTTAGAACCATAAAAATGGGTGTTTTTCAATTACTTTGCCCACTAGTGCGCAAAATAAAACTTTCCATCGGTTTACAAGGTAATGTAAACCTTATTTTGAATGATGCGAGTACAAAAAACCAATTTTTAGTCTCAAAGGCTAGGGATAATATAAAATTTCATCTGGCTACACTGCCCTAATCATACCTTATTACGAGTTCCACAACGAGTTTTATAATATCCAATTCCAAGTCAGTATCGCCGTGTGAGTCCAAATCGCATAGCAAATGAAGCAATGTACAATCGGTATCGTCTAATTCATTCACATACTTTTCGTCTTGAGTTTTCACGTATCGGAAATGTTGAATGTGATGATTAACTGTACGATAAATAATGAGACCTGGTTCAATCCACGCATTGATCAAGTCTGTCAACTTTTCGCAGCCACATCGTCGAGCCACGTCCAATGGTGTTTCACCGGCATTGTTCAAAACTCGAAAATTCCAATGATTTTCCAATAACTTTGCTGTTTCATTTAAAAGTTTTTCTTCACTTTCTTTGTCTAGCTGGGGGAGACCGGCCAGCACGTGGAGAACTGTGCAGCCGCTGTCGTCTCGATCGTTCATTTGGCAAACCTCGTGTACGATTAACCAGTCCATAAAATGAAATTGTTTGTTCTTTGCCGCTATGTGTGATATATACCTGTAACAATGAGTTAGAATAGAGTATATATTGAAGTGGCTGATATCACATTTAAATGAAGTCTGCCTAAATTTATGCAACCCTCAAGTTCTGTGGTGTCATTTTCTCTTTTTTATATATTTCTTTTCTCTTTTCATTAGGCAAAAAACTTTTAGAAATACATAAATTTCTAATTTTTTTTTTAACTTAACATATCGTAAATATAAATACACATAACAAATAGATAAAAAATATTTAAATTTGTGAAATAAATTACTAGTCTTCGTCGTCTGGGTTGAATTGAAGGGGAGGACAATTTTTTAATAACTCTTTCATAAATTGACACTATTTCTCCAATAAATTCCGATTTAGCAGTTTTACAGATTTATTTTCTAATATTTTGTGTTTGTGTATACTTAATAAACTTAGGTTACTCAATCGTTACGATAGGGAACCTGTCGCTAGCTGGCCATAAAAATACTGCTGGAAATTCAGTTTCAGCTTGAATTTATTATCTTTAAGCTTATAATTTAATTTTTATTTAATATATATATATATATATATATATAAATTTTTCTTGCTTTGTATCGGCAAAAATTATATCTGAAAATGACTAAAATTGTCTCAAAACTTTTGATAGCTATGAAATTAAAACAACATTAAACAAATGCTTGACGTTCAATCTGTAAAAATAAATTCTTCATTTATTTTGACAAATAAAGCGTCAAACATTTGTTTAATTTTGTTTCAATTTCATGGTTATTAATAGTTTTGAAGCAATTTTCGTCATTTTCAAATCTAATTTGTGGCGCTACAAAGTATGCAAAATTTATTGGTTCAGATGCAGAATTTTATGCCCTAAAACTATTATTTCAAGCTTTTTTGCTGAAAATATTTAGAGAAATTTAAAATTATAGTTTTACATGTTAAAGTCCTATGTCCGAGAGTCGTGGTCACCACTCTAGTTAATAACCAGGGGGGCGCGCGCCCCTCCTTGCCCTCCCCCCTGCGGACGCCCATGATTATCGGTTATATAATTGTTGCTCGTTATAAAAAGCATTGTACAAAAGCCGTACACGAAGACGTCATTTGCACCATTCGCGCAAATTAAAGCTCTCGCTTCGCTCGTGCTTTAAATCTGCGTTCATGTGCAAAGTACAGGCTGGTCCATTTAAAGTGTTATCAGGAAATATCTCGGAAACTATAAATTTTACGCAAAAATGACCTAGACGAAAAACAATCGTACAAAAGGGGGCCATAATAACGAAATATTGGTTTTGTCCTAGATGGCGCTGTTGTCGCTAAATCATGGTAAACTCAATTTTTTAAAATGAAAAACCCTATTTTTTATTAAAGAATCAGATTCCTCGTTAAAAAAATTTATTTAGTTCACTTTTTCGTCAGCATGATAGATGACGCTGTAATCGCGAAAAATGATGTTGCTTTCGGACGAGCCTGTATTAGAGCTTATGCGCGCGGCTGTGTGTGTGTGTGTGTGTGTATTATTTGAGTTTGTGTGCGTGTGAGTTTGTTTGTGAGTTTGTTAATTTTTGTTTGTGTGCGTGCAAGCGCATCCACTAACATGCACATCTAAAATCACAAATAGTCTCATTACATTCAATTACCATTTTTATAAAATATGGTTCATCTGATTGTTTACATTCTGTCTAAAATCATATGGTGTAAATTTAAATTGCATTTTATTTTAGATTTTAATTAAATTAAGCATAAGCTCTAATACAGGAACGTCCGAAAGCAAAATCATTTTTCGCGATTACAGCGTCATCTATCATGCTGACGAAAAAGTGAACTAAATAAATTCTTCTTTTTTTTAACGAGGAATCTGTTTCTTTAATAAAAAATAGGGTTTTTCATTTAAAAAAATTGAGTTGACCATGATTTAGCGACAACAGCGCCATCTAGGACAAAACCAATATTTCGTTATTATGGCCCCCTTTTGTACGATTGTTTTTCGTCTAGGTCATTTTTGCGTAAAATTTATAGTTTCCGAGATATTTCCTGATAACACTTTAAATGGACCAGCCTGTATATCTTCGCGCATTTGTTATTTAAATAGCTATTCTCGAAGTATAAAAACACTCTGTATATATGAGCGATATATAAGCAATAGTTTCTCCTATCATAATCTAACTCACTGACCTGTAACCAGAGATTACTTCATTCAATAGCTGAAATGTCAGTATCCGTCCATGCATTCTCGCTAGATCAACAGCAGTCTGACCCGTTTTATTTTTAATTCCAGGATTTGCTCCTATTTTAATCATTAAAGCACACATCTCAAATATACTTTTATCTTCTTGAGTACATTTATTCCACAAATTTAAACTATGAAGTATCGTATTCCCTTCACCATTTTGTGAATTCGCATCAGCTCCATTTTCAATAAGAGTTTCTATTCTTAGCCATATAGTATTACCATAATAAGCTGAATCTATAATACGATTACCAAACTTATCTGTTGCTAAACAAACATAAAAGAGCGCACTTAGTCCTAGTTCATCTTTGACATTAAAATCAGCATCAAAGTCTCGTAAAATCTGCATGATACCATCACGACGACTTGCGACTGCTTCACTTAAAAAATGAGAACTGCGAAGTAAATCAGTTTTTATCAATAAAAGTTTTAATACTTCAAAAGGAGAATATATCGTAATAATCTGGTGAAGAAAATTGCATTTATTTCTTTGATAAAATGTACACAATACCTCCAAGTTGTTCTCTCCATATTTAAGTATTGTTTCATAATGTACATGATAACTATTTACGTAATTTAATAAAGCAGGAAGAGTAAGTCGATAATATTCATTAGATCTGATTATATCTGTGTGGTGATACCGAAGACATTCTTGTACAGTTCTGTGTATTGCAATAACGCTACCAGATATTTGAAACAAACAAAATTGATCCAAAATATCCAGGGAATCGTTCAATAAATTTTCATTTTCAATTTGTAATAAATCTTTTAAAATATTTTCATTAATATTATCAGGTTTTAAATATGCAGATATTCCTAACATTTTGGCAGCAGTTACTGATGCCTCATCTTCTTCATTCCATATTTTTTCTAATGTTTGACACACTGCAGCAAAAACTGGCTTGTCATATGGATCCAAGATGAAATTATGAAAGTTGTGTGTTACAAGAATATTTAGTTCGTTTACAATATCGCTGATGTTATACTGTCGTCCTCTTTTATTTAACATTCGAACTTGTCGACATATATATCCAGCTCTGATTTGAAGAACAAGAGGAATAGGGTCAAACTTTATAACAATTTCCTTTAATTGTGTGTTAGTAATTTGTATGTGGTGTTTGTCAACAAGAACAGCTTTCATGATGTCTTCTGCCTCTGATAGATCCAATAATGTCAACTCAATTAGATTAAAAACATACCAGTTTTTGGATTTACTTGTAATTAAAAACAATGATTTGTTTTGTTTTGTTGGTAAAAATGACTGTATACTTCTGATATTCTCCGAGTTATCAAATATGAAAATAGTTGCTTCACTGTTTAAGTATTCGTACACATCTTGATGATTATAACAGCGATATCCTTTATCTGCAAGTGTGTTTTGTAACTGTTTGAACGAGTTCTTCAATGTGGTTTCAGATTCTGCGAAGATCCACACAATATTTTGTAATTCTTTTCGGTTTTTCTTAATGTACATTCGGGCGAATTGTGTTTTGCCGATTCCACCGTAGCCACACACGGCTACTAGATTGTACTGCAAGTTGTCTTTCTGTTGGTTGAATGCCTTTTTAACATCTTGGAAGATTTTTTCTCGACCACGGAATGTGTCGATGGGATCTGCTACTTGGAATACGATATTGCGCGGTGGTGTAACAGGTATTGGTTGCTGCTGATTATCCATGTTGATGTTGCCAATGGTGACTCTTGCATTTCCTTCAGCGTGGATTGTAGCTCCATTTATAAAGGTTGTGTTGCCGATTTGGGGTTGTTTTGATGATGAAGCTTGGTCGGCCTTTCCACATCTAAAATTGAGATATTTTTAGTATGTTTTTTACAGTCAGATTCTCAAAAGTTTTAGCTAATACCGAATTTTGGTTTAGTCGAATTAAGTTAAATCATATTTAAAAATAAGTGTAAATAAATTCTAATATTATAATGGATCCAGCGTATATTTGGAAAAATGACTTTTAAATTCATTTATAAACATTTATTTCAGTAAGGTTGCAAATTAAATAGTAGATAATACATGA
Source organism: Pterostichus madidus (assembly GCA_911728475.2). Lineage (NCBI taxonomy): Eukaryota > Metazoa > Arthropoda > Insecta > Coleoptera > Carabidae > Pterostichus > Pterostichus madidus. Next base: position 29,109,529 of record OU452313.1, on the reverse strand, counting down.
TAATATTGATCTCGAATCAAAAATATATATTTTTAAAATTTGCAAAATTAAGTACAGTTCACTTGAAATAAATATAATTAAATTATAATAATGAACACTACAATAAAATATAGTTATTTATGTATCAAGAGTGAAAACAGACGTTTTTGGCCCGCGGCATGATTATTAGCACGAGGCGCAAAGCGCCGAGGGCTAGTAACATGCTCAAGGTCAGAAATGCTAATTACACCCGTGGGACATACAATATTTTATGCACAACAAAATAACATTTAATTATATGTTCAAAAGATTAAAATATGTATATAAGTTATATGTCGAAATGGCATTTTGTAAAATCAAGTATTCACAATAAACAAAAATTGTTATTTATAGAAATTATTTTTGTATGACCCTAGGGCCAAAAATAAATTGTTATGACTAAAACACAGGAAATTGTTTGCCAATTATGGGAATAGAACCCGGGTTCTTAAATCCACAACTGGATACCATTGAGCCATCTACTCCAAAAGTCAATATATTCATTATACAACATCAGATAAATGGGGTTTGAAATGATCTATGGCAGAGTGCCACACCCAGTAATGGATAGAACGCGTGATGGTATATTTATTTTCATTTATTTTAGATAAATGATTATTCGTATTGTTGACAATTATATTTTAATTATGAATATTATATTCAAACTAGAGGCAATAAAATATGAACTACATACAAACGGCAAATTATTTTGCGAATTAAAAAAAAATCATTTTGATCCGCGATCAGTATATCATGTACGAGACGTATCTTGCATTAAATTTTGTTCCTGAAGTATTCAAACACCTTGTATTGCGGTCCGCATCGAGGGGCACATATTTTGGCGCGGCAATTTTTTATATTTAGTTTTAGTTGTAAAAAATTCTGTACCCAATATTGTATTTTTGCTAAGAATTTTTTTAACAATTCTATCAGTGTCGCTAGTTGTGAAAGGAGCTTCTCCAAATTGAAGTTGATAAAAAATTATCTTCGGTTCACAATGAGTGATTTAAGAGCATTATACACGATTTTTCTACTATGAAAGTTAGAAAAATAAATATATAAATATGTTTACATACACATATGTGTACAATTTGTTTGTTTATCCAAATGACATGATATTATTTATTTATAAATATTTAATGGTATTTTTTTTTTGTAAATTAGGTATATGTTTTGTCTCATAGGTGGAGAACCTGCGACCTCCGTAAGTTTCTTGTATTTTTGTAAAAGTTTCACTTATAGGTATATCAACTTATGCGGCCTTCTTTATTACTGCCTAATTTAAATATGGCATCCAATGGTAAAAAGAATCCTCACCTATAGTTTGTCTTAATTACAATTATTTATATATGTTTATTAATTTATAAAAACCACCATTTGATTGACTTAGAAAGGGCGGCAAATTGGAGACCGCCCTTGGCGGCAAAAGTTCTAGGTACGCCACTGCACTTATGCCACAACCAGTGTCGCAATCCCAATATAAAACAATCTATCCTCTTCTGATAATTGTCTATAAACGATATAATTTTTCTGTGATTAATGCTGCTCCTTCTGCACTTCTCTATTCATGTATTTGTCAGGATAAAATCATAGACGAAGTACAGTGAATATGAACATCAGTTTTATTTAATAAAGATTTACAAAGATAATTACTTTCAACCTATCTCGTCTATCGCCGGATACACACTATCCTAAAACTATTTACAAAGCCTCATGCACCCTAAACCAATCACACACGTCTCTTCATCCCTCATCCACCCCAACATATTTCCACATTCGGCGTCACTCAGACGGACTCAGGCACACTTGACTTAATTTATTGGTTTAGAAACACAAACACAATCCCAAACATATCATTCTCACGATACCTAAGAGCGTAATGTACCCAACTGAAAAGTCAATCGTTCCCAGCGGTGTGTGGTGGCGGGTAACAAGGAGGCTGGCTCAATTCTAGTCGTTGGGCTACGCCCCTTGGTGAATCATAAGATGTAAGAAATTTAAATTCACTAGATACACGATGTAACAATCACGCGCACAAATAATAGTTGAGGAAACTTTCATATATAAGAAACCCATGATATATAATTAATAAAATAATTTGATAAAAACAAAAAGGTTTATTTTCACATTATTATATTTATAGTAGTATTGAATTATCTATATAATTTAAGTTTATTATAGTTCTATCTAGAGTTCTACATTCAAGTTTTGACATTAATTTTTTTTGAGAAATTGAGAAACATGTTAATAAAAATTATTATACTTTTATTTAAACAACATATGAGTTGTTACATTCAACAGGTTGCTGAATAAAATTTTCATCATGATATTTAACATAAAATAAATAAATGTTATATAACTTACATACAAGTTGAATCATTACTTGTAGGTTTGATCACCTTTGTGGCTTCTTTTTGGTGTTAACAAGGGAAGATTACATTTTTTCCACCTATATTTTGAAAATATTTGATTTTAATTATAAATAAAATTTTAATAATACAAGATGATTGAGAAAATAGGGACAAGTGGTAATTTTCCTTATGATATACAGGCTGTCCCATTTTCGATTGCCATCATTGGGATTTCGGAAACTATAACAGCTACAACTTAAATTAAATGAAAATTATTTTGCATCGAATAAGAAAAATAAGGTTCCCATTTAAAATAAGAAAGTTACAGCCCGTATTTTCAGAACCATTGGTCGAAAAAATATTTTGTTAATAGTTTTGTAATACACTTAAAAAATGGTATTTCTTTGCTAATTTAACCAACCTTGTGGCTCTTATAGTTCTCGAGATAGCAATGATGACACAACTAAATTGAACATTCTGTATTAATTTTAGAAGTTAATTTTTTATTATTTTTTATTTATGTGGTAGCTAGCTCAGTGGTATCAAGTCGACCTGTGGATCCTGAGAACCCTGGTTCGATTTCCATAGGCGACAAACAATTTTCACCATTTTAAAACTACTCCTGTGGCTCCCCCACCACTTACATCTTTGGGGGGTCGTGATTTGACGGCCGGTAACCGCACTTAATGCGCAAAATATATTACTTACGGAGATCTGCTTTGGCAGAGTGCCACATCCAGTAATGGATAGAAGGCGTGATGATATATTTATTTATTTATTTATTTTTAATTTTCTGAAATAAATTGATTTAAATAAGATTTATTGGAACTACATTTCTTGGGGTAATAAATCAATCTTTAAACAATGTGTTGTCATTGTTGGTTATATTTATATAAATAAGACAATATTGCTATGCCTTTCAAATCATAATATCGTTGTTTTCCAGTTGCTACTAATATGGTTCTCTAGGGTAGAAAGTAATTTTTTCTTTCCATGGGACAAAATGTACGACTTTTTTTCTCAATTCAAGTAAGAAAATTTTTCTTTTTAGCAGGATGGTGAAAACAATTAATTTCGTGTTATTATTTTTAAATTTTTTACTAAAGATTTAATTTATTATTCATTCCATAAGATATACAGGATGTTCATTTTAAGTGGCGTACCATTGCTATCTCGAGAAGAGTAGGAGTAACCAAGTCTTAACAGACTTTGTTACTCCTATAATTTTTTTTTTATAACATTACTTTAATGAGCGAAACAAGAATTTCTTTAGATCAGTAGTTCTAAAAATATTTCATGGAACTTACTTATTTTATATGGAAATATATATATTTTTTTATTTACTTATTCGATTCAGCATTATTTTTTCTGAATTCAACAAATACAATGTTTAGTATTGTTGGTTATATTTATATAAATAAGACAATATTGGTATGCCTTTGTGCAATATCAAATCATAATATTCAAGAAAATTCTATAATAAATATAAAATGTACTGTTCCAATTGAGATTCTAAATAAGTTCAGTACTGTAAATTCATATTTTAATAATATAATCATTAAGAATACCTGTTATATTCCCGTAGATTAGTACACTTTCTTCTAACAGCATGTAAATTTTACCATGCTTTATACCCTTTCCGGTTACCCATTGCAATATAAAGAAATAAAATAAATCGTAAGAAATGCGTGTAACAGAAATTTCTGTGAAATGTATCCTACACAGACACAAGGCCAAGGGGCGGAGCCTAATATTAGTTTCAGTTTATACCACTAGTAGCGGTAGCTCACGCCGTCTACTAGAGTCGAGTTTTCATGTAAACAGTGCTTCGTTGGGGGGTTAAAATTGGTACTAAATATAAATATATTTTCATAAACAAAGGTTTATTTTAAAGATAAAAGTACAATCTATGTTATTTCAGTGTTGAAATTTGCAATTTTTATTCATTTATTGAGTAACACTGATCTGAAGTTACACAAGTTTATAACATTGTAAAAACTAAATTAAAACTAAATCAAAAATTTCAACACTCAAATGACATAGATTCAATCTTTGTCTTCAATTTAATAAAAAAATTAAATTATTCCGACCATATTTAGCCCATATTTCATCTCCCATTCAAAAGCATGTTTATGCTGTGCGCAACCTAGCTACATTAGCCCCTTAATATTTTCTAAACCAAGGGCTACAAAATAGCTAACACTAGACGAAACATACATAATTTTAAAAATAATAGCCTAGCAATTAATAACGATACTTAACACAACACTGTCACTAGTTTCACTTTTTGTTTATAATACATTATTTACATGTGACAACCTGAAATATTACCACACCAGTAATAAGTGAAAGGCATATAGCAATTTATTTAAATTTATTGATAGAATAAAAATAATGAAAATAAATATTAATGTTACTTACTCCGTTGATCGTTTTACTCCGCTGCTACTATTGGAAGCCATATTGTTGACAGTTTACAAAAAACAAAATTTCTACATCTTTTTTCCTGTATAACAAACAAAAATAAGTGTTAAATAAGTTATAATATACATAATTATTTTACTGTACTCGTATTTTATCTTTATTTCATTATAAAAACTATTCATGCAACAACACTGAAGTAAATGTTTATATTTGAAGCGATATCGATAATCAAAATACTTACGACCAGTTGCAGTACTATCCCAAAGATTGCATAAATGAAAAATATCTAATCGAATGTTTGACAGTTCAGCACGATACGATATTGTTCATTTTAAGAAAACTTAAATTTTAAGTAACAACGATTCAACTATTTATTATTTTATTTTTATTTACAAAATAGGTTTTTAACATTACTACTGCTAAATACATTGGCTATTCTTAAATTACTACTAGTTTGAGTTTGCAGAAAAACTTTACAACAAAAACTGTATCCCATTTGTCACTTGGTTCACTTAAATCAGTTCAGATAAATTAGACAACATGAATAAATAAACTGAAATAACTAAACTAATGCACTTATTGGGGTGAATTACTTCAAAGTAAATTAGAATCTGTAATTCTAGTACTGAAAATAAAGTCAGCGAAGTATCAGCGAAATAAATATGTGATCTGGTTCAGTAAATGTAAATTAGATCTGATCCAAATGGCAAAAGGAATATTCCTAAAGATGACCGCATATGTGCATTTAAATCAATATCTGGTAATTAAAATCAAATGAAAGGGAATAAATACCTTTATTAAATCCAGAACAATGGTTTTATATCTCGCATAAATATGTATATTTGATTAAAAAACATGATATTTACCTTACTACTTCACTATAATCCAGTTTTAAGTAAATGGGTGTGTTGTTTTTGTTCTACCATTGAATGTTCTAATGGTATCAAAACAATGGTTTTTTCATCATTACGATTTAAAATGTAAAAAAGGCAATGTGAACGTCAAAACTGAAGTTTTTTTTACAGTAAATTAAAAAAAATCAAAAAAACATACTCGTAAAAATAATAGCATCCAAAAGTCTTGCGTCAAGGTTTTGTTGTTTTTTGCAATTGTGTTCTTCGATTACGTCTCAGGCCACAACTTTCACACTCATGTTGCAAAACGATCCTTTCCTACCTTATTTTCACCCTTATATAATTTATTATGAAATAAGTAAAGTTATGCCGCGTACACTGTTTTAGAACCACGGTTTCTAAGTATGAAGTCCGTCAGCGGACTGAGTACGTGATGCAAAGAACTGTCATATGGAAGAGTGCGAACTAGTCGTTTAGTCAGAGTTGCATGAATCAAGGGAAGACCGTCCGGATGAAAAAATAAACGTTTGCAGATAAGTCGTACGTGTTTACGCCGACAGTACAATTATATTATAAAAGATATGTGCATTATGCATATGCAGGGCCAGATTTACGTATAATCAAAATTAGCAGTTGCTTAGGGATCTCACACATATTTGTATCTGTACATTAATTTCTGATTAAATATATTATTGTATTACACAATAATTATTTAACAAAAATTAATATAAACACATTTAATAAATATTTAATTATTCTAAATATTAATACATATTACATTTTCTATTTTAATGTAAATTGTGTACACTGTCCTTCAAATTTGACATTTGTTCGTTGGTTTACAACTTATAAAAATTTAAATGATTCGCATGTTTATATTTACATGAAGAGCTGTTTTAAATTAAGATAGTACTAGCGTCAAAAAAAAATTTGCAGATCAGAATGAAATTGGGTGCACGTAAACATTGGATAGTCGTCTGTGAACAAATATATTCGCTTTTCTATAAATAAATAAATATAAATATATCATCACGCCTTTCATCCATTACTGGGTGTAGTACTCTGTTGAAGTAGATCTCCTTAAGGTAGTACAAGCATGAAATTTTTTTTTGCAGATCTGAATGAAATTTGGCGCACGTAAACATTGGATAGTAATACGCATCCTGTTAAAATATGAAACACATTCATTGTCTGTGAACAAATATATTCGCTTGTAAAGTTGAGTTCTTATACACGGGGCTTATGGCGATCATCATTCAGAATCGCACATAATTGGTTTGTGTACCTATAAAATTTTGCAGTTTCGTTTGAAAAACTAGTATGATGTTCTAGAACTATCCATGTATATTGTATCAGAAGGTGAAAGTTTTTTATCGTTTAGTCATGGATATATAGCCATGCAAAGCCTTGTTTTTAACGAAAAATTAAGAATCCCAATTTATAATGGCAACACTACACGGTGGTATGGTATTTGAAAATTCACTAGACCAACAACCTGTTAACAATTCTTGATATTCAAATCATAATAGGTATAAAACACTTATTTTATTCAATTTTTATATTTTTTTGAGCCTCAGTTTCGCCATTCGACAACCGATGGCGCCACCGTCACACTAGTACTACTTTAACCGGGGAGTTTACTTATGTCGTCACATACATTTTTCCAGGGGGAGGCAAAAAACTCTCAGATATACATAAATTTCTGAAATATATTTTTTTTTAAATACAAATATACTTAACAAATAGATAAAAAAATATTTAAATTTGTGAAATAAATTAATAGTCTTTATCGTCCGGGTTTGAATTGAAGAGGAAGGACAATTTTCTAATAACTCTTCCATAAATTGACACCATTTCTTCAATAAATTCCGATTTAGCAGTTTTACAAGTTTTTATTTTCTAATATTTTGTGTCTGTGTATACTTAATAAACTTAGATTACTCAATCGTTACGATAGGAAACATGTCGTTAGCTGGCCATAAGAATACTGCTGAAAATTCAGTTTCAGCTAGAATTTATTATGAAATGATATATTTTTAATTTGACTGTAGATTAAATTGAAAGTGATAAAATATTAATCGGAATTCAGTCAATTTTTTAGTTTTTAAAATTTTTTATTTTGTCGACTGCCTCTGCTAGTCTTCTTCAAGACACTAATAAAAATTAACAATAATAATACAAAATAATATAAAATATAAATACTTACAAATAAATTATAATTCTAGAACAATATTTATAAATAAATAATTAATAATGATTAGAAAAATTTAATTAATAAGATAAATGTGTAAATTTTTTAACTATTATAATTAAAAAACAAAAAATTTTAATATTGCTACACTAAACAAAAAACAAAAACAAAAATAGTAGAAAATTATCGAAATTCTTCAAATTAATATTAAATTTTATTCTTGACTGGTTGAAGTTCATTCCAATATAACTGCGGCTTATATCTCTTTTGGTTTGCATATAAAACAGCAAATTTAATAAATTTAAAAATGATTTCAATAATACTTAATATGGAACCTCCTAAGCATAACGCAAATAATCCACCAACTAAACCTGCAAAAAAATATTTTGAATACTTTTGAATTCAATCGAATAAGAACTGGATCGAACTATGCTTTATTCTCGAAGTTATTATTTTTTTTTGTTTTGTTACACATTTTCACTTGTTATGTTGCTGTATTAGTTTATTACCTAAAATTTTTGTTTATACAGAATGATCAAAAGGAATTGTTATAGTTGGCAATACAATTCCGGAGATCTTTTTATTCCACAGTTGGCACAACGTCAGATAAAGGCGGGAATGCTATTTGACATTTCTAATAAATACAAATAGGTTATGTCAGGATCCTTGAGTCTGACAGCTAATAGAATTTTGACTTTTTAAGTAATAGAAATACTTTAGAAATAAATGTAATAATAAATGGACCCAAATTTAAATTTTAAATGTCACTGTCAACAACAGGAAATGAATTTATGTATCAGGCTTACCAATTTCAAGTAGTTTTTTTTATTGCCAACTGTAACAATTCCTTTTGATATAATACACTATATTAAACGATATTTATTGTTGTATTATAACACTAAGAGCCAGTTTTTCAATCACCGGTTTACTCTCGATTAATAGCTGTATTCCATTTGCCACTTGGTTCACTTAAATCAGTTCAGATAAATTAGACAACATGACTAATGACCTAAACTAAGCAAACTAATGCATTTATTGGGGTGAATTACTTCAAAGTACATTAGAACCAGTAATTATAGTACTAGAAATAAAGTCTGGGAAGTAATCCAGCGCAATAAATAAATGATCTGGTTCAGGAAATGTAAGTTAAATCTGATCCAAATGGCAAATGGAATACGTCTATTGTTAATCATGATTAAATAATAATGGAAACCATTTTTTCATGATTATTTAATGATGATTAACATTAACCGGTGATTGAAAAAGTGGCCCTAAGAACAATAATAATTAGACACGTTTGTAATAAAAATGTCATCGTTATCCATCTTTTTGTCGATCCAGTTTTTATAATTACTTTCTGGCAAGAAAAACAAAATACTGTACCAATAAAAGTATCTCCAGATACAGATCTGGTGATCCTATATTTTATGCACCAGTTGTTCTGGAAGTAGATTCTAGTTGATGCCTGTTCTTTAAGGTCAGTTCCACTTCTGTAAGAAAATAGTATATTAAGGAACTAATTTCATAAGGCAATGAAACGTGTTATTTATACTATTTTTTCTATTGAGGTAATTTTATAATTCTGTTATATTTTTAAAAACTGCTACTTGTCAAAAATATAAGTTGATGTTTTTTATCATTCGTGTTGGTAGCGCTTCTCATAACACAGACAATAGGATGCGGGCACTCACGTGATTCTGTTACACGAGATTTGAAAACGGATTCCGTTTTCAAATCTCGCCCCAATAAAATAGTTCATTTTGTAGGTGGCGCAGTGATCTTTCCCGAAACAGCTGTTCTTACGTCACAGAATCACGTGAATGCCCGCATCCTATGGGGACTTACAATTTTGACGTCATATGCAGCAGACCCCCCCCCCCCCCCCGCCACACAATTTTGTGTGAAACAACAAATTTGTAGAAAGAGCGAGATGACCACTACTCCCCGCATATACCCATATTTGTTTTGACGTTTCACGTTTGGATCACGTGATAAACGTCAAACTGTAAAACTACCATGTTCGCTACATAACAAAGCATTAAATTCTATTTTACTCACTAGATGGCAACCGAAAAATTTGAATTTTATAAGTCCCCATTGAAATATCGTATTTAACAATTTACAATTTTGAGGTTATATGTCATTCATTTGTCAGATTTAAGAGCATTCATACCACTCCCACAAAATAAAAAGCGCCAATAACAGTGCGCTGATAGATCTCTTTAGCAACGTGTTTACAGTGCGTATAAGAACACCGAAATAGAAAAATATTGTTTTAAACTTTTTGATACAGAAACTAATAATAATAATTATTACTTACTTATTTAGATAATCCAGAGGTTCCACAGAACCTGAGTAACTAATTCCAGAACATGATGGAAGGCAGTCGCACTCAATTTCATTTGATTGAAAATGACCTATAAAACAACAATTAAAATTTGAGTATATATTTGAATCTATCATCTAAACATAGAGATTATTTTCGGATGTCTTTATTTTTAATAAAGAAACATACAGGGTATTTCAAAAACATACATACAAACTTTCAGAAGTTGCAGAGGACAACAAAATAATCATTTTTTTGTTAATAATCCCATGTCCGATTTAAGCCGTTTCAGTAGTAGAGCAAAAGAAAAAAAAATGTGATCAAATTGAAATTGAAAAACAATAGGTATAAAACAATTCATTTGTTGCAAATTGTCAAACAGTTTGTAGTGTTTATTGATAACAGGTTAATTCAGAATTATAACATTAACTTTGTTGATCATTAATTTAGAATTTGTATTAGGGTCAGGATCGCTTGTGCTCGGGTATACTTGCACTAGAGTATGAAAGTTGACGTTTAAATTATTTTATGGTTGTTGTTTCTTTTCACAAGTTTGAGCTATGAAAAAAACTTTAAATAAATATGTCCTTTATTTATTTTGCTATGAAGAACTAGAATTGTAAGAAACCCAAATATGAATCATTATAGTACCTGCAAAATATCCAAGTAAGAATATAAGAGAGTATTTAAAATTTTAATATAAATTATTTGATTTATCTTGCTTATAATAATTGTGATATAATATTTTACATATTTAAATCATATTTAAGATCGTCACGTGCTTCTTCTTCACTTATCACTTTGACGAGAACTATAATAATTATATTTCAGTGGTTTAGCTTTTCTATTATATTTGATAGCAAATTTTTTATTATTAATAATACATAACGTTATCAAAATTTTAAATACATCCCTGTTTTTATTCGGTGATTATAACTGCACTGCAGAGACCCATCTATTTTGAGTCAGACATGTTAATGTTTTTCTGGAATTTTCAAATGCAACATTTGACTGGGTAGCTGAAAACAGATCCTTGGTTTGTTTGAATAGAAACCACAACCATAGAATCATTTATACATCAACTTTCATATTCTAGTGGAACTATACAAGTTATCCTGGGTGTCTTCCACAGGATCCGTGAATCCATGAACTGATCTTTGCATTGAAGCGAATGGTGGCTATTTTGAACTACTGTAAATTCAAATAATTCACTTACCAATCAAATAAAAAAATCTCAAAATATTTTTTTCAGATATTTATTTTTCTTGCCTTACTACTAAAACTGCTTATTTTGAAATATCCTGTATTTACTTGTGCGAAGAATACATACCACGGGAGTTAAACTTAATTTGAAAGTTGGTATAGTTGGCTGAAAAACAAATAATATTTTAGATTATTTATATTTATAAAAATACAAAATAAATATATCATCACGCCTTTTACCCAGTATTCGGCGTGGCACTCTACCGACGCAGGTCTCGGTAAGTGATATACAGAGCTGGGCAAGCTACTTAAAAAACGTAGCTAAGTTACAGCTACAGCTATTCTTTAAAAAAGTAGCTAAGCTACAACTATAAGCTATATTTTGTAAAATATAGCTAAGCTACAGCCAAAAGCTTTCGTTAAAGTAGCTGTTCAATTTTAAAGCTACTTTTTTTAATTATTGTGAAATAATTAAATTTGCCATTGTCATATGATCAGTCTTTTGTTATAATGACTGTTAATTTACTATTATGTACATAAATATCAAAAATAGCAAATACCATCTGGCACCTACTGTATATTTTTGCGTATTAGAGCCAGTTAGAACCGGCAACAAATAATTATTTTGTGTGGGTTTAGCTTGTACGCATGCGTACTTTGTTGATCTTCTGCTTAAAAAGTAGCTTTAAGCTACAAAAAGTAGCTTTAAAAGTAGCTTCAGTTGTAATTTTTAAGCTATTAGAAAAAAAAGTAGCTAGCTACAAGCTACAGCTATATTTTTTCACAGTTAGCTAAGCTACAGCTACAGCTAAGGTAAATGTAGCTAAGCTAGTAGCTAAGCTACAAAAGTAGCTAGCTACTGCCCAGCTCTGGTGATATATTTATACGCGTGAAGTGCGGTTACCAGCCGTCAAATCACGACCCCATAGATGTTAGTGGTGAAGGAGCCACAGGGGTAATTTTAAATTGATGAAAATGTTTGTCGACTGTGGGGTCGAACCAAGGTTCTCAGGATTCACAGGCCGACTCTATACCACTGAGCCATTACCCCATAAATTTATTTATTTAGGTAAATATGAAGTACCTTGAAATTGTGCTAAGCATGGTACATCGAGAAGAGTACATGGTTTCCATTCGTCTACAAAATGAATTCATTATAGATAATGAAGATTGGGAAAACTGTTATAACTCATAATATAGTTAGTTCACTTTTTAAAACATAGAAACATGTTACCTGAGTCAGGATAATAATGAGGAACACATCCACAAAAATTTTTCACGGCGTCCCTTTTACATATTATCATACAATTAGCAAAATTGTAAGTTTGGTTTAAGTAATTTGAACCCTAAAACAGTATCAAGAGAACCTCATTTGTCATTTGTGCATTTAGCAATTAAAAAAAAAACATGTACTTTTCATATATACGAGTACAATACAATATTTTATTCAATTTTTCCTTGTTTAATTGCTTGGATACAGACCATTAATGTTGTTTTATAAATAATTGCTTAAAAATTTTATTAATAAAATTAAAAATGTCAAATATATGTTAATCGGAATAAATTAAAAGGTTGTTACATAATTGTTGTTACATACTGAAAAATTAAAAAACAAATTTAATTACGCATTTAATTTTATTATTAACGAAAAAAGGTATTGCAAGGATTCGCTTGTGAAAAAAAAATGTTGCAGTTTTGAACACTCACTTTCAAAGTTTGCCCTTTTCGTAGCACTAATTCGTTGTTCACGACTTGACAGGGGTGTCCGCAGGAGGGCAAGGAGGGGCGCTCGCCCCCCCCCCCCCCGCTCCTGGATATTAACTAACCAAATACGAGTATATACAGGGTCTTTTTTCTATATTACACATAAGAGAAACAATGTTAAATTTTTACATGTTAATTTGCCATAAGAGGATTTACTTATGATCGAAGTGGCAAAGGAGAAAAATCTGGTGTGGTCACCACACGACTTTCTTACACACAGCATATTTAATATTTAGAATATATGAATGTTATATAATATTATTAAACATGTAATTTAGTTTTTCAGTAATTCAGCATTAATCTGTTTTAAACATATAAAATATCAAATTTGTTTACGTATAATTTTTTAGTAATATTGACTACTTTATGTCCAACTTTACTGATGTGGCATTACAGAGCAAGTCATAAGTGTTCAATTCAGCGTTTTTGATGCTATATCAATTTCATTGACCAAATAGTAACTAATTTTATATTTCTATTTCTATTAATATAAGTTTATTTATATAAAACTTTATTAGAAAATTGATTATCTGTAATGAAAATTAAAAAGAAAAAATATTGAATATGCTGTGTACTGTGTATAAGAAAGTCGTGTGGTGCCCACACCAGATTTTTTTTCCTCTAAACAATTCAACCTATAACAACGCATGAAACAATTTCACACTTAGCGACTAGATAACAGTAATCGATTCTTGACATTTCAAGCTGCTGATTTCATTTATAAAAATCTAACAACCAAATTTGAGAAGTTTATTAGGGCAAAATTAAATAAATAGTTGTATTACACTCGCGGTTTAAATAACTAATAATTAGCAACACCATTTATTCTCCAGGAGGAGAAATAATTTATGAATCAAGGATGTAAAGTGTTAGTTTTTAGCACATATTGTTTAAATTCTAACACTGTTCTACAATATCATAGTAATAATTTTGTATATCTTTTGTGTTCTTGTGCAATAAATGAGATGGTAAATAAACTAATAAATACTTCTCCGTCCATCAAGCACTGTCGAGCCTGCACATTCACTTGTCGCAACAAAGGTTCCGCATCATATACATTAGACAGCATCTTCATATTCATTTCCTTTCCAGGACCAACAAAGGTGAGATAAGATAGCTCTTGGGCAAATGTGTTTCGCGGATGTACATACACCTTTAAATTATCTTCATATTTTCGAATTCTTACTTTAGAACCTAAATATACTCATTACTTACAAACATAAAATTAGAACCAAAAATTTTTGACTCATGTTGTTTTTCTGACATATTAAACTGGACATACAGTCCATGGAGTGGTCCGGCAGTTGTAAAATACTTATATTGTGACTTCCCTGGACTGGAATTACAAATATTTTACATTTTCGCGGTTAGGTATTCTCTCCAAAAATACGAATGTATCCAGAGATACTCAATTGAGTGATGAGTACTTTGATATATGCTAATAAATGTTGGGGTGGATGAGAAAGGGTAAACCGCGTAAACTGCTGTGAAAATGAGGTATTTGCGGGGTGTATGTGGATATACTTGAAGTAAAACAAAAGACAAAATGTCTATTGCGATGTGGAATTGAGTCTTAATAAATAAGAAAAAATAGGAAAAATTTTCCATCACTTGTCTCGTAATTCCACAGAGGTTTTACAGCACGTTTGCATCAACTTCTCAGGTCATCAACAAACGGCCGGTCAGTTCAGCTTTAACCATAGACGCGTTTCGTCCTTCCGGACTCATCAGTATGGTTAAAGCTGAACTGACCGGCTGTTTGTTGATGACCTGAGAAGTTGATGCAAACGTGCTGTAAAACCTTTGTGGAATTACGAGACAAGTGATGGAATTTTTTTTCCTATTTTTTCTTATTTATTATACTTGAAGTGATCGTGTAGGGAATATATGGGTGTATGATAAGCATTTCTGTCTTTTCCATAAGGACAAATGGAGTACGAGCCCGGGGCCCCCGGCTTGATGGGGGCCTCAAAATTCCGAGGTCGTCGTTTACACGGAAAATAGAGGAGCTCAATTTGTATTAAAATTTTGCTAAGAATAACCGTTAAAATTTTTAAATTTAAATGTAAATCGAAAACCAGATGAGATTTCTAAATATTTTTTTAAATAGTGAACAAAATTTTACTAAATCTAAAAGAATTTCTAAAAAAAATACATAACGTAATATTTTTTAATTAATCCTATAAAATCTATACGATTATTAAAATAACTTTAAACTTTGAGGACATAATAGAAGATTTTATACAACAGAAATTCCGGAAGAAACTATCATCATTAACATAAATCCAATTCTCAAAATATGAGTAGTAATCACTTCACTTATATTTTGTTTGTATAAAGCTAACCATAATAACCAATAAAATCACTAGATAAAAGTATACCATATACTGATGTTTTCATTCACAGTTTTTTTTGTCTTTCTAAAAGGGATCCAAACTCTGTGTGCCCAAGGGCCCCTGCTTGGCCTAAAACGGCCCTGATGATAAGTATAATATTGAGATGAATGTTAGAAGAATGAAAGCAAGTTAGTTAAGATTTGGGCATGTATAACGTATATTGAATGAAAGCTTGGTGAAATTGAGGGTGAAAGATTACGTAAACGAAACTTACATTTTATATCAGACTTAAATAAATAAAAGCAAATATCATATGAATACATTTATACTGCTGTCAGATATTTGATGCGATATTGTCAGCTTGTATGAAAGGAATTATGAATGTGGATGAAGTGGTATATCAGGATAGGAATGTGATGATCAATAGGATGCGGGCACTCACGTGATATTGTGACTATTTGAAAAGAACCGGATTCTTTTCAAATCTCGTCCCAAAAAATAGTTCATTTTTGTAGGTGGCGCAGTGATCTTTCACGGGACAGCTGTTTTTACGTCACAATATCACGTGAGTGCACGCATCCTATTGTATATTTACTATAATTTGCTATTGAAAGAGCAACAGAGTCCAATTTCAGCTTTGGATTTTGTAAATAATACTGAACAATTTGTTGGCACGCCATCCCAGGCACAATTCTGAAGTAACATTTCACAAGGATGGGCTACCTAGAATACACATATATCATTCTGTTTCGACAAATATAATAGCAGGTCGTAAAACATTCACTCAACATGTATTCATTAGATCTTACAAACCCGTCTTATATTTCGTCCTCACAACAAACCTTCAATTATATTCATCCATTTATTCCTACGTCATTCACGCCCTTAATTTCACCATATATATATTCGACCTGTCAAAAGAGGCTACACAAAGAATTATGCTACCGGCACGCTCCTCAATTTTTAGTATTTGACGCGAGCAATTTGACAAATGACCAGTCAAATATTAGGTCAATTCAACGAAGAGTATTTGAGCATTCAATTTCCATCCCTATTTTACATCTTTGTTTTATGGTCATAAGAGATAATACAGACAACATATAGCCACTTTATTCGCTCTTAAACAGATATTAGTCGTAAAATAAATCTTTAGTGCCTTAACTTACATCTTCCATTAGTCGATTAGTATTGTTATAACCTACAATAGACAAAACGTCCAATACTTCTTTAAAAATACTCGTATCATTTTTTGTCGGAGCTCTTATTAAACCCAACTTTTTAAAAAACTGTTTCGCCAAATCTGGTTCTATTCCATTTTTTATTCTAAAATAAAAAACAAAATATTTTAGTAAGTGCGACAATTAATGCTAACCAGTAATGGTATTCAGCCGATTGACCCAAATCGAATCATAATAATTTTTTGGTTTTCGAATCGATTCCTCAAGGTACATAACTTATGTATATTAGGTATATCCCTTTAAGGTGGTTCAGGGGTATTGAGTCGGCCTGTGAATCTGAGAACACAGGTTCGATTTCCACAACCAACAAACAATTTTCTTCACATTAAAATTACTCCTATGATCACCCTTCACTAACATGTTTGGGATCATGATTTCACGGCTGGTAACTGCACTGAAAGTGCATAAATACGAGTATATCACTTACCGAGATCTCCTACGGCAGAATATTTATATATTTATAAAATTGATTTAACTTTGTAATTGAATCGCATTTTTGGAAAGAAATGTCTTCATTGTTATATTCTTACAAATAACTATTATTACTTACAATACTAATATAATAATGGGATGGCTAGCTCAGTGGTATGAAGTCGGCCTGTGGATCCTGAGGTCCCTGGTTCGATTCCCACAGGCGACAAATTTTCATAATTTGAAAAAGCTATCCCTGTGGCTCCTCCACCACTAACATGTTTGGGGGCCGTGATTTGACGACTGGTAACCGCACTTCACGCGCAAAATATATCACTTACCGAGATCTGCTTCAGCAGAGTGCCACACCCAGTAATGGGTAGAAGGCGTGATGATATATTTATTTATATTTACTAATATAATAAATGGAAAATATAAATAAATAT
Organism: Pterostichus madidus; assembly: GCA_911728475.2. Taxonomy (NCBI): domain Eukaryota; kingdom Metazoa; phylum Arthropoda; class Insecta; order Coleoptera; family Carabidae; genus Pterostichus; species Pterostichus madidus. Next base: position 29,091,967 of record OU452313.1, on the reverse strand, counting down.
AAATATATCATTACGCCTTTTACCCATTACAGGGTGTGGCACTCTGCCGAAGCAGATCTCGGTATGTGATATATGTATGCGCGTGAAGTGCGGTTACCAGCCGCCAAATCACGGCCCCCAAAGATGTTAGTGGTGGGGGAGCCACAGGGGTAATTTTAAATTGGTGAAAATGTTTTATCGGCTGTGGGGATCGAACCACGGTTCTTTGGATCCACAGACCGATTTGATACCACTGAGCCATTACCCCATAATGGAAGATATTAAGATAATAAATGGAAAAAAGTCTAATTAACAAAATAATAGAAGTAATCACTTAAAGAGTAAGAGTGAACCACTATTCGGATTATCCAAGAATTGATATTTTGTTTTAATAGAAAAAACTAAAATGTATGTTACACCAAAATGTATAAAGTTTAAAGTAAAAAATAAAAATCTAAGGCTAAGATATAACTAAGAAAAAATTAAACCCCTAATATAAAGATAAATCTAAATACGTATTTCGAGAACTAAGTTCTCATCATCAGTAGACGAAGCAAGGGAAAAACCAAGATTACACGACTTGTGAACCAAGCTAGTGGTCAAGGTTCTACTGATGATGAGAACGTAGTTCTCGAAATACGTATTTAGATTTTTCTTTTTATTTATTAAGGCTTAGGGATTTAATTTTTTCTTAGTTGTATAAAATTTGTTTTATTAAAACAGAAAATATAGTGTAAAAAGAAGTCATTTCATAAAAAAAAATATCATCACGCCTTTTATCAATTACTGATGATTTCGGTAAGTGATATATTTTGCGCGTGAAATTCAGTTACCAGCCGTCAAATCACGGCCCCCAAGGATATTAGTGGAAGGAAATCTATACAGGCAGTTTTAATGTGGTGACAATTGTTTGTCGGCTGAGGGAATCAAATCCGGGTTTTCAAATCCGCAGGCCGACTCGATACCACTGAACTACCTATCCTAGTAAATTAATAATTGTCCATGATTTTGGTCGAAGGGTTAAACCACAGAAAAATTACAATTATGTAACTCTTTATTATGCTATTATACGACCATAATGGAAAGTATGCTATTTTAGTAGTCATTTGCCATCGATTATCGCGATTATCTGCAATAGCAACAAAGGGGAAAATAACATTGTTTAAAATTATTTTTATTTCTTTTTCAAGCGTTTTTAAATGACCCTATAATAGTTATTTATGTACGGAGGGTATTATGAAGATGGTTATGTCCACCGAGAGCGATACTTACAAGGCCGAGGATCTATTGCCCGACGGGTATAAACATCAAGTAATGCCTGTGATGCATACAATATTTTATGTCTTATTGGTATATTTTAATAATATAAATAATAAATAATGGATTAGCTAGCAACACTGAATAGAAAAAATGTCAGTTTTTGACAATATTAACATAGTAACGTCACTCTTAATGTCCTAGGGCCTAATGAACTAAATAATATACCTTGTATCCCCTTGGTATTAATAAACAATAATGATCAAGGAAGATTTTAAAAATATTTTATGCACATCCGGACACTTCTTTTTAGCGCTAGAGCCATCAAAAAATCATTTCATATGGATACATAATAAAGTGTCAATTTTTGTTTATTGTGAATACTTGATTTTTTAAATTGTCATTTTGACATATTATTGTAGGTACCTGCTTTACACGTAATATTTTAAATTTCAAATTAAATGTTCTTTTGTTGTGCTTCAAATATTTTATGCACAACCGGGCCGAAATTAATGTGTTTTAGCCCTTTTGGCCCTAGGGACATAAAAAAATAATTTCTATAAATAAAATGGGAATTTTTGTTTATTCTGAAGACTTGATTCTGCTAAATGTCATTTTGACATATAATCTATGTACATATTTTAATATTTTGAACATATAATTAAATGTTATTTTGTTGTGCATAAAATATTGTATATATCACGGGTGAAATTAGCGTTTTTGACCCTGAACATGTTATTAACCCTAGGCGCTTTGCGCCTCATGCTAATAATCATGCCACGGGCCAGAAACACCTGTTTTCACCCTTGATACATAAATAACTAGTATGTACCACGAGTGAAATTAGCGCTTCTGACCCTGATGCTGGGTTGCAAGAAAAAAATAAAGAGCTCTTTAGTTAAAGAACTGTTTATTTAGCAACAGAATCAATAGCGTTTTTCTGAAATTTATTGAACCGTTAGTTGCTAATGAACCGATAAAACTTTCATGCAACCTAGCATGAGCATGTTATTAACCCTCGACGCTTTACGCTTCGTGCTAATAATCATGACACGGGCATAAAAAGCCTGTTTTCACCATTGATACATAAATAACTATTAGAAATAATTTTTGAAAAAGCAATGAGCGTTCACCGGGATTTGAACCCAGAACCTTTCATTCGCATGATGACTGCTCTAACCAATTGAGCTACAAACACTCGGCGAATACTCATGCTTTTTCGTGCAATCTTTAGTTACATTTCTTCAACTAAAGATTGCACGAAAAAGCATGAGTATTCGCCGAGTGTTTGTAGCTCAATTGGTTAGAGCAGTCATCATGCGAATGAAAGGTTCTGGGTTCAAATCCCGGCGAACGCTCATTGCTTTTTCAAAAATTATTTCTAATAATTACCAACAGACAATTTGTCAATAAACAAATTCTTATAATAAATAACTATTGTACTCCTCGACTAAAAAATGCCTTGTTGCTTGATCAACGATCAATAATCTCCATACTATAACAGCAATAGACTACTTTCTGCTCTAGTTACACACATAACTAAATTTTTAAATGCGAAGTTACTATTAAGAAGGTAGATAAAATCATACTTACAATAACTGTTGAATAGCATTAGATTTTGACTTATATACAGAATTTGTAGTACAAATTGTTACCGCAGGAAAAGGTACAAGAGATATATGATATGCAGTTGTATCAATAGATCGAGTTACTGGTTGATTCACAAAATAATGTATATTTTCAGATAGCAAGAAATAGAACTCTGTACTAGCACATGATAATATAGTCAACCAAAACAGTTTCCCCAACCAAGTTTTACACAAAAATATCTGAGAAATTCCATGAATACTCGATGTTGCAACAGTAGACTTTAATATATTATACATGGCAAAAATTATTTTAAATTTGATAAAATTCACGCCGCAAATAATGTTCGTCTGTGACACATTTTTGTACATCCTTATATACCCGTGTATGTAATTTAGAACAAACAAAATATTTATTGGGTTTATGTACATGTAAAGAAATAATGATTCTTTTATTTTAGTTCACAAATTAAAATAAATGATGCCTATACAATTTTCATAAATTTTTAATAATATAGAAATAATAGAAACTTTATACCTTTCGGTGTAAGAGTTATTTTCGTGTTTTTCTATTAAAACAAAATATCAATTCTAGGTAAATGCGAAATAAATATCCAAGTAGTGGTATACTTTTATTCTTTAATTCGTATTACTTTTATTCTTTTGTTAATTAGGTTCTTTTCCATTTATTAACTTAATATTTTATATTTATTATATTAGTATCGTAAGTAATAATAGTTATTTGTATGAGTATAGCAAGGGAGACATTTTTTCCCGAAGTTACGATTCAACAACAAAAATGGAAAATTTGTTTTTTCCTATTTTTTCTTATTTATTAAGACTCAATTCCACATCGCAATTGACATTTTTTCTTTGTATATTTCAATAGCTGGCAAGCAGTTTGCGATTTTTGTCGGTAGATGGCACCACGGGTTGCTCCGTAGCTCTCATGTCATGTTACCGCCTTACATAGTTTAACATCAGTCAGTTCAGCTAAGACAGTATCACAATTCACTAGTCCCTAGTTGGTCTAGTTGGATAGTTGATCGCACCATACTGATGAGTCTCTAAAGGACGAAACGCGTCTATGGTTAAAGCTGAACTGACCTGCCGTTTGATGATGACCTGATAAGGTATGATTCAAATTTGCTGTAAATTTTTGTGGAATTTGTGACACGTGATTGAAAATTAGTTTTTTCCTGTTTTTTTCTTATTTATAAAATTTTATTATATTTATGATTTGAGACAAACATTTATTTACAAAATGTAAACACTTGCGGGCCCGTTTTCAAGAGAGTTTTATATAATCCTGAATTTTGGATTAGCTAATCTTATAGTAGTCCGATTTTAATAATCTAATCCAATTACTTTCCGAAAACCAAATGATAACAAGATTATCCCACCTATTTAGTAACTGAATCATTATCTGTAAATGATCGATATGTTAATGACAACCCCTGTTTTTCATGATTACTCTATAACTTAACACTACTTCGACTTTCTGTGACTAAAATAATTGGTTTGTTCTCTCGATTTTAGTCGTATTTTCTGAATTCTGATCTTGTATAAAACTACCATTATAAAAAATATTATTTTTAAAAAACACTTTTTACGCAACTGTCATTGAGCTATCTTTACATTCATTTTTATAATAACAGCTGCATATACAGGATGTATCACGGAAAGTGAAACATGGGAAATCGGTTTTTCCGTGCGCATTGCTCCTCTAATTATTTTAGATAAAAACTTTAAAATGGATGTTGTAAAGCAAAAATTTCTACATCCGAATTTTGTTTTTAATTCCATGGCTAATACTATAAAATAGTAATTCCGTGAATTTTCAAATTTTATTTCTGCAGTTATACAGTAGCTAAATTGATTTTTTTATATTGATTCGGATGTAGAAATTTTTGCTTTACAACATTCATTTGAAGCATTTTTGTCTAAAATAATTAGGAGGGCAATGTACGCGGAAAAACTGATTTCCCATGTTAAACGCCTGTTTCACTTTCCGTGATACACTCTGTATATGTAAGAAAAATGTATGAAAACAACATTAAAATGGGGTAAATTATTTTGGTATTCTGTGACCATAATGTATACAGTAATTATGAAAATAAAAGTTGTCATCAACTTATCGATAATGAACAGATAATGATCCAGTTACAGAGTATATTATAGTTGAGCAGGGCTCGAAATGGACCGGAGCTGACCGGAACGCTGTTCCGGTTCGTGAAATGGTCAGTTATATCGTTCCGTCTCGTAAAATAATGGACAATACCGCTCCGGTTCGTCACTTTTCAAAAAACATAAATGAAATATTATAAAATTATATTTATTTTTAATTCCTAATAGAATTAATTTTGAAAGACGTTCTGAATCACAATTTCTTCAAATTGTTGTCGCTCATATTTTAGTATTTCAATTAAGGCGTTTAGTTAAAAGTTCGCCTAGTGACGCGCTGAGGAAGCGCCCATAAGCGATACACTTGGCGAAACGCTGGCGAACGACTATGAATACTAGTGTAAGGCTTTGTATGTTTCGTGCACTCTACGCCCTTGCATATTCTGTGCTGTGCTAGTGTATGATATGTCAATAATATTAAATAAAAAATCATAATAAATACAAAAATTATATTTCATTCTTAATTACAATAATTTTAGGCTATAATAAAAGACGAAGCATGAATTTGATAAATAATTGGTTAAATCATTCATGGACCAAGAAAGATGAACAAGATATTGATTTATTATCAAATAAACGGTCATTATCACCACCGAAGACAAAAATTAAGTCATCCTGTGACTAAACAACAAGTAAAGTAACTGTTAGTAATTCTAGCGCGGAATTTGATAAATCTATTATAATTACAGAAACTGATTCTGATCTTCCATCTTGTTGAACTGTGGAACAAGCCAAGTTATACCAAAGTAATAATAATTGGCTTATTAAAAAAAAGCTTTAGCGTGCTCCATCTGCAAAACTGTTCAAGATTTTGATATAAACAGCGACAAAAACCTACGATTGTCTAAAAATTGGCCAAATTGCTTAATCAAGTTTTGTGGAAGAACAGGGAAATCTTGGAATATAAGCTGCGAGTATTGTTTATATAATATAATAAATATTATAAATCGAGCGTTCCGTTTCGTAAAAATTTCCATTTCGAGCCCTGTAGTTGAGTATATGGTTTACCTTCATTTGACTAATCCAGAATTCTGGATTTGCTAAAATTCTTATGAAAATTGGACTGTTATTTTCTCAGTTGAAATATCGAGAGATTCAGGAATGGAGAGTTTAATCATTTTATTTTGACTGTGAAGTATTTGAGTTTAATACAGTGCGACAAGAAAGGCAGCTGACGAATAAAAAAATGTAACACAAATAAACATTAAAATATTATTAAAAAAAATATTATTCCCGCCTTTATTTGGCGTTGTACCAACTGTGGAATAAAAAGATCGCCGGAATTGTATTGCCAACTGTAACAATTCCTTTTGATCACTGTAGAAAATAAAAATCTCAGACCAACCATAAGTAGACAAATTCTGTCGTATTCAAGTCAATGCAGTGTTGTGAAGTAGAAAGAGTTAAAGTAACTTGTTGGTGAGGCGGGTGCGCGGCAAGGAACGAGTATCCTTTGATGTTATGCAAGTTGCAAACATTTGTATAGTTATTCTTATATTCAATTACTTACTGTTTAAACATCAAAGTAAAGGTTAGTTTTTGACATATTAAGTGTTTTGTATACGTACTTTTGTGTTTAAATAAATAAAATGCTCGTGTCTGATAACTGTTATCAACAAAAATGCAACCCTCATAACACCAAGTGGTACTAGCTCTTTGCCGCGCACCCGTCTCATCATAAGTTAATCTAACTCATTCTACTTCACAACAAACGCCGTTTTTCTCCGTCTAAGTTATGTTTTGTCTGAGATAAAAATATATACTAGAATCAGTGTTGCCAAATGTACGGTAATTGGAGCAAATGTACGGTGTACGGTTCGAATCATATTACCGTACAGAAAAGTACGGAGAAGTACGGTAATTTAGATATTTACAAGGAAATACATAATTTAATTAAAAATAATTTTCATTTTTGTAAATATCATTCCGACCAACTAATCTTACTTATATATTATATTGACAGATGTCGTGGCGAATGGTGTTTCGATTCACAAATATCGGTAAATCCCCAAGTACTGAAAATCGCTTTGGTGTTGATTGCTCCACATCTTCACTACAAGCTATTATAACTTGTAAGTTATATTTGTGGATACAGTGCAATAGGATGCGGGCACTCACGTGACACTGTAACGTTTTGTGATGTAAAAACAGCTGCTCGGGCAAAGATCACTGCGCCACCTACAAAATAAACTATTTTTTTTGGGAGGAGATATAAAAAGAACGGTTCTTTTCAAATCTTGTTGGGCTGCGATCACTGCGCCACCTACAAAAAAACGATTTTTTGTGGCGAAATTTGAAAAGAACGGTTCTTTTCAAATCTCGTCCCAAAAAAAATAGTTGTGTGGTATAAATGCTGCATGCTGCATGTTGATTTGTCATAACTTGTCTATTTTTCTATTTTATTGCATTTTGATCTGAGTGTCTGTTTCAGGTTCAACAATCATCAAATGTCGTTATATATGTTTTTTCTAATGTTTCCAGCTTTTCTATGTTACTAATACATTGTTTTTATGTTTATAGGGGCATGACGGGACCTGCAAGCATCTCCTGCGGTCTCAGCATCATCATGGAGCAGCTGGTGTTCGAACCAGCGTCACCGGAGCTGCCGCCATCGTGGACAACGTCACCGGTGCTTATATCATCATCTTGGAGCAGCTGGTGTTCTAACCAGCGTCAGCGGAGCTTGTATCATCGTGGACAACATGACCTGAGTCAAAAACTCTTCAACTATGTCAGAAGTTGGCTGCAGTATCATCAGTCATCGCAGTACGTCGTCCGCAGCTCCCAGCAACAATTGTAAAAACCAAATTATTTTTAATTGGGTTGTATTTAATCGAGCATCAAAATAATAAAGTTTGTCAGCTTGTTTATCAATTTAAACAATTAATATTTGCTGAAGCAAAGCAAAAATAAATATTCGGCACAATATACAGGCTGTAAAATAAGTAAGGAATATTGAAATTATTTCCTGAAATAATATTTTAATCTAAATGATTAAAAAAAAAACGTTTCGAAACGTTTTATAAATGATTTAGATTAAATAATTATTTTAGGAGATAATTTCAATATTCTTTACTTATTTTAAACCCTTTATTGCCATTTCATTCTTCTGGAAAACTTATTTACTATTCTTGGCTTTCAACAATTACTGTTAAAGATCGTTTAGTATTTTTTGTGCTCAATTATTATTTTTTGTCTATATTTAATTATTTCTGGTAACAGTAAATTATTATTATTGATAAAATTATTTCGGTGCTCATTTAAATTATTCCCTTTTTATAGTTTCTTACATTACTAGCAGAGTAAAACAGTTTTTACTGTTAAAAGGAGGAATTTAGTCTTTGAGACAGTTAAAACAGTTACTTTGCGTCTATTGTACAATATTTTAATTGTTCCTCATTAGTAAACAAATTTAAAAATAATAATTAAATCCTGTCAATTGTGTTAAGAATTGTATTAAATTATTTGAAAGTATAACTTGTAAAGTAAATAAATATAAATATATCATCACGCCTTTTATCCATTACTGGGTGTGACACTCTGCCGTAGCAGATCTTGATAAATGATATATTTATGCGAGTACCAGCCGTCAAATCACGGCCCTAAAGATATTAGTTACGGCGAAGTCACAAAGGATAATTTTAATTAATTAAAATAAATATATAATTACGCCTTCTACCTATTATTAGGTGTGGCAGCACACTGGCTTCGTAGATCTTGATAAGTAATATATTTATGTGCGTACCAGTCGCCGAATCAAAGCCCCTGCCCCCCTTCCCAAATATGTTAGTGAAGGAGAAGTCACAAGAGTAATTTTGAATAAATAAAATAAATATACCATCATGTCTTTTACCCATTACTGGGTCTGGCACTCTGTCGTATTTATTTATTTATATTTTAAATTGCACTTGTGGCTTTACTTTTCCACTATCATCTTTGGGAGCTTTGATTCGACGGCTGGTACGCACATAAATATATCACTTATCAAGATTTGCGACGGCAGTGTGCTGCCACACTCAGTAATACAGGGTGATCAAAAGGGATTGTTATAGTTGGCAATACTATTTCAGAGATCTTTTTATTCCACAGTTGGCACAACGCCAGGTAAAGGCGGAAATACTATTTGACATTTGTAATAAATACAAATAGTTTATGTCAGGAGACTGACAGCTAATAGAATTTTGACTTTTTAAGTAATAGATTTAGAAATAAATGTAATAATAAATGTACTCAAATTTAAATTATAAATGTCACTGTCAGCAACAGGAAATGAATTTATGTATCAGGCTTACCAATTTCAAGTAGTTTTTTTTATCGCCAACTGTAACAATCCCTTTTGATCAGCCTGTAGGTAAAAGGTGTTATAATATATTTTTATTTATTTAAAATTGACAGTAGAGTTTTAAAAAATAATCGGTTTGAATAAATAATGTTTACAAATGAGTAATAAATAAAATAATTTAGTATTATATTATAATGATGATGATATTATTTGTATTGATTACTAATAAGAGTATAACAGTTTTCACTGCTGAAAGGAGGAATTTATTCCTTGAGGCAGTAAAAAAAATTACTTTGCGTGTAATTAATTTGTTCCTCATTAGTAAAAAAAAATTAAAATAATAATTGAATTCTGTCAGTTGTGTTTAAAAAAAATTATTTGGAAGGAGAATTTGTAAAGTAAATAAATATATCATCACGCCTTTTACCCATTACTGGGTGTGACACTTTGCCCTAGTATAGCTTGGTAAGTGATATATTTATGCACGTACCAGCTGTCGAATTACGGCTCTCAAAGATGTTAGGGGTGGAGGAGGCACAGAGGTAATTTTAAATAAATTAAATAAATATATCATCTTCTGCCTTTTACCCATTACTGGGTGTGGCACTCTGTTGTATTTATTTATTTATATTTTAAATTACCCTTGTGGCTTTGCTCTCCACTATCATCTTCTGAGCTTTGATTCGACGACTGGTAAGCAACATAAATATATCACTTATCAAGATCTGCGAAGGCAGTGTACTGCGCTGCCACACTCAATAATAGGTGAAAGGTGTTATAATATATTTTTATTGATTCAAAATTGACAGCTGAGCTGTAAAATAATCGGTTTTTTAATAAATAATGTTTACAAATGAGTAATAAATAAAATAATTTAGTATTATATTTGTAACGACGATATTATTTATGCAAATTGTTAATGGTTTGTTTGTGCATTTGTACACGCAGTTGTTTGCAGCCTCGAGGAAGGCAGTCTTCTGCCAAGAGTTTTCACTCTTGATGCTGACAGCGAATGCTGGGGAGACGAGATCAGCGACTTGCCCCTGAATATCATCTAGGTCACTCATCCAGGCTTTATATGTAAAATAAATAAATAATTATATTTATATGTAAAATAAATAAATAATTCTAATTATATGTAAAATAAATAAATAATTCTAATTAATAATAATAATTCCAAGCTGTCACACTTGAATATTTACTATTGTTAATTACTTAAAAACTATTTTCAACTCTACAGGATCTTTAGCACTAGATTAAATTATATTTGTGTATATTTTATTAATATTTAGTAGTTTTGTAATGTATTTAAAAATGGATGCTATATTTGTTCTTCTGAAATATATTATTTTGTTAATAACTTTAAAACTATTGATATTTGATTGTTTTTGTTTGTAATTGTTGACTAAGCATTGAATACATGAAATATGTATAGTGTTATTATTATTATTTTAAATAAAAAAGTATTATTAAAGTAGTTTGTTTTTTTAATTGTCTCGCAACAATTGTTTTTTTTTCAGTATCTGTATTTAGTTTAAAATAATAAATAAATTAAAAATTACTTCTGTTTTTTTTCTTTATAATGTCCCTAAAAAATAAATAATTTTTGTTGAAAATGATATTGGTGGCGCCATCTCTTATTTAAAGTTCGAACTACATGAAGATACATCAAAAATTGTCGAAATTGTATTAGGAGATCATCTTTGCAAGGAGGTAACTCAACTTTTTTGGTTTTTAATTTCAGACAGTTGGCAACTCTGATTAAAAATCAATAAATAGCAGGAGCCAAAAATTTTGAGGGGCGGAGCCAAATGAACATGATCAGTATTGCCAACTGTCTTATGTTGAAAAATGACCCAAAGTATCTCCTTGCAAAGCTGTTCTCCTGATACAAAACTGAAACTTTTTGAAATGTCTTGAAGTGCAATGCGTTTGGATATTTTATTAAGAGATGGCGCCACCATCTAAACTAAAGCATGGCCAACTTCATTGAATTGAGCTACGCTTATTATGGCCGTTTCATATGTCATATTCCAGGTTTCAAATTTACAGAGCGGGCACGTCAACTAGCGCCTCTAACGACATACGTCGTAACTAAATTTGAAAATACTGCCTCTTGCATTAAATTTTTTTTAAACAATATGGCGGCATTCTTTCTGAATACCAATACATAGACAAACTCACACCGACACGGCCGCACCTTAAAATAGCGTATTTTCAGAGTTGTATCCGGGCAGCAGAATATGGAGGAGTACACCAGCCTAATACTTTTGGCGGCATTTATATTGTAGAATACCAGACATATTTTACATTCTTAACAGCCCGTCTAACCATTGATAACTTTTTAACGTCTAACTATCACTTCATTCTCTATTGTTGGTTGATGATAGTAAATAAAATAATATAAGTTATTTTAAATTCATTTATTGTCATTTTAAATCTGTATACAAGACATTAACATTTATATTACAAGTACAATATATTTCAAGATAAAATGATTGACATTTTTCTATGTATATTACAATAAATGTTATTACAAATACATTTTAATACAATATATGATGGGTGACAATATTATTTGGGGTTCTTATATTAATATGGGGGGTCTTCTGATTGATCGGCGAGACTGGCGACGATTCCAAGATGATAACGACTCTGAGGAGATGCCAGCGGCTCCAAGACGAGTCCCGTGCACCAGGTTAGCTGCAGAGACGATTCCAAATCTGAAAAGAACTTATAAACATACAAAGTATTCTACCAAAATTTATAATCATATCTGAAAACGATTCAAGAATTTTTGAAGGGATGCTGGATGAGTTATAAATATAAAAGGAATTTTTTTGGGAAGAGAACTATCTGAAAATGATTCTGGATTTTTTAAAGGGATGCTGGATGAGTTATAAATATACTAGGAATTTTTTTTGGGAAGAGAACTATATGAAAATGATTCTGGATTTTTTTAAGGGATGCTGGATGAGTTATAGATATACTAGGAATTTTTTTTGGGAAGAAAACTATATGAAAATGATTCTGGATTTTTTTAAGGGATGCTGGATGAGTTATAAATATACTAGGAATTTTTTTTGGGAAGAGAACTATCTGAAAATGATTCTGGATTTTTTTAGGGATGCTGGATGTGTTATAAATATATTAGGAATTTTTTTTGGGAAGAGAACTATATGAAAATGGTTCTTTAATTTTTTAAGGGATGCTGGATGAGTTATAAATATACTAGGATTTTTTTTGGGAAGAGAACTATCTGAAAACAATTCAGGAATTTTTTAAAGGATACTAGGTGACTTATAAATATACTAGGATTTTTTTTTGGGAAGAGAACTATCTGAAAACGATTCAGGAATTTTTTAAGGGATGCTGGGTGAGTTATAAATATAAAAGGAATTTTGTTTGGGAAGAGAACTATCTGAAAATGATTCTGTATTTTTTTAAGGGACGATATATTCGATTTCGCTGAAATTGTACATGCAACTTCTAGGGCTTAATACTGCATGCTAAGTTTACGGACGACCCCAAAATTTATATTATTACAAGAGATATTTCACTTTAAGGGTGTTTGTTCGTATCTCCAAAGTTAGGGGTTATAGAGAAAAATGTTTCAAACAAAAGTGATGGAAAATAATAATATAATGATATTTGATTTGAAACTTTTTTCTGTACAACCCTTAACTTCGGAGATACGAACAACCACCCTTAAAGTGTAATATCTTTTGTACTAATTGGAAATTTGGGGTTGTTTCTCAATTCCGCACTAAGTATTAAGCTCTAGAAGCCGCATGCAAAATTTCAGCGCGATCAAAGAAAATTTAATTTAATTTTGACTCGGAAAATACGGAAAATTGGGAAGAGAACTATCTGAAAACAATTCAGGAATTTTTTAAGGGATACTAGGTGACTTATAAATATACTAGGATTTTTTTTTGGGAAGAGAACTATCTGAAAACGATTCAGGAATTTTTTAAGGGATGCTGGGTGAGTTATAAATATAAAAGGAATTTTGTTTGGGAAGAGAACTATCTGAAAATGATTCTGGATTTTTTTAAGGGATGCTGGATGAATTATAAATATACTAGGAATTTTTTTGCTGGATTTGTTATAAATATATTAGGAATTTTTTTTGGGAAGAGAACTATCTGAAAATGTTTCAGGAATTTTTTAAGGGATGCTGGATGAGTTATAAATATATTAGGAATTTTTTTTGGAAAGAGAACTATCTGAAGACGGTTCAGGATTTTTTTAAGGAATGCAGGATAAGATATAAATATACTAGGATTCTTTAAAGGGATGCTGGATGAGTTATAGATAAACAAGGATTTTTTTTTTTAGATAACTATATATCATTTACCGAGATCTGCTACGACAGAGTGCCTCACCCAGCAAAGGGTAAAAGGCGTTATGATATATGTTTTTCAATATAAAATCAAATAACTCACCATTTTGATGTAGTTTTGGCTGGTGATGACTGCTTCAGAGACTTGATTGACGGTTACAAGATGAATCCGAGGCACCAGCTCGATTGCGAGTTGTATATTTTGTTACAATATCTGTCTAATAAATATTTATATTTATATGTAACTAAATTAAAATAAAAGACAAGTATATTTGATTGTATTCAATTTATTTATTTTGTGAACACAATGTTTCTTTTAATCACAAAGCCAGATTCAAACTTCCCGGATGATTTGAGAGGCAAGAAGTTGAACCACTTTCCAGGAATTCTCCAACACGTACGTGCCACATACGTGCGCTAAGCGGAAAACCTCTCCAAAGACGCTTAGCAGAAAGGCGGCTTCATCGCTGCTACAACTGCGTCTGTAAACACACAACAACATAAATTAGAAACAATTACACATAGTATTCATAAAATAGGATTAGAATCAGCTATTGAAACTATTTGCTCTTTATATTTAAATTATCTTTTAAATACAAATAAATAATTTTATTCAAATGAATAAATATTAATTCTGTCCCAAGTTTCAAAATAAAGTAAATTTAAATATTGTAAAGAACACTTTTAGAACTTTAATTTTAATATTGGCAACAATTATTTTGGATAAAATTATTTAATTATCTTTATTTAGAGAATTCAATAACAGATAAAAGTGATTAACTATACTTTCCCACTTTGAACCGATCATATATTAAAGTAGAGAAAAATACTTGAAATAAAAGTTATTATTTCAAATATTTTACTCTGAAATAATTACAAAATGTTTTGATAATAAAAAATATAGTTAATCACCCTTAATCGGTTTAATTATCAGTTTGTAAAGTCAATATTAAACAAATAATAAATATGTTGTAAAAATAGTTATTTTAAATTATAACAAAACATATTTATTATTGGTTTTAACAGACTTTTACTCAAATAATTAAAAAAAAATTTTTCTTACAATAATGTTGTGAACAGCGGACTTGATGTTCGATCTCTAATGACGCTGGTTACATCTCCAGCTGCTCCAGGAGGATGATACAAGCTTGGACGCTGGTTACATCTCCAGCTAATCCAAGATGATGATACAAGCTTTGTTGACGATGTCCACGATGATGGCAGCTCCGGTGGCGCTGTTTAGAGCACCAGCTGCTTCAAGATGATGATACAAGCACCGGTGTCGTTGTCTAGGTTGGCGGCACCTCCGGTGGCGCTGGTTTGAACACCAGGTGCTGCACGATGATGCTGAGGCCGCAGGAGATGCTTGCAGAGCCAGTCATGTCCCTATAAACATAAAAACAATGTATTAGTAACATAGAATAGCTGGAAACATTAGAAAAAACATACATAAAGATATTTTGATGAATGTTGAACCTGAAACAGAAACTCAGAACAAAATGCAGTAAAATAGAACAATGTACAAGTTATGGTAAATCAATATAGAGCATGCAGCATACAGCATTCATACCACACATTCCATTCATCCCATAACATCCCATTTATACATTTCTTGATCTTCAACGTAGCCTTCAATGTTGATTTCTTTGTTCTTTCTTGACTTATCCCTACCTAAGTTTTTGTGTACGAATAGCTAATTTTAAGTGTCGCAATGGCGCAATGAATCTACGACAAGCAGCCGATTTGTGCTTGTACTTAATACAAAGACGTGGACTATATTCCGTAGCCCCGACCTCTCGGTTTACGCCTACAAAACCTACCCGAGTCGTAGGGAGAGTATTCCACAGTGCTCGTGGCAAGAGAAGCCTCTATGTACTCGCCCGGAAATCCAAAGGCCACCTCTAACGAGGGGATTTGGCGACCCCGGCCACGCAGTCATCGGCAGAGATACTCTCTAGCTGGGCGACCCGCCTACACACCAAACTACGACCTTGCTCTCGAGGGACTCGCCCCACCCGGCTCGCGATACGCTAATTAAAACTTGCCTAATGATGTAGAAAGTATGTAGAAAGTATGTTGGGCCCCCACGTGAAGGCACTAGCGTGTTCGGAGGACAATTGTTTAGATATTATGGCCTTCTCTACAAGGCAGAAATGCAAGAAAAAGTGCGGAGCGCGATACTACGTCTGTACACTTCAACGAATTCTAGGCAAGTAAACGAGCTTGCGCAACCATTCCACTGATTACAATGTGCTAGAGAGAGACAGACTTATGGCTAGAATGTACAGCGAGCAGTAGCCAAGTGCCGGGTTTGCAGGTTTCGTCCGGATTCATTAGTGAACGGCACGCTCTAACTAAAATTTATAAATGTTACCTTGAACGATAAAGAATAAAAATATACACTGCAAATACAATATTTATCATTTTACTTTTGATATTATTGTAAATAATAATTTTATTATTGCTATTGTTTGTTACATATGTGTAAAATAATTGCAATATATGTATTGTTTGTTTTTTAACAAATTTCTAATAAAAAGTTTAAATTATAACGTCTCAATAATTAGCATTTACTTTAAAAACGTTAAATAAATATTTCTCATATCAAAAATACTCAACATAAAAGAATATTTCATCATTCAGGCCAATTATAGATAATTAAATTAGGCTTTTACGTCAGACACAGATGTACGGAAGGTGTGCAAGGCCGCCTATCATAACGTATATATTAAAACCAACAGCAAACACAATTATTCATAATTTCTTTTCTCATTTTTCTATAGGATATGTACGATATAAGATAATTGCAATACTCGAATTAACAAATTTCATATAAAACTAAAAGGTAGAAAATGTTGTGTTTATAACTAGAATATTAATATTAAATATTTAACACGCCTAAAAAACACTCATTTACCGGGTGTCTACTTATTTTTACACATATCTATATTTTCTATTTGAACCTATTCAAAATACTATTAAAAATAAATACTTGAAAAAAATGAGAACAGCAAATATCAACTTGAAAAATAAATATCCAGGTACATTTTGAACAACAGACGACGTCATTGGCTCTGGTGATGCTGTACAAGAACATACATACATCACAAAATGTCCCATGAAATGGTGTAGCACGAATCCTTGAAACATTCATTAAATTCAACCTAGAATTAATTTCCAACAATCATCCACATTCATAATTCTTTTCATACAATCACATCTATCTATTTATTCGTCAATTTCACCAATCTTTCATTCGACATACATTGCACATGATCAAGCCATCTCAACGGACACTTTTTAATTAAACTTGTACATACATACATACATATCTTCACATTATATCCCAACAAATGGGGTAGCACGAATCCTAAAATCACTCATAAAATATTTACTCATTACATTCATAAAATAATCAGCCCTCGTCAAACATTAGCATCCGAACACACCGCCCTCACTTTAACCACATTCATAGATCCATATAAACTCATTTATTTATTACACTAGAAATCATTTATCACACAACAAACCTTCAATCACATCATTCCTATTCATTTATCATTTATCTTCTTTCTTCAACGTACATAACATATGCATAAAACATCTCAAATTACTCACGCTTACTCCTAACAACGAATCTAATAACGAATCTACAAAGATTAGAAAAGATGAAAGCGATAGCCTGCACTTGTATATGAAAGAAAAGTCCACACAATGCAGTAACTGAAAATGAAACAAAAAGATAAGAAAGGAAGCGAGCGTCGTCCCTGCGCTTGTTTTTGAAAGTGAATTTCACGCAATTGCAGTTAAACACTCTAATGAAATTACTAAACAACAAAACTAAAATCTAAAATCCTGCACTTTTCTGAAATCATCAGATTCATTCCGCAATTAATCTTCGCCAAACGTTCCTTATTCTGACACACCATTTTAGCTTCATCCACATTCATAATTAAACTTGTAAATTGTTTTATTTACTTCTATAGCTCTGCAATTGCAGATCTCAGTTGATAACATATTTTTTTTTAATATAATCAGAACTACTTGAACGCAGTTGTATTTTTTGTTGAAATTTAAATTAGCGAAACTTAAATTCTCAAACTAGATAAGCAATAACATAACTACAGAGGTACAACTCTCGACTATTTATTTAGTTACGCAGCACAACAAGGAATCAATCTCAAGAACTGAATCTGACTCACTTGGAAACACATTTTAGTTATAGATTAAAGTTAGCATCGATGAACTCTTATTTCTGATATTCAATTTGAAACTAGTATTTTTTTGACGAAAAATCGTATTGAAATTATTATAAAAATCTATCTCCTTACGTTTAATTTAAAATTTAATTCCTTGCTATCAAAATTTAGACATCTGCCAAAATAATTTTTATCTAAAAAAAAATCCCAAATTGTGTTCCGAGACAGTTATATTCCTTAACAACTCTTTCGAAATGTCTTTGCAAATATGTTTAAGACTTGAAACAAAACTTCTAACCTGTTTTTTGAAGGTAAACCAACACCTAGTGGTAGTAGTAGGCGGTGATGCACCAGGTCTCGGTGACAACAGGCTAGTTGTTGTTCTTCACATCTCGGATGCAGCTGTCGTCAATGAAGATGTTTTCCATGGAAAGCAATGCCACGTTCTTTGATTTCAGGCCTGAAAATGAGAATATTTATTTATTATAATTTACTATACAACATCACAGACAGTACTTATTAATTTGTTACTTTGCACAACATGAACTCAACCCCAATTAAAATGGAACAAACTACTCAGAAACACTCGTATTTTTTTAATGCAAGTTGAAGTCAGCAAGATTTGAATTATTTTTTTTTAAACAACTACAATAGCATATTATTTTTAGTTCTTTATTTATTTGCTTCGCTATACAACAGGAAATTAATTTAATGACAGTACAGCTACAACTTTAAATCAAAGTATACAAATAAATAAATATATCATCACGCCTTCTACCCATTACTGGGTGTGGCACTCTGCAGAAGCAGATCTCGGTAAGTGATATATTTTGCGCGTGAAGTGCGGTTACCAGTCGTCAAATCACGGCCCCCAAAGATGTTATTGGTGGAGGAGCCACAGGGGTAGTTTTTTTTTAATTATGAAAATTGTTTGTCGTCTGTGGAAATTCAGGATCCACAGGCCGACTACATACCACTGAGCTAGCCACCCCATATTGTGTTTAAATGTTGTCATTAATAGGTAACTTACAGTAGAATTGTAAAAAATCATTTTAATACCCGTTTGTACCAATGAATTGTAAATTTTAAGTTTGAGATAAACTTACAATATCACAACAAATATTTGATATTTTATTTTGATGACAAAAGGTTTAACAAAATGTCGGCGATGTTCAAGCATTAGCGCCGCCAGTTCCCACGCCAATACAAGGAACTAACTATCACTTTCCAAGCCAATTAGTGTGGAATGCAACAAGTATTGATTTTCTAAAATTCTGACTTTATTATTACTGACATCTATCAAAATATATAATAATCTGGAACTACTCTCTTTACGGGGTGGCTAGCTCAGTGGTATGAAGTCGGCCTGTGGGAGAACCCTGGTTCGATTCCCACAGGCGACAAACAATTTTCATAATTTTAAAAACTACCCCTGTGGCTCCTCCACCACCAACATCTATGGAGGCCGTGATTTGACGACTGGTAACTGCACTTCACGCGCAAAATATATCACTTACCGAGATCTGCTTCGGCAGAGTGCCATACCCAGTGATGGGTAGAAGGCGTGATGATATATATTTTATTTTTATTTACTCTCTTAGAAAATATTTGTAATTTTTAAGATTGCATTATTTTTTTTATTGATATAATTAGAGGAAACTGATTTTTTTTTGTGTGTGTGTATATATATATATATATATATATATATATATATATATATATATATATATATATATATATATATATATATATATCTACCTGTTTCTTGAAGATGTAAATAGGTTCTCTGCCCCACGTCTATTCCTCCGTTGCATCCAACAGCAGCTGGATGTACATTTGTATCACACCTTTAGCTCTTTGTCTCAACAGCAGCTGGATGTACATTTGTATCACACCTTTAGCTCTTTGTCTCAACAGCGCGTCACTTCCGATAAAGTTTATCAGGAGCGTCTGCACTCTGGTGAAGTGGTCATCATGTCCAGGTTTAGGCCTCAGAACCCACGTCGAGATGAGCTCTGAGTATACATGCAGCAAACTGCAAAAAAAGGCCAATTTATATTTGTTAAAGCAATTGTACAAAAATCTAGTAATCTTGTGGCAGGTTTCACGAACAAAAATTAAATTTTAAACATGGATTAAATAAATAAAAGCAAATCGAAATTACATTTCAAATGGAATAATTAAAATTGCTGTCAAACATTCGATTTGCTTTTGTCTACTTAATCCATGTTTAAAATTTAACTTTTGTTGCTGAAACCGACCATTAGTTGTTCAGTTGTTTTAAGTGTTTTGTTACAATTGAATAAATATATCTGTCAAGTGTATCTGTTTCTTATTTTACTTGTTTAGAAATCGTATAAATTTTCACAATATTCGTGTTGGAAACAGGATGATTAAAAAAACTGTTAGGAATGTTGGAAGGATGAGTGTCTTTCAATAGATCCAATACTAACCAACAAATGCTGTTTTTTTCATACTTGATCGTTGCCATCATGTTCCTTCTTTGAAATTATTGCTAAATGGTTAACAGAAACGATTTCCAGTAAACGTACGAGTCTATTAAACATAATTTTTAATACATATTTAAATTATAAAACACTACTACACGCCATGATGATTGCTTGTAACTGGCATCCATATTGTATGTTTTAATCACTATCAAATTGTAACGCAAGTAGAATACGATTAAATATATCTGTATTTCAATAAATAACACTGAGTTTTTATTCAAATAACTTTTAAAATGGCTTAGAATGTAAATAATAAAACACTACTACACGCCATGATGTTTGCTTGCAACTTGAAGCCATTTTTTATCAGTTTTAATCACTATTAAATAGTAACGCAAGTAGAATACGATTAAATATATCTGTATTTCAACAAATAACACTGAATTTTTACTCAAATAACTTTTAAAATGTCCCAGAAAGACGTTCTTCAATAACAACAATACCTGAAAAGCAGCTGACTGCCATTACATCACCTTCACATTGCATAAGTAGCGCCAACCTTAAAAAAAACAACTATTTTATTGATACAAATTGACATATCAAAAATTATAAATAAATACTATTTGATCGATTAAAGTAATAAATAATATTGAAAATATTTATTTTTACTATGCCTTGAACCAGACAATGAAAAAGTACCACAAAAATTCAAACATCTTAATTATTTGAGTCCCAGAATTTTGTGTTAACACAAACCCTAGAAACATTCATTAAATTCATTCTGCAATTAATCCCCTACTCTAGCACACCATCCATATTCATAATTCAATACAAGGAACTAACTATTACATTCCAAGCCAATTAGTGCGGAATGCAATAAGTATTGATTTTCTAAAATTCCGATTTTATTGCTACTGCCATCTATCAAAATATAAGACATTCTAGAACTACCCTCTTAAAAATACTTGTAATTTTTCTTTAGAATTGCATTATTTTTTATTGTCATCACTTAGAGTGAACTGAATTTTTTTGAGATGTTAGTATATATTTCTACCTGTTTCTTGAATATGTAAATAGGATCTCCGTCCCACGTCTATTCCTTCGTTTCATCCAACAGCCCCAACAGCAACTGGATGTACATTCGTCTCACATCTTCAGCTCTTTGTCTCAACAGCGCGTTACTTCCGATAAAGTTTATTTAACTCGCCAAGAGCGTCTACACTCTGGTGAAGTGGTCATCATGTCCAGGTCTAGGTCCCAGAACCCACGCGGAGATGAGCTGAGTATACGTCGAGAACTACAAGAAAAAAGGCTAATTTATATTCGTATTGGAAATATGATAGTTAAAAAATATATTATATATTATGGGGTGGCTAGCTCAGTGGTATGAAGTCGGCCTGTGGATCCTGAGAACCCTGGTTCGAATCCCACAGACGACAAACAATTTTCATAATTTCAAAAACTACCCCTGTGGATCCTCCACCACTAATATCTTTGGGGGCCGTGATTTGACGACTGGTAACCGCACTTCACGCGCAAATATATCACTTACCGAGATCTGCTTCGGCAGAGTGTCACACCCAGTAATGGGTAGAAGGCGTGATGATATATTTATTTATATTTATTTTATTTATAATTTTTAAATGAATGATTATTTTATAATATAAATAAAAAATAAAATTATCAATTTAAACAACATATTGTTTTAACAGACTTTCCCTTTAAATAATTTAAAAATAATATTTTTTTTACACTGATATTGATAGCAGCAGACTTGCTGATGCTGTTATAAGAGAAGAAGTTAACTCCGGTGACGATATCCACGATTAAAAAAACTCCGACGACGCTGTTTAGGACATCAGATGTTATAAGATGAAGATACAAGCTTTGGTGATGATATCCACGATGATATCAGCTTCGGAGATGCTAGTTAGAGCACCAGGTACTCTAAGATGATGATACAAGCTTTGGTGATGATATATACAATTATATCAGCTTCGGTGACCCTAGTTAAAGCACCAGGTGCTCTAAGATGATGAAGACGGTGGTATGAACACCAGCTGTTTATTTTCCTTTTTGTGTCTTTCAGAGAGTTTATTTAATTTTTCTACCTGTTTCTGGAAGGTATAAATAGGTTCATCGTCCCACGTCGAGGCCTCCGTTTAATCCAACAGCAGCTGGATATGCATCTTCAGCTTTCTGTCTCCATAACGCGTCTCTTCCCATAAAAAGCGAACTACAATAAAAAAAGGCCAAATTATTTTCGTATTGGAAAAATGAAAAATAAATATATCATCACGCCTTTTATCCATTACTGAGTATGGCACTCTGCCGAAGCAGATCTCGGTAATTGATATATTTATGCGCGTGAAGTGCAGTTACCAGCCGTCAAATCACGGACCCCAAAGATGTTAGTGGGGGGGAGCCACAGGGGTAATTTTAAATTGATGAAAATGTTTTGTCGGCTGTGGGGGCCGAACCAGGGTTCTTAGGATCCACAGACCGACTTGGTAATGGCTCAGTGGTATTGGAAAAATGATAGTTAAAAAAATGTTAGGAACATTTATTGGCAGGAAGAGTGTTTTAGAAAGAGTTCAGGATTTTCTTATTTATCAATAAATCCAGTACTCACTAACAGACGCTGTCAGATCGTTTGATTATTGTCATCATGGTCTTTTCTTAGAATTGTTGCTAAATGGATAACAGAAACGATTTTCAGTAAATATACGCATTTATTATACATCATTTTAAATATTTTAATGTGTATTTAAATTATAAAACATTACTTATACACCCCACGATGTTAGCTTGCACTTGCATACATTTTATATCAGTTTTAAATTACTATCAAGTAGTATCTCAAGTAGAACACGATGAAATATATCTATATTTTAATAAATAATATTGCTTAATTTACTCAAATAACTTTTAAAATGTGTTAGAAAGAAATTCTTCAACAATACCTTGACAACTGAGATCACATCATAATAAATAGTAGGTTAGGTAACGCCAACTTAAAAAAAAACAAATTCTATTTAGTATTTTGCTTGTACATGTCTTCACAATTTAAATAGCATATACATAATAGATAATATCTATTAAGTATATGTTAAATAGCTATTTTCTTCCTACGATACCTAAATTAGCCATTTAGTATTGGTTACAATCACAAGTGAGCCAAAAATACTTTCCTATAGTTTGATTAGAACATTCTCTCTAAAAATCAATATATAGGATGATATAGGATGCGGGCACTCACGTGATATTGTGACGTAAAAACAGCTGTCCCGTGAAAGATCACTGCGCCACCTACAAAAATGAACTATTTTTTGGGACGAGATTTGAAAAGAACCGGGTTGTTTTCAAATCTCGTCCCAAAAAATAGTTCATTTTTGTAGGTGGCGCAGTGATCTTTCACGGGACAGCTGTTTTAACGTCACAATATCACGTGAGTGCCCGCATCCTATTGGGATCTAGTGACTTCTTTATTTTAATATAGACATAATAATTATTATGTATTTTATAAATGTATTTAAATATATGTAATTTTTATCAAATACATACAACACAACCGTATAAGGTGAAATTTTAAATTGTGATTCACTTTTTTGTATACTTTTTGTTTTAGCACATGAACAATAAGTTTTATTTAAAATGTTTTACTTTATTCATATGTGATGTCCAACTACAATACAACAAATATGTTTTGTATAATCAAATAATAACAAAATCTCTGAACAGCAGAGTTATTGGTCCATATGAGTTTGAACTCATTCAATTCGGTCGCTTAATCAAACATTTCATTCATATACTGAAAATTTAAAAATTAAATATTATAACATACACTCAATTTAAATGAAATTAAATGTAATGTAATCGAAACCACGATGTAAATTAAAAACTAATGTGAAATTATTATTTTATGTAATATTAATTACATAATTCATAAACATTGTTTAGAATATACCCTACTAAGGTGCAGTTAGCTGCCATTTTATGTACAACTATGTACAGAAACCGTGATTTTAATTTGTTAATATTTAATTTCACCTCTTTATCTACGTTTTATCTAACTAATAAGGCACAAATATTTTAATTTAGTTTCAAAATATCTACTTGCTGTTATTCATTTCTGGTTGTCTGATTCTTAAAGGCACTAGAGATGAAAGAAGAACATACTATTGGCAAGACAACCGGTTAAAAATAAAATAAATAAAATTATAATTAATTTAGTTAAATAAAATAAACAGAGTACTGTCGTGATATTAAACTTAAACATAATAATAATAAAAACATGTATAAAAATCTGTTACATGGAATCATTTTGTTAAAATCAATAAACTATTTTAGAAGACTAGGGGTAGAAAATTTCTGTTAGATTATTTGTCTGGTGAGCTTTCACTGGACGCAACTTGTCTCCTAGTTGTTGTATAACGCCGCAAGTTACTTTGTGTGGCGCTACCGATTACTTCCATCCATCTATATAGAAAGAGTTTTTTGTAAACGTTGTTAATATAAACCATTCAAAACTTACCGATTGTATGTGTACTCAGACTCAGCTCTGAAGAAATACACGTGATTCTTGTATTGTAATTTGAAAACGTAATCTTTGCCGATGGCATCTTCAGGAGTTGGTGCACCAACTGCATATCCTAACAAAGGAAGCGAAGCCAAGGGGAATTCGTCCATGCAGCTCTTGTAGAAGAACAAGCAGAAAGACGTGAACACAACCCATAATTTTTGCCAACCGTTACTACTCTTGAATTTCCGTAGAAGGTAGCCGGACAGTTGATTCTAAAATTAAATCAATAATCAATCACATTAGAATCTCAGGCAAATATCATCGCCAGTCAACTATTCTTATGTATCATTGTATTTTGAATGATGAATCGCATAGGTAACTGCAATTTTTAAATTTCACGTTATTACTTACTTTTTTTATTTAATTAATAAGTTTAGGATCAATCTTCAAAATTTAAATGCTGTTGTTTGGTGGCAAGGTAATCACATACATTTTCAAAATTTAATACTGTGCTCTTCTCTTGTGTAAAAGAGACCTACTCTGCTTTTTTTTAGTATTTTCTACTCGTCATGACTGAATTTCCATAGTATTTTAATTTTGATTGAATAAGGGCCAGTTTTTCAATCACCGATTATTATTAATCATGATTAAATAACAATTGAAACCATGGTTTCGATTATTATTTAATCATGATTAACACTAATCGAGAGTAAACATAATAAAAATATGTATTTAATCTTAATATTTTTATATTTAACATGCACTCTTTTGTATAGACTATCTCGATTTTGCATTTCGTCTCTCAATTAAACGACATGATGTTATTTGTTCGGTTGGTTTCTGCTCTTTAAAATTTAACCGAAGTCGACTGAATACTGGTTTGTAAGATTTACAAATAAGTTTTACCTCCGCCGCAATGAGCTGGTCCTGCATACTGATGCTGGTGTTTCGATGCCAACAAACATGTACGGTGGTGTTGCTTCTTTGTGTGGACGGCTTCGTCTGAGTGGCCATGTCAGTTCCACACTGGTCCATTATCTCGTCAGAAGAGCCTAGTACAATACACCATAGCAATCAACATAAATTCATTTAAAAATAAAAATTTAACTAACTACAACTTTTTAAGCTCAAATAAGTAAGCTTTGCGTCGTTCCTATCCCTAGCTTGTTGGATTGCAATGGAAAGGTCTTCGACCCATCTGTCTTTCTCGTCTTGAGAGTTAGCGGCTACTGTTAGTGCTCGGTTACCACCTAAATAGACAAATACAATTATTGTTGCAAAAATTTCAGCTGTTGATAATTGTATTCTGATAATAAATAAATTCGGTCTTAAACGGATTTCGAGAGTTAAGTAACTTAAGAAATGCTTTAATTCTGTAGATTTTAAGTCATATTAAGTAAACTTCTATATTCATAAAAAAGGTCTATCTACTATCAACAGAATAAATTTTAAAATCTTGCATCGAAATCATAGCACTTTTGGTAAAAATTATACTAAATATTATATTTTAATTCGATATTTTTGTAATTATTCTGTCGATAGTTATCGAAGACAGGTTCTCCTATTTTGTAACTCGATCATTGTCTGTTACCGATCGATAAATGAATGACAATCCTTATTTATCATAATGACTCTATAGATTAACTTTAATATAATTTCGGAATTCTGTGGCCAAATAATTTATTCTATTATTTTTATTTTATTTCTATGCATTTTGCGCTCGCACGATGATTGCCAGTAAAAAATATTACTTTATAGTTTGTAACTACATTCTGTCATTATATTTTTTTTATAGTTACGTATACAAGTAAAAAAATGAATGAAAATATCATAAAAATGCTAGAGTAAACTGATAAATTATTCTGCTCACAAAACATCGGAATTCTGATTATCTATAAAATAAATCATGATGTTCAAAAAGTTGTCAATAATATAGACCACAAATTAAAATCCCAGGATTATTCGAAAATTAAAAACTGGTCATAAACCTTAAAATGGAAATAATAATTTATAACTATTAGTACTTTTTGTTACTATATAAAAGATATAATTTCTAAACACAAATAATGAATTAAAATTAAATTCCTTACATTTATAGAGATCTATCTTCGGCAGTTCAAAACAAATGTAAAACGAATATTAATCATAATAAATAAAATAAAGAATAATATTTACCATAAATGATGAAAGCGTAAGAAGCAATATCTCCTTCTGGTTCCTCAAGCATAACTCCCCTAAGTGGCATATGTCCATGAACTTTAAACTGCAAAGCAGCTTGTGATCTTGAAGTATATAACAAAATATCTGAAAACTGAAACCAAACCATCGTTAACAAATCTGACGTAAATATTTCTTTCTTTCTTACCAGGAAGAACATTCTTTGCTGATATCCTTTCCGGGAATGTTTGAGCAAACAGCCATGACGGATAAATTTTCTTCCAGGTTGAACTAAAGAATCGAAGCCGATAATATCTCGTTGAAGTTCGCACAGTGCTGCTAAATTCTCGGAATGTGTTAGCATATCAGAGACAGGACTTATAAGTTCTGCTAATGTTGCATTTGCAGTGAGACAGTCTGCGTAATCGGGGTGAGAAGGTTCGTAATGTTTTAACAATCCTGAAAAATAAGTTGTTTTGAAATAAGAATGTTTTAGATGTGAACGTTGTTAAACTTACGATCAAGAAGATTTTTGTAATGTAATAATCGGTGCAGAGGTTTCAGAACGAATGTTGTAAGTGGAAGATAACAAACTTTTTGAAGTTCGAAATCTTTATAAAGTTGTTCGAATCTGTTGTCTTGTTTAAATGCGGCGTCCAGTCTTTCCAATACTAGTAAATGACCGTCGATGTATTCTTCGTATAACTAAAATTAAGAAATAATATAACATATTGGTCTCAAATTTAATTTTATCAACGACCTGTAAACTATATCTTGCAGAATAGTAAAATGTATTTTTTGGCTACCGTCCAGAAAGTTTGCTTTTTCTGATCACTTTTTAAACTAGAAAATCCGTCTTTACCGATCTAGATCGAAAAATACAACCAGAAGGATCCGTAAAACTTGATCAGTCCCTAAATTGCAAAAAGTAATCAGAAAGAACTTATTTTCTAGATGGTCGCCAAAAATAAGTACGAAAATATTTTTGTTTTTGAAATATGCATGTACTACTGTGTTATAATGGACCTGCAGTTTGATTATTAAAAACGTGAACAATATGAACTTTGCCAGAAATAAACTTTCAATTTATTGCTTTTATTTTATTTATAATTATAAGAAAACTATTTTGTTAGTGTATAATAGTTTTAATATTGATCACAATTTATTATGTTCAAAATTTTGTAAATAATAATTGCATTAAACTCTGCTTAGCTACAGCGACAGAACAACAATTTGTCTATTAAAATTTGGCAAGGACAGAAAAGTAACTCACTGGTAAAAGCGGCGGCAGGTGCGTTAATAAAACATCGCCCACACGTTGGCTATCATTTTTCATTCCTCCTCTTCCTTCCCAAGCTTGTAAACGTTGTTCAAGATCTCGAACTAATTGGCCATGGGCACTGGCTAATGGCGCTATTAGACTTAACAGAAGACTACATTCTGTTGGTTTTTCAGCTGCCACTTCTTCTCTGAACCACTGAAAATATCATTATTTACATTAAAAAATATTTTTTTTATTTTTGTTATAAAATAAAAGAATAGTTTAACTGATTCCCTGATAATGCCTTTTAAAGATGGATTATTCCCATTTTTTTTTTTTAAGTCAAGCCGATGTGACAAATAAAACATATTTTATATTTCGACTGAATCCACCTAATCTTTTATTTTAAATTATAAAAATACAGTTCTATGATACATACCACATTAATGACGTCTAGATCCTTCTTGTACGTTAGTTCAGTTGTTAGAATTTCTTTTGCAATGTAGTAAGCTTTATCTGTAGACCATCGAGGCTGAAAATATAACATTTTAATTAATCTATAATCAGTAGAAATATGAATAATACTGTACCTTTTTCTTGACTTCATTTTCAACTTCAGCAACTATAAAAGTACCATTTGTAGTCGAATTGGCATTAACAGAATTCATGATGTCCTCTTGGGTCAACTGTTTAACAGGACTGATGTCTTCAGAGACTTTCGTTCGGTTGGATCCTTGTGAGTTACTCATTATCATATCATTTCCATTTATTGTCTTGTTCGGAGTTGACGCGTAGAAGGAATTGTTGTTCTCTGATAATATTGTTGTATTCATGTTGATTGTGGAATGATTATCTGCGGAATACATTTCAAATTAGTTACTAATTTCTTACCTTCCACGTATATAATTTCTAAGAAGTTTAAACTATATACGTGAATACTTTTTAACAAATTCTACATGTAAATATAAATGAAATGAGATAAAAATTGTGTTGTGTATGTATAAAAGTGTGAAAATCAATTTATGTACACTGAAAAAAATAATCGTGCAGACTATTTTATAAATAAAATAAAAATAACATCGAGAATATTTTAATATTTCATGCACACACGAAACATTGAGTACAAATGTGCTTGAAATACTCACGGCTGTGTTAGTCCAAGTGAAACTATTAACAATTGAATGAAAGCAAAAAAGTGACTAACATAAACCGAAATAAAACCTGCGTTAAGCAAATCGTTTATTTTATTACCAATAAAACGTCCTAAGATGTTACACAGGATTAGATTTGTTATGATACAGAAATTAGTTTAACAAGCAATAAAATTTACAGGAAACAATTGACAGTGGAAGAAGAATAATATAATAAAATTAATTCGATTAGGCCATCACTTAAATAACAAGATAACAACATATCAAAAAATAGTCACACTTTTAATGTTGTACATTTAAAGAGCTTCATTTTATGAAGAAATCATAGGGGCATTCTGAAACCTGAGAAAATAGTTTAAGTATTGAATCATATTTTTACTAAAACATCACATCCTTGTCAAACTTTGAGCAATATTATTACTAGCTCCCTATCAGTATCAAATACAATACTTCTTTCAGTGGATTTATGAAAATATGCACACTTATATAGCATAAAAAGTTACAAAATCATTCAACTTTTAACGTAACTTATTTTAAACTATTAGATTAAATTAGACTCAAATTTTCTCCTTTAATACACAAGGTTGAATCAAGAAATGGAATAATTAACATCAAATTTAAAACTTTTATAAATGTTAATCATATTGTACTGCAGTTCAACAAAAATATAATTTATAAGTAGTATAAACATCCAAAATTTTCATAATTTTTAAAGCAGTACAAAATACTAATCACTAATAAAATTATTATAATTTCAAAATGAAATATCAACAAACATGCAATATTAATAAGTTAATTTCACTGGTACCTGAATTATGATTAAAATGGTTTCAATTTATCTACATGAACTTTGAGAATAATATTACACACAAGCTGATATCGAATACGAAACTACGATTGTCTTTAAAAAATGCCGAAATTAAATGACTAATAATGCGTCGATCTAGTTCTAAAGCAATATAAAACCGGTGTTAATTGCTGTAATTGGTATAAACGTGGGAGCTTGCGTGTAATATCCACCGCTGTTTAAGTAATAGTTAGACTATCACTGAAGTATGTGTTATAATAAACTAGTACATTTAGATGTATGTATCTAACATTCCAATGGCATATTTGTAGTTTTAAATTGAAACATATGTCTGAAAAATAGTTTTCATTTTGGAAATTATTATGTTGGTTCAAATATAACGCAATATTTACAAAAATTAATCCAGTTCAATAATTTAAAGATGTCTTTTTCATTTTAAACATTTTTATGCATTTTTAGCATTACTTATTGACATCTTAAAACTATTGACTACAATATTAGATTTGTTTATATTATTAGAGAAAATAAAAGTGTAAAAGAAAATGCACATATTAAAATTTAAAACTACGCTTCTCTGACACTATGCCTGCATCATAATGAAAAATGAAAGGATTACCGACGATCATCTCTCCGAGCGAGCAAGCGAGTGTCCACAGATAAACATACTATATGGAATGAAATCCTGAATTGTATATGTCTTCTATTGACTACACGTCATCATGTGATAAATAACAATTAATCATTAATCATAATATACAAACGAGTACGATATTTTAGTTAAGTTTGATTTGAATGTGTTTTAAACGACTGCGAGTTATATATACAGGTTTAGTCAGTCTTCGCGCGGCCCCAGGCCTTCAGGAATTGCTCCATTCTTTGTTCTAGCGCTCTGAATTTCGATACGAATTCCGAAACCAACGCTCGCCATTTTATCTCTACGTTAAACACTCTTTTATACCTTATCTACTTAAATATCAACGCTTTTTGATAAATTTTGAGACTATTTAACATTTTTTTGCACATTTTTATATTAACATCTACTTAAAGTTCTTGATTTTATTGAACTTAAAAAGTGATTTGATGTGCTCTTAAATCTAATTTAACAATACATGTAAAAGTGTAAAAACGGTGTAGTGAATTCGGTTGTTACATTATAATAAAATGGCGAGTGTTGATAGCGGAGTCGTGATCGAAATGTGCCTCTTACAAAAGCCGAAAATCTGAAGACAGGTTTAAAGCATCGCATGCTCAACGGTATGAATCATTCAACGTGTTAAGTAACTAAATGTCTCACGCATTCAATGCGCTTCTTATACGATAATTATTTACCTTTGATTATTAAAAACCATCATTATAAAACCCATGAAAGCCAATTACAAAAAAAATCACGCAGGGATTAAAAATTTGGCACATGTATTACAACTTGACTCGACATAATTGTCACAACAGTTGCTGAACTGTGAATTGTTCTAAGGAAATTTGATTAAAAATGCATTCCTAAATTATCCTCGGATCAAATTTCTGGTTCTCTATCAGGATCCTCGAAGTCGTCTTCGAGCAGGGGAGGGGGTATAGAGGAAACGTCAAAGGTTTCGCCAAGAGACCCATCTAGTGACAACCCTTCGAACCGACCCAGACTCTCATCAAAATCTCCGTCATTTTCTATCCGGAAGATATCTGATCCTGACTGCGAATCACCATCAGGAAAATAGCCTTCTTCCACATTTTCAGAATAAATGCGTCTTATAATATCTGACTTGTATTCATAATCACTTGGCAGATCGCTGAAATCTTTACCACACATGAATTTTTCAGGCTCCGCGAATTCAATAGGCGGAGACTGATCAATATATTCTTCCTTGCTTGATGCTGCTCTAAATTCTCTTTCATGTTTGTGTCTTTTTGGTTGCAGCTGTCGTCGTCTTCTGTGACCACGTACTCTAGTTTCTGGTGTTCCAATAGGAGATTCTACCGAACTTGTTGAATCGTTCTCGCTTGGAGGACTTTGCAACAAACTCTTTGAAATTGATTTACGATGAGCCCGTGTCAAAGGGAGAGTTGGTTGTTTTGTTATTGGAATAGGTTTAGAAACAGCAGCTGACGTAGATTCAGAACTTAAACTACTCGAGTAATAAGGAGTGCATTTAGAATACTTTAGCGGTACTTTAACAGGCCGCTCTGTAGATTTGGATGATGCATAATGTCTCAAAGTTCTTTTCTCAGCAGCTTCAGCGAGTGATGGAGGAACCTGTCGTTCTACTGAACTACTTTCAGTAGATTTCTCTGTGTCGGACATGATGTGATGAAGAGGAATTGTAACAGGGCGCTCAGTTGATTTTGTGTAGTGTTTAATGTCTTCTATGGCTTGCTTTTTCAATTGAATGCTGATCAGATCTTCCGAAGGTATATTTTCAGGGCTCTTAGGAGGTAAACCCTGAGAAGAACTCTCGTCATCGTCAAGTAATTGCTCCAGACACCCTTCAATGTTAATTGTGTTCATGTTATGTGTTTGAGGCACTGATGTGTTTACAACAGTATCAGAACTCGACCATTCTGAAATAGTCGGTACTATTTCTGTTAGTGTACTATCTCCAGTTGAAGTATTGGTAGAGAGTTTCTGAAACTGAAGACTACCACTTTGTTGAGCCATAAGTGTAGTACTGTTACTGCTCGACCACTCAGATATCGAGTGAGCGATGTCTGTTATTGAGTTATCGTCACTTTTCATTGCTCCGGAAGTATTAGTTGAACTCTTGTTAGTACAGCTATTATTGCTAGTTGACAAATTTTGGAATTTTACCGTATTAGTGCTGTTTGACCATTCAGAAAGACTTAACGCGACAGAAGTATCTTCTGAATGAGAACTATGTGTACATTTAGTTGGTCTAAGAGCAAATCGTACTGTACCCTCTTCGAAATTAGTACCCATTGAACTAGTGCACTCTTCCTCAGAGTACGAACTATGAGAATGACGCGGAGACGGAGGTTTTAATTCATTTTTAGCACCAGAATGAGATGAATCATCTGATGTAGTACTGCGCCTAAGAACTGTAGGAGGTCTTAATTCATTTTTAGATGTATCAACAAGAACATCAGTGAAAACATCATCGTTTAACGTAACGTTCATGTCTTCTTCTGAATTAGAACTATGAGTTTCAGTCGGTTTTTTTTCTAAAACTATTTTCACCCTACTTTGAATACCGCTAACACTGTCTGAATTAGAACTACTTTTTTCCTGGCCGGATTGATCTTCTCTGCTATTACTATGACATTCTTCAATTTGATCTTCTTCATTAGCAACTTCACAGTAATCATCATTTTCTAGAGTTTTATTTTCTTCACTAGAATCAGCGTTTGATTCATTTTCACCAGTTGGATCTGTGGTAGAATCTATAGTTACCTTATAAACTTCTTCTGGTTCCATATAATAAATCTCTACACTACCGACAACAGGAGTTTCAAGCAGACTGGATGGCGGACTAGGCCACTGTTCCGAATCTTGACTTTTCAACGAACCGCGTTGCCCAAATATTTTTGGAATGTGAGAAGGAGTTATTTCTCTTAATTTTGCATGTTGTTCAGCGCTGTCAAAGCTTTGCATATCATGAAGAAATTCTAACTGTCTGAGTTTATCCCTAGGATGTTTTTCAATTTGTGTAGGAATATCTGGTAAAGGCCAATCTTCACTTTCCTGACTACTTGAAGGTTTGAGTTGATTTTGCTCTTCAAAATTTTCTTCATCAATGATGGTATCATCTGAATCTTGTCGTTTAAGTTTAAGGCCACGTTCAGATGTTATTATTTCTATGTCATCGATGGAAAGGTCAGCCATTTCTGCTGATGTTCTTCTATCATCAGACATTTGTCTATTGAGCAGTAATTGATTAACGTGTACTATATTTTGTTCATTGCTTTGTTTACTATTTCCAGACGAATCTTTTTGTTTTTTACCTGAACTACCATTTGAACTTTTCTTCTCTGCTTCCGCAGGTTGAGGATTACTAGGAGGATCTGAACTAAGACTAGCTTGGTGATCACTTGACATTAAAGATTCATCGTTTACGCTATCAGATTGCGTACTAGCTTTAGTGGAATCATCTTCTAAACTTGTGTTTTCAGAATTAGTACTTCTTTCAGAAATTCGGGAAAGTGTTCTAGCTAAAAATCCACCTCCATAAGTGCCTAAAACGTCTGAACTTCCAATACCCATGTTTCCAATTGCTGCTGTAAGGCTTGGATAACCAAAAGTGCTTGGAAATTCAGCTAACTCATCTTGGAAATCGTAATGATCATCATCTTTTAGACTATCACCTTCTGTTTTCCCTGTGACTAAATCGTAATGCCCTGAGTATTCTCCCGTACTTTGGCGACTTAAAAAGTAATCTTGAGTATCTAAATCATGATCAGGTGGGAGAAGACCTTCTTCCAAACTAGATGAACCCGAACTTTCAATAAGAAATGGTCGCCATGTTGAACTTGGTTCTCTGCTAGGAACATCTCCAGTTTTCTGTAATCTTGCGGCTACTCCTAAACTTCCAGAACTGGATTCCGTATCTACAGAATTTCTGGATTCTACGGATAATTTATCTATAGACTGTAATGTAGGTTTTTCTATAGATCCCTTTCCGTTCCATCTCTTATCAGAAATAGAATCATCTAGTGATGATAAAGAATTTTTTTCTGCACTTGATAATTTTTTGCTTATTTTCTTATGTATTCTTTGACTTAATTCAGAATCGCTAGCCCATTTTTGTTCAAACGGGTATTTATTTTTCGAATATTTTGCTGCTCCATTTACTTCTAACGAATCATCAGATTTACTTCCTTTTGTGTCTTCTTTATGCTTCGTAAATCCGTTTGATGCTGAACTAGATTCTTCATCAATAGGACTTGATCGTTCAAGTACATGTGGTTTGTGAGGCTTTTCAACACTAATTTGTACTTCATTTTTTGCCGCCAATTGTTCAAGAGTTTCAAACTGTTCAATATGCGTGCTGAGACCAATTGCTTTAGCAATTGAACAGCTAACACTTGATTCATCTCCAGTTTCTCTCAAGTTATTTCCAGGACTTAAATCTTTCTCACCGCTAGTCCATGAACCAGTTGTGTCACTACTTCTTGAATGATCGCTACTGTGTTTTAAAAGAGCAATTTTGCTAGCTTTTGTTTCTGTTGTAAGTAACATTGGTTTTATTTCTGGAATGTCTTCTGTTTTTACAACTACTTTTTCTGGTGTTAAGGTGTCTGATGTTTCAGTTGTTTTATCAGCGCCTTCCGTTTCTGTGGATGTTACTTTTTCTGGAGATTCTAAAGGTGCTTCTTCAACATCGAATGAATCCGTACCAAGATATTCATCACATTCAACTGTCACCCAAGATGTTGTATCTTCTGATCGACTGCGTTCGATGCTTAGTTTTAAAAGTGCGCCTTTATTTCTATGTTCGTCAAACCCTAATAAATGACTATCTGCTGTTTCAAACTTTAAATCACTAACTTCTGTTAATGATTCATCTTCACTTGTTATTCTAACTAAAGTATTGTCTGGCATTGAATCATCTGTTTCTTTAGCTATTTCGGTTTTCTTTTCTTCTTTTAGGTCTTCTTTTTGTTCTTTATCACCTTCTCGAATGATCTTTTCTATCTTTTTTGATAGTGCATTATCAATAGCAATACTCTTCTGTAATTCTGCGATTAATTTTGCATCTTTTTCTGATTTATGAGAAGAATCTCCTGAATCGTCTATATATTTAATATCAAGCGAATTCCCTAAACTCATTTTCTCAAGGCTGTGAGATTCAGAAGAAGACTTAGTTTCATGTTTAATGAATTCTCTTACCAGATCTGGTGGCTTTGACATCGTTGTATCCTCAAAAAAAATATTTTCGTCAGATTTTTGTATTACAGTAATTTTTTCCATTTTTTCTTCTTCCTTGCTTGCTTCTGTTTTACCGTCAACTGATAACCAGATGTCTAAACTAGTTCCTTCTAAAACGATATTTTCTTTCATTTCTGAATCGGCTATTGCTGGTTCTTTGTGTACTTCAGCTTCAATGACTTGTTCAACAACATGTTCATCAGATTCGGGTGATGTTTCACTAATAATTGGAGCAAGTAAAGATTCATCAATTGGTTTTTTATCCTCCATTGTTTTAGGAGCTTCTTGTTTAAAGTCAAATTCAACTTTGTCATCGTCTCCTCTCGTGTCCAAATCTAAACTTTTGCCTAACCGTTGTACAGACTTTCCATTTTCTTCTGTATCTGTATCTGCTTTGTCTACTGTCAAATTTAATTCTAAACTCTTCGTTAACTTCTTGTCCAATCTTTTAGGAGATTTAGTTATAATAATTGCTTCTTCTAAAGGAATATTTCCTGTATCAATGGTGTCAATAGAAATTTCTAATTTCCCATCATTAACTCTAACTGTCTCTTCAACTGTTGGGAATACAGGAAGAACATCTTTAACGGGACTCTTTAATGTTTGTTTTATAGCAGTTTCATAAAGCATTTGTTGCTTTTCTATTCTTTTAGCAACATCACTGTCACTATCTTCTTGTGATTTTGCACGCTCTTTACTACCATTTCTCTTTAATTCTAATTTTTCAAATGATTTAGACTTTTCCTTTGGTTTATTATTTTTGTTACTTTCGATTTCTTGACTTTTGGTTCGTTTAATTTCTGGCGGTTGTAGGGACTGAGGTGTTGGTAATGATTTCTGTGTTGGTAAAGTTTTTGAATTCTCTTTTTCAGTTTTTAGAGGTAAAGATCGTTGTGAAGGCAATTTTTCTTTTGAAGTTGTAGGTTTTGTTGTAGTTGATGGCTTTTCCGATGGTTTTGATGGTGCTGGTTTTTTCGGTGGTAAAGATCTAACAGGAGCAGTTTTATCTCTTAAAGTAGTAGATCTACTTTCTCGAGAAGTTCTCTGTGCTGGAAGTGATCTCTGACTTGGTATAGATTTACTTTTCGTACCGTTACCATCATTTGGCAAGGATTTTTGGGATGGTAAACCTTTTTGCACTGAACCTGACCGGGTAAGAGGTTTTTTAGCTCGTGCTGTAACATCTGGAACAATCTGATCTTTTTCTTCTGATTTTTTACTCTTCAATTCAGGTTTCTTTGATTTTTGTTTTTCTTCTTTCTTTTCAACTTCTTTAATTGGCATATCTTTTATTTCCGCTTCTTTCTTCTCAGGTATTTCTTTAACATCGGTTTTCTTTTCCTCTTGTTTCTGTATAGGTTCCGTAGCTTCAGTTTCTCCTTTAGAGATTTCTTTAGATTTTTCTTGTTTAGGTGATTCTTTCTTAGGTTCTTCAACTGCAGCTGGTTTCTCTGCAACAATTTTTTTACTTTGTAATTCAGATTTTTCTTCAATTTCTACAGATTCTTCAACTGTATCGTCTTTACTAGAAAATGCATTCAATGGTGGTAATTTATTTACTGAAATAATTGGTGCATCTAAACTCTTTGCTCTTCTATTCGCAGTTGGAGAAGTTGTTGCAGTTTGGCGCTGTATTACAGCAAAAGCAGATCCTTCAGAAAGATTTAATCTTGCATGAGCAAACAGTAAAGGTGATTGTCCTCTTTTACGTAATGCAGCAGGGGATTCTTTTTCTGGAATTGATGGTTTTATGGCAGAAAGTTTTTGTTCTTTTTCTTTTTGTTCTGTTTCTTTTGGTTCTGTTTCTTTTGGTTCTGTTTCTTTTGGTTCTGTTTCTTTTGGTTCTGTTTCTTTTAGTTCTGTTTCTTTTAGTTCTGTTTCTTTTAGTTCTGTTTCTTTTTGTTCTGTTTCTTTTAGTTCTATTTCTTTTTGTTCTATTTCTTTTTGTTCTGTTTCTTTTTGTTGCGTTTCCTTTTGTTCCTGAGGAATAGGTTTTATTATTTCGATTCTTGTTAAATCTTCAGAAACTGACAATGTTGAAATTGTGTCTGAAGTTAACCTAAGATCTCTACTAAGATCTTCCGTAATTGTTGGACATTCTTCATTAATTTGTTCTGTTAAAATGGTTAATGTTTTGTCTTCATCTGGTTCTTCAAATACCGGCCGGTTTAGGTCAGCATTTTTATAATTAACATCTTCTTCAGAACTGGGTATAGATATTGATCTTTCTGAAATTCTGCGTAATTCTGTTTGGTAATTAGGATCAAGACTTCTATCATAAGGCAAGTATTCTTGTTTTCTGGTTGTGGGAGGCGAACCTTCAACTTCTGTTGAAGACATAGTGTATTGTAAATGTGTTTGTCTTTCAGATTCGTATTTTAAAATTGGTTCCATTTCTTTGCGGCTCTGTGGCGGAGAGAATTCTAATCTAGTTGGTGTGGCTTCAGCACTGCCGAAAACATCATCTGAATCTAGAGATTCATCATCCGAACTGAAAGAAGTGATACGAACTTTAGTCTTATTCTTTCCACCTTTCTTGTTTGGTTGCATTCTCGGTTTGATAATTCGTTTAGGTTTAAGTTCAGTTTTAATTTTATCTTTTAAATTCTGTTTTGTTTTTATGTCTACTTTTTCATTTATTATTTTCTGTTTTAAATCAGATACTGCTTTACATTCATCTATTTTTTGATCGGCTTCCGCTAACAGTTGAATTTTCATTTTCATTTCTGGCTTTAAGCTTTCTGTTTTCGAACTAGTGGGCGAATCACTTTCAATTTGACTTAATTTTGAGCTTAAAGCTTCCAGCATAACTGGATCAATTTTTGTGATATCGCGCTTTGGACTTGCCATGTGTTGGATTGGCATTTCACTTTTGTCAACTTCCAAAGTTACAGGATCAATTTTAGATAAATCAATATTTTGGGTAAACAGAAAGGAACCTGTAGGTTCTGCATCGGATGTTAACGTCTTCAAACTTGACTTACACTCATCTGATGAGTCAGTAACAACGGGTTCAGGAGGTATATTTTTCCATTTTTTATCAGCTGTTATTATAGGACTATCTTCAATTACTTGTTCAGGTTCTATAATTTTAACAATTTCCTCAACTTTAGACGCAGTACCATTCATCATGTGTCGTTTATGCAACACATACGGAATATCAAAATCATTTTTAGGAGGTAAATTAATAAGGTCTGACTGAGTTTTAGCGCCTAAAATTTCAAACTGACTTTTGGGAACTTCAAATTTAGTTTTTTGACCTTCGATTTCGCGTTTGAGAATATCAAAATGACCAAACTCCGCAGTAGGCATTTCGAAATGTGTACCGCGATATTTAGTTAAAGGTGGCGCACTAGGAATTTGTTTAAACAAATAGTCTTCGTCGCTTGATTCCGCGGGCGTGAGATCTATTGACTTTTGATGCATTAGCATATGACGACGCGCATTGGAACCTAATCGTTGGCGATTAGCAATACTATTTGGATCAGATTTGGTTCTTTCTATTGGCTGATGAAGAGGCAACTGCTCCCCTCGACCCATTTCTAAACGCTTTGGATCAATTTCCATGAAAACGTCTCTATAATTGTTTCGTGATGTTTTCGGTTTTAAATCATTTTCATTTACATTCGATTGATTCATAGCTGAAACAATACTATATGAAGAATGATCTACACACATTCCTAATTCTATATCACTTTCTTGGAGCGATTGAATTTTATCTTCATCAAAGCTGAATATGTTACTTTCTGATTCTGTGGATCGTTGCAATCTAGCTTTAGTTGTCCAGTCTTCAATTTCTGTTGGTACTCCTACAATATTTTCTGGCCAAATGTGAGTGGTCGTTTGTGATCTTCTCCTTTCGGGTTGAAACGGTTTATGTGACCTACCACCGTAACTAGATGTTGATTTATGGGTACGCGGCACAGTATTTTGTTGTTCTACGGTAAACATACGATTTGCTCGAATATTTTGTTCAGTTTCAACGTTTTGTAAGCTAATGGAATGTACATGAGAAGTTTCTTTAAAACTAGGAAAGCTATCATAGTTAACACCTTTACCTTGTTTTTGTGATATCGCACCGTAATTTCGTTCAAATTGAATTTTACGATCATATTCATGATGATATTTATTGAATTTTGTTTCATCAATAAATTTAGAAGACGCGTCGAAATAATCGCTTTTAGAATCGAGACTTGATGTTCGAGAATCAATGTACTCTGATTTCATACCTAAACTTTCGAAACTTTTGTTTTTACGGGTGGTTGTCGTCTTTTTGTTTTCATAATCACTCTTGGAATCTTGACTAGATGTTCGAGATCCAAAACTCTGATCCCAACCAGTCTTTCGTAGACTAGTTTTAGAAGTTCTAGTATCATAGTAATCACTCTTTGACTCCAAGCTAGAGGTACGAGAACTCACTTTTATTGTTTTGTAAAAACTTCCGTCTGATTTTCGTGGTATTTTCTCTCGCGGGAAATCTCTAGGATCATCCATCAGGAAGATGTCCTGATGTACGTCAGAACTGCTCTTGTACTTGTGATGTTTCTCTGAGTCAGATTCAGAATCGGTGGGTAGATAATTACCGGAGTCAAGGCTGCAACTCCTTGTATTCATAATTTTAATTTTCTTATGTCGGTATTCGCCGGACGTGCTATAGTCGTCGTCGGAACGTTCGAGTAGTTCGTAGCTGTCGTGCGAGAGATCATCTTGCGACTCGGCTAGCTCGTAGTTGCCGGGATCTTCCATAGACTCCTGGCTAAGACTGGTGGTGCCTGGGTAGCTGCTAGAGTATACCTTCTGGCCTGGCACGATGATGTCCTGGTGGATATCGAGGCTGACGTTGCGCGAGCTGCTGGTGCTGTAGAGCGCTCGGTTTTTCTCGTCGTAGCGTGTGATGGGTGACTCGAGCTTACGCTCCTCCATGCTAATATAGCTGCTCTTCTGAGGAACTCGCGATGGCGTCGGCTTGGGCCTGCGCTTGGCCTTGCCCGAGTCCTCGAACGAGAAATCGTACAGGTCGCGACAGCTGGCACTGCGCTGCCATATCTGACGTTTGGGCAGCACAGTGGCCTCGGACCGGTATGAAGGGGCCGCGGGGTACGTGTGAGTGTACTCGTCGGGACTGGAGCACTGGTCCGTGTCCGGCTCCGAATCCTGCATCGTCGTACCCAGTTCCAGTTGTGACTGAGTCTGGCCAGGGCCAGGAGGGATAAAGGTGGAAGTGTACTTGGCCTTGTCGAGAGAACCTTCCGACTTCTGGAGCAAGTACTCGTTACAAAGCGTCCGGATAGTAGTGCTGTGTATGTGGGTGTGTATGTTGCGCATGGGCGGCGTGGGTGGCGTTGTACTGTGCGGCGTGTGTGGCATGTGGGTGTATGGTGGGGTATGCGGGATGAGCGGGATGACCGGGGTGGTTGGCATGACTGGGGTGATGTGGTGTGTGCTCGGCTGACCTGTGTCTGCTCTGTGAACTGCTGCGCGAACGGCGACCGGGCTGCTGCTGTGCGTGGTAGTGCGCTGCGGCGGCAGCGGCTGTGGGCGCGGCGTGATGGTACGCTGTGGGCTCGTAGCTGCAGAAGTCGCCGGGGAAGCCGATTGCGTCGTCAGAGGAGGTGAGGGCGAGCTCATCGTCCGAGAGTCCGGCGCCTCCGCCGTGATGATGCGCGTGCCCGCCGCCGCCCCCGCTACGGTGCTGGATGGGGCCATGCTCCAGCACATAGCTGTGTCTGGGGGGCGATAGGCTGCCCTCGTCGTCGGAGAAACCGGCACCTGGACCGCCCGGCCCGATGCGGGATCCATCGAACCCAACGACGTTGATAGGTTGGAACCCGCTGGGCCCGCTTCATCATATTCAAACAAACAAACCATATTAGCCATCACTATTATTTCATAGTAATGAAGAAAGTAACAAGTTGAGTGTGCCCCGTTCTACTTGTAAATGTAATCAAACCTGATTCTTCATCAGTCTCAATCATAGCAAAATCATCATCACAAACTAAATAAATAAAAAGAAGCAAACGGAAAGTAATTACAGGTTTACAGAGGCACAAAATACAAACAGAGAGCATAGGAAGACAAAAAGAGATTGAAAGATAAAGAGTCTAAAGAGAGAAAGAGAGAGTCAGAGAGACACCTACCGTTAACAAGACTGTTGTCAGCGAGAGGCAACAGTGGGTGTGCGGAAATGCTGTTGCCGACAAGGCTGGCGTGCACGTTGGCGGCACTAGAGTGCGCAGACGAGTGCCGGAACGAGGCCGACCTGCGCACAACAAGAGAATGAGGAATGAGATTGTACCCTCACCCACCCGCATCCCTCTCTTTCTAACGCAGCGTGACAGCGTACAGCCACTCTACAACCTCTAGCCTATCATACACCCAACGCCTGGAAAATGACTTATAACTATAAATCATTTTACAGTTCCTTTCAAAAATTATAAACTCTCGCGAATCAGTCTGCACAAATATTGTGTTATTACTAAAGTTTTAAATACAACATCAATAAATAAATCCAACATTCATTCATCTCACAACATTCGAAGAAGAAATGTTGGATTCGGTTTGCGATAGATGTAGTTAAATCTCAAGAACATACACTGCGCAATACGTTTGAAAGTGAAACACATTCCCTGTCTGACATCAAGTAAACATTACGTTTATATGCAGATTTGGAACAAGGCACATGTAAGGTCAAACGTTTCGGAAGTGCACAGATAGAGAAAAGTAACATGAATCACGTGTAGTCTATTAGCTCAGCTCTGCGCAGTGTAAGAGAACGTTCAGTTCGCGCATTATCATCTCTGTTCCCATCCTCCTTCCCTTGATGGCGCCGGGCACAGCAGTCCCCGCCCCCAACACAACAGTCAGCGCGCATGCGTGGGAACATGCCAACATATGCAACGCAATGGAAACGGTTCAGTCTTAACTACGCATCACAAAATAAAATCAAACTTGGCTCATCTGCAAAATAACATCAACCAACTAAAAAATAAAAACACAGAGGGTCTATGCACAACCAAACATAATCACGAACACGGAACTAAAAATAATCAATGCTTTGGTACAGGGAATTAAAAATATAGTACTGTTATACCTTTGGAATGTTTGTCGTTTCACGTAGTTATCTCGAACGAACTCTACGATTTGTTTTTGCGTTTTGCCGCTATACCTGTTAACAAACCAATCATTAGTACCTCTACTTGCACAAATTTACTTTATTCTTACCTAAACGAACTACCACGTGACAAAACTCTAGTTTTATGTCTGGGGACATGTTTCACTGACGAACATCGGAAGAAACCATGATTTTCTACACACTTTTTCCAGAAATTCTTACACTCATTTCTCCCTTCAAAGAAAAATTCCACCGTGTCTTTGTAGTAGCCCTAAAAGGGAGATTAAAGAATAAAATCGGTAAAACATAACACCAGAGTATGTACTTACGTATCCCTCGGGATGAAGTTTTATGAGAAATCGTTTTCGTTTAAAGGAAATCTTTCTAATTTTGGCCCACGAGAACGTGTTGATTTTAGTATAATTCTGGAAGACTACAAGGCCCATGTGCGCTACGGCTAAGTTTAAAGGAACTCCTTCATGATCCTTTGCAGGGTGCATTTTCATTCCGTAGAGTTCACATCTTCGAGCTGTTTCTAGGAGATTCAAGTCTGCTTCGGCTGGAGACTGCCCTCTAAAATATCAAGAAAAGTTTAAGTGAGTAAACGAGCAAAGTTTTAATAGAATATAGTATACGTACGCATGTTTTTTGTGATTTTCCATGATCCTTCTTTCGAGCTCCTGATCTTGGTGTGGTACGAACTTGTAAGAAGACAAATATGTGTGGTCTGGATAGTCTTCTACTACGTAATCGCCACATTCGGCTGGAAATAGACAACAAACAAATAAATATATCTTTCAATTGATTTTTCTTTTCCATTTATTAACTTATGAAATAATTACGAATATTAGCTCAAAATATTAAATAGATTTATTTTAACTCTTAGTTACTCGCGTAGAGGCGCCAGGCGCATTTCAGGATGTGTATCTTTAAATCTATTAAATGTAACAACACAATATGCTATCTATTCCTTAAATTCATTTTTAGTATATCATTTTTATTTTTGTTTAAATTTAGTTTTAACATCTAAAACTAATAAATTAGTGTTAATATACTTCACGTTTCCTGCAAGCACCTATTTTTATCTGAAATTTAGAATTTTGTTTAAAACTTTATTTTTTATTTAACTCCTGTCTAATATATAGAATATACAACTACCAATAAAGTAATGTATTCAATAACGGCTGCAAAGCAACACGAAACACTTACGTATAACTACATTTGTTCTCGGCGTTCTCCATATTCGGCAAACTAAATAAACACAATAATTTTAAACATAATTTGTGCTATTTAATAAATTATTTAAGTATTGTTTAATTATATAAAAAATAATAATTTCTCGATTATCGGAAAATAAACACAAACAATCGATTACAATATGCACGGTTCGCGCCTACAAGACGCCACGCAAGTAATATACACGTTTGATCCACGCGAGTAACTAAGGATTAGAATTATAATAGTAAGACTGACAAGTTGATTGATAAATTTGAAATAACAAAATGTTACAGATTATATTTGTTGCAGATGAAAAATATTGTATAAAAAAGGCTAGTTACAAATAAATTATAACAAATATAGTGCACCGAACCGATGACATTTCAATAAAATTCATACATTTTTCACTATATTTTACCATTCACTAATCTTAAAGCAGTAGTGTACGCAATTTATTGCTCTAACGCAAAGAGCCAAAAATGTTTTTCCACTATCAATCATTTATACAAAATGATCTATCACAAATGAAGCAGTAAAT
This sequence comes from Pterostichus madidus, assembly GCA_911728475.2. NCBI lineage: Eukaryota > Metazoa > Arthropoda > Insecta > Coleoptera > Carabidae > Pterostichus > Pterostichus madidus. The sequence goes on along the minus strand of OU452313.1, from coordinate 29,047,044 downwards.
ATTTTATTTATGGATTTTCTCCACATAACATGCAGTGCAAATAATAGTGGATGCAACTTCCGGTTTTTGAGTAATTAATATCAATTTTAAATATTTGATATAATGCAATTTGCAGTTATTATTGATCCATTGTTTATTTATACACGTGAATGTTGAATTCCTCTACAAACATTATTTGATGCTATTGTAAAAAACAATAATAATTTGCTATTAATATTCTCATGGCACTTACAAAATATATCTAAGAAAGTTGGAAATTGCGTGACACTATTTAAATAGACAAACGGAATATGGAATAATATTCTCGCCACTGTAGTTGTCCCGTGAAATAGTTGTTCTTTGCACATATTTCTGGTTTAGAAATGTATACACAATACTTAACTGGAGGAAAATATATAGGTAGCTGCGGTATCAAGAACCTTCTATAAACCGTTTGTCTATTTAAGTAGTCAAGTAATTTGCAACTTTCTTAAGATATATGTTATAAGCTGCGAAGAGACTATATGTGAAATTACTAACAAATGAAAAAAAAAATCCCAATATCATCGATTAGTCTTTATAAAAGAATTTAAAAGTCATTTGTTCAAATGAACACTGGATATACAGAGTGATCAAAAGGAATTGTTATAGTTGGCAATACAATTTCGGAGACTTTTTATTCCACAGTTGGTACAACACCAGATAAAGGCGGAAATACTATTTGACAAATAGGTTATGTTAGGAGACTGACAACTAATAGGATTGTGACTTTTAATAAAGGAAGGTTGAGGGAAACAACAATTTTATTTATGGATATTTAAGAAAAATATAACTAAAAACGAATAAGAAGTAAATGTACTTAAATATAATATTAAATTTTCAAATGTCATTGTCAACAACAGGAAATGAATTTATGTATCAGGCTCATCAATTTTAAGTAGATTTTTTTATTACCAACTGTAATAATTTCTTTTGATCACTCTGTACTACAGATATGTTATATGAAGAAAATTGCTAAATTAATACCCCATGAAAAATTGCGGCATTTATTGATATAAAGTAGTATGTTAAAGAACAAATTTTATAAGACATATTTTTTTCGCACGCGTTCAAGTTTAGAAAACAAGCCGTAGACGAGTTTTCTAAAAGTTCAATAAAAAGTCTTGTAAAATGAGTTATTTATACTATTTTTTCCTATTTTGCATCTTTTATACATACAATTTCTTTTTAAAAATCTGCGATATTTTAGTCGAATAAATGTAGGGAAATTTGTATTTGAAATAATAATCTGTAGTTGATAACTGTTTTTGATATTTATGCAATTGTTAAAAAATTTGTGACCATTTTCGAATTTTGTAATTATTTCTATTATTATTGTTAGATATTGTGTATATATCATGGAAGATGAAATCAAATGCACTCCGGCTGAGCTACGTAAAGTAGTTGAAAGCACGATAAATAATAATTATTATTCTTATGGAGTAGGTGGCTCAGTGATATCAAATCGGCCTGCGAATTCTAGAGCCCAGGTTCGATTCCCACAGCCGACAAACAAATTTTACCACATTAAAACTACCCCTGTGGATCTCTCTCTCCACTAACATATTTGAGGGCCGTGATCTGACGACTGGTAATCGCACTTTACGGGCAAAATATATCTCTTACCGAGATCTACTACGACAGAGTGCCACACCCAGCAATGGGTAAAAGGCGTGATTTTATATATATATATATATATTTATTATTATAATCTACTTCTAAAGACATTTTGAAGTTATATTGAAATTTGGATGTTCTCAGCTTGATAGTTACAATATGTCATCGGATACTACCAACTGTCTAAAACCAAATGTTGCTTATCGTACTAAATGCTCTGAGTTTCATAATGACTTTCTTATGAATATAAAATAGAAAAATATTATTTACTGACTCAATTAAGCTTTTGTTGATGGATTACATTAACATTTGTTGTTCTATTCAGGCCTGTTTATTCCAAAATTAATTTCTTTTAATACTAAAAGAAACTGCGTACTTATTCGAAATACTTTTAAAATGTTCTTTTATTTCATATACTAAATAATTCTTTTATATAAAAATGTTTGTCGTATACTATCATACTGTTAAACAATAAGATATGAGTTACATGAATAGCCGAAAAGAATTGCGAAACGAGTTCAATCAAAAACATATTCTATCGACTTATATTTCAATATCCACAAGTCGTAGAGTAATTAATTGCGTATTCTACCAATTAACGAGGGAATAATAAAATAGTAAAATCATTATAAAAGATGTATGTGAGTGTTAGTGCCCACCTTGCACGATGTAGCTAGCCATCAAGGCCGCAGTGTTATCGTTGCACTGCAGCAGGCCATGTGCGAGGTCGCGCTTGACTTGCAGACAGAACAGGTACCTGGTGAACTCTTCCTCGAGCTGCGCGGGGTCAGGCGTGTAGAACTTCACGCAAAAGTGCAACAGTGGATCGACTAGCGATAGGCCTAGTTGTCGAGACACGGGCTTCTGTAGATCCAACCAATACTGCAAAACGAACATTGATGAGCTAGTGAATGATGGAAATGAAGATGATTCATGTATATTTACTCTTGTTCCGGACATGTCTTGATATTCGAGACCGAAGTAGTCTGCTTCGAGTAAGTGGAGCTGCTTGCAGACTTGCTCGAATAGTACGCGGCCGAGGGCCTTCGCCTGGAACAAGAAGAATCAATATTTAACACATATTCATTATTTGTATTTTTTAGAACTAATAAAAAATAAATAATTATATCGTCACGCCTTCTACCCATTACTAGGTGTGGCACTCTGCCGAAGCAGATCTCGGTAAGTGATATATTTTGCGCGTGAAGTGCGGTTACCAGTCGTCAAATCACGGCCACCATAGATGTTAGTGGTGGGGGAGTCACAGAGGTAGTTTTAAAATGGTAAAAAAATGTTTTGTTGGCTGTGGGGATCGAACCAGGGTTCTTAGGATCCACAGGCCGACTTGATACCACTGAGCCATTACCACATATTAGTAAATAAGTAATTATTTATTTTAAGAAATAAGATTTATTTGTGCAAATGTGTTGAAAAATCTATTAAAACTTCGATTTAAATAATAATACAAATTCTTTTTATTTATTTTATTATTTTCTTTCATCGTAACGCCATCTGTTGTCAATCAGTGGAACTTCACCTGATATGTTAGAAGTGTACGTTATGCTAACATATCAGGGCATGTTATTTTCAACTTTCCGTAGTAGTTTATGATGTTGTTATGGTTACTTTCATAAGTGGTCGTTTGAAAAATTTACTGAAACAGTCTGATAAAGTACAAATCAATCTGGTAAAGATTTTACCTGACTGTATTGTATTTTACATGACTGTTTTTTTGTTGTAACCTTGGATACGTAGTTTGCTGTCAATACAATTCATATCAAAAAAATTAAACATTTTGAATTATTTCTGATTAATTATTGATTAAATTACAGTTTCAGAAAAAAAGTATACATAATACGTCAGGAAACTGTTTTTATTTGACTCAACGGATTAAACAACCGCTTCGTCAAGTAAAACATCACTTTCCTAACTTATTAAAATGATGTAATATATTATATCTTTATCCACTTGGGGTTGTCACGCAATAACGTAGCAAGAAGGTGAAAATGCATAAACCTTCACCACATGCTGAGAACTACGACGGCATGACGTCACAGAGTTATGCACTGCTGCGCCAGCGACGTCGCCTCCACCCCCGTCTGCCGCCAAATTAGATTGAAATCTCAGTTTATCGCATCCCGAACCAGTCGTGAGTTACGAGCGCATGCTACGTCTGCTATAAAAATATTTTTCCAACTTGCATATTAAAATCTGCCTCAAAGGGACTGAGTTTAAGCTCATTTATTTTTCACCGACATTACTGGGATTACTCAGAAATATTGTCCGAAAAACTGGAACACGAACATTTGGAAAAATTACGGGATTGCAACGGTACATTTTATAAATCCCGAAATTGTGAGGATTTAGTTATATCCAAGCTGGTAACGTAGACAAATTTGGCAGGATTTTGTAGCAGAATTAGATTTCAGACTGAATTTTAAAATATGAGTTCAAACGTCATATGTCAAAATTTTTAACGGGTTAGAAAGATTCGGATTCTAAACTCCATTTCCTGTATGAAAACGATTACGTCATATGTAGACGAGGTTATCATAGATACGATGAAATATAGCTATCTTTTTTTAATAATATTATTCGTACCTATGCGAATGGCATTAACGTATGTCTTAATAAATAGACATACGTTTCATGTTTTTTCACGTTCTATCACATTTATTATTTCAATGAAAACGTATGATAGTTCTCACTAAATTTATATTTACTTTGTTCACATTTGTTTATAAAATAAAAATAAAGACCTATGGTCATGATTCTGTTATTTACTCGCCTGTCATTTTTAAGTTTGTGACTTTTTGATACATAAATACAGACTGAGAAATAAGAAATGGCTAGAAAAATTTTGGGTAATCAAATGCAGAAATGCGTTTGTCATCTTCATGATTATTTTGCGCTGGAGTTAGAGAATCGAGGATCTTTAATGAATTTAACTGTAGTACAAGAGGTAATGTGCACTGTATTTTTATATATTATTTATTTATATATAATAATAATAATACATATAAAAATGTATATTCCTTTGAGTTTTATTTTACAAAATTACATATTTCAATATGGTAAGTAATATATTTCGTGAGTTAAGATAAATTTATTTGGTTATTATTTAATATATGTAGAATTTGGTTTCATGTATAACCTAATTAAATTTTATAAAGTAATAAATATTTTAATCTGACATTTAAATTTTAGGTTATATTTTTAAAATGTCAATCCAATGTAAACGTTTTAAGTACAAAATCTTGAATCACATGGATACCGAATGTGACGTAATAGTTTTCATACAGGGAATGGAGTATACATATTATAAACTATAGGCTTTCTGGGATTAAGTTCCTGTTATGCAAAATTATAAAAATAGTTATTTATGTATTAACTCTTTGCTGCACGGTATTTCACAGATTTTCTGGACCCTTGCTGCACGAGAAATTTAAATAAAAAAGTTTAAAAAAAAAGATTTAAAAAAAAATTATAGAATATTATTGTAACGCATTTCCATTGAATTGGAGAACTGATCGTGTGGCGCTGGGACTATAAGAAGCAAATGGGGATAGGTGGTTCATGATTTGCGTTGATGTGCATTTTGGTTCATTTCTGGACCGATGTGTCACAACTGGCTAGAATTTGGTGGTTTGAATTTTAATCCCGTTTGCCGCAAGAGTTAAGAGCGTCAAGTGATTCTTTATTATTCGGGCACAGTAATTGCAGCGCGTGCCGAAAGAAAGAATTGTAATAGTGCAAGAGGAATAAAGACACTTTACGTTCGTGATACATACATAACATAATTATCCCGACGACTATGGAAATGATTAAAATAGGTATTTTTAAATTGAAAATAACTAGATTCGGTTACTTCAATTTACGTTCATGCTATTCATGTTTTATTTGTAACCATGACAATACATACAATCGAAGTAAATAAAGTCAGTAATTTCTTCACAAATCATCATACTTTAGTCAAAAATGAGTGAAAATATCTTAAATTTGTCTTTTTAAGTGCGCAATAATATTTTTTGACGTTTTTATCAAAACCAATTAAATGCTTCATTATTTGTCACGTGTCTGCGTTTTAGCCAATCATGTCATTATTACACTGAGAATAAAGCTCTAGTGATTATTCCCGGATATAATCTCTGTAGGAGCTTTTGTGAAAATGATAAGAAGTTATCAAATAATTATTTAAAATTGTCAACGCGTCAAGTAAAATGTGTGAAAAAAATTGATTTAATGCCACTTTAGATACAGAAATACACCAACAAATTTTGGAAACAACTTCCAACAATACATTAATAAGTAATCAATCGATATAGACTTAGTTCAAAATCTTTTAAGTTGGATGAATCGATTTCAACAGCTAAGTCAAAAAATAATCTAATTAAATATAACTCGAGAGTTCGATAAATTAGAAAATAATTCTCCAGTATCTTTTTCAAACTTGTTGCCATTTAGCAATAGACACTCAAGCCCTACGGGCTTTCGTGACTATTGCTTGGCAACAAGTTTTCGAAAGATCTGTCAAATTATTTTAATTTATTCTCACTCTTATGTTATATTATTACAGAAAATGAAATTCATAATTTACAATGGTTAATTATGCATTTTTTATTAGATTCGCGAAGATCTTAAACCAACTTTTATTTTAATATCAAACATAACAGTTTTAGCTAATTATTTATCATTAATAACACAAATATTACATTTTACAAATTTGAAATACGAATTTTCTAATTAATACAAAAGTAGAACATACTACAATATATATTTAATAAAAAATAAAATAAAAAAAATTATATCTTACACAAAATTAACAACATTAACAAAATAAACAAATTCGTGAAAAAAAGTACCGTAATACTTTAAATTTTTTACATTTTATCTTTGATTATCATTGGATGAAGTACAGAAATGGGCGGATAAGTGGAGAATTAAAATTAATGAAAATAAAACCACGCACGTAGTATTCACAAATAGAAGAATAACCTGGCCACCGATCACAATCAAGGGAAAAACCATAGACACAAAAGACAGTGTCACCTACCTAGGCATGCATCTCGACAAAGGACAACTATGGAAAAATCACCTAGTAGCTAAAAAGAAGCAAATAGATATCAAAATTAAAAAGATGTACTGGTTGCTAGGAAGAAACTCCCAACTATCACTAGAAAATAAAATACTGCTTTACAAAACAATGATAATCCCAATCTGGACATATGGGATCCAATGGGGGATTCAAGTGGTAGAGCTTTTTAATATATATTTATTAAAATAAATTCTTGACCGTACATCATATTTAATACAATATAAAATCATACCATAAATGATATCTTTATTGCTGAAATATGAAAGTGTAAGTTGAATAATTTAAAACGTTCGCACTGCCATATTGCAATGACGTAGTTGCATTAAGCCAATCACAGAGCTTTGTCTGAAACGTTTGTCGGTGCTCAAGAAGACGAAGAAGAAATAAGCATTCAGCATTCTACGATTCTACCAATGACGTATAATACTAGACGAATTATGCCGTATTCAAGTCAATGCAGTGTTGTGAAGCAGAGAGGAATGGAATAACTTGAGGGTCCGCCGGGTGCGCGGCAAGGAGCGAGTACACTTTGATGTTATGCAAGTTGCTCCTTATCGCGCACCCGCCTCACCAACCAGTTATTCTATCCCTTTCTGACTCTCAACAAACGCCGATGTTATCCGTCTAGTTATGTTTTGTCTGAGGATTCTACTGACAACGACAAGTTACGTGTTATTTATCTCTGTCTTATCTGTCTCTCTTTAAGTTAAGATGCAACTACGTCATACTCATTTGTTTCGAAAGTTTACATATTTTTATCATGCTTAATACAAGTTTTTTTTAAAAATAAAAAATTTTGGTATAATTATTTTATTATGTAGATTAATATATAAAAAATTCAAAAAAGTCTTGAAAGGCCCATTATGGGGATGTGCTAGAAAATCAAATACCAATATCATCCAAAGAAGTCAGAATAAAATCTTACGTATGATTGCAAATGCACCATGGTACATCAACCATACCCTTCACAAGGACCTGAAAATCAAATATGTCCACGAACAAATCCGTAAGTTCGCGTCAACACATGAAAATAAATTTAACAGTCATCCCAACGAACTAGTCGCCAACCTCCACAACAAAGAAGACAGCCTGAGGCGCCTCAAAAGAATAAAACCATCCGACCTCAAAAACTATGATCCCAACATGAACTAATTATTCATAAACCCTAATTAGACAGTATTAAGTAATTAGGAAGCAGCGATGGCTGCTCACCTAACACATGATATACTCTATTCCCTGTATGAAAACGATTACGTCACATTCGGTATCCATGTGATTCAAGATTTTGTGCTTAAAACGTTTACGTTGGTATTGGATTGACATTTTTAAAACATAACCTAAAAATTAAATGTCAGATTAAAATATTTATTACTTTATAAAATTTAATTAGTTATAAAAGTAACCAAATAAAATTTATCTTAACTCACGAAAAATATTACCTACCTTATTGAAATATGTAATTTTGTAAAATAAAACTCAAAAGAATATACATTTTTATATGTATTATTATTATATATAAATAAATAATATATGAAAATACAAAATACAATGCATATTACCTCTTGTACTACAGTTAAATTAATTAAAGATGCTCGATTCTCTCTAACTCCAGCGCAAAATAATCATGAAGATGATAAACGCATTTCTGCATTTGATTACCCAAAATTTTTCAAACCATTTCTTATTTCTCAGTCTGTATTTGTGTATCAAAAATGTCACAAACTTAGAAATGACAGGCGAGAAAATAACAAAATCATGGCCATAGGTCTCTATTTCTATTTTATAAACAAATGTGAACAAAGTAAATATAAATTTTCGTATTTGTAAGAACTGTCAAACGTTTTCATTCAAATAATAAATTTGATAGAACGTGAAGAAACATGAAACGTGTGTCTTAACTTATTAAGACATACGTTATGTCATTCGCATAGGTACGAATAATATTATTAAAAAAAGATAGCTATATTTCATCGTATCTCTGATAATCTCGTCCACATATGACGTCATCGTTTTGATACAGGGAATGGAGTATATTTTGTAATACATCAGATTTGCTTGTTGGCCCTAACTACGGCCAATTGTAAATAAATAAGTCAATAAAAAAAAAAATCTTTGATTATATAGTGAGACGATAGAAGACTGATTATTTGATGAATCTGATTAGTAAATGTTCTAGGGTTTATGCTGCTCCATTTGATAAGATATAGCGTGATACTCGTATATGTTTTAAATGAACTGGGTCAATTATAGAATACGCCTATAAGGCAGTATTTTTTTCTTTTAAGTACTTTTGTAATGTAATATTAATTTCTTACGCTTCTTGCAACATTTATAATTTAGTAAGTAACGTTTGTTTTAATGTAGTGTTTTTTACACGAAACAATAAAATATCTGCAGTAGAGTGCACTTGAAGCATTAAAGAATATTTCGCTGTCAGGACTGGTACTCCGGTAAATAAACAACGAGTCTTTCTTCCCCTAATTATCTCGAAGTAACCGTACTACAGGGTGTAATTAAAACCCAGCTTCGTTTTTTTTTTCTCTTTGTTCTTTTCTTCTCATCTATCTAGCTATCTGGCGGCAAGGCAGGAAGTGAACAAGTGAATCGAGGCTCCGTTTTAAATCGTCACAATTTATCGTTGTTGCGAGGAGTGATAAATTCTTACAATTAAAAATGTTGAACTGCTGCCGACGACGCCGGACGCACTGCGAGTTAATTGAAAGGTCGACATCGGAGAATTTGGTTAACGAGTGTTGAGGAGAGATACACTGACTCAGTGTTTGTCCTAGTTTCTCTAACTTATGTGAACGCGATACATTTATCGTTTTATTAATAAAGTGGATAATTGTAAAAACAACTATGCATGAGAAGGTTGAAGATAATTCATTTCATTGAGGTTATTGGATACTTTTAGACTTACTCTACAGGATGTCTCATATACGCGGGCTTCAAAAACTATACTCCGTTTTTTAACCAGGAGGAGTAATTTAAATTTTAACCGCTAAAACTGACGCTTCTGATTGGCTAGTGCTTCGTCCAGTTTACACTATACATAGATTTTACATTTGATTTATTAGAGCTGTCATAAGTTTTGAGGTTAACTGTTTTCTTGTTGGTTTTTTGCATTTCTGTGACATTAACATAAATCAGTTCTTTTAAAATAACTAAATATATCATCACGCCTTCTATCCATTACTGGGTGTGGCACTCTGCCGAAGCAGATCTCGGTAAGTGATATATTTTTGCGCGTGAAGTGCGGTTATCAGCCGTCAAATCACGGCCTCCAAAGATGTTAGTGGAGGGGGAGCCACAGGAGTAGTATTAATGTGGTGAAAATGTTTTTATTAGAGCTGTTATAAGTTTTGAGGTTAAATGTTTTCTTGCTGGTTTTTTGCATTTCTGTGACATTAACATAAATCAGTTCTTTTAAAATAACTAAATATATCATCACGCCTTCTATCCATTACTGGGTGTGGCACTCTGCCGAAGCAGATCTCGGTAAGTGATATATTTTTGCGCGTGAAGTGCGGTTACCAGCCGTAAAAATTACGGCCTCCAAAGATGTTAGTGGAGGAGGAGCCACAGGAGTAGTATTAATGTGGTGAAAATGTTTTTATTAGAGCTGTTATAAGTTTTGAGGTTAACTGTTTTCTTGTTGGTTTTTTGCATTTCTGTGACATTAACATAAATCAGTTCTTTTAAAATAACTAAATATATCATCACGCCTTCTATCCATTACTGGGTGTGGCACTCTGCCGAAGCAGATCTCGGTAAGTGATATATTTTTGCGCGTGAAGTGCGGTTACCAGCCGTCAAATTACGGCCTCCAAAGATGTTAGTGGAGGGGGAGCCACAGGAGTAGTATTAATGTGGTGAAAATGTTTTTATTAGAGCTGTTATAAGTTTTGAGGTTAACTGTTTTCTTGTTGGTTTTTTGCATTTCTGTGACATTAACATAAATCAGTTCTTTTAAAATAACTAAATATATCATCACGCCTTCTATCCATTACTGGGTGTGGCACTCTGCCGAAGCAGATCTCGGTAAGTGATATATTTTTGCGCGTGAAGTGCGGTTACCAGCCGTCAAATTACGGCCTCCAAAGATGTTAGTGGAGGGGGAGCCACAGAAGTAGTATTAATGTGGTGAAAATGTTTTTATTAGAGCTGTTATAAGTTTTGAGGTTAACTGTTTTCTTGCTGGTTTTTTGCATTTCTGTGACATTAACATAAATCAGTTATTTTAAGAACTAATAATATACGGAGTGACAAATTAGAGATTATAATGTCATTTGTATTTTAAAATAAATGCCATGAGACTTAATCAGTGCAAATGTGTGAAAAATTTTTGTATTTCTCGCGAACATAAATCTAGTAACTTTCTTTGGTAACTTTCTATAGTGTAAATCTGACTTGTGCAGTTACTCCTCCTGGTTAAAAAACTGAGTATACGAATTCGGTTAAATTAGACAGTAATTGTTACATTAGTAGGCCAATGTAACGATGTTCTTATATTTTCAAAAAATTACATAGATCACTAGATATGAATGAAAATGTGGAAATAACGAATTTTATTTACGATCGTGTTGAAAAGTCAATATACCAACCAGTGGTGTACCTAGAGGGGACGGTGGGTGCGGTCCGCACCGGGTGGCACATATTTTGGAGCGGCATTGTTTATATTTAGTTTTAGTTGTAAAAAACAACTTGTTCACTTCATAAGTTTACTATTCGATTTCTACGACTTACGAATTACTATATGATTTCGAATATTTTTCTTCATCAAGGCAATGCAGGGTTGAAAATATTATCTCGAAAAATTCCTTTATTACTGCCTAATTTAAATTTGCATCCAATGGTAAAAAAGTTCCTCACCTATAGTTTGTCTCAGTTACAATTATTTATTTATGTTTATTAATTTAATGGGGTAATGGCTCAGTGGTTTCGAGTTGGCCTGTGGATCCTGAGAACCCCGGTTCGATTCCCACAGCCGACAAACAATTTTCACCAAATTAAAATTACCCCTGTGGCTCCCCCACCACTAACATCTTTGGATGCCGTGATTTGACGGCAGGTAACCGCACTTCACGTACATAAATATATCACTTACTGAGATCTGCTTCGGCAGAGTGCCACACCCAGTAATGGGTAAAGGTCGGGATGATATATTTATTTTATATTTATGTTTTTAATTTATAAAAACCACCACTGAAGAAAGAGTGAATCATCTTATCCATGGATACATGAAAACTGTCGCCCTAATTTCCAAATATAAAAACTGTCAAAAATGATTTACTTTACATAGTGTTTTTACTTGAAGAAGCGGTTATTTGAAATACGAGGCCGCAGTCCGAATATTTTAATTCACCGACATTTTCCTGACGTATTATATTATATAAATAATTCAAAATGTATAAATTTTTTGATATGAATTGGTACAACAAAAATAACAATCAGATAAAATATAAGAGTCAGGTAAAGCCTTTATCAGACAATTTCGTACTTTACCAGACTGTTATTTTTGTTGTAACCTTGGATACGTACTTTACTTGACTGTTTTAGTAAAAATCTACTTTCCATACTAAAATTGGTCAGGAAAGTAGGCCCTTTCTTGCAGGTTTTAGAAAAAATGTTTTACAATAGCTATTTATGCAATAAGTAAGGAAAAAGAAATATTTTTTATATTAGGCGTGAAATTTTTAATCGAGACGTAGCCGAAAATAAAAATCCCCCATGTACGGAAAAATATATTTTTACTAACTTATTAGAAATAATTGGTTTATTTTTCTCCTTCATGCAGAAAATTTTTTTTCAAACGATTATAGAAATAATCAAATTTAGAATTGTACGGCAACCTTTCATATCATTTACTTTACCAAGAAATACTATTTTAGCAATTTTACCGGCTGTTACCATTCGATAAAATCGTTTTAACGGACGCTACTATTGGCACTATGCGAGAAAGTAATATACAAGAGATGAATTTAGTTATGTGTAATCATTACACTGTAATGTAAACTCTTATTTTGACAATTGCATAAATATAATTTTTATAGCAGACGTATGAAAATTTGATGAAACATATTGTCATTGCGATCACCATTTCATATACTTTAACACTCAGAGGAAAGAATAATGCTTTAATATCACATGATTCATACATTCATACTATGTCATGTTTTGATGCAAGTGGCAAGCGGTAAATCATCAACGAAATTAATTATTTTGATAATTCTTTATTGGTCATAATTGCGGTAAAATCGTGAATGCTTCACAACAAATTTGTTGATGATAAACGTGTTACAGTCATTGTTTTATTTAGAAGTATGACGAATGATTCTTAACATCTAATGTATGCAATACTTGTCATACTTTATTAAGCGTGCCTTTAAACATTACATGGTCAAAATTTAGTTTGTTCCAGGACTAACTGTATTAGCCAATTAAGGAAACTGCACTAAATTTAACCGTGAAATTTACAAATAATTAGTATTTCATAGCTGTCTGTATAAAAAAGCGGAACAAAGGCATTTGCGACGTCGACTTTTATAAGCATTCAATATTGCAGTCAATGCTGTTATTCATGTTCTTGAATTTTACCGCATTTTTTTTTAGTCAACTTTTATTAATGCAACTGACCCTTAGCAGTATTTTATTTAGGGCCAGATTTTCAATTACCGGTTTACTCTCGATTAATGTTAACCATGATTAAATAATAATGGAAACCATAGTTTCCATTATTATTTAAACATGTTTTCCTACAACTGTGCGATTTCTTTGCTATTACGTAACTACAATTGCCTTGGTTACGTATGGAAAGTAGATGAATGCAGACCAAGTGCGTTTCCGAAAGCAAAGAAACACTAGTGCGGAAAGTGCTTCATTACGTAACTGTCAAAAGAATATTGTTTTGACAGCGATTTAAATTTCGCGCCGACCGCGGAATTCATATTTTGACCACAGACGCTTATGGAAGAAGATACGGTGAACCAGCGCTAGTAAATATGCAGTAGTATATTTTGACGTTTATAAACGTAACCTTAATTTGCAGTATATCTGATCTATAGACAATTAATAAAAAGAACCGAGCAAAGTAAAATATATCGATAAATGGTTTTATTTAAAGAGTAAGTGAAATACTTCATATTTATTGTTTGTGTATATTATTAATACAGTTGTTACAGTTGCTTATATTGACATAATGTAAAGTGGAAACTTTTGTGTCTAAAGAAACATTGATTTCTTCCGTACCTGTTCATATTATTACCAGTAATATTATTGGTAACAATTTCGGAAGCTTCAGAAGTACCAGCAGCAGGTTGATTGTCATTGTCGAAAATAGATTCAACATAGTATGATCCGGAGCTTCAATTATCTTTAGAGGTGTTAATGATAAAGAAGAATCACTCACTGTACTATTCCAATCAAGATGATTTTGAAGAAATTATTTTGACGTTAGTGAAATATTTTTAAATAACGTAGAACAATGTGCAAGCAATCAACAAACAAACCATAGCAACGCCGTAAAACATCGTTGTCATGTAATATCATTAAAATTTTATAAATTTTATAAATTTTAATAATATTTTAGTGATTTACTAAATCGCACAGTTGTAGGAAAAATGTTGTTTATAACACGTGTCGAAAAAGGTGACATGCTCGTGCAGATTTCCGCACTCGGCAAGCCTCGTGCGTTAAATTCTGCACTTGCACGTAACGAGCCTTTTTCGGCACTTGTTATAAAAATAACTATTAACTTTAATCGGCGATTGAAAAACTGGCCCTTAGTCTTTACAATAGGAACTTAATCAAAATGGGCTCCTATACATTTTTTTTATTAATGAAACTATATATATATTACAAGAGATTTTTGGAAGTTTTTTTTTTGGAATTGTAACGTCAGAAGTTTCTGTCAGTGGTACTTAATTTGTTACATTCAAAGAGTGCAAATAATATACGATTAAATTCTTGAAAAATATTCTGAATATGTTGAAAAACGTAAGTTTTAGTAATTGGAAGTTCAAGGAAAAGAAATTAAATTATATTAATAAATATAGAACATATACAATATACATACGACAAACAGTTTGAGATAACTATGACGTTAGACAAAAATGTGGAGAAGAGTTGTCAAACATTTACATCATTTTTACTTTCTTATACACAGTATAAGGTTATTGGAATCGTGAAAAAAATCGTCGACGAGATTTTCGCGGAAATACGTGTTTTGAGGTTCACTGAATCCGTTTTGATCATTTTCTCAATGATGTCTGTGTATGTGTGTGTGGATGGATGGATGGATGTGTGTCCGAGTGTGCAATATCTCATGAACGAGATAAGATTTGTTAACGAAACTTGGTAATTATAAGTTTCATGAAAAAACGAAGAGCTGAGTTGATTTTGAATGAAGTTGAAAAACCAGAAGAGGAAGTTTACTGGACACACAAAACAATAAATTTTATTTATTTCAAAAATGGAATCTGTTACGAAAAAAAGTTTCAAATAAAAGATGTTAGCAAAAATATTCGGAACATAAAATGTTATTTGCAATTTTCCTGTATATGCGTCTAATTTTGAAAAAAACTAATTTTATATTTAATAATATATTTCAATAATCATAGTAGCAATAGAAACAAAAAACAGATTTTAATTTTCGCTTTATCTAGTTATCTATGTCTTTTTTCGGAAAAACAAATACATCATTAAAATGGTCAACTGATTTGGCAACCTTGCCTCCATTTATTCGACTTCGTATCTCACGGTTCTTGAGACTTAGGGTTAGGCTCGAAAAAAGGACATCCTGTGTATGCCTCATCAGTAAAGTTAGACATAAAGTAGCCAACATTACTAAAAAATTATACGTAAACAAATTTGATATTTTATATGTTTCAAATAGATAAATGCTGAATGTTTAATAATATTATATATTCTGAATATTAAATATGCTGTGTATAAGAAAGTCGTGTAGTGCCCACACCAGATTTTTTTTATTAATGAAACTATATATATATATATATATATTACAAAAGATATGATTTTTGGAAGTTTTTTATTGGAGTTGTAACGTCAGAAGGTTCTGTCAATGGTACTTAATTTGTTTCATTCAAAGAGTGCAAATAATATACGATTAAATTCTTGAAAAATATTCTGAATGTGTTGAAAAACGTAAGTTTTAGTAATTGGAAGTTCAAGGAAAAGAAATTAAATTATATTAATAAACATAGAACATATACAATATACATACGACAAACAGTTTGAGATAACTATGACGTTAGACAAAAATGTGGAGAAGAGTTGTCAAACATTTACATCATTTTTACTTTCTTATACACAGTATTAGGAAGAAGAAGGATGAAGAAAGACTACAGTATATAGTGGAATCCGAACCACATATAAGTATCATTAATTTAGGTTAACATGGTTTATAGCAAATAGTTTTATGTAGTTTTCTTTGTAAGTTTAAAATTAAAATTATGATACATAGCTTTTTATTTCATAATAAACATTTTGTAAAAGAAAAATTGCTACAGTAAACTTAATTCCGAACATCCATGAATCACTAGAACCTCGGGAACATAAATAAAACTCATGGTATATTAAACCAAATTTACTTATAACTTACACCAATTTATCAGTACAACTAGAACCACAAAGCCTCTGCAATGTTTGAGGAACACGAAGCGAAGCCTTCAGAATTATAACATCATAGTTCTTGTTCCCAATCTTTGACTAGGCTTGTAACTATAACGTATAGAACGTATCTCGTGTGTACAAAATTCGCACAATAACGGCGGCGGCAGCAATGTCGTTGCACTTGCTCCTTCCTGTGGCGACGCCGTCGATCGATACGCCCCCTACGGAGCGAAGCTTCTTTCACCACAGACTGCGCCCCGCCCCACACAGGAAGTTGCGTACTCTGTTTCCTTATATCCGTGTTGTGTAGTATGTTCGTTAGCGTGAAAGCCGAATCAAGTTAGAAATAGAAATATCGGAAAAGTTCTCTTCTGCTGAACTAAATTTGGAACGAACTTTTATGACACTCCGAGATTTGATGCTATTTTTAACGGATGTTCACAAGGAAAATTAAATAGTATTTGGGGAAAGAAAAACTTCACAAAATAAATCACAACTATTCGGATATTAAACTACTAAGAGATGGCGTTGATCACGATATATCAAACTTGAGACAAATATACACTATGAAGCGGTCTCCATAAACTTACCATTGCTGTCATTTGAATTTCTTTGTTTTTTTCGTTCATTTTGTATTTGCTAGTAGTGTGTTTTTCTTTCAATTAATTAATTTAAATAGAATACAGTTCTGTGTTGCCGTTAGTTCTAGCTTTAGTATTAGTTTTATTTATCAAATTGAAATATTTAGTTAATAAGCTATTTTATTGGGTAGGTGGCTCAGTGGTATCGAGTCGGCTTGTGGATCTTGAGGATCCTGGTTTGATTCCCACACTCCGTATATTATTAGTTCTTAAAAGAACTGATTTATGTTAATGTCACAGAAATGCAAAAAAACCAACAAGAAAACAGTTAACCTCAAAACTTATAACAGCTCTAATAAAAACATTTTCACCACATTAAAATTATCGCTGTGGCTCCCTCACCACTAACATCTAGAGGGCCGTGATTTGACGGCTCGTAACCGCACTTCACGCCTATAAATACATCACTTACCGAGATTTACTTCGGCAAAGTGTCACACCCAGTAATGAATAAAAGGCGTGATGATATATTTATTTTTATAATCTTATTCTGAATCAAAAATGTTAGTTATTACGGATATTGTAGTAAACCTTACAATTAACGAAATAAATGAAAAAAAAAATAATAAAAAAGATCTACGAAAAAAAATTGTTATCACTTGTTGAATATGTCTTATTATTGCACTAAAACTATACTTTCCCTATTATATAGAATGAGAAATGAAAGAAAAATGTATCTTATGTGATGCTACAATTAATAATCAAAACAAATAATAAACATAAAAATATATATAACAGATATTATTATTGAATCTATAGGTTTTAATTTATAGTTATTTGTAAATAAAAATATATTCGGAATTAAAAACATCATGCCTTCTATCCATTACTGGGTGTTGCACTCTGCTGTAGCAGATCTCGGTAAGTGATATATTTATACGCGAGAAGTGCAGTTACCAACCATCAAATCACGGTCACCAAAGATCTTAGTGGAGAGGAAGCCACAGAGGTAATTTTAATTTAGTGAAAATTATTTATCGGCTGTGGGAATCGCACCGAGGTTCTCAAAATCCACAGGCCGACTCTATACCACTGAGCCACCTACCCCATTTAAGTTAACTAAAGACGTAATGAAATGAAATAAATATATCATCCCGACTTTTACGAATTACTGGGTGTGGCACTCTGCCGAAGCAGATCTCGGTAAGTGATATATTTAAGCGCGTAAAGTGAACTTACTTCAAATCACGGCTCTTAAAGATGTTACTGGTGGAGGAGCCACAGGAGTAATTTTAATTCGATGAAAATGTTTGCCGGCTGTGGGGATCGAACTAAGGTTATTAGAATCCACAGGCCGACTCGATACCACTGAGCTATTACTCCATATAAGTAATGAAATAAGTAAACTAAAATCTCTAAACTGTTTTAAATGTGGAATTCAATTCCTTACTACTTTTATTTGAAACTGTTTTTAGAGAAGCAGGGGTTTCAGAAAACTTATTTCCTATGTTAATCGCCTACTGTACAGTTTCTGTTAGACATTCTATCTCATATCAATAAACCTACACTAGAGAAACGTAAAGGCCTAATAACATTTTATTACATTAGATAAAGGTGTTGGCATAATGATATAAATTGATTATATAATAATTTCCATATTTATTACAAATTTCTGTGTTGAAAACTGTAGCTCAAAGTGAAAACTTGCTGGTGTTAGAAATTTTTAAAGTTGGCGCATAGAATCTTGTTAATTAGCGGCTGGTTTAATCTCCAGCCGATGCCAATTAAATTATAAACTGTTACAAGTTTGCTTCACGCCTTGAGAGGGTGCGCGAAAAAAATCCTCGACCCGAAAGCGAACGACTTTGCTGTTGCTCTCTGAGTTTTCAAGTGAAAATTAAAGCATCGAAGTTATTCGTTTGTTTTGTGTGTTAATTAGGTTTCTTTTAATTGTTTGTTTACAATTTACTTTCAAGTCACGTATCCGTGAATTCGAAACCAATTATACAGAATTTTTATTTTTATTAGGAATAGAATTTGTTTCAACCTGATTTCGTAAGGTTGATTAATTTCACTTTGGTACGTTCTAGAATTTGTTTGTGAAACAAGACATAACCAAATAAATAAAGACAGAGGCGTCTAACTTGAGAAATCAGTTTTCTTTTTATGTAAATCAAAGTGATGCAAGATTTTTTTCTTTTATCCTGCAGATAGTTAGTAAGAACTTTATTCGGCAGGGAAAATACGAGGTGTGGCTTTTAAATAACGAGACTGATGCTGTTTTAACATTTTATTTTGATTCCATACCTATTTACTTATTATCACTTTCAATATACACCCCTCCTTTATCCCTACAATGCTCCATGCGAATCTTCCATTGTTCGAAACAGTG
This sequence comes from Pterostichus madidus, assembly GCA_911728475.2. Lineage (NCBI taxonomy): Eukaryota > Metazoa > Arthropoda > Insecta > Coleoptera > Carabidae > Pterostichus > Pterostichus madidus. Next base: position 29,027,711 of record OU452313.1, on the reverse strand, counting down.
CTGGAAGTCTTCTTCTGTCACCTCCTTCAGAACGCGTGCCGATTTCTCTTTCAAAGCACAAATCTTGTTGCTACTAAGGCAAATTTCACCTTAGAAAACAGATAGAAGTCGCACGGTGCAAGATCTGGCGAATAAGGCGGATGGTCCAACACTGGGATGCTGTACTTGGCTAGAAATCTCTTGACAGACATTGCGGAATTAGCCAGCGCATTGTTTTGAAGGAGAAACCATGACTTCTTCTTCCACAATTCGGGTACTTTTTTCAATAAATTATAAGTTTCAGTAGCAGTTTTTCCAAGTTTCATGTAAAATTTCACAACAATTCGTTGCTCTAATGTTGCGCTTAACATTTTTTCGGCGAAACAAAAAAACAACTCTAATTAGAACGAATGTTACGGCTATACGGATTTGTTTACAGAAGCGAGAGATACTGCATTCGAAAGAGAAAGCTTCACGCTAAAAAGCTGACGGTCGCTGGTGTTTGGCGCATACGTACTTCGTCTATAGTAGCATAAATTTCAGAAAATCGCTATTGATACTGTTGCTAGATAAACAATTCTTTAATTAAAGAGCTCTTTATTTTTTCTTGCAACCCAGCATAAGTAACGTTATTTAATATTAAGCAATATTATATATCTACATAATAAGTGGTTATTTATAGATACTGTTTATTTTATTTCATTATTAACACAATTAATATATAATTAAATTTGCTATCAAACCAGTGATACTAAAAAAGTACACTTCAAATAAAGGACTATTATTTTTGCGAATTATATAACCCATTAAAGTTTCGTGTATAGGTATAGATCCACCCTGTATAATAACAAATGTATTGTGATGAATCTTCTATGTTAGACCCTACTGAATATAAAAAATAAACATTTAAGCTTTCGTCAATTGTTTTTTTCAAAAGTTATTCAAAACATGCCAAGTTTACTAATCATAAAATTGAAGTCCTCAGACAGAGAATATTAGTAAAATATACAAAAAATAAATATTTAACTGATCATCAATTATTTTTGTAAAAGTTACATAAATTATACTGTTGTCCAGAAAGTACTGTAGTGCCCACAGCATATTTCTAAATCAAACAATGACGAATATTTTCTTTAGAAACAAATAGTAGTTAACTCATAAGTTAACTGTTTACAGAAACGAAAAACTTATAATACTAACTACACTAATTACAGTGCAATTATAAAATATAGCATGTGCATACATGCATGTGTTGTTTTATGAACTATTACGCGAATGAATTAAACATGGTAACAATTAAAAACCTATTTGCAATCAAGTTAGTCATCAATGTCTGTCAATAAATAATGCAACAAGTGCAACTAAAACAAATAATAAATAAATATTGTGAACATCATGTTTTCAATTACAAATAAATGTAAGTTTTAAATTAAATCATTTAGAAAAACATAAATCTTATGTCAGGATAGAATTTTATTTGCACGATAATATCCAGTATTTCTAGTCAACAAACATCCGATTACAATAGAATAGGGAATAAATAAAAACATAATTGAAATTATCATGGTGCTCAAATTATTTTCAATTCAAAATTTAATTTAGTTATTTGAATATGGTTCATATATTATGAACTATGAATAATGTATTTTAAATAATTTTATTATATTTTCTGTTACATTATTATTAGGTATTATAAATAGATTATTTTAATTATAAAACAACAAATCAATTTATGTACAAACAAAGATATTTGAATTTAAATGTGTCATTTTTTTCTTATGGGGTGGCTAGCTCAGTGGTATGAAGTCGACCTGTGGATCCTGAGAACCCTGGTTCGATTCCAACAGGCGACAAACAATTTTCATAATTTCAAAAACTACCCCTGTGGATCCTCCACCACTAACATCTTTGGGGGCCGTGATTGGTAACCGCACTTCACGCGCAAAATATATCACTTACCGAGATCTGCTTCGGCAGAGTGCCACATCCAGTAATGGGTAGAAGGCGTGATGATATATTTATTTATTTATGTTAGTTTTTTCTTAAATTTTTTTAAGTAAATGCTTATCTATAATTGACTGTCATTGTCGTTTTTGTTTTCCAATCAATGAATGGTGAAATTCTGTAACATATTTGTTACTTTATAATATTCGTAAATCTGTAAGTAGTGAACAAAATCAAAACAATATTTGTTGATAAATAAAAATATTTCAAAAAGTCATTGCGATTTTGTTCATTATTTACAGATTTACGGATCTTCAAAACTTAAGGTTTATACATAATTGCACCATAAATTTTATATCATTACAATAATATTATTAATATTAAAATATCATTAAATGATGTGTTCGTTTCTACGACTATGGAAACACGAATGAGAAAAATTCTGATATTATTTATTTATTTATTCTACTCTGTACAACAGGAACTTAATCCCAATTACAGTACAGGGAGCGCACTCACCGAGCCGTAGCTTGATAGTTCATATATACGAGTATTTAGCTTGAGTGGAATTTGAACGCGACATCTCCGGATTCGAATGCAGTAACACTACCGGTACTGCCGGACAAAATGGCATTATAGATTACTTGTAATATTTATGGGGTATATTTAGCTAATTGTTATTGTTAAAAGTTAATATTTATGGTACAAACTCGCGAATAATTGTATCTGAAATTGGCCCCTGAACGCTAATATTTTTGAAACAAGATAATACTTCCCGCTATTATGAAACTCAATCATTATCTGTTACCAATCGATAAATTAATTACAGCCTTTATTTTTCATGATTACTCATTACTCTATAAATTACCAGCATTTCAGGATTGTGTGACTAAAACCAATCATTCTGTTATTTCAATTTTTTGTAAAGAAATATTAGTTTTAATCACACTTTTTACAAAACTGTCACTGAGCTTTCATTTTATTCTTTTTATAATAACAGCTACGTAAAATAAACAAAATGCATGAAAATAATATAAAATAAAAATACCAAGGTAAATTATTAAAATAAATAAATAAATATATCATCACGCCTTCTACCCATTACTGGGTGTGGCACTCTGCTAAAGCAGATCTCGGTAAGTGATATATTTTGCGCGTGAAGTGCGGTTACCGGTCGTCAAATCACGGCCCCCAAACATGTTAGTGGTGGAGGAGCCACAGGGGCAGCTTTTTCAAATTATGAAAATTTGTCGCTTGTGGGAATCGAACCAGGGACCTCAGGATCAACAGGCCGACTTCATACCACTGTGCTAGCCATCCCATAAATACAGAATATCGTAATTGTTGTACTCTACAAAATAATAATGAATTGAAAAAGTAATTTGTTTATTACACTATGTAACAAGGTTTTCTGTCTAACTTTCTTAGTACTTCAGCTCGGTTTCTGATATAAAATAATTCAGGAAAATCATAGTCGCAAGCCAAAAAGTTTGCTTTTGCGCCCACGACGAATTTTTTTTGAAAACAAAAATGTTTTCACGTATATGCTGAATTAACTCTATATAGCCATAACTTAGTACTTGTTGCTTCTGACTAAACTTATAGAGAAATGTATGTAGAAGTCAGCCAAAGTGCCAAAAGTAGCATACAAGCGGATTTTCGAAAGTTATAGGCCAAAAACTTGAAAAAAAAACCCTCAAATTTCATGAAATTTCCCCTAAAAATCGGTAAATAAAAAATCGTAACTCAAATTTTACGGACAAATATTGATGTTCGGCTGTTTTTATCCTCAGAGTAACTCATTAGGAAGCGTTATATACCATTCGTTGGTTATAATTCAATTGTTCTTGTCATTTAAACACATTTGCGAAAAAATCGAAATTTCGTCATTTTAATGAAATTGTCTAAATTTTAAAACTAACACAATTCTGTTATTTTTCAATGAAAATACGTGAACTTTTCGACTCTTGAAAGTTAAAAATGAATACTTTTAGGTTTCTACACTAAATAAATAGTTTTATCGTCGCTTTCAAATCCGCAAATTACGATTTTTTCGCAAATATGTTTAAATACCAAGAACAAGTGAGTTATAACCAACGAATAGCATATAACGCTACCTAATTAATTACTCTAGGGGTAGAAACAGACGAACATCAATATTTGTCCGTACAATTTTTTATTTGCCGATTTTTAGATGAAATTTCATGAAATTTTAGGGTGTTTTTCAAGTTTTTGGCCTATAACTTTCAGAAATCCGCTTGTATGCTATTTTTGGCACTTTGGCTGACTTCTCCATACATTTCTCTATAAGTTTAGTCAGAAACAACAAGTACTAAGTTTTGGTTATATACAGTTAATTCAGCATATACCTGGAAACATTTTTGTTTTCAAAAAAAATTCGCCCTGGGCGCAAAATCAAACTTTTCGGCTTGCGACTATAATATTCCTGAATGATTTTGTATCAAAAACCGAGCTGAAGTACTAAGAAAGTTAGGCAGAATAAAAAGTCAAATTTTGTTATATAGTGATCATTATCATATCGATTACAAATAATGAATCAGTTATGGGTTCGATTCCCACAGCCGACAATTTACACCATACTAAAATTACACCTATGGCTATCCCTCACTAACATCTTTGGGAGCCGTGATTCGACGACGGGTACCCGAACTTCACGCGTATAATTATCACTTATTGAGATTTGCTTCGGCAGAGTGCTACTTCCTATAGAATAAAGGCGTCTTAATATATTTATTTTATTGCAAAAAAACCGCAAAAAATACTCTTTTTTTCAGAATTATTGAGATCAAATGTAATATTTTTTCTACAAGTTGCACACCAAGGTTCTTTGCAGACCGTTGCTTTTGGCAACGGAAGTTTTTGTAGATCACAAATGTCAATTTTTTAACATTTTACCCAGTTACCTACATTTTACTTTTTTTTATAATTACAATTAAAAATCGATTAATCTAAATTTCCGATCGTAGAGAAAATGTTGTGTACTCATAGCTAATTTCTATCCAAATATAAATAACTCTACTCAGGTATAAATCACTATATTTATAAATATACTAATTTTTTTTTATTACCTTCCTTCCAATCGTTTTTGGGAAATTAAATCAAAAATTTCCCATTATTATTTGCTATCCTCATGGTTCCCTTACCACTAATATCTTTAGAAGCCATGATTTGACGACAGGGAACCGCACTTCACACGCAAAAATATATCACTTAGTGACATCTGCCATGGTAGAGTGCCACACCCAATAATGGGTAGAAGGCGTGATGATATATTTATTTAATAATATAAATAAATATATCATCACGCCTTCTACTCATTATTGGATGTGGCACTCTACCGAAGCAGATCTCGATAAGTGATATATTTTGCGCGTGAAGTTCGATTACCAGCTGTTCAAATTTCGGCCCCCAAAGATGATAGTGGTGGAGGAGCCACAGGAGTAATTTTTGAAATGGTGAAAATTGTTGGTCACCTGTGGGAATCGAACCAGGGTTTTCTGGATACACAGGCCGACTTGATACCACTGAGCTAGCTACCCCATATTTAATAATATTACTATTATTATTATTATATCAGTGTTCTGATGGGGTGGCTAGCTCAGTGGTATGAAGTCGGTCTGTGGATCCTGAGAACCCTAGTTCGATTCCCATTGGGGACAAACAATTTTCATAATTTCAAAAACTACCCCTGTGGCTCCTCCACCACTAACATCTTTGGAGGCCGTGATTTGGCGACTGGTAACCGCACTTCTCGCGCAAAATATATCAATGAGATCTGCTTCGGCAGAGTGCCACACCCAGTAATGGGTAGAAGGCGTGATTATATACATTTTTTTTTATATCAGTGTTATGGTACCAATTTCAGAGGTAACTAGACGCAGGATTCACCATAACATTAAACAACATATATCATCCCTAAAATAATACAGAACCTCAAAACGCATTAAAATCTTTTCACAAAACTAAAATCGAAATAGACAAAAATTTGGTACAATCGGCTGATTGAAGCGTAAATAACTCGCCGTGTGAGTAGATGCGTGAAACATGAACGTGAGAAACGTGAATCCATCACGGTGTAGTGGACAACGAACCAGCGAGAGCGCGCTAGCAGCTACCGAGTGGTAGCAGTACAGCACAACGAGACCCAGACCCGGGGCCGGGCATTCATCAATATTAATAGAGCATGAATATTACGGCGACAGGACAAATGAACCTTGGAGTGGTCATGTTTTTAACCGAAATGTAATTAGTGAGCTGTGAGCTGTGCAGTGGTGTTCAACTGTTCTGTACTGATTGGCCTTGGAAACAAGGATTTTGTTCAAATGATGTTATGACTTCCTTCCTGTTGCATTTTGTTATTATGATAATAAGATTCTATCGGATGAGTATCAATTATTATTAATGTCAAACGTTATTATTACACATGAATAGAAGAATAATCATTCAAATGTATTACACAATTATTAAGTAATAATATAATTATAACTTGCAGCAGTTATCAGACGTCAAATAATGATACCCATATATAATGGTGAGCTGTAGTTGAGCTCGCATGGGCTCCAATTTTCATTGTTAAAATTAGATTTACACATTTATTTTCGAGTTGGAAAAATTACGATAATTTATAAATTGGTAAAATAACCGTCGTTTGACCAGCCATTAGGGTCGTTGATTTCCACCGAAGTTTGAATTTCTGATCGTTCGAACATTCGAATATTTTGAATTTCGTCAGAAAAACTTCAAAGCATCGAATTTTGTAATTTTTTGAAGCTTCGAATTTACGAATTTTTTGCCACTGAATTAACGCCATCTGTCATCTCCAAACACGCTCACGCATAATTCGCGAAAAGTCGGCCACGAATTAAATAATAAACTCGACGAAGTATTCTGCAAAAACTCTGCAAGTTTAGGCGTCTTAATTAAGACATCTATTCTCTTACCGGCCATCTAAATGCTATGGACTTTTACTAAAACGTTTTAAAATGACAATAAAAAGGATACAAAAACGTCTGAATTTTAAGTCTAAATTGAATTAATTTGGCAAATAATAATAATTAATAAAAATTACTTACGAATTAATACAAAACTCTGCAAATGAGTTTATTCTGAAAATAATTCATATCAACATGCCCTGTTCACGTTACGATCCAGATTCACAATTCGAATAATTCAAAAATTCGTAAATACGGCATATTCCAAAATTCGAAAGTTCGGATCTAAATTCGAAGGTTCATTAAATCCGAACAATCGAAGTCTCGAATATTCGAAAAATCACCAACCCTACCAGCCATATATGAAATTTTTAAATGTTTGAAAAATCATCACATATCGATGACATTATTTTCATATCAAAAATGTAAAGAAAAGTATTAAAATAATTATTTTATGAAAATAAAATTAAAATATCAGTATTTTTTCAAATTCATGCGGTAATTATAAAATAAATAAATATATCATTATGCCTTTTACCCATTACTGAGTATAGCACTCTGCCGTAGCAGATCTCGGTAAATAATATATTTATACGCGTGAAGTGCGGTAACCAGCTGTCAAACCACAGCCCCCAAAGATGTTAGTGGCTGTGGAGCCACAGGGGTAATTTTAATGTGGTGAAAATTGTCGGCTGTAGGAATTAAACCGAAGTTTTCAAATTCACAGACCGAGTCGATACCACTGAGCCACTACCTCATAATTATGAATTTGTTTTGTTTTAAGTCATCTTTGTGATGGATTATGTTTATCTTATGTTTATTTATTTGCTAGTCTGCACAACAGAAACATAATCCCAATTACAGTCCAGGGGACTTACAGCTTATAGTGGAATCCGAACCACGCAGACGCAATCGCATTTTTTTATTTAAGTTGGTTTAATATGTTTGTAATAAATTTTATTGTAATATTTTTCTGTAGCTTTTATTATCATAACCACTTTTTTGAATGAAAAAAATTGCGATCTCTTTGTTAAAATGTGCACTGCCCATATAACTACGTGAAGAACTAGTTATATGATAAAGAAGATAAATATTTTTAAAGATAAAGGCAAACTGGATTTTAATGTACCGATTTCAAAGGTCATTATGCATCGCTTTAAATATTCCATCAAGTAGATAGTACGAACTCTCTACATTTAAGTTACGTTTGCACCTCTCAACATAGACTCTGTTTTAGTCTTTGTTTTTGGTTTTTTGTTTCTGTTTATGTCGGAAAAATTGCAGCCATTTCCAGCTCTTAACATAAACATAACCTTAATTCATTATTCTAGTAAAGGTTTGTTCACTTAAATAAGAAAATAATTGTGAAAAACTATTTAAAAAACTTGAAAACTTATATAAAATAATTACTGAGCAACAGTAACTAGTATTACAATTAAGCACTAGTTTCATTAATTTAAACAATTAAAAAATGAAGACATTATTGTAGTGTACATACCAGAATATTTCAAATACATTAATTTAAGTTTAAAATTTGATTTTTATATTATTAAAATATGATTAAATTGCAATTATACTTATAAAATCAAAGAAAAGAAATAAATTTTAAAATGATAGCGAGTCAATCATTTCTTTTCGATTTGTTAGTTTTGTTGTTTCTATTAATCCAGTAATTTTTATTTTTTTCTCAGTTGAAATTATTACTAATTTTATTCTATTATCTATATTTATCGTGTTCCCAACAAAAACCTAATGACATATGACAAATATGGCATAGAATTGACTGTATATTGACAGCATAACAAGAGATAGCATTACCGCAGCTAACTCTCTCTTACAGAACAGCGACGAAAGACTATGTCGAAAGTATGAAGTCTGCAAACTTTGTGTTTATGCGCAGCGACAAAGACAAAGACAAAACAGTAGCTGGAAATGCTCGTATTCACATATGACAAACTATCAAGGTTATGTCGAAAAACTAAGACTATGTTATGGCTTTACTGAACATTCATTCATTAGGTAGGGGTAGGTGGCTTAGTGGTATCGAGTCGACCTGCGGATTTGAGAACTCGGGTTCGATTCCCACAGCCGATAAACAATTTTTAACAGATCAAAAATTTCTCCTGTGGCTCCTCCACCACTAGCATCTTTAGAGGCTCTGATTTGTCGTCTAGTAACAGCACTTTACGCGTAAAATATTTCACTTACTGTGTTCTGCTACGGCAGAGAGTCAAACCCAGTAATGGGTAGAAGGTGTGATGATATATTTATTTTTTATTTATTCATTGGCTTCTTTTGCAATTAATCTTTTATTTGAAGAATATTGTTCAAAATAGTTTAGGAACATTTGGCAATGAAAAGTTTTCGATGATAATTTAAAAATAATATATATATTTAACAAACATTTTCAAGATTGTAAAATAAAATAAAATAAATAAAAATATCATCACGCCTTCTACCCATTACTGGGTGTGGCACTCTGCCGAAGCAGATCTCGGTAAGTGATATATTTTGCGCGTGAAGTGCGGATACCAGTCGTCAAATCACGGCCCCCAAAGATGTTAGTAGTGGAGGAGCCATAGGGGTAGTTTTTGAAATTATGAAAATTGTTCGTCGTCTGTGGGAATCGAACCAGGGTTCTCAGGATCCACTGGCCGACTTCATACCACCGAGCTAGCCACCCCATAAGATTGTGTTATGAAGAAATGCAAATTTTGGGTTTGTCAAATTCTAAATCCATTACCATCATATTTCAATTAAAAGAAACAGAAATGTTCATAGAATTCACCCTCCAAAGAACAAATGTGTTCGCAGCCACAAAAGTTTAAAACTGGCCAAATGGTCAAACAATCGACAAAGCATTTTTCAGTAGAATCAGTCGCTACTTTTTTCCATTCCGTGAAATCAATCTGCACGCACGCATGTGCACGACTGGATGCTTGTGCGCGTGTGTTTCCGTAGAAGGACATCGCGACACACGTTGGAAAAAGTAGTCGTTGTATGACAGTAGCGCCTCGTCAATAATGGGCAGTTAGAAATAGAATTACTAACAAAAACTGGAGATGTAAAATTAAAATAATGTAAATAATATTAAGTGAAAGCGAAGTCTCTAGCAGTCATATTACAAATTTCATTCGATGGTTTACACAGTATAAGGAAGTATTGGAATCGTGCAAAAAATCGTTGACGAGATTTTCGCGGAAATACGTGTTTTGAAGTCCACTGAATCCGTTTTCTCCATTTTCTCAATGATGTCTGTATGTGTGTGTAGGTGTGTGGATGGATGGATGTGTGTCCGAGTGAGCAATATCTCATGAACGAGATAAGATTTGTTAACGAAACTTGGTAATTATAAGTTTCATGAAAATACGAAGAGCTGAGTGATTTTGAATTAAATTGAAAAACCGGAAGAGGAAGTTTACAAGACACACAAAACAATAAATTCCATTTATTTCAAAAATAGAATCATTTACGAAAAAAAAGTTTCAAATATAAGATGTTAGCAAAAATATTTTGAACATAAAATGTTATTAGCAATTTTCCTGTATTTGCGACTAATTTTGAGAAAAACTAATTTATATATTTAATGATATATTCCAATAATCATTGGAGCAATAAAAACAAAAAACAAATATGTTTAACCTTTATATGTCAAATAATAATTGTCAAACGCAAGGAGCAAGTCATAAGTCTTCAATTCAGCGTTTATGATGCTATGTCAATTTCATTGATCAAATACATAGTAAGTAATTTTAAATCGACTAAAATTTTAATTTTCGCTTTATTTAGTTATCTGTCTTTTTTCGGAAAAATAAATACATCATTAAAATCGACTTCGTATCTCACGGTTCTTGAGATACCAATGGTTAGTTTCGAAAAAAGGACATTGTAAAGTTAGACATACAGTAGTCAACATTACTAAAAAAATTATATGTAAACAAATTTGATATTTCATATGTTTCAAACAGATAAATGCTGAATCACTGAAAAACTAAATTAGATATTTAATAATATTATATAACATTGATATATTCTAAATATTAAATTGCTGTGTATAAGAAAGTCGTGTGGTGCCCACACCAGATTTTTTTAATTTGTTAAAGCTACTACCCGCACGACATCAATGTATTGATATTTGCTGAGCAACTCGCCTAAATCCTCAATTCAACAAATTTAAATACAGAAAAGCGCATTAAAACGAAGGCTGATATGTTTTTGGTTCAACTAAACATTACTTTACTATGCTAGTAAAAAAATTTGTTAAAAGTTTTGTAATAGATTTGCAAAATGGTATTTCTTTGCAAATTTAACCAACCATGTAGCTCTTACAGTTCTCGAGGTAGCAATTGTGGCACACTTAGATTCAACATCCTGCATATCCTTATATTTTTCCCAAAATTTAAAATCATCGTGTATATTCATATGGCACTGGTTGTATCAATAACATTTGTAGTTCTGAACGAGTCCGTATTGCAGCACTAATAATGATTTAGTTCATGGACAATGAATTAGAGCATTAAAAATAAAGAAATATATAATTCACAATACATAATTCATTTTAAAAGAAATTAATTCATAATTCAAAATTAATTGTAAATACATACGCCCAAATTTCATTGTCTTAAAACTAGGGATCGATCGATATGATTTTTTGTGGCCGATACCGATATACTCATAGCCGATATCGGCCGATACCGATATATCGGCCATAAAATTTTGTCGTAAATTTTTTGCTGTATAAATGAGGTAAAAGAGATGCAAAGCCTGCTTCACTGATAGAAACTTTCTTTTTGCCACTTTATTGGACCCAAGGTTCAAGACATCTTTGTTTGACAATGATTTATCGCAAAGAACCTTTACAGATTTAAAAAAAGAACTTTTAAAAATTAATGCACAAGATTCTGACTTGCTGGAAGATAATTCCGGAGAATCTGAAGTGAGCGACGATGATGCTCCTTTAGCAAAAATCGCCAAAAAATCACACGAGGTAAACCAACAGATTCAGGAAAATGTCCCGGGCTCAATTTCTCATAGTTTATTTTGGAATACTTTTGATGAACCTACTGGTATGACGACAAGTAAATCAGTGTCATATAACAAAAGTACTGATGATATGATGAATAAACAAGCAATCGTAGCTCAGTGGATAAAAGCAAGGTAAAACTTGCGTTTCTTAATTAGCAAGCAAGAGGTCGTGCGTTCAAATCTCACTGACTTCTACTTATATCCAAAAAAAATACGATTGTGTCTGAGTGGTTCGGATTCCACTATAAGCTGTAGGCCCCCTGTACTGTAATTGAGATTTATTTCCTGTTGTGCAGAGTAACAAAATAAATAAAAATAAAATAAATAAAATTGATCATGAGATTGAATTGTATAAGAAATTAGAAAAAATATCAAGAAATGAAGATCCTTTGATTTGGTGGGCGCAAAAAAAACACATTTTCCCATTGATGTACAAAGTTGCAATAATATATTTAGCATCGCCGCCAAGTAGTGTTCCTAGTGAACAGCTATTTTCTTCAGCTGGAAATGTTTATGAAAGCGCAAGAACTCGTCAACTCCGGAAAGAGCAGAAAGCTTAATTTTGTTACATTACAACTTGCCAAAACTTAACTTTGTTTAACTTAGTGTGTAACTTTACTTCTACATTTTTAATGACTTTTTTGCTAAATTTTGAATAAGAATAAACTTGATTTATTTTTTATTTAATATTTCTGTTTTAATTTCCTTTAAAAAATCCTTAGCAACTGAAATATTAAGCAATTTATATTTTGTTAGGCCGATACCGATATAGGCCGATATCGTGGTTTACATATCGGCCAAGAAGACCGATATGGCCGATATACCGATACCGATATCGGTATTAGTCGATCCCTAAAACGCTGGCATTCGGATACACTTAGTTAGACGTCTGTATATATTTGATCTGTGATCACGTGTGTGTTATGAATTCAAAGATTTATTGCTAAAACTGTATGCTGCTAAATAACATGGCAATTCTACTTTTGCCTGCACATTTCAAAGGAGCTACAATGTTCAATTTCATTGATCAAACAGATTGAATCAATCACATTAATGCCTCATTGAATGAAACTTCTGTTTACACGTGTCTACCAAGTTGAACGAATTAAGTTCAATTTGAAATGATGCCAAATGAAGTCCAATAGTTCAGATTATGTTGAAACCGTTAACCGTTAACGAACAACTACGTTTATACGGTTCAGTTTCTAATCAACTCATTCAATCATATTTTGCTGATGTTACACAGTTAAAGTTTTTACCATTTGATCAAAAACTTCAAATGTCCAAATAGAAATGTTTCTTAGGCTCGGTTGTACAAAACGTTGTCAGCTAAATACGTTTTCAATTACGCAAAAAATTGAATTAGATAAAAAAAGTCATAATTTTTAGTTTCCGAACGATTTTGAGATATGTAATACTGTTGATGTCGGACAGAGGCGCAAAAAACTAGTTTTATATGCTTCCGTATAATAACAACAACATTATAATCCTTAATTTACGTACTATAATGATATTTATTATAGTCCAAGGACTATATGTTACCATAGCTTATTAGTTTATTACTAATTAACCATCAAAAATAGGATACCTGTTTTTTTATAATAATTATTTTTTGTTAAACCTTAAATTTGTTTTTATATTTTAATTTACGTCAGCACATAAAATTTAAATAACTACAGTGTGATCAAAAGGAATTGTTACAGTTGGCAATACAATTCCGGAGATCTTTTTATTCCACGGTTGGCACAACGCCAGGTAAAGGTGGAAATCTCAGACAAAACATTACTAGACAGATAATAACGGCGTTTGTTGTGAAGCAGAAGGGGATAAAATAACGATGATGAGACGGGTGCGCGGCAAAGAGCTAGTACAAGTTGGTGTTATGCAGGTTGCATTTATGTTGATGACAGTTATCAGGCGCGAGCATTTTATTTATTTAAATACAAAAGTGCGTATACAAAACACTTAATATGTCAAAAACTAACCTTTACTTTGATGTATGAAAAGTAAGTAATTGAATATAAAAATAACTAAACAAATGTTTGCAACTTGCATAACATCAAAGTGTACTCGCTCCTTGCCGCGCATCCGCCTCACCCACAAGTTATTCCATCTCTTTCTGCTTCACAACACTGCATTGACTTGAATACGGCATAATTTGTCTAGTATTATACGTCATTGGTGGAAATACTATTTTACATTTCTAATAAGTACAAATAGGTTATGTCAAAATATATCAATTTTATTTATAGATATTAAAAAAACGAATAAGAACTAAATATACTCAAATTTAATTTTATATTTTCATATATCACTGTCAACAACAGAAAATGAATTTATGTATGAGGCTCATCAAGTTCAAGTAAATTTTTTATTGCTAACTGTAACAATTCCTTTTGATCACTCTGTAGTACTGTTCCGGCGTAAACAGTTATCAAAAATGTGCTATATGTGAATTTTTGATCGTATCGAAAATATTCCCATAAGTCACTACACTTCTCTTGCCAGTGACGTTAATTCTATAAGGGTCAATTGAAAGAAAATCGTGCACGCCACTGAATTCTTGATTGTAACGCGATCATATTAACGGTGCAGTCAACTCCATCCGCAAGTTGTACACATTACACACAAACAAACACACACATCCACGAGGAGCGATGCGAGGCTCTGGAATTTATCACTGGACACTGGAAGCCATTCCAGCCCAACGCAGAATCAAATAACACCGCACGTCCATTCTTCATCTTTATCTTACCTCTCACACACATCACACACACGATCAAGAAAAAAAAAAGTACGCAACTGGCAACGGCAGATATGACAAGTTACAAGTTACAGAGAAATAGAAATGAACGTTACTTACTAATGGAGAAACGAAAAAATGTTTTCTTCTTGAATTCTGATAGAAATAACAAACTTTGTTTTTGTTATTTTGTTTCTTGTCTGAAAGTATTGTTTTAAGTTTCAAGCTAAAAATTATGTTAGAAAAGATGTCAGAAGGCTTTGTTTTAATGCACGTTAGATGTCTACATCGTTTCCAAGAAAACTTTGAGAAAATGTCGAAGAAAATATTGACGTACGAGCTTATTGAAACATTGAAAAATTGTTATTACAGTCTTTAATAACAACCATCACCTAAGAGTTAGCAAAGTCAAAATATTCACTATAAAAAATTGATTCATGTAAATTACATTTATGGCAGATTCTTCAAAAAATTTTAACTAATGTTAAATTTAGATTTAATTAATTTATTTTTCGCGCTTGCGTCTGAGTATTAAATATCTCAAAATCCTTCGGAAACTATACTATACACAGTATATCCCAAAAATAATGAAACTCTTTAGATATAGAATAAAACACGCATTGTATTATGTTTGAAACTTAATATTTATTCAAAATAGGTTCCATTTGAATCAATACACTTTTTAAAACGATCAACTAGAGCATGCATAGATTTTTGTATGCCATCTAAAGGAACGTTCTTTAACACCTGTGTCACGGCTGCTTGAATGGCTGGAATATCATCATAAAACGCTCCTTTCATGGCAATTTTCAGTTTTGGGAAAAGATAATAGTCACATGGTGATGGATCAGGCGAATACGGAGGGTGATCGATGACACAAATATGTTTTTTCATCAAAAATTCGTTGACTTACACGAGCGACTTTTTGGTCTTCATTTAATTCATGTGGAACAAAACGTGAACAAACCTTTCTTTTACTCAAATCTTCATTTATCTTTCTCCAAATAGTATTTTTACTCGTATTTAATTCTTCACCCAATATTCTAACAGTAAAATTCGCATCGGCAGCAATGATTTCACGGAATTTTCCGACTAATTCTGTACAATTTCCGGCTTTTGGACGTCCAAATCTTTCATCATAATTTAAATGTTCACGACCATTTTTAAATTTTGCAAACCACTTACAAACTTGTGAACGAGATAAACAATCATCACCATAAAATTTTTTCGTCAATTCGTATGTCGCAGCAAATTTTTTTCTGAAATAGATCAGCTATACATTATACATTTTATTAGTATTTGCTATGAAAGTTATATAAACTTCATTTATATATTTTTCTAAATGATAAAATAGATTATTTTTGATTACAATTATATACGAGCCCACTGTTTGAGGTCCACATTTACTTAAGTTATAAGATTAAAAACACGGCTTAAATGAATTTAGAACTTTCTAAAACTGTATATTATTTTTAATTTAGATAGTTTCAAAATAAAAATGAAAAAAAAATAGTGGAGGACTTAACAGTACAGAGTGCGTGATTTGCCAGCCAGTAGACTCGAACTTGGGACTATACGAGTGTCTTACGTCACAACAAACAGTGATTCATTTAGAACTAGAACGTATGGAGTCTTATTTACAACTTGTATTTTATCTGAACTAATAATACCCATTATTACGCAATTTTATAACAATTAAATATCATAATATAATTAAAACACATTTTTAAAATTAATTGGCTATGACATGCCACAATTCCTACCATTCTCACTTTCAATAGTTTATATTTCTTATCTAAACTATTAACATTAAGGCAATTCGATAGAAATCAAAATATAATTCATTTCATTATATTTACTATAAGACGTATAGGGTAGATAGCTCAGTGGTACAGAGTTGGACTGTGAATTTGAGAACCCGGCATTGATTCGAAACTCGAGTTTCAATACTGATTGATCGATTAATGCATTATAATAGGCATTACAACTGGTTGTGCGCGAGTAATTAATTTGAAACTCGAGTTTCGTTATTGATTGATCGATTAATACAGTCTAAAATGCATTAGAACTGGTTATGCGCTTCTCTGAAGCATCTCCGTTCTCTCTCCATAGATCTATTTTCCTTCTCCGTTACTTCCTCGGATCTCAGGTGGATGATCCACCTTATTTCAACAATTAACTAATAATTAATTAGTAATTAACTCGTAATTAATTAGTAAACAATTATTATTAGAGCGCTTTGCTATCTTGATTTGTTTTCGTGTGGTTGTGCTAGCTTAACGCATAAGCTGACACAACCCCACTTATTTAAAAAAAAATAACAGTAATAAATTTCGTTCTTTGGTAATTAATTAGTAATAAATGAGTACTAATTTTTCTGATAGTTTTTGTTTAATTGTGCCGCAATGGTTGTGTCAGCTTAACGTTTCTTAATCTTATGCTAGTTTGATTTAAAAAAGTTAATTCAATTCACTATCCAAAAAAACTAAATGGTAAGATTATAAATAAAAAATAAATAAATATATCATCACGCCTTCTACCCATTACTGGGTGTGGCACTCTGCCGAAGCAGATCTCGGTAAATGATATATTTTGCGCGTGAAGTGCGGTTACCAGTCGTCAAATCACGACCCCCAAAGATGTTAGTGGTGGAGGAGCCACAGGGGTAGCTTTTGAAATTATGAAAATTGTTTGTCGCCTGTGGGAATCGAACCAGGGTTCTCAGGATCCACAGGCCGACTTCATATCACTGAGCTAGCCACCCCATGTAAGAAGATTATACTAAAGTTTATTTAAGCTTTTTTGGGGAATATGGTTAGCTTAATTTGACAAATCCAAAATTCAGGATTAGCTAGATTCTAGTTAAAACTCTTTTGAGAATGAGTTTGTAAATGAGTACAAAGTTTCCTAAATTTTGAAAGTACGACATTTTCTATTTCGTCTTAATCATGTAGGTAGGTACTTAATTTTCATATCAACACGAGTAGAGAAATGTGTGTTGTTGTTGATGTGAGCAATAAAGCAAAAGAAATAAAGAAATTCCTGTGTGTGGTCTCAGTCCCAATACACCGTGAGTAAAGTGTCTACGATGGCGCCATCTACTTCCTGTCTGCGCTCCGCGGGCTTATCATTTATTTGTCACGGCATTTTTCCTAACATTCCTTTCCACTGTTTTACTACTTCAGGAATTTTTGTTTGTGTACAGAAAAATATGAGCTTATCTTTGACACAGTTCACGGGATCTCAAAGTGATACGTTACAATTTTCTGAAATGAAGCGATCCGCTAAAAGAATTTATATCACAAATTGTGTCAGTCATAGCGATGAGTAATGGCGACTAGAGTAGAAAATTACACTTCCGATTGAGTAATTTTAACCAACTTTTACTCACACAATGTTTACGTTATAAAAATTTAATATTTTATATTTTATCCACAACTCATATGTAATAAAGACATTATTGCACTGATTTCAGTTGAATTATATGGCTTATAAAACACTAGTGGTTTATATTCCATAAAACACTGTAAAACAACTTGTGACCAATCCTCTTCGATACCTATAATTATGAGTTGTGGATAAAATTTTGTATTACCCTTGTGTTTTATTGGTATATAAAACACTTGTATAATAAATAACTATTAGTATTCTTTCCGCGATTATATGCTTTGTAATAAACGAATAAAAATACCATTACGGTTTTATTATTGAAAAGCATCACGGCGCGAAGGAACTCTTGTAGAATCGTTTTGAGTAAATAAACGTTTTCAGCTTTTGATCTTCAAACGATTTTTTCTGATTTCAATAGGAAAAGATTCGGATATTCCATTGTATACTTCTGAAAGAATTTCTGCACTTTTCACTGGTTTTTTTCGATTTGTGATTCACGATCTGAATTACATCAACTTTCAAATTAAATTTTTCTAGAATGTTTATCATTTGTCACAATTTTTAAAACGTTTATCAATGCTAGTTTAAAATGGCGATTAACTAATCTTTTAAATATCGTATCGAAAATCGCAATGTATCATTTATCTGAAAAGAAGATGAATTATATATTACTTATTCCAGAGTTAATATTAATAGCATTGTCGTATATGATTTCATTGCTGATAGATCCTATTTTTAAATGTGTTTTTTTTCTGCCATTAATTACATATTTTGTTTTGTTTCGTGTTCAGTTCTTACATAAATAGAGTGTGTAACTGCAATTGTGTGGAATTTTCTTTCAAATACAAGCGCTGATTGTCGCTCCCTTCCATTCCAATCTAAACAAGAGGGTACACTGGAGTTTAACCATTAAAAGTATCCACTATTTACTCGAGCAGAAAACTATCACTTTACGCTCTGGATAGGTACACAAATAGCTATTGTTTCATGACAGGTGATTAGCCTAACTGGAAATCAAATGAAAATGGTCTTTATTCAGGTTTGATCACTAATTCTAATTAACATATAAATTTGATAAGTTAATGTATGCTATGCATTCAATTAAAGGACAACAATTGTCTGAAACAAATGTTAATTTTCAGGTTGAAATCAGCGCAAAAACCAACGTAATAAACTTTGACATCAACAAGAAATAAAGCAATAAGTTGTGTGTGTTTCATCACAAATTAGTTCGCATTTCTACATTTCCACGTTTTTAGTCTGTGACAAGTGCGACGAATGTGGTAGCGATAAAAACAAAGTTTCCCGTTTCTCCTTTTAGCAGCGTATAAATACCTTTACAGCATTTATTTGCAAGGCGCATATATAATTGAATTCATTCATCTGTCTGTCAAGTGGCGGCGCTGTTGAAGCTGCTGCCGAGTCGAACGAACGAACATTAGCATTTTTACGATTGTCGGGCGATGTTTCGCAGTCATGACCTACAACCGCGTTCTACCTAAATGGAATACAGTGGCGTAACAACGGGAAATGTCGGTGGGGCACTGCGGATGTGAGCTACATGCCTTTTAAGGTTGAGTAGTAGAATGATAAAGTGCTTGATTGGTAATTTGTTTTAACGTAAAAGGAGGTGGTACTAATCATTGCCATTATACGAGTGAAATATCTAATTTCACTTTGGTACAAGTTTATACCATTTGTAGTTTGTGGATATCAGCTTTTAAGGAAGGAAAGTGCAACCATTTCGAAGCTATATTTATGATTTTTTTTATCGAACTAAGACGATGACCTGTTGTTTTACAGGTCCCTAACTCTAATCTAACGTTGACATTTTTTAGGCCCAGAATATTCAACAGTTATCATATTCACAACAAAAATATACGGTGATCTGCAATATAAAAGTTGATTTTATGGGAAAGAAACTTTAAAAACCGAAAATGGAAAAAATAGTTATTTATGTACCAAGGGTGAAAACAGGCGTTTCTGGCTCGTGGCATGCTCAGGGTCAGAAACGCTAATTTCACTCGTGGTACATACAATATTTTTTCTACGACTGCTATGAAAAGTTGACATTTATGCTTTCAGTTGTCATCGTAAAGTTGACGGTTACCGAGTAACGAATAATAAAATACTTTACCGCGCGTCTCCAATAGCAACAACCGGTAAAATACTTTACCGCTCGCTTAGAAAAATATAAATTGTTGCTGAAATCTTAATTTATTGAAACAATACTTACAAAATCTAAAATATAGGTTAGATTCATTTTGACACTTTTATACATATTATACATGAAGTTTGCTGCGCTATGATTTGAAGTTGAACCTGAACGCAGCTGGGCAGCAGTGCCAACTTCATGAGGATGAGGTATATTAAAATTGAAAGTGCAGTTTTGACAGTTTTGTATATTTATTCCGGAACTTAAAATGGTGTTTATAATAATTAAATTCAATTTCAAATTTGCAATTCTTGTGAAAAACTGAATATATATATATATATATATATATATATATATATAAATTACAAGTATTAAATTTAGACAACGATAGCGACATTCAATTAGGATCGAGAGTAGAGAACATAAATTTACTTTAATCACTTACACGAGCCTCGTAAAAAAGTAAATAATATTTATTGAAAACTGATATAATTAACCGTTTTATGATACTTTTATCTGCATTACGAACATTAACTGGACACTGAAATGGCCTATCCGAGCCACTGCACCCTCTGATAATAGATCTGCCACACCCAGATCTGTGTAACAGTTATAATGTATTTACTATATTAGCAAAATGCATCCACTCCTCTATCCTTTTAACAAATTATGTCATATTTTAAAAATAAGCAACAAAACTGTAAAATATTTGCAAATTTAAAATGCATATCGCATATTTTATGTTCATCTTTATGAATATTTAGCTTTATCCATGAATATGAATATAATAATCTGAATAGAGTCTAAGGTTACAGCATGGATTCTTGGAACATCTTTAGCATATCTACACGTTCCGATAACAGATACAGTACCGATACTTCTAAGTATAGTAACATTCATTCACGTCGTTTATATTATCGCATTCGTAGACGTTTAAACATGTCGGAATTTTAAACTTTTCACCTAAATATTTACAAGGACTCTTTACTTATTCATCTATAAACTTGAATAGAGGATTCACTAATACTGTCTTAGGATAATTACCAAATCAAATGATTTAAATTTAAAGTATAGAAAAGTAAATAATGGACTGTTAGAAAATCTTTATTGAAGATTGGACAACGCTTCGGCCAAGGTTATGGCCATCTTTAGGTGTACATAGATTTGTAAAAATATAAAATGGGCCTTTCAAGACTTTTTTGAAATTTTTATATATTAATCTACGTAATAAAATTATTATACCCAAAAAAATTATTATTTTTTAAACTTGTATTAAGCATGATAAAATATTTAAACTTTCGAAACAAACGAATATGACGTAGTTGCATCTTGGATTAAAGAGAGACAGATAAAACAGAGATAACTTCACGTAACGTGTGTCGTTGTCAGTAGAATCGGTTCTTTTCAAATCTCGTCCCAAAAAATAGTTCATTTTTGTAGGTGGCGTAGTGATCTTTCCCGAAACAGCTGTTTTTAAGTCACAAAAACGTCACAGTGTCACGTGAGTACTCGCATCCTATGCTGAATGCTTGTTTCTTCTTCGTCTTCTTTTCAGTAAAGTTGAGCACCGACAAACGTTTCAGACAAAGCTCTGTGATTGGCTTAATGGAACTACGTAATTGCAATATGGCAGTGCGAAATTTAAATGAACGTTTTGAATTATTATTATCATTTATGGTATTGTTTTATATTGTATTAAATATGATGTACGGTCAAGAATTTATTGTAATAAATATATATTAAAAAGCTCTACCACTTGAATCCCCCTTTATAACAATTAGAAAATTGGGGTAATGGCTCAGTGGTATCCGAGTCGACCTGCGGATCCTAAGAACCCTGGTTCGATCCCCACAGCCGACAAAAATATTTTCACCAATTTAAAATTACCCCTGTGGCTCCTCCACCACTAACATCTTTGAGAGCCGTAATTTAACGGCTGGTAACCGCAATTCACGCGCATAAATATATCACTTACCGAGATCTGCTTCGGCAAAATGCCGCACTCAGTAATGGGTAAAAGGTGTGATTATATATTTATTTATTTATTTTAATTTTACAATATTGTGTGTCTAATTAACAATTGTAAGTTATCGGCAATACAAAGTTGGTACAATCAAAACATAAAAAAATTAAATTGAACAGTATTATTCGGGGCAAACATGACAAAATTAAATAGTTATTTATGTATCAAGGGTAAAACAGGCGTTTCTGGCCCGTACCATGATTATTAGTAAACCGCTGAGGGCTAATAACATGCTCAGGGTCTGAAACGCTAATTTCACCCGTGGTACATACAATATTTTATGCACAACAAAATAATATTTCATTATATGTTTAAAAGATTAAAATATGTACATAGGTTATATGTCAAAATGACATTTTATAAAATCAAGTGGTATGAAGTCGGCCTGTGGATCCTGAGAACCCTGGTTCGATTCCCATAGGCGACAAACAAAATAACATTTAATTATATGTTCAAAAGATTAAAATATGTAAATAAGTTATGTCACAATGATATTTTCTAAAATCAAGTATTCACAATAAACAAAAATTGTCATTTTATTTATGTATCTATAGGAATGATTTTTTTATGGCCAAAAAGAAGTGTTTAAGCTCGCTGTTTAGGGCTAGAACACATTAATTTCGGCCCGGTTGTGCGTAAAAAGATGTACTGTCGGTCAGTTACAATTGTTAATTAGACACACAATTTTATAAATGTTTTCTTATCTTTTTGTTTCATTTTCAGTTACTGCATTGTGTGGACTTTTCTTTCATACATAAGTGCAGGCTATCGCTTTCATCTTTTCTAATCTTGTAGATTCGTTGTTAGTTTCGTTATTAGGAGTAAACGTGAGTAATTTGAGATGTTTTATGCATATGTTATGTACGTCGAAGAAAGAAGATGAATGATAAGTGAATAGGAATGATGTGATTGAAGGTTTGTTGTGTGATAAATTATTTCGAGTGTAATAAATGAATGAGTTTATATGGAGTGATCTATGAATGTGGTTGAAGTGAGGGTGGTTTGTTTGGATGAAAATGTTTGACGAGAGCTGATTGTTTGATGAGTGTGATGAGTGATTTTAGGGTTCGTGCTACCCCATTTGTTGGAATATAGCGTGATGATATGTATGTATAATTTTATATTTTTACAAATTTATGAAGACCTGAAGATGGCCATAACCTTGTCCAATCTTCAATAAAGATTTTCTAATAACTTAAGCCCTAGTCCATTATTCACTTCTATTAAAAAAATTTGGCTTTGGCTCACTACATAAATTTAAAGAACTTCCTTATTTCAAACAGTTAACAATATCTAACAAAGAGTCTATCTGACCACCAATCCCAGGCTTTTTTCTTGAAACTCTGACATCCTAAAGGTTCAGGCAAAAACTGGCATAACATAAACCTACCTGAAGAATTTAACGGTAGTAGTCTCGATTTCCGGAATATACCGGAAGTAGGCGTAACTACACACAAGTTCAGAGTTTCAAATGGGAACCTAGGACATATGTGTTAGCGTTGGATATGTATTTAAAAAGCAAGCAACCCTTATCCGAAATATTTTTTATGAAAGATAGTATTTACAAAATAAACACTAAACTTTAAAGTTTAACAGCTAGATTCCCAAAAAAGATTTAGCTAATCC
Organism: Pterostichus madidus; assembly: GCA_911728475.2. Taxonomy (NCBI): domain Eukaryota; kingdom Metazoa; phylum Arthropoda; class Insecta; order Coleoptera; family Carabidae; genus Pterostichus; species Pterostichus madidus. The sequence goes on along the minus strand of OU452313.1, from coordinate 29,003,874 downwards.
TGAATTTTGAATTAGCTAATCTTCTGCGCTACTCCGACTTCAAAAAGTTGATTCAATTCATTTTCCGAAAACTAAATGGTAAGAAGATTATGTTAATAATTATAAACAACATTTTTCCTACAACTGTGCGATTTAGTAAATCACTAAAATATTATTAAAATTTATAAAATTTTAATCATATCGTATTACATGAGAACGATGTTTTACGGCGTTGCTATGGTTTGTTTGTTGATTGCTTGCACATTGTTCTACGTTATTTAAAAATATTTCACTAACGTCAAAATAATTTCTTCAAAATCATCTTGATTGGAATAGTACAGTGAGTGAGTGATTCCTCTTTATCATTAACACCTCCAAAGATAATTGAAGCTCCGGATCATACTATGTTGGATCTATTTTCGACAATGACAATCAACCTGCTGCTGGTACTTCTGAAGCTTCCGAAATTGTTACCAATAATATTACTGGTAATAATATGAACAGGTACGGAAGAAATCAATGTTTCTTTAGACACAAAAGTTTCCACTTTACATTATGTCAATATAAGCAACTGTAACAACTGTATTAATAATATACACAAACAATAAATATGAAGTATTTCACTTACTCTTTAAATAAAACCATTTATCGATATATTTTACTTTGTTCGGTTCTTTTTATTAATTGTCTACAGATTAGATATACTGCAAATTAAGGTTACATTTATAAACGTCAAAATATACTACTGCATATTTACTAGCGCTGGTTCACCGTATCTTCTTCTTCCATAAGCGTCTGTGGTCAAAATATGAATTCCTCGCTCGGCGCGAAATTTAAATCGCTGTCAAAACAATATTCTTTTGACAGTTACGTAATGAAGCACTTTCCGCACTAGTGTTTCTTTGCTTTCGGAAACGCACTTGGTCTGCATTCATCTACTTTCCATACGTAACCAAGGCAATTATAGTTACGTAATAACAAAGAAATCGCACAGTTGTGGGAAAAGTTTATTTAAACTTTTTTGTGAATATGGTTTAGCTTAATTTGACAAATCCACAATATAGGATTAGCTAGATTCTAGCTAAAACTATTTTAAGAATTGGGCTGCAAATGATCCAATCACTTTAATTACTGTGCACACTCCCATGTTTTTGAATGTGACATCATGGTGTTTTCAAACCGTCGACTGCGGCGATCAGATGGAAGACACTCTGAACATTTAAACAGATTAGTGTTTATTTTATAAATAATACATTTAAAAAATATGTATTTCTAATAATTGTTTGCTTCTAAAATACCTGTACATTATTACATATGACCTAGGTTCTCATTTGAAACTCTGAACTTGTGTGTAGTTACGCCTACTTCCGGTAAATTTCGGAAATGGATATTACTAGCGTTAAATTCTTCAGGTAGGCGTATGTTATACTATTTTTTCCTGTACTTCTAGGATGTGACAGTTCCAAAAAACAAAAAGCCTGGAATGGGTGGTCAGATACAACCTGTATAGAATATTATAAGTTGTCTACGGTGATACAGTTGCAATACGGAACGCGATAAAAAAGGTGAATTCCTTTGAAATATTACTGGAAGTGGTCTCTTGTTATCTTGTTTACTGGCGAGACAGTCGATGATAACAATCGAAGATCAATTGGACTAACTGACCGTAAATTTTGTCAATAGTCAGTTCAGATGATCACTTTATTTACAACGTTGGTAGAACAGGCAATCATAGCCAAGTGGAAAAATCTAAGTTAAACTAGTGTTTTCTAATTAACAAGCAAGAGGTTATGCTAACTTCAACTTATATCTATCACTGGCAATGTACAAAATTCAGACATGTGTGAAAGACAGTAAAATCATATAATTTTTGCCAAAAACAAGACATTTACAGTCAGATTTATAAAGAGCATTAAATTTGTAATTAATTGAAGTATCGTTTGCAACCAGTTTCAGTTTCATTAAGCATTTAGACAATGCAAAAATGCAATTTGAAAAATTTCAAGTTTACAAACTACAAACGTACTGGAATACTTATAGAAATTTTAATTTAATTATTTTCTAAATAAATATATAGTAATTAGTCAAATTAAATTTTTGGTTGGAAGCAATTTAAAATATTGTATTTCATGTTTTTTAATTGCTATTAGAAATTTGATTCCCAAATTAGAGAAAATTAATATTGATGCCGTAATTGATAAATTCTCGGAATTAAAAGCCCGGAAACAAATATTTATTTAATTTACTGTAATTAGGCAGGACACATGTTATTTTTTTATGGGGTGGCTAGCTCAGTGGTATGAAGTCGGCCTGTGGATCCAAAGAACACTGGTTCGATTCCCACAGGCGACAAACAATTTTCATAATTTCAAAAACTACCTCTGTGGCTTCTCCACCACTAACATCTTTGGGGGCCGTGATTTGACGACTGGTAACCGCACTTCACGCGCAAAATATATCACTTACCGAGATTTGCTTCGCCAGAGTGCCATACCCAGTAATGGGTAGAAGGCGTGATGATATATTTTTATTTTTATTTTTGTTTGTTTTTCTTCTTGGTGTATATTTACTTATTCGTTATAATTTTAATAAAATTTTATTAGAAAAATATGATTTATGATTCACTTCTTCTTCCTCCACCACTAACATCTTTGAGGGCCATGATTTGACGGCTGGTAACCGCAGTTTACATGTATAAATATATCACTTACCGAGATCTGCTTCGGCAGAGAGCCACACCAAGTAATGGATAAAAGGCGTGATGATATATTTTTTTTTTCTTTTCTTAGTGTACTTTATATACCCTTATGTATTTAAAAGAGTATGATGTTGAAAATACGATTTTTCCTTTTTCAAGAATGATGGATTTAAAAGATAGTCCCGAGCGGCAACATGTCTTAAGGCGGTACTGGTTCCTGCCAATTAATTTTAGAATTAATAACGTACTTTCAATAATAAACATTTGAGGTTATGTATATTAAATGACAGATGACATGACAGAGTGAGACAACTATATAATGCTATTTCATTCTACGCGTTTTGCTTTTGGTTTATTCCTAAACATATACTTAAACCTAAATCTAAAGTTTGGAGTTGTAAACTTTTGTATTATGCATACACTACAATGGGCTCCTATACCTATTTTTTGGAGAAAAAAATTAATTTATGAAACTACATGATAAACTATGACGATCAGTGAAAACGGGGGTTGAAAATTCTTCATATTACAAGATTTTTTAAAGTTTTGTATTGGAGTTCTGACGTCCTAAGTTCGGTTCAGTGGTACTTAACTTGTTTCGTTCAAAGAGTTCAAATAATATACGACAGAATTCTTGAAAAATAATCTTACTATGTTGAAAATCATATTTTATAGAAGTTGCAAGTCCAAGAACATGAAATTAAATTATAGTAATAAATAAACAATATGTCATCAAATCACGGCCTCCAGAGATGTTAGTGGTGGAGGAGCCACAGGGATAGCTTTTGAAATTATGAAAATTGTGATGTTTATAATCGCTTATATCTGTGATGTTAAACATTATTTTCAACTAATTTTTCACTAATAGCTTTTTTTTTCTTCATTCTTGTTATTTCGATCGCCCAGTTAGATACATTTGACCTATTATTTCTTAAACTTAAACGTAATTATAAACCTTAAATTTTTATGTGAATGCACATTTACTTAGCCTCGGGAAATAAAGTATAAATAATAAATTATTTCTCTGAGAAGTCTGTAAATAAAATTCGCAATACCGAGCAAGGTTACTAATTACAAGCAGTTAATTTTTTCAGCGACTTTCTTCAAGTAATCAAGTGTAGCAATTTAACAAAAAGAATTTTACCCACTTCCCAGCTACGTATTTAACAAAGAAATATGTACTTGTTCCAAGTATTATTAAATATAATTAACAATGAAATCATAATAAATTTCCTAGCGATTCACGGGAGAAAATTTCGTGTTTTTATGATTTTAATTACAGTCTCAATGCAGGTGAACTGGCCGAAGAAAGTTCCGAGAGGTGAAAATGAGTTACGAGCGTAATTTCAATTTTGCACGTAAAATTTTACCATGCAATTATAAAATTCAAATTCCTTTCACAAAATCAATATTTGTACGCGAACGACCACAGGGATTAGGAATGTATTTCACTAAAGGCCGTTTTACGCCGCCTCAAACGAGATGAATTTATTTAACAGTTTTTAAATTCATTACATTGAAAAGAGGATTACTTCATGAAAAATGTATGAAGCAGATATTAATCATTATGGATCAATTAAATCAAATCGGGAAATAAATGGCTGCATTCTAATTTACAGTAATAAATACAGTTATAAATCTTTGAGAACCACGTAATTAACTTGGTAGTATCAGACAAACGTAAGCGTTGAAAATAATCGGACATTATTATAACATTCACGTGCTATATTATAATGGAAACAACCTTGGTTCTTGGATGGAAATAAATATTTTATTTCATAAATATCATAATATGTATCAAGTGACCGCTACAATTCTCTGTTGTATCAGATTTCATATCTATCAAACAATTATTGTCGGTAGCCGTGTTCCAGGTCCGTAATAAAATTATTTTAGTTTTTTCTTCGATAAAACGATTATTAAATTAATGTACTAATGTAAAACTACTCCATAGGAGAATAATATAACATAATAAAATATAAAATAAATAAATATAAATATATCATCACGCCTTCTACTGCCGAAGCAGATCTCGGTAAGTAATATATTTTGCGCGTGAAGTGCGGTTACCAGTCGTCAAATCACGGCCCCCAAAGATGTTAGTGGTGGAGGAGCCACAGGGGTAGCTTTTTTTGAAATTATGAACATTGTTTGTCGCCTGTGGGAATCGAACCAGGGTTCTCAGGATCCACAGGCCGACTTCATACCACTGAGTAATATAATAAAATAATATAACATAAAGCTTTTCCTATAAATTCATCAGGAAAACAATATGTAAAAATCTGGTGTGGTCACTACACAACTTTCTTATACACAGCATATTTAATATTTTTTCTTTTTAATTTTCATTACAGATAATCAATTTCCTAACAACATTTTATATAAATGAACTTATATTAATAGAAATAGAAATATAAAATTACTTATTATTTGATCAATTAAATTAATATAGCATCAAAAACGCTGAATTGAACACTTATGACTTGCTCCTTGCGTTTGACAATTATTATTTGACATATAAATGTTAAACATGTTTATGTTTTTTGTTTCTATTGCTACTATGATTATTGGTATATATTATTAAATATATAAATTAGTTTTTTTCAAAATTAGACGTATATACAGGAAAATTGCAAATAACATTTTATGTTCCAAATATTTTTGCTAACATGTTTTATTTATTTTATTTTTCATAACTGAATCCATTTTTGAAATAAATTGAATTTATTGTTTTGTGCGACCAGTAAACTTCCTCTTCCGGTTTTTCAATTTCATTCAAAATTAACTCAGCCCTTCGTATTTTCATGAAACATAATTACCCAGTTTCGTTAACAAATTTTATCTCTTTCATGAGATATTGCACACTCAGGTACACATCCATCCATCCACACACACATCATACAGACACACACACACACACGCACACATACACACAGACATCATTGAGAAAATGATCAAAATGGATTCAGTGGACCTCAAAACACGTATTTCCGCGAAAATCTCATCAACGAATTTTTTCATGATTCCAATACTTCCTTATACTGTGTATAAGAAAGTAAAAATTAAATTTGAGTACATTTAGTTCCTATTCGTTTTTAGTTATATTTTTCTTACAAATTCATAAATAAAATTGTTGTTTCCCTCATCCTTCCCTTTATTACTTAGAATAGTATTTCTATTACTCAAAAAGTCAAAATTCTATTCGCTGTCAGACTCCTGACATAACCTATTTGTATTTATAAGAAATGTTAAATAGCATTTTCGCCTTTACCTGGCATTGTGCCAACTGTGGAATAAAAAGATCTCCGGAATTGTATTGCCAACTGTAACAATTCCTTTTGATCACTCTGTACTTCTAAACTTATAGAAAATAGTTGTAAGCTTAAAGTAGACTATTTTAAAGTTTAAATTTAGCGCCAACATGTATTCCATAAACATGATGTGCATTAGAAATTTGCTTCTTAATAATCAATGGAAAAGATGAGAATGTCTACTAGATATTTTTCTATACTGTGACACGAGTGAGTCTTACTTCAGAATTGTACAGTTCTTCTGTACACACGATACAAGAAACAAATAAAAATCGGACAAAATTATTCATATACAGATATTAATTAAATATTTCTTTCTTTTTTCAACAATATAAATTTCTAACAAAACATACATACATATCGTCACGCTATATTCCATCATATAGGATAGCACGAACCCTAAAATCATTCGTAAAATATTCACTCATTACATTCAGCTAATAATCAGTCCTCGTCAAACATTCCACCCTCACGTCAACCACATTCATAGATCACTCCATATGAACTCATTTATTTATTACACTCGAAATCATTTATCACACAACAAACCTCCAATCACATCTAGCCAATCATTCCTATTCTCTTATCATTCATCTTCTTTCTTCGACATACATAATATATGTATAAAACATCTCAAATTACTCACACTTACTCCTAACAACGAATCTAATAACGAATCTAACAACGAATCTACAAAGATTAGAAAAGATGAAAGAGATAGTCTACTTTTGTTTATGAAAGAAAAGTTAACACAATGCAGTAACTGAAAATGAAACAAAATGATACGGAAGGAAGGGAGTGTCGCCCTGCGCATGTTTTTGAAAGTGAATTCCACACAATTGCAGTTAAACACTCTATGTAAGAACTGAAAACGAATTAAAGATAAGAAAGGAAGAGAATGTCGCACTACGCTTGTTTTTCAAAGTGAATTCCACACAATTGCAGTTAAACACTATATGTAAGAACTGAAAACGAATTACAGATAAGAAATCAAGGGAGTGTCGCACTACGCTTGTTTTTCAAAATGAATTCCACACAATTGAAGTTAAACACTCAATGTTAAATCAGAAAACGAATAAAAAAGATAAGAAACGAAGGGAGTGTCGTTCCTGCGCTTGTTTGGATTACATTGTAACAAATAAGTAAACTAACATTATTTTTTGTTTTTCTATCAAAACATTAGTTTATTACAATAAAAGATCGGTAACAGAATGAGGAAAAGTTACAAAACGTAAAGTTAATTTCCAGCATAGTGCTATTGCAGCTAAATCCTCAATTAAATTTTATGAATATCAAAGCAGGCCGTGGCGTTAGTCAGCGACAAACGAACGAAGCGAGAGAACGTTATGATTCAGGTTAATTTGTTCGACTTTGTATAAGCGAGAGGCGGTCTCTCGCTTAGCGCATGGTTTTCATCTGATTTCCCTGCAGTTTCCACACCGCAGTGTTGCTGTCCGACCGCGGTAATTTGTGCAAATATGATTTGCCTAGTTTTTGTATGAAAAACGAAGGAATTAATCATGTTAATTTGATTAGCTGATGTCAATGACTAAATTATGATGTCAGGTTTCCTTGAAAATGAAATAGATTTTCTCTGTCTCGCTTCTCTTGTGGTTGTAATTGCATTAAAATATTTAAAATATCGAATACCGTAATAATATTACATTCCTTATTTATAGACAGTTCGACAATCGTAGCTCAGTGGGTGTAACTCCCTACGTCAATACAATAAGAGTTTACGCGTTCAAATCTCGTTGATTTCCATTCCACTACAAGCTTTAGCTGTAGGCTCTCTGTGTGGGTAGTGCCGGATTCAATTAAGGATGAAAAAGCGATAATAACGCCACTAAAAAAGTAAATAATATAAACGATTTTTTTAGGTCAGGAAAAAAAATTAAGCGTATATATGTATTATATGGGGTGGCTAGCTCAGTGGTATGTAGTCGGCCTGTGGATCCTTAGAACCCTGGTTCGATTTCCACAGGCGACAAACAATTTTCATAATTTCAAAAACTACCCCTGTGGCTCCTCCACCACTAACATCTTTGGGAGCCGTGATTTGACGACTGGTAGCCGCACTTAACGCGCAAAATATATCACTTTCCGAGATCTGCTTCGGCAGAGTGCCACACCCAGTAATGGGTAGAAGGCATGATGATATATTTATATATATATATATATATATATATATATATATATATATATATATATATATATATATATATATATATATATAATATAATATAATAATATAATTTTTTATTATATTATATAACGTACTAATCATAGAATAAACAGGTTTTTTCAAAATTCGCAAAATAAAGGATGGTTTACCTTAAGTAAACATTTTGAGTATCACTGGTATTCAAATTATAAATACTACATGTCAATTTATGCATTATGCAACATTACACAAATGACTTTTTTTGGTGTCGATCAGTGATACTGAAATGGATACTTCAAAAGATATGTTCATCATTTTGTGAATTGAAAAAAAATCTTTTTATTCTATGGGGTAGGTGGCTCAGTGGCTAGTCGGACTGTGGATATGAAAACCCGGGTTCAATTTTCACGGCCTTCAAATAATTTTCATCACATTAAAATTACCCCTGTGGCTTATCCACCACTAATATCTTTGGGAAGCCGTGATTTGATGGCCGATAACCGCAGTTAACATGCAAAATATATCACTTATCGAGATCTGTTACTGTAGTGCCACACCCAATAATGGGTAGAAGGCGTGATAATATAGTTTTTACTTTTCTTTTTGTTTTATGGCTCAGTGATATCGAGTCAGACTGTGGATATAAGAACCCGGATTGAATTCCCACAGCCGATTAAAATTACCTCTGTGGCTCCCCCTTCACTCACATCTTTGGGGGTCGTGAATTGACGGCTAATAACTGTACTACACGCGCATAAATATATGACTTACCGATGTCTGCTACGGCCATACATATTAATAGGTAGAAGGCGTGATGATATATTTATTTTATTAATTTTTATTTTTTACTGTAGAGGAATCCCAGAATTCGCAGATTAAAACATTACTAACTAAAAATAACTAGGCTCCAGTAGTTCGGATTCCATTACAATCTGTCTATCCCATATGTACTATAATTTGAATTAAGGCTTAGGTTCGCAGCGTCGTACATAAATAAATGATTGATGGAAATTTAGTTATATTGAATTTCTATAGCTATTTCTGAAGTAGTTTATAACACTTCTAATGGTTTTCAATATCAGCACGAGCACGTTACATGAAATGACCCAAGACGAAAAATATAAAGGCGGTTATTGTTAAACACCGCTTGATATTTAATATAAAAGTTATCGACAGTTTTCCTTCTGAAAGTCAAAGTTCAAACATAAAAACTTAACCAAACCACGGCTCATGGTTTATTGCGTAATGAGTGAATATTTCACCGTAACTTCCAAAGTTATTTTCCCGACATGTTAGGCCAACATCAGTGCCGACTGAAGACATTTTGCCGCCCGGGGCAAACTTTTAAAAACTGCCATTCATGACAACGAAAAAATAGTTTTTACATCAAACTCTTTTAAAATTATGAAGGTAAAGGGTATATAAAGTGGATCATAAACCATATTTTTCTAAGATTATTTTTTGACGTTTCTCAAAACCAATGAAATGCTTCATTGTATGTCACGTGTCTGCGTTTTAAGCAATCCTGTCATTATTATACTGAGAATAAAGCTCTTGTGTTTATTCCCGGGCATAATCTCTGTAGCTGCTTTTGTTTATGACAAATGGTAAGTAGTTGGCAAATAATTATTTAAAACTGTCAACGCGTCAAGTAAAATGTGTGAAAAAAAATCAATTTAGTTCCATTTCAGATATAGAAATACACCAACAAATTTTGGAAACAACTTCCAAGAATACATTAATAAGCAATCAATCGATATGGACCATGTTCAAAATCTTTCAAGTTGGATGAATCGACCTCAACAGCTAAGTCAAAAAATAATCTAATTAAATATAACTCGAGAGTTCGATAAATTAGAAAATTATTCTCCAGTATCTTTCTCAAACTTGTTGCCATTTGGCAATAGACACGAAAGCCCGTAAGGCAACAGTCAAATTATTTTCAATTTATTCTCACTCTCTTATTATATTATTACTGTAAATTTTATTAAAATCATAACGAATAAAAAAATAAACAACAAAAAGGAAAACTAAACAAAAAAAAATTCTTAAAAACAATTAAGTAACAGGTCTCCTGCTGGATTACAATGAATTAAGTAAATTTTTGTTTCCAGGCTTTTAATTCGGAGAATATGTCAATTACAGCATCAATATTAATTTCTTTTAATTTGAGAATCGAATTTCTAATAGTAACTAAAGAATTAATAACTTAAATGTATTTTATTTTACTGTGCAATAATTAATGTTATAAATGTATATACATATGTATGTACAAAACCTGACTTAGCAAATATTAATCACTTACCTTTATTAAACAATAAATCAGTTAAAATAAAATTATCTCTGCGCGTGCTGTGGATGTATGCGCTGTGGAGACCTATTCTCTAATTCTCAGCGACTGCTTGGCGACTAGTTTCAGTCGCTAAGTCAATGACGTTACGGTGCAATCAATGTCATAGGGATTGTAATTTCTTACGTTGGTATTAATCGGAACCACAGAGTATTTTGTATTGGTTCTATAATTTCTGACAGCCACTTGTTGACATTTGTTTTTCTTTGTTAAACTCAAATATTTGTATGTTGTTGCTTAAACTTGACATATCACAAATTGACGGAATTTTTAGTAATTTTTAAGTAATTAGTAATATTTGTAAAATAAATAATATAAATTTTAACAAAATCTTAAATAAACATTATTTCATTAAAAATTATTATTAATGTGTAAACGACGATATTGTTGTCCTAATTATCGGTAATGTACATCTGCAACTGGATTTTGTTCAATAATTGGCAGACTCTACTCGTATTTACATTTTATAATAATAATATACAGTGCACAAAAATATAAAACTTTTTTAACTTCGAAACTAATCAACCAAATAATGCTAAGCGACTGACGCCATGACACTTCGCAACAGCCTTGTACTTTCTATGCTTGTACTAGTCGCCAGCATACGCGACTCCGTAAGCGACCAGTAGCCAACAGTGACGTCAGGACTGTACTTTTTAACTATACCAACAGATGGCGCCAGTATCAAAGTCGCCAACTATGACGTCAAACGGTCGCTAAATCTAGTCACCAACGAATTTGAATGGAGACCCAGCGCTTTCGTGAAAAACAAGTAGGTATAGAGCATTGCAAAGTTTTATAAAAAAGGAAATAACACTAAAATCAAATATTTTTCGACATACTCCTATTGTAATCAGTTCATAATTTGCTTCATTTCAATCTTTTCCTTATGTGAAGTTATTTATTTTTGAGCATATATAAAAAATATAAATTTTATTTAAGACCGTGGTCGGTGTATCGCCCTTTACGTATCTACCGCCCGGAGCTATAGACCCCCAAAATCCCCCCGGTTAAATCGGCACTGGCCGACATAATAACATTCTTCTATAAAACACTTTTCAATAAAGGCCGTAACCTTTCTAAATCAAATTCCTTTCCGTTAATTCCTGTCAACTCTCAGAACAAAATCGACAAAATCGACAAAATCACAAAATCAAAACTTTCCTCGGAACGAAATTAAACTCCAGTGAGCGAGGGCCAATCGGGACGGAGAGGAGTCACTTCTCTGCGATCCAATGCGACTTAATTGGCCACTTGAATTAATGAATGAGGGAGTAACGTGCTTTGATTGGCCGATTAGATCTGTCTCGAAGACCGAAGAGCGATTTATGTAATAGTGAGGAATGCGGTCTGTTTTAGCGTTAACATGGGATGAGAACGCTGATAAAAGGTTCAATTTGTTATTAGATTAGGATTGATAGTGATAAGTTCACTTTTTGGGGATTAGGAAATTTGGAAATTATTTAGGTAGATGGAACATGTCGAATTTTAAGGTAGTACTAGCGTGAAATGTTTTTTTGCAGATCTAAATGAAATTTGGCTCACGTAAACATTGGATAGTCATACGCATCCTGTTAAAATATAAAACACATTCATCGCCTGTGAACAAACATATTCGCTTGTAAAGTTGAGTTCTTATACACGGGGCTTACGGCGATCATCACTCAGAATCTCACATATTTGGTTTGTGTACCTCTAAAATTTTGCAGTTTCATTTGAAAAACTAGTATGATGTTCCAGAACTATCCATGTATATTGTATCAAAAGGAGAAAGTTTTTATCGTTTAGTAATGGATATATAGCCATGCAAAGCCTTGTTTTTAACGAAAAATTAAGAATCCCAATTTATAATGGCAACACCACACGGTGGTATGCTATTTGAAAATTCACTAGACCAACCTGTTAACAATTCATGATATTCAAATCATAATAAGTATAAAACACTTATTTTACACAATTTTTATATTTTTTTGAGCGTCAGTTTCGCCACTCGACAACCGATGGCGCCACCGTCATACTAGTACTACCTTAAAGAAACGTACTTAAATTTATCCAAGTTATTTAAATTCAAAAAGGCTTTAATATATAGTTCACTAATGTGCTACATTATCCTCGAAAAATCTAATAAAGGATACATCTTTCTATGACTATTAAGTAATACATTAATAATTATTTGTGTTTCTATCTTTCTATATAGATAATGCAATTTATTACTCATGAGTTGTGACCTATAACATCGCTGTCACTATGACAAATGCAGCGACAATAGCAAATAATAATTATAAATATTTAGTTTTTAAATTGATCAAAGTCATATCATAACAAAAATTTAATACTTAGTAATTAATCAAATTAAATTATATGTATCATCACATCTTCTATCCGTTATTGGTAAGGTAAGTAATATATTTTGCGCGTAAAGTGCGCTTACCAGCTGCCAAATGATGGTCCCCAAGGATGTTAGTGGAGAGGAAGTTACAGGGTTTCTTTTAATGTGGTGAGAATTGTTTGTTGGCTGTGGGAATCGAATCCGGATTCTCAAAGCCACAGGCCGAATCGATACCATACCACTGAGCCACATACCCAAAAATAAAATTAAAATTATTATGAGAAAAATTGAGATACCGCCAGAATTTGAACCTGGAACCTTATGAGCTCTAGCTCTAACCAACTAAGCCACAGTCATCCTGCATTGAAATATGATTTTATTTAAATTTCTCACTGTATTTCTGTTATGTCATTGGTAAAGAACGAATTCTATGCAATTGCATGTACTGTTTTTACTAGGCTTATCAACAAGCTCTTTTCATATGTTCACGTTTCATAAAAAGTTAAGACCGAATATAACAAAAAATGTACATTTAGCACATATTGATATTTTATTGCATATTTTTTTAATATTTACATAAAAACAAATTTGATACATATTCGTGTTATATTTATATACGTTATTTTGATTTAACAAAAGAGACTGTTAACAACATATAAAATTAGTAAGAATGAAGGACATTTCTATAAATGAAAAACTATATATTTATTAATGTTATTAAAAAATATTACAAATATTTTAAGTAGAGATGCGCCGAATATTCGGTTATTATTCGGTATTCGGCATATTCGGCAACTTTTTGTTTATTCGGTTATAGCCGAATTATTCGGTTGTGCGACCGAACATTCGGCATTTTTTTATTTGTTTCTGGAAATTAATCATTTATTCTAAATAAAAATATTTTGTCATGCTAGTAGTTTTTATTTATTTGAAAACGATTATAATGCATATAATAAAGCAAATTATTTATTAGAAAAAAAAAATCGCAATTCTTAAGGTAATACACAGAAAACAGGAACATGCGGTATTACTTCAGAAATGCATGAGAAGCTGGAACTTATGATTTTTGTGATTTCTTCAAAAGGTTGCAACAACATAAGACCTTGTTGTATCAGATCCCACTGATATTCAGATAAATTCTGAAGTTTTACTGCACTACTGGTATCGGAAAGATAGAGAGATACAGCTAAAAGCCTTGCACACATATAATACGTGCTATTCCACCTTGTAGATACGTTTTGCAGTAGCTTATGTTGAGGTAAATTTAATTCAATTTGTATGGCAGTTAGCTTTTCTTGCGCTTGACTGGAATGATTGAAATGAGTTACTATTCTTCTAGCAGGTGCAATAGCCTCACTCAAGCCTTCTTGTATATTTAAAGAATCTTTTGCAGCCAACTGTCAAGTGTGTATGAAGCATTCTTTGCCAGTATACGGTGTGTCGTTTACAGCTTTCACCATTCACATTTTTACTTGAAATTCGGTAATGTTCGGTATTCGGTCATTCGGCCAAAATTGTATTCGGCGCATCACTAATTTTAAGTAAATAATTTCATAGAGAAGTTCGCAGGTCTCTCGCTGACATGTGCACAAGAGCAATGAAGATCTATTGAATACTAAGAAAATAATGTTTTTTTTTGTCTAGGTGGCACTGCCAATTCCATTGAATCACTTTATTTCTATAGAGAGTACTTCTCATTTATATTTCCTTCAGTACATAATCAAGCATTTTAAGTAATGACTTTGATAAAAGTTAAATTTATTTCTCTTTTCTTCGGGCACACCGAGCCGAAGTTTTTTTACGCTGCCGTACTGCCGGTTTCCGTAATCGATGTTACTTTTTTAAGGCATATGGATAAGTGACTAGTTTATAGCGCCCGAGTATGATTAATACAAGTAACTGTATTTTTGATTTAACGACAAATCATACTTTATCGAGAAGACGATTCGAATTGACGAACCTTGGTGCGGGTGACGTCACAGCATGTTAAGAGATGTGCATTAACAAGCTCGACCACCGCGCCTGTGTAAAGTTAAATTTATTTACCGATTGTATATAAAGTATAATTTTCTCCCTAGTGTGATTACTACCTTCAGCAACTAAATGTCAACAGATGGTGAAGAGAATACGATAATACCTGTTATATAAATAGTCATTGCTTTGAAATTTGTAACATATTCTTTGAATTATTTTTTTTATTACTATTTATATATAGCATCCGGAGCATGTATTCGCGATCCATACTTTGAAAACCGCAGCAAAAAGGCAAATATAGCTCAATGGATAAAACCGAGGTAAAACTTGCATTTCTTAATTAGCATGCAAGAGGTCGTGCGTTCAAATCTCACTGACTTCCACTTATATCCAAAAAATATGATTAGGATAAGAGTGGTTCGGATTCCATTATAAGCTGTAGGCTCCCTGAACTGTAATTGGCATTAAATTCCTGTTGTGCAGAGTTATACATACAAGGGCAGGATGAAAAGTCCCTGAAAAATTGATATTTGTGATGTACCATCTTTAACTAGAACGCATTAAAATTTTCAGACTGATATGTCATTCAGTTCTGTTTAGACACCCATCGAAAGCAAGCAACCTTGAAGATTTTTGAAAACAGAAAAAAGTGAATTTCGCGTCTTGATTAAACATTATTTCTTGCGTGGAAAAACATTACGCAAACCAAAGCATCGCTTGTTCAACATTATGGGGACTCCACACCATCGATTGGAAGGATTCACAAGTGATTTACTGATTTTCGTTGTGGTAGTATGACCACAAAGGACACTGAACGTTCTGGTCGTCCAATTGAGGTTACAACGCCAGAAATCGTCGATAAAATCCATGGTATGATATTGGACGATCGACGAGTTAAAGTGCACGAGATGGCTGAGGCTGTAAGCATCTCAACCGAACGTGTACGGAACATTTTGCATAAATTTTTGAATATGAGAAAGCTATCTGTCAGATGGGTGCCGCATTTGCTCTCTGTTGACAACAAGCGCGACCGAGTGACAAGTTCAAACGAGTGTTTGGCGATGTTCAAACGCAATAAGAAGGACTTTTTGCGCCGTTTCGTAACCGTGGACGAAACATGGATCCATCACAACACACCAGAGACCAAAGAACACTCGAAACAGTGGACATGTCCTGGCGAATCGAAGCCGAAAACGTCTATTTTGAAGGATTGCCAAAATCGTATTATTTGGATGGTATCGAAAAATTTGATAAACGTTGGACGAAGTGTATCGAGCTACAAGGAGATTATGTTGAGAAATAAAATATGTTTTGACCAAATAAATCATTTCTTGTTTCATTTTTCAGGGACTTTTCACCATGCCCTCGTAGCATCCGGAGCATGTCTTCGCGATCCATACTTTGAAAACCCCTGCAAAAAGGCAAATCTAGCCCTCGATCTAGCCCAATGGATAAAACCGAGGTAAAACTTGCATTTCTTAATTAGCATGCAAGAGGTTGTGTGTTCAAATCTCACAGACTTTCACTTATATCCAAAAAAATATGATTAGGATAAGAGTGATTCGGATTCCATTATAAGCTGTAGGCTCCCTGAACTGTAATTGGGATTAAATTCCTGTTGTGCAGAGTTATACATAAATAAAAATAAAATAAATGTAAGACATAGCTGGAGTCCAGGAACAGGGTCACTCCAGAATTGCGAGGTGGCAGAGTCAGCACTCCTGCCTGCCGAACTGCGAGAGGACTGAGTCAGTGTTCCCGCTTGCTTGACTAATCGGGAGTTAGATATTGACACTCTATGTTCACGCATTGATTACGCTAGACGTGTACTGATATAGTAATATAATCATTACTCTATTTAATTGTAGTTTAAAACCTAAAACACCTTATATAAACTACATATTTCACTTGCTCAATTAAGCATAAAATTATTTGTATAAGAACAATATCATTATATTACGAAAAACATTACTCTAATTTCAACAATTTGTTCTAATTCCACAGATATCATGAAAGTTGCTCTCAACCATCAAATTTATACATTTTCCAGCTGGGAAACTCTGGAAAACTTTTATTCTTGCTGTAGGACAATTTCCTGCAAAATTCCAGCTCTTATTTGGATGATTCCCGCGTTACAGTGGCGCCATCTCGCTGAGATGGGCCACAATAAACCTGCCCTACATGCGTCTTACGAATTTGTTACCCCGTTATCAAATTCTTGTGAAATCTGAAGCAGGAAGAGAGATACTATAACAGTGAAATAACGCCGTAGGCGGTCTAGGAAGAAACAGTTGAAATGCGGACGATATGAGTGTGTTTTATTTTGCTGCAGAAACAAAAGACACTGCGTGTAGATACGCTTGTGATTTTGACAGTTGCTTTTGATAAATGGAGGGGAATGTTACAGAACTTGAATTTAATTAAATTTAATCAATATTAATATTAACTGACATTTTGACAACATACATGAATATTCTAGAAAACATAATATTTATAACTCATCTTAGGGATGTAACCAGAGACAATTCCTCAGTATATTGTTTGATTTTCTCATTAAAATTATCTTCATACATAAGATTTTTAAACCAGAAAAATATCGTCATGTAGTATGAAGCTACATTCCCACCTATTAACATAGTTTCTGTTTTAGTCTTTGTTTTTGATTTTTTGTTTCTGTTTTTTGTCGGAAAAATTCCAGCCATTTTCAGCTCATAACATAAACATAACATAAGAAAATAATTGTATAAACCTATTTGAAATACTTTAAAAATTATAAAGTTATTAATGAAGAATAATAAGTACAATAGCTGGAAACGCTCAGCTGTATTCACATATAATAAACTCTCAAGGTTATGTCGAAAAACTAAAACTAAGACTATATTAAGATGTGGAAACAAGGCTTAAGCTGGCCTCAAACTTTGTATAATGTAATTTTTTTTAAAGATTTTTCTTTTTTTGTTTAAAGTTTACTTAAATTGTGTGAATTGCAACTCAAATATGATAAAAACCTTTTAAAAACTGTCAACAGACAAAAGAATAGTAACAATAGGTTATGGTTATGTTTGACAGCCTTCAATATAGTCCAATGGTTTTCAAACATTTCGGAGCTATTATCCCGATGGATGTAAAAATCACAAATAACTTTCTTCGCAACCCGCTTTCTTTGTTATGTTGGTATTATAGTTTGTAGAATGAATTATATTTTCCTTTTAAGTTTGTAACAAATTATTTGAATTTTTGAATACTAGCTATTTATGTACCTAAAGTATTATGAACATGTTAATGTCCTCCGAGGGCGATGTTTACAAGGTCGAGGATCTCTGGCCTGAGGGTTTGTAACTCGCCCGAGGGATATAAACATCAAGTAATGCCCGTGGTGCATACAATATTTTATGTCTTACCAGTATTTTAAAATAAACTAAATAACAAATAATGGATACCTGGCAACACAGAATAGAATAATAAAATAAATACAATAAAAGAATAACTTGTATCCATTGTATTAATTAACAATAACGAACTAGGAAGACATAAATGTTCAAAAATTTTAAAAAGTAGCATTCGCCTACCCTCCTCCAATGTGTTAGTGACTGTTCTAAAGGTCGTAACCAAGACTTCAAACCCACTGCTCTAGTGAAACGAATTAATGTGAGAAAATCTAACAAGGTTCCATCACACATAACATTGAATAATATGACGTTATCACACGCAATTTGACAAACAAGAATAAAAAAATGACACACAACACTTCTAAACATCATCACATATTTCCTTCTCGTACTTCTTGCTTTCTTGGTGTAATCTCGAAGCTGTGAATCGCCTTGAGCGCAAGATTTGTAACAAGGGGGGTGCTAACATGCCTCCCTGGCCACAAACACCGCGCCCACGACGTTCATCCCCTCCTCGCTCGCCGAGGACAACTTACCCCGTTAACCAACCAGTAACGAGCGTTGTTCATATCGCGAACAAACTACTGCTAACAGAACTGACATTCACGGAATTCATTCCCGCATTTCACTAGACATGAATCGGGGTTTGTTGGGATGATTCGCATTACAGGATGAACCGGGGTATTTACTTTGTGGTAGTGTATGAAAATCTGGTTGAGTTATTTCATATAAGATAGGACATTGGTTTTTACTTTCTTATACACAGTATAAGGAAGTATTGGAATCGTGAAAAAATCGTTGACGAGATTTTCGCGGAAATATGTGTTTTGAGGTCCACTGAATCCGTTTTGATCATTTTCTCAATGATGTCTGTGTGTGTGTGGATGGATGTGTGTCCGAGTGTGCAATATCTCATGAACGAAATAAGATTTGTTAACGTAACTTGGTAATTATAGGTTTCAGGAAAATACGAAGAGCTGAGTTGATTTTGAATGGAATTGAAAAACCGGAAGAGGAAGTTTACTGGACACACAAAACAATAAATTCCATTTATTTCAGTTACGGAAAAAAGTTTCAAATAAAAGATGTTAGCAAAAATATATGGAACATAAAATGTTATTTGCAATTTTCCTGTATATGTGCCTAATATTTTTTATATTTAATAATATATTTCAAAAATCATAGTAGCATTAGAATCAAAAAACATAAATTTTAATTTTCGCTTTATCTAGTTATCTATGTCTTTTTTCGGAAAAACAAATTCATAATTAAAATGGTCAACTAATTTGGCAACTTTGCCTCAATTCAATCGACTACGTATCTCACGGTTCTTGGGATACCAATGGTTAGGCTCGAAAAACGAACATCCTGTGCCTCATCAGTAAAGTTAGACATAAAGTAGTCAATATTAGTAAAAAATTATTCGTAAACAAATTTGATATTTTATATGTTTCAAACAGATAAATGCTGAATTACTGAAAAACTAAATTACATAAAATAAATAAATATATCATCACGCCTTCTATCCATTACTGGGTGTGGCACTCTGCTGAAGCAGATCTCGGTAAGTGATATATTTTGCGCGTGAAGTGCGGTTACCAGTCGTCAAATCACGGCCCCCAAACATGTTAGTGGTGGAGGAGCCACAGGGATAGCTTTTTCAAATTATGAAAATTTGTCGCCTGTGGGAATCGAACCAGGGACCTCAGAATCCACCGACCGACTTCATACCACTGAGCTAGCCATCCCATACTAAATTACATGTATAATATTATATAACATTCATTCTAAATATTAAATATGCTGTGTATTAGTAAGTCGTGTGATGAACACACCAGCTTTTTAATTTTTGGTATGTTTAGTAAAAATTCCTAGAAGAAGATGTATAATTTACAAGTTGTGGTTTAGTAGCAAAACTCTTGCTTTACAAGTTAGTTATTTGTTTCATTATGTAACAAAATTAAACAATTCAGAATTTGGTTTTATGATTTTTCACTATCAACTCGGCTTCGAGAGATACAGACTAATTAAATGTTAATTGGGGTAGGTGGCTTAGTGGTATCGAGTCAGCCTGTGATCCTGAGAGTCCCACATGTGACAAATATTTTCATCTCATTAAAATTACCCCTGTGGTTGCTCCACCACTAATATCTTTTGGGACCTGATTTGATGTCTGGTAATCGCACTCACGAGCATAAATATACCACTTACTGAGATCTGCTACGGCAGAATGCCACACCCAGTAATGGCTTGTAATTTAGTAATATTTTTTATTCTATTGTTGTTGTTTGCAATCGTCATTAATTTGTTTAATTTTCAATAATAACTTTTATAACTTTTGTACTTTTGTAATTTGTTACTTTTTATTCTTTTACGTTTTAATATACAGGCTGTTAAAAAAGTTCCGGGACGGTGAAATATCTCGAGAAAAACACATCGAATCAAGAAACCAGAAAACACGTGTTTCATATTTTGCAAAAACCTATCTAAGCACACCAAACACAAACCCCAACCCCCACCCCCAGGGGGTGGGGTGGGAGCAACGTTGAAACCTTAAATGGGAACCCCCATTTTTTATTACAGATTCGTATTCTGCGAAAAAAAATAAGTTAATTTTATCTGAAACTTTTTTTCCAATTCGGAATAGATGGCGCTCTAAACGCAAAAATAAGTTTTGACATGATTCTGAAAGAAAAGTAAAAAACGGTCTAATATCACAAGAAATAAACATTGAATCAAATAAAAAAATCAACATAATCACAAGTAGCCACAAGCCTTTTTTTGCAAAATGTGAAACACGTGTTTTTTTGTGATTCGATGTGTTTTTCTCGAGATATTTCACCGTCCCAGAACTTTCTTAACAGCCTGTATTTTATTTTTACACAAATTAGTTCGTCTTATTTCATCGTCAGATACGCAGCTCTAAACAAAATTAATCACAATTCTTTTATCTTATAGGAATAACAGATTTTAAAATATTTGTGTTATATTGAATTATATGTAATTTATGGGATGGCTAGCACAGTGGTATGAAGTCGGCCTGTGGATCCTGAGGTCCCTGGTTCGATTCCCACAGGTGACAAATTTTCATAATTTGAAAAAGCTATCCCTGTGGCTCCTCCACCACTAACATGTTTGGGGGCCGTGATTTGACGACTGGTAACCGCACTTCACGCGCAAAATATATCACTTACCGAGATCTGCTTCAGCAGAGTGCCACACCCAGTAATGGGTAGAAGGCGTGATGATATATTTATTTATTTATTTATATGTAATTTAGGTAATATTTAATTGAAGAAAAAATATTGTAAACAAAATTTTAAAAAACGTGATGTTGACGGCAAGCATAAACTATAGAATAACATTTATTTTGTTTCGAAAATCTTAAAATTTTAAATTAATAAAAACATAACATAATTTTTTAGTTTTCAAACAAATACATAGTCAAATTAGTCAACGTTAGTATTCTAGACTAATAGTCAAACTCCTTAAAAAGATATAAAATGAATCATACTTGTAAATATAAGTTTGTATTTAAAAATATGTATAAGTAGGTACTCTTTTATGTATGATATTGGTCATGTTTATTTAAAATGAGTCTGCCTGGAAGTTTTTATGTTGTCAAAGTTAATGTATTGTAATAATTTTCTAGAGAAAGTTACATTTTGAAGAAAATGGAGTTGTATTTTCTGCTTTTCGCATTCGCTACCTTTGCTTTGAGTTTTCAATCCCATTTTATCGTTAACTTCATTTATCCTCAAGCATCTGGATATTTTTATTTTTTTTTATCTTGTCGTTTTTCCGTTTCACAAATTGCTGTGACGTCAAAACTCTTTATTGAAAGCTCAGCAAATATTTTCAACTAAAAGCTTATAAGTATATCGGAAAATATTTGAGTATCTACTTATAGAAACAATAAAATTGATGGATTACCCAAAATTCTTTACAAAAAAGGATCATTCATGATATCTACTTCATTAGTTATATAAGTACTTTTCTTTTCATGAAAATATTGACAGGAATATATTTTGGCTTCATAATAGACTAATCCAACAGTACGGCGTTTAAGGAAATATTCAACGCATATCAATTTTAATTGTACATATGTTTTAATAGTGCTAAAAAAATATCAAAAATAACATGTTAATATTTAAAATATTTAATTAAAAAGTGAATTATTCAAAATGATTACCAGTGATGTGCTTGTGACGTAGGTAAAGCTATTAAACTGCCACTTCACATTGTGAGACAATGCGCATGTGCACCAAAATGGCTATTCGGGACAAAGAATATTTAATTACAATAATTTTTTTTTTGTGGCTTCTTTGGCGGACCAACTACTTAGGTCATATGCTGCCATTACGCCCTTATCTGCGTTTTAGGTATTATGGTCAACAGCAACGCGGGTTTTCTCTGGACGGTCACCCATCCAAGTACAATCCGCGCGCAACGTTATTTCTTAACTCGCGTTATCGCTTAGATCAGTTCCATTGAGTGCAGTACAACAATAATTGAAACAATATATGTTAGAATAGCACAGTAACCAAGTACATCAAATTCGTCAATTTTAATTGAACCTAAAAAATGTACATAAATCTTTACTTCTTAAATTTGCAGAATAATAATTATTTTTATCCACAACTCATATATAATAAAGACATTATTACACTGATTTCAGTTGAATTATATGGCTCATAAAACACTCGTGTTTTATATTCCATAAAACACTGTAAACAACTTGTTACTTAGCAACCACTTCATGATCTACCGTATTTTGAGAAACTATATCTGTGCCTCAGAGGTAAACTGTATTAAGTCACATTTTTGCGAAAAATGAGTTTTATGTACACTTGAACGTAACATTGTTGGTTCTATTATAAGGAACAGAGTTTTAAATCACATATAGCTCGCATTCAAATTTAACTATCTTTAAATAATGTTATGTCCAATACCACTTTGAGGGTAAATAGGCAAACAATATTAAGTTCACAAAAAAAAATACTAATAGCCATAAACATAAAAATTTATCATTTTAAATATACAATAATGATATTAAATCTGTAAAATCCATTTGATGGATATATGTAATAAATTGTTACAATGGTATAAAAAAGATAATATCTTGAAACTTTAAACGCGTTTTTCTCTAGTTGTTGCTTTCTGGACTTAAGACAGTTTACTTCTGAGGCACAGATATATAACTGAATCAACGTTAAACATTACGACCAATCTTCTTCGATATTATAATTATGAGTTGTGGATAAAATTTTGTATTACACTTGTGTTTTATTGGTATATAGAACACTTGTATAATAAATAACTATTATTATTGCCTGAATATTAACAGCTGGACCGTGATTATTATAATAGCTCTTCACATATTTCGTATAAGTAAAAATTGGCAAAACAAGTGTTGATTGAAACATAAACAAACGTGAACACAGTTCCATGAGATGTCAACGTATGCCCATCTCTCTCAAAAAAGAAAGCCTTCTTTCTCATTATTATACTTTCTCTCTTAATATTAATGCTATCTTTGTCACCAAAGCTACGTCATAATTAATTAATAAATATTTTTTTCTCCCTTAGTAGGAACTTCACAACAAAATAATAAAAAAAAACAACGAAAAAATCTTTTTGTACGTAGATTAACGTATAAAATAATGAAATTTTTGTGGAATAGACTATTGCCTTATTATTTTTGTAATATAATATAATGTAATAATATAATGATTTAATTAATTAAAAATCTGGTGTGGTCACCACCACACGACTTTATTATACACAGCATATTTAATATTTAGAATATATAATATTATTAAACATGTAATTTAGATTTTCAGTAATTCAGCATTTATCTGTTTGAAACATATAAAATATCAAATTTGTTTACGTATCATTTTTTAGTAATGTTGACTATTTTATGTCTAACTTTACTGATGAGGCATATACAGCATGTCCTTTTTTCGAGCCTAACCCTTGGTATCTCAAGAACCGTGAGATACGAAGTCGATTAAATTGAGGTAAAATTGCCAAATTAGTTGACCTCTTTTATTTGAAACTTTTTTTCGTAACTGATTTCATTTTTGAAATAAAAGGAATTGATTGTTTTGTGTGTCCAGTAAACTTCCGCTTCCAGTTTTTCAATTTCATTCAAAATCAACCCAGCTCTTCGTCAACTCAAGTTTCGTTAACAAATCTTATCTCATGTATGAGATATTGCACACTCGGACACACACACACAGAGAGAGAGAGAGAGAGAGAGACATCATTGAGAAAATGATCAAAACGGATTCAGTGGACCTCAAAACATGTATTTCCGCGAAAATCTTCTCAACGATTTTTTTCACGATTCCAATACTTCCTTATACTGCGTATAAGAAAGTAAAAATACGTAACTTATTTTGTTTATGTTATTTACATTTTCAACATAAAGTTTAAATTAATTTTTGTAAGAAAATATATATTGGGAAGTTTGGCTAGTGAGTCGGGTGATGGTTTGTGACTTGTGACGTCAAGGATTCATCCCAACTCATAGCAACTCCCTTTCCAGCATATTAAAATACCCTTGTGGCGGCGTTGTGGTTCACCCGTCACTAACATTATGTGCACAATGTAATTTAATAACTATAGTCCATTCAGTGAGAGATTACATTAACAGCGAATCCTTGGTTTAGACTCATTTGACAAAATGTTTTGCAAATGGGCACAGATTTACTAAGATTAATGACATCCATGTAATAACAATTACTCCCGCGTGAGGTTCCCCCATATTAACAGAAGCAATAATACGAGGACATATTTTTATGTTATCTACCTAGCCATGAAACAAAAAAGCAATGACGTCAGATAAATTATTATAAAATAGCTGTGACATTTACAAGTACATGTACGAAGTTGTATTAAATTTGCGCGATTTATAAATATTTGTATAGGTTTATTTGTTGATAAAATGAGCCACGATTATTCTCGGATTCATAAAGCAAATGAAGTTCAGCAAGTAATCAATGACTGTGGATTTATAGCCATCAGACTTCGTTTTATTTAAAAATTTAAAAAAAAGGTTTTAAAGCTAAATGATTTGCTTCTGGGGAAGCACTCAAAAAAGCTGTTGTATAATTTTTAGAGAGTTGATTAAGAATTTTTTTTGTACTTGCAGCATTCAAAATAATGTTTACATTACCTTGGAAACCGATGGAAAGTTTAATTTTGTGCACTAGTGCGCAAAGTAATTGAAATAATACCCATTTTTTATGATTCTAAATTTTAACTATTAAAACGCTAATTGTACTTAAGTATATACATACATTTTAAGGAATTTATAAATGAAATAGAGTTAGGTTATAACGCCATCAAACAGACATATTTTAACAAGATTGACAAGAAAAATAAACAATTTGTTTTCAAATAACAAATGTCACTTCATGGCATACTAAACTGTCAATATAAATTCACGCTTCAAATTTAGTAATTTTCCTCATTGTCGATTATATAATTTTTGCTCGTTACAAAAAGCATTGTACAAAACACGTGCACGAAGACGTCATTTGCGCCATTCGCGCAAATTACAATTGCGCTCATGTACAAAGTATGTCTTCGTGCACTTGTTATGTAAATAGCTATTTTCTGACGGTATAGGATAATTAGAGAAGAGATGGTATAAATGTATAAGTGTAAGAAATTTTCATCGAAAAATATATTTTTCGATGAAACCGGCAAGAAAGTATCTACTTTCCTGACTGATTTTAGTAAGGTAAGTAGATTTTTACTAAGGCAGTCAAGTAATGTACGTATCCAAGCTACACCAAAAATAAACAGTCTGGTAAAGATTTTACGTGACTATTTTGTATTTTACCCGACTTTTTTTAAACCTTGGATACGTAGTCTGCTGTCAAGTAAAATATCACTTTCCTGACTTTTTATGTAATATACTATTTTAATGATACAAACATTTTCAATACATTAAAATTACCACTGTGGCTCCTCCTTCACTAACATCTTTGATGGCCATGATTTGTCGGCTGGTAATCGCATTTCAAGCGCATAAATATATCAATTACCGAGATCTGCTTCGGCATAATGCCACACCCAATAATGGGTAAAAGGCGTGATGATATATTTATTTTTATTTATGTTTTTTTCATAGCTAGGTAGATAACGTAAAAATACACACCTTCGTATATCACTTCCAAGATTTCCCAATTTTCTGAAGTCTCGAGACAGTTAACTGTCTTACTAAAATAGCAATTTTTACTTGCCCAGCTTTTTCGATCTTGAGATTTTGATGGATATTTACGTTGTAAATCTTAACGAATCAACATAGTCCTAAAAAATGTAGATCTGTGTGTATGTGTGTGTTTGGAGAGAGGATAATTTAAAAATGCGATGAAATTTTGGATTGAAGCTTGATATTTAAGCTTTTAAGCAAAAATAAATAAATATATCGTCACGCCTTCTACCCATTACTGGGTGTGGCACTCTGCTGAAGCAGATCTCGCTAAGTGATATATTTTGTGCGTGAAGTGCGGTTACCAGTCGTCAAATCACGGCTCCCAAACATGTTAGTGGTGGAGGAGCCACAGGGAAAGCTTTTTCAAATTATGAAAATTTGTCGCCTGTGGGAATCGAACCAGGGACCTCAGGATCCACAGGCCGACTTCATACCACTGAGCTAGCCATCCCATTAAGCAAAAAATAAAACAACAATTATCAAAATCATAATAAAAGTATTCGTCAAGTATTTTTCAAGGGTTATAGTAATTTCACATATGCCGAATTCGGTAACAAATTAAAGAGAATTCTAATAAAATTGTCAAATATTATATTTACGCGATTGTCATTTTTCTTCACAATTTGTTCAAATTATGTTGACATAATAATAAATGGGGTCGATTACTCAGTGGTATAGAGTCAGCGTATGGATCCTGAGAATCTTGGTTCGATTCCCACAGCCGACAAACATTTTCATCACATTAAAATTCCCCCACCATTAGCATCTTCGTGGGCCGTGATTTAATGGCTGGTAACCGCACTTTACGCGCATAAATACATCCCTTACCGAGATCTGCTTCGACAGAGTGCCACACCCAGTAATAGGTA
Organism: Pterostichus madidus; assembly: GCA_911728475.2. Taxonomy (NCBI): domain Eukaryota; kingdom Metazoa; phylum Arthropoda; class Insecta; order Coleoptera; family Carabidae; genus Pterostichus; species Pterostichus madidus. The sequence continues at coordinate 28,976,581 of OU452313.1, read as the reverse complement.
AAAGACGAGATGATATATTTATTTTATGTTGATATGGAGGAAGATAATTATCTGCATTTATGATTGAGAAAGTTTTTCTATCTAATTTAACCGAAATCGTAGCTCTCGACATCCCAATAATGGCCTCCCTAGAAGAAACGAAGAAAAATCCTGTATTTCATGAAATACTCTATGAAAATGTATTATTAATGACACACTTTATTTGTCATTCTTCAAATATTTTTTCAGGCAAAGTATCATCTGATGATGATGACACAAATAAATATAAGTAACTTTTTCATCTGAACTCATCATACGCTTCTTCTGATGACCAAATAAAAAATTTCTAAGTACCTACTTGAATTATTATTATATTTAATAATCAAGTGTCCTCTTTAAGAGATTTCTCATGAACGTTCATCACACGCACACACGTACGTAATCATCGCGCTCAACATAAAGCATAAACCTCTGAAAGGATAGTTGTTGATGCACACTAACAAACTGTGTATGGTTGTGGATGAATGTAAGCGAGTTAGATGGATCTAGTATGTTTGGACGAATTAATTTTGATGCGATTATGGCGAGAATAGCTCGTATTATGTGAAATTCTATTTATGGACACTAATTGGAACGCAGCATGTGGAAGGAAAATCTACAATTGTGTATTTTAATTAATTAAATACTGTTATAAAAAGAAAGTGAACAATTATGGTTTTGTTTTTTAGTGAAGTTATAATTATTGAATAATCGTATAAATAAATTTGTTAAGTATGTAAAAACAAATGAAAGTGAACTTTATTGCAGGGTTGAACTAACTTTGCATGTGACTCCACTATTTTCATTTCATTAGCATACTTTTTGTCAGTTGACTATCAAACAGTTTGCATTCTGAATTTGGAAATAGTTTTAGTAAAATTTTATACAAAACTGATACTTATAAAATTATTATAATATATTATATATAGCGCAGTGGTAACGCATTGGACTATGGATTTGAGAACTCGAGTTCGATTTTCACAAAAACTTATTTCACCACATTAAAATTACTCCTCTGGCTCTGTCGTTACTAATATCTTTGAGGGCCATGATTTGACGGCTGATAACCGCCATTCACTTGCAAAATATATAACTTACGGAGATCTGCAATGTGTAATGATATATTTGTTTAATAGGATATATGGCTAAGTGGAGTTGAGAACTTGAGTTCGATTCCCAAAGCTTACAATCAATTTTCATCATTTTTAAACTACCCTTGTGGCTCTTCCTCCACTAACATTTTTGAAGGTCATAATTTGACCGCACTTGACGGGTATAAATATATCGTTTACCAAAATTTGCTAAGCAGAGAGCCACACTCAGTAATGAAAAAAAGGCGTGATGATATATTTATGTATTTATTTTATTTTATAATGAACTTTACCTATGTAGGTCGAATTTGTTTGGGAACTTTGGGTTCAACCCTAAACTGACCTAGAACTAACTCGTCTTACTTCGAAATAAATGATGTATCTCAAGTGTCAGTTATAAACATTAGCGGTAAATTTAAATTCTGAATGTATGTTCGAAGCGACATCTGCTTAGTTTTGTTTGTGTTAAATTGCGCTTTTAATTGGATGTTTTAAGTCATCTTTATATTTTTTACATGTAGTCAAAAAGTAAATAACGTTAGAGTCTGTCCATTTCTTTATAATTTTGTCATCAGCAGTATCAAAATAATTTATTTCAGAGTCGCAATTATCTGTCATAATATTATCCTCTGAGACTACTATAGCTGTATTCCATTTGCCACTTGGTTCATTTAAATCAGTTCAGATTAATTCTATAAATGAATAAATGAACTAAATTAAGCAAACTGATGCATTTATTTGGTTGAATTACTTCAAAGTAAATTAGAATCTGTAATTCTAACACTCCAAATAAAGTCTGCGAAGTAATCCAGCGAAATAAATAAGTGATCTGGTTCAGAAAATGTAAGTTAGATCTGATCCAAATGGCAAATGGAATACGCCTTATATTGCAAGAAACACATACTGCATATTTCTCTTCCATCACCTGCATAAATAATAGTTTTGAACATTTTTTCAGAAAATTATTATAAAATTACTTACGTTTTTCATAATAATAGCTTCTAACCTCTCTATACTATTACAAATCGCGATGCCGCCACGGATAACAAGGAACACAAGTTGACTAGAAAGGGATACCTAACGGGTTCAACCTGCCAACCCGCTAAAATACCTGGGGCAGTAGGTTCAGTTCAAGATCAGTTCTGGGTTACTTAAAGTGTGCCAATTAAACAACAGTAACCTACCGGGTTACTTTAAAAATCCCAAATAAATACGGCCGTAGTTATGTGAATTAACAAGATAGTAAATAAATTAGTTAATTATCTTGAATGCAAGAAAAATGATTCCTCAAGTTGAAATTGTGGAAATTGCTAGAACTGATTTTATTATCTACTCTCAAAGAGTCAAGTTTAAATGATTGGTACATTGTACACATACATTGGAGGCAAAAAAAAACACGAAACACTTGAAATTCGGGAAATTTTTCCAATTTTCAAACCATCATATTTTTGCGAATTTTTAGCTAATTTGAACGAATTTTCAAGGGCGAAAAAGTTTAAAGTGTTTAGTTTAAGGAGATCTCCAATTTGTTAAGTCAATCAAATGGTGGTTTTTATAAATTAATAAACATACATAAATAATTGTAACTGAAACAAACTATAGGTAGGGAACTTTTTTACAATTGAATGGCATATTTAAATTAGGCAGTAATAAAGGAATTTTTCGAGATAATATTTGCAACCCTACATTGACTTGACGATGACGAAAAATATTCAAAATCATTTAGTAATTCATAATTCGTAGAAATCGAATGGTAAACTTATGAAGTGAACAAGTTGTTTTTCACAACTAAAACTAAATATAAAAAATCTGGTGTGGTCACCACACGACTTTCTTATACACAGCATATTTAATATCAAAAACGCTCAATTGAACACTTATGACTTGCTCCTTGCGTTTGACAATTATTATTTGACATATAAATGTGAAACATGTTTTTGTTTTTTGTTTCTTTTGCTACTATGATTATTCGAACATATTATTAAATATAAAAATTAGCTTTTCTCAAAATTAGACTCATATACAGGAAAATTGCAAATAACATTTTATGTTCCAAATATTTTTGCTAACATCTTTTATTTGAAACATTTTTTCATAACTGATTCCATTTTTGAAATGAATGGAATTTATTGTTTTGTGTGTCCAGTAAACTTCCTCTTCCGGTTTTTCAATTTCATTCAAAATCAACTCAGCTCTTCGTATTTTCATGAAACTTATAATTACCAAGTTTCGTTAACAAATCTTATCTCGTTCATGAGATATTGCACACTCGGACACACATCCATCCATCCATCCATCCATCCACACACACAGACATCATTGAGAAAATGATCAAAACAGATTCAGTGGACCTCAAAACATGTATTGCCGCAAAAATCTCGTCAACGATTTTTTTCACGATTCCAATACTTCCTTATACTACCGTATAAGAAAGTAAAAATGCCGACCCGAAATGTCCGCTCGGTGCGGATCGCACACAACGCCCCCTTCCCCCGCCCCAGATACGTCACTGGCCACACCCAGTAGTGGGTAAAATGATATATTTCCTTTATATTTAAATTTAATTTCAAAATGTTTTGACATTGACATGGTAATATATTTTTTTGTACATAATAATCTTAAATGAATCTATTTCTCTGAATAGACCAATTAATAATGTTATAATGCTGCATAAAGTTTTTAATGTAGTTAAGCATTATTGTGGGAAATAGAAACTAAATAAATAAAATTATTATATTTAATAAAAACAATAACGTTGTTTATTATATTAGTAGGAAATAAAACTGCCTAAGTTGATAACATAATTCTAATAAATATAAAAGTCATTAAAATAAAACTGTTCCTCCTGAAATGCCACTGAATTATTCATGAATTTGAGGTTATTTCGTCGTCAAATTAAACTAGTTTTAAAACTCCAAATTTTCATCTACGTTCAAATCCATTTTTACAAAAAAAAAACAAGCCTTCTTTGTCCTTTCAAACTTCTAAATCCCATAATCTCGCTACATGTCAGCATTTCACTAACCACGATCGCAGATCCAAACTTTCCCGTGGAGGACAGATCGTTCACATTGGACTTCCGTTTCCGCTTTGTTCCCCCCAACCCCTTAAAAGTTAAAATCCGTAAATAGACACAGGACACAGGTGCACACAACATACGCTATTTATATAGCTGTCTTCGTTGTTTATTCATCATCGTATATGCTCCATCTCTCTCTTTTATTGATCCCAACATGGATCGTGCCAAGTGACGCCACATGATGCACGTGTGTATATCTATCCTTGTCTTTCATTTACACTATACTTAATTTATTTTAGGAATTCTGTATGAAGAAGATGAACATATTTGATTTTGTTCATTAACAGGCAGATTCACAAAACGGATTAGCGATAACACCGTTTTTAATATTATCTATAACTCTGTTTCAAATTAAAACAGATTAAAGAAATTAACTAAATTTTATGCTAATTAACTCTCTTTTTAACTCAAGTTAAAATAAATTTGTTTCATACATTGAAAAGAGAGTTAAAAACGAAATAAAAAATGGTGTTAGCGCTAATCCGCTTTATGAATCTGCCTGTAATAGGTTAAAATTGTGGACATGTTTACACGATGTTCACTTTTTCTATTTATCTCTCTCGTTTGACAATATGACAATTGATATGCGGATACTACGAAATATGTTTCTTAAGTATCGGCAATGTGTCCCATTTTGCGATTTTGTGTTTAATAGTTATTTTTCTATTCTGCGAAAAGAGAGTCATTAAATACTCATTTTTTGGGCAAAAAGTGTACATTTTTTGTACGGCGTGCAATAATAGTTATTTATGGAACTAGTGTTAAAAGTGTCTTTATTGCATGAGTGAGAAGCATGTAATAAAAAAACTTTTAACACGAGTTACATACACTATTTTTTTTACGATCTAGTTTTAACTAATTTATACAGTTTTTCTAATGACATTTCAAACATTCAACATATTTATTTTGTAGATTACGTAGATAATCTTGTTTAGTAACAACTATTTAAACATACGGTTGCCATTAGCAGCTTTAGATAAAACTTTTTATCGCTCGTTGTGCGATAAACAATCACTTTTTGCACGATCGAAGAAAAAACAATTTTTGCGTAATAAAATAGTTGAGCCGAAACAAACTTAACTAGTTAACCTAAAAAATACATGTTTTTGTGGTTCGAAATGTAATAATTAAAATTATTATAATTATCGTAATGGGGTAATGGCTCAGTGGTATCAAGTCGACCAGTGGATTCAAAGAACCCTGGTTCGATCCCCACAACCGACAAAACATTTTCATCAATTTAAAATTTCTCCTGTAGCTCCCCCACCACTAACATCTTTGGGGGCCGTGATTTGCCGGCTGGTAACCGCAGTTCTCGCGCATATATATATCACTTACCGAGATCTTTTATCGTACAAAAAATAGGGTATGCAATTCGTGTTAAAAGTGTCACTTTATTACACGAGTGGGAAGCTTGCAGCACAAGCCGTAGACGAGTGAAGCAAGCCCACGAGTACAATAAAGACACTCTTAACACGAATGGGGTAATGGCTTAGTGGTATCAAGTAGGCCTGTGAATCCTAAGAACCCTGGTTCGATCCCCACAGCCGACAAACATTTTCACCAATTTAAAAATTACCTCTGTGGCTCCCTCACCACTAACATCTTTGGGGGCCGTTATTAGATGGCTGGTAACAGCACTTCACGCGCATTAATATATCATTTACCGAGATCTACTTCGGCAGAGTGCCACACCCAATAATGGATAAAAGACGATTTTTTATTAACACAAATAGCATACACTAATTTTTCAACAATAATTGAGTGAAATGTCATCATGATATTTCATTCGCAACGTTTTATCTTCCAGTACCGTTTTCTTGAATTTAAACAAATAAGTAACATGTGAATAATTGCTTACTTTAGTAACTGAAAACGATTGTATAATGTACCTTCAAAACCGCTACTGTCAAATAAAAAACATTTATTTTTATCTAACGTTATGTAGTTAAATTTGTTTAGTAGTATCTAAACGTTTTATCACATACCGTGCAATAAAACGCTGTTAATGGCAACGTACAATATAATAAGTGCTACGAAACAAACTTAACTACGTAACTTAAGATAATGTACAAAATAAATGTTTTTGATGTTAGAAATGAAATTACATTTCGCATAATTACTTAAAATGCGATAAAATAGTAAATACAACTAAGTTAAAAATGTTCTGTATTTACATTCAAGGATTTGTAACACTCGTCTATGGCTCGTGCTGTAAACTGTCCACTTATGCAATTAAGTGACACTTTTAAAACTAAAAAAAAATACAAACACCTGTATAATAAATAAATTAATAAATATATTATTACGCCTTGTATCCATAAATGGATGTGGCACTCTGCGGTAGCAAATCTCGTTGTGATATATTTATGCGCGTCAAGTGCAGTTATCAGCCGTCAAATCACGGTCTCCAAAAGATGTTAATACAGGGAAAGTCACAGTGGTAATTTGAATGTGGTGAAAATTGTTTGTCGGCTATGGGAATCGAACAGAGGTTCGCAAATACACAGATCACTGAACTACCTACCTCATTTTTTGAAAACTAGTTGCATTAATAATAATTTCAACCATTAACATGGCTGATAATGAGTTTCTATATTCATCGTAAGGTGTAAACGTAAAGTAATAACTGCCAGCCGCCATTTTCTGCCAAATGTCAAAAATAAAAAGATGGATTCGTAATCTAATCATTATTATAATAATAATAAATAAATATATCATCACGCCTTCTACCCATTACTGGGTGTGGCACTCTGCTGAAGCAGATCTCGGTAAGTGATATATTTTGCGCGTGAAGTGCGGTTACCAGTCGTCAAATCACGGCCCCCAAACATGTTAGTGGTGGAGGAGCCACAGGGATAGCCTTTTCAAATTATGAAAATTTGTCGCCTCTGGGAATCGAACCAGGGACCTCAGGATCCACAGGCCGACTTCATACCACTGAGCTAGCCATCCCGTAACTCAAGCAGAGCTTATTAAATATTATCATTATTATTATTATATAGATTATAGATATTTCATTTCAACAAACAAAATAATAAGAGTTGTCAAATCATATATTGATAGTTGTCACTGTAAATTGGTTTTCTAGTTATCGAATTCTTTTAAAAAATGAACTCTAGTGTGTGAGTGTATCTCTGTCTATTTTTAGTGTAAAAATATGAAGCGGGAGATGCATATTGATCTCTACGTGCGCTGGATCTGTGACACCACGTGATGTGACGTCACATGATGGATGGCACGTGTGTATGGGTTTGAAGAGAAGATTTATGTTGAATGCTTGATTCGAAGTGATTTGTTTTATTGTTTTGACAAATGAGCATCGATGATCGGTGATTGGTTGGACTGTTGGGAATAAAGAGTGGTTGAATGGTGCGAATGGCACACAAGGGTAAATTTGAGAGTTTGAACGTGGAAACGTGAAATCGAAAAAAAACACTAGTTTTAAATCGAACTATGGAAATGAAAATTCTAATTTAATTTTCATAATTAACAAGTATTTTGACTACATAAAAATTTCACTACCATATTTAAAAAATCTAGTGTGTCACCACACGACTTTCTTATACACAGCATATTTCATATCAAAAACGCTGAATTGAATACTTATGACTTGCTCCTTGTGTTTGACAATTATTATTTAACATATAAACGTTAAACATGTTTATATTTTTTTTTTCTATTCCTACTATGATTATTGGAATATATTATTAAATATATAAATTAGTTTTTCTCAAAATTAGACGCATATACAGGAAAATTGCAAATAACATTTTATGTTCCAAATATTTTTACTAACATCTTTTATTTGAAACTTTTTTCGTAACTGCTTCCATTTTAGAAATAAATGGAATTTATTGTTTCGTGTGTCCAGTAAACTTCCTGTTCCGATTTTTCAATCTCAAAATCAACTCAGTTCTTCGTATTTTCATGAAACTTATAATTACCAAGTTTCGTTAACAAATCTTATCTCGTTCATGAGATATTGCACTCTTGGACACATCCATCCATCCGTCCATCCACACACACACATACAGACATCATTGAGAAAATGATGAAAACGGATTCAGTGGACCTCAAAACACGTATTTACGCGAAAATCTCATCAACGATTTTTTCACGATTCCAGTACTTCCTTATACTGTGTATAAGAAAGTAAAAACGCAATTTGACAGCTGATAAGAACGTCACTGTTATTATTATCATTTTTTTTTCTTTTTGAAAACCAAGTTTCACAGATACAAGTATTGGTATTATCGTGTAAAAGTTTAGTCAGCTAATGGATTTAAAATTTTACAGCTCAATCTCAAAAGAGTTTTAATTAGTCCTGATTTTGGATTAGTTAAATTAAGCTAAATCATATTCTCATTAATGTTCAAATAAACTTTACCATAATCTTCAGCTTATAATGGAATTCGAACAACTTGGACACAATCTTTATTTTTATATAAGAGAAGTCAGTGAGATTTGAACGCACGACTTCTTGCTTGTTAATAGACCACAGAAGTAACCGTCAACAGGAGGCGTGGCTTAAGCGTTCTATCTCTTTCTATTGTAAGGCAACGTATGGCGTAGCACACTTCTTATGAAACAAACATTTGATTTTTAACCTCATTTTTGTTGACATGTTTTGTTTTGCGCTTTTTTGTGCAATAAATTAAAATGAGGTGGTGTTTTGCACCTGGCTCTAATCACAACGAAATATACAAGTGCAAAAAATTCAAAATTGTGAGGTTATGATTATAGAGATATGAAGTTAACTACGACATACGTTTCTTTTCAAATTTAAAATAGACATAAAAATCTATTACATGACATTTCAAAACAATAACCATTTATATTGGTAACATTAAAACAGTAATTTGTTGCATCATTGGTCGTTTCCCTTAAAAAATTCAATTTTGATACTTATAAAATAAAAACGCGATAAGACAATGGTAACTGCATATACCATTCGACTCGCAATCAAATTTACCGCCCTAATATGGACCGCCCACTTCTGTGGTCTATTAGTTTTATCTCGGTTTTATTCCATGAGTTACGATTGTCTGCGATTTCAACAATGGTTAAGTATTTACTTTAAAAAATACTAATTAAACTGTAAATGTAAGGTATTTTTGTAATACTCGCAAGGCTCGCATTTTTGACAATAAATCTAATTTAAAAATCATATATCTAGCAAAGCCAATCAATTAAACCCAGTTATGAATTCTCAGTAATAATATAACAAGAGAGTGAGAATAAATTGAAAATAATTTGACAGATCTTTCGGAAACTTGTTGCCAGGCAATAATCACGAAAGCCCGTACGGCTTGAGTGGTTATTGGTGAATAGAGAATTACAAGGTGATCAAAAGGAATTGTTATAGTTGGCAATACAATTCCAGAGATCTTTTTATTCCACAGTTGGCACAACGTCAGATAAAGGCGGAAATGCTATTTGACATTTCTAATAAATACAAATAGGTTATGTCAGGAGTCTGACAGCTAATAGAATTTTGACTTTTTAAGTAATATAAATACTTTAGAAATAAATGTATTCAAATTTAAATTTTAAATGTCACTGTCAACAACAGGAAATGAATTTATGTATCAGGCTTACCAATTTCAAGTAGTTTTTTTTTATCGCCAACTGTAACAATTCCTTGTGATCACTCTGTATTTTTTCGAGTTATATTTAAATAGATTATTTTTTGACTTAGCTATTGAGGTCGATTCATCCAACTTAAAAGATTTTGAACTAGATCAATATCGATTGATTACTTATTAAAGTATTCTTGGAAGTTGTTTCCAAAATTTGTTGGTGTATTTCTGTATCTGAAATGGAACTAAATCGATTTTTTCACACATTTTACTTGACGCGTTGACAGTTTAAAATAATTATTTGACAACTACCTATCATTTGTCAACAAAAACAAAAGCTACAGAGATTATTCCCGGGAATAATCACAAGAGCTTTATTCTCATGCTGGGTTGCATGAAAGTACATTAGCAACTAACAGTTCAATAAGTTTCATAAAATCGCTATTGATACTGTTGCCTAGATAAACAATTCTTTAACTAAAGAGTTCTTTATTTTTTTCTTGCAACCCAGTATGAGTATAATAATGACAGGATTGGTTAAGACGCAGACACGTGACATACAATGAAGCATTTTATTGGTTTTGAGAAACGACAAAAAATAATCAAGTAGATAATGTATATTTTGAAAGAAAAGGGCCCATTTTATATTTTTGTCTTGAGTATAAAAAATTAATAGTTACGGCTTTAATAAACAACAGTTAAGCTTTTTTATGCAGCAATAATGATTTTTTTATATCATTATTAATTTTTATATTGCGTTTATTATTTTTTGTGCAATATTCTTTTGTCTTTATGTCATCAAAATTTATGATGTAGCATTTACGGCTTTTTTAAAATAATATTTAAAGATATTTAAGCAACGTGTTGTCTTGTTTCAGTTGTGTACTCGTATATGTATGAAATCAAAGTATTTGTTTATATTTAGGATTGGACATACTTATCTGTAAAACCAGGTAAATATTTCATACATATTTACTAAGTGGAATTGCGTGACATCTAAAATTACCTACTTAAACAAACAAAACTAACTAGTAAACAAACTAATCCAACAGCGTACCTTCTTCTATCTAGTTTTTCAAATCTAAACCAATAAAATACAAATACATATGTATCAAATTAAATACAAATATAGAATCACTGCAATTAATAAGTAACTAACAACAGACAAATACGTCTAAGTATTTTTTTTATTGTTTATTTGTTTATTCGTCTAAAGGAAGCGGTTATTTTTTTTATTAGTAATGGCCCCATTTAACGTGCGTCACTGAAGATTGCGCAATATCACAAAAACGTCACCAAGGTGGCTTGACGACGCGACGCGTATGTAATAATTTACATTTACCGAGTAATTATGTAGTCGTGGTCTTATCATGAACATTGACATACACTATTGTTATCTTTAACTTGTAGTTTTCTATTAATACATGTTTTATTGCCTGTATATATAGGAAAACATGTTTACTTTTCCTTTATAAGTCTATTACATTAATTAAAGCGATATGGTTCGTTTTAAAAACAATTCCTTTGTTGAGTAAAATATACCAAAACAAACGAGATTGTCACTCTGAACACCGCTATCAGCAAATGATTTAAGGGGGCACTAGGTGATGTTTTCTAGGCCTTCTAACTAGTACAAACTGTCACATACATATTTTAAACTTGGTTTTTAACTCTACGAGGTGTGGCTATTAAATAACGAGACTAGAGGTGTGTAGTTCGTGAACGGACTAGTTCATATGAACTATTCCTGATAGTGAACGACACGAACTAGTTCGTGAGTTTATTAAAGACTAGTTCACTGCGAACTATTCGGATATGATTCACCACCACGGCGGCACGGCCGATGAGGACGAACCTCAGACAAAACATACTTTAGACAAAAGGCGTGTTTCTTTGGACTGTGATTCGTAATCAAAGTGATCAAACTTAACATGATCATGAAGAATCATGTTTCTTCGTTCGTTATTCGTTATCCCTACTCTTTCATTTTGTGATCACGAAACGACAATCCCCCTACCCTTCTGAATCATACTTTTTCTATGATTCATGTTGACTGATTCACATCGAAGGTTTAAAAATGGCGTCTGATGATAAATTTATGTGCTCTATTTGTGGAATTAAGGGAAATTGGCTGCTTCTGGAAGAATTTTTAAATGGCTTACATGGACACTCATTTATGAAATTTTAAAATAGGTTAGTTTGTGTATTTGACATTTGCAGTTATTTTAACGTTCATACTATAAGATCGCGTCGATCGGGTTGGATTTTAATCATTATTCCTGTTCGATGTTTTCTTCAGTATCATATTTAATCATGATTCAACGCAATCACGATCGAAGGAATCATGATTTAGAAAATCACAATCACAATCCAAAGAAACACGCGTAAAGTCTGCCGTATTCAAGTCAATGCAATGTTGTGAAGGAGAAAGAGTTGGAGTAACTTGTGGGTGAGGCGGGTGCGCGGCAAGGAGCGAGTACACTTTGATGTTATGCAAGTTGCAAACATTTGTGTAATTATTTTTATATTCAATTACTTACTTTTCATACATCAAAGTACAGGTTAATTTTTGACATATTAAGTGTTTTGTATACGCACTTTTCATCAATCAAATGCTCGCGTTTGATAACTGTCATCAACAAAAATGCAACCTGCATAACACCAACTTGTACTTGCCGCGCACCCGTCTCATCACCAAGTTATTCTAACCCATTCTACTTCACAACAAACGCCGTTGTTCTCCGTCTAGTAATGTTTTGTCTGAGGGACGAACGAAAGCGGAGAGCGGAGAACAAGTGAACGAGTGAACGAGACTCATACTTCATTCGTTCGTGGTCGTTGCTATGATCACCGCTCTGCTTCTGCTGTCTACTATCAAATTATACTAGAACCAGATCCTAAAAGTTCACTTGTTCTCGCTCGTGAATCACAATACCGTACGATTTCCGTTCATCATAGTCTTAAAAATTTCGTGAACGAAAATGAACTAATGAACTAGTTCAGTGAACTAATCTTTTTGGTGAACGAGAACGAATGAACTAGTTCACTCAAATGAACTAGAATTCCCTTATCTAAACGAGACTGACGCTGCTAGAGACGAAGTACGTTTGCGCCAGACACCAGCGACCGTCAGCTTTTTAGCGTGAAGCTTTTTCATTCGAATGCAGTACCTCTCGCTTCTGTAAATAAATCCGTAAAGCCGTAGCATTCGTTCTAATCAGAGTTATTTTTTTGTTTCGCCGAAAAAATGTTAAGTTAAATTAGAGCAACGAATTGTTGTGAAATTTCACATTAAACTTGACAAAACTGGTACTGAAACTTAGAATTTATTGAAAAAAGTACCCAAATTGTAGAAGGACAAGTCATGGTTTCTCCATCAAAACAATGCGCTGGTTCATTCCTCAATGTCTGTCAAGAGATTTCTAGCCAAGTACAGCATCTCAGTGTTGGACCATCCGCCTTCTTCACCAGATCTTGCACCGTGCGACTTCTATCTGTTTCCTAAGGTAAAATTTGCCTTAATAGCAACAAGATTTGAGCTTTGAAAGAGAAATCGGCACGCGTTCTGGAGGAGCAGACAGAAGAAGACTTCCAGCACTGTTCCGAACAATGGAAGATTCGCATGGAGCATTGTAGGGATAGAGGAGGGGTGTATATTGAAAGTGATAATAAGTAAATAGGTATGAAATCAAAATAAAATGTTAAAACAGCATCAGTCTCGTTATTTAATAGCCACATCTCGTATACTAATTAAGTAAAATCTAGAATGATTTAGAAACAGAAATTTTTACTTTAAACATTCATTTGAAACTTTTTTCTGTAAAGTAATGATACTGAAATAGCTATCAACATAAGTGCACGAAGACATACTTTGCACATGAGCGCAGTTTTAAAGCACTCGCTTGAATTGAAGTCTTCGGGCACGAGTTTTGTACAATGCTTTTTGTAACGAGCAAAAATTATATAACCGACAATGAGGAAATTTATTAAATTTGAAGCGAATTTATTTGGACAGTTAAGTATGCCATGAATTGACATTTGTTATTAGAAAACAAATTTTTTATTATTTCTCGTAAAGTTTGTTAAAATATGTCTTTTTTATGGCGTTATAAGTTAATATCTCTATTTGATTTATAAATTCCTTAAAATGTGTGTATATAAGTACAAATAGCGTTTTAAGAGTCAAAATTTAGAATCATAAAAAAGGGTGTTTTTTCAATTACTTTGCGCACTAGTGCGCAAAATAAAACTTTTCATCAGTTTCCAAGGTAATGTAAACCTTCTTTTGAATGATGCGAGTACATAAAATTTATTTCCTATGTTATTAACCTACGGCAGAGTTTTTGTGGGACAACCGTTATACATTTTCCGTTCAATTCGAGTGTAACCGTTATAGTTTATCGACATTCCTCTAGATCGCGTAAGAACTATTTACTGGCAACACAAATGTTGGGGTAGCTAGCTCAGTGGTATCAAGTCGGCCTGTAGATCCTGACAACCCTGGTTCGATTCCCACAGGCGACAAACAATTTTCATAATTTCAAAAAACTACCCCTGTGGCTCCTCCACCACTAACATCTTTGGGGGCCGTGATTTGTCTGCTGGTAACCGCACTTCACGCGCAAAATATATCACTTACCGAGATCTGCTTCGGCAGAGTGCCACACCCAGTAATGGATAGGAGGCGTGATGATTTATTTATTTATTTATATTTTACAAATGTTATTAATGTAATTCGAATAAAAAGTATTATTTTTATTTGACTAAAAACCAATTACTCGCGTAATAAAAAGAATAACATATTAATTATATTTTTCCGGTCTCTACTTATATTTGTTTATTTAATTGCAATTGCTCTGTACAACAACAATTAACGTATTATTATTATTTTTTAATATTTCTAAAAATATGATAATTTATTGTTGCAGAAATTCATTCATAAAAGGCGCTGGTTAACGCAGATTTCAGAGTACTTTTTATGAAAATGTTACATATCAAATGAGATTATACAATAAATTAAAATTCATGACTTTTCAAGGAAATAAATGCAAAACAGGAACCTTTCTGAATGGGAAGATTAACGGAGACGAACATGGGAATAGAATCCTGGAGCCATCGTTAATTTAAGTCAAATATTAACGTAAAAATGTAAAGAATCTCATAATAAAATGCTGTCAAAAATAATATAGATAAATGTTCTTATATAAAGTAAATTAATGATGTTCAGTTTTAGTCTTCTACAGTGGACTTTAAGAGGGTGAAATTTTGTAATAGCATACCTAACATACATTTCTATAATTATTTTAAATTTTAACTTTGGAAAAGAAGGCAACGTACGGTTCATAGTGCACTTCTAAGCATCTCAAGTTTCATATACAAACAAGAAACGTCCTAATGAATACTTACAAAATCGTAAAAACCTGTTTTGTACAGTGACTAAAATTTGACATTTGATGTCTTGTTAATACGAGTATTAAATCACATCAGTTTACCAGGAGACCGATTCTAATTCGTAGCAACCAGCTGTAGCCACTGGCTTGACGTCATTTTTTGTCGCTACCGATAGTGTAGCCACCTTGCGGGATAAAGTGTAACTTAGGTTTAACGTCATTATTGGTGACTAGACATTTTCTAGCAACTTATTGCTGGCAACTGCTTTGAATCAGTCGCTAACTCAGTCGCTACGTCCTATTCATATGTTTTGCAGTACCGTATTTTGAAAAGTTTGATTATTTCAATAAATAATGCTAAATATAGAAACATAATTACAATTTCAACCAACAAAGTGGACTTGTTAATAATAAACAATCACAAATAGCGGCAACAAGTTTTTTCAGAAATACCACAACAAAATATATAGTCTGATTTTTGTTACCAACAGTACAAAATAAATTCCCTAGAAATTTAACTAAATCGCCTGACGTCATCAAAAATACGTCATTCAACTAAATATTTGGTTGCTACGAATTAGAATCGGTCTCCAGTAATTAATTTTTCGTTAGAAATTTAAATAATACTAAAAATGCAAATATTTAACATTTACTATATTCTAAAATGATTTTCTAACATTATTTATTAATGCTCGGTTTCAACAAGAAAAATTACATTTTAAAGTTGGTTTAAATAAATAAAAGCAAATTAAAATTACATGTCAAATGAATTAATGGACATTGCTGTCATACAATTTATTTGTTTTTATTTATTTAAACCAAGTTTAAAATTTAATATTGATTGTTGAAACCGATCATAAGTAAATTTAACGTTAAATATACCTTAAACATAAAATATAATGCTAGCAATATTTTTTACAAAAACAGATTCAATAAACAAATGAACTACCATGATTATGATCTTGTAAATAGCTTGGTAAATAAAATCAAAATTAATTAGTATTTTAAACAAACTTTCTTATTACATAGTTTTTGAATAAAACGAATAAGATTTAATGAATATAGAAATGTTTATTTCTTCATTTCTAGATTTATGTATCGACTGACTACAAATTTTAACAACATATTAGTTATATCTCACTAAAATGTAATTTAATACTGTGTAAAGTCACACGTATGTTGTACGTTCTTTTTCTGCGGTCACTAACATTTATTTCTTAAAATCAATATTTGATATTTATCATTTATATGTTATATTTCACATTAATTCAAATATATACGAGGGTCGTTCAATAAGTCCTTAGAAAATCCAAGAGATGGTGTTCTTAGTATCGAAAATGAATTTTTTCGTTAGAGTTTTAGCTTTAGCCGTCACGTAGTTTCATTGTTGTTGTCAATTGTAGTAAAAAACTTTTGATAATTTATAATAATGGATAAAAGTGAGTTTCGAGCGGTGATTAAACATTTGTATTTAAAAGGCTTAACGCCGAAAGAAATTAAAGCTGAGTTGGATGAAGTTCATGGCACATCTGCTCCTGTGTTTGCAACTGTTTACAATTGGGTGAATGAGTTTAAACGTGGCCGTACATCCACAAAAGATGAACATCGTTCCGGACGCCCTGTAGAAGTGTCTACCCCCGAAATGATTGACCAAATCCACGATATGGTTTTAAGTGACCGACGAATCAAAGTGCGCGAAATAGTTGAGGCTACAGGCATATCACAAGGCACAGTCGCTTTAATTTTGCACGAAAAATTAGGTGTGAAAAAAATCTCGGCAAGATGGGTGCCGCGTTTGCTCACAGTGGAGAATAAACGCAATCGTGTGGTGGACTCTGAGGCTGTTTTGGCGCTTTTCCGTCGTAATCCTGAAGATTTTCTGCGTCGATACACAACTGTGGATGAGACTTAGATACATTACTACACTCCAGAGACAAAAGAACAGTCAAAATAGTGGATTTTTGAAGGCGAACGGGCTCCGAAGAAGGCGAAGACGGCGAAATCGGTTGGCAAGGTTATGGCAACGGTCTTTTGGGATGCACGCGGAATCATCTTCATCGACTATTTGGAAAAGGGAAAAGCAATAACAGGAGCGTATTATGCGTCGTTATTAGACCGGCTGAGCGAAGAAATAAAAGAAAAACGTCCTCATTTGAAACGCAAAAAGGTCCTTTTTCATCAAGACAATGCACGTGTGCACACCTGCGCAGTTGCGATGGCCAAAATTACGGAATTAAAGTTCCAATTATTGCAACATCCACCGTATTCACCAGATTTGGCCCCCAGTGACTTTTTCTTATTTCCAAACTTAAAGAAATGGCTTGGCGGACGAAGGTTTACGACCAATGAAGAGGTCATCGCCCAAACGGAGGCATATTTTGAGGAGCATCCGAAATCCTACTTTTTGGACGGCTTAAAAAATTTGGGAAAACGATTAGAGAAGTGTATAGAGCTAAAAGGAGATTATGTAGAAAAATAAAAAAAATCTACCCAAAAAAAGTGTTTTTTCTACTTTTTTCTAAGGACTTATTGAACGACCCTCGTAATAAGAACTGTAAAATAAGAAAAAAAAAAATAAAAAATTTCCAACACTTGTCAAAGTTCCACAAAATTACAGCACATTTGAATCAAGTTATTAGGTCATCATCAAAGGCTGGTCAGTTCAGCTTTAACCATAGACGCGTTTCGTCCTTTAGGCACTCATCAGTATGGTGCGATCAACTATCCAACTAGACCAACTAGGGGCTAGTGAACTGTGATACTTTTTAAGCTGAACTGACGGATGTTAAACTATGTAAACATGACATGCGAGCTACGGAGCATGGCCAACTTCAATGAATTGCGCTACGCTTATTATGGCCGTTTCAGTTCATCATTTTGCCATATAAAAATTTGTTGTGAGTTTTTTTACAGTTTTGGTACGTCAAGTGTTTTTTATTTAAATTAAAGGAAAGTGACAACGCTGTCAAGTTACAAAAACAACCTTAAAATATTTGAAAACTGAAGTTTATGTGATCAAACAAAATACATTTAATGGAAAAGGGTATTTTATTTATACATTCAATATTATTAAATATTATGACAAGTATTCTGAGCTTTCGACTAAAGTGATTAGCTAGTCTAGACTAAGTGAATTTAATTTGACAACGTAGCGTTACCTGTCACTACAAGTAAATAATGCCGCCATATTGTCTACCTATTTAAAAAAAATTAAATGTTCTAGGTCAAAAGACGGAAGTTTTATTGAATGATTGGTGCCAACGGACGAAACGCGTCTATGGTTAAAGCTGAACTGACCAGCCTTTGATGATGACCTAAAAAGTTGATTCAAATGTGCTGTAATTTTGTGGAACTTTGACAAGTATTGGAATTTTTTTTCCTTTTTTTCTTATTTTATTAATACTTAGTTCTACATCGCAATTCACAATTTGTCTTTGTTTTATTTATTCATTGATAATTTGTCTTTGTCTTATTAAAAACTGTATTTAATTTGCCACTTGGTTCACTTAAATTAGTTCAGATACATTAGACAACATGACTAAATGAACTGAATTAAGCAAACTGATACAATTATTGAAGTGAATTACTTCAAAGTAAATTAGAATAAGTATTTCTAGTAGTAAAAATAAAATCAGCGAAGTAATTCAGCGAAATAAATAGGTGATCTGGATAAGTAAATGTAAGTTAGATCTGATTATAAGTTATTATTGTTCCACGACAGTTGTCGTGAAAACGACATCATAAACGATTTCGTGCCGCACTCAGTGAGGCAAGAATCATGCAGCACTGAGTGTTGCAAAGATATACTTTTCGCACTCATTACGAATGTTGATAAGGTGACTTTTCAACACGACCGTAACAAAAAGCATTGAAACAGTAGCATACTATATGTACATAGTATGTCCCAAAAATAACGAAACTTTTAATTTAATTCATAGAACACGTAGCGCAATCTATTGAACATATACATTGTTAGAAAGATACATCTTTCCTCTTTCGTACGCACACCACTTCATGCAATCAGGTGACAGTTTAAAAATTTACGCGCATTTTAATGACAGTAGTTTTTGTGTTTATGTTGTAAAAATACAATGGAACAACGAGTAAATATTAAATTTTGTGTTAAACTTGGAAACAAATTTGCTGAGACATACGAATTGATGAAAAAAGTTTATGGTGATGATTGTTTATCTCGTTCACAAGTTTATAAGTGGTTTGCAAAATTTAAAAATGGTCGTGAAGATTTAAATGATGATGAAAGATCTGGACGTCCAAAAGCCGGAAATCGTACTGAATTAGTCGAAAAAGTGCGTGAAATCATTGCTGTCGATGCGAATTTTCATGTTAGAATGTTGAGTGAAGAAGTAAATACGATTAAAAATACAATTTGGGTAAAAGAAAGGTTTGTTCACGTTTTGTTCCACATGAATTAAATGAAGACCAAAAAGTCGCTCTTGTAAGTCAACGAATTTTTGATGAAAAAATATATTTGTGTCGTCGACCATTCTCCGTATTCGCCTGATCCATCACCATGTGACTATTATCTTTTCCCAAAACTGAAAATTGCCATGAAAGGAGCGTTTTATGATGATATTCCAGCCATTCAAGCAGCCGTGACACAGGTGTTAAAGAACCTTTCTTTAAATAAATATTTAAATATAAATATATCATTACGCCTTCTACCCATTACTGGGTGTGGCACTCTTCTGAAGCAGATCTCGGTAAGTGATATATATTGCGCGTGAAGTGCGGTTACCAGTCGTCAAATCACGGCCTCCAATGATGTTAATGGTGGAGGAGCCACAGGGATAACCTTTTTCAAATTATGAAAATTTGTCGCCTGTGGGAATCGAACCAGGGACCTCAGGATCCACAGGCCGACTTCATACCACTGAGCTAGCCATCCCATACGTTCCTTTAAATGGCATAAAAAAAAATTTATGCATGCTCTAGTTGATCGTTCTAAAAAGTGTATTGATTCAAATGGAACCTATTTTGAATAAATATTAAGTTTCAAACATAATACAATGCGTGTTTTATTCTAAATCTAAAGAGTTTCGTTATTTTTGGGACATACGTGTATAACAGCATACAAATCTAGTAAAATTATTCCGTTGCCATAGTTTCAAATTTCACCAATAGGTTCGCTTTGTTATTGAGATGGTATATACAACAAATCATCCGGACTCACCTGCACTTGAAACATCGTGACAGTATCATCGAGCATCTGCACCCTGACCGCCAGCATTTTCCCGCCTTTCTTGGGCGTGGTGGGCGGTGTACGAGCGCCACCACCGTCCACCCCCGCCGGAGTGGAGTGCGAATGGTGCATGCCTCCGCCGCCTAGACTGCCGCCGCCGGTGGACAACTGGCCAACGGAACCGCCCGTCGTCGGGTCCCGTTCCATCGGCATCGCGACTCGGCTGTTCGAGTAACTAGCGCGCACGCTACCTCCTGAATCACGCAACCTGGAACAAGAACGGTTTCAGAGTTAGATTAAATATGCAGGTAAATGTTTTGGAAAGATTCTATCGGTTTTGGTGATAACAACGTGAATATTAAATAGTAACTGAGGTTTCCTGAATTGTTGCATGGTTAAGAAACAAGTTTAGTTTTAAATATGTACCTATGGGGTATGGATTTGGGAACCCGAATTCGATTTCCACAGCCAATCAATTTTATTAGGGTTACGATTAAATATTCAGCTAAATGGTTTAGATAACAAGGTGAACATGGGCGTCCACAGACATTTTTCCAGGGGGGGGGGAGGTCGCAAAAAACTCTCAGATATATATGAATTTCTAAAATATTTTTTTGGCATAAAAATATTTAAATTTGTGAAATAAATTACTAGTCTTTGTCGTCTGGGTTTGAATTGAAGAGGAAGGACAATTTTCTAAACAACTCTAAATAGAAAGAATGCTACGGCTATACGGATTTGTTTACAGAAACGAGAAGTACTATATTCGAAAGAAAAAGCTTCACGCTATTAAATAACGAGACTGATTCCGTTTTAACATTTTATTTTGATTCTATACCTATTTACTTATTATCACTTTCAATATACACCCCTCCTCTATCCCTACAATACTCCATGCGAATCTTCCATTGTTCGAAACAGTGCTGGAAGTCTTCTTCTGTTAGCTCCTTCAGAACGCGTGTCGATTTCTCTTTCAAAGCTCAAATCTTGTTGCTATTAAGGCAGAAATACTGCTGAAGAAGAGTTGAAAATTTAATGTATTAATATGAAACGATTAGTTACTTCAACGAAATTCTACACAAATTTTCTTGAATATAAACAGCAACGATATTCCTTAAAATATTTTAAAAACTTCGCTTAATTGTAATTGCACATTTGATCGCTTCGTGTGCCGTACAATCTTTTTACGTTAGAATTGTCGACTCAGAATGAATCAAAGAATCTTTCTACCTAAAGCTTGTCACTCATTTTCTGAACTCTCTATATAATAAATTAATAAATAAATATTATGTCATTACGCCATTTCATGGGCGACCACAGACATTTTACCAAGGAGGGGCAGGTCGAAAAAAACTCTCAGAGATACATAAATTTCAAAAATATTTTTTTACGTAACAAAATACAAATACACATAACAAATAGATAAAAAAGTATTTAAATTTGTCAAATAAATTACTAGTCTTTGTCGTCTGGGTTTGAATTAAAGAGGAAGGACAATTTTCTAATAACTCTTCCATAAATTGACACCATTTCTTCAATAAATTCCGATTTAGCAGTTTTACAGTTTTAATTTTCTAATATTTTGTGTCTGTGTATACTTAATAAACTTATATTATTCAATCGTTACGATAGGGAACATGTCACTAGCTAAGAATACTGCTGGAAATTCAGTTTCAGCTTGAATTTATTATCTTTTAACTTATAATTTAATTTTTATTTAATTTATATATACATATACAGGATGGTGGCCGCGACTCTCGAACATAGGACTTTAACATGTAAAATCATATTGTTTTAATTTCATGCTTCCTAATTATTTCAGAGAAAAAAGCTTCAAATAAAAGTTTTAGGGCATAAAATACGAAATTAATTTTGCATGCTTTGTATCAGCATAAATTAGATCTGAAAATGACTAAAATTGTCTCAAAACTATCGATAGCTATGAAATTGAAACAAAATTAAACAAATGTTTGACGTTCAAACTGTCAAAACTGTCCAAATAAGTTCTTTATTTATTAATTAATTTATTTTGACAGATAAAACGTCAAACATTTGTTTAATTTTGTTTCAATCTCATGTCCATCGATAGTTTTGAGGCAATTTTCTTCATTTTCAGATCTAGTTTGTGTCGTTATTAATTTTGTTTATTGGTTCAGATGCAGAATTTTATGCCCTAAAACTTTTATTTCAAGCTTTTTTGCTTAAAATTTTTAGGGAATCAGGAAATTACAAAATTATAATTTTACATATTAAAGTCCTATGTTCGAGAGTCGTGGTCACCACCCTAGTTAATAACCAAGGGAAGGCGGCTTTCGCCCCTGCTTGCCCCCCTCTGCAGACGCACATGAAGGTGAATATTATATAGTCACAGGTTTTTCTTGGATTTTTGCATGAATAATAAACAAGTTTAGTTTTAAATATGTAGCTATGAGGTACGGATTTGAGAGACCGAATTCGATTCCCAAAGCCAATAAACTTTATTCCACATTTAAATTACCGCTGTGGCTCCCCATTTACTGACATCTTTGAAGGTTACTATTTCACGACTGATAACTACTATTCACGTGATTATACCGGGTGGTGCCTGGTAAGGGCGAACATAAAGATTTAAGATGGGATATTAGTTTTATGAAATTTCCGGCTCTCATATTAATTTCACCGTAGAGTGTAAAGATGTTCAGAATGGGGACTTATACAATTCAAATTTTTCGGTTGCCATCTATTGACTAAAATAGAGTTTAATAATTTGTTATGTAGCGAACATGGTATTGCTTTACAGTGTGTCGTATGTCACGTGATCCAAACGTTAAACGTCAAACATCCTGTGTTGACTGAACAACAAATGTGGAGATCTGCTGAAAGTGGAAAGCAGTTGATCGACTCGGCCATGGTGTATCACCTAGCTCTTTCTAAAATTTGTTGTTTCACAAAAAATTTTGTGGGACGTCAAAATTACAAGTCCCCATTAAAAGATGCAAACTAAATTGTTTTTACATTTTTTATTACGTGTCTGGTGTAGCCGCAACTTTAAAAATAAATTTCAAAATTTCTGTGAAATTGTAGTAATAGCCATGACTTTTGTTTTTTATGAATTATTTATAAACGTCAATGTCAACTAGGGTTCTCAAATCTAATTATCAATTAATAAGAAGCGTCTTAAAACTTGCAATTCATATTACAAATAATAAAACCATAAATGAATTAGTGAGCCATGACAATTGTAGAGAACTTTGAAGGGGAATATAAACAAAAAGTAAAAGATGATACTAAATATTTAGATCGCGATAATAAAATGTTTTTGATTAGTTTAGAATAACATGTATTTAGCGTGTAACTATGCAAATACAATAATAGTAATTCCAATATAAAAACATTGTGAAAAAAAATGAACCAGTTCCAGTTCTGTAAGCTTTAAAAAAAACACAGAAAATATTGAAATAAACAATTGACAATCACATATTTAATTAACAATATCGCAAGCACGATATTCGTAAAATTGTTTTTGTTAACCAATGATCCGTCAACCGAATTTATAAATTGTAATAAACAGATTTCAATTATTATTTATTCTTTACAAAAAAGACAGTAATTAATAAATATATTTTCATCGAATTTCGTAGTGGTATACACATTTTTAATAATTCAATCATTTACATTTTCGATATTTATAAGGAAAGCAATATATACTGTTTTCTTAAAAAATAACGTAAATCTCCCCAATTGGTTCATTACCTTTTACTATTACCTGTTATTTCTATTTTACTTTACTTTAGTCGGCCTATGGATCCTGAGAACCCTGGTTCGATTCCCACAGGCGACAAACAATTTTCATAATTTCAAAAGCTACCCCTGTGGCTCCTCCACCACTAACATCTTTGGGGGCCGTGATTTGATGAGTGGTAACGCGCAAAATATATCTTTTACCGAGATCTGCTTCGGCAGAGTGCCACACCCAGTAATGGGTAGAAGGTGTGATGATATATTTATTTTTATTTTATTTTATTTTAAATAGTATCATAAATCAAGTAGTTATAGTGTAGTCCAATTGTTTTCAAACTTTTCGGAGCCATGACCCTCTTGGATACAAAAATCACTGATAATTTTTTTCGTAACCCCCATATCTTTTTATGAGCTCAAAATTGCAATTTGTAAAAAGCTGATTTAATACATAGTACATTAC
Source organism: Pterostichus madidus (assembly GCA_911728475.2). Lineage (NCBI taxonomy): Eukaryota > Metazoa > Arthropoda > Insecta > Coleoptera > Carabidae > Pterostichus > Pterostichus madidus. Next base: position 28,952,041 of record OU452313.1, on the reverse strand, counting down.
AAATATAAAACCACGATTTTAGATATCAATAAAGGAAAAATCTCATTAAGTATTTTGATATGTTGGTATAATAGTTTGCAGAATTAATTATTGTACTTGTAATAAGTTCATTGATGACCAGTTGAACCGCAGCTACTTCAATTTTTATACTAAATTATCCTTAAATGAACGAAATCTGGTGGAGACTTACGAGTACTAACATATGACTTATTTAACTTTTCTTTTAAATGTTTGATTTGATATTTTTTATTTAAATAATCCTTAAAATTTACGTGAAAGCGTGCAACTGACGGAATCTTTGAATATATGTTATTTAAAATTTGTACAATCTAACGACCCTCCTTCAATGTATTTGTGACCTCCCGAGAGGTCACGACCCACATTTTGAAAATCACTAGTATAGTCAAACAATAGAGCGAGAGCAATGCGATACTTTACGCTTGAGGCACACACATAATTTTTTCTACTTTACTTATTAAAAAAATTTAAAAATAATATGGGACTAGTTCAATTCACGTTCCACCAATTTCTGTATTGTATGTAACCATGACGATATCAGTATCCATTCTGTTATCAACAATCATTGTTTGTGATAAATTTTCACACATAAATAAAAAATTTGCTCAATAATCTCAGAAAATAGTGATAAAAGTGATTTTTCCTGCACTCCTCCAGATATATTTGAAACAGTGCAAAATGCTACCTTGAGTTTATTACCTGCAAAATCAAGATCATTATACGAAAAATATTATAACCTCTTCATCGCATGGTGTAATGTAAAAAAAATCAAGAATTATAGCGAAAATGTTATACTTGCTCACTTTTTGGAAAAAACTAAAGTAATGAAACATTATTTGGAATAATAAAATGTAAAAGGCTGAACGTTCAAGTGAATAATTGATATTAATTAAAAAGCGTACTAGATGTATAATAAAGAATTTTCCGAAATTTCATCTTTTGTGCTAATATTTAGCTGTAGGTACTGTTAGAAGTTTGAAGCGAACTTCAAACGTTATAATTAATCCAAAGCGACAAAATTGTTTGAACTTGAAACTAGCTGCAGCGGTGGAGAGCTGTTTAAATGTCTTGAATAAATAAATCCTAATCCAAAAAGTTTCGATAGTATTTACTTTGTAAATGAATATCCAAGGAAGTGAATAAGGATCAAACATAATGTAAACTTTGTAATTCTCAACTGATTAAAATCATAATCCATTCTCATTTTAACCGCGTACTATTAGATTAGTTTAACATAATATTTACTCCACTTTATACAATATACACAATCCACCACATCGGCCAACAACAAAAAATTCTAAATGAAGTTAACACACGTGCTATTCAATTTTTTAAATTGTGTTACATTGAATTTCTTTCATTCTTTAATTAAATTTAGAAAACGTATTATATTATTTAACTTTCATTATTATTATTACATTACTTTGAAGTATACATACTAAGTCTCCCACGAAAATTGCGCCACAGGCGAATAAAATGGGAAATACATTTTTTGCTACTATTGCTTTCCTGATAACTTTACAGGAAAAAGTTTCAAATAAAAGTTATAGAAAATTCAATTCTATATCTAACTCATTTTGAATATTGAATAGTCAATTACGTAACTAGGACCTGGAGTATTATGAAGATATTTATGGCCTCCGAGCGCGATTTGTAAGTCGCCCGAGGGGTATAAACACCAAATAATGCCTGTGGTGCATACGAGGGCAGAGTGAAAAATCCCTGAAAAATAAAACAGATGGCGCCACAATCGCAAATCTCATGTAACATTTGTGATGTACCATCTTCAACTAGAACGCATTAAAATTTTCAGACTGATATGCCATTCAGTTCTGTTTTGACACTCATCGAAAGCAAGCAACCTTGAAGATTTTTGAAAACATGGAAAAAAGTGAATTTCGCGTCTTGATTAAACATTATTTCTTGTGTGGAAAAAACATTACGCAAATCAAAACATCGCTTGTTAAACATTATTGGGACTCCTCACCATCGATTGGAACGATTCACAAGTGGTTTACTGATTTTCTTTGTGGCAGTACGACCACAAAGGACGTCGAACGTTCTGATCGTCCAATTGAGGTTACAACGCCAGAAATCGTCGATATAATCCATGGTATGATATTGGACGATCGGCGAGTTAAAGTGCACAAGCTGGCTGAGGCTATGAGCATCTCAACCGAACGGGTACGGAACATTTTGCATAAATTTGAAATATGAGAAAGCTATCTGCCAGATGGGTGCCGCATTTGCTCTCTGTTGACAACAAGCGCGGCGCACAGGTCCGCAGTCGCAATGGCAAAATTGAATTGCGCTACGAATTAGTTCGTCATCCACCATATTCTCCAGATTTGGCCCCCAGCGATTTTTATCTATTTCCTAACTTGAAGAAATGGCTCGGCGGAAAGAGATTTGGCTCCAACGATGAGGTCATCGCTGCAGCTGACCTCAAAGTACCTTAAGTCCAAAGTTTTAATCGAATTCGCACAATGCATATTTTTATCTGCCATATTAAATCCGCCATTTTGAATTTTACAATTCCGACGACTAATTCGTAATCAGTGTCCTTAAAATACCATATATCCAAATTTTTACTTAAATCCACTAAATTTTGCTTTTTTCATTCGCCATCTTGGATCCGTCATTTTGAATTTTACAATTATAATGTCTAATTCGTAATCAATTACGTCAAAATACCTTATATCCAAAGTTACATTCAAATACGTTAAATTTTTAATTTTTAATCCGCCATATTGGATCCGCCATTTTAAATTTTACTTTTTTGACATCATATTCGTAATCAGTGACCCAAAAAACCTATAGGGACACAGTTTTGTAGGTTTTTGTATTCATTTTATGTATATGTCCAGGTTTTGAAGCGAATTGGCCCACTGTGCGCTGAGACAAACGTCTATTTTGAAGGATTGCCAAAATCGTATATTTGGAAGGGATCGAAAAATTAGAAAAACGTTGGACGAATCGTATCGAGCTACAATGAGATTATGTTAAGAAATAAAACATGTTTTCTTGTTTCATTTTTCAGGGACTTTTCACCCTGCCCTCGTATTATCATAGTAACGTCACTCTTAATGCCATAGCACCTATTAAAACCATATAATGCTCTAGGACATTATGAATTAAATAATGTACCTTGTATCCATGGTATTAATAAACAATAATGAGCTATACTCTGGTTTTTAACCAGGAGGAGTAAATGCACAAGTCAGATTTACACTATAGAAAGTTACCAAAGAAAGTTACTAGATTTTTGTTCGCGCGAAATACAAATATTTCTTACACATCTGCACTGATTAAGTCTCATGGCATTTATTTTAAAATACAAATGACATTATAAACTCTAATTTGTCACTCCGTATATTATTAGTTCTTAAAAGAACTGATTTATGTTAATGTCACAGAAATACAAAAAACCAACAAGAAAACAGATAACCTCAAAACTTATGACAGCTCTAATAAATTAAATGTAAAATCTATGTACAGTGTAAACTGGACGAAGCACTAACCAATCAGAAGCGTCAGTTTTAGCGGTTAAAATTTAAATCACTCCTCCTGGTTAAAAAACAGAGTATAGGACGACATAAACAATATTAAGCCACGTCCACACCAAATGAAGCTGTACAAGTACAAACAAACTTAGACAACTACGAACAAGTTGTAGTTAGTGATTCGATTAGTTATGTTGTCATTTGATAGATATATTATTGTGCAAATTCATTAAAATAATTCACAACGAGCGAACACAAACATTAATGAAACAAAAGACAAAACGCGTTCGAGATTGTGCTGTATTCGTTAGCTGGGTGTGGACAGGACTATAGAATCACCTCCTAAAATAGCATTACTTTGATTATTCAAAACTATATTGAATTAGCCAATAAGGTGCTTACAATCATCGGTTTCGTCCAATCACAACTGTATTATACTGAGAATTTACCACGTGTATGTAAAAACGAACAGAGTAACAAATTTATTTAATAATTATCAAAAAATATTCAACTCGTGATATTACCTTAATTTATTTAACTTAATTAATTAACTTAACACATATATCAATGTATGGGGTGGCTAGCTCAGTGGTATGAAGTCGGCCTGTAGATCCTGAGAACCTTGGTTCGATTCCCACAGGCGACAAACAATTTTCATAATTTCTAAAACTACCCCTGTGACTCCTCCACCACTAACATCTTTGGAGGTCGTGATTTGACGACATCACGCGCAAAATATATCACTTACCGAGATCTGCTTCGGCAGAGTGCCACACCCAGTAATGGGTAGAAGGCGTGATGATATATTTATTTATTTAACTTAATATAGAATCAAAGTCTCTAACTGTCTATCCCCTTTTTAAGATTTGTTAAGCTTTGCACTTAATTCATTAATTCAAACAATTATTGTATGCTATTTTTATTATTTAATAGGCATGTCGATGGTAAATCGAATGAATTAAAAGTCCCATTTGCTGTAAACAAAACAATTGTTTTTTCACTTTATATTTCTGTACATAACTGTACCAGATTGACAGCCGAAACACAATTATTTTTTCGGTACTACGGTTGGGAAAAACGCATAAATACGACTAAAAACTCGGTGCTATAAAAAACTTTTAACTGGTTCCACATGATTATACATTTACGCGATAAACACACATGAACTTTTCTTGAACATCACGGGTCATTTAAAAATTAAAAGTACATATTTTATGTGTCACTGTTTCGAGCATATTATTTCAATTTATTTTTCGATATAGTCATCATTTCAATTAACTTCATATGCCTGCTCGTATTTGAGAAATATAATTAATTACTTTTACATTTAACCGTCAAAAATATTCATTTATTAAATTATATTTAGTAATTATCCCATAAAATTTTATAGATCAATTTGAAATAATGTAAATTATCTAAATTAATAGGACTCACTCATATCTATACCATTAATAAACCGAAACGTTGCGCGCGGGTAGTATTTGGATGGGTGACCGTCCAGGAAAAACTCGCGTTGCTGTTGACAATAACAACTAAGACGCAGATCAGGGCGTAATGGCGGCATATGACCTGAGTAGTTGGTCCGCCAAAGAAGCCAGGAAGAAAAACAAAAATAAATAAACCGAAAACATACATTTTTTGAGATACATACATACATACATACATATCTTCACGCTATATCCCAACAAATGGGGTGGCACGAACCCTAAAATCACTCATAAAACATTCACTCATCACACCCATCAAACAACCAGCCATCACCAAACATTTTCATCCAAACACACCACCCTCACTTCAACCACATTTATAGATCACTCCATATAAACTCATTCATTTATTACACTAGAAAACATTATCACACAACCAACCTTCAATCACATCATTCCTATTCTCTTACCATTCATTTTCCTTCCTCAACGTACATAACATATGCATAAAAAAAAAATCTCAAATTACTCACATTTACTCCTAACAACGAATTTTTTGAGATAATGATAATATATGTGTAACTATGCGGTAGATGGCAGCAACGCAATTACATCGCATCTTTTTATTAACATCAACTTATCATCTGCTAAAAATGACAATAACTCAGAAATCGCAAATGCCTTCGCTTATTTTTACTTTCTTATATATCATTGAGAAAATGATCAAAACAGATTCAGTGGACCTCAAAACACGTAATTCCGCGAAAATCTCGTCAACGATTTTTTTCACGATTCCAATACTTTCTTATACTGTGTATAAGAAAGTAAAAATATTGTTTAACAGTAAATAATTTTTTATCAGGTATTTTATAAAAATTCAAGGATATTTAAGGATTTCAAGGTAAGTTTTCAAATTTCAGGCGTTCCAGGTTTTCCAGAAATTCCAGGTCGGTATATATATCATCATGGCTTTATCAATTACTAGATTTGGTATATTGTTATAACAGATCTCGGTAGGTGATATATTTTTGCGCGTGAAGTACATTTACTGGCTGTCAAATCATAGCCCCCATAGATGCTAGTGAAGGAAGAGCCCAGAGGTACTCGCACTCCTAACGCCATTCTATTGACTTTAATTTCCCAATTCCACAGAAAAAAATCCTCTCGCAAATTCTAAAGTTTGCTATCACCACAGAAATTCTCAGCCTCTTCGAGAAGAATGAAACCGCTGACGCCAGCAGCACCTCACGGTTGAGAGCTGCGAACATCGAACCACCCCCAACGCACTCGTGATCGTGAGTTTGTGTGCGCTCGTGAACTCCTGCCGGAGTCACTGACGATGCGGTGATATGTCGATGTCATTGTGCTCTTCTTCGCTAATAGATTTCTAGTAGCTATTGTAATAATAAGAGGAAATGTGTGTAAGGGGGAGGTTTTATTACGAGTCATATACAAACGTGGATTAGGGTGGTTTTATTAGTATGTGTGGGTTTATGGTGGTGTAAAATGAAATGTATTTTTGTAGAGAATAAAAAATGCTTGTAATATGTTTTGTTTTTACTTTCTTATACACAATATAAAGAAGTATTGGAATCGTGAAAAAAATCGTTGACAAGATTTTCGCGGAAATACGTGTTTTGAGGTCCACTGAATCCGTTTTGATTATTTACTCAATGATATCTGTGTGTGTATGTGTGTTGATGGATGTGTGTCCGAGTGTGCAATATCCAGAGCTGGGCAAGCTACTTAAAAAAAGTAGCTAAGCTACAGCTACAGCTATTTTTTTTAAAAGTAGCTGAGCTACAGCTATAAGCTACATTTTGTAAAATATAGCTAAGCTACAGCTAAAAGCTTTCATTAAAGTCGCTGTTCAATTTTTAAAGCTACTTTTTCAATTATTGTGAGTTATTAAATTTGCCATTGTCATATGATCAGTTGATCAGTCTTTGGTTATAATGACTGTTAATAAATATAAAAAATCGCAAATGGACAAATGTACTGTTAATTTGTTATGCTATAATTCTTATTTATATCGGAATAAGTTAACAGTCACAGAAACCTCCTAAACAGTCAAAGTTTAGTTCATCTAATATTTAATACGAAAGAAGGATAAGTTAAGAACAAGTGAAAAATAAAATATGTTAATAGATTTTACACTATATAATAACTTGTTATCCTACAGTTATAGAAAACAATAAAGAAGGTACAATTCAAAAACAAAACAAAAATTAATAGGTATTTCTTAATGAACAGTGGTAGCTTTAAGCTACAAAAAGTAGCTTTGGGCTACAAAAAGTAGCTTTGCGCTACGAAAAGTAGCTTTAAAAGTAGCTTCAATTGTAATGACAATATTTTTACGCTAATAGAAAAAAAAAACATAGCTCGCTACAAGCTACAGCTATATTTTTTCACATTTAGCTAAGTTACAGTTAAGGTAAACGTAGCTAAGCTAGTAGCTAAGCTACAAAAGTAGCTAGCTACTGCCCAGCTCTGGCAATATCACATGAACGAGATAAGATTTGTTAACGAAACTTGGTAATTATAAGTTTCATGAAAATACGAAAAGCTGCTTTGATTTTGAATGAAATTGAAAAACCGGAAGAGGCAGTTTACTGGACACACAAAACAATAAATTCCATTTATTTCAAAAATGGAATTAGTTACGAAAAAAAAGTTTCATATAAAAGATGTTGGTAAACATATTTGGAACATAAAATGTTATATGCAATTTTTCTGTACACGCGTCTACTTTTGAGAAAAACTAATTTTTATATTTAATAATATATTTCGATAATCATAGTAGCAATAGAAACAAAAAACATAAATTTTAATTTTCGCTTTATCTAGTTATGTATGTATGTCTTTTTTCGGAAAAACAAATATATCATTAAAATGGTCAATTAATTTGGCAACTTTACCTCAATTTATTCGACTTCGTATCTCACGGTTCTTGAGATACCAAGAGTTAAGCTCGAAAAAAGGACATCCTGTATATGCCTCATCAGTAAAGTTAGACTTAAAGTAGTCAAAATTACTAAAAAAAATTATACATAAACAAATTTGATATTTTATATGCTTCAAACAGATAAATGCTGAATTACTGGAAAACTAAATTACAATGTTTAATAATATTATATAACATTCATATATTCTAAATATTAAATATGCTGTGTATAAGAAAGACGTGTGGTGACCACACCAGATTTTTAATTTTTGTTGAGGTACAAAAATATGTTCTATTTCTACTCTCATCTGTAACTCGATCATGAGATCATGATCTGTTATCGATTGATATAGTGGTGATAATTAATTTAATTTCATAATTACTTTATTGATTATCACAAATTCTATATTATATACGTACATAACGTCACGCTATTTACCATCGACAATTAACGTGTTAATATTTAAAAACTATTACAAGTGTTATATATTATAAATTATTTCAATGTATAGTAAATCCAATGCTTGCATCTATAATTTGTCCGGCCGTACGGTGAGGTTAGCCATACGGCATTCGAATCCCATTCCAGCTAAAAATATGTATATGAACTACTGCGACACAGCAAATTCGTAAATTTCATGTATGTTGCTAATAAGTATCTATAAGCAAACAATTTAACGCCATTTAAACAAAGTTAGCAGATCTAAAATGTACAAAATATCCCATTAAATGTAGTAGCTCAAACCATTAATCTAGTACTAGTGTGACGGTGGCGCCATCGGTTGTCGAGTGGTGAAACTGACGCTCAAAAAAATATAAAAATTTTATAAAATACGTGTTTTATACCTATTATGATTTGAATATCATGAATTGTTAACAGGTTGTTGGTCTAGAGAATTTTCAAATACCATACCACCGTGTGGTGTTGCCATTATAAATTGGGATTCTTAATTTTTCGTTAAAAACAAGGCTTTGCATGGCTATATATCCATTACTAAACGATAAAAAACTTTATCCTTCTGATACAATATACATGGATAGTTCTAGAACATCATACTAGTTTTTCAAATGAAACTGCAAAATTTTAGAGGTACACAAACCAAATATGTGCGATTCTGAGTGATGATCGCCATAAGCCCCGTGTATAAGAACTCAACTTTACAAGCGAATATATTTGTTCACAGACGATGAATGTGTTTCATATTTTAACAGGATTCGTATGACTATCCAATGTTTACGAGCGCCAAATTTCATTCAGATCTGCAAAAAAAAATTCACGCTAGTACCTACTACCTGAACTACTTATTTAAACTACTCATAAAAACATGTTGAATATTACCTTAAATAATACTACCTTCAAACAATCACTGACTCATTATGCAAATTAATTTTTGTCAAATATTCCTCTCTAGCACACCATTTCCACTCACCCGTTTTCATAATTCTTTTCATAGAAGTTCATTTATTCCTCATCTTAGATTCTTCAAGCAACGAATTTAAAATTAAATTTTTCCATTTATTGATTTATTCCTATATCATCCACGCATTAATGCTTTAGCTGTATTCCATTTGCCACTTACATCAGTTCAGATAAATTCGACACAAGACTAAATGAACTCAATTAAGCAAACTGATACTCTTATTGGGATGAATTACTTCAAAATAAATTAGAATCAGTAATTCTAGTATTGGAAATAAAGTGAGCGAAGTAATCCAGCGAAATAAATAAATGATCTGGTTCAGTCAATGTAAGTTAAATCTGATCCAAATGGCAAATGGAATACGCCTTTAATGGGGTATGTGGCTCAGAGGTATCGAATCGGCCTGTGAATTTGAAAACCTAGGTTCGATTCTCACAGCCGACAAACAATTTTTACGAGCATAAATACGAGGTGTGGCTATTAAATAACGAGACTGACGCTGCTACAGAAGTACGCGTGCGGTAAACACCAACGACCGTCAGCTGTTTAGCATGAAGCCTTCTCTTTCGAATGCAGTATCTCTCGTTTCTGTAAACAAATTCGTATAGCCGTAGCGTTCGTTCTTATTACAGTAGTTTTTTGTTTCGCCGAAAAAATGTTAAGTGTAACATTAGAGCAACGAATTGATGTGAAATTTCACATGAAACTTGAAAAAACTGCTACTGACACTTATAATTTATTGAAAAAACGGACCCGAATTGTGGAAGAACAAGTCATGTGTTCTCCATCAAGACAATGCGCCGGCTCATTCCGCAATGTCTGTCAAGAGGTTTCTAACCAAGTACAGCATCTCAGTGTTAGACCATCCGCCTTATTCGCCAGATCTTGCACCGTGCGACTTCTATCTGTTTCCTAAGGTGAAATCTGCCTTAAAAGGAACAAGATTTGAGTCCGTTGAAGCTTTGAAAGAGAAATCGGCATGCGTTCTAAAGGAGCTGACAGAAGAAGACTTCCAGTACTATTTCGAACAATGGAAGATTCGCATGGAGCGTTTTAGGGATAGAGGAGGGGTGTATATGGAAGGTGATAATAAGTTAATAGGTATGGAATCAAAATAAAATGTTAAAACAGCGCCAGTAACGTTATTTAATAGCCAAACCTCGTATATCACTTACTGAGATTTGCTACTGCAGAATATCGCACTCAGTAATGAGTAAAAGGCGTGATGATATATTTATTTAGTTATACTTTTCGCAAATACTATAAATTATTTTAGTAGTTTCATCGATCCACTATAATTATAATATCAATAATTGAACTGTGTTGATCTGTCATCCCGCCAGAGTATCAATCAAATAAATTCAACAGAGCAGTATCACCAGATCCTGTACAGGTGTACAATAATAAATTTATGACAACTGTCATTGTCACATAAAACACGTTTCACGCGATCCAAATCCCCGATAAAAAAACCCGTTAACAAATACAAGCAAACCCTGTACACTACACTACATGCACTACGTAACGTAAATATTATATAAAGACAAAGTGCGATGCTTCAACTTCAGCCAGAAAGCGTAGTGTGTTTTCTTGTCTCGGACGTGTCAGAGACTTTTCCTAATAATAAATCGAAGTAACTGGCAGCATCAATAAACAATGAGATCGGCGAAGACTCGTTCAATATTTCAGGGACAGAAAGCAAACAGGATCGTTTGCACGCACACATCGCTACACTGACGCGATGGTATCGAAGGAGAAATGCTTTTTAGAAGGTGTTTTATCCCATTTTTGGATTCTACCTGACTTTGTTAAAGTCACACTTAATTCCAACAAAAACAGACGAACGAACTAAAAGCACAATTGCTAAAAGGATTCCATTGGATTTTAGTCTAGAAAAATAAAGAAATGAAGAAAATTACTCGGACATTGTTTGGTGATTGAAGAAAAGAAATCAATCAGCAAACATTTTTGTGGCACCATTCGGATTTAATCTATTGAAAAAAATTAGTCTCTCCGTTAAGCGGACGCAATAATGGAAACTTGGTAGATTTTAAGAAATTTTACATAATTACCTTACAGTAAAATTAAAAATTTCCATAATTTGATTTTTAATCATTGTTGAAATACTCTGTAGCACTTTCATGAGGACTATTTCATTTTGACCAATTACTGAGTGTGGCACTTCGCAGTAGCAGATCTCGGTAAGTAATATGTTTATGCGCGTGAAGTGTGGTTACCAACCGTCAAATTACAGCTCTTAAGGATGGTAATGAATAGGGTCATTGATCTCCACCGAAGTTTGAATTTCTGAACGTTCGAACATTCGAATGTTTTGAACTTCGTCAGAAAAAGTTCGAAGCTTCGAACTTTCGAATTTATTGAAGGTTCTAATTTACGAATTTTCGAATTTTTTGCCACTGAATTAACGCTATCTGTCATCTCTAAACAGGCTCACGCATAATTCGCGAAAAGTCGGCCACAAAAACTCTGCAAGGTTAGGCGCCTTAATTGAGCCATCTATTCTCTTACTGCCCATCTAAATGCTATGGAATTTTAGTAAATCGTTTTAAAATGACAATAAAAAGGACATAAAAACGTCTTCATTACAACGTTTTTGACAGTGTAGCGAAATTTTAAGTCTAAATTGAATTAATTTGATAAATAATAATAATTAATAATAATTACTTACGAATTAATACAAAACTCTGCACATGAGTTTATTCTGAAAATAATTCATATCAACATGCCGTGTTCACGTTAGGATCCAGATGCACAATTCGAATAATTCGAAAATTCGTAAATTCGGAATATTTTAAATTCGGAATATTCAAAATTCGAATCTAAATTCGAAGGTTCTATAAATCCGAAGTCGAATATTCGTAAAATTAACAACCCTAGTAATGGAGGGGGATCCACAGGGGTAATTTTAATGTTGTGAAAATTGTTCCTTAATTGTGGGAATCGAACTGAAGTTTTTCGTTTTATTAAAAAACTTTGTAAGAATAAAGTTTGTTTTAAATAATAAATAACTTTGATTTTATCCGTCAAGCTACGGACAATATAATAATCATGATAGTCCATTTGAGGGTACAATTAGTTATTTTGCAAAAAAAATATGCGAGTAATACTGCCATATATTTTGTGTCTAAGGTACATTTAATATTAAATTTACTTAAATATATTGAAAATGATTATAGAATTTAGTAAATATAAGATAGTTACAACCTGCGTTTTTAGTATTATTTAAATTTTTAACTAAAAAACAATATCATCCAAATGATGTGGCGCAGTCTTGTTGTTGCTATGTATATTTAACAAGAAATATCAGTACGGGAAATGAAACAATACATTCTGGAAAAGTCTCACTTTCTTCCCTTTATAAAAGTAATTATTACGATCTAGGCCGAAAATAATTTATTTTTTTTCCCTAGTAACGATTAGGATAAATGATTAATTTTAAGAAAAATAAAATAATAAAATAATATATCATCACGCCTTTTACCCATTACTGGGTGTGACACTCTGCCGAAGCAGATCTCGTTAAGTGAAATATTTATGCGCGTGAAGTGTGGTTACCAGCCGTCTAATCACGCCAACAAAAGATGGAAGGAGCCACATGGATAATTTTAATGTGGTGAAAATGTTTGTCGGCTGTGGGAATCGGACCATAGTTTTCAGAATCCACAGGCCGACTCGATACCACTGAGCCACCTACCCCATACAAAATAATCAAATGAAAGGTCTATTGTAGGGCTCGCGTGAAAAATTAAATATTATTCGATCGGCAATTGTTTTAGTAAGCGTGCATCAAAACTTATCGTGTTTCGTATCAAATGAAAGGTCCTTTGAAGGGCTCGCGTACAAAATTAAATATTATTCGATCGGCAATAGTTTTAGTAAGAGTGCATCAAACCCTATCGTGTTTGGTATCAAATGAAAGGTCTTTTAAAGGGCTCGCGTGCAAAATTAAATATTATTCGATCGGCAAGTGTTTTAGTAAGAGTGCATCAAAACCTATCGTGTTTGGTATCAAATGAAAGATATGTTGAAGGGTCCACTTACAAAATTGAATATTATTCGATCGGCGATTGTTTTAATGAAAGTGCTTCAAAACCTATCGTGTTTGTTATCAAATGAAAGGTCTTTTGATGAGCTCGCATGCAGAATACGAATTTTTTAGATCGGCAATTGTTTTAGTGAAAGTGCTTTAAAATATATCGTGTTTGGTATCAAATGAAAGGTCATCTTCAATTTTTTCTAAACCTATCGAGGGTGGTATCAATTAAAGGTATTTTAAAGAACAGGCGTCCAGAATTGAAAACTTTTACACCGGAAATAATTTAATTTATATAGCGTCAATTGTCTTACAGAGGTGAATCCTATATCAGTGTCCGCGGAGCATAGCGTGAAGGCCGACCGCTCGTAATTTTCTATAATTCAATCGTATAAAAATAGATGTGTATCCCAAAGCCTCATTCAATAATTACCACCATCATCTGGAAATTGAACACTTTTCTTACAAGTTCCACAATATTTATCATTTATAATCTCGTTTACAACCGAATAAAAATATCGATGACATGGATGTCCTCTTACGAGATATTTCACTACAAACTGATCAAAAATTCTAGATTTATGTAGAATATGTAAATGTTACAGGTCAAAGTACGATGTCCTTTAATCCGCAGACACACACAGAATATTCCATCGCACTATTTTCCAAGACATCTAATATGGTAATTCAAATACCTTCTAAAGGAAAAAGGACAAACAAGAATGCTACATTATCCTGTACAATGTAGTTCTGGCACAAGAGTCTATTATGCTCTGACCCTAATACCTCCAGCACATAAATAAATGTAAATACATATATCATCACACCATACACCCAGGTTTTTATAAGATATGGGATAAACGGTAGATAGCTCTGTGGCAACGTGTGGGATTGTAGATTTGAGAACAAGAGTTCAATTCCCAATGCTGACAAACTGATTTTTACTATATTAAAATTATCCCTGTGTCTTCCCTTTCCACCAACATATATGGGGGCAGTGATTAAATGGCTGGTAAACGCACTTCACACGCATAAATATATCACTTATCGAGATCTGCTCCAACAGGGTGTCACATCCAGTAATGAGTAAAAGATGTAATGACATAATATTTATTTATTTGAGATGGGAAAAATATAAATAAAAAACAATATCTTTCCTCGTTGTTTGGATTGTAGGCTTTACTTTATTTAAACAAAAAAGTGACGACGTTTCGGACCATGATTAGAACCATTATCAAGTCAAAGTAGAAAAAATAATAAATATATTCTTAAATTTACATGATGAAGTTAATTAATTAAAATTATAAATTAGGAGTGTACAGTGTACACTCCTAAAGTCACATGAGAAATGTCAAATCTCAATTCACATTCAATCCAAGGACAACGAGATCAATCCTTTTCATACATGTCAAAAGATCTCAAATAAATCTACACGGCTTAATCAACATTCCTCAATAATATTTATTTATTAATTTATATATGGAGAGTTCAGGAAATGAGTAGTAACAAGCTTTAGGTAGAAAAATTCTCTGATTAATTCTGAGTCGACAAATCTAATGTAAAAAGATTGTGCGGCATACGAAGCCAACAAATGTGTAATTAGAATTAAGCGAAGTTTTTAAAATCTTTTATGGAATATCGTTGCTGTTTATATTCAAGAAGATTTGTGTAGAATTTCGTTGAAGTAACTAATCGTTTCATATTAATACATTAAATTTTCAACTCTTCTTCAGCAGTATTTTTACCTTAATAGCAACAAGATTTGAGCTTTGAAAGAGAAATCGGTACGCGTTCTGAATGAGCTGACGGAAGAAGACTTCCAGTACTGTTTCGAACAATGGAAGATTCGCAAGGAGCATTGTAGGGATAGAAGAGGGGTGTATATTGAAAGTGATAATAAGTAAATAGGTATGGAATCAAAATAAAATGTTAAAACGGCATCAGTCTCGTTATTTAATAGCGTGAAGCTTTCTCTTTCGAATGTAGTACCTCTCGCTTCTGTAAACAAATCCGTATAGTCGTAGCATTCGTTCTATTTAGAGTTATTTTTGTTTCGCCGAAAAAATATTAAGTGCAACATTACAGCAACGAATTGTTGTGAAATTTCACATGAAACTTGGAAAAACTACTACTGAAAGTTATAATTTATTGAAAAAAGTTCCCGAATTGTGGAACGACAAGTCATGGTTTCTCCATCAAAACAATGCGCTGGCACATTCCACAATGTCTGTCAAGATATTTATAGCCAAGTACAGCATCCCAGTGTTGGACCATCCGCCTTATTCGCCAGATCTTGCACCGTGCGACTTCTATCTGTTTCCTAAGGTGAAATTTGCCTTAATAGCAAGAAGATTTGAGCTTTGAAAGAGAAATCGGCACGCGTTCTGATGGACCTGACAGAAGAAGACTTCCAGCACTGTTTCGAACAATGCAAGATTCGCATGGAGCATTGTACGAATAGAGGAGGAGTGTATATTGAAAGTGATAATAAGTAAATAGGTATGGAATCAAAATAAAATGTTAAAACAGCATCAGTCTCGTTGTTTAATAGCCACACCTCTTATACTGCTTTTTAAAATGCAATTATAAATGTGCAGCAAAATTCATTCATACATACACGTAACTCATTTAGGTGTCATTTACATTTTCAATGTTTATCAAGAACACAACAACGTTTTTATTTATAGGAACTTTTAAAATGTCGCATCATTGTCGCATCATTTAAAATGACTTATGCATTAATTTGATAGCATGTGCGTAGATTACTGTAAAATTCAAATTACTTTATCTTTGAATTAATATTTTACTTGAATTTTATTTATACTAGAAATATAAAAATAAAAAAATATTTCATTAATACTTTTTGTATTTTTGTAAAAGAATGGGTAATAAATACAGATTAAATTCACTGGTACAAATTAAATTTTGAACTTGATTTAAATAAATAAAGGAAATCGAATGTGTGAATGCAATATCTATTATACTATATGACCTGTAACTTCGCTAGATTTATTTATTTAAACCAAATTTAAAATTAAATTTTTGGCAGTGCAACTATTCATCGATTACCGAAATAAAATTTATCATCACGCTTACGGCTTTTACCCATTACTTAGTGTGCCACTTTGTGGTAGCAGATCTCGGTGATATATTTATGCGCGTGAAGTGCGGTTACCGGTAGTCAAATCACAGCCTCCAAAGATATTAATGAAGGGAGAATCACAGAAGTAAAGCTGAATTTATAATGAAGTAACGCAAGAAGTAACGCAGTTGGGGTAAAGAAGTAACACAAGCGAATATGATGATTTATGTTAAACGCACAATTTATTACCATCAACCAACCAGATGATATGATAAAACTTCGGCATCTCACGTTTAACGTCGACATGTCTGGTTTGAACTTCGACACTAATCCGTCATAATCAAAATCTTTCGGCGATTTATCATACAGAGATTTAAATTTCTACTAATTTTATAACTTTGCGATCCATTTTTATGTAACAACAGGTTTAAACAATCACCGAATTCTAGAATATCAGATGACCATCCCCCAGGTTATGCAAAAATGTTGATTTCTAAGTAGCTAATTTTAATATATTGGTTCTGTCTTGCGATGCTTTTTTAACTCGCAGCTTACTTTATATTATTATAAATCATTACTAGCTGTAGCACATGCTCTCTTTTTTTGTTACTTATTCTTCTTGCGTTACTTTTTATGTTACTCTTATAAATCCAGCTTTATTTCAATGTGGAGCACAGTTTGTTTGCTAAGGGAATCGAACTTTCATATCCACAAGTCGACACAGTACCACTGAGCTATCTACCTCATTTATACAGGTGTTTTTACATTTTGGGGAAAAAAATAAGGATATGTATTATATAACGTACTTTTTTTCGAAATATGCTAGGTTGTAAACTTAAGATTCGGCCAAAAAACATCACTTTTACAACCTTGACACACAAATAACTATTGTTTTATGATCAGTACTAGTGTCGTCGCGAGACGAGATTTGTCGAGAATTTAGTTAACTCGATAACGCCCATTTTTTATTTACAGGATTTAAATTGATCTCGATCTTGACTTGCGAGATTAAAAATAAATCTCGATCTCGAAGTCGAATATTTGAATTTTGTTTTTAAATATAAACAAATGAAATACATTGTAACAACATAACTTGTTCATATTCGTACATCCCAATTTAAACAACTGCATTCAACGAATAATACAATGTATTATTTCATTATATTAATTTCTTCTTAGAGACAGTTGGTTGACCTTAATAATATTAGAATAAATTGTAGAGTTCTGCATGTAGGACATTAATAAGAAACGAAATAAATATTTATTTATTATTGCGTCGAACGTTTCGAATTACATCGTAATTCTTCATCAGTGACTGGAAAAATAACATAAAATAAACAAAAAAGGAAACGTAAAAATCACAATAATATTTACCGTGAAAATATCTGATAATATAGTCTAAATACAAAAAAAAATATACAAGCGAAGAAGCTGTAGTCAAAAACTCAGTCAAAAAGACTTTAGTCGCGTGTTTTACAAAAAAGAACTGTCCTGTGTGACAGTTTCTTCGTTTGTCGGCCTGTGGATCCTGAGGTCCCTGGTTCGATTCCCACAGGCGACAAATTTTCATAATTTGAAAAAGCTATCCCTGTGGCTCCTCCACCACTAACATGTTTGGGGGCCGTGATTTGACGACTGGTAACCGCACTTCACGCGCAAAATATATCACTTACCGAGATCTGCTTCAGCAGAGTGCCACACCCAGTAATGGGTAGAAGGCGTGATGATATATTATATTTTGACTGTGCAATAATACATAAATACTTATATTTATTTCGTTTCTTATTAATGACCTACATGCAGAACTATACAATTTATTTTAATTTGTTCTTCGTAGAAAAATATAAATGTCTGAAGTCTATGTGATTACCAGAAACTTTTTTAGTTAATAATTTCTAAAAGGCCTCTTCATAAAATCTAATAAGAAGCTTGATTTATAGACTAAATTTCTTATCATATCTTATTTATACACAATACTATAAATAAATATATCATCACACCTTTTACCCTTTACTGGGTGTGGCACTCTGCTGAAGCAGATCTCGGTAAGTGATATATTTTACGCGTGAAGTGCGGTTACCAGTCGCCAAATCACGGCCCCCAAACATGTTAGTGGTGGAGGAGCCACAGGGATAGTTTTTTCAAATTATGAAAATTTGTCGCCTGTGGGAATCGAACCAGGGACCTCAGGATCCACAGGCCGACTTCATACCACTGAGCTAGCCATCCCATACACAATACACTCGTACGTATTTGTATGTTTTGTTATAAATATTAATTCAATTTAATTTTATTATATTATTATTACGGGGTGGCTAGCTCAGTGGTATGAAGTCGGCCTGTGGATCCTGAGAACCCTGGTTCGATTCCCACAGGCGACAAACAATTTTTATAATATCAAAAGCCTACCCCTGTGGCTCCTCCACCACTAACATCTTTGGGAGCCATGATTTGACGACTGGTAACCGCATTTCACGCGCTAAATATATCACTTACCGAGATCTGTTTCGGCAGAGTGCCACACCCAGTAATGGGTAGAAGACGTGATGATATATTTATATTTATTTTATTTATATTATTGTAGATATGTTTGTTTACCAAAAGAGAAACAATTTTTTTTATACATACTATAATAACTAAATTAAATTACTTATATGTTTAACTTAATTTCTAATTTCTGTAAGGTATATTATATAATGGGGTAGTGGCTCAGTGGTATCAAGTCGGCCTGTGGATCCTAAGAATTCTGGTTCGATCCCCACAGAAGACAAAACATTTTCACCAATTTAAAATTACTCCTGTGGCTCCCCCACCACTAACATCTTTGGGAGCCGTGATTTGACGGCTGGTAACCACACTTTATGAGCATAAATATATCATTTATTATTTTTAATGACAACTCAACGACTGTTTCGTAAAAAGTGTGGTGTTAAAAAGTTATATTTTTTACACTGTCAAACAAAATAAAAAGAACAGAATAAATTATTTTAGCCAGAGCAAATTGAACTGGTGTTAATCTATAGAGTAATAATGAAAAATAGAGATTGTCATTAATTTATTGATCAGTAACAGATAATGATGGAGTTACAGAATAGGAGGGGGGATATGTTAATTTCGATCTGGAATGACACGAGACGAGACGAAATCGAGAAAAAATCTCGTCTAGGCGATATTACTAATCAGTACATCATATAATATACACCTTTATATATAGAAACACCCTGTACATATCATAACGGGAAATATGACTACAGCACCATCTATTATTGTCCTGAAAATATAATACACACAATACCAAATACGCTATATCAGTTTCACCCTTGTCCTATTTACCAACTAAAATAAAAATGCAAATCAGCAATAAATTTAAAAAGTTAGATGAGCACATAGTAATAGTTACAAAGTAAAGAATTCTGTCGCAGCATCTAGAGTCCGTTGTCCTCTGACCCACAAACAAAATCGCATCCACCCTCCCCTCCCCCACACCCTGCATTTTTCACATCAACATGCTAAGCCACCTAAGTCTTCGCAATAGGAAACGTCGCCACCGTATATGGGATAATAACAACAGCTCATCAGCTCTGAATCTCATCATCAGCTGTCCGGACTCAACTCCGGAATCTTCCGGTTATCTGACGTGCCCCGCGCTGCCACGCCCTTCCCCGCTATCGATCAGAGCCAACTCGAAAACTCAGTGGAATGGGAACTGAGTTCAAGCACTTTGTGTGACTCCAGTTAGGATATTTCGTGAATCTGGAGATGTTTGTTGTTTGTAATTATTTTCAATGGATGGAAGGCAGGTAGAAGGGGAAGTGGCGGTGGAGGGGGGTATTGTTCATTGTGATGTTCTGTTGTTTTGTTTGGGATGCGAGAGTCGTGCTTATGTTTAGATTAGAGTTGACTAATTAGGGATTTTGAAGGTTGACAGCAAAGGCGATGGAATATTGAGTATTTGCTGTGGTGTTTATTGTGTCGGAGTTATCTCAATTCAGTTGAGTTGGATCTGTGATCAAAATTGAATTCAAGAAATATTTATAAATTCAGCAAATTAACTACTATAATAGTTATTATCAGAGCTGGGCAGTAGCTAGCTACTTTTGTAGCTTAGCTACGTTTACCTTAGCTGTAGCTGTAGCTTAGCTAAATGTGAAAAAATATAGCTGTAGCTTGTAGCGAGCTATGTTTTTTTTCTATGAGCTTAAAAATATTGTTATAACGACTGAAGCTACTTTTAAAGCTACTTTTTGTAGCTTAAAGCTACTTTCTGTAGTCCAAAGCTACGTTTTGTAGCTTAAATCTATCACTTTTCATTAAGAAATACCTATTAATTTTTGTTTTGTATTTAAACTGTACCTTCTTTATTGTTTTCTATAACTGTAGGATAACAAGTTATTATATAGTGTAAAATCTATTAACATATTTTATTTTTCACTTGTTCTTAACCTATCCTACTTTTGTATTATATATTAGATGAACTAAACATTGACTGTTTAGGAGTCTTCTGTTAATGTGACTGTTAATTTATTCCGATATAAATAAGAATTATAGCATAACAAATTAACAGTACATTTGTCTATTTGCGATTTTTTATATTTATTAACAATCATTATAAACAAAAGACTGATCAACTGATCATATGACAATGGCAAATTTAATAATTCACAATAATTGAAAAAAAAAGCTGTAAAATTTAACAGCTTCTTTAATGAAAGCTTTTAGTTGTAGCTTAGCTATATTTTACAAAATGTAGCTTATAACTCAGCTACTTTTTTAAAGAATAGCTGTAGCTGTAGCTTAGCTACTTCTTTTAAGTAGTTTACCCAGCTTTGGTTATTATGTATTGAGGGCATAATCAAAAGATAATAGCACTAAGGGAATGATCAAAGTTTAAATTTTCCGAGGGTTATAATCTTGATTATGCACGTATGTGACATAATAGAGAAATTATTTTGACAGGTTAAACGTCAAACATTTGTTTAATTTTGTTTCAATTCCGATAGTTTTATGGCTATTTTCGTTATTTTCAGATCTAATTTGTGCCATTATGAAGCATGCAAAATTAATACTGTTTATTGGTTTAGATGCAGAAATTTATGCCCTAAAAGTTTTATTTGAAGCTTTTTTGCTTAAAATAATTAGGGAAGCAGGAAACTACAAAAATATGATTTTACATGTTAAATCCCTATGTTCGAGAGTCGCGTTCACCATCCTGTATATATATATATATAACAAAAAAAAATATATCATCACGCCTTCTACCCATTACTGGGTGTGGCACTCTGCCGAAGCAGATCTCGGTAAGTGATATATTTTGTACGTGAAGTGCAGTTACCAGCCGTCAAATCACGGCCCCCATAGATATTAGTGGTGGGAGAGTCACAGGGGTAGTTTTAAAATGGTGAAAATTGTTTGTCGCCCGTGGGAATCGAACCGGGGTTCTTAGGATCCACAGACCGACTTGATACCACTGAGCTAGCTACCCCATGTATATGTATTATAAATAAATAAATATAACATAACATCTTTTACCCATTATTGAGTGTGGTAATCTTTCTAAGCAGATCTCGGTAAGTGACATATTTATGCGCGTGAATTTCGGTTACCAGCCGTCAAATCGCGGTCCCCAAAGATGTTAGTGGTGGAGGAGCCACAGGGGTACTTTTAATGTGGTAAAAATATTTGTCGGCTATTTAGACTTAAAAGTCCTATATACTAGTAGTAGAAAAAGTATAGTATTGAACTCACCTATAATTACTATTGCACGCTCGTTGAATAATATACTATTCTTAACATGTATATAAGCTACATTCTAAAATATAGGTAGTGGCATGAAACGTAGACAACGAACAAATAGACTATTCTATAGGCGTGTCATTACTGACAAGTGATACCGGTCGTGATACAATGATGCCATTACACCATGATAAAGTAATTGTTACCTTACTTACTTATCTGTCAAACTATCACATATCACTAGTGTTATGTCTACAGAATAGACCCTCTGAAACAATGAATTGCATATGCCTTGTTTTACATACAAATTCAATTACATAAGTAACTGTTATTCGAAATGAAATGGACTTGATAAGATAAAATTAAATTAGATAGGCGTTACAGGCAATCGTAGCCCCATGAATGAGAGCGAGATAAAACTTGCTTTTCTTAATTAACAAACAAGAAGTCGGACTTCAACTTCAATAAAAATATATACAAGCGAATGTATCTGAGTGATTCGAATTCTATTATAAGCTACTGTACTTGAGATTCAGTTTCTGCAATGCAGAGTAGCAAATAAATAAATAAATCATCAAGCCTTTTACTCATTACTGGGTGTGGCTTTCGGCACTAGCAGATCTCAATAAATGATATATTTATGCACGTAAAGTGCGGTTACCAGTCGTTAAATCACGGTCCCCAGAGATGTCAGTGGAGAGAAAACCACAAAGGTAATTTTAATGTGCTGAAAATTGTTTGTCGGCTGTGAGAATCGAACCGAGGTTCTCAAATCCACAGACCAAGTTGATACAATTGAATCACCTACCCCATACAAAATTAAGTAGGTGTTACAGGCAATCATAGCCCAATGAATTACAACAAGATAAAACTTGCTGTATTTCTTAATAAATAAGCAAGAAATCGTACGTTCAAATATCACTGCTAAAAGATGCGCTCCAAGAACTAAAAAACTCGCACTTTGAAGAATATGTGAAAAACCTAACACCCACAGCAGCTACTGAATACTCACTGTGGAAGGCCACAAGTCGGCTCAAAAGGCCTACAGCATCAGTTCCGCCAATCAGAAAACCAGATGGCAACTGGGCTCGTAGCCCTCAAGAAAAAGCAAAAATATTTGCCGAACATCTGCAGGAGGTATTCCAACCATTTCCACCAAGCGCCAATGTTAACGATGCTAATATCACAAATTATCTACAGGAACCGGAACAAGTATCAGAACCATTAAAGGCATTCTCTCCAAAAGAAATCCTTCTACACATCCAAAACGAACTCAACGAAAAGAAAGCTCCAGGTTTTGACCTGATAACAGTTCGCACACTTAAAGAATTACCAAAAAAGGGACTAATGATGCTCACAGCAATATTTAATTCCATACTAAGGATCGGACACTTTCCTACTCATTGGAAAGTTGCCGTAATAATAGTTATTCCCAAACCAGGCAAAGACCCAAAAGAACCGGCCTCATACAGACCAATTAGTCTGCTGCCAGTTATCTCCAAATTGTTCGAGAAAATGTTAATTAAACGAATCAAGCCAATCTTGGTCAAAAATAACATCATCCCAAACCACCAATTTGGCTTCAGAAACAACCATGCCACGATCGAACAAGTCCACAGAATCACAAACGTCATCAGAAATTGTCTCGAAAACAAAGAATACTGCTCGGCTGCATTTCTTGATGTCAGCCAAGCATTTGATAAAGTTTGGCACGACGGTCTACTTTTCAAACTAAAAAGTATTTTGCCTCCAAAACTATATAACATCTTGAAATCCTATTTGTCTGACAGATACTACCAAGTCAAACTCCAAGGCGTACACACTCAACTGTACCCAGTTAAATCTGGTGTACCACAGGGCAGCGTCCTGGGCCCAACGCTATACACTATATATACAGCTGATCTGCCAACAAATGACACAACAACAACAGCGACATTCGCAGACGACACCGCCATTTTAGCAGTTGACTCAGATCCAGAAACCGCCTCAGATCAGCTACAAGAAAATCTCAACCTAGTCCACGACTGGTGCCAAAAGTGGAGAATACAATTAAATGCAAGCAAATCAACTCATGTAACCTTTACATTAAATAGACAAACATGCCCAGCTGTCAACCTCAATGGTACAGAACTACCCCAATCCGAGGGAGCGAAATACCTCGGAATGACACTCGATCCAAAATTAAACTGGCAGAACCACATTGCGATCAAAAGAAAACAACTCGGAATCAAAAGAAATCAAATGTCCTGGCTCATAAGCAGAAAATCTCAATTGTCTATAGAATATAAGTTACTGCTATACAAAATCATCCTGAAACCCATTTGGACATATGGAATAGAATTATGGGGCACAGCCAGCAAATCATCCACAGCAGTACTGCAGCGGTTTCAGTCAACTACACTGCGTATGATCACAAACGCACAGTGGTATGTAACCAATGACACACTTCATCATGACTTAAAGATGCCAACTGTAAAAGAAGAAATTAGACGACTCAGCAGCAGATATCAACAAAGACTGGAACACCATCCCAATACACTCGCAGTAAATATTCTAGATAACAGTGAAACCATCTACAGGCTCAAACGACACCACGCACTCGACCTACCAAACCTAGTGTAATGCTGTATTATATTAGTGGAAAATAATTAATGTATTTAATTAAGTGTAGTGAGTACCGCCACTGGGCGTAATCTCTTTCATGTTAAATGCGCTATACCACATTAGTTTATAGTTGTAACAAACTGATTACTAATAAGACACAATAAAGGCTATATAAAAAAAAAAAAAAAAAAAAATATCACTGACCTCTAATTAAATTAAAAAAATATATATACGAATGTATCTGAGTGACTCGGATTCCACTACTGTCATGGACACTATAGTATACCAAGCTGTGAAATGTGAAATGTTTGCAGGATCTGTTATAAAGCTGCATTGCGATTAGAAATATTTTACTCTTAGTTTTATGCGTAATACATGAACCGTTCTGCCAACCAATACTAACTGCAATAGACCCAGTGGAATAAATATAGAGTGATCAAAAGGAATTGTTTCAGTTGGCAATAAAAAAATCTACTTGAAATTAGTGAGACTGATACATAAATTCATTTCCTGTTATTGACAGTGATATTTGAAAATTAAAAACTAAATTTGAGTACATTTAGTTCTTATTCGTTTTTAGTTATATTTTTCTTAAGTATCCATAAATAAAATTGTTATTTCCTTCACCCTTCCTTTTATTACTTAACATAGCAAGAAGCTAAAGTATTTCTATTACTCAAAAAGCCAAAATCCTATTAACTGTCAGACTCCTGGCATAACCTATTTGTATTTATTAGACATGTCAAATAGTATTATCGCCTTTACCTAGCGTTGTATCAACTGTGTAATAAAAAAATCTCCGAAATTGTATTGCCCACATAAATAATTCCTTTTGATCACTTTGTACAATTTTACAGTGCCGTTCTGTCGAAAGTACAGTTGCACCAATGTACCCCCACTTCTTTTGCAAACGGCGAGAAGCGCAGCACATAATACTAGCAAAATGAAATCTGCACAAGGCAACACTATTCATAGTGGAACGCGGAGATATTTTTGCAAATGTTATATTGATGTAGGGTTGTTGTTTTTACGAATATTCGAGACTTCGATTGTTCGGATTTATTGAACCTTCGAATTTAGATTCGAATTTTTGAATATTCCAAATTTTCGAATTTTGGAATATTCCGGATTTGCGAATTTTCGAATTATTCGAATTGTGAAT
The DNA here is from genome assembly GCA_911728475.2 of Pterostichus madidus. Classification (NCBI taxonomy): domain Eukaryota; kingdom Metazoa; phylum Arthropoda; class Insecta; order Coleoptera; family Carabidae; genus Pterostichus; species Pterostichus madidus. Next base: position 28,926,093 of record OU452313.1, on the reverse strand, counting down.
CTGGATCCTAACGTGAACACGGCATGTTGATATGAATTATTTTCAGAATAAACTCATGTGCAGAGTTTTGTATTAATTCGTAAGTAATTATTATTAATGATTATTACTTGCCAAATTAATTCAATTTAGACTTCAAATTTCGCTACACTGTCAAAAATGTTTTAATTAAGACGTTTTTGTATCTTTTTTATTGTCATTTTAAAACGTTTTCCTATAAGTCCATAGTATTTAGATGGGCGGTAAGAGAATAGACGTCTTAATTAAGACGCCTAAACTTGCAGAATTTTTGCAGGATACTTCGCCGAGTTTATTATTTAATTCGTGGCCGACTTTTCACGAAGTATGCGTGAGCGTGTTTGAAGGTGACGGCGTAAATTCAGTGGCAAAAAAATCGAAAATTCGAAGCTTCGAAAAATTCGAAAATTCGTAAATTCGAAAGTTTTTCTGACGAGGTTCAAACCATTCGAATGTTGGAACGTTCAGAAATTGAAACTTCGGTGGAAATCAACGACCCTATATAGATGTGGGATAATGAAGCACAAAATAAAGCACTAAAGTTAAATTTATCAGCGAAAACTCAAGAAAAAGAATTAAAATACTTCAATCGAGAGTAGCAAAATGCAAAAATGCGACTCCCTTGGTTTATTCTGTAACACTACTATTGAATGGATTATTCTCCCTTACCCCTTTGGCATTACTGTACAGGCTATTGTAATTGAGATTCAGTTCCTGTTGTGCACAGTAACAACTAAATATTGAATTGAAATATGTATAAATAAATATTGAATTGAAATATGTATAAATAAATATTAAACTGAAACATAATTACAAAGATGAAACGTCAATTGCGATGTGGACAGAGTATTAAAAAAAATCCAATTTCCTTATTCTAAAACTGAAATATGAATAATCAAATATAAATTATTGCGCAATGCACAAAATTATTTCTAGAGAATAATGCCAAACAAATAATTATTCACTATAGAACGTTGAAAACATTTTGTGTTCGACGAATTTCTATTTACAATCATTATTCCTGTTGGTTTTGCATTGCTGAGTTTGTTTTGTATTTATGATTCATTCACAAATATATTTTTAACTCTTGTTTCATTTCCATTTTAAACCTAGAACAAAAATTCTTGGAAAGGTTTAGCGCTAATAGGTAACTTTCTTCATTGTCATTCAACGCTCCATTCGTTTTATTTTAATTAGCCGTTATCTAAATATGCTTTTAAAACAATGCATTCGTACTTTTACTCGTTAATAATTTACTATTCATTTGTTCTATTTTCTTTCATCTCCATTGTTATTCTTTTGTTTTACTTCAATGTTCATGGAAAAAGTGGAGAGGAAGCTACAACAATTAATACCTACAGTTTGATTGTTAAAAATTTAAATGTTTCCAGTATTATTCGGTTTGAACCAATATAAGTTGTATTACGTGACAAAGAACATTTATAAATAAAATAAATAAATAAATATATCATCGCGCCTTTTACCCATTACTGAGTGTGGCACTCTGCCGAAGCAGATCTCGGTAAATAATATATTTATGCGCGTGAAGTGGCAGTTACCAGCCAACAAATCACGGCCCCCAAAGATGTTAATGGTGGGGGAGCCACAGAGGTAATTTTTCATTTGGTGAAAATTGTTTGTCAGCTGTGGGAATCGAACCGAGGTTCTCAGGAGCCACAGGCCGACTTGATACCACTGAGCCATTATCCCATATACATTTATAAAATAAATAAATATATCATCACGCCTTTTATCCGTTACTGGGTGTGGCACTCTGCCGAAGCAGATCTCGGTAAGTGATATATTTTGCACGTGAAGTACGGTTACCAGTCGTCAAATCACGCCCCCCAAAGATGTTAGTGGAGAGGGAACCGCAAAGGTTATTCTAATGTGGTGAAAATGTTTGTCGGCTATGGGAATAGAAGCAGGAGTCCGAGGATCTACAGGCCGACTTGATATCACTGAGCCACCTACCTCATAAAGAACATTTATTTATTGGGATATTAAATTAATCACGATATGCCTAACTTGAAGCCAAGGTACACTTTTGGATATTCTCTATAATCTTACTATTGGTATCACTTTTTGTATTTCTTTTTTGTTTTATTTTGTGTTTACTAGTAGTGCTTTTTTTTATCAATTTACGAGTATATAGAATATAGTTCTGAGTTGTCGTTAATTGTTGTTTTAGTTTTATTTATCGTTTAATTTTTAGATAAAAAATTAAGTATTTAATTCAAGGTTATTTTATAGTATAATATTAGGTAATTATAGTTTAATAAACTTCTTTATTGTAAATATTAGTTCTATTATCATTCTTTTTTAGGTACGAGGGCATATTTTTGTTTAATTACCTAGCCCTGAAAAATCATATATAAATAAAATAAATACATCAACACGCCTTTTACCCATTACTGGATGTGGAACTCTGTCGTAGCAGATCTTGGTAACTGATATATTTTACGTGTGAAGTGCAATTACCAGACGTCAAATCACGGCCCTCAAAGATGTTAGTGAGAGCGGAGCCACAGGGGTAGTTTTAATTTGATGAAAACTGCTTGTCAACTTTGGGAATCGAACCCGGGCTCTCAAATTCACAGGCCGACTCGATACCACTAAGCCACCTACCACATAAAAAAAAATCATACACGAGTATCATTAAGAAAAAATATTTTCACCGTTTTCAACACTTATGCCACCTCTTTTCTTTTCTTTTCACCGTCGGGAAAGAATTCCTTGGTCAACTCTTCAAAAATAGTTCAACACTTTCTTTGAATGCTGCATCAGAAGCAAATCGCTATGCTTTGAGACATTTTTGTAACTTTTTAAATAAAACGAAGTCTGATGGCGCTTAATAAGGGCTATAAGGCTAACTCTATAAATCCACAGTCATTGATTAGTTGCTGAACTTCATTTGCTTTATTAACCCGAGTATAAACGTGACTCATTTTATCAACAAATAAACTCTCACAAATCTTTATAAACAAAAATATAAATAAATATATCATCACGCCTTCAACCCATTACTGGGTGTGGCACTCTGCCGACGCAGATCTCGGTAAATGATATATTTTGCGCGTCAAGTACGGTTACCAATCGTCAAATCACGGCCTCCAAGGATGTTAGTGGTGGAGAAGCCACAGGGGTAGTTTTTGAAATTATGAAAATTGTTTGTCGCCTGTGGGAATCGAACCACGGTTCTCAGGATCCACAGGCCGACTTCATACCACTGAGCTAGCCACCCCATAAAAAAAAAAAAAAATAATAATCTTTATAAATCGCACAAATTAAAAACAACTTCGCATATGTCCTTGTAAATGTCAAAGCTATTTTATAATAATTTGTTTAACATCATTGCATTGTTTCGTAAGATAACATAAAAATACGTTCTCTTATTTACTTATTAGGTTAGTAGGAAAGTATACCTTTGTAGTAATTTTCGGCACTATCAGTGCATTCTTATTTAAAAATCCCAATTAATCTTGTACAAACGGATGCAGTCTAGTTAATATATCAAAGCAAGGATGTTAGTGAAATAAATTTTATTTGCAGAATTAATTATATATTTCTTTAGTTCTGCGGTTGGCAGCTCTACTATTATGTAAATCTTAGGGCTGATGATGTATGATGTGGCGTGGTACCACCCTAACACATGACAATACTTAGTGGTGCTACAAAAACACATTGTTTTTTGTTAGAAAAGCTTAAAATCTGAATGTTTATTCAATTTATAATACATTACACTGCAAAAATATGCTGTCTATTGAGATCTGAAAGAGCTGTCTCAACTAGAGTTGAATAAAAATTGTGATTAATTACTAATTTGACTGCACAAAACAGGACATTATTGCAAATATTAGACAGTACATGGGGATCTACTACTTATAGTTACGGTGGCAATGCGCTCTTTGTTTTAGAACGTTGTCCTTAGGATTTATTTATTTCCTAAAACCAAATTGTTATCTTATACGAGGTGTGGCTATTAAATAACGAGACTGATGCTGTTTTAACATTTTATTTTGATTCCATACCTATTTACGTATTATCACTTTCAATATACACCCCTCCTCTATTCGTACAATGCTCCATGCGAATCTTGCATTGTTCGAAACAGTGCTGGAAGTCTTCTTCCGTCAGCTCCTTCAGAACGCGTACCGATTTCTCTTTCAAAACTCAAATCTTGATGCTATTAAGGCAAATTTCACCTTAGGAAACAGATAGAAGTCGCTCGATGCAAGATCTGGCGAATAAGGCGGATGGTCCAACACTGGAATGCTGTACTTGGCTATAAATCTCTTGACAGACATTGCGGAATGTGCCAGCGCATTGTTTTGATGGAGAAACCATGACTTGTCCTTCCATAATTCGGGTACTTTTTTCAATAAATTATAAGTTTCAGTAGCAGTTTTGCCAAGTTTCATGTGAAATTTCACAACAATTCGTTGTTCTAATGTTGCACTTAACATTTTTTTTGGCGAAACAAACAACAACTCTAAATAGAACGAATGCTACGGCTATACGGATTTGTTTACAGAAGTGAGAGGTATGCATTCAAAATAAAAAGCTTCACGCTAAAAATCTGACGGTCGCTGGTGTTTGGCGCATGCGTATTTCGTCTAGAGCAGCGTCAGTCTCGTTATTTAATAGCCACACCTCGTATTATTTGCTTTGTAATTTATAGTACAGAAGTTCATTTTATCAATTTATAGGGATGAATTGAAATTAAAGGTGATTAAATGAAAACATCAACAATTTTTTAAGTAAAATTTTATTAGTGTTCTTTACTAAAAAAAATAATTTTTAATTAACACAAAAAAAATCAGTATTTGTAAAATAAAACAATAAACACAAATTGATTTTATACTAACGAATCTTTTTCAGATTTTTTGGAATCTAGATAAGCTAAAATTTTGTCCTTTATATATAGACATCGTACTTATAACAACTTGAAATCCCTGATTGGCCGTATTTATTTGGCATTTTTCAAGTAATCCGATAGGTTACTTTTGTTTAAATGACACGTTGTAAGTAACCCAGAACATTTCCTGAACTGATCTTGTTGCCCCAGCAATTTTGGTGGGTTGACACGTTGAACCCATTTTCTCTCTCTTTCTAATAAATTTGTGTTCCTTGTTATCCGTTTTGAATTGGAACAACACAATTTGTATTTAAGTAGATATTACGTACATTAAGGGCCAAATTCACAGTTGTCAATCACTCTCATCTCATCCTCACCTCACTCTCAAAGTCGAAGTAACTAAGACAACTAACTCAATAATCTGCACAATTTGAATTAGTTGCCTTAGTTACTTCGATTTTAAGTGTGAAATGAGAATGAGGTGAGGGTGAGTCACAACTATGCATTTGACCCTTAGATTTGAAATTTATCTCTAATTTTTACAACTAACACGAGTTAGTTTAGATTGTTTACATCTGAATACTACAGTGAGTGATTCTCTTTTATCTTCCAGAGATAATTGTAGCACCAGGTCAAGCTATGTTAGATCTCTTCTTGGCAATGACAATCAACCTGCTGCTGGTACTTCTAAAACCGCCGAAATTGTTGTCAATAACAGTACTCTTGATAATATGAATAGGTACAGAAGAAATAAATGTTTCTTTAGACAGTACAAAAGTTTCCACTTCACATTATGTCAATATAAGCAACTGTAACAACTGTATTATTAATATACACAAACAATGAATATTATCTATTTCATTTACTCTTTAAATAAAACAATTGGTCGACATATTATTTTATCTACGATTTTTTTCAACAGTTGAAACAGAAATTGAGGTTAGATGATTAGTAGCTACAATATGAACTTCCGCGCTTAGCGCGAGGCCACGAAATTTAAATCGCTGTTAGTTACATTTACTTTGACAGTTGCGTAAACGAAACGCACCTGTATTTTTCGTTTACAGAAAAACACTTGTTTTGCATTTGTCTCCTGTCCACCCGTAATGAAGGCAATAATAGTTAGGTAATAACAAAGAAATCGCACAGTGATAGGAAAAATTAATTTCTTAGTAAACAATGTCTCAAACTCAGCAGCCCCAATTCATAGAAATAACCCCCTAATCCCTCGCTGAATAAGGGCGTGTCTAGTATATTTTTATATCACACTCGTTCTAGTTACTTCATCAGAGTTCGCGTCCCCGGTAAGCTAGGGTTATAAATTTCCCGTTACATCCCTGTCTAGCGTTGCCACCACCAGGCACGTACTCCCTCGACGCCGTCTGCGATGTCTGCCGCTCTAGATCATCTAGTAAACTATGGATGTGAGGATAGTAAGCACAGAGAAGAACTTGGTACTGTAGACGTGGATAAGACACAGTATTGATCTTACTTATACATGAATGGATGCTTGTTGATGACGGAATATGAGGGATTTTTCAGACCTGGATTTGAGGGAATTCAATAAATATACCATCACGCCTTTTAAACATTACTGGGTGTGGCACTCTGCCGTAGCAGACCTCGAAAAGTGTTATATCTATGCGCATAAAATGCGGTTACCAACCGTCAAATCGCGGTCACCAAGGAAGTTAGTGAAAAAGGAATCACAGGGGTAGTTTTTAACGTGATGAAAATTGTTTGTCGGCTGTGGGAATCGAACCCGGGTTCCCAAATTCATAGACCAACTCGATACCACTGAGCCATTTACAAATAAATACATAAAATAAATATAGCATCACGCTTTTTACCCATTACTGGGTGTGGCACTCTGCCGAAGCAGATCTCGGCAAGTCATATATTTATGCGCGTGAAGTGCGGTTACCAGCCGTCAAATTACGGCCCTCAAGGATGTTAGTGGTGGGGGAGCTACAGGGGTAATTTTAAATTGGTGAAAATGTTCTGTCGGCTGTGGGGATCGAACCAGAGTTCTTAGGATACACAGGCCGACTTCATACCACTGAGCCATTTACCTCACATTAATTATCTTGGTAGACATTAAACTATACCTTGACATACTGAATTATTTTATGATAGATCCATTAAGTAACTAATCCCAAATTATACTAATTTGCTTCATAATTTTTGTTAATTGGAAAGAATTAATACAATAGTTATTTTTATAACAAGTGCCGAAAAAGGCTCGTTACGTGCAAGTGCAGAATTTAACGCACGAGGCTTGCCGAGTGCGCAAATCTGCACGAGCACTTTTACTAACACCAAGTTAAACAAGTATACGCTCAGATCTAACGATAACTATTGATAATATTGAATACCGATTATGAGTACTGGAGTATCAGATGACCATTTTCTAGATTACGCAAAATACTGACTTCTGATTGGTCAGATATAGTGTATTTTATGAAACACAAAGTAGAAAGATAAAAGTTAGTTAGTTGCGCCTTTTATCTTGCTGTTTAAGCTTGTTTTATATTTCACTTAACATTATTTTGAACAATTTTTGGAATAATGTAAATTGTCTAGACAGCATGTTTTTCTTTTACATATTGCTTCGTAAATTGTCTGAAAAAATAAAACATGTTCTATTTTCTAGACAATTTTGGAGACCATAGGGACTTATAAATTTTGACGTCACATGCAGCGGACCCCCCTGCACATAATTTTGTGTGAAACAACAAATTTGTAGAAAGAGCGAGATGACACCATGGCGAGTCGATCAACTGCTTTCTCCTTTCAGCACTTCTCCCTGCAGATCACCACATTTTTTACGTTTGGATCACGTGATAAACGTCAAATTCTAAAGCTATACCATATTCGCTACATAACAAATTATTAAATTCTATTTTACTCACTAGACGGCAACCGAAAAATTTGAATTGTATAAGTCCCTTTTGTGTGTGAGCATGCGCACATAGCTACTTTGTGATTCACGTTGTATTAAAGAAATGGAATATTTAAAACAATTTGCTGTAAGCTACTACGCAGTTTAGTTCAATATTTAATCTAATGTAAAACGAACTTTACTTCACTTTATTATAAATCATTACTAGCTCTATACTCTGTTTTTTAACCAGGAGGAGTAAATGCACAAGACAGATTTACAGTATAGAAAGTTACCAAAGAAAGTTACTAGATTTTTGTTCGCGCGAAATACAAAAATTCCGTACACATCTGCACTAAATAAGCCTCATTGAATTGATTTTAAAATACAAATGACATTATAAACTCTAATTTGTCACTCCGTATATTATTAGTTCTTAAAAGAACTGATTTATGATAATATCACAGAAATGCAAAAAATCTACAAGAAAACAGATAACCTCAAAACGTATGACAGCTCTAATAAATCAAATGTAAAATCTATGTACAGTGTAAACTGGACGAAGCACTAGCCAATCAGAAGCGTCAGTTTTAGTGGTTAAAATTTAAATTACTCCTCCTGGTTAAAAAACAGAGTATAGTACATGCTCAACTTATTACGTTACCGATACCATTCGCGTTACCTCTTTCGTTACATTGTAAATCCAGCTTTATTGTTCAACCCGCGACCTCAAATATAATAAACCGTAAAAATGTTCGTATTTGTTTGTGTTTTTGGGCAAGTGGGGTCCTGGCAGTAGGCGGTAGCCGGGTAGACAGTACGACGCTCTGTCTTCTTCCACAGAAACTATAACCGGAAAAGTTTGAGCAGTCTGAAGGAAGTAAAACAATAAGATTTCGTTTGAAACACAGGATGGTAGTTTCAGGAATGTATGTCTTTCTTTCCAGAACTTTCCTTTTACGTCGCAAGATTTGTGCTGCGAATTTACAAACGGTTAACATTCGGAACACGTAATGCGAAAAAGAATTTCATAAAAGAAACACAGTCATTTATAAACGAATTTTATTTTTAGACCTGCCTGTTTTAGAACAAAGAACTCGCAATGCCAACCTAACTTTACTATTTAAATTCAACTGTAAATTCAAACAGTACTTGTATTTCCATTACAGTACAACAACCTTTTTTTGTTGTTTCGTTGTAATGGAAAAAAGTTCCTTATAAATTTCTAAACTACGGGAAAGAGCTGAAATAAATAACTTTGAAAAAGTTTCTCTAGGGACATTTGACATTTTTGATTTATCGCTATTGAGTTATCCGTCAAACGCTGTCACGATTTTTAATATTAATATCTTTTACGTGTCATATTCTCGATATTCGATACCAATAGCCAATAATATCTCTGTCGATATTACAATAGCGAAGTTCTTATGTTCCGGATGTTCGTATAATTTTATTGAAACAGGCTGCATATTTATTTTCTGGATTATATAAGGCATTTTCCATTTGAAGATTAAAATTTTATATTCATATTTTCTTGTTTATAAAGAATGTTTTATGTAATAAAATGAAAATCATATTCAAAATTTGTTTTCCCAAGACTCTTGGTTGTTTCTAAGAAGTTGAGTTATTCACTTTCCAGGTTTTATTTCATTTTGAAAATACAAAAAGCGACGACACATAGACATTTATTAACAGAGTGGTAATTTTAATTTGGTGAAAATTGTTTGTCGGCCATGAGAATCGAACCGGAGTCTTCAGGATCCACAGGCCAACTCGAAACCACTGAGTCATTACCCCATTAAATTAATAAACATAAATAAATAATTGTAATTGAGACAAACTATAGGTGGGGGATTTTTTACTATTGGATGGCATATTCAAATTAGGCAGTAATAAAGGAATTTTTCGAGATAATATTTTCAACCCTACATTGACTTGACGATGAAGAAAAATATTCGAAATCATATAGTAATTCATAATTCGTAGAAATGGAATAGTAAACTTATGAAGTGAACAAGTTGTTTTTTACAACTAAAACTAAATATAAAAAATGCCGCCCGGTGCAGACCGCACTCACCGCCCTCCCCTCCCCCACCAGGTACGCTACTGACTGCACTGGCTGCTTTTACTAATATCATTATTTAATATTGCTATTAAAAAAAAATTTTAGTAGAATAGTTAGTTGATGATTTGCAATTGATTTTGTCTGTTGCCTAGATATTTGTATAAATTGTGTTTCTTTATTTTGTCAGTAACTTAGATATTATGAGTATTTAAAAATAAAAAATATATATCATCACGCCTTCTACCCATTACTGGATGTGGCACTCTGCCGAAGCAGATCTCGGTAACTGATATTTTTTGCGCGTGAAGTTCGGTTACCAGTCGTCAAATCACGACCCCCAAATATGGTAATGATGGAGGAGCCACAAGGGTAGTTTTTGAAATTATGAAAATTGTTTGTAGCCTGTGGGAATCGAACCAGGGTTCTTAGGATCCACAGGCCAACTTCATACTTCATATTGCTATTGTTTCTAAGATATCCCATAGTAGAAGAGGCCGATAGATAGATCGACCTTTTTAAAAAACTTGAGTGATTTGGGTTAGAAGGGTATAAAATTAAATTCTGGGAATGTCAGAAAATCATTATTTCAATACTTCACGTCAGTGACGTAACAAGAGCGAAGTTAGTGGAGCACTTGCTTTCAGTGTATAAATTAGAGATGGAAATTCTAGTTCATTTGAGTGAACTAGTTTATTCGTTCTCGTTCACCAAAAAGATTAGTTCACTGAACTAGTTCATTAGTTCACTTTCGTTCACGAAATTTTGAAGACTATGATGAACGGAAATCGTATTGTATTGTGTTTCACGAGCGAGAGCAAGTGAACTTTTAGGATCTGGTTCTAGTATAATTTGACAGCAGACAGCAAAACGCTGATCACAGCAACGACCACGAACGAATGAAGTATGAGTCTCGTTCACTCGTTCATTCGTTCACTCGTTCACTTGTTCATTTGTTCTCCGCTCTCCGCTTTCGATTCGACCTCATCGACCGTGCCGCCGTGGTGGTGAATCATATCCGAATAGTTCGCAGTGAACTAGTCTTTAATAAACTCACGAACTAGTTCGTGTCGTTCACTATAAGGAATAATTCATATGAACTAGTTCGTTCACGAACTACACACCTCTAGTATAAATATGAGAGGCGAGGTCCTTCAATTCTATTTGAGTTTATTCATATTTAATTCGTTTTCTGCACAACAAGAACTTATCATAATTACAGTATAAAGGGCTTCGCAGTTAATAGTGGAATTCTAACCAATCGGATACATTAAAAAATTTTGAGACGAAAGTTGTATTCTCTGGACTACGACTTCTTGATAAACATGAGGAGGGTTCATTCAAAATGGGACATATCCGGACAAAGAACCATGAGAAATATAAGAAATAATTTGACAGATCTGTCGATAAAAAATTCAAAATTTCCGTGACATAAGAAATAATTTGATAGATCTGTCAATACAATAATACAAATTATTTTATTTATTTCCCATGACACTCTGTAAACAGCTTAAAGAGGGCAATTATAATTTGCATGTATCTCGTGACTGGAACGTATTATATCAATTATTTTGAAGCCATTGGATTTGGAATCAGTTTTTAATTCTGAACATCTTTTGTATTTACACTTTTGTACTAAAATTAATAAAATAGAAATTACCGCCAAATCAATATTTTGTCATTGTATTTAATTTACAGGATGTGCACAGAAATGCGGAACATAGGAGTTTAATACAGGATTTTAAAAATGTTCGAAAATTAGCCCTCCTGTACATTTTATAGCAAAAGGACAAGAATAAAAACTCTGGTTTGGTCACCACACGACATATTTAATATTTAGAAAAAAAATATATATATCATCACGCCTTCTACCCATTACTTGGCGTGGCACTCTGGAATGGAATTTATTGTTTTATGTGTCCAGTAAACTTCCTCTTCCGGTTTTTCAATTTCATTCAAAATCAACTCATTTTCATGAAACTTATAATTACCAAGTTTCATTAACAAATCTTATCTCGTTCATGAGATATTGCACACTCGGACACACATCCATCCACACACATTTATTAAATTTGAAGCATAAATTCATATTGACAAGTTAAGTATGCCATGAATTGACATTTGTTATTTGAAAACAAATTGTTTTTTTTTCTTGTAAAGTATGTTAAAATATGTCTGATTATAAGCTAATGTCTCTATTTATTTTATAAATTCTTTAAAATGTGTGTGTGTATAAGTACAATTAGCGTATTAATAGTAAAAATTTAGAATCATAAAAAATTGATGTTTTTTCAATTATTTTGCGCACTAGTGCGCAAAATCAAACTTTCCATTGGTTTCAAAGGTTATGTAAACCTTATTTTGAATGATGCGAGTACAAAAATTTATTTTTCACAGCTCAGTCTAGAATTCCTCATCTTAATTGTTGTGCTAAACTGTCAGAATGAAATTTTGTTTTATGTTTTTATTATTATTATTATTATCATCATGGTTACCTGATTTTTGACAAAAATAACATATTTTATTTTTCAAATATCTAATACTCCACACATACTATATTAGTATAAATTTAATCTTTTTACGCGTAAAATTTATTCTTGTTCTTTTCCTTTAACATATATAGGAGAGCCAATTTCATATGTTCCGCATTTCTGTTCCCACCCTGTATAATCAAAAAGTACACATCCAGCATATAAGTAAAATGTGTCTTAAAATTAGGTAAATTTTAAATTGTATTAGGGCCAGTTTTTCAATCGCCGGTTTACTCTCGATTAGTGTTAATCATGATTAAATAATAATCGAAACCATGGTTTCAATTGTTATTTAATCATGATTAATAATGATCGGTGATTGAAAAACTGGCCCTTAGTAAATGTATAAATATGAAAAAAACATAATTGAATAAAAAACGTAACAATATTATAAAAAATACTAGCAAGTATAATAAAATAAAGCAAATTCAATCTTTTGGGAGTAATAAAAATAACTTTAGGTAATTAACTCCAGTCGCAACAGTTAAAAACACATTCTTATGAGATAAATAAAAATGATAATAAATAAACACCCAAAAATATACAATATTTAGAAGGCGTTTACCGGTTTAATCGCTAAAAAATCTCAAAGTACGCATAATTTCACAAAGTTGGCTATGGCGCACCCCGATACGCAACTGTTAAAACAACACGGAGCAAAAAAACCATAATTACACGCTATAAAAAGCTCCCGGATAAACAGGAAGCAGAGAGGGAGTGCGTGAAGGGTGCGTGGTGTGATTGTGACTCCTCTGTTCTCTCGTATTTGTTTATTGAGCTTTATCTGAAATTCATGCAACAGCGGCGCCGAATTAAAGGACTTTAAACGATTATTTTCATTTATTTTACATAAATTATTTTTATTCCGCGGAAATTATTGTTGAAAAGTAAATTGCTTGAACTGAATGTCAATGAAAAGGATCATTATTATAATATAATAGTTGAAATAAAATTCCACGATTTAAAAAAAAATAATACAGTAACACTTTAAATATATAATAAACAAAATAAATTATTTTTTGTTCTGCTTTTTCTCTTTTTATTGTCTGTCGTTTTATTTCGAAACTAAACATTAATTAAAGTGGTCCGTAAATTGTGGGTTTTGTAAAACTTTTGACTGTTCGCAAAAAATATAGTGCAACAACTCGGTTCGCTCGCATTTAACAAGAAGTTGTTTTTTTATAATGAAAACTAAGACCGCGTCTACACCGAAATGAACATAATAAATAATTGTATAAAACTATTTGAAATACTTTCAAAATTATATATAATTATTAATGAAGAATAGTAATTACTATTAAAATTAAGCACTAGTTTAATTAATTTATACAATTCCAAAATAATTTTTAAAAATTGAGACATTATTGTAGTGAACAAACCAGAATATTTCAAATATAGTAATTTGAATTTCAAAATTGATTTTTATATTATTAAAATATGATTAAATTTAAATTATACTTATAAAATCAAAGAAAAGAAATCAATTTTAAAATGACAGCGATCAAATAATTTCTTTTTGACTTGTTAGTTTTGTTGTTGCTATTAATCCAGTAATTTTTATTTTTTTCTTAGTTGAAATTATTACTATTTTTATTCTATTGTCTACATTTATTGTATTCTCAACACAAACCTAATGACATATGATAAATACGGCATAGAATTGACAGCATAACAAGAGATAACATTATCGCAGCTAACTCTCTCTTACAGCGACGAAAGACTATGTCAAAAGTTTGAAGTCTGCAAACTTTGTGTTTATGCGCAGCGACAAAGACAAAGACTAAGACTAAAACAGTAGCTGGAAACGCTCAGCTGCTCAGACAAAACATTACTAGACGGAGAACAACGGCGTTTGTTGTGAAGTAGAATAGGATAGAATAACTGGGTGATGAGACGGGTGCGCGGCAAAGAGCTAGTACAAGTTGGTGTTATGCAGGTTGCATTTTTGTTGGTGACAGTTTTTAGACACGAGCATTTTATTTATTTAAATACAAACGTGCGTATACAAAACACTTAATATGTCAAAAATTAACCTTTACTTTGATGTATGAAAAGTAAGTAATTGAATATAAAAATAATTACACAAATGTTTGCAACTTGCATAACATCAAAGGGTACTCGCTCCTTGCCGCGCACCCGCCTCACCCACAAGTTACTCCAACACTTTCTACTTCACAACACTGCATTGACTTGAATACGGCAGACTTTGGCCGTGTTCGAAGTAGCCTTTTGACATTTAGGATTTAGGAATTGGGGAAAGAAATTAGGAATTTACATAAGTACAACTTCGAATACTATACTACTAACGACATCTGCAGTCTGTAGGTTGAATTGTTTGACGTTTAGACGTTTAGATATTAATAATAATATTTTTAATACTTATTATACTTACACACAAAATACGAAGCCACTTTTATCTTCAAAAATGCTACAGCAAATTTGACAGCCTGTAAACGTCCAAAAAGTATTCTTGTTTGGCCGCAACGCGCATGATTTTTAATTTAGTGCTTACCAACTTCAAGGCGTAGTGTGCTCTTACAAATCCTAAAATCTAATTGCTAAAACCCTAAATTATGACGTCATTTAGGGCATACAAATTTAGGATTTGGTATGTTAGGGTGATCAAAGTGCAACTCCGAACACAGCCTTAGTCTAAGGTATGTTTTGTCTGAGCTCAGCTGTATTCACATATGACAAACTCTCAAGGTTATGTCGAAAAACTAAAACTAAGACTATGTTAAGTGGTGAAAACAAGGCTTTAGTGTGGATGCGGCTTCAGAGGTTTGTGATTGTTGGATCATCAACGCTGATAAAACGGCAGCTCGTTTACAGGTGATGATAGGTTTGTTCAGGCTTGTTTGTGTTTTTTAGATAAATTTAGCATATTCCTGTTAGTTTTATTATGTAAAGACGTAGCATAAAATCAACAGAACGAACATCTATCTAATTAAAATCGTTTAAAGTAGCTACAGTTTCTTAAATTAAGAAAATTAAATAAAAATTTGTAGTAATAAAACTACCATATCTGCTGATCAAATAGCAAGCGTGATTATTCAACTAAGGGCCAGTTTTTCAATCACCAAATAATGTTAATCATGATTAAATAATAATAGAAATCATAATTTCCATTGTTATTTCATCATAATTAACAATAATCGAAAGTTAACCGGTGATTGAAAAACCGGTCCTGAAGTAACTAAAAATTAGTTTTAATCATTTAATACATTGGTGTATGATGAGTGTAAAATTGAGAAGAATGTAGTTAAAAAAGTAGGTATAAGTCAGTTGAGATGGTTTGGGCATTTAGAACGTATGTCGAATGAGAGATTGGTGAAATAGGTATATGTTGATGAAATTGAGGGTGAACGATTGCGTGGACGACCTATGAACAAATGGATGAATATGATTGAAGGATTGTTGCGTGAACGAAAGTTTCCGAGTACGAGAAACAAACGTGCTTGTATGAAAGGAATTATGAATGTGAATGAAGCTAAAGTGGTGTGTCTAGATAGGAACGTTTGGCGAAGATTAATTGCGGAATGAATCTGATAATTTAAGAAGTGCAGGAATTTTGATTTTAGTTTTGTTGTTTAGTTATTTCATTAGAGTGTTTATCTGCAATTGTGTGAAAGCGCAGAGACAACCCTCCCTTCGTTTCTGATCTTTTTTATTCGTTTTCTGATCTTACATTGAGTGTTTAACTGCAATTGTATGGAATTCACTTTCAAAAACAAGCGTAGAGCGACACTCCCTTCCTTTCTTATCTTTTAATTTGTTTTCAATTCTTACGTAGAGTGTTTAACTGCAATTGTGTGGAATTCACTTCCAAAAACAAGCGCAGGGCGACACTCCCTTCCTTTTTTCTCTTTTTGTTTCATTTTCAGTTACTGCATTGTGTTGATTTTTCTTTCATATACAATTGCAGGCTATCACTTTCATCTTTTCTAATCTTTGTAGATTCGATATTAGATTCGTTGTTAGAAGTAAGCGTGGATAATTTGAGATGTTTTATGCATATGTTATGTACGTTGAAGAAAGAAGATAAATGATAAGTGAATAGGAGTGATTGGATGGATGTGATTGAGGGTTTTTTTTTATGTAAGGAATGATTTCTAGTGTGATAAATAAATGAGTTTATATGGAGGGATCTATGAAAGTGGTTGAAGTGAGGGTGGTGGGTTTGAATGATAATGTTTGACGGGGGCTGATTATTTGATTATGTTATGAGTGAATGTTTTATGAGTGATTTTAGGGTTTGTGCTACCCCATTTGATGGGATATAGCGTGAAGATATGTATGTATGTATGTATAATTTCCGGTGAAGACTTCAACAAAAAAAAAAGTTGCCTAACAGATCAATATCCATTCTACGGATCACAATTTTTTGTTTAGCTTTATAAGCATCCTATTCTCTATTTAGCTACTGTCAATTTTTTGTTCTTCCCCTTAATTAATTTTTTGCGTACGCCTCTGAAATGGCCCAGCGACCTACTCGTGGGACACTAAGCCATTGGGAATTTTCTACTTTCGATACAAAAAACAGAAAACGGATAAAATTACGTCAGTTCAGCTGGTAGAAGCTTTTTCAACGTATTTTCCAAAATAATGTTTCGCGTATCCAGATCCGAAAATTAATTATACATTATTAATGATTCGCATTGTGAATTATGGTCTGCAATTTCTAATTTACAAAGCTTTCTGGGAAATAAATTACCACAAATTTAAAAATGAAACATATACCAGCAATTCCCACCAAAAATGTATTAATGTTAATTTTAATAAATCATGTTTTTTAGTACTGAATAAATAATAATAAATTACAATTCACAAAACTCATTTGTCTCTGTACAATGTAATAAGGTATTTCCTTTTCCAATAAGAGGATCCCAAAAAGTAAAATGGAATATCATACAAACAACGCTGACAAAAAATGTATTAATATTAATTAAAATTATGTTGGTACAGTACAGAATAAATAAATAAATTACATAAATCATTGACTTGGAAAAACGAATTAACATTGAAAGTAATACGTCAGTGATTCCAAATATGTTGTTGATTCTCAAATAACGCAATATATGGTATATTTTCTGTATCAATTTATGCACGTTATAAGTAACTAAAAACGATGACGTCATATTTTATTACACTTATATACAGCCTGTTAATTTTACTATCTCGAGAATTATAGGACCTACGAAGCAGAGCTGGACAAGCTACTTAAAAAAAGTAGCTAAGCTACAGCTACAGCTATTCTTTAAAAAAGTAGCTCAGCTACAGCTATAAGCTACATTTTGAAAAATATAGCTAAGCTACAGCTAAAAGCTTTCATTAAAGTAGCTGTTAAATTTTAAAGCTACTTTTTCAATTATTGTGAAATATTAAATTTGCCATTGTCATATGATCAGTTGATCAGTCTTTTGTTATAATGACTGTTAATAAATATAAAAAATCGCAAATGGACATGGTACTGTTAATTTGTTATGCTATAATTCTTATTTATATCGGAATAAATTAACAGTCACATTAACAGAAGACTCCTAAACAGTCAATGTTTAGTTCATCTAATATTTAATACAAAACTAGGATAGGTTAAGAACAAGTGAAAAATAAAATATGTTAATAGATTTTACACTATATAATAACTTGTTATCCTGCAGCTATAGAAAACAATCAAGAAGGTACAATTCAAATACAAAACAAAAATTAATACGTATTTCTTAATGAACAGTGGTAGCTTTAAGCTACAAAAAGTAGCTTTGGGCTACAAAAAGTAGCTTTAAGCTACAAAAAGTAGCTTTGGGTTACAAAAAGTAGCTTTGGGCTACAAAAAGTAGTTTTGGGTTACAAAAAGTAGCTTTGGGCTACAAAAAGAAGCTTTAAGCTACAAAAAGTAGCTTTAAGCTACAAAAAGTAGCTTTAAGCTACAAAAAGTAGCTTTGGACTACAAAAAGTAGCTTTGGGTTACAAAAAGTAGCTTTAGGCTACAAAAAGAAGCTTTAAGCTACAAAAAGTAGCTTTAAAAGTAGCTTCAGTTGTTATAACAATATTTTTAAGCTAATATAAAAAAAATAGTTCGCTATTACTAAAGCTACTGTAGCTACAGCTATATTTTTTTCACATTTAGCTAAGCTACAGCTACAGCTAAGGTAAACGTAGCTAAGCTAGTAGCTAAGCAACAAAAGTAGCTAGCTACTGCCCAGATTTGTTGCGCACCTTATAGACAGTTTTTAATTAACACGCTGTATGTATTTATTCTGCGGTGCATGCTTAATTATTATGTCTGAATTTTAGTTATTCATTTCTTGTTTCTGATTGGTTGAGTCTATGTTTTATGCACACGGCATACAATGACGTTATTACTATGCTAATTTATTATTTCTATTCTCATTCCTTATGACTTATGAGTTTTGAAAAGTTGCAATAAATGACGCTTTATTATACATTGTATATTATTATTTTTAAATCTGTAGTTACTGAAGAAATAAATAAACAATAAAATTCAATGACTGTAAAACACGTAATAAAATAAGACAATTACAAACCAGTGATTCCCAACAGTGGCTTCCCGGAAAATATAACTAAAAATCGATTCCTAGTAATACCAGTAATTTTAGTACAATAAAACCAAATTATCTTCTTGTACTAGTAATGTAATAGTTGGGTAGACAGGTAGACAACGGTACAACAAACAAAAAACAAACGAATAAAAAATATAAAATCAACAGCGGATGCAATGCGAACGGCCTCGAACTGTGAACATAGCTCAGGGAACATTAAATGTAATTGTGATTCGGTTTTTTTGTATTTTTTCTGATCAACTCGCAAAATCGAACATGCCAATTAAAGCCAATCATAAATTTTGAAAT
Organism: Pterostichus madidus; assembly: GCA_911728475.2. NCBI lineage: Eukaryota > Metazoa > Arthropoda > Insecta > Coleoptera > Carabidae > Pterostichus > Pterostichus madidus. Next base: position 28,906,877 of record OU452313.1, on the reverse strand, counting down.
GTTTTATTAATAATTCTCATTGTGGAAATATTAATGAGATCAACGAAGGCTTTGCCTAATAATGAAAGGTGTAAGATTAATTACATTTTTATTTATTAAAGCAGAAGGCAAAGGTTTTATTTCGAATTATTATAAATGTTTAATTATTATTGGGATATTAAACTACTAAAAGATGGCGTTGATCACGATATGTCAAACTTAAGACAAAGCTACACTTGCGTTATCGCAAAAAACATATTTGTCAAGCCATTTGGCTTAATGTATACAGGATGTTCAATTTAAGTATGTCACAATTGCTATCTCGAGAACTATAAGAGCTACAAGATTGTTTAAATTCGCAGAGAAATGCTATTACGAGACTATTAACAAAATCATTTTTCGGAAAGTATTTCTTTTAATACGGAACACAACTTTCTTATTTTAAATGAGAACATATATTTTTTATTTTTTTATACGAATAATAATAATAATATCAATTTTATTTAGCAACCGTTCAGCCGAAGCTGATCTTACACGTAACTTTTACATTAATCAAATGTGGTACAAATAGATCATATAGGTATACAGCAAGTATATAAAATAAAATTGAAAACTATACATTTTAGCATTTAGAAAACAGAATCAGACAAATTTTATGATCAAAACAAAGCAAATCGATTAAATAGAAAACATAGAATTTGAGATAAAATAGTTTTTTAGATGTGTAGAAAATGATTTATTATTTAGCAACTTTAATTGTTTAGGTACTTGATTGTAGATGGAAGAACAATTGTAACTGAAACAACGCTTAAATAGAGCAGTACTATGAAAGGGAATGTGAATGTCAGTTGCATTTCTTAAATCTCGTTTGTGTAATGTAGTACGATAGGACAATTTACTGGATAAGTAAAAAGGAACATTAGACGACATGATACGATGAATTAAGCAGGCAAAGTGATGAATTCTACGCTGATGCATATTTAACCAACCTAAGTCGGAAATCAGCGAGGAAACAGATTCAAATCTTCTCCGGCTTAAAGCAAATCTAACACACATATTTTGTACTCTCTGTATTCGCTTTATATCATAGGTTGATAAACATGGTCCATAAACAGTATCACAATAATTGAATACAGAGAGTACAAGAGAATCGGCTAAAATCAATTTATGTTTTCTCGATAGAACAAAACGATTCATAAACAAATTTTTTAATGCCAAATATGCCTTTTTAATTAAAAGTGTGACATATTCAGAAAATCTCAGCTCACTATCCATTATAAGACCCAAGTTTTTATATGAAGCTTTAATTTCTAATTTAATATTATTCAAGTGAATATTTATAATATTATTGTCCAGAAGATGTTGACGAACGTTTTTATTGCCAAACAGCATCACTGCAGACTTGCTTTCATTGATAAATAAACAATTGTTTTTAGCGTAATTCGATAAATTTGCTAAATCTTTATTGATTGCAGACATAGCAGTGTTATACTCTTCTGGAAAAAATGGAGCATAAATTTGCGTGTCATCTGCGTAAACATGCACATTGCATTTATGAACACATTTGCAGAGATCAAAAGTGTACAGAGAGAAAAACAAAGGGCCACAGATAGAACCTTGGGGTACACCTTTTAATATATTTAAACAATCAGAGATTCTATCATTGCTCACGACTTTTTGATAACGATCAATGAAATAACTTTCAACAAATTGCAAACTATGCTCGTCAAAACCAAGGAATTTTAATTTAGCTAAAAGTAGTTCATGTGAAATAGTGTCAAATGCACGACTAAAATCCAAGAGAACAAGAAGGACCATTTTTTTATTATCAATGTAACGGAAAATGTCATCAGTAATTTTCAACAGAGCCGTAGTTGTGCTAAAACCAGACCTGAATCCAGATTGTATGTCAGGAAGAATTTTATGAGTATTAACATACTCTAGAATCTGATTGCAAACTGTCTTTTCAAGGATTTTGGAGAGGGTGGGAAGAATACTAATAGGTCTGAGGTCACTATGAGAAGAGGGATTTTTACATTTAGGAATTGGTTTTATGTATGCTATTTTCCACATATCAGGGTAAGTTGATGACAAAATGCACGAGTTTATTAGGTGAGTAACTTGTGGTAAAAGAACTGGTATTACCAGTTTAAGCATTTTCAAATTTATGCCATCAACCCCCATTGAATTGGAATGAAGAGCTTGGAAAATTTTGAGGATATCTTCTTGTTCCACTATATGGAGGGAAAATTTGTCTGTGTTCGAGTCAAGAAAATTACTGTTATAAAACGACAGAGTTTCAGGGTCAGGGTATGAAGTATAGGAGGACTCAGAGAAGTGAGAATTAAGAACATTTACATCAGAAATAATACTAGAAAGATCATTGCAGTTTTTAACGTGTAAACTAAATTCTTGAAAAATTTTCCATAAATTAGATGGATTTTCATTTATTTTAGATTCTAAATAAGCCTTTTTTTCTAATCGAATAGATTTAGTTACAAGATTGCGCAAAGATTTATAATAGTTCCAGTGTGCCTGTGTTCTTGTTCTCTTAAAGTCAGCGAAAGCATTATTTCTGAACTTAATCATTATTTTAATTACATCAGTAATCCAAGGCATAGGAGTTTTCCGTACTACAATGCGTTTAATTGGCATATGTAAGTCAAATATGCTGAGTATATTTGTATTAAATATTGACAATTTATCATTGACATTCAAGCAGGTGTAAAAATAATGCCAGTCAACGGAGTTTAAACTATTGAAAAACGCTTCATAATTTGCATTTTTGAAATCACGAATGAAGATAGTATCACGTGATTTATAGTTGGAATATTGCAAAGTTAATTTGAAAGAGGTGAGCATATGATCAGAAATGTCATGAACATTAATATTAGTAATATCGGTACAAAGTTCAACATTGGAAGTTAATATAACATCAATAAGAGTTTCTGAATAATTTGTAATCCTTGTAGGCTCTGAGACTATTTGAGTCAAACTGAATTGTTCAATTAAATGATTGAAAGCCTGCACTGAGGTGCTGTTAAAATTTAAAAGGTTAATATTCACATCTCCAAAACAACTAATATTATTGACTTGAGGAAAGATATTACTTAGCGAGTTTTCTAAATTGTCAATGAAATCATTTATGTTAGATGCGGGCGGCCGATATAAGACTCCAAAAGCAAATAATTCATTTTTCAACTTTAAAGTTATCCAGAATTGCTCTAACGATAGACTGATAGTATTCATGTTATTATTGTACGAAGTGACAGAGTGAACTAAACGAGATTTAATATACATTCCGACACCACCTCCTCTGCTATTCCTATCATTTTTATTCCAAATTCAACGAATACAAAGTTCAGTACCCTCATATTACAATTTTTTTTTAGAAAAATGCATATTAAATTGACATTAATTTTATTCAAATCGCATAGGAATCAGCGTGCTATGAAAGAAACAAATGAAACTCAACATTTATTTTTTTTATTTTTTCACAAAATAGTCGTATTGAAACTCAATAATAAAACAAATAAACATCATTTGTTTCTTTCATAGCACGCTGATCTATGCAACTTGAATTAAATTAATGTAATTTCAACATGCATTTTTCTCAAAAACTCTGTAATGTGAGTGTAGCGAATTTTATATTTATTGAATTCAGAATAAAATACCATTTCGCATAAACAAATATATTTTCATTTAAAATAAGAAAGTTGTGTCTCATATTTGAAGAAACATACCTTTAATTTTCAATAATTAAGTATTTTGCAGATTAATGTAATTATTTTATTATAAAAAATATCCATTATTAGGTGTGGCACTCTGCCGAAGCAAATCTCGGTAAGTGATATATTTATGTGCATGAAGTGCGGTTAATAGCCGTCAAAACATGGTCCCCAAAGATGTTAATGGAGGGGGAGCCACAGGGGTAATTTTAATATGGTGAAAATTGTTTGTCAGTGGGGGATTCAAGTGCTAGAGCTTTTTAATATATATATTTATTAAAATAAATTCTTGACCGTACATCATATTTAATACAATATAAAATCATACCATAAATTATATCTTTATTGCTGAAATATGAAAGTTCAAGTTGAATCATTCAAATCGCTCATTTGTATTTCGCACTGCCATATTGCAATGACGTAGTTGCATTAAGCCAATCACAGAACTTTGTCTGAAACGTTTGTCGGTGCTCAATTTTACTGCGAGGAAGACGAAGAAGAAATAAGCATTCAGCATTCTACGATTCTACCAATGACGTATAATACTAGACGAATTATGCCGTCAATGCAAACGCCGTTGTTATCCGTCTAGTTATGTTTTGTCTGAGGATTCTACTCACAACGACACACGTTACGTGAAGTTACGTGTTATTTATCTCTGTCTTATCTGTCTCTCTTTAAGCTAAGATGCAACTACGTCATATTCGTTTGTTTCGAAAGTTTAAATATTTTTATCATGCTTAATACAGTTTAAAAAAAAATAAAAATTTTGGGTATAATTATTTTATTACGTAGATTAATATATAAAAAATTCAAAAAAGTCTTGAAAGGCCCATTATGGGAATCGAACCCAGGTACTTAGGATCCACAGGCCGACTCCATATCACTGAGCTAGCTATCCCATAAAAAAAAAATTGCAATAATTTTACATGAGCTGAGCAATAACAGCTAAAGTGATAGATTTACGTTTGACTTCCTTACAACTAAACAACTCAACAACTTCACACAAAATATCCCCAAAAACACAAAATTTACTTTGTAAACGCAATGTAGGAAAAAATGTTTCTTAATAGTTTTGTAATAGACTTGTTAAATGGTATTTCTTTGCTAATTTAACCAACCTTCTAGCTCTTATAATTTTCTAGATAGCAATGGTGGCACAATTAAATTGAACACCCTGTATATTCTAATCCTGTGTTTGATTACGACCAATACTTATACTGAAATAGTCAAGGTCAGAAGAAATGTAGAAAAAGTTCTGTGCAGGCAGCGGAAAGTTATATAGGTTAATCATTGGTTACTGGATTGTTCCTGTAGTAGTCATTTGTATATATTTCAAATTTTTTAATCTGTCAAATATCCATTTAATTTTTATTTGTGAAATAATTTCATATAAATAATGTCCTCAACTAATATCAATTATTGTGTAAAAAACTACACTGCTACTGGTAAGTAAGTGATCATATAATAAATAATATTTAGATGAGGAAATCATAATATATTTTCAAGTGCACAAGAGTTGGATAACATTGCGATTGAAACAGTTCAAATTATAAATAAATTGTATACAGGAGAATATTTTAATAAATGTTTATATTGTAATAACGAATTTTTATTTTACGTAGTAAATAAATATAAAATAATAATAAAAATTACAAGCTGCCTAAATATGCATATCAGGTTGCCTATATACATGACTTTAGTTAGACTTTCACTACTCAGATGGCGCAAAATACAGTCCCAGTGCGTAACATGGCAGTTTCTTATCTATAGTAGCATATTATGATCTGTGGTTCTGTGTTTTATAATCAATTACGGTTTAGAAGAAAATGTTCTTATTATAAATTATATTGCGCAGCAGCAACGTTCATTCCTCCATTCCCGTCTTCCTACAAGTTTTGTTTCTAAGAACTGCAGTTCACATTTAATTCGCGTAAGAGGAAATTTATTTGACAGTGATGAAACCGGCTATAAGAAAAATAATTGAATTCCAGCAAACAAACTAGAAAAACAAAAGAAAATTACCTCCTTCAAACTCCGATAAAAAAAACTAAAAAATAAACTTTCTGACTTGTAAGCAAAAGAAAATAAAAAATAGGTAAGCCTGAAAACAAACAAAAAAATACAGAAAGAAAACACGAACCGTTTTGTGAAAAAAGACGGACAGGAGAAACAAAATAGCAACATTAACGTAAAACATTTTACGTCCAGTGTAACTTCCTCCGATTCTGGTTTGGGTTGTTGTCTGCCCTCCCCACGGCAGGGGCGTCGCATATGGGGCAAGAATAAATTCTGTGTTTGCATGACTATCTACATGCGATGTAAGATTTTTAAATGTCAGCAAAATCGAAATTGTATATTCTTGTATCTATATTTGGGTTACCGGTACGTATATAAATTTCGTGATGTCAAATTGTACTTCTTAATCTAAGTTTAATTTACTTTTTTGTCATCGGCTATTTTCGGCGAAATAATAGTTCAATTTCACAAATATAGATAACGTTATTATTAAGAATTCGAATCGTTTATCAAATGTTCTTCCTTATTCTGTAACTCTATCATTTTCAGTTAATGATCGATAAGGTAATGACAAACCTTATTTTTTTATGATTAATCTGCAGTCCAAAATCATTTGTTCTGTTATTTCTATTTTAGTTTTATGCATTTTGCTCTCGTACATATTGCCAGTATAAAAAAAATATCTTTAACCACACTTTTACAGAACTATCAGTATATTATTTTTCTTACAACTGTGCGATTTCTTTGTTATTACATAATTATTATTGCCTTGGTTACGTATGGAAAGTAGATGAATGCAGACCAAGTGCGCTTCTGTAAGCAAAGAAACGCTAGTGCGGAAAATGCTTCGTTACGTAAAAGAAAGTTGTTTTGAGAGCGATTTAAATTTCGCGCCGAGCGCGGAATTCATATTTTTGCCACAGACGCTTATGGAAGAAGAAGATACGGTGAAACAGCGCTAGTAAATATGCAGTAGTATACATCCATTCATAATTATTTCAACAAATTGCAAAAGAACGAATCCACAGTGTAATGTAAATAACAAATGCTGACCTATCTCAATGTGAACGGTATTACGTCAAATCATACACAAAATTAAGAAATGAATCAAAATGAAAATGCTGCTTTCCAGCTCATTTTACCCGATTATAATATAGATATAATAAAAAATAGCGTATGATACACATGTATAAGTGCCTTTATAAACATAACCTTAAATTGCAGTAATCCGTACACAATTAATAAAAAGAACCGAACAAAGTAAAATATATCGATAAATGGTTTTATTTAAAGAGTAAGTGAAATACATAATATTTATTGTTTGTGTATATTATTAACACAGTTGTTACAGTTGCTTATATTGACATAAGGCGTATTCCATTTGCCATTTGGATCAGATCTAACTTACTGATCCAGATCACTTATTTATTTCGCTGAATTACTTAGCTTAGTTTATTTTCAGTACTAGAATTACTAATTCTAATTTACTTTGAAGTAATTCATTCCAATAAGTGCATCAGTTTGTTTAACTCAGTTCATTTAGTCATGTCTAATTTATCTGAACTGATTTAAGTGAACCAAGTGGCAAATAGAATACAGTTATTATGTGAAGTGGAAACTTTTATACTGTCTAAAGAACCATTGATTTCTTCCGTACCTGTTCATATTATTAACAGTAATATTATTGAAAACAATTTCGGAGGCTTTAGAAGTAGCAGCAGCAGGTTGATTGTCATTGTCGAAAATAGATCCAACGTAGCATGATCTGGGGCTTCAATTATCTTTGGAGGTATTTATGATAAAAAAGAATCACTCAGTGTAGTATTCCAATCTAGACGATTTTGAAGAAATTGTCTTGATATTAGTGAAATATTTTTAAATAACGGAGAACAATGTGCAAGCAATCAACAAACAAACCATAGCAACGCCGTAAATCATCGTTCTCGTGAATATCATTAAGATTTGATAAATTTTGACAATATTTGAGTGATATTCTAAATCGCACAGTTGTAGGAAAAATGTTGTTTATAACACGTGCAGAAAAAGATTAGGTGCTCGTGCAGATTTAAATTCTGCACTTGCACGTAACAATCAATTTTCAGCACTTGTTATAAAAACAACTATTACGCACAACTGGACCGAAATTCATGTGTTTTAGCCCAAAAAAGCGGGCTTAAACACTTCTTATTGGCCCTAGGGCCATACAAAAATAATTCCTATGAATACGTAAATAAAATGATAATTTTTGTTTACTGTGAATACTTGATTTTACAAATTTTACATATTTGAATCTTTTGAACATATAATTAAATGTTATTTTGTTGTGCATAAAATATTGTATGTATCACGGGTGAAATTAGCGATTCTAGCCCTAAGCATGTTATTAGCCCTCGGCGCTTTGCGCCTCGTGCTAATAATCATGCCGAGGACCAGAAACGCCTGTTTTCACCCTTGATAAATAAATAACTATTCTATAATAACAGCTCCGTATATTTGTAAACAAAATGCATGGATATAACATAAAAATACCAAGGTAAATTATTCTGGCCTCAAAAAACCGAAATTGTGATCATCCGTGAAATAATGATGAAAAATAAAAATTATCATTAACATATCGATCATTAACAGATAATGATACAATTAAAGAATATAGGGGATATAAATAATTGTCATACTACTTAAATTATGTCAACTATCGTTTATTGTTACGATATTTTTCATTTCTCTAATAGATGGATTATCTGTTATTTTATCCCAGCTTTCATTTTATTTGTGTCCGGTTTTACAAAGGACATAATAAATTTACATTAATTGTAAATGTATTTAAATTAACAAATTTGAATCCAATTTATTTATTTTATGTTCACATAACATTACTTTCAAAAGTTCGATTGTCATTTAAATAAATAAATTTTATTTACTTTAGAAGTAAATTAATTTGTCGTTTATAAAACCGACCATTAAAGTTGACAATTTGGAAGAAAAAATAAAATATTAACAATTTAAGATTGTAAGATTTCGATCGGAATAAAAATTTACTAAAGTATACTTCACTATATTTATAAATACAAGATGATCAGAATTAACTGTTTCAGTTGTCAATGAAAGAATTTACTTGAAATTGGCAAAACTGATACATACATTTATTTTCTGTTTTTGACAGTAACATATGAAAATTTAAATTTGAGTACATTTTCAATTTTTTATTAAACTGGTCTTTACATTCGAACATGACACTTTTATTAATATCACACATATTCGAAATATTTCTGTCACTTAAAATCTTATTAGCTGTCAGGCACCTGATATAACCTATTTGTTTTTATTCTAAAAATGATATGCCAAATACAGAGTGATCAAAAGTAAGTATTTCAGTTGGCAATACTATTCTGAGGATGTTTTTATTCCACAGTTGAAACTAGGGCCAGGTAAAGGCGGAAATACTATTTGACAAATCATTTATATAATAAATACAAATAGGTTGAATGAAATACCTTATCATTTTCCGAGATCTGCTTCGGCAGAGTGCCATACCCAGAAATGGGTACAAGGCGTGATGATATATTTATTTGTATATATATTTATTAATTTATTTATTTGTAAATAAATTTAATATTTTCAAATTTATTACAGCTCAACAAATCTGTACAATACAGTTTAAAAATCGGAATCTATATTTGCAGCTAACGCGCCGCTTATTTTGGTATAGAGTGATTACGTCATTCATACGGTAGGTTATGGGTTCGATCCCAGACTATAGAAATTAATAGTTTTTTTTTTTAGATTTAATACAATTACATGATTTACTTAACTTTCTTTACAAAATAATCTAATAATGACTTATAACAGTGACTTACAACAATTAGTTTGATCTACTTAATTCATTAATTCAATCTACTATGACTCTTTTACAAACTAGATATACTTCAGAATACTAAATAGATTTAATTTCTATTGGTAAATACATTAAATAATGATAAGGAAATAAAGTGAAAAATCAATTTGATTTCCGCATCCAAATGCAAATTACATTTACATTAGATTGTTCTAAATATCTAGGGGAAATTTTCAATTGCATAATAGTGCAATAAATCCATTACAAACAATATACTTTAGTTATTTAGATTACACTAGTTAGTTTCTAACTTCCATTCGCTCTAACCGTACCAAGCCACATACAAGCTGTCCCATAAAACTTTATGGACTGTACACATGTATACAGGGAGTTTATTTTAACATGAAACATGGGGTTTGTATTCCATTTGCCACTTAAGCAAACTGATGCATTTATTGGGGTGGCTAGCTCAGTGATATCGAATCGGTCTGTGGATCCTGAAAACCCTGGTTCGATTCCCACAGGCGACAAACAATTTTCATAATTTCAAAAACTACCCCTGTGGCTCCTCCACCATTAACATGTTTGGGGGCCGTGATTTGACGACTGGTAACTGCACTTCACGCGCAAAATATATCACTTACCGAGATCTGCTTCGGCAGAGTTCCACACCCAGTAATGGGTAGACGGCGTGATGATATATTTATTTATTTACCATTTAAAAATGATATTTCACCTGAGGCTGCGTAATAGTGCCAATTTTACAAAAAAAAAGTGATGAAGAAAAGCTTCTATTATTAAACTGTTTTCAGTATAATGATGAATCTATTGTGAACGCAAAGTAAAAAAAAAAACATTTGCAGTGATCACTGCAAGAGTCAGATAAGAATATATTAATTAATACAAAACTAAATTTGACAATCTATGATTCATTTTAAAATAAACGCACCGATACTTTGGCGTCAAATTCGTAAACATGGATACAGTAAATTTCATGTCACGTTAAAGTAAACTCTGGATATGTTTCAATCCTGCATATACTTTTTACTTTTACAGCCAGATTCTCAAAAAAAGTTTTAGTTAATCCTGAATTTTGGATTAGCTAATATTAGCTAGTCCGACTTAAAAAAGTTAATTCAATTCACTTTCACAAAACTAAATGGTAACAATATTGTATTAGTTTATTTAAACTTTTTTAAAAATATGGTTTAACTTAATTTAATAAATTAAAAATTTAGGATTAGCTAGATTTTAGTTAAAACTCTTTTGAGAATTGGGTTGTTACTTGTTAAAGTCATGTTGTCCTTGCAATTTCACACCAAGTACCTTTGATCTTCCGCATATCGTATATTGACGTAACGTACGCATGAAATACTAAACACACATAAACTATTAGCCTAGATAACAAATGCAGCAGCAGTATTTGTATGTCTGCCTTACTTCATGCGTGTTTGTATGCGAATGCACATTTTACACCTGCAACAGAACCGCAGCTGACCTTCAAAGATACACTGGCATGACGTCACGAGACCTCCATGTTAGGTGTTATGTACACCTGGTGACGTAAAAAGTTTTGGTGTTCTGTCACACTTGGTGAACTTTACACGGTTGTAAAGTTAAAACTAAAAGTTTATATTGGAAATGCTTGAGTTTATGATGGAATGAAAACGTTTATTAGTATTATGCAAAATTCATTGTTTTGCCAGAGTTATAACTGTAGTTTTAATATTATTCACAGGTTGAGAATTTCAAATAAAATTATATAACTGGATATCGATGTACCTGAACTTCGGCGAAACATATAAATTATTTAACGCTACGCAAAAAGTTTACGATAACCTGTTTAGTAAATGTTAACTAACAGCAACATAAATTAAGTTTGTTTAAATAAAAGATAATTATAACAGTAAGATAATAGTCGATAAATATAATAGCTAGTAAATATTGTGTAATTATTCGCGATTGACACAAGTACAGGCTAGCGTTTTGACAGTAAAACATGGCGGCATATTGATAGTCCAAGCAGTTCTAAATCGTTTATTTACTAAGGGCCAGTTTTTCAATCACCGATTTACTAATGTTAATCATGATTAAATAATAATGAAAACTATTGTTTCTATTATTATTTAATTATGATTAACATTAATCGGAGATTGAAAAACTGACCCTAAATATTTTTTTTATAAACTATAATAACAAAAAAGGTATGTAAAATAAAATGTACTAACTCAAAAACACAAAAAATTCAGCTCATTTTCAGAAGAAAGATTATGTATAATTTAACACCAAATTTTATCACCAAGTGTTATATTGCAATTATTCTAATGTGAATACGAGGGCAGAGTGAAAAGTCCCTGAAAAATAAAACAAGAAATGATTTATTTGGTCAAAACATATTTTATTTCTCAACATAATCCCCTTGTAGCTCGATACACTTCGTCCAACGTTTTTCTAATTTTTCGATCCCTTCCAAATAATACGATTTTGGCAATCCTTCAAAGTAGACGTTTGTCTCAGCGGTGACCTCATCGTTGGAGCCAAATCTCTTTCCGCCGAGCCATTTCTTCAAGTTTGGAAATAGATAAAAATCGCAAGGGGCCAAATCTGGAGAAAAAAGTACTTCTTATTGCGCTTGAAAATCGCTAAACACTCCTTTGAACTTGTCACACGGTCGCGCTTGTTGTCAACAGAGAGCAAATGCGGCACCCATCTGGCAGATAGCTTTCTCATATCCAAAAATGTATGCAAAATGTTCCGTGCCCGTTCGGTTGAGAGGCTCATAGTCTCAGCAATCTCGTACACTTTAACTCGCCGATCGTCCAATATCATACCATGGATTTTATCGACGATTTCTGGCGTTGTAACCTCAAGTGGACGACCAGAACGTTTGGTGTCCTTTGTGGTCGTACTACCACAACGAAAATCAGTAAACCACTTGTGAATCGTTCCAATCGATGGTGAGGAGTCCCCATAATGTTTAACAAGCGATGCTTTGGTTTGCGTAATGTTTTTTCCACATAAGAAATAATGTTTAATCAAGACGCGAAATTAATTTTTTTCCATGTTTTCAAAAATCTTCAAGGTTGCTTGCTTTCGATGGGTGTCAAAACAGAAATGGAGGTTGATTCTGTATCTTGCGTTAGCATTTGCGTGACTACATTTGCGTGAGTAAAATGTCTGACGTCACTCTATTCTTTCTAGTAACTTTCATGGGGAATTTAGTGCCTTAAGTTTTCACGCCAAATTTAGTGTTGGTAAAAAAATGCCCGCTAAAGCTATTATTATTAAAAAACGATAATCTGAAACAATTTTAACGATTACTGATTTCGATAAGTTACAATAAAATATATACGCTAATGTAACTCTGATGACAAGAAATAAAACTAAAGATTAAAGTTTAAAAAAAAAATACACAGTTACAAGGTTACACTATTCTATGGGCTAAATTAATAAATACAGAAATATAATATAATTATTTTTGTAAATAATTTGTCATAAATTGTTCAAGCACAGCACCAGAAGTTTGGTGAGAAAAACACAAATAAACAGTAAACTGAACGACAGATATACTGTTAGAATGAGATAGATAGTGTCGCAAATTAGAAACAGGACCTACGTTGGTCTCGCAACTATATTTGCGTGTCTCGCAACTCGTGACGTCATATCAATAAGTTCGTAAAATATCCGTCAGATGGTTTACAGTATGCATGTGACAAATCGTGTTAGTATGAGTGCCGCAAGTAGTCACGCAAGTTACAGAATCAACCTCCTGAATGACATATCAGTCTGAAAAGTTTAATGCGTTCTAGTTAAAGATGGTACATCACAAATGTCACATGAGATTTGCGATTGTGGCGCCATCTGTTTTATTTTTCAGGGACTTCCCACCCTGCCCTCGTACAGGCAAGTTTCTTTGGCCAGGAGTACAGCCTTCAGAAGCATAAGTCGCTTTAATTCCCAAAGAAGTATTATTTTGACGGAAAATTAAAAAAATAAAATAATTCGCCACTGATCTAACCGGTCCAATTCTCAAAAGAATTTTAGCTAATTCTGTAGTTTGGATTAGTCAAATTTGAAGTTAAACCATATTCTCAAAAAAGTTTAAATAAACTCTATTATAATCTTGTTACCCTTTGATCTTCGGAACGTTATTTGGTTTAACTTTTTTAAATCGGACTAGAATAAGATTAGTTAATCCAAAACTCAAGATTAGCTAAAACTTTTTTAGAATCGGGCTGTAAATACTTTTTTTTTATTTGTATAATTTTCTGATGATTTTATGCGATTTGAATTAAATTAATGTCAATTTAATATGCAATTAAAATTTTGTAAAGTGTGAATGCTGAACTTTATATTCGTTGAATTCAGAAAAAATATTGAATCGAAGAAACAAATAAAAAAAATCTGGTGTGGTCACCACACGACTTTCTTATACACAGCATATTTAATATTTAGAATATATGAATGTTATATAATACTAATTAACTTGTAATTTACTTCTTCAGTAATTCAGCATTTATCTGAATTTATAAAATTTTGGGATTTTACTGATTTCTTTTTAATTTTCATTACAGATAATCAATTTCCTAACAAAATTTTATATAAGTAAACTTATTTTAATAGAAATATAAAATTACTTACTATTTGATCAATGAAATTAATATAGCATTAAAAACGCTGATTTGAACACTTGTGACTTGCTCCTTGTGTTTGGCAATTATTATATGACATATAAATGATAAGCATGTTTTTGTTTTCTGTTTCTATTGCTACTATGATTATTGGAATATATTATTAAAAATATAAATTAGTTTTTCTCAAAATTAAACGCATATACGGGAAAATTGCTAATAACAATTTATGTTCCAAATATTTTTGCTAACATTTTTTATTTGAAACTTTTTTTCGTAACTAATTCCATTTTTGAAATAAATTATTGTTTTGTGTGTCTAGTAAACTTCCTCTTCCGGTTTTTCAATTTTATTCAAAATCAACTCAGCTCTTCATATTTTCATGAAACTTATAATTACGAAGTTCCATTAACAAATCTTATCTCGTTCATGAGATATTGCACATACGGACACACATCCATCCATCCATCCATCCATCCACACACACACACACAGACATCATTGGGAAAATGATCAAAACGGATTCAGTGGACCTCAAAACACGTATTTCCGCGAAAATCTCGTCAACGACTTTTTTCACGATTCCAATACTTCCTTATACTGTGTATAAGAAAGTAAAAATAGGTTCCCATTTAAAATAAGAAAGTTGTACCTAATAAAAAATATTGTTTCGTTCATTAGGCTTATAAAATAGAAATTGTTTGCTAATTTAACAGACTTTATAGCTCCTATACTTCGCGAGATAGCAATGGTGCGCCACTTAAATAAACATGATAATAATCAGAGAGTATGTTTTTCTCACCCTCTTGCGTTTAATTTGATAGATACAATCTAATATACTCTCATTATCTTGTTAATTTTGATGTATATTCTCATTTAAGTAGTTTCTTACGAGTATATTATATAAAATATAAATTATTCTTATTAAAACTGATACCTATTAAAATTAGCTATTAAATTCTACTTTATAATCTGTATTTAATATTGGTATCTTTCACATTATAAACTGCATCCTGTCCTAAAAGGGCGCCCTGTTGCACACCCTTGTTTAAAAATGTGACGCTCCAACTAGCAATCAAATTCACCCCTATCCCGTCCTTCTACAAACATCCGTGAGTGCTTTGCCACGCCATAAATTGATGGATGATGGTAACCGTATTTCACAACTATAAATTATGTCATTATGTATACTGCGATCTGCAAAATTCAGAGCTATTGTACCTAGCAATTAATAAAAGGTCCTAAAATATAGAAAAGTTAATGAGTACGCAGTCGATATTTGATTTTCGTCACAATAAAATTACTCCTATGACTAACATAGATCCCACAAACATCTTTGGGGACCGCGATTTAACAATCGGTTATTACACTTCAGATGTGACCCAGAAAAAAAACATTTTCTACACCACTGATTAGAGAGTATAAATCAGTTTAAAATTTGCAGTCCCCCACAAAAAAAAGACCACAGGGCTTTTTAATACTAATTTAAAGAAATATCTGCTTATACCATGTTGCCATAATAAATGGTCTGCAGCATTCATACTTTATTGGATTGATAAACATCCTTTCTTACATAAATAAACACAAAAACTATCAGGTTATAATTTATATCTAATTGTAGCAAAAGTATTCTACCTACTTAAGAGTCGTATTTACACTTTGTGCTAGTGGTGCTCTCCGGGGTCGGCATGAGAGGGGTTTAGCCATGTGCGCTATCCGGGCGGGGCTTCGTACATGGGCTAAATAAAGTTTGCAGTGACGGTAAACGAAAAATTCTCGGGAATCGGCTGGGATCGGATGTAGGTATAAATATGTATTAGGAAATTTACTCGAATTATTTACATCAACTGAACGAAACATACAAAGATGTATTATTCTAAGTAAAATATTTGTATATAAACAACAAAGTAAAGTTGTACATTTTTAATACAAGTAATAGCCCTGATTAAAACAAATCAAATGAAATAATATTGTGTCAAATTGACAGCATAAAACAAAGATAAATAAATAAATAAATTTGGAAACGATCAAACGGCCTATATAGATAAATAGTAATCTCTAAAATAATTTTTTTGCACATTTCAAAATCTTTGCAGATTTTCGTTTTTCTGTTGCAGCCTTTATATATACAGGTTCTCTAATTGGTAAGTTCCTTGAATGGCGAGGGTCTACAAGCTCTAGAAGTACACAATTAAAATTTAAAAAATTCAATTTAGACAGCATCGTATTTAAAAAATCGTTATCTTTTTGTATATGTTCTATTTTTATTGGATTATTTTCAAAGCCAGGTCCATACACCGTATATACATTTATTTCTATTACTCATTTCAAGCTGCCGTTGTACTTGATAAAACCAATTGTGTTTCTTATTAATTTCATATGAATCTGTTGTTGAATTATATTTCCAAAATGTGATTTTCTTCGATTTTATTGCTTCCTCGGGATCCATTTTATATGCCGATATAGGACATTTAACTTCAATAATTATTTCTTTGTCTACATCAGGCGTAGCTCCTAACATGCAGATTCATAAAGCGGATTAGCGCTAATACCATTTTTTATTTCGTTTTTAAACCTCTTTTCAATGTATGAAACAAGTTTATTTTAACTTGAGTTAAAGAGAGTAATAATTAGCATCAAATTTAATTCATTTCTTGAACCTGTTTTAATTTGAAACAGAGTTATAGATAATATTAAAAACCGTGTTAGCTCTAATCCGTTTTATTAATCTGCCTAACTTATATTTTCATGAATAAATAATCCACATGGGTTTATTCTCAAATTTTCCTTTGATTGTACGCAGTCCAAAGCAATCATTTAATAATTTTTACCTTGACAATGAGATGGTATATCTGCCAAATCTGATTTATATAGCAGTCTTTCTACAAGTTTCTGGCAACTTGTGTCTTCTCCTCTTTTACATCTTCTTCTTTTTTACTGGCGCTATAGCCCGAGTCTGGCCTGGGCCTACCGGGCACACCGAGCCGCTGTTTTTACATATAGTTCCAAAATTGAAAGGAGTTAAAATCTTTCTGCGTTCTTTATCCTGCTTGTAATAAAGTACTTCGTTCTATAGATTGTATTTCATCTTTATTTTTTAAAATTTTGTCAAAAATATTTCCATTTCCTGTTTTAATTCTTCGTCCGGTATATCTTGTTTTTGACAATTTTCTCCATAATTTGAATCTTGTACATATCGCCTTTTCTCATGTTTATCATATTTGTAACTTGAATATTTTCTTGTGTTAGTAGAAACATATTTTTCGCGTCTAGCTTATCGACGAACCTCTAATAATTTGGAATATTTTCCCGGACTTTTATTATTACACATTGTTTTATGTAGTTTATAATGTGGAATTAGTTATGTCTTGTTTTAAATTTCTTATTTCATTTTCGGTATTTCCAAAAAGATCTTATAAGTTTTAGAGTTTTTACAATAATTTTATTTTTAATAATCTTATCGACTCTAATATCTTGCTCAATTTGATAAATAAAAATATAAAAAAGGTGAAATATGCAAAGTATGAAAAAATATGCATTTTTCCTAAAATCCGATCCTCAGTTATATACTCTTTCCCCACTTTACGATGTGTCCCTATATTTTGTCTACATTGTGTGGTCGAAGCTTTGTATATTTTCGACTGCAAACTATAGATGACACAGTAGATATGCGGTAGTGACAGCATTCACCGCTATGAGAGCGCTAGTGAACGATATACGTTTCTTCTTGAAATACTCATTTGCAGAGGTTTAGCTCTTGCTATAGATTTTTTCGTAAATAACTTATTATCATACTTTGAAAAATGTTTCCAGATACTTCAAGATGTCATCTAGGATTGTATTGTGTTGAAATTATTATTTTCAATTTGTATTATATTAAAAATGACCATTAAAAAAATTCCTTTTTTTGCGGATAATAACTATTGTTTTTCTTAAAACTAGGGCAAAGAACAAAAATCTAACACAGTACGATCTTAGATCTATTCTTGAACTTGACCATAGTTTTTGAATGAAGTCAATATGTTTTGTAGATTCTGAGAAAAAGCGTAAGTGCTGAAACACTTTTTGAAGTCAAATGCCGCCTGTAAATACGACTCTTAAGGTAGTACAAGGGTGATTTTTTTTTTGCAGATTTGAATGAAATTTGGCGCACGTAAACATTGGATAGTCATACGCATCCTGTTAAAATAGGAAACACATTCATCGTCTGTGAACAAATATATTCGCTTGTATAAAGTTGGCGATCATCACTCAGAATCGCACATATTTGGTTTGTGTACCTCTAAAACTTTGCAGTTTCATTTGTAAAACTAGTATGATGTTCTAGAACTATCCATGTATATTGTATCAGAAGGAGAAAGTTTTTTATCGTTTAGTAATGGATATATAGCCATGCAAAGCCTTGTTTTTAACGAAAAATTAAGAATCCCAATTAATAATGGGAACACCATACGGTGGTATTGTATTTGAAAATTCACTAGACCAACAACTTGTTAACAATTCATGATATTCAAATCATAATTGGTATAAAATACTTATTTTATTCTATTTTTATATTTTTTTGAGCGTCAGTTTTGTCACTCGACAATCGATGGCGCCACCGCCACACTAGTACAAGGTTCTCTGTGCTTTAGGGGGGCCTTACTTTGAAGATTTATTTCAATATAAATATTTGCCTTTTTTATTTAAAATATTTTTTAAATATTGTTCATAAATTCAATCATTTTTCGTTACTGATCGATAAATTAATGACTACACTTATTTTTCATGGTTACTCTAAAAATTATCATCATTTCGATATTCTGCGACCAAAATAATTTATTCCGTCGTTTCTAATTTACTTTTAGATAATTTTCTGGAGTACGGAAGTTGTTAGCATAAAAATGTGACTTTTTAACCAAACTTTTTACAAAGCTGTTAGTGAGCCGTTATTGTATTCTTTTTTAATAATAACAGCTAACTATAAAAAAATGCATCAAAACATCTGTCATTCGCTGTCGCCTCTTAAAATGGTTGCTGTTAATTCATTGTCCACGCGCAAAATAAATCACTTACGGAGATCTGCTACGGCAGAGTGCCACGCCCAGTAAGTGTTAAAAGGCGTGATTATACATTTATTTTATTTTATTTATAGCAACTGTCATTTTTATACGTTTTTTTTTAGCTTATTATGCCCAACATTTCAATGTAACAAAATTCTTAATAAATTTATATATCATATCTACAAACAAAGTTATATAAATAAAATAAAAATATCGTCACGCCTTTTACTCATTACTGGATGTGACACTCTGCTGTAGCAGATCGGGGTAAGTATATATATTTTGCGCGTGAAGAGCGATTACAAGTCTTCAAATCATAACCATTATGGACGTTAGTGGAGGGAGAACCACAAGGGTAGTTTTAATGTGGTGAAAATTATTTGTTTCCCCTGTGAGAATGAAACCCGGTTTCTTAAATCCACAGACCGACTCGATACCAATGAACTATCTATCCTATTAAAAAAAAATCTAAATTATAGTTTAAATAAAGAAATAGTTATTTGTATCACTAGGCTGGAAACTGTGAGACACAAAATACACAAGATTTTTTACAAATTTCATAATTATTGATTTCAAATTAATAAAAATTTCTCTAACTTACAAACACTCAACGCAAGAAATTGACAAAAGTTTCTAGTTTTTCCCGTACAGCGTTCAGTAAACACATAGTTTTTACCGAACGGTGTATGGTAAACACAAAGTTTCTGAACAGCGTTCGGTAAACAAATAGTTTCCGAATGATTATGAAATACGTAAAACTGTCAATATCGGACGGAGACGCGAAAATTATATTATGTGCTTTTTTTGTTGGTTAGACAGATAAATTTATTAGGAACCTAAAGCCCGTCTGACACGATCAATTTTAATGTACATTTTAATGTACATTTTTTACTTTGTAAAAAATTGAACGTATCATACATGCGCACGCACTTCAATGTTGCCTTCAATTTTAATGTACATGAAAAAATAGAACCTGTCCTATTTCCTTCAATGTTTTCGTCAATTAATTGCGCAAAGAAGCTGCGCGCAACGCATGCCATTGTGTATTGTTAAAACGTCAAACATGAACCTCATTTTTTCTATTTGTATCATTATTTAATCAAAACATCGTAGTCTCGGCAACGTGTGTCCGTTTTAATAGAGAAGTACAAAAATAAACTTTGCTTGTATGCCACTAAAACTGCCATATATAAATTTAAATTTTGATTCTGACACAAAGACCCTAATTCAATACCAACATATTTTCAAAACGGATCGAAATGCGCATGCGCATCTAGCAGAAAATTGACGTCGTTGCATACAGGAATTTTTGTCTTCAATTTTAATGTACATGGAAAATGTACATTAAAATTGAACTAAAAAATGTACATAGAAAATGTACATTAAAATTGATCGTGTCAGACGGGCTTAAGAGTCCAGAAATTGTGTTAATTGCATCCATTACTGATAAAATAATATCAAATAAATCTCATGTTATTAGTATCACATTCCTATTACAATCTCATCGAAACAATAAATTTCTAAAGTTGCATTGAACTGTCATGACATCAACTGTGTGGTCCAATTTTATCATATCATTGTCATTTCTTAAACAAAAAAACAATAAAAAAAATCGTAAAAAAATGTCACCTCCGTCTGCAACGTAGGTTTCAAGGTTTCAATATCTACCGGTCATTTCCAAACCCACGCAGCCCAATAAAATCAACTCTACAGAGCAGAACGTGTGTAGGTCCACAAAAGGCAAATTCAGTAAAAAAAATAACTCACGGTTTCACAACTCTGACAATTAATTTTCTCGCAGCTGTGAGTAAGCGACACGAGAGAGCACGAGGCACAGTTCCAAGCATTGGATCGTCTGTGACATTAGCTAGCTAGGGGGTAGGACAGTGGCTCGAAGGAGAAGTTTCAGAGGCGGGGCACACAGTGTCGTGATGTTATGCGCAAAGGATGCCGACACTGTGAAAATATTTTGCATGTGTTTGATCTTGAAATTACAGTGTCTCATGTTGCATGTTTCAAACTGTAAAGTGGAAAACTGTATCACTGTTTACCGAGCAGAAGTTTACGACAGGATTAAATTGGATGAGTGGAATATTTAGAATACTTTAAATAATCTGTACATAAACTTACAGGTACATTGACAGGAGTAAAATATCGGGTGCTTTGATCGAATTAGGGTCGTTGATTTCCACCGAAGTTTGAATTTCTGAACGTTCGAACATTCGAATGTTTTAAACTTCGTCAGAAAAACTTCGAAGCTTTGAATTTCCGAATATTTTGAAGGTTCGAATTAACGAATTTTCGAATTTTTGAACATGTATGAGTACAAACAAATACAAGCGAATACAAACATGTACTAATATATAAACGAACGTAAATACAGGGTGTTAAAAAAGTTCCGGGACGGTGAAATATCTCGAGAAATACACATCGAATCAAGAAACCAAAAAACACGTGTTTCATATTTTGCAAAAAAAGGCTTGTGGCTACTTGTGATTATGTTGATTTTTTTATTTGATTCAATGTTTATTTCTTGTGATATTAGACCGTTTTTTACTTTTCTTTCAGAATCATGTCAAAATTTATTTTTGCGTTTAGAGCGCCATCTATTCCGAATTGGAAAAAAAGTTTCAGATAAAATTAACTTATTTTTTTTCGCAGAATACGTATCTGTAATAAAAAATGGGGGTTCCCATTTAAGGTTTCAACGTTGCCCCTCGCCCCACCCCCTGGGGGTGGAGGTTGGGGTTTGTGTTTGGTGTGCTTAGATAGGTTTTTGCAAAATATGAAACACGTGTTTTTTGGTTTCTTGATTCGATGTGTTTTTCTCGAGATATTTCACCGTCCCGGAACTTTTTTAACACCCTGTATATGCATAATAATAATTAAAGGTGGATTTATAATGAAATAAATAAGAGGTAACGCAACTGGAATAAAGTAAGAAGTAACGCAAACGAACTTGGTGATTTATAATAAATTCACAAGTTATCATCAACCAATCAGATGATATGATAGAACTTCTGCATCTTTCATTTAATTTAGACATCTCTTGTTTAAATTACGGAACTAATCTGTCATTTGCACAATATTGAATAATTAAAATCTTTCAACGATTTATCATATAGACTTCAATTCTCAAAACAGGTTTAGCTAGAATTAGGGTCGTTGATTTCCACCGAAGTTCGAATTTCTAAACATTCGAACATTCGAATGTTTTGAACTTCGTCAGAAAAACCTCGAAGCTTCGAATTTACGAATTTTCGAATTTTTCGAACCTTCGAATTCTCGATTTTTTTGCTACTGAATTAACGCCATCTGTCATCTCCAAACACGCTCACGCATAATTCGCGAAAAGTCGGTCACGAATTAAATAATAAACTCGGCGAAGTATCCTGCAAAAACTGCAAGTTTAGGCGTCTTAATTAAGACATCTATTGTCTTACCGCCCATCTAAATACTATATACTATAAATTAATAATGCATTAAAGCTTCATAATTTTGACAAATTAATAACTAGGTTAAATTTTAATGAAAATCACTGAAAAACTAATTTAAAATACAATTAAAATATATATCATTCTAATTAAAAACTCAACAATGACCGACTTCGGCGCAACCGGAAGTAGAATTTAGAATATTTTTAATCAAAATGTAGTATTTAAGTTACACTCAACTTTGTAATTCTAAAATTGATAGTAAAAAAAAGCAATTTGTTCCTATTTTCAAGCAGCCTGTACGAATATGTGCGATATAATACCGTTATCAAATTGCAATATTAATTAGAAGAAATTTACCACACAAGTTGCCTCGATTGGTTTACATTATAAAGATAATTTGTTACTTAACTTATTAATACATTATTTAATTAAAAATACATTAATTATTTAGTAATTTAGTTATAAATAAACTTAATCAAACACTGTCAATAGTTCTTTTTAAATGTATTCTAATGTAAGAGATACAAGTGATCAAAAGAAATTATTATAGATGGCAATAAAACAAAATACTTGAAATTGGTAACAAATTCATTTCCTGTTGTTGAGTTGTTGACGTGACATTTGAAAATTTAAATTTGAGTACATTTATTGTTATATTTATTTCCAAAGTATTTCTATTACTTAAAAAATCAAAATTCTATTAGCTGTCAGATTCCTGATATAACCTATTTGTATTTGTTAGAAATGTCAAATAGCATTTCCGCCTTTACCTGGCGTTGTGGCAACTGTGGAATAAAAAGATCTCCAGAATTGTATTGCCAACTGAAACAATTCCTTTTGATCACTCTGTAGTAATAAAGCCCGCCAAATAATTTTTTTGAAATGTTGACTACTTTATGTCTAACTTTACTGATGAGGCATATACAGGATGTCCGTTTTTCGAGCCCAACCATTGGTATCTCATGAACCGTGAGATATAAAGTCGATTAAATTGAGGAAAAGTTGGCAAATTAGTTGACCATTTTAATGATGTATTTATTTTTCCGAAAAAAGACATAGATAACTAGATAAAGTGAAAATTTAAATTTATGTTTTTTGTTTCTATTGCTACTATGATTATTGAAATATATTATTAAATATAAAAATTAGTTTTTCACAAATTTAGACTCATATACAGGAAAATTGCAAATCACATTTTATGTTCCAAATATTTTTGCTAACATCTTTTATTTGGAACTTTTTTTCGTAACTGATTCCATTTTTGAAATAAATGTAATTTATTGTTTTGTGCGTCCAGTAAACTTCCTCTTCCGGTTTTTCAATTTCATTCAAAATCAACTCAGCTCTTCGTATTTTCATGAAACTTATAATTACCAAGTTTCATTAACAAATCTTATCTCGTTCATGAGATATTGCACACTCGGACACACATACATCCATCCACACACACAGACATCATTGAGATAATGATCAAAACGGATTCAGTGGACCTCGAAACATGTATTTCCGCGAAAATCTCGTCAACGATTTTTTTCACGATTCCAATACTTCCTTATACTGTGGTGTATAAGAAAGTAAAAAGATAGCTACATTTCATCGTATGTGATAATCTCGTCCACATATTACGTCATCATTTTCACACATGAAGTGCACAAATAAAAATACTAAATTCAAAACCAATACATAAAAATAAAATCAAACTTTACGTTGACAACTGGAAGCATAAATGTTAACTTTTCATAGCAGTTGTAGGAAAAATGATTTAGGAACGTCGTCTACGTGGTTTGAATTTCACCATGTATTGTAATTAGGATTAATTCCTTTTGTAGAGCTAATTACATGAAATATATACTGGTACAAGGTTCCTACCCTCACTTTGACAGCAAATATTCATTTAGTGAACAAAATCAAATAGCTAATTAGCATTAAACAAACTGTATACGTGGAGACCACTGATATTATAAGTAATTATCATTGCTTCTCATGTAAAATTTAATATTAAATTGTTAAATATATCTTATTAAATATATGATGATAATAAACTGTTTTATTATGCAAGAATTAAATATATGAATGACACTATCGATAAAATAGTATTGGAATATATCTCGTTGTCTATATAAATATTATTTATGTTTCTGAGACTAGTTCATTTAATATACAATTGTTTTATATTTAGACCAATAATATAAAATAGACAGGCGCGATGGCCGAGCGTGTTAATGCACATCTCTTAACATGCTGTGACGTCATCCGAACCAAGGTTCGTCAGTTCGAATCCGCCTGTCGACTAAGTATGATTTGTCGTTAAAATAAAAAATACAGTTACTTGTATTAATCATACTCGGGCGCTATAAGCTAGTCACTTATACATATGCCTTAAAAGTAAGTAACATCGACTCAGAAAACCGGCAGTACGGCAGCGTAAAAAACTGCGGCTCGGTGTGCCCGGTACGCCCAGGCAGATTTGGGCTGTAGTGCCATTAAAGAAAAAGAAGAATATAAAATAGAGTCTCTTCTATTCAATCTAAATAAATTAAATAAATATATCAATACGTCATCTACCCATTACTGGGTGTAGCACTCTCGCTTATATCTCGGTAAGTGACATATTTTGCACATGAAGTGTGGTTACCAGCCGTCAAATAACAGCCCTCAAGGTTGTTAAAGAAGGGGGAGTCACAGGGGTATTTTTAAATAAATAAAATAAATATATCATCAAGCCATTTGCCCATTATTGGGCGTGGCACTCTTGCGTAGCAGATCTTGGTAACTAATATATTTGATACACATACACAAGTGCGGTTATCGGCCGTCAAACCAAAGCTTCCAAAAATGGTAATGCAGGCAGAGCCACAGAGCTAATTTTAATGAGATGAAAATTATTTGTCGGTTCTGCAAATCGAATCCGAGTTCCCAAATTCACAGTCCGGCTCGATACCAATGAGTCACCTACCCCATATAAATAATAATAACAATTGACTACAGAGTGCAAACGCGCAGTGGGAAAGTGAAAATTCGCCATTTGAATATTTGGAGGAAATTAAGTGTACAGACCCTCAAAATTTAAGACTATAACTTATTCGACGAGAGATTACAATTTTGGAGGTAGAACGTATTTGAACTTGATCTTGATTGGCTGACAAAATGTCAAACTAAAGACAAATTTACCCAGCATGACATACAGTTTATTTATTTGTTATTCTGCACAACAGGAACTTAATCCCAATTACAGTACAGGGGAATCTTACAGCCTAAAATAGAATTCGAACCATACAGACACAATCGTATTTTTCATACCGGGTGATGAATTGATTTACGCAATATAGAAAATACAATATTATTTTTTTCATATAGGGATATTTCGTTTCCTATTGATTTTAGAGCAAAATGCTTCAAATCAAGCCTGTAAATAATTGAATTTTGCGTCGAAGTCACTAATCATACTTTATTTGACAAATTTTATAATATGGAAAATAAAGTTTAAAATTTTGTAAAAACACTCATTTATAGATAGCCATGAAGTTTAAACAAAATTACAAATATATGCTAAACAATTTTACCCATTACTGGGTGTGGCACACTGCCGAAACAGATCTTGGTAAGTGATATATTTATGCGCGTGAAGTGTGGTTACCAGGCGACAAATCACGGCCCCCAAAGATGTTAGTGCTGAGGAAGCCACAGGAGTAATTTTAAATTATTAATAAATATTAAATAATTCTAAATATTACATACATACTAAATTTTTAACTGAATGTATAAATTGTTTACATTGTCTTCCAAATTTTAAGACTGATGACATTTGTTCAGTGGTTTAAAACTTATAAAAATTCAACTGATTCGCACTTTTATATTTACATTATGAAAAATTGTTTTAAATTTACCATGAAGTGTGCTTAAATGTAAGTAATTTTTATCTTTGTCGTATATGTATATGTATTGATTATATACGAGTATAAAGGGATAATAATGAATATATTTTTTAGACTTTTTAAAATTAACTTTTTGGGGGAGAGGGGTCCTAAAAATGTGTGCTTAGGGGCTCCGCAATACCTATATCCGGCCCTGGTTGTCCGACTATAAAAAGGGCGTACCAGAGTTCGAATATTTACAACGATATTTTGAAAAAGTTACTATTTTGTAGATACTAAAAGGAAAATTGCGAATTATTTCATTAGTAAAATATAAATAAGTAAAATAAAAGGTATTATTGATGACAGCTAATTTATGCACAGATGGAAAAACAAATTTAAGAACAAATAATAAGTTTACTAGCATGTGCCTATTAATATTTTATTATTTTTATTTAAATGAACCCCTCCTAAGACATTCTGTGGCCTCTAACCTAGTATACCGCTTTGTTTACTGAATACTGACTGTCTGATACTTATTATCTACATAAAATTTGAATTCTATGGAAATAAATATAGCTGATTTCTGATAATAATTACGTAATTAAAATACAATAGCAGTACATGCATTTAAAATTATATACCGGCGTTCTAGTATTAAGTTCTTATGCTATATACTCATCATTTTATCATTTCAAATAAAGATATGTAAAAATTAAAGTTTTATACGAAGTTTGAACGAGTCTATTTCATATTAGATTAAACTTAGCAGGTCAAAGAAACAAGTTTTTAAAATAAATATATGAATTTTTGATAACGCTGTACATAAGTGTACTTTTTATTTTTCTTTATGTGAAACTCCTTGCCGGTGTACAGTCTAATAGGATGTTTAAACATAAATATTTTACGGATATGATTCAGCAGAAATAATGACATTACCAACAATAGAAATAAACATTAAATAAAATTAACCATATTTCAGTGGTGTATCAAACTACATATTCTTTGTGAAAAATGATGTGTGATCACGACACAAAAAAGAAATTTTCCTTAAATTTACCTGTGTTTAACAGGGTTTTTACAACAATTACATTATTTTCTCATTTAAATAAAGCTCCGCCATGTTTTCATAACGATTCATTTGTTTTAAATTAGCTAAAGGTAATGAACAATAATCCTTGGAGACTGCTAATGTCAAAATAATTACGTTTTTGCTGTTAGCAACACGCACACTTGTGTATTGACAAATTGCCTAACGTACTACGAGAAATATGAGATTGGCGTAAAGATGTTTACTATCACATTACATCTGTAAAAACAAATAGTAGTTTCAAGTGGATAGAGTCACTCCTCTTAATCTTGAATAAAGTAAATTATAATTTGTGTTAAAGGCAAACCCACACCAAATCAACAAGGTACGATATAATCAAAGAAGAACCGGCACAGAACACAATTTAGTGTAAACGAGTATTAGAAAGAGATGAAATAACATTTTCCATTCCGTAACAGTAACAAAATGCACCACCCATCTTAGCAGAGTGGTCATTGATCTGTGTTTTACGAGATAAATTCAGCATCAGTGAATTTTATGAGCTAAAAAATGAATTAATAATGAAATAATACTCACATTCATAGTTCTTTTACCACCAAAGAAACACTAGTTTTGTCACAAATTTGTTTATTGCGCGTACACAAACTACACACCCAACAACACGTCTGCCATTTCACAGCATCTGACAACGACTGATCGGCAAAAACGCCGAACTGTCACGAACAACGACGAAAAGAGATCGGTTTTCGCGGCAGCATTTTTAAAATTAAAAAATTATTAGTTTTTATTTAACAACCAATTGTTTTAAAAACTTTATAGGAAAATAATTTCTACGGAAATTTGAAACAAAAAAAAATAATTGTCAATTATTAGGTTCATATGTAATAAAACAACGTATGATTATTATATTCGTGTGTATTAATTTTTCATCCTACATATTAATTTTTGTATATAATGATTTCTTATTAAAGTAATAACACATACTTTTCTATAATTACAAGCCTTAACTGCTAAACGAAACGATTAGAAAAGTATACTTGTAACATGTATACAAAACCTAACTAACGATCTCATGTTAACCTAAAGCCAATAATTTAAAAAAAAAATCGTAAATATGTATACTCGTGTAAATGAATATGTGCAGAATCGAAATACGCATGTCCTGTTGCACGAGACAACGTACAGTTGGAATTTACTCTTCCATATCACATTTCAGTTCCTTTTCGTTCTCCGGAAAGACCAGTTTAGCTGTTGATCAACAATTACTTATCTATCTTTTGCCAACAATGAAATGAAACGATCAACAGTAGGGCTAACTGTTTAAATACTTGTGCACAGAGACATATTCAACCCTCTGAGTGTCATAATATAAGCAAAACAAGTGAAAGTCATATAAAAAGGAAAAAATATATAATTCTTGATCCTTAACAGTTGCTGCGCATCTGACAGATACAAATTTTAATGTGCTATTCTTCATATTTACACATTTCTCGAAAAACACAAACAAGTAAACTAAAATCAAAAGCAGTAAGAGTATATAATATTTATTGGAATAGCTGAAGAATTTTAATTAAAATAGGTTTATTTTTAATTAGAAACACAAACGAAGTATGAATGTACGAATCAACTATCCACTTGTCAAGTTTCCTTATTTCCAATACAGTTTTCACCATAGTACCGTGCAGTCTGGAATAAAATCACAAATACAAAAACATTTGTCGACTTTCACAACTCTTCAAGTTACCTGCTGCACGTAATAGTATACTATACTGTAACTTTGAAACCATGCACATATTAAACAAATCCAAAATTCTTGGTTTTGATGGCCAAGAGCAATTTGTGCCTCAGTACGGCTCTAGAGCTATAGAGCGGAATATACAAACGCGAGATACAAGTATTTGCCGTTGGAAGATGAGCATCATCTGCAGGTCGAATGGTCACTGAAGGCATGGGTTGGAAGCCATCTTCACTGGCCGGAAGAGCTGGAGACCCCGTCCAGAAGTACACCAGATCTTGTCGTTCGATATGCGTCATCTTCTCCACGATGGACCACAGCCATCGCTTGAATTTCACTAATCGTTCACTGGTTTCGCCGGATTCGTCGTTGAATGATGTGTAGGAAATCAGCACCTGGACATTTATGTCGCCTACACCGTTCAGAAGTAAACGAAGATCTTCAGCTGTGAGTCCATCTAGTGAACCTTCTGGTAAAACATCAAATACTCCCATACGAATATTCTGTAAAATAAAACATTAGTTTTGTTGCGACAAAATATTTACGTTAAGTTACATACATCAATTGCTTTTTCTTGTGCTTTAACCATTCGATATTTAGCGTACTTCCTAACATAATCGTAAACGTTAGAAGCCGTTACTTCAATTTCTCTTCCTCCCGGCATTAACTCTAAAGTACCGCCACCTTCTTCTGGACTCAGATCAATACTAAAAATTAAAAAAAAATAATCTCTTTTCTTAATTATGTAAATTGCAAAATAATACCTGAATGTTAAGTCAAGAGCTGAAAACAAACTGTTCGAATCTTTGGTTTCTGCATCAACGACAAGTTGCCTCAGCGATTCGTAAACAACCGGGTCGAAAAAGGCGAGATCATGGAATCTAATTGGCCGACCCAATATAGATTTTAGTACGTGACGAGAAAGGAAAATTGGACACAGCTCATTTTGCAGAAGACATAAACCTATTAGCCTACAAAAAAACACAAAAGAAATATTATTTTAAGAACGTAATTTATATTACAAATCGTTAACAACGATGGCAGCACCTAATGGTACTACTAAAAAAAAACTATGATTTATTTTTACCTTCCAACGTTGCGGAAAGCATTCAATCTTTCAAATGAAGCCTTCCCTTGCCTCGGCGAATAAAATCCTCTCTTTCCAGGACAGTAAAACAGTGGTGCGTTGTCTTCAACATCATCTGTGTTGGAGTCATCTTGAGCAGGACCTTCAGAGGTACTTCCTCTGCCGGACGAGCGTCGATTTGAATTTCCAGGTACGCGATCTGACAAAGAGAACACATCAAGATCTGAAACGATATAAGTTAATCAAAATTCCAAAACACACCTATTAAATATCTGTCAAACAATCAAATCACAACTTACCTAGCAAGGAATCCGAACTGAGTTCTTGTCCATGTCCATGCGCTAAAATAAGCTCCACCGCTTCTTCTACTTTAGCTCTGAGGGATTCTTCCGAAGCTAGGAGAAGAAGTAATTGCGCGGCAGATAGTTCTAGAAGCATACCGGTGATTTTCCCGGCGAAGGTTGGGTGTAAAGCATAAACTTTAGGATAGAGTCGTTCTCCTAATTGTTGCTGATGCTGAGAAAGGTGTTCATTGGGATTCGCTGATGATGAATTGGAATTTGCAGGAACTGAAATTCCTGATAGAGGACTTTGAGGTGCTGCCCCATTGTTGCTATTACCACCAGCTGTTGATATAAAATTAAAAAATTAAAATATATGATTTTTTTTCATATTCATGTTTATTACCGTTGTTGGAGGTTGGGTAATAAGGTCTAGCTTCGTAGCTAAGTGCTCGTCGATATTCACGACTACGGGCAGATGGTCGAGCAGTCATCACAGTTCTTCTTGAAAAGTCGCGATCTCTACGTAACCGCTGAAGTACGCTATAATGTGTGTATTTGCTGTTGCCGACCTGAGCCGACTCCAAATTTGGCAACTTTTCATTCACAAGCAACGCCTACACACAAAAATAAATGTTACTTACAAACTTGCTCAGTACAAATAAATAAATTAGATAATTATCATTAAAATGTTTGTTCCGTATCTGGCCGCGACCTATGCTTCAACAATCGCTGTCAAATCAAAACTATTGATCTTGGGAGTATAAAAATATCGAATATTTACTTTCTGCAAAATATTCGCTGAAATGAACCCCCAATTTGTAACAAAAAAAAAATAAAAATACTCTCTTACCTCAGCAATAGCGGTGTAAAAACTCCTAGCAACACCGGATCCTTCACCAGGTTCATCTTTAAAAGTCACTTTAACCCGATTAACAGCCATGGGCGGTTGCATGGATGAAGCTCTTCTACTATAATTGTTGTATTGTGTGTTAAATTCTTTGAAAGTCTGTAGCAAGAGCTGAGTACGGTCACGTTCCATTTTGGATAAAGTCAAGTCTCTTTGTTGGTTATTGCGCAGTTTTTCCATATCTCGTCTGAATTTTGCTTCTTTAACAGGAAACCCACCAAGTTCTGAAACGATTGATCCAGGTTCAAGACCTACATCTTCCATAAACACTCTTCCGAAAAGATCTAAAGCTAAGCGCCATCTTCCAAGAAGCAAATCATGGGAAACTGATTGACCAATTGTTGGCTGAGTTCTTGGTACTTCCGTTTGAGAACTAGGATGAGGTGTTGTTTCTACTGTAACATTTGCTGATATTTCTTGGTTTTCTAATGTTTCTGATTGGTGACTATCCACAGCTGGAATCATTAGTACATCAGGAGCGTCCACGCGCTGTGAACTTGTGCCCTATAAAAAAATTAAAGATAACAAATTGTTCAATTAAATGAATATAATTGTTAGTCTTGATCTGTCCACAATTTAAAGCTTGTAAAATTGCGATAATCAAAAGACTATTTTAATATAGGAAGAAATAGTGACAGAAATTGTAAACTAATACAAAATCTGTGTATCAGTCTTCCAAAAACGAAAATAAAATAATAAACTTACAGCTCGGACGATAACGCTCTTTCCAGAGCCCCTGGAAGACGAAGTCAAAGTTTGTGAAGTAGAGCTTCCAGAACCGGAAGTCGTTGTTTGCGAAAGTGAATCTTGTTGGGATTTATCAATGGATGATCCACTTGTAGTTGGCAGAAGATTCAAGGCTGGAAGCATCAGACTACTGGTGCTTGCACCACTTCCTGAAGGCTGTTGAATATTGTGTTTATTATTAAGCAGACATGCAGCTGCTGCTTCAACAGCCGCAGCGATCTTTCGAGGAGACACTATAATTTGTGGTCGATTGGTTTGTAGCGTTTGGTCCAGACCAGCTGAAGCTAATAGTCCTGGCGGAATAACTGTCGAAATTGGTGGCAAGGGAGGCAGTGGAGATACTTTAGCACCACGTGAATTTGAAGTACTATCTGTATCGGAGTTGTACTCATGATCACTATCAACATCCATACGCGAACTTCCATCTTTGTTGCAAGACAGATCTTGAGGCCTTTCATCGCCACCACCATTACTATCATCTTGTGTGGATTCGTTTTTAACTGATGACAAGAAACTCTCAAAGGATTGATAGTCTCTTTGTTTGCTGGAACCAGGTTGTGGTTCGTACCCCATCATAGGGCGACTGCTAGATTTGGAATTAGAATCTTCTGATTCTGGTGGAGCTGGAGGCAGGGTACTAGGTCCCATGATATTCAGTGTCGAAGTAGTTGGTCCCGTAGGATTCGTCATTGCAGTATCAGCTGTCCGCACCGAAAGTCCTAGTCTAGTGGGTAACATCTCCAAAGGGTTGTATGATCCAGAACCGGAATTCGGTAATGTAATAGGCTGTTTAGGAATTCCAAACAAATCTTCACGTCGGGCGTTAGGCTGTAGTAAGTGAGGTTGATCAGCTAAAGGTAGCGCCTCAGCCATGGGAGATTCAAATGGATCTGGAGGTGGAGCACCCAAACAAAGAGTGGATTCTGATCGCTGGAAGAAGGAATGTTTACGACCTTTGCCAGAACCGCTTGTTACTGGTAAAGCTACTGAAGAATTATTCAAACTATTTGCCATCACGACAAGTCCCGATGACTCTTGCTCATCAAGAGATTCAGTTTCCATTGCCACGGTTATGTCATCTTCTGCTTCCTCGTTTTCATTCTCATCTTGGTCATTCCAAGCAGCTGGTGGTAGTCCATCTCTAAGAACATCTACATCAGGTGGATCGGTACCAGATTTCATGTAGTATATTAGAGCATCGAACACATAAGCGATGTGTTTCAGTGCGCTAACATCCATAATCGGTAAAGAGTCAAGATGTTCTGAATTATGTGCACGCATCAATGACAAAGCGTACGATAGGAATTCTCGACGTGCTGCGTGTCCATCGACTCCTTCACGTTCTGGACGTGATCGGGAACCATCGACACCGCTGGTCGTGAAACCAACAATTCTAGTTCCACTAGAGTTTGTTCCACCGCTGGAGGAAACGGTACGATGACCTCTTGCGCTTGATCCTAGAAAACGAAATACACCTAACATCAACAGTGAGTAAAAACTTGATGCGAAAAATGTTCTAACCTATTTTATCTATAATCCTATTATTTAAAAAATATATAAACATAATAGATCATGAACCGACCTGCAGTTCCTAAAGTGACGCTTGTAGAAGTATGTAAGGGATGTCCAGGGTGTGTTGGATCCGCGTTTTGGGTCAATGAAGCACCGAATCTTAGCTGAGCTTCAGTAGCATCCATAACAGTCAACAACCAGTCCCAAGTTGGTTTCAGATGGAATTCCAAATAAAGTTGCAAGTTCAAGGATTCTTGGAAGGTAACTTCTAAGCATGGATGAGTTGGAGGTGTTGACTGACAGTCATGATTCATAGTTAAAAGGTCAGCGATCTGTCGAATCACGATTCCTAAGAAGAAAATAATAATTACATAAAAAAGAAACCAAAAGTATGATGAGAAAATTTACCGAACGCTCGGCCTAGACAACTAGCGGTCGTTGCCATAGTGACAGGTTCAACGCTTGCTGCCACAGTAGTGGCAGATGGTGTAGAACGACGTAATGAACTAGGATCTATAAATACAAGATTAGAACTTCCAGTGAGGCGTACTCCAGCGCCTCTAGCAGCATCTCTAGAACGAATTGCCCACTGCATGTTCTGTGGTGCCAAGTTGCTGCGATGACCATGGCCAGTAGCACTAAAGTATGTGTTATTAAAAAATGTTTAATAAATTTCATACAGTCTTACCTTCGTCTTTCAAGTTGTTCGTCAGTAAGTGCATAGTCTTCGGGATCTTGTTCATCCGTTTCACCGGCTTCAGATTCCTCCTCCTCTTGTTGACTCGACTCTCCGCTATCGTCTTCCGGGAACATCAGCAACGATGCAATGCCTGACACATACAGACAGACGTTCGCGCAACATTCACCAACATTCGTACAACCATCCATACCTAAGCTACTTTCTTTATATTTTAACTTAAAAGATGTGAAAACAACAAGAAAGTAACTTAATTTCTCAGTCTCTTTTGCAGGGTTTATATGAATTCCAGTTTCTCAATATGATTTTAAAAGTCAAATTGGCTTCGAAAATCATTCCATTACACATCATTCGCTCATACCCTGCTCTTAAAAATTAATTATCTTACCTGTATCAGATCCAGCAGTGGCCCCAGTTTGAACACTTCTTTGCGCTGATGCAGCGTCCTGATTACTGTGGTTGTCGTCACTGTCTGATTCGGTTTCAGCTAAAAGGTCAAGTTCTGGATCGCTGTCTTCAGCCTGGCCACCCGAAACCTCGTGCGCCAAGGTTTCGCCAGCTGATTCTGGGCCATCTCCACCTTCATTAAGAGAAGCTTGACGAACAGTGCCCAATGGCATGTCGCGTTCAGTCGGTGTATCAGAGTTGTTGTCATCGTCGTTATCTAAAGCCAAACCTAAGGATTTATAGGTATCACACAAAAAAGAATAAGTTTAGTTTGGTGAAACATAACTAGGAAACCAGTAAAATCACTGTAAGTAAATCGATTTAGCTGTAATCTAAAACTACTAGAGCTGTGTAACTCATATGTAGGTAATAAAAAGCATAATAAATTTAAATAGATGTTAACTCACTTTCGGCATCATTGGTGTCATCAAGATCTCTAGCAGTTCCCCGGACAACAGAAGATCCAAGAAGAGGTCGAGTATCACTGCGTGTAGAGCTCTGGCTTCCTACAGATCCTCTACTACCTTGCGGTGCTAGAGGTTCCACTAGGAACAGTTCTTCCGAACCATTAATAATGTCGTTAGCTGAAGAGGCTAGCGTGAATGGTGCAGTAGGTCTTGCTACACCTAATCTCACAGGTGCGATTAAGGAATCTGCAGTTTCACATAACTCTTCAACAGCCAATCGAATCATCGATCGGAAAACTCGTCGACATTTGCTCAGAGGCTGCGTTTGACTGTGGAAACTGAACAAGTTATCAACTAAGTTCTTTAATTGTTTGCTTAAAAACTTACGTCATTCGTCTTTTAGCAGTGTTGGGCGCCATTTCAACGCTGAAGATAACAAAAACTCTGGCAACTGAACGTACAAATCGTCTGGCAACTAGTTGAGCAGCAGCAGCTCTGCCTGGAGTTCTTTCGTCTTTTAATTCTCGTACCAATGTTTCTAGCAGAACTTCTAAAGCTTCCAAGTAGCATTTTACGAGGAGACAATGAGTAAATTTGTCAAGAAGTGTAGTACCAGACTGACTGCTTAGATAGGCTTGTTCTCCTTGGACATTTGCTGGTGGAAGAGGTCCTTCTCTAACTCCTGACATTACCATACTTCGTACAGCTTGCCAGTTACCCAACAAGCATTCCAACGCTCGACGACTAAACCTTGGAGGTTCTAAATCATGTTCGGGCATCTCAGATTCCACTGTTAATAAATACGTTATTGCCCAACAATCTTATTGCTTGTTTCTTACAAACTACATTTACAATCTAAAAACTCACCATCTGAAGACGGAGTCTTCCTGGAACTAGCTGAAGTAGTTCTAGGACGTGCAGCTCTGTACTGACGTTGCTCTAGATTCTGTCTTCCGACAGTCTGCACCAAGAACAACAAAATATTCTCTCCTCGAGAGTTGGGCATGGTGACGAGGTCAGTATCCCGTGCTAATCTTGTCAAGAGCTCATATCTCACTGCCTGGTTGCCCATAACAAGAGCTTTACATTTGCACTTTTCCCAGCAATCACAGTAAGCTGTTGGCGATGTTCTCTTTAATTTACAATCATGACCTTTATGGCAGACTCTAGCACATTCTGTGCAACAGCAAAGAGAGCCAGTGAGACCACAGGTACGACACTCAAAAATATCTTGGTTGATGTGTTCAGCTCCAGTCCATGTGAAACTGCAGGTGTCGTTGCAGCACAAAACATGAAGAGGGGAATGATCAGGATTTGATCCAGTAGGAAAGATCATTTCCATACGAACAACTGGATCTGTAGTTAATCTCTGAATACTGTCGAGGAGAGCCAGAGCAGCTGGATAACTTCTACTTGCTACTGCTAGCATGAATGGTGTTTGGCCGTGAGCATCCCTACAAAATTATTTCGTAAATTACCGCACTTAACATTTTTGTAGATAACTTACTTTGCGCTAAGCAAATCTTTCAAATACGGAGCAAGAACCAACGCATCACACATTGTATTGAGGGCTTGTAGAGCGTTATTTCTGCGTTCAGTGGGATCAATGACCAGTGGTCCAGTTGATTGTGGAACAGCACCTAGAACTCCGCTCTTACTTCCAGCTCCACCAAGACCCATAAGACTATCTTCGTCGCCTGATGTAGGATCGAATGTCTCGGGAGGCCAGCTAAGAGTTGGAATCGGCTCCTCATGTAATGGAGCAGCTTGTTGATCGGCTCCTGTACCATTACCACCTCCAACTAATTCGCGTTCTAAACCTGCTCGACTAGCAGCCGCGGTAGCGCGACGCATCATTTCTCGTAAAGAGACAGATCGTGGACCCAAAGCGTTTGTGATTACATTTATGCATTCCAAACCAGCGTTTGTATTTGAAGATGACGGTGCTGTTTCTAATATTATTAAAACCGGATTGAATAACGAAATACAGAAAAGAAACAAATGACTTACCATTATCGCCCTCCTTGTTGGAAGTCGGCGTACACATGTGCACACAAGCATGGAAAATATTTCTGTTTCCATCGCACCTTTCAGCCAAAATTGACTGAATAACACCAGGATTTGATTCTAAAAACAAAATAATATATTACACTTTACCACCAACTACCACTTATTTCACTTCATCTTACTGGCTTCACTTTCCAATTGCATCAACACTTGTCTAACACCATCGAGATCACACCTCAGGATTCTTGGCATAAGCAATTGTTGTTCTAGAGCTAGGACAACTAGTGCCACTTGGTTCTTCATATTTTGAGATGTTATATTCAAGGCAAGAGTTCCTGCAGTCACGCATTTCACCGGAGGAAGATCCAACCATTGCGGATCTCTAACTGCATCTGCGCAGTCTTTCGCCAATGGATAAATAGTACTGTTTCCGTCTCGTAAGATGAGAATACTCTCAGAGCTTTCTCCTGCACTTGTGAGGGAAATATGCTGAGGATGTAATCCCATAAATGACACTGTATCACTTGGGAAAGGATTGTCTTGTTCAGCTCTTCCAGAACTGATATTATAAACTACGTAGCTAAGTTTGGCGCCCGTACGGACGATTGCATGAATCCCTTGACCATCAACAGCAATTGTCAAAATTTGCCCAGTTCCCTCTGGTATGTTAATCCTTCTAGGTGTCCGCTGAAAGCAATCTGGAACTCTAGAAGTTGAGGATGATTTTATAACTTGCAGTTCATCTTTTCGCATGAGACGACATTCTTGAAGAAGCGACATGGTGTCTTGTTCCTGTTCTTTAGGTACAGCGTTGGCGGTTGCAGTACTGGTAGTTGGGAAGCGAACTGCTGCATAAGCACCATCGACTTTGAGAACCCGGCCGGCTGGCACGCTGCGGACGTCTTCTACGAAGATGACGTCACGAAGTGCCCATTCTTCTTCGTCACGGCGGTGAACGGTATCCGAAGAGATTGAGTCTGAGCCAATTGCTGGCATTCGTTTTTGTCGTTCTAAAAAGGGTTGTTGCGTTGGTAATACTTATTTTCAATAATAAAATATATAAAGTAGGCATGCATCAATGTGAGAAGAGATGTAAAAAAATATATCGTTTATTTTTGTATTTGAAATGTTTTATAAGTTTAAACTCGTTATTTTGCAATAAAGTTAGAATCGTATTTACAAGCTTTAAAATCTCTAGGCGTAACTAGCGAAAAATATGCAACAAATGTTATTCCTATTGAATAATACACAGTCGACAGTCGAATGTTTCGAACGATAATGCTCTAATAAATTCATCAACAAATCAGTAGTGGATATCGCGCCGTATAGAATTCTATAATAGAATTCAGGCGATAATTTTCAAATCGCCAAATTAGAACTGCATTCTAAATAATTTTGTAGTAGAAATGTAGTTTACATCATTTGTGCACTATCTGATACAAAAAGCATCAATTATTTTAGGATATATTAGGGAAAAATCATAGTTTTTATTTGACAGACGACAGCAATTCTATTGTTCGAAATAGAATTCTATATGGCGCGAACCGGGGGCAGGAGATCTTCTTACAAACACTTGTTGAAAACATAAAAAAATGGCAAGAACATCGATATGGGCTCTCAGAAATTATATTTGCTTGAAGATACCACTAGAAGTATGAAATTTATTTGTCGTGGTAAAGAACACTGTTGAGACAGTCCAGCAAGAACATAAACGTTACGAAATTCAGGTAAGTTCTCTAAATGACAAATATTCCTGCGAATGAAATGTGCTGAGTCAGGAGGTAATTGTGAATGAAATCTTACGTATAAAAAACAGAATAAACAAAAGAATTTAGATAAGACTTATGGGACCTAGATACCTTGGAAATTAGAGAACCTGTCGAAACTGTTAATCATGATTAAATAATAATATAAACTACGATTTCCATTATTATTTAATCTTGATTAACATTAATCAAGAGTAAACCGGTGATTGAAAAACTGGCCCTTAGAAATAAGACACGGTTTTGTCAACTACAAGTTTCATTCAAGCACTTAAACGATTTAATGCAAGACGGAAAGAATTTACAGCAACAATTGAACCAAATTTGTTGGTGCCGAAAATCTTCTCTCATCTGTAAACTGGCTCCAGATAGAAGAATTCGCAACCGCACACCGGATAAAGAGGATTTTAATTCGAATAATGAAAAAACTATTGCGACTCGTTTTGGGCAAAACTAGTGTGAATTATGAAGAAATGATGACTAAATGTAATAGATCTCTCGTCCCATCACGTATAGCCAAATATTTTCTGCATGACTTAAAGGAAATTGGAGTTCCTGATCTTGATAATATTGACGCAGAAAGTTTGAACAAAATAACGCATTACTTACAGAAATTAAAGAACGATCTGATGCAACATGCACGAAGTTTGGCGCAAAAATTCAATGATACTCCAAAACATGAATTTGTTACGTGTAAGCTATTTCTGTTAATCTTTATTTCTCCTTCATTATTCTGCAGCAGAGCTGGGTGAAAGCTACTTAAAAAAAGTAGCTAAGCTACAGCTATTCTTTAAAAAAGTAGCTAAGCTACAGCTATAAGCTATTTTTTTGTAAAATATAGCTAAGCTACAACTAAAAGCTTTCATTAAAGTAGCTGTTAAATTTTAAAGCTACTTTTTTCAATTATTGTGAAATAATTAAATTTGCCATTGTCATATGATCAGTCTTTTGTTACAATGACTGTTACTTTACTATTATGTACATAAATATCAAAAATAGCAAATACCATCTGGCACCTACTGGGTATTTTTGCGTATTAGAGCCAGTTAGAACCGGCAACAAATAATTATTTTGTGTGGGTTTAGCTTGTACGCATGCGTACTTTGTTAACCTTCTGCTTAAAAAGTAGCTTTAAGTTACAAAAAGTAGCTTTAAGCTACAAAAAGTAGCTTTAAAAGTAGCTTCAGTTGTTATTTTTAAGCTAATAGAAAAAAAAGTAGCTAGCTACAAGCTACAGCTATATTTTTTCACAGTTAGCTAAGCTATAGCTACAACTAAGGTAAATGTAGCTAAAGCTAGTAGCTAAGCTACAAAAGTAGCTAGCTACTGCCCAGCTCTGTTCTGCAGCAATGAGTGTTGTGATATTTGAATGCAGCTCAAAGCAATAACAGTAGGCACACATTAGAAGAATTAAAAGATTTTTGGATATCGGAAAAAATTCCTTACAAAGGTGTGTCGGTGAAGATTATAAAGCACTGAGAGTTAAAAAAGCTGTGAGTGTCGTTGTTTCTCCTTTTTTATTGATAAAATTTGAACTTCATATCGGCAAGAATGGACTGTAAGTCTAAGGTCGAAGAAATTTTATTTATCGGTAGTGATAAACGAAAACGGTTGAACTGGCACTGGCTAAAATGATCAAACTGCTTCAGGGAATGAATGGTGTGTCGCATAGTTATATTACAAACAAATAAAGGAACATTAGTGTGTTCGATTAAGAAACTGTCCCGGTTAAAGATTTGTAGTGTTCAAGAAAAACAAGAGTTATTTAGACTAAAAAAAATATGGATGTCTTAGCTTATATTGAAAATTGTTTGAACGTGAGGCCAACTCTAAGTGGCAGTAAGTTTCGTTTTTAACATCTATTTTCAAAAATATCATAAATACATAGAATTGGAATCACTGTGATAAGTGTAAAAAAAGATATACACATCATTTTATTTCTTACGTGTTGGAGTTCTCGACAACGGTAAAAATAATTTAAAAAACTAATTTGATTTGGACAAATAAGAAACTTACTATGACTGGTTGAAATGCTTCCAGTGTCGCTACAGGTACTTGAAGCCGGCGAAGGTGGTGGCGGCATGTCCAATCGATCAGCGTTTTCTTTATGGGAACTGCTACTCTTGCTACTGCTTAGAGTTGTTGTTGTTGTTTGTACTCCTATTCAAGAAATTAATTACATTGTAATAAGAATTTTACAATTGACAATAATGTGCAATAATAATAAAGTTTTATTCAAATATATATCATAACAGATATAAAATGATCTAAAGTAACTTAAAAATATATGAACAATTTGATTTCTTAATATGAAGACAATTAGACAAGAGTATGTAGCATTGGATATACAAAAAATAAATGATAATTTACAAAATAATGTTTTATCCAAAAGTAAATCTGAATAGATACAAAATTTGGAATCAGAAGTAAATAACTAAACAATTTAATTTACAAATGTTTTGGAGTCAATAAGACACAGTAAGAATGTTTATCGCTAACGAACATTAGATACAACAAAAATAAATTATAACTTTCAAAACAATGTTTTATTCAAAAGTAAATCTCATCAGAAACAAAACAATCTAAAATAAGAAGTAAATATTTGAACAATTTAATTTACCAATTTTTGGAGGCAATAAGAATCAATAAGAATGTTTATCGTTAACGAACATTGGATACAACAACAAAAAATTATAATTTACAAAATAATAATGTTTCATTCAAATATTAATCACAACAGATACAAATGATCTGAAATGAATTGAAAATATTTGAACAATTTTATTTCCCAATGTTTTGGAGGCAATAAGGCACTATAAGAATGTTTATCGCTAACGAGCATTGGATACAACTACAAAAAAATATTACAAAGTAATCATGTTCCATTCAAATATAAATCATAACAGATATATAATGATCTGAAATGTGTTAAAATATTTCAACAATTTCATTTTCCAATGTTTTGGAGGCAGTAAGACATAATGAGAATGTTTATCGCTAACGAGCATTGGATACAACAAAAAATAAATTACAGTTTAAAAAATAATGTTTTATTCAAATATAAATCACAACAGATATAAAATGATCTGAAATGTGATGAAAATATTTAAACAATTCGATTTTCCAATGTTTTGAACGCAAGTCAATAAGAATGTCTATTGCTAATGAGCATTGGATACAACAAAAATAAATTATAATTTACAAAATAATAATGTTTCATTCAAATATAAATCACAACAAATATAAAATGATCTTAAATGTGTAGAAAATATTTGAACAATTTGATTTCCCAATGTTTTGAAGGCAATAAGTCAATAAGAATGTCTATTGCTAATGAGCATTGGATACAACAAAAAATACATTTTAATTCACAAAATAATAATGTTTCATTCAAATTTAAATCACAACAGATGCAAAAGGATCTGAAATGTGTTGAAAATATTTGAACAATTTGATTTTCCATTGTTTATAAGGCAATAAAAAATCCATAATTTACTCACCAAGTCCACTAGTGCCAGGCATGGAATCCCTTCTTCCTTCCGATCCTTGGTTGTTTTGCACTTGATCAGCCTTCATGAGTTTAAAAGTACAAGTGTCTGATAAAGTCCACGCAGCATTTTGTAATTGTCCAACTTTAGGAACTCCAGCAGCCACGGTGAAACCAATAGCACCAGGTTGGTACATGGGGCTGTTCTTCATGCACACTTGTGACCCGCAAACAATCTCCGTTTGAGAAGTGGTGGGTCGTTGTTTACGACTCTTCGCTCGATAACGCTCCCATAGTCGTTTCCTTTGTGCAAATGGTAGCACACCCCTAAGAAAAAGATTTAAGAAAATTCTAGCAGTTTAAATTGTTACTTCTTATCTTACCACCAATAAAGAGCACCACTTTCAAGTTTGGCAACGGTAAATAAAGGACAGGTGTGCAGTGAGACGATTTTATCTGTTGCAAATTCGGTGTATGACTGAGCCGGATGCTCGAGTTTGCTAGCAGCAGGTGCTAGTAGTTCATCCAGGAAAGTAGCAACTTTGCCAGATTCTGTCGCTACGGAACATCTAGTCGAACTTGCAGATAAATGCATTATTTTCTCTCCGGTTAAGCTAAGTGTCACTGTTTTTGGATGATGTACGTGCGGATTCTATACAAATTAAAATATAACAACACATATAGTAGATTATCGTGATAAATGTCTTACATCAGGATGTCTGTACGGTTCGTGATCATTCCATCGCCACTGATGAAGTTGTCCCGTTACAGACAAAGCAATAAGTTCGCTGTGAAGAGCAACAATGTTTGTAAATCGTCCTGCGCAATCAGGCCAATACTCTAAATCTTCGGACATCCACAATGGACTTGCCGACAATTCTTTCTTCTTGCTTTCTACATTTACATCGCACACAAACATGATAAATTATACATAAATAAGAAAAAAAATATAAATAAACTCACCTGAGTCCTTGTCAAATGTATCTCGGAGAGCAGACTCTAACCAACGACGTGGTCCAAGATATTGACGATCGCGCCATCGAGAAAAGCTGTCGCGGTCCCTCTCAGAAGAATTGCTGCCGGAGACGTTCTCCCTGTCGGACAAGCGGCCCCTGTTGCTGCCGCCACGGCTGTGCAACAAGCTTGTTTGAGCCACGTCAAACATGGCCGACCGAAATGTTAGTAAAGCCATCCAACACACAAAGCAGAGTGCAACGCGCAACGAAATCAAATAAAACGCAAAAAATAATATCAT
The DNA here is from genome assembly GCA_911728475.2 of Pterostichus madidus. Taxonomy (NCBI): domain Eukaryota; kingdom Metazoa; phylum Arthropoda; class Insecta; order Coleoptera; family Carabidae; genus Pterostichus; species Pterostichus madidus. The sequence continues at coordinate 28,862,966 of OU452313.1, read as the reverse complement.
AATTGTCACCGTGTTACCTCACTCACACCTGGTACGCTAGGACTAGCAGTGTAAAATGTAAATAAAAAGGGATAAAAAGACAGCCACCCAATGGAGTATCAGTTAGAAAACACAGTATATAAAATGAGTTGTGCAATGTTTCCAGGGTAGAGAAATTAATTAAAATCAGAAGGAAGTGCGTGAGAGTAAATTCTAATCTAAATCACAAACTATTAAATAAAAAACGCGCTTACTTGCGAATGCCTGAGTATCCAAACATGTCTTCGGAAAACATGGCATCAGCGTCAATAATAACTGAATGGTCGGTGTGAAATCCGCCGTCCAGAAGAGAGATCAAATCTTCAGGAACGTAAGAATCCGCAGCATCGTCACCTTCTTCACCTTCTTCGTCGTCACGTGAGAGTAAATTGTTCACAGCCAGGTTCACATCCAAATTAGTACGCTGATGATAATAATAATGTTACACAAAATATTATGGAAACACATAAATATTTCATATATGAAATTATCAATGTATGACAAAAATGGAAATCAAACTAATGCATGATTAGGAAGATTATACCAAATGTATCAGATTAATTTCCCAATGTTTTGGAGGTGATGAGACACATTAAAAATATCTACCACTAACGAGCATTGGGTAGTTAAATAACTAAGAATGTGAGGAGAAATCATCTTCAACTACAAATTGTACGTTATGCAGAAATGGCGTTTTTATATTTGAAACTGTGTAAATCTAGTAAAGAAAACTTAGATTACCAAGCAAGAGTTCGCGCATTCAAATCGTGTTTAATTCAAATTATATTAAAAAAAAAATCATCCCCAATATTGTAATTGAAACCTAAGTATTGTTGCGTACAGTAGAAAATCATGGTGTCTATCAATTTCAAAATATGAAATTCCAATAGAAAATTTCAAGATACAGTACAAATTCGGGTAATTTCTTAAGAAAGTTGATACTAAAATTTGACAAAATTATTTTATTGAAAAATGCTTCAACTAAAATTTATAGAGAATAGAGGATACCCTATATAAAAAACCTATTATCTGACTGCGAATATTTTTTAATAGGAATACAAATTCTAAAATTTTTAAGGATTTCTGTTTTTTTTCTGAGATATCTCAGAATTCTAAACCAGTAGCAAATAAATAAATTATACAAACATTGAGAAACGTTTAAATAAATAATTTTCATCATATTGGGACAATATGAATCTTGTTATTATTATTATTAATTTGGTTACAACAATATTTTTAAAATTCACGAATATAAATGACGTTTTAATTTTGTTATAAATTTATAAACAATATTTTCGATGTTTTGATACATTTAGATTGTACTTTGTTGTAAATAAAATGTGATTAATTTTGAAAAATCTCTTTGTGTATATCATTTACTAAGCTTATGCAATAAATAGAAATAATGCACAAATACAATATTATTTTGCAAATTTTTTCTACTGAATCGAATATGAAAAATTTATAAACTTTATATCTTGTCCCATGTACGAATGCAATAGGAAGGTAGTTTTGAAAATGCTTCTTCTATTGTTGTGATAGAAACTCTATTTAAATGTGCAAAATAGTTTTGCAGCCAATTGTCATCATTTTAACCTTACTAACTACATTCAATAATACGTCTCAAATTATTATATTCTTACGTGAAACGAAAATTTATATGCCAAGTCTGATTTTCATTTATTTTCAGTTGAGCATTACTACTTATTGGAAGTTTTATTAAACCTAATTCTTTCGTAGAAAGCAAACTATTTTTCGTATATTACTGGATAACATTATATACTTTATTTGTTTAAATTATGACTATAGATTTTGTCACTATCAAGTTAAATAAAAATTGATAAATTATACGTAAACTAATAACTGTTTCAACAATAGAGAAAGTCGTAATAATATTTGAAAAGCAAAGTAAATTTGTACGAAAAGTTAATGTATTTGTAAAACATATAAACAATCTTCAATTTGTAGCATCATACTGGAAGTAATAATAAATGAATTTTTAAAAATACTAACTTGTAGTTCTCTAATAATGAGATTCCGACTCTTGCCCTGAAGAACAACCTGGGCTTGAGAGACGAGTTCCTCTGGTACGTAGGGCGCAGGAACCGACACAAGAGGCCGGCCACTGCTAGAACCGCTGGTACCTATAATTACAGGAGCGCTACGACTCCCTGAGCAAACATTAGTCACACACTACTTCTGGTACAGACCCCTCCCCGCCCTTCATCACACACAGTTCCTTACCGACAAACTAGCGCTAGCACAACGCGACCTACTGGAACATTCATTCATTTCAATCAAACAAATAAAATATAACTACATAAATAATAGTTACAGCAGTCTTTTCTGTATTCAGCTATGCTATGGCTGAAAGGCTCGAATGCAATGAAGGTTTATTGTTCTAGATGTGAAATATATTTACCGGAGTTGGAGCTACCGCGGATGGCCGTATTGGAGCGCATGATTCGTGCCCTGGTACGAGTGAGCTGCCTTCCGCTTCCAGCTTGTTTGTTTCCACCGGAATTACCGCCTCCGGAACCACCTCCTCCGCCGCCGCTGCCCCCGGCGCCACCACCACCGCCACTACCAGCACTGCGCAACAACCAAGATCTTGGTCGTACCGCATACATCACATTCAGTTAAAAACCACTTTACTACGTGTGCCTAATGTTACTTATTTCTCACTCTCACCCACCCAAAATACTGACTTTATTAAGTGTACTATGTATTATAATTATAGTGTTGAATATTTTTCTATGTGTATGTGTTAAATGTACTTAAAACTTACTTCTTTGTTGGATCATTCTTGCTTAAGTCAAGTCTGTCCAAAATAAGACTAAAGGACATTCGACACACTCTTCCATCATCAAGAAGTAAAGCAATGTGAGATGGCCCAAGTGCAACCCGTTTAATACCATTCTTCAGAGCTGCCAAAGCAGATGGCGAACTCACACCTAGCCGATTTAACTTCTCCGATACCTCTTTTAATCTACAATAAATTAAAACAAAAACTAAAGATTATAATAAGAAACAAACATATATTCAGCAAAGATACAAAAGAGTGTTTCTAACAGATTCGCCTACAACCAAAAGATAACAAGAATTTTTCAATGTCAACAAAAAACCATCTTCCGGTTAATACCATTTTATTTTATCTACAGAACACTCAGAACAGTTTACGTTATGGTCTACAATTTAGAAATACTTAAAAATATCGTATCTGTAAATTATATGAAGAATTTGATACCTTTAAGAACATGATAGAAATTTTTACGTTCAACAATGTAATAAAAACATTTTAAATCGACCTATAATGCTAAAAAATAAAGGAAATAATGATTATCAAAAAGTTTATCGATATGACAAATCAAAAGGAATTATACAACAAAATTTGTTTTTAAATTGCTCATTTAAAATGCACTCATTAGAGTTGAAATGGAATGCATCATTCATATCTACTGTAAATACATTACAAGAGAGTATGTAAATTTTCAATTTGTATAGAGATATATGGGTGGGATCCCTAACCCGATCACCATATTAAAAGTAATAAGCAATATATAAATGGAGGAAGCCTAGTAGAACGTACGTATAACGAACATGTTTTACCTATCATTTAGCTGCTCCTCCGTACCAGGCAATGGATGTACAACAAAGTGAAGAGAAGACATGTCGTTCACTATCCTTCACTTAAATAGAAACAAATGACAAATATTTTGTGTATTTTGCACATCAGTTCCAGGATTGTTTCGCCATGTTTCAAGTTTATTGAAAGCAATGAAGCAACTAGCACGAGAGCACGATACTTGACCACTGTCAGCTGTACTTTTCTTCTTATTGTTCTACGCTGCGTTTGTTGGTTACGAAATTTGTTATGAAACAATGCTCTTTGTTTGCGAATTTCCGCCTTGAATTTATAGATTTTACACTACTTACGATTAATTTAACACAAATTAACTACTTCTTTATAAATACCAGCTAAAATTCACTATTTTTACTAGAACCCAGACTTCCTTTCAAGCGACAACCACAAACGAATACTAATCTAAGGAAAAACAACAAACGTAGATATTTGACAGAAAAGGTAACTTCCTGTTCCGTTACAAATTTTTGCGCGGGTTATTTAAATATCGATACAAAACCAATTCATCACAATGTAAAAAAATCTTAAGATAAAAAATATATTGGTTTTTCGCATTATTCATTATTTATTAATAAATTCTACAATATATATACATTCTATAATAAAAGTTTATTAAAATTTCGAATAAAATGATTCGTGTACTACCATTTCTGGTTGAATATCTTTTACTGATCGACAACCTAAAAAGGATGAAATTAATAAATTATCTAACATAGCAAGTTAATAATACTATTACCTGTTAATGCCAGAGTATAATCAAACTCAGTTCGTATTATATCTAATATTTTCTTAACGCCTTCTTCACCACTATGTGCTAATCCCCACAAAGCAGGTCGTCCCATGAACACCTACAAATAAAAATAAAGATCAATAATCTTCCAGTTTAAAAATATCGTTTAAATATTTTATTTGTATTTAAAATTCAACATGTACGATTTCTGTTATACTAATTTACAACTAGAATAAAATAATTTGAACAGAGAAAAATAAACTATTTTTTTTTTATATATTTAGCTAATAAATTTAGTATTAAGTATATCTTAAATTAAATTTATAAGTACTTTCATATATTTTATAACCGACCTTCAATAATTTATCTTTATGTTTAATTACCATTTTTGCTCCAAGAGCTAATGCTTTAAATACATCAGTTCCTTCAGTGACTCCTCCGTCCAAAAATATTTCACATTTATGTCCGACTGCATTCACTATTTCAGGAAGAGCTTCAATCTAAAAATAATGTGAATATTGAATTTACTCTTAAATAATTAAAACTAAATAATTTAAAATTCTTACCGAAGCCGGTGTACCATCAACTTGTCTAGCCCCATGATTCGAAACCAAAATACCAGCTACACCTAAATCAGCCCCAATTATGGCATCTTCAGCTGTTAAAATACCTTTTAAAATAATTGGCAAACGAGTTATACTTTGCAACCATTTAACATCGGTCCAATTTAGTGTTGTATCAAATAAATTTTTCACGTAATTATTTAAACTTGAACCATCAGTTTTATTATTCATTTTTGTTGCCTTTTCATCCACAAAATTGGCCATGCTACAATTTTTTAATTTAAATAACTATATTTTTATAACAAAATATTATTTACCATAAATGTGGAGGCAAAGTAAATTGATTTCTTATATCAGCTCGTCGTAGTCCAAACATTGGCGTATCCACAGTTAAAACAATTGCTTTAAAGCCAGAATTTTCTGCTCTCTTGACTAACTTCTTTGTTACATCTCTACACATTTATAACTTTCTATAAATTTCTATAAAATTGTTGCATTAAACTTACCGATCTTTATAAATGTACAACTGAAACCATTTAATTGCATTTGGAGCAGCTTCTGCAACTTCTTCAATGCTACTAGTTGCAATTGTACTCAAAATAAATATAGTTTCATTTGCGGCTGCAGCTAAAAAAATTTACTATAGAATTTAAGCATTAAAGGGACAAAATTTGTTTTAAAAACCTTTAGCATTTGCACACTCTCCTTCAGGATGGGCCATTCTTTGCATAGCTGTTGGAGAAATCCCAACAGGTATTGATACTTTCGATCCAAATACAGTAATCGATAAATCTCTTGTTGATACATCTCTCATAAGTCTAGGCCTTATACGAAATCTAATAAATAACCATTATTATTAATTTAACGATACAATTGTATCAATGTGTTATCACTTTTTAAATGCTGTTCTGTTCAACGATAAAGTATTTTCTGCGCCCGCCCCACTTCTATAATAATCCAAAGCATTTTTTGGTAAAACAGATGCAGCGTAATCTTCAAAATCTTTGATAGAAATTAATCGACTCATTTTTATTAAATTTCTTGTACCTATCTGTAGTAAGAACTTTGACTTAGAAAAACACTTCATGCTAAATTGTTGATTAAATTTATCGTGTTATTTGAACTATTGACACAAGAGTATTACTGACCTTTAATCCTTTGTTGTTCAAAAAATAAATAAATAAAAACTATTTCAGAAAATAATATATTTTATTTAATACAGTATAAGTAGCCATTGACATATTAAATATTATTTCCAGTTTTATTAATCTCATATTACAATATAAAATGTGTTCACAATTGGTTTCTCAATTCAGACTTTTGTTTTATAAAATTGATTTAAAAAATGCACAGCACCGTCATAAGACAGTTAGCAATAAATTTAAGTTTTAATTTAATTTTTAGCTTATAAATTAAAATTAAAATTTCAATATATAGGAATTATTCAAATTACGTCCATAAAATTCATTTTTTTAGATTGAATTTTAATTGATCAGCAATGGCTTGCAAGAAATCTTCTGTATTTAAGTACATACTTTCTTTCACATTTGCTAATCCATGTATACAAGCTGCCAAATCCTTTGTCATTTTTCCCGATTCCACACAATCCACACAAGCTTTTTCTAAGTCTTTAGCGAACTTTACTAATTCTGGTGTGTTGTCCAATGTTCCTCTGTGTTCTAAACCTCTTGTCCAAGCGAAGATAGACGCAATCGGGTTTGTGGAGGTTGGTTTACCCTTCTGGTGTTGTCTGTAATGTCTAGTGACCGTACCATGAGCTGCTTCAGATTCCATTGTTTTACCATCAGGGCATATAAGAACTGATGTCATTAAACCCAAAGAACCATAACCCTGGGCAACGATATCTGACTGGACGTCACCGTCGTAGTTCTTGCAAGCCCAGATGAATTTTCCGGATGATTTTAAGGCTTGTGCAACCATGTCGTCGATTAAACGATGTTCATACCAGATTTTGACATCTTCGAACTGTTTCTTGTAATTTCTAAAAAAAGAAACATACATTTTAATATGATTATTTTTTGAAATTTCTCAAAACCAATCAAACGTTTTATTTATTGTCACGTGTGTGAGTTTCAGAGACAGAAATAAACCAATAAATTTTGGTAACAAAGTAATCAATTGATATGGACCCAATTTAAAATATTTTACATTGGATGAATCGACCTCAACAGCTAAGTCAAATAATAATCTAATTAATTATAAGTCGAGAGTTTGATAAATTAAAAAATAATTTTCCACTGCTCAAACTTGTTGCCATTTGGCAATATCTACTCGAGCCCTTTGGACACTAGTGTCTATTGGCTGACAAGTTTTCGAAAATCTGTCAAATTTTTTTCAATTTATTCTCATCCTATTGTTATATTATTACTGAAAATTTGTAATAAATATGAATTTATTATATTATAAGACTACAAATAAATATTTCTATAGTTTTATTCAAAGTTATTTTGACATTTTCGTAAGTTATACACTTGTAAAAACTATTGTGTTTTAAATTTTATTTGTTTTTCTGATAACAGGAACTTAATTAAAATTACAAAAGAGCTTATAGTAGAATCCAAACCACGAGAGCTGGGCAAGCTTCTTAAAAAAAGTAGCTATGCTACAGCTATTGTTTATAAAAGTAGCTGAGCTACAGCTATAAGCTACATTTTGTTAAATATAGCTAAGCTACAGCTAAAAGCTTTCATTAAAGTAGCTGTTAAATTTTAAAGCTATTTTTTCAATTATTGTGAATTATTTAAATTTGCCATTGTCTTATGATCAGTTAATCAGTCTTTTGTCATAATGACTGTTAATAAATATAAAAAATCGCAAATGGACAAATGTACTGTTAATTTGTTATGCTATAATTCTTATTTATATCGAAATAAATTAACAGTCACATTAACAGAAGACTCCTAAACAGTCAATGTTTAGTTCATCTAATATTTAATACAAAAGTAGAATAGGTTAAGAACAAGTGAAATATAAAATATGTTAATAGGTTTTACACTATATAATAACTTGTTATCCTACAGTTATAGAAAACAATAAAGAAGGTAGAATTCAAATACAAAACAAAAATTAATAGGTATTTCTTAATGAACAGTGGTAGCTTTAAGCGACAAAAAGGAGCTTTGGGCTATAAAAAGTAGCTTTAAAAGTAGCTTCAGTTGTTATAACAATATTTTTAAGTTAATAGAAAAAAAATAGCTCGCTACAAGCTACAGCTATATTTTTCACATTTAGCTAAGCTACAGCTACAGCTAAGGTAAACGTAGCTAAGCTGGTAGCTAATCTACAAAAGTAGCTAGCTACTGCCCAGCTCTGCAAACCACTAAGATAATAAAAAGAACATTTAATAAAAAACCAAGGAGTTAAATTAGTTTATAAATAAAAAAGTTGAAACTTACTGTTCGTATACATCCTGGAAAATGTCCTTGAATCGGCCATCATATTGTTTAAGAATAGTATTCTTCGTGGACAAGTAGAGTGGCCACTGTTTTTGTAACGCCAGTTGCATAGACGAGTGAGCAAAAGCTCGTATACTATCATCGAGATTATACATTCCCATAGCAACACCACTGCTTTTAAAGTTGAAGAGTTCGTGCCTTTCTACTTTACCATCAACACGTGTGTAGACCATTTCAACCTTAATACAAAACATTAAAATTAAATAAAATTAAAATACCATCATGCCATTTTACCCATTCCTGGGTGTGGCAGAGCAATCTCGATAGGCGATAGATTTTTGCGCATGAATTTTTGTATGGTTTCAGTTGTCGGCTGTGGGATTCGAACTCGGGTTTTCATCTCCACAGTCCGATGAGTAACCTCGCAGATATTTACCACATTAAAATAGAGATATTAGGATGCAGGAGTATTTTACCTTACTTACTTTGCCAGGTGCAGGTACAACGAAATCTTTTGCCTTGTATTGGTCACCATGGGCATGACGACCAATGATGATAGGATTGGTCCAACCAGGAACAAGTTTTGGAATGTTTTTGCATAAAATTGGTTCCCTGAATACAGTTCCTCCCAAAATATTACGAATTGTACCATTAGGGGACAGCCACATTTTCTTCAACTTGAATTCTATTAAAAGATATAAATTTTATTACCACATACATACATAGCAAAGCGTTGTATCTTATTAATGCCCAGATTTCATTCGATTGTCATAATTATCCTCCTGTTAACTAGAAAAATTGGTGTAATGTATGTCCCTGTTAGTTAACAGTAGATTGATAAACCAGGCATCAATAGGATAGTACGAACTCTTAAATAGATTAACTTTAAAGAGATCAATTCAGAGAAAACATTCAAATTCTAATACACTACTTTTGCTTGCTTTATATTTAAAATTCGTTTTATGCAACCTCTTCTATTCCTTCCATCAGGAAATAGGGTTTGTTAGTTTTTAAAAAGCAGGTCTAGAAAACAGCTTTTTTTAATATATTTGACAAATTCTAAAACCGGTTGTAAATACAAGAATATGTAAAAATGTATTTATTATTAAATAAAAACGTTCATATTTTGACTTGACATTTTATAATTTATATTGTGTACGAATTTTAATTATTTTATTTTGTTGTTTTTATAGTTACAAAAATATTAAATAAATCAATCAATACATTTGTACGCATTTTATTTGTTTAATGAAGTTTATTTATTTATTTGGTTTCGTATAAAGTATAATTTATTTAGTTATATTTTTGTAGTTTCATAAATATTTAAAAAAATATATACATAAAAATATTAACGTTTTTTAAATGTTTTAAGTTTTTTTAATTCGAAAACCGGTTTCATTTTTTTTTTCGAAAATAGAATTTGAAAACTGGTTTCTTCAAAAGTCGATTTTTATATCAACCCTCCCTGGAATCATTAATTTACTTAATAAACTATCTAGTTCTTGGATATTGACGAAAACGTTTATCCTCAATTTCACCAGAAAAAGTGATTGAAAATTCTAGAAGTAGATATACCTTCGACTCTTTGCTCATCTGGAGTAATAGTAGCGCACTTAATGCCTACATTATGTTTCAGAATTGCGTGTGCAGCATCAACTGTTACTTGATCACTTGTTGAATCCCTGTAAATATTCAATAAATTAAAATCATATATAACCAAAAATATATATTAAATTTCTACCTATATGGAAGGCCCAAATCAAAGTACAAACAATCTAGTTTAACATAGGGAAAAATTAGTTTATCCTTAATGAAATGCCAAATAATTCTGGTCATTTCATCTCCATCCATTTCAACAACAGGATTTTTAGCAACAACTCGTGCTGTCGTTGTGGACTGAGATCTTCTTGGTTCGACATCTGAAAAAAAAATCAAATATAAGTTTTGAGAAGACAAATCTGGATTTGCAGGCTTTATTTGATTTAATTTTGAATTACATTATGTTTCGAACTTGAGTTCATCTTCAAATAACAATATAGGGCAAAAATATCTATTTACTGGTTAATTCATTTTCAGGCAGAATCATAAAGCGGATTAGTGCTAACACCATTTTTTATTTCATTTTTAACTCTTTTCAATATACGAAACAAGTTTATTTTAACTTGAGTTAAAAAGAGAGTTAATTAGCATCAAATTTAGTAGATTTCTTTAATCTGTTTTAATTTGAAACAGAGTTATAGATAATATTAAAAACGGTGTTAGCACCAATCCGTTTTGTGAATCTGCCTCTTTGTGACCAAAATAAATGTTGGTGTATAAATGAGGGTGAATTGAGGAAAATATTAGAAAAGTGGGTGTGATAGAATGGTCATGAGGAATGTATGTTGAATTAAATATTAGTGTCAGAAACTTTGCTAACAATTGTATCTGCTGAACGATCTACAACGATTTGCACATAACCTCGTATATCTCGCAGTTTTTGACATTTGTTATTTCCTGACAATTTATGTCACCGTCCTTGATCAATGCGCCATCTATTTAGTAGATCTATGCTAGATTTTGTTCGAGCGAACCGGAAACAGCTTATAGGAATCTGTTCAACTTCTTTGAACGTACTAATTGGTAAAATTGTGGGTGTGAGATTGCGTGAATGATTTAGGAATAAATGGATAGATGTAATTGACGATTTGTTGCATGAACAAGAAATTATTATGTGCGAGGAATAAACGACTAAATATGACAGGAGTTATGAATGTAGATGAGGGAAAGGTAACTTGCTAGGATAGGAATGTTGGCCGGAGATTACATGTATGATAAATTATGAATAAATGTTCAGCAAATGTTTAAAGTGTTCATACAATTTTATGAGATAGCGTTAAAAATTAAATAAAATCTATTTAACTACGACACTCCTTATATAAATTTAATATAACTATTTTAAAATATGTAGTATTAATTAGAGCGAGGGTACATTTTACGACAATAAGTAATTGAGTAACAGGATATTGATGTTTCACAAAAGAAAAACATACAATAATGGCAATGTCAAAAACCGGCCGGGCTTGTTTATGGCTTCGGCTGTAGACGTCAGGATATTGGGCCATCGAACTCACTAAACTTGAAACTGACTGCCTTGACTTTGAACCAAAAATTTTGCAACATAAATAAATCACAGCTTTTTATTATAACCAATTATTATAGAAAAAAAAAGTTGTACACGTCATTTAAATTGAAATTATAAGGTATCTTACACGTAACTTATTAATTATATTTATTTAATTATATAACAAAAACCAATAAATTGTGTCTACTGTAGGTATTACTATATATCTTAAATTTGATTGTAATAATACGTTCCAACTTATTTTTTACTGAATATTTAAATAATATATAAATACAGATTGTAAGCGATTAATCGATAGTTGTTTTACACAAAAGTACATGAAATTATCGTTATTACAAGCGAATCAATTCAGCAGCTTTACAAAGTTCCGGACAAATGAATATTTTGATCCACTTGTCGAGCGAAGTGAGATCAAGCCAACTGTCATATAGCTTATTTTAAAAGATTTTATAAACCGTATACCGCGTGTAAACAATATTTGGCTCTAGCTTTTGACTACCTATGAATGGTTTTATCAGTCTGGGTAGGAGTGTCTCTACCTAGTAGTCAGAGGTGTATTTAGTAAAATTTTAATTTGTCAGGATTATACTGTACATGTAATTAAAAACTCATTTTCTAATGTTCTGGTGTATTGTTTATTATATCTATTAGACCAAGAAATAATTTTAAGTATCATATGCACTATCAATAAGATAATAGGGTAAAAATAAAATACACTTGTATTTAAGGTTTGTACGTCTAAAATTGGGCAAGAGCCTGAGTTGCTAATAGGGTGGACGGGTCAGTCAAATTGATTTATGGGGGTAAATGGTTGAAAATAACAGGATCGTATTAAGTTTTTCTGATTTGATTTAGCCTCTCTAGAGATGGTAATACATTTTCACTATACATAGTGTACATTTTTACGCCGAATAACGTCGTATCTATATCATAAACATTAGCTATATTCCATTTGCACTTGGTTCACTTAAATTAGTTCAGATAAATTAAGCAACATGACTAAATAAACTAAATTAAGCAAATTGATGCACTTATTGGGGTGAATTACTTCAAAGTAAATTACAATAATTCTATAATTGGAAATAAAGTCAGCAAAGTAATCCAGCGAAATAAATAAGTGATCTGGTTCAGTAAATATAAGTTAAATCTGATCCAAATGGCAAATGGAATCCGCCTTACTACGATCAGTGAAAACGCAGATTGAAAATTCCTTAATATTACAAGATATATGATTTTTTTGAAGTTTTGTATTGGGGTTGTGTAGTTCCAAATTCGCTTCGGTGGTATTTAACTTGTTTCGTTCAAAGAATGCAAATAACAAGTGATTGAATTCTTGAATAATAATCTTACTATGTTGAAAGCCATATTTTATAAGGCGTGTTTCTTTGGATTGTGATTGTGATTTTCTAAATCATGATTCCTTTGATCGTGATTGCGTTGAATCATGATTAAATATGATACTGAAGAAAACATCGAACAGGAATAATGATTCAAATCCAACCCGATCGACGCGATCCTATAGTATGAACGTTAAAATAACTGCAAATGTCAAATACACAAACTAACCTATTTTAACATTTCATAAATGAGTGTCCATGTAAGCCATTTAAAAATTCTTCCAGAAGCAGCCAATTTCCCTTAATTCCACAAATAGAGCACATAAATTTATCATCAGACGCCATTTTGAAACCTTCGATGTGAATCAGTCAACATGAATCATAGAAAATGTATGATTCAGAAGGGTAGGGGGATTGTCGTTTCGTGATCACAAAATGAAAGAGTAGGGATAACGAATAACGAACGAAGAAACATGATTCTTCATGATCATGTTAAGTTTGATCACTTTGATTACGAATCACAGTCCAAAGAAACTCGCCTATAGTAGTTGCAAGCCCAAGAAAACGAAATTAAATTATTGTAATAAATATACAACGTGAAGAACATGTACATACTTGCAAACGACGAACAATGTGAAAAACCAGTGCTGAGAGTCACAGTTAGTTACGTTCTAAGTCTGTTATTTACCGTGCGAATATACTTGTACACAATGAGAACCTTTCGAACTTATGATGTCACTATATTTTTAATCGCTTATATCTCTAATATAAAACATTATTTTTAACTAATAGCTATTAATCAATATATAATTTAAATTTTTGTCCTTCATTCTTGTTATTTAGGTTCAACTAACTATTCGTGAAATAATACTGCGAGGCATTTGTGAACAGTATTCCACAGTGCTGCACTTTCACAATGCAGAAAAACAATTAAATGTCAATTAGAAGTAGTGCTTAAAAGTTATACACATAATATTTTAAATTAAACTTAATCCGGCGCTCTCGGATCTAAAGAAGCTACTACCTGCTGTAACGCGTTTAAATTACGGTTAATCCTGTGCAATAAAGAACAGCCAAAAGTTTACAATATTTGGCTCCAGCTTTTGAGTACGTAATGAGAGATTTTAACAGTCTCGGTATGAGTGCAACTATCTGCTAGTCAGGGGTGTATTTAGTATAATTTTAATTTGTCAGGATTATACTGTACAGGGTACAGGTAATTAAAAACTCTTAACCAAAATGCTACAGTGTTCAATTTACTTGTGCCACCAATGTTATCTCGAGAAATATAAGAGCTACAAGGTTGGTTAAATTAGCAAAGAAATACCATTTTCTAAATATATAGTACAGAACTATTAACAATTATTTCTTTTTAACCAGTGGTTCTCAAAATATGGGGTCAAACTTTCTTATTTTAAAAGGAACTTATTTTTTATTTGCTTGTATTCAGTATTTTTTTCGGAATTCGACGACTATAAAGTTCAGTACCCTCACATTACAAAATTAATGACAAAAATTGACAGTAATTTAATTAAAATCACGTAGGAATCAGCATGCTATGGCAGAAGCAAATGACTAATAATAGTTATTTATTATACAAGTGTTTTATATACCAATAAAACACAAGTGTAATACAAAATTTTATCCACAACTCATAATTATAGATATCGATGAAGATTGGTCGTAACGTTGATTCAGTTATATATAGTTTCTCATAATACGGTAGATTATGAAGTGGCTGCTAAGTAACAAGTTGTTTATAGTGTTTTATGGAATATAAAACACTAGTGTTTTATGAGCCATATAATTTAACTGAAATCAGTGTAATAATGTATTTGTTATACTCGTATATGAGTTGTGGATAAAATATATTTATCCTCAATTCACATATATTATAAAGACATAATTACACCGATTTCAGTTGAATTATATGGCTCATAAAATACTAGTGTTTTTTATTTCATAAACCACTATAAACAACTTGTTACTTAGCAGCTACTTCATGATGTACTGTATTTTGAGAAACTATATATAACTTAATCAACGTTGAACGTTACGACCAATCTTCTTCGATACCTATAATTATGGGTTGTGGATACAATTTTGTATTACACTTGTGTTTTATTGGTATATAAAACACTAAAGAAAAATTAAACACCCGACCATTGGTTTCGTGTTAAACTTTTCTTGCATGTTTTACATACCTAATAAAACACTTGTATAATAAATAACTATTATATATTTTTTTCGCAAAATACGTATAATAATGAATCAAACAAACAAAAAATATTATGATTTGTTCATTTGTTTCTATCATAGCACACTGATTCTATGCGATTTTAATTAATTTAATGTCAATTTAATCTGCACTTTTCTCAAAAATTTTGACATGTGCGGGTATTAAACTTATTAGTCGTTGAATTGAGAAAAATTACTGAATCAAATAAAAAAAAAGGTTCCTATTTAAAATAAGAAAGTTGCACCTCGTATTTTGAGAACCACTGGTCAAAAAAAAATTTGTTAATAATTTTGTAATACATTTAGAAAATGATATTTCTTTGCTAATTTAATCAACCTTGTAGCTCTTATAGTTCTCGAGATAGCAATGGTGGCATAATTAAATAGAACACCCTGTATATGGAAATTCGAAGAATTAAATAGTGTGTCTTAAAAAAAATAGAAATGATAAGAGCCAACAAAGAGTTTTTTCTAATATATATAAATAAATAAATATATCATCACGCCTTTTACTCATTACTGGGTGTCGCACTCAGCCTAAGCAGATCTCGGTAAGTGATATATTTATGCGCGTAAAGTGCAGTTACCAGCCGCCAAATCACGGCCCCCAAAGATGTCAGTGGTGGGGGAGCCACAGAGGTAATTTTAAATTGGTGAAAATGTTTTGTCGGCTGTGGGGAGCGAACCAGGGTTATTTGGAGCCACAGGCCGACTTGATATATCTTTGCGTCCAGTATACTCGTATTTACAAATATTTGAATACATATCTATTGTGTATATTTGTACCTGTTTAAATTATAGATAATCCTGTGCTAATGAAATGTATAATCACTACCCCAAAATCAGAGCCTTAGAAATAAAATCGGGGTATACTTTATTTCTTTCTAAAGTTTTATAAGGCTGTATAACTGTAGAATTTGTAAACCATTCTGGAAATTTGTAAAAAAATCCGAGAGAAAATCTATTCAAAAGCAGCCCCTAACTGCATTTAAATATTTATCCCTGACCTTGTTCACATCTTGACACCTACTTCAACAATAAATCAAGGAGGCCAAATATGTCAGTTCCCAGAAACATAATACAGTGCATCATGAGGCCAGCAGCAGGTACAAACCCATTTCAGATTTGGCGTTTAACCTAAGATAAATAAGTGTTTACCTCAGACAAAGCATTACTAGACGGAGAACAACGGCGTTTGTTGTGAAGTTGAAAGAGTTAGAATAACTTGGCGATGAGGCGGGTGCGCGGCAAAGAGCTAGTACAAGTTGGTGTTATGTAGGTTGCATTTATGTTGATGACAGTTATCAGACGCGAGCATTTTATTTATTTAAATACATAAGTGCGTATACAAAACACTTAATATGTCAAAAACTAACCTTTACTTTGATGTATGAAAAGTAAGTAATTGAATATAAAAATAACTACACAAATGTTCGCAACTTGCATAACATCAAAGTGTACTCGCTCCTTGCCGCGCACCCGCCTCACCCACAAGTTATTCCATCCCTTTCTGCTTCACAACACTGCATTGACTTGAATACGGCATAATTTGTCTACTTATGTTTTGTCTGAGGTGTTTACCCTCTTTATGGGTTCAAAACCATTCGTTAAATATGTCTCGAGGTGACTAAGGGTGTGTTACTTAAATGGTTTCTTTGAATACGGTAATTTTTATGTCGTCAACAAAATTAAAATGCCTTGTCTTTTCTAATAGCTCGTAAAATTATTTTAATTGTTCGGCGACTCTTATCGTCTAGTCAGCAACATTAATTTTCAGGAAAACGCATTTTGTAATTTATTACTATTTAAAAGTTCTTACAAGTAAAGTACCCACATATCGACAAATGTTACGAAGCATTCAGAATGAATAGCAATGATTAATGAACAATTTTTTTACTGGCATTTTTCTGACAAGCGGTTTAACAGCCTAAATTAGATTAATTTTTTGTGAATTAATTTTTTTAAGAATTTCAAGGCTCTAATCTACGTCAATTTGATGATGTATCTCTACTAAACTTTTGTTAGAAGTTAGACAGCTAGATCATTGAACCACAGATGGGAACATTTCGTATTCAGATAGCGCTTAGCCGAGTGAAAAGTAAAAAATGCTGGTTGTTGAATCAGTGGTGTAGTCATAAAAAGAATACAGTGCACACGCAAATTATAGTAAATTATTCATAAAACTATTTGAATGCCTGATTTTATAAAAGATAGAAAAAAATACTTTCATAGTAAATGTATTTAAATTAACAAATTCAAATCAATTTTGCTTATTATATGGAATATATAATAATGCTGTCAAAAGTTCGTTTGTCATTTAAATGATTAAGGCCAGTTTTTCAATCACCGGTTTACTCTCGATTATTGCTAATCATGATTAAATAATAATGGTACCTAATTATAATTTCCATTATTAATTAAAAATTATTTAATTTGGAAGTAAATTTATGAAACCGACCATTAGAATATTAAATTCTCTGGGGTAAGTAGCTCAGTGGTATGGAGTCAGTCTGTGGATATGAGGACCTCGGTTCGATTCCCTTTCGAATCAACATGTGTTCTTTGTTATCCGTGGCGGCATCGCGATTTGTAATAGTATAGGCAAATGCAGCTAAGCGTTACACCACCTAGCGTTAATTTTTAGAACTACTGTATCCAGGATACATTTTGAATTGTATTATATATTAGATACAGATATTTTCAATTATTTTCGGTGTCTTGATAAAATATATAATGTAGAACGATTATTACGGCGTACCAGGGTGTAAAAAAGCATCCAGATGTATCCTTTCATGTATTGCTAAAGAAAGAAATACAAAAAGCAAAATTTGAGACAATATTTAGGATTGCCAAATTAATAGATAAACATGCAGTATGGATTATGCGATTAAAAATAGGGAAAAAAAGTTAACCCGCGTACGGTAGTATGTTCCCTACATTGCACAAAAAAGATTACATTATTATTTCAACTTTTTCAGTAGTAAAAGAATGCTATTTCAGGAATGTTTACGTTACCAGGGATACGTCTTAGGACCAAAAATAATATTTTTACTTTAATTGTCATAGTGATAAATAATAATAATCTTTATAAGTCCATACGAAAACTGGTATTTTTAGTCCTAATGAAACAAATAACTCTTTTTTTATGGTAAGTAGTTAATCAAGTAATATGTAAATAGAACTGTTGCCAAATAAAATTTTTCACTGTACATCTCAAACGAAATGCAATACCTAATTAATTTGCTAAAGCCAAAGAAAATACGTTAAATAAATTCAAAATAGTGACAGAATTTTGAGAATGATATACAAAATTTCGCATAAAGTGAACATTAAAACGCTACGCATAATAATGTCGAAATAGAGAAATGTCACGATACAAATACAATAGAAGAGACAGAAACAGTAGATACTAAAATAAATTTATTAAATAATCAACCGAAAACGTTTGGAAACTCTGATGTACAAGTAAATATTTAATAAATACAGAAAGAGCACTTCACCATTTCTGGCTTAGAAAATTTTGATATACTAATTTTTATTCTAAATTCTAGAGATTTAATATATAGTGACAATCATATAAATAAATTAAATATAAAAGAGAAAGTTATTTTGTGTTTTATAATATTAAAGTGCCATTTAAGTTTTGTAGTTTTAAAACGTCAAAAATCTATCCTGGATACAGTAGTTCGCGACGTGTTCCAGATGGCGCAGCGATCTTAATTTTATTTGCCTATAGAGAGGTTAGAAGCTATTTTTATGAAAAACGTAAGTAATTTTATAATAATGTTCAGAAAAAAATATAAAAAACTATTATTTATGCAGGTGATGGAAGAGCAATATGCAGTATGTGTGGCTTGCAATATAGTAGGCACAGAGGATAATATTATGACAGATAATTGCGACTCCGAAATTCATTATTTTGATACTGCTGATGACAAAATTATAAAAAAATGAACAGACTCTGACGTTATTTGCTTTTTGACTACATATGAAAAATATAAAGATGACTTAAAACATCCAATTAAAAGCGCAGTTTAACACACAAACAAAACTAAGCAGATGTCGCTTCGAACAAGCATTCAGATTTTAAATTTACCGCTAACATTTACAACTGACACTTGAGATGCATCATTTATTTGGAAGCAACACGAGTTAGTTCCAGGTCAGTTTAGGGTTGAACCCAAAGTTCCCAAACAAATACGGCCATAATAGAGAGAAAAATTTGAATAAAATAGTAGCTCAGTTGGTTTAAAGTGTAAGATTGGAGTTCCTAGATCTCAGGTTCAAATCTCGGCGGAATTTCAGTTTTTCTCTATATTTATCGGGTAGGTAGCTCAGTATCAAGTCGGATTGTGGATTTGAGAATCCTGGTTCGATTCCCACAGCAAACACTAAAATTTCTCTTGTATCTTCGGGGACCGTAATTTGTTGGATTTGACGGCTGGTAACAGCAATTCACTCGCCCAAATATATCACTTACCGAGATCTGCTACAGCAGAGTGCAACCCAGTAATGGGTAAAATGCGTGAAGATATACATGTTTATTTTTATAATTCAATTTAATTTATTCTGTTATTTTTGTTGTATTTTGATGCATTTCGTACGCAGTTGTCACTAAAAAAATATTATTTTTCAAGCATAGTTTTTACGAAGCTATCAGTGAGCTGTCATTACATTCTTTTTTATAATAACAGTTATCAGAGCTGGGCAAGCTACTTAAAAAAAGTAGCTAAGCTACAACTACAGCTATTCTTTTAAAAAGTAGCTGAGCTACAGCTATAAGCTACATTTTGTCAAATATAGCTAAGCTACAGCTAAAAGCTTTCGTTAAAGTAGCTGTTAAATTTTAAAGCTACTTTTTTTCAATTATTGTGAATTAATTAAATTTGTCATTGTCATATGATCAGTTGATCAGTCTTTTGTTATAATGACTGTTAATAAATATAAAAAAATCGCAAATGGACAAATGTACTGTTAATTTTTGATGCTATAATTTTTATTTATATCGGAATAAATTAACAGTCACATTAACAAAAGACTCCTAAACAGTCAATGTTTAGTTCATCTAATATTTAATACAAAACTAGGATAGGTTAAGAACAAGTGAAAAATAAAATATGTTAATAGATTTTACACTATATAATAACTTGTTATGCTACAATTATAGAAAACAATAAAGAAGGTACAATTCAAATACAAAACAAAAATTAATAGGTATTACTCAATGAACAGTGGTAGATTTAAGCTACAAAAAGTAGCTTTAAGCTACAAAAAGTAGCTTTAAAAGTAACTTCAGTTGTTATAACAATATTTTTAAGCTAATAGAAAAAAAATATAGCTCGCTACAAGCTACAGCTATATTTTTTCACATTTAGCTAAGCTACAGCTAAGGTAAACGTAGCTAAGCTACAAAAGTAGCTAGCTACTGCCCAGCTCTGACAGTTATATATAAATAAGTAAAACGCATGAAAAAAACATTAAAATGTCGGAATAAATTATTCTGAACACAGAATACCGAACCTGTGATAATCTATATCATGAAACAGAAAGGTTATTATTAACATATCGATCGATTACAGATAATGATCCAGTTATATAATAGGGGGTTATATTAACTATTTACTGATACGATACTTTTTAGTTATCTGTCATCTCATGTCAGCAGTGATAAACAGTTCTTAGATACTAGATGTCAAGTAGCATTGATAAGTTTTTGTTTGCTTGTCATCAAGAAGATATAAATTAAAAATAAACCAAGTACACCACTGTTTCTAATGCTTCGTGAATGACACTCGCTGTTGACACCCACATAAACGGAAATGACTGGATCGGTACTCGACACAAACAAAAGAATAAAAGATAGATAACATAGAATGTATACCTAGAAACAGTTTAATATCGCTTTTTGTACTTTCTCTTCATCTATTGCAAAATGCAATCAACAAGTTTATTGAAGTGTTAAATTACATTTAATTATTATTTAGATTAAGAGATTAATGATTAATACTCTTGAGATTAAAATGATTAGATAGTAGAAATATAGAAATACCAATTAATGAAAATTCCGAAAGGTAATTTAAATTTTTTCTAGTAGGCTTTATAGTTTAAGGCAGTGGTTCCCAAATTTTTTCAGTTCACGGCGCCACAAAGAAAAACTTTGGTCTAATTAACAGTTGCAGTGCCACTTGATAAGGTTAGGATAATTAATTTAAAATATACACAAGGGGAAAGTGTTCTGAGAAAGTTTTTAGAAAGAAGAAGTCGAGAAAATTTCTTGAAAATAAAGCGGCGTCTCTATCACCAGAAAGATTTTGTGGAAAGTAACTAACTTCATACTTGTGGCACTGTAGTTTACTCATTTCATATCAAAGTGTAATAGGATGCGGACACTCACGTGACACTGTGACGTTTTTGTGACGTAAAAACAGCTGTTCGGGCAAAGATCACTGCGCCACCTACAAAATGAACTATTTTTTTTGGAATGAGATTTGAAAAGAACCATTCTTTTCAAATCTCGCCACAAAAAATAGTTCATATTGTAGATGGCGCAGTGATCTTTGCCGGAACAGCTGTTTTTTTTACGTCACAAAAACGTCACAGTGTCACGTGAGTGCCCGCATCCTATTGACAGATTATCAAGAAACTTTTTGCTTCTTCTTTCTAAAAAGATTCTCATAAAACTATCCCTGTGTGCATGGGGCATAATATAGTTATTTATGTATCAAGGATGAAAATAGGAGTTTCTGGCTCGCGGCTTGATTATTAGCACGAGGCACAAAACGCCGAGGGCTAATAACATGCTCAGGATCAGAAACGACTGTTTTCGCCCGTAGTACATAGAATATTTTATGCACAACAAAATAACATTTAATTATATATTCAAAAGATTAAAAATATGTACATAGGTTATATATCAAAATGACATTTTGCAGAATCCAGTAGTCACAAAAATTGTCATTTTATTTATGTATCCATAGAAATTATTTAAGTGTTTAAACCCGCTTTTTAGGGCTAAAACACGTACTTTTCAGCCCGGTTGTGCATAAAATATTTTATATTTATGTAAAAATATTCAATAAAAATATATTTCGAACTTTATGGGGTAATAGCTCAATGGTATCAAGTCGGCCTGTGAATTCTAAGATCCCCACAGCCGACAAAACATTTTCACTAATAATTTAAAAATTACCTCTCTGGCTCTCTCACCACTAACATCTTTGGGAGCCGTGATTTGAAGGCTGGTAACCGCACTTCACGCGCATAAATATATCACTTACCGAAATCTGCTTCGGCAGAGTGCCCGCACCCAGTTATGGGTAAAAGGCGTGATGATATATTTATTTATTTTGTATTTATTTCGAACTTTTTGGGAGCCACTGGTATAAGGTGCTAGAAAAATATAAAATATGTCAAAATTTCCGCTACGATTATATATATTTTTTTCGTATGTTTATCGGCGTTTATCATGTTGATTTACATTCATTTGAATAAATATTTTTTTGTTATAAGGAAACCGATTTTGCTCCAGATATTACTGTTTTTATTTGTTTTTGGTTTTATCTTGTTTATTCTACAAAATATACGAAAAAATATGAACGATAAAATTGCGAAATTTTATTTTATAAGAAATCGATAATTTTTTTTCGATAACAAATGTAAAAAGTAAAAACACATACATACGAAAACAATTTTGTATTCACAATAAATTAAATGTAATCTGTTGACAATTAAGTATTAAATTGTTTTTATGTTGATTACAAAACAATAAGTATATTATATCATATTTTTATTGTAATTAGAAAGTATAAACGGATCTATTGATACCCTAATAAACCCTAGAAAGATAATACATCCCAAAAAAATGTTTTATCTATAAATAGATATTTATTAAAATTGAGATAAAATTTGAAGGTTATAAAAATCCGTTACAAAAATATTTATTAATAATGATGGAGTAGATGGCGATTCCCTCAGCTGACAAACAATTTTCACCACTTTAAAACTACTCCCATAACTTCCCGTCCACTAACATCTTTGGGGGCTACCCTGTGGCTCCTCCACCACTAACATCTTTGGAGGCCGTGATTTGACGACTGGTAACCGCACTTCACGCGCAAAATATATCACTTACCGAGATCTGCTTCGACAGAGTGCCACACCCAGTAATAGGTAGAAGGCGTGATGATATATATATTTTTAAATATATGGATTTAAAATTGCGTGGCTAGCTCAGTGGTATGAAGTCGGCCTGTGGATCCTGAGAAACCTGGTTCGATTCCCACAGGCGACAAACAATTTTCATAATTTTAAAAGCTACCCCTGTGGCTCCTCCACCACTAACATCTTTGGAGGCCATGATTTGACGACTGGTAACCGCACTTCACGCGCAAAATATATCACTTACCGAGATCTGCTTCGGCAGAGTGCCGCGCTCAGTAATGGGTAGAAGGCGTGATGATATATTTATTTATTTTATTTAAGAACCCGGTTTCGATTTCCACAGCCAACAAAAAATTTTTACCACATTAAAACTAGTCCCGTAGCTTCTTCTCCACTAAAATCTTTGGGGGCGTGATTTGACGGCTGGTAACGCGCAATATATATTTCTTACCGAAATCTGCTACAGCAGAGTGCCGCGCCCAGTAATGAGTAGAAGGCGTGATGATATATTTTTTAAATTTTTATTTACATAAAACAAATTCAATTTATTTTATTTTATACAACATTTGCAGCATGAATCATAATGTACTATATTGACTGTTTTAAAAGCAACTTTCCCTTTTGATGTGAAAAAAGGGTAAAAAATCCATTGCAGACTAAAGTAATTATTGTGAAAGTACAACCTATTTATACATACAAATTTTATACTGCAGTTATGACGTAGAAATACAACCATATCATTATATGTTGCAAGCAATATATAATCTTAATTGATAGTTTGCACGTGTATGATTACGCCGATTTATGAATATAATGTAAATTGTGTCGACTCTGGTAGTAAATGAAAAACGAATATTCATTTGATATTCAAATAGTACAATTTGCACCTTGTTGACGTTTTTAATGAACTTATAATCACCAGAAAATTATTTAAATCATGACAATTATTATCATTAATGTAATCTTATTATAGTAATAAAAGATTACCTAAATTTGCTAAATAACTATATTTTAACAGATATAATGATATAGTAACAGATCTACACTTTATTTTTGGATGTACCTTGGCCTATTTTATGAAACTATTTCCTCTCATGAACTTAGTAGATAAGATAAAATCATCTGCTCTTCAAAATTGATAAAAAATTGTATTCATAACTGACGCATGAGCTAAATTTTTGTATGATTATAAAGTAGTTCATAAGGGGACTCTGAACTATTGCGTAAATATATATTTCATACGAATGCATAATTCAGGGTTCAATATAAATAAAAATAGATGTGGATGCATCAGATAGGTTAAAGTACTTAAAACAAGGAAACGAAGTTTGATGTTTCATTATTACTGTCAAAAATGTTACATATTCTTTAACAATGTTATTCTTTATAAACGATAATAGCTACTAAGTACGATAAGTCATTACTTTTAATTAAAATAAGATCAAAATTTGAAGTGTCAAATAACCGTGTTTGACAATCGATTTGCGCGGGCAAATGCCGGTGTTAAACAAATTTAAAAACTTACATTTTTGAGTCTGTAAAAGAGCTGGAGTGATGCTTGGTTGTGATGAAATTTGACCAATTGATTTGCAAAATTTAGTTAATGAACCAGCCATCGTAATTTCTAACCTAATTCACACACGTCTAACACAACTGACGTACTGAAACGAACTGGAAAGCAATTGTTATGCAAGGCCGGAGATGAACGATCTTTTCCGAAACGTCTACCACGTTTACATGATACTTAACTTGTAAAATTGATTTACTTTTTAAAATTTATGATTTGGTTATTAATTAAAAACAAGGTCATTTTCATGATAATTATATTCTAAAACAAATTATATCGTTTATTTACTATTTATATTTATGAAAATTACTTAAATTGTCCTTTGTAACACATACAAAGTCAAATTTAATTTAATGCAACATGTGTGTTGATGAGCTAATTTATGTAAAAATAATCTGCTGGTATCAAATTTCATATTCTTCTCTAGTTTATCTATGATTAGTCTAGTGGGTTAGATATACTTTATCAAAATGCAAATATTTATCATGTCAAGTAATTAATTTGCAACCATATTTGCCTAAGCAATTTGTTAGAAAAATGTTTTTTTTAATCCATTTTATAATGTTTAACAATTCATAACTTACATGCACATAAAATGTTATTTTAGTTTATTTTACGTTCCTTAAGATATGCAAAACAAATAGGTATTCAAAATCGTGCTAAATGTTTGAAATTCATATGCGTATGTTTCGATATTTATAAATCTTAATTCCTAAATATTCCTCAAGCAAGACGTGGACAGGCAGATTCATAAAACGGATTAGTGCTAACACCGTTTTAATATTATCTATAACTCTGTTTCAAATTAAGACAGATTCAAGAAATGAATTAAATTTGATGCTAATTAACACTCTTTTTAACTCAAGTTAAAATAAACTTGTTTCATGCATTGAAAAGAGAGTTAAAAACAAAATAAAAAATGGTGTTAGTGCTAATCCGCTTTATGAATCTGCCAGTTATGTTAGATTAGCATACTCGAGACTTAGGACTAGGACAGGTATTAAATCGTAAAATATCTGGAGCAATATCTATTTTTAAAATCTCGGAAACCACAATAGAGCATTTTCAATTGAAAAACAATATCATGTTATTCCAAGCTTAAAATAAATATTAGAAGAAGCGTAGTAACAAAACTACAAAACAAATTGTTACAATATTAATAAACGTTTTCTTAAAATACATTTATCATTTTTAACTTGCGGTACATTCATAAATGTTAAAATTAATAATCGCGGATGATGATTCATAAAATTGCAAGTAAAAGTCAGCACAGAAGTTTCTTCATTTCAAAACGAAAATACGTGGTCAAGAAACGTGCAAAAGTTCACTAGATCAATACTGCATTGGGTAGAAATGGGAACACGAGGGTAGTTCTTGCGCATATAAATAATAATTCTCTCTCTTTAATGAAATTAATTTATTTTTAGAAAATAAACAATTGTGTACGAGACGTTACCCGAACAGACCAGAACGCCACCAAGTTATAAAAAGATACACGTACACAAGAATGATGCATGCATGTATATCAACAGACACACATACACACAGAAGATACGGGCGCAATTTTTCGTCTCCAGGCAAGCACGAGAGGCAGGGAGACACGCGGTGCTTGCTTTGCTGCTCACGCCGGCCAGTTGGCTTGCAACTGCTAAGTTGAGTGGAGTGTACATTGTCGTGGTGCCGACTCAACAATCGAATAATCAATTTATCAAGTGAACAAGTGATTCACCGATTTTACATCGAGGTAGCTCGTGAAAGTAAGTCATTTTATTTTTACAACAAAGTTCTTGGAATCGTTATACAATTTACAAAGTATTACACACATTCAAGTTAGGGGGTGGTTGCCGGTTTGGAAAATATTTTTTTTAGTTTGTACACTTGTGGCGCTAAAATGGTTGTAAACAACCAAACAAGTGCACAATGGTTGTTCTGTTTTGTGATTCATCCAGTCATAGGTCGATGAACGATCTAATAATGTGTTTTAAATTTATTACCAAAAGTTTTTAATTGTTGATTGTTTTTCCAGCCAGTTTCGTGTTGTAAAGCTAAAGATAATAATAAAAAATTGCCACATATGTTAAAAAAATTTATTTCATTACTATATTTTATTATACATTGCATAAGTATTAAGAATTATGTTTAATATAAATATTTTTCGCGTGTTTTATGTGACATAATATTTATTCAGTAATTAGAGTATTATTTATTGTTTTATTTTTTTAATCATATTTATCTATTATTTATGACGCGGTATTAAGATTATTTATGTATAACTTCGATGTAAATAAATAAATAAATTAGATTATTCTAAAAATATATTTTTATATCTAGGCTAAGATGCGACGTGTATTTGTGTAATTTATTCGATTTTGAACTGCAACTTTTAGTTTTATTTCCAAAAATACGCGATAAACTACTTGTTATCTGAGTTTAACGGATATAAATAAACGATAAAAATCCAAATACGAATGTCAAACAAATGAAAGTGATGACGTGATCTGTCATTTATATTGTTAGTTCTGTCAATCTAGGAAAAATTTCAAAAATTAATAATCGATAGTTTTTCAGATAAGAAATTAAACAATAAATGATAAGATAACATAATGACATCTGTTGAAAAATAAGAATAAAAAAACCTAAGTTAGAAAAATGGCACGAGGGGTGCTTCAACTTTGCAATGCGCCTAAATTAGAGAGATACATTAAAATTGGACTGCATTGTACCTCTATCAATGCAACAAATAGTAGCTCAAGATGGTTGTCAACGCACGTGTCGCGAAGACTATTACAAAAGCAGGCTACGAAGCAGGTAGACACACAACCTGCTAAAGAATTAAAACAGACAGTCAAACAAAGCAAAGAATCGAAACCAATACAAGGCATTCCTTACAAACAATTATCTATAGGTGTTCCGAAAGAAAAATGGCAAAACGAAAAAAGGTAGCAGTTCTTCCCTACTGAACTTTACAGATTTATAACTGTTAAATTTCTTATAGGGTAGCAATGACACCGACTGCCGCTGCAAACTTGATCAAAAAAGGTTTTACTGTTAATATAGAAGAAAATGCTGGATTAGAGGCAAAATTTAGAAATGAAGATTACTTAAATATAGGCGCAAAAGTAGTTAATACGCAAGCTGCATTTAGCTCAGGTAAGAGATAATTTCATATTTTTGCGCGTTTACTGGGATTCCCCAACTAACGAAAAGTAATTTTACAGATATCGTTTTAAAAGTGAGACAACCATTAGAAGACGAAGTAAATAATTTTAAAGAAGAAACAACGCTTATATCATTCCTTTATCCTGCTCTAAACAAGCCATTAATCGACCGTTTGGCCACCAAGAAGATAAATGCATTCGGTAAGAACTGAAATCTTATCCTCTTCGAGAGGTGTGTCACTTTATCATTTGCAGTGCTCGATCGATCCAATCGCTGAGATCAGAGCAGACGTTCACCGCATCTTCACCACCACTCGATCAAGTGATAAAATACTACACACAACATGTTTCCTTTATCATTTACTCAACAGTTGTGTTAATTTTCAGCAATGGATTGCGTTCCACGAATTACGCGCGCCCAGGTTTTTGATGCGCTTAGTTCGATGGCAAATATCTCTGGGTATAGAGCTGTCATTGAAGCTGCTAATCATTTTCCGAGATTTTTTTCGGGACAAATCACAGCTGCCGGTAAAGTTCCTCCTGCGAAAATATTAGTTGTGGGCGGTGGAGTTGCTGGATTAGCAGCACTTGCTCAAGCGAAAAATATGGGAGCCATCGTCAGAGCGTTTGATACGAGATCTGCTGTCCAAGAGCAGGTAGAATCTCTTGGAGCTGAATTCTTAACAGTTTCCATCAAGGAAGAAGGAGGTGGAGCCGGAGGTTATAGTAAAGAAATGTCCAAAGAATTCATAGATGCAGAACATGCATTATTTGCGAAGCAATGTAAAGAAGTGGATATTATCATAACCACTGCGCTAATTCCAGGCAAGAAAGCTCCTCTTCTTATTTTAAAGGTATTTATATCAAACTGTCCCATCTATTCTTTAACTCAATTATTATCTGTTACCGATCGATAAATTCATGTCATCCTTATTATTCATGGTTACCCTAAAGATTACCACTATTTCGGAATTCTGTGATTACAATTATGTATTCTCTAATTTCTATTTTACTTTTATGCATTTTGCTCTCATTCGAAGCTGCCAATGTAAAAATATTATTTTTTGACTATACTCTTTATGAAGCTATTAGTGAGCTTACATATAGAGTTAGACAAAGCAATTCTCATCCCTGAGAGGTGTATCTTCAGCGGCAGTGTTGCCAACTTTTTGATTTTCTATTACAGTATCATTCATAATATTTACCGTATTTGAAAGAAAAGGTTATAATTTGCAGTATAATTTATTAACAAATATAGATTTTTTACAGATTATATGAAATTAAGTTTCATTGTATGTTAGTTCTCCTTCAATTCATCTCAAATACATCCTCATCTGTTTCATAAAAACGGTTTAGGTTACAACAAACATGCTCTTTAGTCATGTCTGAATTCCACCACCTGAAGATTTTTTTTTTTGGCTTGGTGAAAGCCTCCAGTTTTACTGTGCATAGTGTCATTGTCATTGAACATTTTACTCTCTTTATCTGGGATTTCCAACAATTTAATAATCTCGTAATAATTATTATTGAAGATTTTTATTTTAAACAGTCGAATGTGAGTCACTGGCAATACAAGATTCTTAACTTTTCCCAATAAAATTTAGTATTATTAAAAATTACCGTACATTTTATGACAGATAAGGCTTTCGGACCATGCACCGTACATTGACTGAAACTACCGTATCGTTGGCAACACTGTTCGGATGTCGCTACTTTCGTCGTATCAAAAGTTGGATTACAAATTAAAAATAAAAGTTTATTTGATTTTTATGAAATAATAAGACGTGTAATTTATAAAAATAGCATGTCAAAAGGATAATAATTATGATGGATTAATAATAAATATACTATTAATAAATTTGCATAAATGTGCATATCGTACATGGTGTGGCGGCCAAATATTTTCAGAGACTGTATATTTCACTTTTTCGCCAAAGTAGATTCACATCATTCGTTGTATACCTGAATAAAATAAATAAATAAATATATCTTCACGCCTTCTACCCACTACTGGGTGTGGGCAGATCTCGGTTTTGCGCGTGAATTGCAGTTACCAGCCGTCAAATCATGGCCCCCAAATATGTTAGTGGTGGAGGAGCCACAGGGGTAGTTTTAAAATGGTGAAAATTGTTTGTCGCCTGAGGGAATCGAACCAGGATTCTCAGGACCCACAGGCCGACCTGATACCACTGTGCTAGGTGAAATTAAAGCGCATTTCAGCCACGATGTTATTTTGGTTTGTCGAGCTCTATAAATAAATATATAAACAGAATGCATGAAAATAAAATATATCAGGATAAACTATTCTGGTCACAGAATACTAAAATTGTGATAATTTATAAAGTAATCATAAAATATAAATAATCATCATTAATTTATCAATCGATTTAATAAAATTTTGTGCAGGAACACATAGACTCAATGAAACCAGGTAGCGTCATCGTAGATCTAGCTGCTGAATCTGGTGGCAACATTGAAACAACTAAACCAGGAGAAATCTACGTGTATAATGATGTCACTCATATTGGTCTTACTGATTTACCCAGTAGATTACCTACTCAGAGTTCGACGTTATATGCTAATAATGTTTCAAAATTACTTCTTTCTATGGGTATAATTATTTGAAAACAATTGTTTGATTCTGTCTTATTATATTTCAATTTTACTTGCAGGAGAAAAAGATCATTTTAATATTAACCTGGAGGATGAAGTAGTAAGAGGAAGTATAGTTCTTCATAATGGTGAAATGATGTGGCCTCCTCCAAAACCAGTGGGTCCTCCTGCTCCTCCACCGCAGACCAAACCTGCTGCTGTTGCCACTAAAGCAGTTGTTCCTGTTGATCCCTTCAAAGTGACGTTGACAGATACCCTCACTAGCACAGCTGGTAAGATATTTATTTATTTTTGTTTTATTTGTTACTCTACACAATAGGGACTTAATCTCAATTAAAGTACAAGGAGCCTACAGCTTATAGTGGAAAACGAACCACTGAGATACAATCGTATTTTTTAGTATAAGTTGAAGTGAGATTTTAACGCATGACCTCTTGTTTGTTAATTAATAAACGCAAGTTTTTATTTTTCAAAAACAAGCGTAAAGCGACACTCCCTTCCTTTCTTATTTTTTAATTCGTTTTCAGTTCTTACGTAGAGTGTTTAACTGCAATTATGTGGAATTCACTTCCAAAAAACAAGCGCAGGGCGACCCTCCTTTCCTTTCTTACATTTTTGTTTCATTTTCAGTTATTGCATTGTGTGGACTTTTCTTTCATATACAAGTGCAGGCTATCACTTTCATCTTTTCTAATCTTTGTAGATTCGTTGTTAGATTCGTTATTAACTAAAAATTATTAGATTCGTTGTTAGGAGTAAGCGTGGGTAATTTGAGATGTTTTATGCATATTTATGAACGTCGAAGAAAGAAAATGAATGATAAGTGAATAGGAGTGATTGGATAGATGTGATTGAAGGTTTGTTGTGTGATAAATTATTTCAAGTCTAATAAATGAATGACTTTATATGGAGTGATCTATGAATGTGGTTAAAGTGAGGGTGGTGTGTTTGGATGATAATGTTTGACGAGGGCTGATTATTTGATGAATGTAATGAGTGAATATTTTATGAGTGATTTTAGGGTTCGTGCTACCCCATTTGATGGGATATAGCGCGAAGATATGTATGTATGTATATAAGTTTTATTATGGGGTAGGTGGCTCAGTGATATCGAGCCGGCCTGTAGGTTTGAGAATCTCGGTTAGATTCCCACAGTCGAAAAACAATTTTCACCATGTTAAAATTATGTTTTTCATCTTTCAAATTAATACAAAATTAGAACACATTTAAATAAAAAAATAAATATTATAACTTACACAAAGCTACAATGCTACCAAAATAAACAAGTTTTTTCTTGAAAAAAAAAACAAAGTATTGAAAAACTTGTTTAAAATTGACGTCAATTATGCTAAATATAATTTCTGTTAATTATCCTTGCCCATCACTACTTTAATTACTTTTATTGGTCGTGAATGATATTTAATTTATCTGCACTGATTTAAGTGATTCTTGTGACAAATAGATTTATCAGTTTGATTCTTAACAAAGTTTTAGCTAATCCTGAATTTTGGTTCAGTCAAATAAAGCTAAACAACATTCTTAAAAACAAGTTTAAATTTACCGTAATATAATCTAGTTACCGTATAGTTTTCAGAATGTTATTTGGAGTAACTTTTTAATATCGGATAAGGATAAAATTAGCTAATCCAAAATTCATTTTTAAGATTCGGACAGCATATGAATTAGTTTGTTGAGTTCAGTTAGTCATGCCATTGATTTAGTTGTACTATTATACAAGTAAATGGGGTAGGTTGCTCAGTGGTATCGGCCTGTGGATCCTGAGAATCCTGATTCGATTCCCGCAACCGACAAACATTTTCACACATTAAAATTACCCCTGCGGCTCCCCCACAACTAATATCTTTGAGGGCCGTGATTTGACGGCTGATAACCGCACTTCACGCGCATAAATATATTATTTACCGAGTGATACATCCATTAATGGGTAAAAGGCGTGAATATTAATTAATTAATTTATTTTATTATTCAAGTATTAAATCGAATTCTACTTTTATTTATATGTTTGTTTCATCTTGTATCATTTTTTGTTCGTAGGTATTGGAACGTTATTAGCTCTGGGAATAGCGTCTCCCAATCCAGCATTCACATCCATGTTAACAACTCTTGGATTGGCTGGTCTTGTGGGATACCACACCGTGTGGGGAGTAACTCCAGCATTGCATTCTCCACTTATGTCAGTAACTAATGCCATCTCTGGTATAACAGCCGTAGGTGGTTTGGTACTTATGGGAGGCGGGTATTATCCACATAATACCGTTGAAGTAAGAGAGTTTGAAATGGATTGCATCAGAGATTAATTAATGATCAAATGTGATGATTTGTTTCTAGGTCTTGGCGGCTACAGCTGCTTTTGTGTCGTTTATTAACGTATTTGGAGGATTTTTAGTTACCAAGCGTATGTTGAACATGTTTAAAAGGTGAGAAATATATTTTTGTATTCCAATGCTCGTTAGTGATAGACGTTATTATATGTCTAATTACCTCCAAAACATTGGGAAATTAATTTGACACTAGTACCATTACGATCTATCTAATGACTTATTAGTAGGATTTTATCTTGTGTCCAAACAATTTTATTTTAGATCACATACATAACATAACGCATTGTTTCATCGAATGGATTAGCACAAACCCTAGAACCATTTTAAAACAGTTGCAGGTAGATTCATAAAGCGGTTTAGCCGCTAATATCACTGTTAATAGTAACTGTTTCAAATTAAAGCAGATTCATAAAATGAATTAAATTTGATGCTAATTAATACTCTTTAATCTAGGTTAAAACAATAAAACAAAATAAACTTGTTTCGTAAATTGGAAAGAGTTAAAAACAAAATAAAGAATTGTATTAGTGCCTAATTCGCGCCATGAATCTGCCTGTAATTATTCTTTACTAAATATTCCTACCTTAGTACACAACTTTCACTTCATACTAGTGATGGGCATTTATCTGTTAATTATAATTATGTTAATCAACCAGTTAAACGAAATTAATAATTTATTAATTATTTACCATTCATAACACAAATTTAAAGTATGAAATTGAATGATTTTCTGTTTTCATCTTTCAAATTAATACAAAATTAGAACATGCTATAATAATTTATTTTTAAAAATAAATATAACTTACAAAGCTACAATGTTAATAAAGTAAACATATCGTTTCGTGTGAAAAAAACCAAGTGTCGACGTACTTTTCATTTTTAACATTTTTTTAAACTTAACTAAACTTTAAAACGGCGGGAAAAGAAAAATTAACCGGTTAATAATTGACGTCAATTACGCTAATTATCATTTCGATTAATTATCCTTCCACATCACTACTTCATACACATTCATAATTTTTTTCATACAAATTCGTTTATTTCTTCGACTCGAAATCTTTCGTTCACACAACAAACAAATTATATCCATTTATTTATCCCTAGGTTATCCGAGCAATCTCACCCTCAATTTTACCAACATGTTATTCTATTTCACCAATTTTTCTTTTTGACATTCTTTCCATATGCCCATATGGTGTCAACTATCACACATCCACTTTTCAAAAATGTTCTTCTAAGTCTTCATATTCGTATATGTAGAAAACTAAATTATTTTATGATTTATTTTGAAACATTTATATATTAAATTTTTTCTGCAATTATTCTTCACCAAACATTCATACCTTAGGACACTATTTTTACTTCATCCACATTCGTAATTCCTTTCATACAAGCTTGTTTATTCCTCCCTCTGAGAATACGCAACCAACTTTCAATCGTATCCATCCATTTATTCCTAGGTTGACCACACAATCTCTTACCCTCAATTTCACCAACATACACATGTTTTACCGGTCTCAATTCATTCACACACACTCCTCGACAATATTCTTCTCAGTCTTACACGCATCATTCATGTAAAAAACTTAAATTACTTCATCTTGTATATATTTTCAAAGGCCTGACGACCCTCCAGAATACAATTATTTGTACGGTATCCCAGCTGCAGTTTTCCTAGGAGCTTATGGATACTCCGCAATGTTGGGCTACCCTGAAATTCATCAAGCAGCTTATTTAGCATCATCACTTTGTTGTGTGGGAGCACTAGCTGGTCTAGCCTCTCAGAAAACATCGAGGATGGGAAACAACTTGGGAATGGTATAAATTACACTAATATTTGTGAATTGAGATAATGATGATCTCTGTAGATCGGTGTATCAGGAGGAATTGCAGCAACTCTAGGTGCTCTTGCACCCACAAACGAAGTTCTTGTACAGATGGCTGTTGCAACACTTCTTGGAGGAGGTATTGGTACAGCTATTGCGAAAAGAATTCAGATTACGGATTTACCACAACTTGTGGCTGCTTTCCATAGGTAGAATTCGTGTAAAATATTTTAATAAATCATATTAATATTGTTATACTTCTAGTTTGGTTGGTTTAGCTGCTGTGTTAACTTGTATGGCAACTTATATCCACGATTTTTCTAATTTTGCGACTGATCCTGCAGCAAATGTGGTTAAAACCGCCCTGTTTTTGGGAACATTTATCGGAGGAGTTACTTTTAGGTAAAATTATTCTCTGAACATTTATTTATTAGATTTAGCCGCCCTAAGTGCGGGTCTCTAAAGATAAATTTATCAGGCCAGTTAATTTAACTCTTCGGCAAACTGGGTTTCTGAAACAACATATTGGTATTTAACTGCCCCGTTTAGTTAACGCGGCAAATTGTTCCTGTTAACTGAAGTAAACACAGTTATTTAATAAATTGAAAATAACGGTTGACTGTTCTACCTTGTTTTAAAAACCAATCCATTAAACCGTTGTATTAATTTCGTTTAGCTTTGTTGGTGATTGTAAGCAGGTTTAAAAATTCAATTCTTTTGAGAACTTTAAAAATGTCCGCATCTTCGAACATACATACTTTTAACTTACGACGGCATCATTTTATTTAATATTTTTGTGCACAACCGAGCCGAAATACATGTGTTTTAGCCATGAAAAGCAGGCATTTCTTTTTAGCCCTAGGGCCACATAAAAAAAATTTCTTTTTTTACATAAACAAAGTGACAATTTTTATTTATTGCGAATACTTGATTTTGCAAAATATCGCTTTGACATATAAATGTACTTATTTGAATCTTTTGTATATAAAATTAAGTGTTCTTTTGTTGTGCATAAAATATTGTATGTACCACGGGTGAAATTAGCGTTTCTGACCCTAGGTCATCTACGAAATCACTCACTTTCAATTTCACCAATCTTACATTCGACATACGTTCCACATACCTAAATCATTTCATCTAATGCAAGCTACTAAATATTTATTTGTTGACAGTGGATCGTTGATCGCATATGGTAAACTACAAGGTGTACTAAGCTCAGCACCTCTTTTACTTCCGGGTCGCCATGCAATCAACGCTAGTATGTTATTGGCAAATATAGGCGCTATGGGATATTTCTATCAAGCAGCCAGTTTGAGCACTGGTTTAGGATGTTTGGGAGCCACTGGCTTGTTATCAACTGCTATGGGGGTTACTCTCACTTCCGCCATCGGAGGTACACTATTAAATATAAACATGTAATACAAATATCAACTGTTATTATTTTCCAGGTGCTGATATGCCTGTTGTGATCACGGTATTGAACAGTTACTCTGGTTGGGCCCTTTGTGCTGAAGGTTTCATGTTAAACAACAATTTGATGACTATTGTCGGTGCTCTGATTGGTTCATCTGGTGCTATTTTGTCTTACATTATGTGCAAAGTAAAATTAAAATCCTTATTTAATTTAAAACATCATTTATACTTATTATTTATTTCAGGCTATGAATAGATCTTTAGCCAATGTTATTCTTGGTGGTTACGGTACGTCTAGTACCGGAACTGGTAAACCGATGGAAATGACCGGAAGTCACACTGAAGTAAACGTGGATTCTGTTGTTGAATTGATCCGAAATTCTAAGAATATTATTATTACTCCGGGGTACGGTTTATGTGTCGCAAAAGCTCAGTATCCTCTTGCTGAAATGGTGAGCCTTTTGAAGGCTCAAGGAAAGAAGGTTCGATTTGCCATTCATCCTGTTGCAGGTAAATATAATGTTTTTAACGTTACATGCGACTAACATAAAAAAGAAGTAGTAATCGATTCAAATATTTATTTCATCCTAAATTAAAATCTTAACCATTTATGAGCCACTCAATTCAGATTCATCGGTTTACCGTAATTTCTTTGTCCCATTGTCTCATAGATTACCGATTAAAACGAAATTTGTTTGAAAAATCTTTCATTTAATTGCAGACGTTAAAATAGTAAAGAAAGTTATATAACTTGTTTCACAAAAGAGTAGAGCGGGCTAAAAAACCGAAAAATCGAAAAAAATATTTATTTGCCAGTATATATTGTAAAATGTTGATAAAAGTACTTTTTTTGTCAATAAATAAATATACTCACATTAAATGAAAGTTGAATTACGTATGTTTCTGTAAAATGCTCGAAAATGGGTAAATCCTGGGATATACCAATTTTATGTGGTAAATCTACGAACGATTGTATGTATAATTAATATAATATCAGAGTAAAAATTTTTCAAATTTCTTACATTTATTTCAATATTAATCATGTTCTTTGCAAGACTGGCTTCGCTCGCGTTTTAAACAAACGGACCTTAATCCCATAGAACGCACGTTTAATTTTATTGACAAAATGAGTCATTTTACTGATAATGTGAGCATAAACTACTAACAGTTCTATTTTATAACTGATGGTTTTTGTTATTATGTACTGATCGAACATCGATGAAACTTATGCCCAAAGTAAATAAAAGACTAACGGGAAAAATATACCCCGTTTAGAATGAAAGTCCAGATTAATTTTGTTGTCTTTTCAGGACGAATGCCTGGACAGTTGAACGTGCTGTTAGCCGAAGCTGGAGTTCCTTATGATGACGTCTTGGAAATGGACGAAATTAATGATGATTTTAAAGGCACAGATCTGGTTCTTGTGATAGGAGCGAATGATACTGTAAATAGTGCAGCTCAAGAAGATCCGAACTCTCCGATAGCTGGTATGCCAGTGATGGAAGTTTGGAAAGCTGAGCAGGTATGATACTATAAAGTCAAATATGGATCTTCGCTTATTTATTGATCTTTTTTTTAAAGGTTATTGTGATGAAGAGATCTTTGGGTGTGGGTTACGCAGCTGTGGATAATCCAGTTTTTTACAAAGCTAACACATCCATGTTGCTAGGAGACGCGAAGAAAACTTGCGATGCTCTTTTGGAAAAAATCAAGCAACTTAAATAAATGCATGCTTAAATTAATTTGGATTTGAATTTCGAAAGCAGTGTACATTACAAAAAAACTGCTTTTGTGTTGTTTTTAATGACATGTGTTTTGTCCAGTAAAAGTATCCTGTGTCGTTTTTGCACTTTGATATTAAGTGTACCTATTTTTTATTTTTCAAAATATGTACTGTTATTTAACACTAAGCATATTTATAAGATTGTTAAGATTATGAAAACGTAAAATATAATCATTTTTATACATATATTTTAAATTTGATATAATTTTTACAAAATGTATGTGAAATAATAATATTAAAAAATTTCTTCCTCATCTACTGAATCTCTTGCGTGTTCATTTTTCTTATGATGAAAGCTCTGCACAAATAAATACGATTATTGTAAAATAAAAACCAACGTCCGATTCCTACATCGACAAATTAAACTTTCACGTACAAATATGTATGTAAATTTTCTTAGATTTGTCTATTTTACAAATAAAGTACGAACAAAAAATAAACTGCATTGAATGAAAGAATCGGAGGAGTTACTTCTTGTTTGTTTAACTGTATTTTACACCAAGATCTGTTATCGAAGAGTATCACACTCAGAAAATATAAAAAAAACTTACATTTTCTGCAATTTTCTTCAAGAATTCCGCAGTAGTTTTTCCAGTTTGATTCACCATAGCCGTAAAGTAACCATTTTCATTTTGTAATAAAGTGTGAGGGTGATCAAATTCAACTGAAGTTCCAGCATGCATTACAAGAACTCGATCGGAATCCATTATCGTGTGAAGTCGATGTGCAATTGTCAGAACAGTACATTTTGCAAACTTCGATCTAATTGTTGTTTGGATTACTCTATCAGTTCGAGGATCCATATTTGCAGTGGCCTCATCCATAATCAAAATTTTATTGTTTCTAACAATTGCACGCGCTAAGCATAGCAATTGTTTCTGGCCTGCGCTGAAATTTGATCCACCTTCAACTAAACTTTTGGCTAATACATCTGAAGATGTAAAACAAAAGTAAAAATGGGTTTGAAAATAATTTTAAATAGTTTTAATACTTCTCGTGTTTGTTTCTAATTCTACAATACTCAATGCTGCAAGTAAAGTTTCATCGGAATATTGACGGAATGGGTCCAAGTTAAATCGAAGAGTTCCGGTAAATATCATTGGTTCCTGCAATTATTAAAAACGTTGAACTGATTTGTGAAGCTGAGTTCGATTCTCAAAGCCTGATTTACTGATTTACACCGTAATTTGACAGCTGATAAATATACTTCATGTAATATAACACTTATGCTGGGTTGCATGAAAGTTTTATCGGTTCATTAGCATCTAACGGTTCAATAAATTTCAGAAAATCCCTATTGATACTGTTGCTACATAAACAATTCTTTAACTAAAGAGCTCTTTATTTTTTTCTTGCAACCCAGCATTACTGAGATATATAATTATTATTATTTTGTAAAATGTAAATCATATTGTTTTAAGTTAAGTTTTCATAATATTTCAGATAAAAATACCTCAAATAAAAATTGTAGTGAATTAAATTATGTATTTAATTGTCAGTTGAAACACAAAAAGTTATATTTTGAACATAATTCAAATAAATAAAAGCAAAGCTAAGTTACATATAATTATGCAATAATGGATAATTGTCATTGTCAGTCACCAGATTTAATACTCAAAATTACTATATGAATGAATTATCGCTACCTAAGTAAAAAAATCTATTATAGTTTTTTAAATGTTTAAAACCCACATAGAAATTTCAGATAAATTCATAAAGACGATTAAATTTGGAGTAAACTAATTCCTTTTTGGTTCCAGATTGAAATAATGGTATCAGAGTTATTTACAAAAAAAAAATCTTATTCTGACAGTTCAGTTCAACAATTAAGATAAGGAATTCTTGAGAGCTGTCAAAAAGAGGTTTTGTTTAATTTGTTTTTTTTTATTATTATTTTCATGGCTTCACATTTTATTTTTTAAATATCTAGTTCTACAGATATGCTAGTATAATGAATTCAAAGTTTTTATAATTCTTGTATTGTTGCTTTAAAATGTACAGGAGAGTCATTATCCGCACATTTTTAAAATCCATCCAGTATAATATTAGCAATTTATCTGTTTATGAATTTGTCTACGTACCGACAGAGTATATATTCTAAGCATTGTCAACATGCCTCAGGGAAAGAACAAAATTGAAAAAAATTAATTACTTACCAATTATTTTAGGCGAGACTCGTTTCGCTCGCATTTCTGACTAATTTTAAGCCCCTAAAACACACACTTCATACACGTAAACTGTTACATTCGATTTTTGACAAATTATTCTAAATTTTATACATTTATTTAAACATTGATATTTTTGGCAAGTCTCGCTTCGCTCGTGTTTTAATCAAACAAACCCTAAACCCGTACATGAGGTACCACATATGGAAAATTTGCATAATTTAATACTGCATTTCATACTTTGTCGGTAACATCTATATTATTTAATTCTCTACAACTTTTAAATAATGAAGTGTTTTCGTTTATAATAGCAAGAGGAAAAATTGATTTTCTACGTTAAACACAACGATTTCTAATTAACATCTTGTATATGAGAGTGAAATTTACCTGTGGAATAATAGCTATTTTCTCTCTCAAATCATGTAGTCCAATTTTATAAACATCTATACCATCAATAAAAATAGAACCAGATTGGAAAGCAAGTCTAAATAAAGCAGATATTAATGATGATTTGCCAGCCCCTGTTCTTCCAACAATACCAATCTATAACAATTTTAAACAATTATATTAAAATATACTTTACTAATACCTATGTAAATACTTTTTCTTCCGGAGAAATGATCAAATTTAAACTCTTTATAACGGGTGGTTCGTGCGGACTGTACTGCAATTCTGTATTTTGGAAAATTATCTCTCCCCCGTCCGGCCAGGTTTTGTATGGTGCTTGGTCTGGTGGCTGTTAAATGTTAATTATTAAGTTAGGTAATTTCATAAAACAATAAAATTATTACTGATCTCAAGAATGGCTCCTGTTCAATAGAAATAAAATCATTTATTCTTTCAACTGAAGTCATGTTATTTTCCATTTCTGCAGATTGTCTCATTCCCCATGGAATTAAACCTGTTAATGTTAAACATTGTGTAACAGACAGTCCTACATCTCCCGCCATAATTCGTAGTCCACCAACTGCAAAAATTATTGATATTAGTATTGTAATTTTGTTTTTCTATGATCAGACGAAAAGTGAGGTATTATCTTTGATTATACAGTTTAGCCAATTAACGGTATTATGTACTCATTTTCAGTGTAAAAAGTGATTATTTTTATGGTTGCTATGAAAATTTGACAATTACGCTCTCATTTGTCATCGTAAAGTTGACTTTTTCTGTGGAGCAATCGTAAAATAACTTTATTACGCGTTTCTAATGGCAACAATGGAACTTTGAATAATATTTAGTTTTTTTTTTAATACACGATAATGAAATAGGAACCTCAAAAATTAATATTTTACAATTTCTCCCGCTTAAATTTTATTGTCATGTTGACATCCACTTAACAGAGAAATAGAGTAATGGGAAAAGACTCTTGGACGAGTGCGCATCCAATTTTCAAGGAACGCTATGGGTTCGGCCATTTTTAAGGTTGTCATGCCAAAAGTGAACATCTCGAGAAACATTAGGTACTGTAAACTTTATTCTGTTCGTTGCAAAATGTTGTGTTCAGTGACAGAATGTTTTAATAGTAGAAGGTTTAAACCGAAAGATACTCCTTTTTATATATTAAGGTTATTAATTAAAATCATTTATAATTTTAGGTTATAAGATATATTAAAATATACTATTTTGGTCAACACATTTATTTCATAATAACATTACTTTTCTAAATAGTGGAACCAAGTAATTTCAAACTGCCAACCAGTGCTTTAAGCTCTATCAAAAATTGATAAAATAAATGTACAAGATCGTTAAAATTACAAACAATATTTATAATCAAAAACAAAGTATAATTATTTTTGCAAATAATAGGTTTTATAAATAAAATAATGTTGATATTTTGTTGCATAAAAGTTATTTATAATTTCATTATCTACAGCTTTTTTTTCTACAACCTCTAACTTCAGAGATACGAACCACCTATAAAGTGAAATATTTTCCAACATTGGCATGGTTATATTAAGTTAAATTTGCCATTTTATGTATTTATTAAAAATATATTACGCAATAACTTTAGAAAAGTTATTTGTTATTTAGTTAGAATATTTTTCGCAGCTCATGAGGTTTAACAGTGTTGAATTATTAAATTTCCCGCATTAACCAACCTTAAAAATAGCGGCCTTCAATTTCATAAGGTTCGCGCAGCTTCAAGCTCCTTCTCCCACTACTCTATTTCTCTGCCACTTAATAACTAAATATAGGAAATTTTATTAATCACGTGATGTCTAGGAAAATCAGTGGTACCAAATTAAATCCCTAAGCCCGAACCTCCATATCCGATATATAAATCAGGCCCTAATAGGATGCGGGCACTCATGGGACACTGTGACGTTTTGTGACGTAAAAACAGCTGCTCGGGCAAAGATCACTGCGCCACCTACAAAATGAACTATTTTTTTTGGGACGAGATTTGAAAAGAACTGTTCTTTTCAAATCTCGCCACAAACAAATAGTTCATTTTGTAGATGGCGCAGTGATCGCAGCCCAACAAGATTTGAAAAGAACCGTTCTTTTCAAATCTCGTCCCAAAAAAATAGTTCATTTTGTAGGTGGCGCAGTGATCCTCGCCCGAACAGCTGTTTTTATGTCACAAAACGTCACAGTGTCACGTGAGTGCCCACATCCTATTGTTTGTAAAGATGGTATGAAATATATTGTTTGAAGATACCTTGTTCAAGAATGATAAATCCATAAGATGCTACAGTAATTAAAGACACGCACATTAAATCTGTCCAAACACTAAATGCCCTCGCTGTTCCAATAAATAAATACCATGCACTACTATGTAAATCCATGTGTCTGTCAAATTCGTAGGTTAGGATTTCTTCAGCTCCATGAGATCTTATTGTAGACAGTCCTTGTAATGATGCATTTAAATGAGCGTATACATAACTACGAACTTAAAAAATCTTCGAATTAATATTTATTTATAGTTTTAATTAATTAAATATTTACCACTTCCTTCTACTCTTTTCAAACTTCGACTAGTACTTAAGTAGTATTTTCTCAGAAAATATATTCCGATTACTATCATAATAATTGGTGGTATAAGAAAATAGTTTGTACAAGATAGTATTATAAATACACCAATAAGATTTAACAGCATCTGCAATTAACATTATTTTTGTTTAAACTAATATTTTTATTGTCTATAA
Source organism: Pterostichus madidus (assembly GCA_911728475.2). Lineage (NCBI taxonomy): Eukaryota > Metazoa > Arthropoda > Insecta > Coleoptera > Carabidae > Pterostichus > Pterostichus madidus. The sequence continues at coordinate 28,819,721 of OU452313.1, read as the reverse complement.
AGCTGCGTTTACTGCTATCCAGTTAGTAATTACAATTAATAGTCATTGTCAAATGATGCTGGAGTTGACACTGACAAAATTAATTAGTCAATCAACGATAGGACTTTAACATGTAAAATTATAATTTTGTAATTACTTGCTTCCCTAAACATTTTAAGCAAAAAAGCTTGAAATAAAAATTTGAAGGTTTAAAATTCTGCATCTGAACCAATAAACAAAATTAATTTTACATATTTTGTACCGACAAAAATTAGATTTGAAAATGACGAAAATTACCTAAAAACTATCGATAGGTATGTAATTGAAACAAAATTAAACAAATGTTTGATGTTTCATCTGTCAAAATAAATGAAATAATAAATAAAGAATTTATTTTGACAGTTTTGACAGATTGAACGTCAAACATTTGTTTAATTTTGTTCCAATTTCATAGCTATCGATAGTTTGGAGAGAATTTTAGTAATTTGTGGCGTTACAAAGCATGCAAAATTAATTTCGTATTTTATGCCCTAAAACTTTTATTTGAAGCTTTTTTGTTTTAAATAATTATGAAGCTGGGAATTAAATCAATACGATTTTACATGTTAAAGTCTTATGTTCGAGAGTCTCGTTCGCCATCCTGTATATGTATACATATAAATAAAATAAAAATTAAATTATAAGTTTAAAGATAATAAATTAAAGCTGAAACTTGCTAGCAATATTCTTATGGTCAGCTAGCGACATGTTCCCTATCGTAACGTTTAAGTAATCTAAGTTTATTAAGTATACACGGACACAAAATATAAAAACAGTAAAACTGCTAAATCGGAATTTATTGAAGAAATGGTGTCAATTTATGGAAGAGTTATTCGAAGATTGTCCTTCCTCTTCAATACAAACCCAGACGACAAAGACTAGTAATGTGTTTCACAAATTTAATTTTTTTTCTATTTGTTGTGTATTTGTATTTGTTATGTAAAAAAATATATTTTAGAAATTTATATCTATCTGCGGGTTTTTTGCGACCCGCCCCTCCCTGGCAAAATGTCTGTGGACGCCCATGGATGTAATAAGTAAATGGGCTTATATGAAGAGGTCTGTGAATGTGGTAGAAGTGAGGTAGGTGTGTTGGAATGAGAATGTTTGACAAGGACTGATTATTTGATGAATTTAATGAGTGAATGTTTTATGAATGATTTTAGGATTCGTGCTACACTAGGCGTATTCCATTTGCCATTTGGATCAGATCTAACTTACATTTACTGAACCAAATCACTTATTTATTTCGCTGGATTACTTCACTGACTTTATTTCCAGTACTAGAATTACTCATTTTAATATATTTTAAAGTAATTCACTCCAATAAATGCATCAGTTTGCTTAAATCAGTTCATTTAGTCATGTTGTCTAATTTATCTGAACTGATTTAAATGAACCAAGTGGCAAATGGAATACACCTCTCATTTGATGGAATACAGCGTAATGTTACATGTATTTAATACCCTTTCTTTAGACGTTTAATTATTAAAAAGTATGATTTTCAAACATATTCAGATTATTTTTCAAGTATTAAATCGTATATTATTTGCACTCTTCGAATGAAATTAGTTAATTTCCACTGAAAGAAACTGGTGTCGTCAAAATCTCGATACAAAACTTTGAAAAAATATATCTCTTGTAATATAATTAATTTTAAACCTTCGTTTTCATTAATCATTATATAGAGTGATCAAAAGGAATTGTTACAGTTGGCAATAAAAAAAACTACTTGAAATTGGTAAGCCTGATACATAAATTCATTTCCTGTTGTTGACAGTGACATTTAAAATTTAAATTTGAGTACATTTATTATTACATTTATTTCTAAATTATTTCTATAACTTAAAAAGTCAAAATTCTATTAGCTGTCAGACTTCTGACATAACCTATTTGTATTTATTATGCCAATGGCATACTGGTCGAGGAGCATAAATGAGCGTCGATGAGTTCCTCGATGAAACAACAGAACGCACCCGTCATCGATGAAAATAGAGGCGCCGCTATTTCCATCGAGGAGTTCCTCAATGAAACGATTATGTCTCATTTCACACGTATTATTGTGTCTCATTTCATGTTAGCGTGGGCTGTCATTTTGGTTTTGCTTTGTGCTATTTTTTCGTGTTTGTTTATTTTATCAGTCAGGGTGCATTCTGTTGTTTCATCGATGAGTTACTCGACGCTCATTTATGCTCCTCGACCAGTGTGCCATTGGCATTAGAAATGTCAAATAGCATTTCCGCCTTTTTCTGACGTTGTGCCAACTGTGGAATAAAAACATCTCCGGAATTGTATTGCCAACTATAACAATTCCTTTTGATCATCCTGTAGTTTATCATGTATTTATATAAAAAAAAAATAGGTATAGGAGCTCATTGCTAAATAAATAGCTGTAAATGCAGATAATGGCTCGTTTCCATGCATCCGTCGCGTCCGTTGCAGTGCGTCCGTCGCGAAATTTGATTGGTTGTATTTGAATAATTGAAAAGGGCGCGAAGCTACTTGCAGTGACGGACAGAGTTCGTCTACTCTCTACTCCTTGCAGTGTGACCTTGATGACGGAAGCATCTCTCTCATATAATATGAGATAGCACTAGTGACAAATGTCAAATACCGCGTATTTACGGCTTGGTTAGTTATTTTATATTATCTACATATGTTTTTTTGTAAATATATTTTAATTTCAAAGAAATACTTTGCATTTGGTTAATGATAAATACATTATTAGCCGTCATTTTTGAGGTTATAACTAATTAAAAAGACGGATGCATGTGAACGCATATATTTTCGTCCGTCGTGCAGCGCGCAACGCTGTATCCACTGCAACGGACGCAACGGATGCATGGAAACAAGCCATAAGAGTTACTTGAAAAAAGTCAATCATAGCATATGGTAGGTCTTCATCCACAGCTCCCATGTCTTTCGAAAACCTATTTAATATTCTACCAGACGGATTATTATTAAAAAATCTCATACGTCCGAATACAATACTTTCTAGCATTGCATCATGTAATCTGCAATAAATTGAACGTATTATCATTTATCTCGTTGTCATAGTATTTGTATTTACTTGATTGACGCGCGTACACAAATGTAGAAAAACATAAATGACCGTCCGATACTACAAAGAACTAAAAGATCTATGAGAATGGAGTAGCTTGTAATGCAGGTGCTGGCAGAAAAAGGTGATATTATGCCAAAACCTTTCATGTCGACAAAGTTTTTGGATTCTTCTATTTTTGTCCTAGAAATAATTTATAGGTAATAATAGTTTATTATCGCAATAAAATGATTTATAACCTTACCATTGTCCAATAAAGTAGTCACCAGCACTAGCTACGCCTTGTGTAATTAGAAACAAGAAAATTACAATTGCAATGTAAAAATAATTTCCTCCAGACCTTATATATTGTTTATACAGTTTACAATCGACGTGTCCGGTAGCACGAGTTTCAAGCAAACTGACCCGATGCTATATCACAAAATTACATTTAAGAACATATTTTCTCTGTTTCGGCATTTTAATAACATATTCTCGCACGCATATTGATGCTAGAATGAGCTTCATTCTTAAACGATTTTGTGGTGACATATTGATATAACTACAGGGTTATCAAAAGGAATTGTTATAGTTGGCAATACAATTCCAGAGATCTTTTTATTCCACAGTTGGCACAACGTCAGATAAAGGCGGAAATGCTATTTGACATTTCTAATAAATACAAATAGGTTATGTCAGGAGTCTGACAGCTAATAGAATTTTGACTTTTTAAGTAATAGAAATACTTTAGATATAAATGTAATAATAAATGTACTCAAATTTATATTTTAAATGTCACTGTCAACAACAGGAAATTAATTTATTTATCAGGTTTAACAATATCAAGTAGTTTTTTTTTATTGCCAACTGTGACAATTCCTTTTGATCACTCTGTACCTCAGACAAAACATACCTAGACAAAGTCTGCCGTATTAAAGTCAATGCAGTGTTGTGAATGAGAAAGAGTTGGAGTAACTTATTGGTGAGGCGGGTGCGCGGCAAGGAGCGAGTACACTTTGAAGTTATGCAAGTTGCAAACATTTGTGTAATTATTTTTATATTCAATTACTTACTTGTCATACATCAAAGTAAAGGTTAGTTTTTGACATATTAAGTGTTTTGTATACGCACTTTTGTATTTAAATAAATAAAATGCTCGCGTCTGATAACTGTCATCAACAAAAATGCAACCCGCATAACACCAACTTGTACTAGCTCTTTGCCGCGCACCCGTCTCATCAACAAGTTATTCTAACCCATTCTACTTCACAACAAACGCCGTTGTTCTCCGTCTAAGTTATGTTTTGTCTGAGCTCTGTACATTAAATACACAAAATATCTAGGCTACGGATAAAATAAAACACATATTTTATACAAATATCTAGGTAACGGAGAAAATAAAAAACACAATTTATACAAATATCTAGGCAACGGATAAAATCAAACGCAAATCATTGTCACCAACTCAACTATTCTACCAAAAATTTCTCTTCATGGAAAAAGTCAACTATTTTTATAAAGAAATTATGGAAAATAAAGCCGAAATAGAGAAAATAGTATAAAACAATCGTTAAAGAAGGCAACTCTAGCACGACTCGTATCCAAATTTCGAACTCGTGCTAGAATAGATCGCTTTCTGTAACTTGTATTTATATAGTATTTGATGACGTCATTGTCAAGTTCTTATGAAAATCCTACATGTGTTTTCTGTAGTAGTACTCCATATACTTACTAAGTATACAGTGTGTTCATCCAAAACCCGAACATAGGCTTATAACATGTGGTATCAGTTTCTTTGTGCGCATTGCTTCCCAATTAATTTTACAGGAAAATACTTTAAATAAAAATTGTAGAGAATAAAATTACGGATTTTTTAATATAAAATACATTTCATTCGTTTATTTCATCACAGCGCAAAAATTAATTAAATATTTGTGTTTTCGTAAAAATAAAGACGTTCATGAAAAAATTAAAACAATTGTCTAATGTCAAACTTTTGACGTTAATATTGAAATACGGTTAAAGAAGGAAAAACACCTAAAAAATTAACGATTTCACACACGAAGAAAAGCTACAGATAAGAAAATGGATCGAAAGCGGTGAAAGTTACAAAAAAATTATCCCAGTATTTGTATTATATTAACGTCAATATTTTTGACAGTAGACAATTGTTTAAATTTTTCATGGAAGCCTTTATTTTTACGAATATTAGAAATGTTTAATTAATTTTTACGCTTTGATGAAACACACAAATGATATGTATGTTATATCAAAAAATCCGTAATTTTATTCTCTACAACTTTTATTTGAAGTATTTTCCTATAAAATTAATTGGGAAGCAATGCGCACAAAAAAACTGATATCACCTGTTATAAGCCTATGTTCGGGTTTTGGATGAACACACTGTATATGTCTTGCTCGTAGGTCACTTAGCGTTAATTAGATTAAAAGGACATGTGAAAATATATTTAAAATTCAACTAATTTCACTAATTCTATCTTACAACTTACACCGTAGTTATATTTTCAAAATGTGCAGGTAAAAAGTTTAATATTTTTCTAGTGTAAAGTAGGCGTTAGTTATAAATCTTATAGTAGAGTTGGACAAAGCAATTTACAACCCTTGCTGGGTTGCATGAAAGTTTCATTGGTTCATTAGCAGTTAACGGTTCAATAAGTTTCAGAACATCGCTATTGATACTGTTGCTAGATAAACAATTCTTTAACTAAAGAGTTTTTTCTTTTTTTCTTGCAACCCAACATAAGAGGAGTGTCTTTGGAGGTCGTTACTATCGTCGGTACATTCAGTAATTTCTATAAAATATTAAATCACTTTTTTTCAGTAGACCTTGACAAACCAAAATAAAACCATGACTGGAATGCGCTTTAACTCCACCCGATCATATATATATATATATATATAAAACGAATGGCGCGGCTCTATTTTGGCGCGAATTTATTATTGTTTTTTTGACATGCTATTTTTACTTTCTTATACGCAGTATAAGGAAGTATTGGAATCGTGAAAAAAATCGTTGACGAGATTTTCGCGGAAATACGTGTTTTGAGGTCCACTGAATCCGTTTTGATCATTTTCTCAATGATGTCTGTGTGTGTGTGTGGATGGATGGATGGATGGATGGATGGATGTGTGTCCGAGTGTGCAATATCTCATGAACGAGATAAGATTTGTTAACGAAACTTAGTAATTATAAGTTTCATGAAAATACGAAGAGCTGAGTTGATTTTGAATGAAATTGAAAATCCGGAAGAGGAAGTTTACTGGACACACAAAACAATAAATTACATTTATTTCAAAAATGGAATCAGTTACGAAAAAAAGGTTCAAATAAAAGATGTTGGTAAAAATATTTGGAACATAAAATGTTATTTGCAATTTATCGGTATATGCGTCTAATTTTGAGAAAAAATTATTTTTATATTTAATAATATATTTAAATAATCATAGTAGCAATAGAAACAAAAAACGTAAACATAAATTTTAATTTTCGCTTTATCTAGTTAGCTATGTCTTTTTTCGGAAAAACAAATACATCATTAAAATGGTCAACTAATTTGGCAACTTTATCTCAATTTATTCGGCTTCGTATCTCACGGCTCTTGAGATACCAAGGGTTAGGCTCGAAAAAATTACATGCTGTATATGCCTCATCAGTAAAGTTAGACATAAAGTAGTCAACATTACTAAAAAATTATACGTAAACAAATTTGATATTTTATATGTTTCAAACAGATAAGTGCTGAATTACTGAAAATCTAAATTACATGTTTAATAATATTATATATTGTGAATATTAAATATGCTTTGTATAAGAAAGCCGTGTGGTGACCACACCAGATTTTTATAAATGGAAAGAATTACATGCAGTCTTATTATTTCATAAATCCAAATAAAACCGCCATTTTTTAAACCCAATTTTTGAAGATACTGAATGTACTGGCGATAGTATCGACACTCCTCTCATGGTTTTAAATTGCTTTGTTCAACTCTAATATATCTTAAACTGGAGCATGTATACATGCATTAAAAATTACCTACTTATATCTTACTTGTAGTTCGTCGTAAAATCCGTCTACACTAATTTCTCCCATTGATATTGAAACCGGAACAGATAAATCTATACTCGGAACAGTACCAGGAACAGTAGCTGGCTTCTCTAACTCGTTTTCTAAATATTGAGCAAAATCCAATCCGGAATTTTGCAACTGAGTATAACTTCCTTTTTCAAGAATTCTACCTTTTTCCATTATTACCAACTGATCTACTTCACCTATATATTGTAACTGGTGAGTAACCAAAACTCTGATTTTGTTCCTTAAGAAATTGATGATGCATTGTTCGAAGATTTGAGCTCCAACTTGAGAATCTACTGCAGATAATGGATCATCCAACACATAGATATCTGCTTCTTTATAAATACATCGTGCAAGATTAATTCTGGCTCTTTGGCCACCGCTTAGGGAAATTCCTCTTTCTCCAACAACTGTCTGATCACCGTATGGTAACAGCTGAAAATCTTTTAACAATGCACAGGCTCTACAGACTCTTCTATAACGATCACGGACGAATTCGTGTCCGAATACAATATTCTGTCTCACCGATCCTAAAAATAACATTTTTATGAAACCAGCAAGAAAGTGCCTACTTAGCTGACCAATTTTAGTATGGAAAGTAGTTTTTTACCAAAACAGTTAAGTAAAGTACGTATCCAAGGCTACAACAAAAATAACAGTCTGGTAAAGTACAAAACAGTCTGGTAAAGACTTTATTAAGTAACTATTATTTTCTTGGTTACGGGAGAAAAGGAGACAAATGCAGACCAAGTGCGTTTCTGTAAACGAGAATCACTAGTGACGAAAATAACTTGTGCTTTACGAAACTATAAAAAGAAAATGTAATTGATAGCGATTTATATTTCGCGCCGAGCGCGGAATTTCATATTTTAGCCACAGGCGCTTATGGAAGAAGAAGATGCGGTGAGCCAGCGCTAGTAAATATGCAGTAATATATTTTGACGTTTATAAACATAACCCTAAACTGCACATCACATTGAGCAACCAAGAACTCAAGTATATCAGTATTAAACGTGATAATTAATAAAAAGAACCGAATAAAATAAAATGTATCGATAAATGGTTTTATTTAAAGATTCAGTGAAATACATAATATTAATTGTTAACAACATAGTTGTTACATTTGCTTATATTGACATAATGTCAAGTGAAAATTTTTATACTATCTAAAGAAACATTGATTTCTTCCGTACCTATTCATATTATCATCTGAACTATTATTGACAACAATTTCGGAGATTTTAGAAGTAGCAGGTTGATTGCCATTGCAAGAATAGATTCAATATAGCTTAACCTGGGGCTGCAATTATCTATGGAGGTGTATATGATAAAGAAGAATTACTCAGTGTAGTATTATTTTGAAATTAGTGAAATCTTTTTAAATAACGTAGAACAATGTGGAAGCAATCAACAAACAAACTATAGCAACGCCGTAAAACTTTGTTCTCGTGTAATATCATTAAAATTTTATAAATTTTGATAATATTTTAGTGATTTTCTAAATCGCACAGTTGTAGGAAAAATGTTGTTTATAACATGTATCGAAAAAGGTTACCTTAATCTCTGAACTTGCACGTAACAACTTGTCATAAAAATAACTATTACCTGACTGTTTTTTTTTTATTATAACCTTAAATACATAGTCTGCTGTCAATACAATTCATATAAAAAAAATTAAACATTTTGAATTATTTATGATTAATTATTGATTAAATTAAACGGTTTCAGAAAAAATAGTATACATAATACGTCAGGAAAGTGATTTTATTTTCCTGACTCATTATGTAATATACTATTAAAAATATGGTATTTGTAAAATTTGACAAATGGGCTAAACTCTAATATGCCATCTTGTAGACTGACAGTTGCTTGACGCATGCGTTAAATTAGAAAATTAAAATTATTGCAATGATTCTAAAACAGTGGGTAGGTCTAGTCAGACAGTTGACAGGTAGATTGTTGTTATTGCGATGAAGAATCTAAAATCGGATGGCCAGACCGTGTGAAGGCAACGGTTGCAGGAGCAGTGAAAAACGGGGGATGTTTATTTAAAGCGCGAGCGAAACGAGCTTCCCTAAAAACTGCTTTAGAATCACTGGAAAATTAACTACTATACATCGCCATCTTTTGGCAAAATGTCAAAATAATGCAAGAGTGTATACTGGAATCTCACCGACAAATGATTCTAACCTGCAAATAGCCACGGATCTCCAGAAGCAAAAGAAACTTCACCTTTAACTGAAATATAGCCTCCACAAACTGGTAACTCTTTTAAAATAACATGAAGCAATGAAGTTTTTCCTGCACCAACTGTACCAATAATCACTACCAGTTCACCATTTTTTATTGTTAGGTCAACGTCTCGAAGAACATAACGTCTATTCCAACGTGCAAATGCTTCAATAATTCGAATGCTAGGGACAATTACAGGTAATGTCATTATTTCAGAATAACTGGAACTAGTTCTTCGCTGGTTATTATCAATAAAAACAAAAGGCTCTTCATCTGGATCTGGTTCTGGATGTAATATTTCAATGTTGCCAACAATAGCTTCTTCATTTAGTAAATAATCTCTGGTTCGTTTGATTGTTATTAATGTTTCAGCAAACTGAAATGGTTATATAACAGGTCAAGATAAATAAATACTAATAATTAAAAATTAGGCATACCTGAGTGACTCCTTGAGGAAAATATAAAGTCATTGTTGATCGCATTATAAGGTAATATCCGGTTATTAAAAATACTACTTCTGCATTGATTTTTTCGTTGAACAGAAAAACGTATGAGATAAATGTAACAAAAATAGCAGTTCTGGCAGTAAACATAATCATCGCCATTACTATCCCACGAATAAATGAAGTTTTTATCAGTATTTTCATTTCACGTCTAAATCAAAATGGATAAGAAGAAATTAGATTGATATTTTGTAGTTTCTCGACCATTCGGCCTATATTATGGAAAGTATTGTGATGGTAATTTTTCTCGATTTTGAAATTTTGATTAATATTAAATATGCCATAAAATTTTGGATTTAAGTTTTAAGCGAAGATTGAAGTATAAGTTTGGGGTTATATAAAACCAGTGGTACCACAACTTTATTAATGAATGGTTTTAAAGTTAGTGACTGGCAGAGCTGGGCAAGCTACTTAAAAAAAGTAGCTAAGCTACAGCTATTCTTTAAAAAAGTAGCTGAGCTACAGCTATAAGCTACATTTTGTAAAATATAGCTAAGCTACAGCTAAAAGCTTTTATTAAAGTAGCTGTTAAATTTTAAAGCTACTTTTTTCAATTATTGTGAATTATTCAATTTGCCATTGTCATATGATCAGTTGATCAGTCTCTTGTTATAATGACTGTTAATAAATATAAAAAATCTCAAATGGACAAATGTACTGTTAATTTGTTATGCTATAATTCTTATTTATATCGGAATAAATTAACAGTCACATTAACAGAAGACTCCTAAACAGTCAATGTTTAGTTCCTCTAATATTTAATACAAAAGTAGGATAGATTAAGAACAAGTGAAAAATTAAATATGTTAATAGATTTTAAACTATATAATAACTTGTTATCCTACAGTTATAGAAAACAATAAAGAAGGTACAATTCAAATACAAAACAAAAATTAATAGGTATTTCTTAATGAACAGTGGTAGCTTTAAGCTTAAAAAAGTAGCTTTAAAAGTAGCTTCAGTTGTTATAACAATATTTTTAAGCTAATAGAAAAAAAACATAGTTCGCTACAAGCTACAGCTATATTTTTTCACATTTAGCTAAGCTACAGCTACAGCTAAGGTAAACGTGGCTAAGCTAGTAGCTAAGCTACAAAATAAACAGTTGTATGTAATCACTTAAAAGAACCCTTATTTGATTTAAAACAATTTCTGTTGAAACATTTTTCGAAATTAATATTGAGTCGCAAGTAGTAACATTTTAATAAAAATATATTCTATTTAATAGAAAAATCGTTATTTTAATTAAATCCATAATACCAAATTATAGTCAAAAATGACATTTAATCCTTGTCAATTGTTTTTTCAAAACTTTGGCGAGTTAGGTAAAAATTTAAAGCTCTCAGGCAGAGAATTCCAGTAAGTGTCAAAATAAATCGATATTTTAAATCGAGTCAATTTAGACAAATTTTTATATATGTTGTGGTTGGTAACTGCTTTTGACATTTATGCAGTTATTCAAAAGTTCGTGATCATTTTCGAATTTTGTATTTATTTTTATTATAATTGTTAGATTTTGTGTATATATCATGAAAGATGAAATCAAATGCACTCCGCCTGAGCTAGATAAAGTAGTTGGAAGCACGAGAAATAATTAATTTCCAAAGAAATTTGTATGTTCTATTGAAATTTTAATGTTCTCAACTTGACAGTTACAGTTCGTCAGTTACTGCCAACCATCTAAACCAAAATGTTACGTATCGTAATAAACGCTTTTTCGATACACAACTGGGTTTAATTTCCTTATGAACGTAAAATAGAAAAATTAAAACTGTTAATTGTTTTTTCAATATTTGTTCAAATTATGCTGATTGGTACAAAATTAAAATGATTAAAATTATGTACATTTATGGTCGAGAAAGTACTATGGTGTCCAAAGTAGATTTTTATGATACGTACCTTCGAGCAATGTTTATAAGCTTACAAAAAGCAAATTCCCAAGCATACATTTTAATAACTTGAATTCCAGAAATTATTTCATTCATAAGTCGTACTCTTTCATCTGTTTTAAGTGCAGTTTTCCATCTCAAGATTTTATTCATATGTGCCAAAACAACTATAATGACAAATCTATATTGCACCAATATACTTAGAAACAATTTTCTATATTCAGTAACTTTATCATTATCTGTTAATGATCGATAAGTTAATGACAATTTTAATTTTTTGAAGAGGATTGATTAAGCCCTGTAAAATTTTTATTGAGTTGGAAAAAATAAAACAAATTCTTTCCACGTTGTTTGGATTGCTGGCTTTTATTTATTCAAAACAAAATAAAACGACGACGTTTCGAACCTTGGTTCGGTTCATTTTCAAGTCGAAAGTAAAAAAGGTTTTTGTTCTTAAAATTTACATGATGAAGTTACAAAATATTTAAAATTATAATTTAGGAGTGTACGTGTACACTCCTAAATAAAAGCGAGTAATCCAAACAACGTGGAAAGAATTTGTTTTATTTTCTCCAACCCAATTTTTATTTTTCATGGTTACTTTAAAGAAGGGAATCTCAAAAAAATACGGTTCGGTTTCACTTCAACGTTCAGTTTTTCGTTTCGGTTCAATCGATTTTGTTCGTGTTTTTCTGACAGTTTTTCAAAAATATTTTTATACTGGTAGCTTCATGCGAAAGCAAAAACGCATAAAAGTGCGTTAGAAATAATAGAATAATTGATTTTGATCACAGGATGTCGAACTCGTGAAAATCTGTATAGTGCTCATGAAATTTTACCCCTATTCTGTAACTGGATCATTATCTGTTATCTGTGATCGATAAGTTAATGATAATTTTAATTTTTCATCGTTATTTTACAGATCACAATTTCGGTATTCTAAGACCAGAATAATTTACACTAGCATTTTAATGTTATATTCAAGAATTTTGTTTACTAATATAGGTAGCTGTTTTATAAAAATAATATGACAGCTCACTGACAGTTCCGTAAAAAGTGTAGTTAAAAATAATGTTTTTTTTATACTAGCAGTAAAATACATAAAAGTAAAATAAAATAATAAATTATTTTGGTCACAGTATGCTGAAATCAGAGCTGGGCAATCTACTTAAAAAAAGTAGCTAAGCTACAGCTACAGCTATTCTTTAAAAAAGTAGCTAAGCTACAGCTATAAGCTATATTTTGTAAAATATAGCTAAGCTACAGCCAAAAGCTTTCGTTAAAGTAGCTGTTAAATTTTAAAGCTACTTTTCAAATTATTGTGGAATAATTAAATTTGCCATTGTCATATGATCAGTCTTTTGTTATAATGACTGTTAATTTACTATTATGTACATAAATATCAAAAATAGCAAATACCATCTGGCACCTACTGTGTATTTTTGCGTATTAAAGCTGGTTAGAACCGGTAAGAAATAATTATTTTGTGTGGGTTTAGCTTGTACGCATGCGTACTTTGTTGACCTTCTGCTTAAAAAGTAGCTTTAAGCTATAAAAAGTAGCTTTAAGCTACAAAAAGTAGCTTTAAAAGTAGCTTCAGTTGTTATTTTTAAGCTAATAGGAAAAAAAGTAGCTAGCTACAAGCTACAGCTATATTTTTTGACAGTTAGCTAAGCTACAGCTACAGCTAAGGTAAATGTAGCTAAGCTACAAAAGTAGCTAGCTACTGCCCAGCTCTGGCTGAAATGGAGGTAATCTGCAGATTAATCATAAAAAAAAGGGTTGCCATTAACTTATCGATCATTAGCAAATAATGATCAAGTTACAGAATAAGGGGGACAAGGGTTGTCCATTAACTTATCGATTACAAACAGATAATAACCGAGTTAAAAAAATAGGAAAAAATGACAATATTTTACTTTGTATTGGAATAAATAGAAATATAACAGCAGAACCAATAAAAGACGACAATCCAACATGCCAATACATAATATACATAAACATACTCAGTTGTAAAGGGCTGATCCATAGATAATGAAGAAACATTGGAACTATATCAAATCTTGTTGCATCATTGGACATCAGATTTACAATGTTACCAACTGTATTTGGAGATAATGCCAACATGCTCATTCTTAGAGTCTACAAAAAGTTAGGTTATATATTCAAATCATTCAAAATGGCGGGTGATTTGTTTAAAATACTTTTCGATACATGAGTGACATGCAAGCAACTCGAACTTTCATTCCCAGATGCATAACAGCCAACATGTATGGATGCTGTACACATACACTGATGACACTACAAAGTACGACAAATGATCCATAGAGAACTGCTTCCCTCGTTTCTACTTTCGATTGTTTCGGATCATTGTAGTACATTAATCTTTTGAAATACGTCATTGAGGTATCTCTGAAATAATATGTTAGTGAAAGTTTGGTTCAAGTACTTGGGAAAATATACATACATTACGATATAATCCATCAAATGGGGTAGCAAATTCTAGAAATATTTACTGAACATTTATTCATCAAATTCATTCCGCAATCAATCTCATAATCGTAATTCCTTTCATACCTGCTCGTATATTCCTCACGCTAAGAATCTTTCGTTTATGTAACAAACTTTCAATCATATTCATCAATCATTCATAAGAAAAAATTGTTATAAGTTATTTTTTAAGTGTTCCCCAAGCATAAAAAAATTATCTGTAAACTACTGTAACGAATTTAAAGCCAGACAGTCGAGAGAATTCCAGAAACCTTCTCGAGAACAAGTGCGTAGCAGTGTGACCGCCCAAGTGCATAGAGCTCGCTCGCATGTCTGAGCGTGTGGTTTGAGGGGATATTCTGGGACGTTCTGGAAACTTCGAGAAGTCGGACGGGAATATAAAAGCGAGAGCAGAAGGCTCGAGTGGGCAGTTGACAGTAGTCTTCGAACGCGTAATATAAATGTGGTGAAATAAATAACAGTTCTAGTGCACGTAATATAAATAGTAGTTTTAGTGACCGTTATATAAATAATATTAGTGTTTGAATACTTATTAGTAGTGTTTAAGATTTATTGTAGTGTTAATTAGTTTTAAATAAGTTTCTGTTATTTTTATATTCATTCATTAAATAAATACTTTTATTTTAAATAAATAAATAAATAAATATATCATCATGTCTTCTACCCATTACTGGGTGTGGCACTCTGCTGAAGCAGATCTCGGTAAGTGATATATTTTGCGCGTGAAGTGCGGTTACCAGTCGTCAAATCACGGCCCCCAAACTTGTTAGTGGTGGAGGAGCCACAGGGATAGCTTTTTCAAATTATGAAAATTTGTCGCCTGTGGGAATCGAACCAGGGACCTCAGGATCCACAGGCCGACTTCATACCACTGAGCTAGCCATCCCATTTTATTTTCGTTTAACATAAACAGTTGTGAGTGATTTCTGTGCCTTAAACATTCTACACACTTCCAGAAAGACGAAAAACGTAACACTACAATAAGTAGTTTTGAGTTACAAAGGGAAAATGATAAATTTTTAAATTGGCGATACGATAGATTTTTCCTTATTAATTTTAGAAAAAAAGTGGTAAAACAAAAGATGTTTAGAATTAAAAGTCAAAATTGATTAATATAGCATTTTTTTGTATGTACACTTTTTTTCTAAAATTAATATGAAAAAATCACTGCCAATTAAAAATGTTGTCCACGGTGGATGGTAAATGGTAAGTAAATATTATAGTTCTAATATAACCATGGAAACCACTGTGCAACAAAAGTACCACTTTCTGTGTTTTGTGGTAACTTACAGTACATGTATTGTAAAAACTATATTTTTTTACGTGAATGTCGACTCATTTCTGTGTTACTACGTGCTTTCCAATACAGTAATTATAATTGTAAACGGCATGTTGTTAAAAAAGTATAAAAAATTTCGGGTTTTGTATTATTTTTTACAATTAAATATGTAATAAATAAATAATGTATTTTGTAAAATACTTAGAAACAATAAATAAAAATATTATTATTAATGCGACCTCTAGTCATTTTCTATTTGCACAAATTGGCCCTTTCACTACCATACATCAAAGTAGGAATACACCATAAGCTGAATTTATAGTTTTCATAGCATAGCATAACATAACGTAACGAAAATATAAATACACACAAGTTCATATACCACTTTATAGTTCATTTAGATAGCATATCAAGACATAAGAAATTACCAAATTTCATTTCTTATGATATGCTATGTTCTTTTGGGAATTCTCGATCATTATTGGAATCATTCTAACAATTTATTGTTTATATGTGTCAAAATTTTAAACAATTTTGGTTTATTATTCGGGATTTACTTTTTCGTCTACTTCCTTTCTTTTTTTTAACAGCAGCTACTGTCATAACATCGCCATAATTAAATTTCGAGCATGATCAAAATTATAACCGTCAAAATAACACCGAATGTGGCAACAATCTAGCACTATGAATATAGTTGGAAATAATGTTTACACAAAAAAAAAAAACAAAATTTAAAATTATAAAACTTCAAAAATCTCTTATGTTATGTTATGCTATGCTATGTTATGCTATGTAAACTATAAATCGCGCTTTATAAACAATCAATCGAGCATCTGAATACATTCACTTTTCGAGCAAAAATTTGGAAAGCTACTTACGTATTTGTATTTTTAGCGTTTTCGAAAGAAAAATATCTTACTAATAGCCCAATAAACAACGGTTGGACAGGTCTACATAATAAACATTTAGTTAAAATTAAATTCTATTGTAAATTTGAGCGAATACTCTACTTTACTATTAATTCAATGAATGCCAGAGCAATTCCATACAGAAAATACTCTTTTAGAAAACATTGACATATCACTTTGGATAAGCTTGGTAGTTCTCTTCGAGATTTAGCATGGAAGTATTCTCTTGACCATAACCTTGATATTTTATTACCCAGATACGATGCTTTGTGTTCTTTTAAAGGTTCTGGTAAGTCACTTTCATATAAATCACGCTTTTTACCCTCTTTAAATATTCTATGCGTCCACCTAATCACAGAGATAATATATCAGCATACATTTTATCCATTACTCTAGGCGTATTCCATTTGCCATTTGGATCAGATCTAACTTACATTTACTGAACCAGATCACATATTTATTTAGCTGGTTTACTTCTTTGACTTTATTTCCAGTACTAGAATTACTGATTCTAATTTACTTTGAAGTAATTCACCGCAATAAGTGCATCGGAATACTTAATTCAGTTCATTTAGTCATCTTGTCTAATTTATTTGAACTAATTTAAATGAACCAAGTGGCAAATGGAATAGGGCTTCTGTCGTAGCAGATCTCGGTTTAGGTCCACTAGAGTATGAAGTTTAAATTATTTTATGGTTGTGGTTGCGCTATGAAAAAAGTTTTAAATAAATATAACCTTTATGTATTTTGTTATGAAGAACTAGAATTGTAAGAAACCCAAAGATGGGTCATTGTAGTACCTGCAAAATATCCAAATAACAACACAGGAGAATATTTTCAATTTTAATATAAATCTTTTGATTTATCTTCATTATAATTGTGATAGAATATTTTACATATTTAAATTGCATTTAGGACGGTCACGTGCTTCTTCTTCACTATCACTTGGCACCCACGGTCGTCATATTAATAATATTTTACGAAAAATACTCAGATATTTGTCACAAGTTATTACTTTGACGAGAACTTGGGATGTGATAATTATATTGCAGTAGTTTAGCTTTTATACTTTATGCTTTTATAGCAGTACCAACATAGTGAGAAACAGCCGAGTTACTTTTTATAGTTAACATTGTCAACGCTTCTCTTCCTCACATTTAAACACCACCATTTTGTTCACCTTTCATCAGTCATCATCCACCTCCATTTCATATCACATATCATCAATTAGATGTAAGTAAATTTTTGTTAAATTTCCTTTCATTTATTTTGTATTATAGTTAAACATTGTTATACATTTCTTTATTTGTGTTCTTTCCTTATTCACAGCTGAAGATGGCACTAAACAGTGACCGAAATATAAACCATTAACGTCAAAAGCAACTAGTTTATTTCCCTTTCTACCCTCTCCTTATTTATGACTTTCAAACAACATTAAAATTCACAAAGGTACCAACATATTATTGATTATTACTAAGTAGGTAAGAAAATTTTAAATACATCCTTGTGTTGTTATTTGGAGATTATAACTGTACTGCAGTGACCCATCTATTTTAAGCCAAACATGCTAATGTTTTTTGGAATTTTCAAATGCAAGATTCAACTGGGTATCTGAAAACAAAACCTTGGTCCCTATGAAAATAAACCACAACTATAGAATAATTTCAACGTCAACTTTCATATTCCAGTGGAATTATAAGTAATATGTATATAAATTGCGGTTCCCAGTTGTCAAATCACGGCCCTCAAAGATATTAGTGGAGGGAGAGCCACACGGGTCAGATTATCGGCTGTGGAAATCGAACTTGGGTTCTCAAATCCACAATTGGACGTTTTGACAGAATTTGTAAAGATGCGTAAAATAAATTAGAAAATTAAACTTACAAAATGAAGAAAGCAGATATACAGTTTGCCTCTGCTCTATAATTTGGTGGTCTGTCATCTTGAAATTCTGCGTCCATTATTAATAATTTGTCATTATTTATTACTGTAACAAAATCAATATTTTTACTTCATTTCTATTATTACATTTAAAAGAGAAATATATTAAATAAGTAATCCTTACATCTTTTAGTTTCATGAAGTCAGTATTTATGTACTTAAAAAAATTAAAAATAATAATGAAAATTTTTGATCATCAAATGTCAAAATGCGCACGCATATGTAAAAATATCGTTGCTACCTGCGATCCTGCGATTGCAACATCGCATTATACACGGAACAAAATATATTGGCTTCTTTTAAAACAAATAAATTTTACTTTATTTTGCTCATTGAATTTGTCATTTGAAACGGCACACATTTGTTTTGTAAAATTTCATGGCTACTCACTTTAAAAGATTTTCAAAATCAACATATACAGGTTATTCCAAATTTAAATATTTAAAAATAAGGTAACAAATTAATTTAAGCAAATGTCTGTTCCAGAGATATTTTTATTTTTCTAATTCTCATATGTACAGGTAAAAATGAAAAGTATAAATGAACTCAAATAAATTTATTGTTTAAAATAAAGTAATAATAAATCAGAAAACTATTTTTTAAATAATATTTACAGGCGAATATTACTCCAACCTTCTTGACCAGCTGGATGCCAAAATTCGCGAGAGAGGCCTGGCTTGCAGAAGAAAATAATTATCTTTCATCAAGACTAGTGATGCGCCGAATACAATTTTTGCCGAATAACCGAATACCGAACATTACCGAATTTCATAGCGGCCGAACCGAATATTCGGTTCTAATTAAAATGTGCGAGTTACATTCAAGTTTGAACTTGCCGAATCGCGCTGACTAAACAGCGTCACTCGCCGTCCTTCTGCACAATACTTCTGCACAATAGTGTGCTTCATAGCAGTACGTATGAGTGAGCTGTAGCTATGTATTTGTCAGTAATCTAATTAGTAATTATTGTTTTCAGATTCAGGCATATCGTCTTAAGAATTAAATTTAATTTTTTTCAAATGAGTGGACGCAAAAAAATCACGAATTTGGATTTTTTTTGAAGAGACTGAAGAGAAAAGCAAAGTAAAATGTACTTTATGCGGTATATTGACATCTCGTGGCGGCACTGGAAAATCTGCAGCTACTTCAGCTTCAGAAACATATCCGTACATAACCTCCATAGCTAGAATTTTCTTATCACCACCAGCTAGCACTGTTTACAGTGAGAGACTTTTTTCTGAAGCTGGAAATGTCTATGAAGAGAACAGGAATCGTTTATTGCCGGACAGAGCTGAAAGTTTAGTTTTTCTGCACCACAACTTATCTTTAGTAAATTATTAAATGACTATTAAGTATATGTACCTACATATTCTTTCACTTATAAGTTAAATTTTAAAAAGTGTTCATACTATGTTCTTGTTTTCTGTGTATTATCTGAAGAATTGCGATTTTTTTTCTAATAAATAATTTACTTTATTATATGCATTATAATCGTTTTCAAATAAATAAAAATTACTAATATGACAAAATATTTTTGTTTTGAATAAATTATTATTTCCAGAAACAAATAAAAAAATGCCGAATGTTCGGTCGTATAACCGAATTATTCGGCTATAATCGAATAAACAAAAAGTGGCGGAATATGCCGAATACCGAATAATAACCGAATATTCGGCGCATCTCTAATCAAGACAACGCACCTGCACACAAGGGTGCGTTGCTGATGGGAAAACAGCGGGATTTGGGGTACAATTTTCTCGGCCATCACCCATATTCTCCTGATTTGGCACCGTCAGACTTCTAGCTGTTCCCAAACTTGAAGAAATTTGCTTCTGGGAAGCCCTTCGCGTGCAATGAAGAAGTTGAGAGGGCCTTAGATGAATATTTTCACAGCCTTTCAGACTCTCACTTCCGGGAAGGCATATTGATGTTGGAGAAACGCTGGACCAAGTCTGTAGAAAAATAAAATCATTTTTGAACTGATAATCGCAGTCTTTCATTGTCAGGCCGAGAACTTTTCACCTTATCCTCGTATTTACTTTTTTACTCACAACTATTCATTATCAGGCAGATTCATAAGGCGGATTAGCGCTAACACCATTTTTTATTTCGTTTTTAACTCTCTTTTCAATGTACGAAACAAGTTTATTTTACCTTGAGTTAAAAAGAGAGTTAATTAGCATCAAATTGAGTTCATTTCTTTAATCTGTTTTAATTTGAAACAGAGTTATAGATAATATTAAAAACTATGTTAGCGCTAATCCGTTTTGTGAATCTGCCTTTATGATTTATACTACAATTGGTTTATTTATTTGTTTGTTAGTCTGCACAACAGGAATTTAATCCCAATCATAGTACATGAACCATTTGTATACTCTTATTTGATATTATTTTGAATCACTCAGATACAATAGTATTTTTTAATATAAATGCTATAATAGAAATATTTAGGATCCAAAGAATAATAATATAAATAAAATAAGGCTTCAAGAAACCAATAAAGTATAAAATATATCAAAAGGACGTTTCGGGTTATAAACAGAACAGGATTTAAAATATTTCGGGCCCTAGGCAAAATATTTTTTCGGGCCCTTTAGGACACAAAATTCTGCATCTAATCCAATAAACAAAAATAATTGTACATGCTTCGTAACACCACAAATTAGATCTGAAAATAACGAAATTATTGATAGTCATGTTTTATGTGTCAAAATAAATGACATAATAAATAAATAAATTATTTTGACAGATGAAACGTTAAACATTTGTTTAATTTTGTTTCAATTCAATGACTATCGATAGTTTTGAGGCTAATTTCGCTATTTTCTGATCTAATTTGTGCCGTTCCGAAGCATGCAAAATTAAATTTGTTTATTGGATTAGATGCAGAATTTTACGTCCTAAAACTTTTATCTGAAGCTGTCTTGCTTAAAATAATTAGGGAAGCAGGAAATTATAAAAATATGATTTTACATGATAAATACCCGCGGTCATGAGCCTGTATATATATATTTCTATTATTTAAACTAAAAGTTTGAATCCGGACCCTAAAATTTTTGGGCCCTAGGGTATTGCCTCTTTAGCCTAGGCCAAAGTCCGCCTATGCTTATACAAAATCATCATCAGCTTCAAACAATACAAAATAATACAAAATGTTGAATTAGTTCAAATTATGACGACTTTTTACTTTGAGTTTTGTATAAACTCGAAACGTCCTTTTAATATATTTTATACTTTATTGGATTCTTGAAGTGTTATTTTATTTATATTAATATAAATACGTTATAAAATTTACAGTTCTTTAACACAAATGAACAATATGCGTAGTTTCGGAATAAAATTATGCTCGCCGCTTTTAAAAGTTTACTCTATTATTTTGAAACCGTACTATTAAACAATGAATATTAACCACGAACTAAAAACTATTTATATATTATCTATAGTTATACCAAATTAAGAATAACAATGGTTTCACGGTTAACTAAAATACGATTAACAAAATCCGTAAATATGTAAAATAAAAATAAAAACAATATAAACAACATCGCGGTATACAATAATTGCAGTGAATTTACTATACCTATATCTATAAAACAAAAAACGATTTCAATATCGTAAATAATCCTAAAAAACGACATATCAAAGATAATTGTAGCTAAGTGGATACAATCTGGGTTTACCAAGCAAGAATTAAATTTATATTTTTTAAAAATCACGATTGCCTTTCATTCGATCGAACTCCATTAAGTTTCTGTTGGACAGAGTCTTTATAAGTACATTTATTTATTTAATCCGAACCTCCATTAATGTATTTTTTTTTACAAAACAATTTTTATTTAGATTTTTCTAACAATTGTGTTGTGACATAATATTATAAACACAGTTTTTAATTTCGCACTATTTATTTATAATATGAACATATTTTTGAATATATTATGATAATTATTACAAAATATGAATTTATTTATTTATGGGGTAGCTAACTCAGTGGTATCAAATCGGCCTGTGGATCTTGAGAACCCTGGTTCGATTCCCACAGACGACAAACAATTTTCACCATTTCAAAAACTACCCTTGTGGCTCCCCCACCACTGACATCTTTGGGGGCCGTGATTTGACGGCTGGTAACCGCATTTCACGCGTAAAATATATCACTTACCGAGATCTGCTTCGGCAGAGTGCCACACCCAGTAATGGGTAGAAGGCGTGATGATATATATATATTTTTATGTTATTCTGTCAGTGGCATACCCAGAGGGGGAGCGGTGGGTGCGGTCCGCACCGGGCGGCACATATTTTGGGGCGACATTTTTTATATTTAGGTTTAGTTGTAAAAAACAACTTGTTCACTTTATAAGTTTACTATTCGATTTCTACGAAATATGAATTACTATATGATTTCGAATATTTTTCTTCATCGTCAAGTCAATGTAGGTTTGAAAATATTATCTCTAAAAATTTCCTTATTACTGCCTAATTTATATATGGCATCCAATGGTAAAAAAGTTCCCCACCTATAGTTTGTCTCAATTGAAATTATTTATTTATGTTTATTAATTTTTAAAAACCACCATTTGATTGACTTAGAAAGGGCTGCAAATTGAAGACCGCACTTGGCGGCAAAAGTTCTAGGTACGTCACTGTACTCTGCACAACAAGATTTGAATCCCAATTACAGTATAGGGTTACTTACCGAGAGTGGTTGTTCATATTTTTATAAATATGCAATGTGTTAGAAATTTTCATTTATTATTATAAATTATAAATAGTCACGGAAAATATAAATATAATTATAAAACAAATTAATATTCTTTCTAAACAAAGTTATATGGGCCAAATCCCTTCCCCCACTTGACGATGTGCTGGCTTCACAACGAATGTCCTTAAGGTTTGTCTATTTTGTATGGTCGAAGTAATTCATTATTTCATATTAAACATCCAAATTACTAGCCAATCTGTCAATCATTCAAATTTAAATTACGCGCCAGAATACAAACAAAACATACCTACCTAAACCAGTCACGTGATGATACTCAGAAGATCGAATCGCGTAGTGATTAACTTGTGATGTACATTGTGCTTTGTTTTTAACATTGATTTATGTTTTGTGACGTAGTGTTGATCAGTATTATAAATTGTGTCGGACATAATGTCAAATGATAAGTAACGGGATCATTAAAGGAATGAATTATTTGCACACTGTGATGATTTTTAACCTATATTCGTACATGAATGATTTCACTTTTATTTTTCATTTATTTATTTTATTTTTGGACAAGTAGTGTGTATGTTAAATGTGCTGCGCATTTTTTAAAAATAATTTATATAATTTAAATTTATTGGTAATTTAATTTTCATTTTGTCTTTTTGAATTAAAAACGGCTATATTAAACATTCTAATTTTTTGCACTAACAAAATTTGTTGTATCCACAGCGCTTCTGTTTTTTCATGTCACCTAATCTTTGTCATTCTAACGCTGGGTTGCATGAAAGTTTTGCCGGTTCATTAGCAACTAACGGTTCAATCAATTTCAGAAAATCACCATTGATACTGTTGCTAGATAAACAATTCTTTAACTAAAGAGTTCTTTATTTTTTTTTGCAACCCAGCATAATTCTACGCGAATCGGATTCATTTGTCTATTGTTTCAAATTAACTGACAGTGTAGAAATCTATATACTTTATATTTCATATATTTTAAATGATTTTTAATGCTAACAAACATGTTACAACAGAGGTAACCAATTACTTGGTATCGCTCAAAAATGTATATTCGCGCTGAGCTTGGCTACGCTGGTTTAGTACAGTACGGTTGTTTACAGTGAAAGCAGTATTTCTGACGATTACTGAACATTTTAGTGAATATTTTAATGTGTAAAATAACTTAGATGGTGTGGTATTTTGCGTATTTGCCATTCAAGTGTCATTTATAAGAGGAACATTAATATATAAGTGATAATGAAATGGAATAGAATGCGTGTACCTCCTAGGATTTCCGAATTTGCTGATGTCAACAGTGGACAACGTAGAACACAGCCTGTTGCTGATTCCTGCTCAAAGTAAGCAATCATATCATTATTTTTAACAATTTTTGAATTTTTAAATAAATTATTAAAACAAAAGAAATATGTATTCCTGCTTTCTATAAGGAAAATCATAAATGCAGATAGCTATCAAATTTAAACTTTGATATTAATTAATTTGTTTATTATTGCTTTTAATTTGGCTATCAAGCACGAGTGAAGCGAGTCCTTTAATTTGCGTGATTGGCGCAAATGATGTCTTCGTGCACGAGGTTTGTGCATTACTTTTTGTAACGAGCAAGAATTATGTAACCGACAATGAGAGAATTTATTAAATTTGCAGCGTGAATTTGTATTATGATAATATAGTACGCCATGAATTGACATTTGTTATATGAAAACAATTTTTTCTCGTAAAGCTTTTAAAATATATCTGATTCATCTGAATATTTTCTTTCAAATATGCCTCCCGAAGTACGGGTAGCTGCATAAGACGCAGTAAATAATTTTAGCGTTTTAATACTCAAAATTTAGATCCATAAAAATGGGTGTTTTTCAATTACTTTAAAGCACTAGTGCGCAAAATACAACTTTACTTTAGTTTCCAAGGTAATGTAAATGTTATTTTGAATGATGAGAATATAAAAAAATATTTTTTCTACTACCTTAGCCGAAACTAGATTCTTCTTCCCTTATACACTGGTCAAGAATAGGCTATTTCGCCCTAGGGAGGAAAGTAATTATTTTCCTCTTTTATTTATGGTTGGTTTCATACCAGCCGTCAGCACAGTCGAAATATGTATATGTCGCACATATTCTTTAATTTTTATTTAAATGGCATGAGTGAATGATCGTATAAATAAAATAAATATATCATCACGCCTTCTACCCATTACTGGGTGTGGCACTCTGCCGAAGCAGATCTCGGTAAGTGATATATTTTGCGCGTGAAGTGCGGTTACCAGTCGTCAAATCACAGGCCGACTTGATACCACTGTGCTAGCTACCCCATTGTATAAATAATCATATATATATATATATATATATATATATATATATATATATATATATATATATATATATATATATATATATACCTCTGTAGTAAAGTGTCAAATCCTCCCTTATATAATTCCTTAAACGTCATGCATGGGAGGAAATGATAAACTTTCTTTCCACATTATACAAATAGGTATTTGTTAACAACTCGCAAATACGCGTTTGTGAAATGTGATGTGCATATATATATGGTAATTTCATTTCATTTTTGCTTTTCTAATTAAAAACTGTAATACAAAATATTTTACATAGGCACTAATGAAATTTAGGTAAACCCACAGCCAAGATGAAATATTTACGGCTTTGTTAGTTAATATTTTTAAGTACCCATTTTTAGTTTGTAATGTGAGACTTACTAAATTGAAAAATATTAACTGAATTTAATTGAATTGGCACTAACATTCTCATCCTATCACATTACTCTTGCTTCTACCACATTCATATACCCCTCCATATAAGCTTATTTACTCATCACACTCGATATCATTCTTCACACAACAAACCTTCAATCACATCCATCCAATCTCTCCTATTCACTTTTCATTCCACTTTCTTCGACGTACGTTACATATGCGCAAAACATCTCAAATAGGCTGCCAAATGTATTTTTTATTATTTTATCCACCACTTATATATTATAAAGACATAATTACATTGATTTAAGTTAAATTATATGGCTCACAAAACACTATATATAGTGGCTTGAACACCCCCGTGGGGGTTGTGCCGCTTCAATTGAAGCTCTCTAAATCCACTTTTTGGGGTGGATTAGTCCCCTTTTACTTGTGTTTATATCATCTGCGTTAATTCTCTCCATGTATTCCTGTGTTTTGTCTTTTCTTGCCAATTTTTTATTCCAGCTTTACTGATATCTTCTCTCACTTCATCATACCATTTTGATCTCGGTCTTCCTCTTCTTCTTCTCCCGCCAGGTTCCCATTGTACCATTGACTTTATTATGTCTTTATAATTTTTTCTCCATATGTGTCCTAACCATCTTACTCGTTGTTGTTTTATCTTCCTTACTACGTCTTCTTCCAGTTCTTCTTCAATCTCATGGTTCATTCTTGTTCTTTGTTCATTTTCAGATATTTTTACTGGTCGTAGTATTGCTCTTATTATCTTTCTTTCTGTGATTCTTAGTTCTTCTTCGTCTTTCTTCGTCATCGTCATTGTTTCTGCCGCATACATAAACACTGGTCTTATTATTGTTTTATATATTTTTATTTTTGTTTTCTTTGTTAGGTTTTTGTTCGTTAGTAATTTTTTGTTTGCATGGTAAGATCTGTTTACTGCCATTATTTTCTCTTTGATTTCTGTTTCTCTGTCGCATTTACTAGATAACGTTGTTCCTAAATATTTAAATTTTTCAACTGTCTCAAATGAGTGTTCCCCTATAAGTATGGTTTTACTTTCCCAGTCTCTTCCAATTCTCATTATTTTTGTTTTGTTCTCGTTTATTTGTAATCCTATTTTTCTTCCTTCTGTTATTATTTCCTGTAGCATATCTGACAAGGTTTTTCGGTTTTTTGTTGCAAGTACTATGTCGTCGGCGTATGCTATTATTTGTCCTCCGCTTGATCTGAGTGTTCTTTTCTTTATTTTCCTCATAGTATACTCTAGTGCTAGATAAAAGAGTGTTGCTGATAGCGTGTCCCCTTGTCTTACTCCTTTGTTTATCTCGAAGTTGTGTGTTACACCTTT
The DNA here is from genome assembly GCA_911728475.2 of Pterostichus madidus. Classification (NCBI taxonomy): domain Eukaryota; kingdom Metazoa; phylum Arthropoda; class Insecta; order Coleoptera; family Carabidae; genus Pterostichus; species Pterostichus madidus. The sequence continues at coordinate 28,792,519 of OU452313.1, read as the reverse complement.
TTGAGTTTTGATATTCGCCGTTGTGTTATTCATCGTCATCATAATTAGTCTCCGTAATTTCGCGTGTACTCCAAATTCTGTTAGTGCTTCTATTACTTTTTCTCTTCTGATTGAGTCGAATGCTTGTCTGAAATCTACGAACAACATTTCTATTTCTATTTTGTATTCATGTGCTTTTCCCATTATCTGCTTCACTGTATGTATGGCGTCTGTTGTTGATCTGCTTTTCGTAAACCCACATTGATGTTGTCCAATTATATGTGTTGTTTCCATTGCCAATCTTTTTTGCAGTATTGTCGTCATTATTTTGTATGTAGTACTAAGTAGAGTTATGCCTCTGTAATTCTGACATAGTTGTTGGTCCCCTTTCTTATGTATAGTTATTATTTGCCCGTTTCTCCAGTCTTCTGGCATTTTTTCTTTCTTCCATAAGACTATATATCTGGTCGTGTAGTTTTTCTCCTCCGTATTTTATCAGTTCTATGTTTATTCTGTCTTCTCCTGGTGTTTTTCCAATTTCTCATTTTGCTTATTATTTGTAATACTTCTTCTTTCGTTTCACAAAACACTAGTGTTTTATATTCCATAAAACACTGTAAACAACTTGTTACTTAGAAACCACTTCATGATCTACCGTATTTTGAGAAACTATATAACTGAATCAACATTAAACGTTACAACCAATCTTCTTCGATATCTATAATTATGAGTTGTGGATAAAATGTTGTATTACACTTGTGTGTTATTGGTATATAAAACACTTATGAAAAATTAAACATTCGACCGTCGATCTCGTGTTCAAACTTTTGTTGCGTGTTTTATATACCTAATAAAACACGTGTGTAATAAATAACTATTTATTTTTATTTTTATGAAACTACATGAAAAACTATAACTATCAATGAAAACGCTGGCTGAAAATTCTTTATATTACAAGAGATATTTTGAAGTTTTGTGTTGACGTTGTAACATCCCAAGTTCGGTTTAGTGGTGCTTAACTTGTTTCGTTCAAAGAGTGCAAATAATATACGATTGAAGTTTTGAAAAATAATCTTACTATGTTGAAAATTATATTTTATAGAAGTTGCAAGCCCAAGAAATTTAAATTAAATTATAGTAATAAATATACAACATGTCAAACACGTACTTACTAACAAACTACAAACAGTTTGTAAGACCAGTGCTGAGATGTCATATTTAGTTACGTTCTACTCCGCATATGTCTCTTATTTCCCGCGCAAAAATACTTGTGGCCAGTGAGAACCTTCGGACATGTGATATCACTATATTTATAATCGCTTTTATTTCCGGTGTAAAATATTATTTTTAACTATTTTTTTCATTAATAGCTATTATTCAATACATATTTTATGTTTTTATCCTGCATTCTTGTTATTTTGATTATGGTTCAGGAGCCCAGTACTCAAGCTCACTCTTCTAACAACAAATCTACAAAGATTAGAAGGGAGCGATAGCCTGCGCTTTTATTTGAAAGACAATTCCACACAATGCACTTAGTCCAGTGGCGGACCTAGAGGGGGGCGGTGGGTGCAGTCCGCACCGGGCGGCACATATCTTGGGGCGGCATTTTTTATATTTAGTTTTAATTGTAAAAAACTACTTGTTTACTTCATAAATTTACTATTCGATATCTACGAATTATGAATTACTATATGATTTCGAATATTTTTCTTCATCGTCAAGTCAATGTAGGGTTGAAAATATTATCTCGAAAAATTCCTTTATTACTGCCTAATTTAAATATGCCATCCAATGGTAAAAAAGTTCCCTACCTATAGTTTGTCTCTATTACAATTATTTATTTAGGTTTATTAATTTAATGGGGTAATGGTTCATTGATTTCGAGTTGGCCTGTGAATCCCGAGGATCCCGGGTCGATTTCCACAGCCGACAAACAATTTTCACCAAATTAAAATTACCCCAGTGGCTCCCTCACCACTTTGGGGGCCGTGATTTGACGGCTGGTAACTGCACTTCACGTGCATAAATATATCACTTACCGAGATCTGCGTCGGCAGAATGCCAGACCCAGTAATGGGTAAAAGGCGTGATGATATATTTATTTATTTATTTATTTTTCTAAATAATGAATAAATTTGATATTGTGACATGGCTATATACTAGTACATTATATTGTAACTCTACCGTATATTAATAAACTTGGACTCATTGGATGCCGTTTTTAATTACGATCATCTTTTGTATTTAAACTTTTGTTCTACAATTAATAAGAACGAAACTATCGAGAAATAAAGATTTGCTCTGTAACAAAAAAAGTATACATCCGGTATAAGTATTTCGTATAATATAAATTGAAATACAATTTATTGTAAATGAAGATTGTTTATGTCAATATGTAATAAAGTACGAGTACAATTTAAAAGGATTCGAGAAAGTACTTAGAGAGGATTTTAAAACTAAGTGTAGTGTTATCAGCGCGCGTTATCATTAACAAATTTCCAATACGTTCATGCGCAGAGCGTCTCAGTCCTGCAAGTTGCGGCGCGATTTCTCTCAGTTCCAGTTTATCCTTCGCGTTGTATCGAGGCGGTCAGTTTGCGGTCTTTGGCGAAATTACGTTCTCGGCACTCGCGCCAGCCACTGCTTCTTCCGAAACAATACTTGCAGAATGTTTCTGACGTGAACTATTGTTTTGGAAAAGTTTACTAAAATGTTCCACGAAGAATTGAAAACAAATTCCCGTTGAAGTTTTGGAAACATGTAAGTTATTTTAGAATGAATTGTTTATGGTTTGTTTGGTTAGAATGTTTGGCAGTATTTAATTTCGTTATCACATTGTTGTTTCCGATCTACGAGTAAACCTTTCTAATAGACCGCACCTGTTGTGTAATTTATATTGTTGTGTTATCTCATCTCGATAAGTAACATGTATGTTTTACGACGCTTAAGTTAGATTTGTCTAATTTTGCAAATTTATTAACTCACGTCATTACATTAATAGCATTTTCCCTTATTACAATTTTCCAATAAATCGATACTTCAAACAAAATTAAAATTACTTTAACGAGATCAAATTAGCGTCATCTTAAGAAAACAAATTGTCGGTGGAAAAAACAATTTTGAGGAAAAAAGTTAGGTTCTGGGTACTGAAAATTAACTGATAATTAATATAGCAGCAAGTTCAGTAATTAAATTTTGTTAGTAATGTTAACATAAATCGAATATTGTTCAATCATGTAATTTGAATTGTTTGAAGGGTAGATGAAAGCTCTTGGAATTGTTTAATGGCGTTGGGTAGTTTCCAGGGACAAGTTACACTCTTCAAAGACGCCGTGGCTTAAGTGCTTCGGGCTGTCAAATAAACCACCCCTTTCCACACGCCCATGTGCTGTTACAAAGTTTCTACACCGTGTTGTTTATCCAAATTAACCCCTTACATTATAATTATAAACACTGTCAAACGACATTTTCACATTTATGACATACTAATTCATTGTATTATAAATAAAATAAATAAATAAATATATCATCACCCCTTCTACCCATTACTGGGTGTGGCACTCTGCTGAAGCAGATCTCGGTAAGTGATATATTTTGCACGTGAAGTGCGGTTACCAGTCGTAAAATCACGGCCCACAAACATGTTAGTGGTGGAGGAGCCACAGGGATAGCTTTTTCAAATTATGAAAATTTGTCGCCTGTGGGAATCGAACCAGGGACCTCAGGATCCACAGGCCGACTTCATACTACTGAGCTAGCACTCGTATTTTAATTTCTAATCTTTCGAAAATATGCATTTTTAAGTTAGGAAATATTTTTTTCAGACGACCACTTATGAAAGTAACCATAACAACTTAAAAAATACTACGGAAAGTTGAACCTAACATATACCTCGTATGTTAGTATAACGTACACTTCTAACATATCAGGTGATTGACAACAGATGGCGTTACGATGAAAGAAAATAATAAAATAAATGAAAAGAATTTGTATTATTATTTGAATTGAAGTTTTAACAGATTTTTCAACATATTTGCACAAATAAATCTTATTTTTAAAAATAAATAATTACTTATTTACTAATATTTTTACATTATTCAATATTTTGACATTATGGTTAGTACAGTTGGTATCACAATACCTAACCTCAAACGTCAAACGTCAACGCTTACCTACAAAAACGCATAAACTGTCAAAGTGCAACAACATTGCTCTTGTAGACTTTTTTTAGAAATATTTTGTGGTCGTCTGAAAAATAGTGTACATAACTCGCTCGAAAGTGTGATAACTGTGCTCGTGTACTTAAATCACTCGGCGCTGCGCGCCTCGTTTTTCAATTTGTACACTCGCACGTTATCTTACACTTTCGATGCTTGTTATGTAATATACTATTATGTAACAGTTAAATGAAATATGACAAATGACATTTTGAGTAATTTTATGAAACTATTAGGTGTATTCTGTAATATACTTATTCTTTTTAACGACTCGATAAATTTGTAACCAATGACAATACGAGTAGATAGCGTTGAATAAAAAATTTAAATTACATTTGACGCATATATTTATATTAGTTAAAATATTTAACTATGGTCCATTCTAGTTAAGAATGAATCATAAGGTTAGATATAGGGCCAATCATTTTTATTCTGATTGGTTGAAAGCCAAACGAAGTTCACAAAGCAAAAAAAAAAAAATGTCTGATATTAACTTTCAATTAATCAATTCAGGTGTAATACACATAATATCTAATTTGTTAATTTGTTTTGTAATTATACTTCATCGTTTAACAAATTACTTTATTATGGTTAAGGTAGTACTAGTGTGACGGTGGAGTCATCGGTTATCGAGTGGCGAAACTGACGCTCAAAAAAATATAAAAATTGAATAAAATAAGTGTTTTATACCTATTATGATTTGAATATCATGAATTGTTAACAGGTTGTTGGTCTAGTGAATTTTCAAATACCATACCAGCGTGTGGTGTTGCCATTATAAATTGGGATTCTTAATTTTTCGTTAAAAACAAGGCTTTGCATGGCTATATATCCATTACTAAACGATAAAAACCTTTCTCCTTCTGATACAATATACATAGATAGTTCTAGAACATCATACTAGTTTTTCAAATGAAACTGCAAAATTTTAGAGGTACACAAACCAAATATATGCGATTCTGAGTGATGATCGCCATAAGCACCGTGTATAAGAACTCAACTTTACAAGCGAATATATTTTTTCTCAGATGATGAATGTGTTTCATATTTTAACAGGATGCGTATGACTATTCAATGTTTACGTGTGCCAAATGTCATTCAGATCTGCAAAAATTTTTTTCAAAATATTTTCAACTCTTCATTGACTTGACGATGAGAAAAAATATTCGAAATCATATAGTAATTAGTAAACTTATGAAGTGAACAAGTTGTTTTTTAAACTAAATATAAAAAATGCCGCCCGGTGCGGACCGCACCCACCTCTAGGTACTCCACTGGGTAACCTATTTGTATTTATTCTAAAAATGACATGTTAAATTGTATTCCTGATTTTACCTGACGCTGTACAGACTGTGGAATAAAAAAAAACTCCAGAATTGTAGTGTCTGCTGAAACAGTTACTTCTGTTCACTCTGAAGATCAGCTATGGAATACGCTCTTATATCTGATTTCTGGATTTTAAAACTGCTTCACCGAACTGGTGATTTTTTAGAAATTGTAGAAAATACTTGTAATTTAACTTATTATCTTTTAAAACTAGGCTTAAAAACGTAATTAAACTAAGCTTCTCAAAATAAAAATATGCAAGGTCAGGAATCATAAAAGTTTTATTAGGCATAAAATTCACTTAAAACTTTTGAAATAAATCATGTGTAACTAGTTGTTCGTTTTTCAAAAAATGTTCTTCTAATAATTAGAAAAGTACAAAGAATTTTGTTATGGGAGAGCGACACTTTCCACTTACACAGTTTGTCCCAAAAATAACGAAACTCTTTAAATAAAGAATGAAACACGCATTGTATTATGTTTGAAACTTAATATTTATTCAAAATAGGTTCCATTTGAATCAATACACTTTTTAGAACGATCAACTAGAGCATGCATAGATTTTTTTATGCCATCTAAAGGAACGCTCTTTAACACTTGTGTCACGGCAGTTTTGGGGAAAGATAATAACATAACAAATATGTTTTTACATAAAAAATTCGTTGACTTACACGAGCGACTTTTTGGTCTTCATTTAATTCATGTGGAACAAAACGTGAACAAACTTTTCTTTTACCCAAATCTTCAGTTAGAATTCTTCAAATAGTATTTTTACTCGTATTTAATTCTTCACCCAACATTCTAACAGTAAAATTCGCATCGATAGCAATGATTTCACGCACTTTTTCGACTAATTCATCACGATTTCCGGCTTTTGGACGTCCAGATCTTTCATCGTCATTTAAATCTTCACGACCATTTTTAAACTTTGCAAACCATTTATAAACTAGTGAACGAGATAAACAATCATCACCATAAACTTTTTGCATCAATTCGTATATCTCAGCAAATTTTTTTCCAAGTTGAACACAAAATTTTATATTTGCTTGTTGTTCCATTGTATTTTTTACAACATAAACACAAAAACTACTGTCATTAAAATGCGCGTAAATTTTTAAACTGGCACCTGATTGCATGAAGTTGTGTCCGTTCGAAAGAGGAAAGATGTATCTTTCGTTATTTTTGGGGCATACTGTGTATTAACAAAAAATAGTTATTTGTAAACTTAGGTTGTAAAATGACATTCTGAGAACGCACGGTAAAATCATTTCACGGACGAAGTATACAATAATTTATCTACATATTATATGTATATTAAATGTGTGATGATATGTATAAATTCCGCAGTTAATAATAACGAGGGAATAATAGTCAGTATTCCCTCTTTTAGACTAATCAGAAAATGATTATGTCTGAATCAATTTCTTCCTGTAAATAAAAAAGAGCATAAAGACTGGTGGTGTTGTGTACCCCGCATTCTTATTAGTTATAAGTTATAATTATTCGTGTTTAAATTTTCTTGTTTTAAATTAAGTTAATGCATGTTAGATATAAGTCTAGTTATGTATTAATCTTTTAATTTTCTTATATATATGTTTAAGTTTAAGTCATGCAGTTCTGTACATATTTTAGAAAGCTACTTTTTGTATACAACAGCATTCCTTCAGATCATAAAACCCTAAATTCCAATCCGCTTTCTAATTCCAGCAACATCACAACCCTTAACTTTCTAAACTGCCCTTTTCCCCTGGCCCTTACTTAAAATGCTATAAAAATCATACCCGTCCAAGAAGACGCACTCATACTCATTCCTCATTCATCACTCAGTCAGCTCAGTCAACTCATTCCTATATTCGTCACTAGCTATTCACTTTCCGATTCATTCACCATCCAGCAGCAACAGAAAACAGCGTAGAGTTACACAAAATTAACAACCACAGTAAATAAAGATATATTTAGTTTGTACTTGTGTGTTTTATTGTGCAAATTAATCCTTGCCATCACAAGTACACAACAGTGGGTAACTATGAAAAATCAAATAAACAAAAATAAATATACAAAAACTTTGACATGCCAAAATTACATTTCTCTATCATCGTAATCACAAAATATTACAATGTTAACGTAATTTTATTTAGTTTGGGATTATTACATGAAACGAAATTATAAAAAAAAAAATCTTGTATAAAACATTAGTCGTAGATAAAGTATAGTATACAACTTGCTATAATGACTATTATTCCCTCCGATGATTACAACCCTCGTTCGTGTTGTAAACTTTGTATATTTATACATACAAAAATGATTTTGTAACCAAAATAACGATAACCTTATTTGATATTTATTTCCAGTAAATATTTTGAGTACGTGGCACAGTGGTTATCGTGTCGGCCTGTGGATCCTGAGCAGAGCTGGGCAGTAGCTAGCTACTTTTGTAGCTTAGCTACTAGCTTAGCTACATTTACCTTAGCTGTAGCTGTAGCTTAGCTAACTGTGAAAAAATATAGCTGTAGCTTGTAGCTAGCTACTTTTTTTTCTATTAGCTTAAAAATAACAACTGATGCTACTTTTAAAGCTAATTTTAGTAGCTTAAAGCTACTTTTTGTAGGTTAAAGCTACTTTTTTTAGCTTCAAGCTACTTTTTGAGCAGAAGGTCAACAAAGTACGCATGCGTACAAGCTAAACCCACACAAAATAATTATTTGTTGCCGGTTCTAACTGGCTCTAATACGCAATAATACACAGTGGGTGCCAGATGGTATTTGCTATTTTTGATATTTATGTACATAATAGTAAATTAACAGTCATTATAACAAAAGACTGATCATATGACAATGGCAAATTTAATTATTTCATAATAATTTTAAAAAGTAGCTTTAAAATTTAACAGCTACTTTAACGAAAGCTTTTAGCTGTAGCTTAGCTATCTTTTACAAAATATAGCTTATAGCTGTAGCTTAGCTACTTTTTTAAAGAATAGCTGTAGCTGTAGCTTAGCTACTTTTTTTAAGTAGCTTGCCCAGCTCTGATCCTGAGAACTCTGGTTCGATTCCCACTGGCGACAAACATTTTCACCACATTAATACTACTCCTGTGAGTCCACTAACATCTTTGGGGGCCGTGATTTAACTGCTGGTAACTGCACTTAACGCGCAAAAATATATCACTTACCGAGATCTGCTTAGGCAGAGTGCCACGCCTAGTAATGGGTAAAAGGCGTGATGATATATTTATTTATTTGGTATTTTAGTAATTAGCAACGTCCGATTAAGTAGTATTGTACAAAAAAAGACGAATTTTGTGCATAGAAGCGCATACGTAATTGTAGAATGACTCAAAAAAAAATTGGCTCATTAATGCTTAATTTTTCAGTCCGACTATTACGTCACTGTTATAAATTATCTTGCTGTTAAATATAATTTACGTTTCTGTTACTGTTAATTAACAGATGTATATCAGGGAAAAGTGTTTTAAATAAAACAGTAAAGTATGCAGTAACGTAGATAATTTTTTTTTGCCGACTGAGTGTAAAAGTGCGGTTTTGTTGACAATTTACATGCTGTGAAGTGCTATTTTTACAGCCTAGACAAATTTCATATTTATAAAATAATATATAAAATAAATATATCATCACCCTATAGGATGTGACATTATGCCGCAATAGATCTCAATAAGCGATATATTTAAAATAAATAAATAAATATAAATATATCATCACACCTTTTACCTATTACTGGGTGTGGCACTCTGCCGCAGCAGATCTCGGTAAGTGATATATTTATGCGCGAGAAGTGCGGTTACCAGCCGTCAAATCTCGGCCCCCAAAGATGTTAGTGGGGGGAAAGCCACAAGGGTAATTTTAAATTGGTGAAAATATTTTGTCGGCTGTAGGATCGAAGCAGGGTTCTTAGGATCCACAGGCCGACTTGATACCACTGAACCACTCCAATATTTGTGCGAGTGAAATGCTGTTACCAGCCGTAAAATCCGTTTTTATAGTTCTAAATTTTGACTATTAAAACGGTAGTTGTACTTACATACACACATTTTAAGGAATTTATAAAAGAAGTAGATACATTCGCTTATAACGCCATCAATCAGATATATTTTAACAAGCTTTACGAGAAAAGAATAAACAATTTATTTTCAAATAACAATTGTCAATTCATGGCAGACAAAACTGTCAATATAAATTCACGTTTCAAATTTAATAACTTTTATCCACAACTCATATATAATGAAGACATGATTACACTGATTTCAGTTGAATTATATGGCTCATAAAACACTAGTGTTTTATATTCCATAAAACACTGTAAACAGCTTGTTACTTGGCAACCACTTCATGATCTACCGTATTTTGCGAAACTATGTATAACTGAATCAACGTTAAACGTTACGACCAATCTTCATCGATGAGTTGTGGATAAAATGTTGTATTACACTCGTGTTTTATTGGTATATAAAACACTTAAGAATATGAAACACTCGACCTTCGGTCTCGTGTTTAAACTTTTCTTGCGTGTTTTATATACTTAATAAAACACTAGTATAATAAATAACTATTCTCATTATTAGTTATATAATTTTTGCTCGTTACAAAAAGCATTGTACAAAACTCGTGCACGAAGACGTCATTTGCACCATTCACGCAAATTAAAGCACTTGCTTCGCTCGTGATTTAAAATTGCGCTCATGTGCAAAGTATGTCTTCGCGCACTTGTTATGTAAATAGCTATTTTTTTATTTTTCTTAATTATCAAAATCATTTAACATCGTATATTTTTGTAAAATGTATCTAAAGTATTTTACAGAAAAATGCATCAAATAAAAGTTGAAAAGAACTAATTTTTTACCACATTTTTAAAAATCTAAAATCTTTTAATAACAAAAAATTAAAGATATATGATGGTCAAGAAGTTTTGAAAATACTAAAAAATTGGATCAGTTAATCAATGCAAGTATTAATTTCTTTTTAAACAAAAAGAACCATAAATTTCGAGAAGATAATTGGCTGGATCCGACGTAAATAAAAAAAAAATATACAAAAAAAATATACATATATTTTCCTTGTTCTGAAAGGGGTGTCTGTCCCCCGGGACATTCCCTATGTATGCGCTACTGATAAAAATAATTAAAAACGTAATTAAATTTGTATAGTACTCGTAAAACAGGAAAACATTATTAAATATTTCATACTTCAACATCAAATTATTTATTGTAATATACCATACATAGTTTAATTTAGTTATGACAAGGACGATTTCAGGATTTGTATCATAATATTCAATATTTATTCAATTACGTCAAGTACAATTTGAACTTGAATATTTTATTAGCATAAAAATGTAATTCTAAACAAGAGTTATGTATGTCTGCTAAATAAATATGAAAATATGAGTTATGTTCGATAAATAAATATGAAATTACATTGTATACTCATAAACAAAAGAGTTATGTTTACGACATATAAAATAAAGGTAAAACGAATTTTGTGTATTGCTTGCCATAACACGAAAACGAAATATTCATTTTTTTGTAAACTGACATGTAAAAATAACATAAAATTACAACGTACTTAATAACTGTTGCTTTTGTGTAAAATAAAATAATACTGAGAGAAACATTTTGTCTAGTACGTCTATGATTAAACTGTCATCCGTTGATGCTTTTGTTTTTTAATGCATTTACATATTATACATATAAATTAAATTATTATGCAATCATGTGAGAGCTAAGTTAATTAATAAAATATAATTAACTTATATCTGATATAACGTCAAAATTTCTGGTCGCCTGTAATTTTTTATTTAATTATATTATTAGCTTCGTTCGTAATCCAATCTCAAAGTACCAACAACCAAAAAACACAAACGTAGTTTCATTTTAACTATTCGCAGAGAACAAATAAGTAATGTTATTAATTGGTTTGTTGTTCGTAGCGAAAAAATGAGTTATTTCAAACGATTTCCAACTCGTCTGAATAATTTCTGACCACATGATAATTTTCCAGGGACAGGCACAATTGTATACTAATTGTTATTCTACCGGGCTTATGCAAGTAAACGTATATAGGTTAATACAGTGGTTTCCAAACTTTTTTGGTTCACATTGCTCTTATAGTATCAAAATATTTTCACGGCATCTCAAGAGAAAACATACCTAACTACTAATTGCAGAGCAAATTAGTTAAGGTTAGTAAGGTAAATTACAAAAATATATATTAAAAGATTATAAAAAATAAATAAATAAATATACCATCACGCCTTTTCTCCATTACTGGGTGTGGCACTCTGCCGAAGCAGATCTCGGTAAGTGATATATTTATGCACGTGAAGTACGATTACCAGCCGTCAAATCACGGCCCCCTAAGATGTTAATGGAGAGGGAGACACAGGGGTAATTTTAATTTGGTGAAAATGCTGGTTGACTGTGGGCAGAGCTGGGCAGTACTAGCTACTTTTGTAGCATAGCTACTAGCTTAGCTATGTTTACCTTAGCTGTAGCTGTAGCTTAGCTAAATGTGAAAAAATATAGCTGTTGCTTGTAGCGAACTATTTTTTTTTCTATTAGCTTAAAATATTGTTATAACAACTGAAGCTACTTTTAAAGCTACTTTTGTAGCTTGAAGCTACTTTTTGTAGCTTAAAGCTACCACTGTTCTTTAAGAAATACCTATGAATTTTTGTGTTGTATTTGAATTGTACCTTCTTTATTGTTTTCAATACCTGTAGGATAACAAGTTATTATATAGTTTAAACATATTAACATATTTTATTTTTCACTTATTCTGAACCTATCCTACTTTTGTATTAAATATTAGATAAACTATAAATTGACTGTCAAGGAATCTTTTGTTAATGTGACTGTTAATTTATTCCAATATAAATAAAAATTATAGCATCAAAAATTAATAATTCACCATAATTGAAAAAAGTAGCTTTAAAATTTAACATCTAATTTAACGAAAGCTTTTAGCTGTAGCTTAACTATATTATATAAAATGTAGCTTATAGCTGTAGCTGAGCTACTTTTTAAAAGAATAGCTGTAGCTGTAGCTTAGCTACTTTTTTTAAGTAGCTTGCCCAGCTCTAGCTGTGGGGATCGAATCAGTGTTCTCAGGATCCACAGGCCGACTCGATACCACTGAGGCATTATCCCATATTAACATTTTATATCTACGTATATAAATATGAAATAAGTAGTTATTTTTGTCTAAAGTGCAAGAAATGAGTGTTTTTTGATGCACGTGAGAATATCATTCAAACGAGCCAATAACCACGTATTTCACTCGCGAAATACAAACATTTTTTCTACAACTGTCAAAAAAGAAAAATTAAAGTCGATTTTCAAAACCGCGAAAAAACATTTATCAAAACAGTAAAAAAATACTTTTTTTCACAGTTTGGGTGGTTGTCAGGATAATATAGTCATTTTTTCACGTGTGAAAGCAAGGCGAAATTCGCGTATCTATAACGATCCAAAAATGTCGCGTTTCTTAGACAGTTGTAAAAAAAATATATTTCGAACAATTTTATAATCAGTGAGCCTGTTCACTACATATCTTTTCAAATACTGGAATAATTCGTGGCGCCCTTATAAGCACACCGCGGCGTACAGTTTTAGAACTACTGGCTTAATAGAATGTTCTATATTAATTATGGTTGATGAGTCCATTATTTTGAAAAAACAATCTAAAATATAGGTATGGGATAGGTGGCTCAGTGATATCAAGTCGGACTGTGGATTTGAGAACCCCAAAATCTACAAACAATTTTCACCACATTCAAATTACTCCTGCGGTTCTCCCTCCACTAACATCTTTGGGGGCCATGATTTAACGTCTAGTAATCGTATTTCACGTGCATAAATATATCACTTACCGAGATTTGCTTCGACAGAGTGACATACCTAGTAATGAGTAAAAGGCGTGATGATATATTTATTTTTTATTTAAAATATAGGTGCCTCGCTGACTCAATGAAGTTCCGTCCTGTCATTACGTAATGAATTTTTATGACGTTTCATCTACAACGTTTATATTTAATAACATAATATTAAAATACAAAGCAGGAATGAAACAATTTACTAGCAGTGACAGCGCGTTGTATACAAAGTGAAAATCAATGTTACCACCCGTCTCAAATTAAAACTGATTTTAAATTAGTTTTCGCGCCTCCGTTCGACATTAACAGTGTTACTCGTACATTTCTTAGTATCGTTCGGAAACCATGTGTTTATCGTACGCTGTACGGTAAAAACTATGGACTTTGTAATATTAACATTGGCATCACTGGCTGTCAGTGTCAGTGAGTGCTTGGATGTTAGTAATTATAATTCAATTTGCAACTGCTGTGTACATACAATAAAATATGTAAACAGATAATTGAACTATCTGTAATAAATAATATTTATACTGTAATACGTCATAGACATAAAAATTCGGCTGGGCGAGACCAACTTGTAAAATCAGGGATATTAGGATGTTTTGAGACTGTGAATCCTGAGGTCCCTGGTTCGATTCCCACAGGCGACAAATTTTCATAATTTGAAAAAGCTATCCCTGTGGCTCCTCCACCACTAACATGTTTGGGGGCCGTGATTTGACAACTGGTAACCGCACTTCACGCGCAAAATATATCACTTACCGAGATCTGCTTCAGCAGAGTGCCACACCCAGTAATGGGTAGAAGGCGTGATGATATATTTAGTTTATTTTATTTATTTATGAGACTGAAAAATTAATTTGCAAGATCAAATTACTACTAAATTGAAATGTATTTTACATCGTTGGATTCAGAAAAATGATATCTCATAGAGCAGTGTTTCCCAAAGTGTGGTACGCGTACCCCCTGGGGTACGCGAAGAGTTTGAAGGGGTACATGTTGCTCCGGGCTTTTGCTGCGCCTGGTGCAACAAGCAACTTATTATTATTATTATTTTTTCGATTACAAACATAAAAAATAATAAAACTTCGGTAATTGTTAATATTGTGTATGTGTGGTTTTGTATGCATGCGTAGTCAAGGCGTGGCGTCGCCACGCGCCGGGCGATGTGATTCAGTATATTCCTTCACTCCATGGCATTTTTTTTTGACGAGGGGTACACAGTGTTACGAAAATTATAGAAATAAATAAAATAAATAAATATATCATCACGCCTTCTACCCATTACTGGGTGTGGTACTCTGCTGAAGCAGATCTCGGTAAGTGATATATTTTGCGCGTAAAGTGCGGTTACCAGTCGTCAAATCACGGCCCCCAAACATGTTAGTGGTGGAGGAGCCACAGGGATAGCTTTTTCAAATTATTAAAATTTGTCGCCTGTGAGAATCGAACCAGGGACCTCAGGATCCACAGGCCGACTTCATACCACTGTGCTAGCCATCCCATAAATTATAGAAGGGGTACACATATGTCGAAAGTTTGGGAAACACTGTCATAGAGTAATAGGATGCAAAAAATTGTTTTCCCATGTTAATCTCCTATGTACACCTTTAAGCCAGACATCCGATATATTCCATAAATTAAAGAAAATGAAGTTTGTTAACTTGCTGAAATAAAAATGATTGTTTATTTTGTCTAACTTTATTTTTTGAGTGAGGCACCTTTATCCAAAAATTAAAATATAGCAAAACGATTCAATACAGTTTAACCTCAATGTGAACATAATAATTGTTTATTTGTAATAATTTTTGAAAAAGGTATGAGCGTTCGCCGGGACTTGAACCCAGAACCTTTCACTCGCATTGTAACTGCTCTAACCAATTGAGCTACAAACACTCGGCGAATACTCATGCTTTTTTGTGCAATCTTTAGTTGAAGAAATGTAAAGTGACATGGGGTTTCAAAAATTATTTCTAATATCTACCATCAGACAATTATGTCAATAAACAAATTCTTATAATAATAATTGTTTAATGGATACTTACTTTTTTTGTTACTATAAGATTCAAAAGTAATAAAAATGTATTTTCACAATTCAAATGAGAGTTAAAAATTTTATATTAATTTTTTAATTGAATAAATTTTTTTATCGATTATAAAATAATTTTATAAGATAGATAGCTTAGTGACATCGCGTCAGCATTTACTTTTCTCCACATTAAAATTACTCCTGTGACTTCCCTTCCAGTAAAATATTTAGGGGGCGTGATTTGACAGCTGATTACCGCAGTTCATGTGCCGCACTCAGTAATGACTTAAAAGAGTGATGATGATTTTATTACATATATCTTTTTACAAAATATTCTTTAATAATGCTTGTTTAATTTATTAATTACATAGAAGAATCTTGTTTACTTCGTTACTTGTTGTTGTTACTATGATACTTGTATATAATTACGTTTTGTTTATTTGTTATTTTAAGTTTTATTTTTGACGGAGATACACAAAGTTCTCGATAACTAACAGAGAGAATAAATAAAACAATATCGTATAGAAATCACAGAACAACTTTTTTTAAACGAAGTTGTTTTTTCCTACCGAAAGTTATTGAAATTATTCGAAGGTGGAAAGACCGATCCTTAATAAAATTACAAAACTTTAACCAAAAAATATTTTAATTATTTGTAGTTGCTTGTAACAAATTACATTAGTAGGTATGCCTTGACAAAGGGATATGAAGCCCTAGGCTAGTACCATTTGTATAACCTAGATTAATAATATTGTCTTCTATTTTTGGTACTGTTGGCATAATCGCTGCAACAGTTAGTATTATTTTTAATAATATATCAATATCAATATATTTTTAATAATATATCATGTTATAACCATGTTGTATCTCATTCATAAAAGTATATTTATAAAAATCTAATAGCTACAAGTAAAATTTCTGTTTGTAATCCGTGAATTAAATTTACGATATAATAGAAAGTGAAGAAGGAATATTAATCTGGAATAGGTGGCACAGTGGTTATCGTGTCGGCCTGAGGATCCTGAGAACCCTGGTTCGATTCCCACTGGCGACAAAGATTTTCACCACATTAATACTACTCCTGTGGCTCCCCCTCCACTAACATCTTTGAGGGCCGTGATTTGACGGCTGGTAACCGCACTTCACGCGCATAAATATATCACATATAGAGATCTGCTTCGGTAGAGTGCTACACCCAGTAATGGGTAGAAGGCGTGATGATATAATTATATTTTATTTATTTATGTTATGGGATGGCTAGCTTAGTGGTATGAAGTCGGCCTGTGGATCCTGAGGTCCCTGGTTCGATTCCCACAGGCGACAAATTTTCATAATTTGAAAAAGCTATCCCTGTGGCTCCTCCACCACTAACATGTTTGGGGGCCGTGATTTGACGACTGATAACCGCACTTCACGCGCAAAAATATATCACTTACTGAGATCTGCTTCAGCAGAGTGCCACACCCAGTAATGGGTAGAAGGCGTGATGATATATTTATTTATTTTATTTATATGAAAGTAAAGAATCGGTATGCAGTTGAAATGGGGGATTCAAGTGCAATGACGTAGTTGCATTAAGCCAATCACAGAGCTTTGTCTGAAACGTTTGTCGGTGCTCAAGAAGACGAAGAAGAAATAAGTATTCAGCATTCTACGATTCTACCAATGACGTATTATGCCGTATTCAAGTCAATGCAGTGTTCTGAAGCAGAGAGGAATGGAATAACTTGAGGGTCCGCCGGATGCGCGGCAAGGAGCGAGTACACTTTGATGTTATGCAAGTTGCTCCTTGCCGCGCACCCGCCTCACCAACCAGTTATTCTATCCCTTTCTGACTCACAACAAACGCCGATGTTATCCGTCTAGTTATGTTTTTCTGAGGATTCTAGTGACAACTACAAGTTACGTGTTATTTATCTCTGTCTTATCTGTCTCTCTTTAAGCTAAGATGCAACTACGTCATATTCATTTGTTTCGAAAGTTTAAATATTTTTATCATGCTTAATACAAGTTTTTTTTTAAAATAAAAAATTTGGGTATAATTATTTTATTACGTAGATTAATATATACAAAATTCAAAAAAGTCTTTAAAGGCCCATTATATTTATTATATAAATCGTAAAAGTCAAATTTATTGTTTTCTATAGCAACACTTTTACAGTCTAGTCTGTAAATGTAGCACTTCACAGCTTGTCAATTGTCAACAAAAGCCCACTTTTAATGTCAATCGACAAAAATAGTTATTTTTATAACAAGTGCCGAAAAAGGTTTGTTACGTGCAAGTGCAGAATTTAATGCACAAGACATGCTGAGTGCAGAAATCTGCACGAGCATGTAACCTTTTTCGGCACGTGTTATAAACAACATTTTTCCTACAACTGTGCGATTTAGTAAATCACTAAAATATTATTAAAATTTATAAAATTTTGATGATATTACATGAGAACGATGTTTTACGGCGTTGCTATGGTTTGTTTGTTGATTGCTTGCACATTGTTCTACGTTATTTTTAAAAATTTCACTAACGTCAAGATAATTTCTTCAAAATCATCTTGATTGGAATAGTACAGTGAGTGATTCTTCTTTATCATTAACACCTCCAAAGATAATTGAAGCTCCGGATCATACTATGTTGGATCTATTTTCGACAATGACAATCAACCTGCTGCTGGTACTTCTAAAGCCTCCGAAATTGTTGTCAGTAATATTACTGTTAATAATATGAACAGGTACGGAAGAAATCAATGTTTCTTTAGACACAAAAGTTTCCATTTTACATTATGTCAATATATGCAACTGTAACAACTGTGTTAATAATATACACAAACAATAAATATGATGTATTTCACTTACTCTTTAAATAAAACCATTTATCGATATATTTTACTTTGTTCGGTTCTTTTTATTAGTTATCTACAGATTAGATATACTGCAAATTAAGGTTACGTTTATAAACGTCAAAATATACTACTGCATATTTACTAGCGCTGGTTCACCGTATCTTCTTCTTCCATAAGCGTCTGTGGCCAAAATATGAACTCCGCGCTCGGCGCGAAATTTAAATCGCTGTCAAAACAATATTCTTTTGTCAGTTACGTAATGAAGCACTTTCCGCACTAGTGTTTCTTTGCTTTCGGAAACGCACTTGGTCTGCATTCATCTACTTTCCATACGTAACCAAGGCAATTATAGTTACGTAATAACAAAGAAATCGCACAGTTGTAGGAAAAATGATTTTTTTCTAAATTTGCTAAATTAAGGATGGTTTATATTGTAAAATTTTTTAGTACCACTAGTTTGATAGTTATTTCTAATATATTAATAATTGAAAGATAATTTCAAGAACTACAATAGTCAACATAACATCAGGTAAATTACTATCGGCTAGTGGCAGTAAAAATGTTCACTTCAAGAACCATGTTATTAATTTTGCGAATTTAAGAAAATGTTTTTGTTCAGTACGTCATATACAATAGTTATTTCCCGAAGTATAAGAACAATATCAATCGGCAAAAATATATATTTTTTTGAACTTGTTAAATTAACAGTGGTTTACCTTAAGTAAACATTTTTAGTACCACTACTTTGATATTATTATTTATTTATTTATCGTATGGCGATTAAAACACATACATGTAGAAACGACAAAATAATAATAAGAATTACAAACAAATATCAAGGTTGTAAATATAATCAATTGAATCGTTAGTTGCAATCAGGAAATCTTCGGGGCTACCTTTGTAAGATCTTATAGTGTTGTAATCTCCCTAGTTAATAATAAGAATGTATATTGATAGTATTAATTTCTATTTAGTCTTTGACGATGATGTCACATCCTGTTGATGCCTTCTGCATTCCTTCAGCGTTCTTAGAATTGTTATTGTCTAAAGACATTTTGATGATGTTTGCCCTCTTAAGAATGCTGAGTATAGTTATTTGTCTCACCCAGCTAAGGCTGAGACGTGATTAGAGAAGGCAGTCTTCTACCATCACTGACTCGAACAAGTCTTCTACCATCACTGACTCGAACAAGTCTTACCATCTTTGACTCGAATAAGTCTCTTAAACAAGTAACTCTGTTAAAACTGTGTAAATAGTGTACAAAAGTTAGTAATAGTAGTTAATAAAACTATATTAAAGAAACACGATCTTTACTAGTGGGTTTGGCCCTTAGATCCTGCTCTTATCCTCTATCTCCGATTAAAAATAAATATTAAACTAATTATTGTTGTAGCCAAGCTACCAGGTTACAACAATAGGACATTTTTCAATGATGTGTTTGATGGATTGAATCATACCGCAATCACATTGCGGGGATGGCTGTTTTCCCCATTTATGCAGAAAATAAGCACATCTACCATGTTGGGTTCTTATTCTATTGAGCATTGACCAAGTTTTGCGAGGTAGTTCAAACTAGCACTGGGACTAAATATCGATATATCGATATTATCGATAATATTAATATTATCGAATAACGATATTCACATTTAAAATACCTATATATCGATATTATCGGTCTTTTCTTTCATATACAAGTGCAGACTATCGCTTTCATCTTTTCTAATCTTGTAGATTCGTTGTTAGTTTCGTTGTTAGGAGTAAACGTGAGTAATTTGAGATTTTTTATGCATACGTTATGTACGTTGAAGAAAGAAAATGAATGGTAAGTGAAAAGGAATGATGTGATTGAAAGTTTGTTATGTGATAATAATTTCGAGTGTAATAAATGAATGAGTTTATATGGAGTGATCTATGAAAGTGGTTGAAGTGAGGGTGGTATGTTTGGATGAAAATGTTTGACGATGACTGGTTGTTTGACGGGTGTGATGAGTGAATGTTTTATGAGTGATTTTAGGGTTCGTGCTACCCCATTTATTGGGATATAGCGTGAAGATATGTATGTATGTATGTATGTATAGATAATATCGGTGATATCGATAATATCGATAATATCTATATTAAAATAATATCGGTATTCGATATTAAATATTCAATATCGGCTAGCCCTCTAGAGATACATGATGTAATTTTAAAATAAAAATATATTATTATAAATATATAAATATTTATGTATTCCGGCAACTAGTGTTCCTTCAGAACTAGTGTTTAGTAGAGGAGGTAAAGTCTTAACTGATACGAGATGTTCCTTGATGGGTGAACACGTTGAACAACTAATCCTTTTAGCGCAAAATATTCAACATATTCTAATTTCAACATCATTTTAATAAATATATTGAACTTTACATACATACAAGTTTCTCTTGTAGAACATAATTTTAAATTATATTTATGTATTTTGTTTTAATTTTTTTAATATAATATTATTTTTTCATATGCTATAAATGACTTTTTATTTGACGCCCTATTGTTTTCTAATAATAATATAATATCCTAGTACTTTTTGGATCTCCGAATAAAAAATAAAATACTGACTATTACATTACACCCAGTAGAATTTTAAATATATGTTCTACGATTTAGATTGATGCTATATTTTTTACGTATCTGTAAAATCGATATTATCGGTAGTATCAATAATATCGATGATATCGATAATATCGATAATATCGATAATATCAAATATATCGATAATATCGATAATATCGATAATATCGATATTTCGATAATACCGTTAATCGATATTTAATATTCAATATCGCCCAGCCCTAGTTCAAACCCTGGAGGCTTTTGAGTAATTATTTCTAAAATATTAGTAACTAAAATATACTGTTAAGGACTACAATAGTCAATAAAATATCAGGTAAATGACCTTTTGTAATGTCAGTCAGTGGTACTAAAAATGTTCACTTCAAGAACCATGTTATTACATACATACATACATACATACATATCTTCACGCTATATCCCAACAAATGGGGTAGCACGAACCCTAAAATCACTCATAAAACATTCACTCATCACACCCATCAAACAGCCAGCCATCACCAAACATTTTCATCCAAACACACCACCCTCACTTCAACCACATTTATAGATCACTCCATATAAACTCATTCATTTATTACACTCGAAAACATTATCACACAACAAACCTTCAATCACATCATTCCTATTCTCTTACCATTCATTTTCCTTCCTCAACGTACATAACATATGCATAAAAAAAAAAATCTCAAATTACTCACATGTTATTAATATTGTGAATATCCATAAAATATTTTTGTTCAGCTCGTCCTATAATATATACCCTTAATTTATTTCCCAAAGTATAAGAACAAATATAAATACAAAATTGTGCTTCTCAATTTAAGTGGAATTTGATAAAGTGGTCCTCTGCTGTAAAGAGGTTGAGGCTCACTGATCTAGTTAATGGAAATATTATAAATAATGCAGTAGTACAATAATAAATGTTGTTGAATGCCTAGTTTAAACTAAATGTTGATTTTCTAGCTAAATCGGCTGTCATGTGCGATAAATATCTTGTTATGTAAATATAGATACAGTTGCGGTTTTCTGGTATTTATGTATGATAAAATTGGTTTTTACCACCAAGTATTTGTCATTTTTACCAACTTTGTTTTATTTTTACGTGGTGTAGCTACTAGAATCACAAGTATTTATAAAAAATACTTACAGTGCGCTTCATTTAAGGTGAAGCATACGATTTGCAATTTTCAGTAATAATATAACAAGAGAGTGAGAATGAATTGAAAATAATTTGACAGATCTTTCGAAAATTTGTTGCCAGGCAGTGGCGTACGTAGAACTTTTGCCGCCCAGGGCGGTCTCCAATTTGCCGCCCTTTCTAAGTCAATCAAATGGTGGTTTTTATAAATTAAAAAAATAAATATATCATCGCGACTTTTACCCATTACTGGATGTGGCACTCTGCCGAAGCAGACTTCGGTAAGTGATATATTTATGTACGTGAAGTGCGGTTACCAGCCGTCAAATCACGGCCCCCAAAGATGTTAGTGGTGGGGGAGCCACAGGGGTAATTTTAATTTGGTGAAAATTATTTGTCGATTGTGGGAATTGAACCGGGGGTCCTCAGGATCCACAGGCCAACTCTAAACCACTGAGCCATTATCCCATTAAATTAATAAACATAAATAAATAATTGTCATTGAGATAAACTAAATGTGGGGAACTTTTTTACCATTGGATGGCATATTTAAATTAGGCAGTAATAAAGGAAGTTTTCGAGATAATATTTTCAAACCTATATTGACTTGACGATTAAGAAAAATATTCGAAATTATGTAGTAATTCATAATTCGTAGAAATCGAATTGTAAACTTATGAAGTGAACAAGTTGTTTTTTTACAACTAAAACTAAATATAAAAAATGCCGCCCCAAAATATGTGCCGCCCGGTGCGAACCGCATCCACCGCTCCCCCCTCCCCTAGGTACGCCACTGTTAATCACGAAAGTCCGTTGGGCTTGAGTGCCAAATGGTAACAAGTTTGAGAAAGATACTGGAGAATTATTTTTTAATTTATCGAAATCTCGAATTATATTTAATTAGATTATTTTTCGACTTAGCTGTTGAGGTCGATTCATCCAACTTAAAAGATTTTGAACTGAGTCCATATCTCTAAGTGATTCTTGGATCCATCTTAACCTCAAATTGAATAAAGTGCAAATTGTAAAATATATGTTTCTCTAATGTTTACCATTCCAGAATATAAAAAATAATTTTCCATAAATTTTCATTTCATTTTGTAAATTTTAAAAATTTAGGAAATATATAAATAGTTATTTTACGTATCCTTTGACAATCGTAAAGTGTTTCCGTTTTTTTAGCTCCGCCAAAGACTACTTTATGGTCGGTTTTACTTCACGCCGCTTGTTTCATTTGTTTAAACAGCAAATTCTTTATTTCTTTTAGGTTAATGTGGCTCTACTCACCACTTCATAAATTTCAGAAGCAGTTTGAAAAACTCGTTATCGCTCTCACTATTGTTCATTTCCTTGTTCAACAAATTAATTAATGTAGTTATATTATTTTCACTTTTACTTTTACAGTAAACAGATTGCTTTGATAATTAGGTATACGAGTAGTAGAGTAATAAGCGAGATATTTGCTGCATCTTTTCCGTTGTCAGAATTAATTATTTACATGACTAAGCAAAGGAAATAATTTAAAACGTATTTACCAATCACATTTACAATGGAAAAGCATTTTCTACATGAATTTTTAAAATGATTCAAAATTTAAACGCAATAAGGAACTGTAAATGCAAAGTGTTTATTCGCAAAAAACTTTGCAATTTGCAAACACCAATGAAAATAATTCAGAACGCGAGAAGAAAAACCAATTTGTCTCTAAATCAACTCTCAACGTTGGTAATACTGCCAGTGCCAACTTTATAATCGCACACTTTACCCCCTCGCTCGGGTTCTCACCCTCGAAGGGTAATTAACACCGAGGAACGATGATGAAGGGATGGAAAATCAGTTTATTTAACTTTGCGCATGAGAGATATGCGATTATCCTGAATTATTGTGCTATTAAAACAGTAAAAAAGAGACAATTTTTTAAGCTTTTATTTGGATGAATTTGTATTTTTTTGTGGTTGAGGGTGACTGAACTTGTTTGGGGTTATTACGGTCAATTGTGTGATACAATATCACTGATTTTGGCTAATAGCCAATTGTAAAAACAAATGCGAAGAGGGTAAAATATCGTATCTAATTCGATTCAGGAATTTTTATTTGTGAGATTGAAATACCTGCAATAGAAAAAAATTTGATAGCTTTTTTTAAATAGTATATTAATATAATAATAATAATACTAATAATAATAATAATAATAATAATACTTTATTGCCCAACAGAATATACTGCTTAATAATAAAATGTAAAATACATATATAAATATGTACAAATGGTTTAAGAAATACTTAAAAATATAATTAAATATTTTTTTTATAAATGTTTTTTATATAATTCGAAATTTCGATGGTTTAACAAAAATTTAATTTTAATATTTTAAGGGACGTATTCTATAATTGACCTATTAAATTTTAAAATTTTTTTTTCATAATTTGAAAAATCTATCCCTGTGGCTCCTCCACCACTAACATGTTTGGGGGCCGTGATTTGACGACTGGTAACCGCACTTCACGCGCAAAATATATCACTTACCGAGATCTGCTTCAGCAGAGTGCCACACCCAGTAATGGGTAGAAGGCGTGATGATATATATATATATTTTTTTTAATTTTTAAAAATCAGTTAAAAATTTTAACCAATAAATACACACATTTCCCTCACTAAATTTAGATGTGGTAGTAACAATTTCCCTTACTAATGATGAAAGTAAATTACTTTCATCACTAGTGCGAGTAATGGTTACTATCAAATTAAATTGAGTCAGGGAAATGTCATTTTCACAAATAATATTACAAAAATTAAATGGTATGTACTCGTAATATACGTGTGGCAACGGACATTGCCGCACTTGTGTTGTGTTACAATATAGTATTTTGAAAACCAGATGATATCATGATTATATTAGAATTTTTTGGAAAATATAGTTTAGTTTAATTTGACTAAATCCAAAATTCTGGAGAAGTGGGCTGTGTATGCATATTTCCATAGTAATTTCGAATTTAAGCGTTATTTATTTATTTATTTAATCATACACTGCCCGTCAGGTAAACACAGGACAGAAAAATATAAATGTAATATAAAAAAAATCAGAATAAATAATCAAATAATTGTCTAAATATAAACAATTATTTATCTAAATAAAATAAAATGGGGTAATGGCTCAGTGGTATCGAATCGGCCTGTGGATCCAAAGAATCCTGGTTCGATCCCCACAGTCGACAAACATTTTCACCAATTTAAAATTACCCGTGTGGCTCCCCCACCATTAACATCTTTGGGGGCCGTGATTTGACAGCTGGTAACCGAACTTTACGTGTATTAATATATCACTTACCGAGATCTGCTTCGGCAGAGTGCCACACCCAGTAATGGGTAAAGAGCGTGGTGATATATTTATTTATTTATAAAATAGAATAAAAACCTCTTGATTATGCTGAAAAGCATCAACATTAGGAAATTTAGACTGATAAATTAAACACATACGATGTAGAGGAGGCGAGGAGAAAACATTAATACGAGGAGTTGGAAGATAAAAGGTGCATGAGTTACGTGTAAGGACAAGAGAAGAAAACAAAGGAAATTCAAGCAGTTGGGATCGTCTATTTCACCACGAATTAGGAGACCGATTCTAATTCGTAGCAACCAAATATTTAGTTGAATGACGTATTTTTGATGACGTCAGGCGATATAGTAAAATTTCTAGGGAATTTATTTGGTACTGTTGGTAACAAAGATCAGACTATATATTTTGATGCGGTATTCCTGAAAAATTTGTTACCGCTATTTGTGATTGTTTATTAGTAACAAGTCCAGTTTGTTGGTTGAAATTATAACTATGTTTCTATATTTAGTATTGTTTATTAAAATAAACAAACTTTTTAAAACAAGGCACCGCTAAACATACGAATAGGACGTAGCGACTGAGTTAGCGACTGGTTCAAAGCAGTTGCTAGCAGTAAGTCGCTAGGAAATGTCTAGTCGCCCATAATGACGTCAAACCCAAGTTTCATTTTATCCCACAAGGTGGCTACACTATCGGTAGCGACAATAAATGACATCAAGCCAGTGGCTACAGCTGGTTGCTACGAATTAGAATCGGTCTCCAGTTTACAGAGATGATGAGCTAAATTCAGTTCACGACGTTATATTGAGTTTAAGCTGTCATTGTAATTTTTACTCGTGCTGAAAATAATTAATATTATGTTGTAAATACGATATTATATTTCGCGCAAGATTGAATTTGTATTCTTATGTTAGCAAATATATTTTTAATATGTAACGAACATTCTGGAGGGATCAGCAATCGCTAGTAATGGGTAAAATGACGTTTTTGATATATTTATTTTGTTATTTATATATGCATAGAGAGTCTATAAATATATAGTGCTAGATTTAAGAGCACGTGTCATTGTAAACAAATCTTTAATATTGATAATTTTAAAGTTAGAACTTAAAGTATTATTCTTATTAAAGCTAGCATATGAACAGGACTAACATAAATGACATATGTGACTTAAAATTCAAATTTTATTGGTGCCATTGGCTATAAGTGTTGTAAAATATAAAGTTTATAAAAATGTTTAATATACAGGGTGTTCAATTTATTTGTGGCCCCATTGCTGTCTCAAGAACTATAAGAGCTACAAGGTTGGTTAAATTAGCAAAGAAATATCGTTTTCTAAGTGTGTTATAAAACTAATAACAACATTTTTTTTCGACCAGTGGTTCTCAAAATACGGGGTGCATATTTTTATTTTAAATGGAAACCTATCTTTTTTATTTGCTTATTCGATTCAGTATTCCAATTACTAGAAAGTTCAATACCCTCATATTACAAAATTTTTGACAAAAATGCATACTAAATTGACATTTGTTAAATTTAAATCGCATAGGAATCAGCGTGCTATTACAGAAAGAAATATAAAATAAATAAATAAATATATCATCACGCCTTCTACTCATTACTGGGCGTGGCACTCTGCCGAAGCAGATCTCGGTAAGTGATATATTTTCCGCGTGAAGTGTGGTTACCAGTTGTAACATCACGGCCCCCAAAGATGTTAGTGGGCCTGTGGGAATCGAACCAGGGTTCTCAGGATCCACAGGTCGACTTCATACCACTGAGCTAGCCACCCCAGAAACAAATGAACAAATCATAATTTTTTCGTTTGTTTGATTGTTTGTGAAAAAATAAATAAAAAAATTATTTGTCATTTGGTTCTGTCCTACGCGATTTAAATTACATTCATGTGAATTTTTGTTAAATTTTTTTAAATGTGAGATTACTACATTTTACAATCGTTGAATTCAGAAAAAAAATTGAATCAAACAAGGAAAGAAATGAAATACGAGGGTGGTCCGATAAGTACTTAGCCTACAAAAGAATAACAAAATTTTTGGAAAAGTGGCGGTTTATTTTTCTACATAATCTCCTTTGAGTTCGATACACTTGATCCAGCGATGCTCCAACTTCTTTAACCCGTCTGAAAAATACGTTTTCTGGAGGTCTGCAGAGTAGGCCTCCGTGGCGGCGATAAGTGCCTCATTCGACTCAAATTTCTGCCCGGCGAGAGACTTTTTCAAATTTGGAAACAAAAAAAAGTCGCACGGGGCCAAATCCGGAAAATACGGTGGATCATCGTCAAACTCTGCTCTGAAGTAACCTCACGGATGCGCTTGTTGTCCGGAGTGAACAAACGCGGCACCCATCGCGCCGACAGTTTTCTTATGCCCAATAATTCATGCAGGATATGACCCACGCGGTCTTTTGAGATGCCTACTGTCTCAGCTATCTCGCGCACCTTCAATCGGCGGTCTGCCAATACGAGATCGTGGATTTTTGTTACGTTATCCTCCGCGGTAGCCGTTTTCGGGGCACCTGGGCGTGGCTCATCAAAAACCGACGTGCGACCACGTTGAAACTCGTTAAACCAATTTTTGACGGTCGCCAAGGAGAAGAGTCTCCGTACACAGCATCCAAGCGTCCTTTGATTTCGCTGCGCGATTACCCTTCCAAAAACAAGAATCGAATCACCGACCGATATTGTTCTTTTTCCATTTTTCTCAAATCTGCGGACACGCTCGCTTCCACACGCAGTCAAAACAAAACTACGCGTCCGATTCGGCTGAAAATTTAACAGTAGCTATCTACGATAATGTTCTAATCGATACAAAATTGCTCTTCCGATAGTTGTGCTATCTGGCGGTGAGGCTAAGTACTTATCGGACCGCCCTCGTAGGTTCCTATTTAAAATAAGAAAGTTACACTCCACATCACTCGTAAAAAAAACTTTGTTAATAGTTTTGTAATAGACTTACAAAATGGTATTTCTTTGCTAATTTAACCAATCTTGTAGCTCTTACAGTTTTCGAGATAGCAGTGCTGGCACAACTAAATTGAACACACTATATTATCATGCCATTTACCCATTACTAGATGTGACACTCACCGTAGTCGATCTTGATTAGTTATATATTTATGCGCGTGAAGTGCGATTACCAGCTGTCAAATTACGTCCCCCAAAGATGTTAGTGGAACGGGAGCCACAAGGGTAAATTTAATATGGTAAAAATTATTTGTCGTCTGTGGAAATCAAACCGGGGTTCTCAAATCCATATGGCGACTCGATACCACTGAGCCACCTTCAAGTTGGACATATTCTTGTTAAAATTTGTATTGAAGAAATATTTTAGTTTACTTACTAAAAATAATCATCACTTTGCAACATAACATAAAACTTATTCTAAATATAAACATGAACAAAGAAAATAAGTGAGAAAACTGTGTCTAATATACGTTTTATTAGTATTCATAAAATTATGACACATTTTCACTAACAGTAAAGTAAACATTTAGATTTGCATTTCAAAAGCGAGACACACCTTTCAAAATATTCCTTAAATCAACAGTATAATTCAAATATCCATGGTCATGAACAAATGAAAATAAACAAAATACAAACTGTAATTCACAATCATGGGCGTTCGCAATGGGGAGGGCCAGGAGGGGCGCACTCCCCTGATTATTAACTAGAGTGGTGAGCACGACTCTCAAACATAAGACTTTCACATGTAAAATTATAATTTTATAATTTCCTGCTTCCCTAAATATTTTAAGCAAAAAAGCTTAAAATATAAGTTTTAGGGCATAAACCAATAAACAACATTAATTTTGCATACTCTGTAACGACTAGGGTTGTTGATTTCCACCGAACTTTGAATTTCTGAACGTTCGAATATTCGTCAGAAAAACTTCGATGCTTCGAACTTTCGAGTTTTCTGAAGCTTCGAATTTTTTGCCACTGAATTAACGCCATCTGTCATCTCCAAACACACTCACGCATAATTCGCGAAAAGTTGGCCACGAATTAAATAATAAACTCGGCGAAGTCTCCTGCAAGATTAGCCAGCTACTCTCTTACCGTCCATTTAAATGCTATGGACTTTTAGTAAAACATTTTAATATGACAATAAAAAGGATACAAAACGTCTTAATTAAAATGTTTTTGACAGTGTAGCGAAATATTAAGTCTAAATTGAATTAATTTGACAAATAATAATAGTTAATTTATTCTGAAAATAATTCATATCAACATGCCGTGTTCACGTTAGGATCCAGATTCACAATTCGAAAATTCGAAATTTCGGAATATTCTAAAATACGAAAATTTGGAATTTAAAAAATTCGAGCCCAACTCCATAATAGACAACTAAAGATTCATATAATAACGTAGATATAGTTTTGTTATAAGAATAAAACATTTTTTAGTATATTTTACATTTTTGTAAAGCATAAAGTTTGAAATTTATACCGGCCGAACTATTATGGAGTTGGGCTCGTATGTATATGTATATATATATATATATATATATATATATATATATAAATTATTTTTATCTGTCGAAATAAATGAAATAAGTAATAAATAAAGAATTTATTTGGACAGTGTTGACAGATTGAACATTTATTTAATTTTGTTTAAATTTCATAGCTATCGATAGTTTTGAGACAATTTTAGTCATTTTCAGATCTATGTCGTTATAAAGCATGCAAAATTAATTTCGCATTGTATGCCCTAAAACTTTTAATTGAAGCTTTTTTGTTTGAAATAATTATGAAAGCAGGAAATTAAAATAAAATGATTTCACATATTAAAGTTCTATGTTCGAGAGTCGCGGTCACTACCTTGCATTTGTATATATATATAAATAAAATTAAAATTAAATTATAAGTTTAAAGATAATAAAATCAAGTTGAATCTAAATTTGCAGTAATATTCTTATAGCCAGCTAGCGACATGTTCCCTATCGTAACGATTGAGTAATCTAAGTTTATTAAGTATACACGGACACAAAATATTAGTAAATAAAATCGGAATTTATTGAAGAAGTGGTATCAATTTATGGAATAATTATTATTATTATTGGGTGGCTAGCTCAGTGGTATGAAGTCAGTCTGTGGATTCTGAGAACACGGGTTCGATTTCCGCAGGCGACAAACAATTTTCATAACTTCAAAAGCTACCCCTGTGGCTCCTCCACCACTAACATATTTGGGGGCCGTGATTTGACGACTGGTAGCCGCACTTCACGCGCAAAATATATAACTTACCGAGATCTGCTTCGGAAAAGTGCCACACCCAGTAATAGATAGAAGGCGTGATGATATATTTATTTATTTATTTATTTATTCGAAGATTGTCCTTCCTCTTCAATTCAAATCCGGACGATAAAGACTAGTAATTTATTTCACAAATTTAAATACTTTTTTGTCTATTTGTTATGTGTATTTGTATTTATTTTATGTAAAAATAGTTATTTATTATACTAGTGTTTTATTAGGGATATAAAACACGTAAGAAAAGTTTAAACACGAGACCGAAGGTCGAGTGTTTAATATTCTTAAGTGTTATATATACCAATAAACCACGAATGTAATACAAAATTTTATCCACAACTCATAATTATAGGTATCGAAGAAGATTGATGGTAATATTTAACGTTGATTCAGTTACATATAGTTTCTCAAAATACAGTAGATCATGAAGTGGTTGCTAAGTAACAAGCTGTTTATAGTGTTTTAAGTTACATTCACAAATCGAAATTAGTTTTTGTTTTATGCTTTATGTTTTAGTGTGTTATTAGGTGCTATTCACAAATAGTTTTGCTTTTGTCGATTTTAGTTAGTAGTGACATCTATCATAAATTTTAGAAGATTGGTTATACTCAGAAAATCAGTAATACCGTAAATGCAAATGTGCTAGGTTACACATGCTGTCATATGTTGTTTGTTTACTTTCGTATTTTTTGGAAAAGCATGGTAAATATTATCATAATAAGAAAGTAGGTATTAAAATCTTGTTTTTATTTTCATTCAATTTGACACTCGAATAAAAACAAACTTAGGTTATCATCAATGCGAAGGATGATAGAAAGAGACAAGTATATATTACTACATCATTCTACGCTTCGTCCTATTGGTCTATTCCTAAGTATAAAACGTAAAACTAAAACATAAGTTTGGAGTTTGCTAAATTTTGTGTTAAAACCAAAACTAAATACTGATTTGTGAATGACTGCATAAGATAACATGTCTACAAGGTTATTAAAACAAAAATGGAAAACATAAAACAAAAACTAATTTCGATTTGTGAATGTAGCTTTATGGAATATAAAACACTAGTGTTTTATGAGCCATATAATTCAACTGAAATCAGTGTAATAATGTCTTTATTATATATGAGTTGTGGATAAATATATATATATTAGAAATTTATGTATATCTGAGAGTTTTTGGCGACCCGCTCCCCCTCCCCCTGGAAAAATGTTTGTGGACGCCTATGTTCACAATAATAAACAAATTCAATCGTTAACAATCTAACAACCAATAAAATAACAAAGTTTCCCTTTTGTTTTTCCTATTCTGCCAAGTTATTAATCATAGTTATCTGTGAACTGATTTTCCTTTGTTATCAAGTAACGTAGGAGAAAAACAATGTCATTTCGTTCTCCGTTCCGATGCCTATCTTAAAGCCGAGCTTACACACTAACGGTTTGTTAGTGTGAGTGTAAGTGTGCGACAAAGAGAACAATATAACTTTATACATAAAGTTAACTAGCGTGTTCCTTGAAATGTTTTTTGTTAGGTAGATATGGTCTTCCTGTTGAGTTGATTGAAACAAACACTTTACAACGTTGTAACTAAAATCATTGACGTAAGCAAGGATTTTTTGCTATGAAGGTGACATTGTAAGCGTTTATCAATTTTTTACTGCTTTCATTCTCTTCTTCTACTTCTCAATTCAAGGTAATTGTTACGATAATAAAAGATGAAGTATAGGGAATATGTACAGTTTTATTAATATAGTCATTTCAATTTATTTAACTAGGCAAAAAGTAGCAGATTTATGCACCTCGTTTATGAATCTAGCAAAGGCAGTAAATCTTTGTATTCTTGCCTTGTTGAACTCACATTTTTTGCCGAAAGTTTAGAATTAATATTGTAACAAATCATGGTGGTCAAAATGAGAATTTATCTTGATCACTGATTGTCGACGTGCTGAAGTTGGATAATAAGTAATGAGGGCTGCAAGTGCGAGTGGTAAATATTTTATTTAAACAACATAATAAAAACTAAGATAAAATAAAGACAATGAATTAAATAAACAACAAATAACAAATTAATAACATCATATTCTTGGGATAGACACCCTCGAATATTCTTCTACTCACAAATCATAACTATTGACTACTTACGTACTATCTACTATCTAGGAACTGTGTTCTACATTGTATACTATCTATTCTTAACTATCCTTAACTATGGCATTTATAGTAAATAAATGCCAGATCGTAATAATTTCGCTGAATGTGACAAATGCCTCAAACGCTCGCGCGTGTTCCAAAAGGTGAATAACATGACATGTGTCTTAAAGACGTAATCTAATCAATAATTTTGCAAACGGTTTTTCTTACACATCCTGTCTGTTACAAAATTAATTTTGTAATTGTTTTCAGTATTTTATGGATATGATTTCCTATGTAATAGCTCAATAGTCTGTAGTATCAAGTCGACTTGTAGATCCAAAGAACCCTGGTTCGATCCCCACAGCCGACAAAACATTTTCATCAATTTAAAATTATCCCTGTGGCTCCCCCACCACTAACATCTTTGAGGGCCGTGATTTGACGGCTGGTAACCGCATTTCACGCGCATAAATATACCACTTACCGAGATCTACTTCGGCGGAGTGCTGCACCCAGTAATGGGTAAAAAGCGTGATGATATGTATATAAATGTAAAATGACAATCCTTATTTTTTATGATTAATCTGCAGATGACCACTATTTCGCCATTCTGTGATCAAAATCATTTATACTGTTACTTCTATTTTACTTTTATACATTTTAATCTCGTACACAACTACAATCATAAAAAAATATTATTTTTAACCACACTTTTTGCGGAACTATCAGTGAGCTATCATTATATTAATTTTTATAATATATTCACCAGGGATTTACCCATTCGCATACTACGGTTGTTGACTTGTAACGAATTGACGCAACCCATGTCACTTTACATTTTTTCAACTAAAGATTGCACGAAAAAGCATGAGTACTCGCCCAGTGTTTGTAGCTCAATGGGCCTTTCAAGATTTTTTTGAATTTTTTATATATTAATCTACGTAATAAATTTTTTTTTTTTAAACTTGTTAAAATATTTAAACTTAGCTTAAAGAGAGACAGATAAGACAGAGATAAATAACACGTAACTTCACGTAACGTGTGTCGTTGTCAGTAGAATCCTCAGACAAAACATAACTTGACGGATAACAACGGCGTTTGTTGTAAAGCAGAAAGGGATAGAATAACTGGTGGGTGAGGCGGGTGCGCGGCAAGGAGCAACTTGCATAACTTCAAAGTGTACTCGCTCCTTGCCGCGCATCTGGCGGACCCAAAAGTTATTCAATCTCTTTCTGTTCCACAACACTATACGACATAATTCGTCTAGTATTATACGTCATTGGTAGAATCGTAGAATGCTGAATGCTTATTTCTTCTTCGTCTTCCTCTCAGTAAAATTGAGCACCGACAAACGTTTCAGACAAAGCTCTGTGATTGGCTTAATGCAACTACGTAATTGCAATATGGCAGTGCGAAATACAAATGAGCGATTTGAATTATTCAACTTTAACTTTCATATTTCAGCAATAAAGATATCATTTATGGTATGATTTTATATTGTATTAAATATGATGTACGGTCAAGAATTTATTTTAATAAATATATATATTAAAAAGCTCTACCACTTGAATCCCCCATTGGTTAGAGCAGGCACCATGCGAGTGAAAGGTTCTGGGTTCAAATCCCGGGGAACGCTCATTGCTTTTTCAAAAATTATTACTAATCTACACATATTAGTAAACAAACTGCATGAATATAAAATAAAAATTATTATTTGAATTTTAATGTTAATAAAGACATGAGTACAGGAAGGGGAAATATAAAACCAAATATTAAATGTAACATAACTTTATGAACATTAAAATTCAAATAATATTTTACCAAGTCAAAATGCATGAAATAATAACATAAAAATATCAGGGTAAATTATTTTAGTCCCAGAATACCAAAATTGTGATCATCTGTAAAATAACTAAGAAAAATAAAAATTATCATTAACTTATCGATCATTAACAGTTATAACACAGTTACAGAATATAGGGGTATGTCGTGAATATGTAAAACACTAATTAATATTGTCAAAAAGAATGTTCCCTTATTAGATAAGTGTCCTTAATCAATATGAGATAATTAGATAATTCTACACAATCAAAAAACTAACTTTCTACATGTCTGTAGAAAGTATTTTCTACACGAGTAGGCAGCAAATGTCTACTATCCATACAAGAAATAAATGCAAAAAAGTCTGCTTTATGTCACGGTCATATAAAAGAATATATTTATACAGTTCAACATATCATATCAGTCGTCGGATACACATTACTTCTAAACTATAAACAAAGCCAAATTCACCCTTAACCACTCACAGAGATCTCTTCATCCTTCATCTATTTCAACATCTTTCATGTTTGGCGTCGTTCAGGCGAATCCTGTCATACGTGACTGCAATTTATTGCTGTAAAAAACAACACACACCCTAAGCGTTTCATTCTCACAGTGCTTACAAATTTCCCAAAACCAATAAATATAAATTAACTGAAACTACATTGGAACTACATATAGTTAGACAGCTAGGGTGTAAAATGATGTCTCGTTTATTCCAGTGACAGAAATGGATTTTTTAAATAGATTATGTCATGATAAACATGAAAAAAAGAAAATTAGATTTGGGAACGGGTGGAAACTATAGATGGCGCCGATGTGAATGCGCCAAATTTAAGGGTGAATGTTGACATATTTTTAACAGACTAATTTTCAGTTTAAATGATAGAGTTTGGTATAATTAAGTAATAAAAATGGTAGACAGAAGTTTTGGCCGGTGACGCATGCGCGCGACAAAACCGGTCGAAGTAAGCAATTTTTATGATGTCGTGTGACATATTATTACTTGTTCACGACAAAAACATGACAAAAAAATTATTGACAGAAATTATTACTGGTTGCTCATTGATGACAGAAGCTCTGAAAGTGGACTGGTGTAGGGATCAACAACCACCCTTAAAATCGGCGCATTCACATCGGCGCCATCTATAGTTTCCACCCGTTCCCAAATCTAATTTTCTTTTTTCTTGTTTATCATGACATAAATAAAATAAATAAATAAATATATCATCACGCCTTCTACCCATTACTGGGTGTGGCACTCTGCTGAAGCAGATCTCGGTAAGTGATATATTCTGCGCGTGAAGTGCGGTTACCAGTCGTCAAATCACGGCCCCCAAACATGTTAGTGGTGGAGGAGCCACAGGGATAGTTTTTTCAAATTATGAAAATTTGTCGCCTGTGGGAATCGAACCAGGAACCTCAGGATCCACAGGCCGACTTCATACCACTGAGCTAGTCATAATCTATTTAAAAATCTATTTCTGTAACTGGAATAAATGGGACATCATTTTGCACCCTAGTTCTCTAACTAATTGGAAATACATTGAAACATATGCAACAACAGCTTGAAATATAATTATTTTATTAAGTTCTCGTATTGCCTGAGCATGATAAGAAATTAATCCCGGAAATAGGTAATTTGTGTTTATAAATTGATAAACTGATAAGTGAGTGGTTGGTTAGTGGTTATTATGCGTAGTTTCTAGTTTGTAGTTAGTAGATCAGGTTATTTTACTATCTAAATAGAATTGTGTTTTCGTAAGATTTCCATAACACTTCTTGTGTTCTTTGTATTTCAACAGCAACTTGTTTTCCATAAGTGTATTTCTGGTTCTTCATTACTTCATTGTGTAACAACAAATAAATATATCAAGGGCGACATTCCCTTCCTTTCTTATCTTTTTGTTTCATTTTCAGTTACTGCTTTGTGTGAACATTTCTTTCATATACAAGTGCAGGTTATCGCTTTCATCTTTTCTAATCTTTGTAGATTCGTTGTTAGATTCGTTATTAGATTCGTTGTTAGGAGTAAGCGTGAGTAATTTGAGATGTTTTATGCATAAGTTACGTACGTCGAAGAAAGAAGATGAATGATAAGTGAATAGGAATGATGTGATTGTAGGTTTGTTGTGTGATAAATTATTTCGAGTGTAATAAATGAGTGAGTTTATATGGAGTGATTTATGAATGTGGTTAAAGTGAGGATGGTGTGTTTGGATGATAATGTTTGACGAGGGCTGATTATTTGATGAAAGCAATGAGTGAATAATTTTATGAGTTATTTTAGGATTCGTGCTACCCCATTTGTTGGGATATAGCATGAAGATATGTATGCATGTATATAAGAATAATAATAATTTATTTATCCATTTTTTATGATATATACAGATTGTTTATGGCAAGTCATGAGTACATTTCATAAAAAATACAAATTTATAAAATAAATAAATACGTTTGTTAACTGCGAGTTAATACCAAAAATTGGTCATATTAACGAAATTAATATCTATTTTTAATCGATTATGTTCACATTGAAATAGTAGTTGATCCAAAAATTGAAATAGTAGTTGATCCATAAATTGAAACAATGTTCAACAAACTTTATCTTATTAAATTTTTTGGTCAGTTTTGTTGTCGTTTGTATTCCTGTCCGACGTTGTGAAAAGTTGCTCGACGTTATAGTTGAAACATTCATTTTAATTTTCAATTATCATTGTCTGAACTGACAAACTAGTTTTACCCGTTTATGCGTAGGTGAAGAGAAGCACATGGATTGCTTCATTTTTGCTATAATTATACGATTCCCCAGACTAGTGATTGTACTGTGAAAATGAGGGCGATGAACGTCTATTTCTCGTGTATATGGCTCAAGTTCCATTTTGCGTTTATTGCCCATCTATCTGCGCATGGGTGCTGATTCGGTTCAAGATCTCTTTTTGGGGTTCTATTATAGTTCCAGTAAAGTATAAAGTTGATGTTTAAATTATTATTTGGTTGTGGTTTCTTTTCACAGGTTTACGTACGAAAAAAGTTTGAATGAAATATGACTTTTATGTATTTTGTTTTGAAGAACTAGACTTGTGAAAAACCCTAAGTATTTAAGTAATGTCTGTACCTGCAAAATATTCAAATAAAAACAAAGGGGTTTTTAAAATTTTTTATAGAATGTTTATGATACAATATTTTATATATTTAAATCGTAGGTATATACAAAAAATTACAATAGATAGATTTATTCAGAATTATAACTACCAGAATCGTTCGAGTTTAAATTTATTATTAGTTGATTAACTTCCCTACTCATATCACTTAAATATTTTACAAAATTTCACAAATATTTGTCACAAGTTATCACTTTGACGATAACTTAGGATATGATAATTATTTCATTGTATGATACATAGATTGACTTCAATTCCGTTGAGTAACACTGATTATAAAATGGAAATAGCTACAATTAAACCATAGCTACAAATAACGGATAAAATTCAAATATTATTGACAAATTAATTAAGAAGAAAAACAACAAGATAATAACAAATAAAATATATTGTGATTCCAAAAAGATAGAGTCTAATCCTAAATGGTATTTTATAAATTTCATTCCCGCTAAATAACAAAATTCTGCATACATTGAATAGATATCACATCAAAACTATTTCAGCTAATAAAAATAATTTAGGTTCAATATTATCAAATAATAAAGACAAAATATCAAAATTAGAACTTAACGGTGTTTACAAAATTACGTGTGATGACTGCGATCCTTGATTATACAGTTTAAGTTTATTAGTCAATCAACGCTGCGATGCAATATACAGGATGGTCCATTTAACTTGACTTGTTCAAATATCTTGCAAATTAAGCCCTTAACAAAAAACTTTCATGTACAAAAGTTTAACCATATAGAGGGGACCATCCGATCTTGTTACCATTTTTCGCCCCCACCCCTCAGGGGTTCGGAGAGGGGGTAAACTTAGATATCTTAAATAGGAACCCTATTTTTTTATTACAGATTCGGAATCTCCATAAAAAAATATGAAGATTTAATCTGAGAATTTTTTTCATATTCTTGATAGATGGCGCTGTATTCGTAAAAACAAGTTTTTACCATTATTTCGACATTTTTTTTTTCGTGGCTTCCTGGCGGACCAAGTGCCTATGGTCATATGCTGCCATTACGCCCTGATCCTGCGTTTTAGGTCTTATAGTCAACAGCAACACGGGTTTCTCTGGATGGTCACCCATCCAAGTACTACCCGCGCGCAACGTTACTTAACTCGCGTTATCGCATAGAGCAGTTCCAACGAGTGCAGCCATGACCGTTGACATTTTGACATTTATTGCTGTAGTTCTCCATTTTCGATTGAAAGTGCTTTTTATGATAATACAACAAATGTTAGTTATTATACTAAACAATTCAAAATAAGAATATTAAAAAAAAACTTGTTTTTACGAATACAGCGCCATCTATCAAGAATATGAAAAAAATTCTCAGATTAAACCTTCATATTTTTTTATGGAGATTCCGAATCTAATAAAAAAATAGGGTTCCTATTTAAGATATCTAAATTTACCCCCTCTCCGACCCCCTGAGGGGTGGGGGGCGAAAAATGGTAACAAGGTCGGATGCCCCCCTCAATATGGTTAAACTTTTGTTCATGAATGTTTTTTTGTTAAGGGCTTAATTTGCAAGATATTTGAACAAGTCAAGTTAAATAGACCAGCCTGTATATCGGCCAAACAGAACGCATTAGCTTCAATAATAGGATTCAGGAACATCAAAATGCAATTAAGGAACAGATATGTTCGACGGGTTTTTCTGAACACTGCATAACAAATAAACATAAGTTTAACGGTAACTTCGAAGCCATACACATTAATGAAAAAGGAGTAAGAGTTTTGGAAAGTTTAGAAATACGGGCTTTCGAGACTATTGCCTGGCAACAAGTTTTCGAAAGATCTGTCAAATTATTTTCAATTTATTTTCACTCTCTTGTTATATTATTACTGAAAATACATAGATTTGTATCAATTAATAATTCCTTATTTTTAGGGATTATATAAGGAAAAATAAGGAGTTATTATTGATAAAAACTGCAATCGCTGGTACTTGAATTTTTATAAGTTTTATTTAAATGAACAAGATCTTGTCGAGATGAAGTATCAAATAAGTTAACATTGCTGTCAAACGTTCGATTTGATATTTTCATTTAAATAATCCTTAAAATTTAAATGAAAGTATATCCTTGAATACATGCTTTTTAAAATTTGTAAATATAATCTGACAACCTCCCTCCCGCCAATGTATTCGCGACCCCCACAGTTTGAAAACCACTGATACACACTATAATTACAGCATAATATATTCAGTATAATTTATCCAGCGATTTCCTCGTTGGTGAACGACCTCTGATCATCATCCCTTACGCCACACATTCTCGTCACTTACTCGTAGCAGTAACATAAATCGGTGGTGAAGTGGCGAGTAAGCCCCGGTGTCATGTCGCGTCGGGCCAACGCCACGACGCCAGACACTGCCGACGCCGCGCCGGTAAGTATCGTGCCGCCGCGCCTCACCGCTTATGTGAGTCCCGGTCAATTACACTCTGCCAGTGTGGGGCAGTGAGAGGGCTACGCTAAAGTCTCATTATTGCACTTGTGTTGTAGTTGTTTTACGGAATTAGGGGAAGAGAGAATGGAGTGGAAACTAATTGTAGCGATTTGGAAGACTTTAATTTATGCGAGCATAGGGAGTAGGTTTTTTTCTCTACAGATGTATCGTTGGTTAGTTAACTAATAGTTTATAGTGTACTATACTCTGTTTTTTAACCAGGAGGAGTAATTTAAATTTTAACCGCTAAAACTGACGCTTCTGATTGGCAGAGCTGGGCAGTAGCTAGCTACTTTTGTAGCTTAGCTACTAGCTTAGCTACATTTACCTTAGCTGTAGCTGTAGCTTAGCTAACTGGGAAAAAATATAGCTGTAGCTTGTAGCTAGCTACTTTTTTCTATTAAAAATAACAACAGAAGCTACTTTTAAAGCTACTCTTTGTAGTTTAAAGCTACTTTTTACAAAATATAGCTTATAGCTGTAGCTTAGCTACTTTTTTAATGATTAGCTGTAGCTGTAGCTTAGCTACTTTTTTTAAGTAGCTTGCCCAGCTCTGCTGATTGGCTAGTGCTTCGTCCAGTTTACACTGTACACAGATTTTACATTTGATTTATTAGAGCTGTCATAAGTTTTGAGGTTATCTGTTTTCTTGTTGGTTTTTTGCATTTCTGTTACATTAAAATAAATCAGTTCCTTTAAGAACTAATAATATACGGAGTGACAAATTAGAGTTTATAATGTCATTTGTATTTTAAAATAAATTCCATGAGACTTAATCAGTGCAGATGTGTAAGAAATTTTTGTATTTCGCGCGAACAAAAATCTGGTAACTTTCTTTGGTAACTTTCTATAATGGCCGTATTTATTTGGGATTTTTAAAGTAACCTGGTAGATTACTTGGCAAACTTTAAGTAACCTGGAACTAACCTTAAACTGACCCTACTGCCCCAGCTATTTTAGCGGGTAGGTAGATTCAACCCGTTTACTATCTCTTTCTAATCAACTTGTGTTTCTTGTTATTCGTGGCGGCATCGCGATTTGTAATAGTATAGAGAGGTTAGGAGTTATTTTTATGAAAAACGTAAGTAATTTTATAATAATATTTTGAAAAAATATACTAAACTATTATTTATGCAGATGATGGAAGAGCAATATGCATTATGTGCTTCTTGCAATGTAAGTCACAGAGGATAATATTACGACACATTATTGCGACTCCGAAATTCATTATTTTGATAGTGCTGATGACAAAATTATAAAAAAAAATAGACCCTGACGTTATTTGCTTTTTGACTACATATAAAAAATTATAAAGATGACTCAAAACATCCAATTAAAAGCGCAATTTAACACAAACAAAACTAAGCAGATGTCGCTTCGCACATGCATTCAGATTTTAAATTTACCGCCAGTGTTTACAACTGATACTAGATGCATCATTTATTTGGAAGTAACACGAGTTAGTACTAGGTCAGTTCAGGGTTGGAACAAAATTTCCCAAACAAATACGGCCAGTGTAAATCTGACTTGTGCATTTACTCCTCCTGGTTAAAAAACAGAGTATATCTATTACCCGCGACTTCGTTCGCGTGGTCTACAATTTAATGCGAGTACCCGGCATGCGTTGCAACTCAAAGAAAGAAAGTGTTTGTGTTTAATTCTGTTAATTGAAGTGCTTTTGGATACACAATATTTTTTGTTTTTCTGAGACGTACACGAATAAATCAGATTTTCCAACGCGTGAGCATGCCACATACAGCTGTCCATGTGAGAAGCATGGATTTCCCAAACTTAGTCCACACACTTGTAGCGATTGTCTCTGTGCTTTGTTGATGGTGATTGCAAATGCGAGTCGTACCGGAAACTGCAAACGTTTGAATTCGAATGGCATAGGACTGAAGCTTTATTATACCAATATGTTAAGATTGGTTCTCGTCTATGCCTATACTAAATTTGAATCGAATCAGTGCAATACTTTTCAAGATAGCTAGCGGCCATTTTGTTTCAAGATGGCGGACTGGACTTGTGCTAAGTCAGAAACCTTCGCGGGCGTGCGCACAACAACTTACCAAAGTTGCATCGCAATTGGATGAATGATATAGGAACGCATACGGAACAAACAAACAAACATTCATTTATATATAGATTATACAACGAGTGAGTTATAAAAGCTATTATACAGGAGCATAGGCACCGATTCGATGAGGACAATTGCCTCCGTGCTAAGTCAAGTATGGGGCCGAAGGTATCTTTTCGCCCTCGTGCTATTTTCAGAGCTAATTTACATAAAGAATTGGCAGGCGTAATTGCTATTTACATACCAAGTGCGTGAAGACATACTTTTCACATTAGCGCAATTTTCAAATTTAATTTGCGCGAATGGTACAAATGACTTCTTCGTGCACGAGGTTTGTAGGTACAATAATTTTTGTAACGAGCAAAAATTATATAATTGACAATGAGAACAATTAATTAAATTTGAAGATT
Source organism: Pterostichus madidus (assembly GCA_911728475.2). NCBI lineage: Eukaryota > Metazoa > Arthropoda > Insecta > Coleoptera > Carabidae > Pterostichus > Pterostichus madidus. The sequence goes on along the minus strand of OU452313.1, from coordinate 28,749,828 downwards.
TGAAGCGTAAATTTATATTGACAGTTTAGTATGCCATGAATTGATATTTGTGATTTGAAAACAAATTGTTTATTTTTTCTCGTAAAGTTTGTTAAAATATGTCTGATTGATGGCGTTCTAAGCGAATTTCTCTATTTATTTTATAAATTCCTTAAAATGTGTGTATATAAGTATAATTAGCGTTTTAATAGTCCAAATTTATAACCATAAAAATACTGTTTTTTCAATCACCTTGAAGTACTAGTACGGCTAAATCGAACTTTACTTCAGTTTCCAGGGTAATGTAAACCTTATTTTGAATGATGTGAGTACAATAGTTATTTTTATAACAAATGCCGAAAAAGGCTTGTTACAGAGCGGGCACGTCAACTAGCGCGTCTAACGAGATACGTCATAACTAAATTTTAAAATACTGCCGCTTGCATTGATTGAAAAATTCCTAAAAACAAGCCTAGTCATTGTATATTTATTATCATACGATCTTTATTGTAAAATACTAACCGTTGGCACCAATAATTCAATAATACTTCCTTTTTTTGACCACTTCAAAATTTTTAAATAGACAGACAATATGGCGGTATTATTTACCTGAAGTGACAGATAGTGCTACGTTGCGAAATTAAATTCACTTAGTCTAGACTAGCTAGTCACTTCAGTCGAAAGCTCAGAATACTAGTTATAATATTTAATAATATTGAATATATAAATAAAATACCCAGTTCCATTAAATGTATTTGGTTTGATCACTTCAGTTTTCAAATATATTAAGATTGTTTTTATAACTTGACAGCGTTGTTATTTTCCTTTAATTGAAATAAAAAGCACTAGATGGTATTATTTGACGTATCAAAACTGTAAAAAACTCACGACAAATTTTTATATGGCAAAATGCTGGAATGAAACGACCATAATAAGCGGAGCGCAATTCAATGAAGTTGGCCATGTGTTATATACTGGCGTCCCCCTGATTTAGACAGTTCAACTGATTATAACTTATATAGAGACATATTTATTTATGGGATGGCTAGCTCAGTGGTATGAAGTTGGCCTGTGGATCCTGAGGTCCCTGGTTCGATTCTCACAGGCGATAAATTTTCATAATTTGAAAAAGCTATCCCTGTGGCTCCTCCACCACTAACATGTTTGGGGGGCCGTGATTTGACTGAAAAAACTAACCATGGTTAATGTGGTTTATTTTCGAAATACACTATTAATGACATATGAAACGTTCATAATAAGCGTAGCGCAATTTAATGAAGTTGTTCATGTCTTATATAACTGTCGACCTCCCTGAGTTTGACAGTTCAGCTTTTACTTACGTTGTATAAAAATGTCGATTTAGTTTTTGGACACGGAAGCTGGAAATAGTAACCTAATAAATTGTTATAGTGGATTAGGTCTTATGCATTAATAATTATACAATAAAACATTTGGTGGAAATGAGGCTTATTTTTCCCATGTGGAATCTTTCGTTTATGCAACAAGCCTCTCTAGGTCGTCTACGCAGTTTCTCACCCTGAAATTTATAATTTATTAAACTTTGAGTTTGTATTTCCTCCCTTTTCCCACCACTTGAGTTAAGTCCGTTACTTGAGAGTTGAGATAGGTACTTCTTATGCAATGTGTTTGTTTAATTTATTTCTACCGTATTTCTATATGAATGAAACATATGTGGAGAGATTTCATCTAAATTTTGCTTTAATGCCAAGTTGAACTTTAAAATATGTGAATATTTAATGAAGTTACATTGAAACATTCCACATCTTACATCGGCGTCAAATTCAAAATTTACATAATGTGGTTCTGTGTTGTGAACATCATCAAATATACAAGTACGCCTTACTTCTATTTCTCTAATTTTCTTTGAAGTCCCAACAGACGTTTCAAAATGTATAATGTATATTTTTGTTCCTTTTATTCATATTTCTTTCATAAAATATCCTTGATTCCTTAATTGCAAAATTTGATATTGATCAGGCAGCGGAAAGTTATATAGGTAACCATGGGACTGTGTTTATAGTTAGACTTCCACCTAAGGAATGGCGCTAATAGTCTTCATGTGAACAAATCCATTTCAGATAACTACAATATCGACAATCATTGGTTACTAGATTATTCTTGTAGTTGTCATTTGAGTATATTTCAAATTTTTTAATCTGTCAAACACAGATCATAATATACTACTATAGATAAGAAACTGTCATGTTACGGACTGAGACTGTATTTTGCGCCATCTGAGTAATGGAAGTCTAACTAAAATCATGTATATAGGCAACCCTATATGCATATTTAGGCAGCTTGTAATTTTTATTATTATTTTATATTTATTTAAACTATATAAAATTAAAATTCATTTTTACAATATAAATATTTATTTAAATATTCTCCTGTATACAGTTTATTTATAATTTGAACTGTTTCAATCGCAGTTTTATCCAACTCTTGTGAATTTGAAAATATATTATGACTTCCTCATCTAAATATTATTTATTATATGATCACTTACCAGTAGCAGTGCAGTTTATTACGCAACAATTGATATTAGCTGATAACATTATTTATATGAAATTATTTCACAAATAAAAATTAATTGGATATTTGACAGATTAAAAAATAAGAAATATATACAAATGACAGCTAGAGGAACAATCTAGTAACCAATGATTGCCGATATTATAGTCATCTAAAATGGATGTCGTCACATAAAGACTATTAGCGCCATTCCTTAGGTGGAAGTCTAACTATAAACACAGTCCCATGGTTACCTATATAACTTTCCGCTGCCTGCTGTCAAATATCCAATTAATTTTTATTTGTGAAATAATTTTATATAAATATTGATATCAACTAATATCAATTGTTGTGTAAAAAACTGCATTGCTACTGGTAAGTAAGTGATCATATAATAAATAATATTTAGATGAGGAAATCATAATATATTTTCAAGTTCACAAGAGTTGGATAAAATTGCGATTCAAACAGTTTAAATTATAAATAAATTGTATATAGGAGAATATTTTAATAAATATTTATATTGTAATAATGAACTTTTATTTTATGTAGTTTAAATAAATATAAAATAATAATAAAAATTACAAGTTGCCTAAATATGCATATCGGGTTGCATATATACATGACTTTAGTTAGACTTCCACTACTCAGATGGCGCAAAATACAGTCCCAGTGCGTAACATGGCAGTTTCTTATCTATAGTAGTATATTATGATCTGTGATATTGATATAGTCGGTTACATAATCAAAATAATGCCATTTTGCGATAATGTGAATTAACTTGGTAACAATAGTTATTTTTATAACAAGTGCCGAAAAAGGCTTGTTACGTGCAAGTGCAGAATTTAATGCACAAGACATGCCGAGTGCAGAAATCTGCTCGAGCACTTAACCTTTCTCGGTACGTGTTATAAACAACATTTTTCCTAGAACTGTGCGATTTAGAAAATCACTAAAATATTGTCAAAATTTATAAAATTTTATTGATATTACACGAGAACCATGTTTTACGGCGTTGCTATGGTTTGTTTGTTGATTGCTCTACGTTATTTAAAAATATTTCACTAATTTCAAGACAATTTCTTCAAAATCGTCTAGATTGGAATACTACACTGAGTGATTCTTCTTTATTATATACACAATCCAAAGGTAATTGTTGAATCTATTATTGACAATGACAATCAACCTGCTGCTGGTACTTCTAAAGCCTTCGAAATTGTTGTCAATAATATTACTGTTAATAATATGAACAGGTAAGGAAGAAATCAATGTTTCTTTAGACAGTACAAAAGTTTCCAGTTCACATTATGTCAGTATAAGCAAGTGTAAAAACTGTGTTAATAATAAATATTATGTATTTCACTTACTCTTAAAATAAAACCATTTTGATATATTTTACTTTGTTCGGTTCTTTTTATTAATTGTGTACAGATTAGATATACTGCAATTTAAGGTTATGTTTATAAACGTCAAAATATACTACTGCATATTTACTCCATAAGCGTCTGTGGCCAAAATATGAATTCCGCTCTCAATACAACTTTCTTATGACAGTTGCGTAACAAATTACTTACCGCACTAGAGTTTCTTTGCTTACAGAAACACACTTGGTCTGCATTTGTCTCGTTTGCACTTATAACCAAGGCAATAATAGTTACGTAATAACAAAGAAATCGCACAGTTGTAGGAAAATTAATATTAATATAATAACAATTCTCATTATATTAAATCTTTGGCGTCGTTATTTAACGACAGGTAATCGCACTTCAAGGGCTTTCTCTTTACTAACATCATTAGAAGGCCGTGATTTGATAGATTGTAAACGAATTTCACATGAAAAACTATTTTACCACATTAAATTACTCCTGTGGCTCTCTCGCCACTAACTTCTTTGGTGGCGGTGATTGAAATGACTGGTAACCATATTTTACTCGTAAAATATATCACTTACCGAGATCTAATACAGCAAAGTGCCACACTCAGTAATGGGTAAAAGGCGTAATAATATGCATATTTAATTATTTAGTAGAATTTGTTAGGTACATAAAATAGGATGGTTGTACTTATTTTTAAAATAATTTAAATTAAAAGATTATGCAAATTTATTCATTGTAAAATACAAAAATATTTTTCTTGTTCATACATAAACATATAACTCACATTCCTGATTTTATAAAGGACAGAATAAATTTACTTCCGTAGTAAATATGTTTCTACTATTTATAAGACTCACACAAATGTACAAACTTATTATTCTTCTGTAATCATTACCTGATGATGGTCTAGTCGACCGAAATACGTATAGTGAATAAACTTATTTACTTTTTTGAAACCTACCTAGTGTAGATTTTTTAATTTTATTATAAAAATGTTTCAACGAGAACCGACAGTGAAATCTATTGAATTTTTTAAATATATTTAAATTAACAAATTCTAATCAATTTTATTTACTTTATGGCATATACTCGTTAACATTACAGTCAAAATTTCTACGGTCATATTAATGAATACATTTTATTTACTTCGGAAGTAAATTATTTAGTTTTTTATAAAATGGACCATAAAACGGATCAAGCTAAAAATTCTTGAATAAAACTACCTGTAAGAAACAAATGAACACACCATAATATTTTTATTTATGTGTTTAATTATTGAATGTCAATTAGAGCTGGGCAAGCTACTTAAAAAAAGTAGCTAAGCTACAGCTACAGCTAATCTTTAAAAAAGTAGCTAAGCTACAGCTATAAGCTATATTTTGTAAAATATAGCTAAGCTACTGCTAAAAGCTTTCGCTAAAGTAGCTGTTAAATTTTAAAGCTACTTTTTTTAATTATTGTGAAATAATTAAATTTGCTATTGTCATATGATCAGTCTTTTGTTATAATGACTGTTAATTTACTATTATGTACATTAATATCAAAAATAGCAAATGGACAAATGTACCTACAGTTAATTTTTGATGTTACAATTTTTCTTTATATCGAAATAAATTAACAATCACATTAACAGAAGACTCCTGAACAGTCAATGTTTAGTTCATTTAATATTAATACAATAATTTTATACAATAATACCGAAACCAACAATTCTTCAGTTTTATTCATTATTTTAGATTAAAATTTACTATTATTTCTACCTTGATTTGATTTTTACTTAATAGAAAATATTGCACTGTACTGTACATTCCAGTTCCACTTGCGCTTCTATACCATCTGGCACCTTGCTTTAAGATACAAAAAGTAGCTTTAAGCTATAAAAAGTAGCTTTAAGCTACAAAAAGTAGCTTTAAAAGTAGCTTCAGTTGTTATTTTTAAGCTAATAGAAAAAAAAGTAGCTCGCTACAAGCTACAGCTATATTTTCTCACATTTAGCTAAGCTACAGCTACAGCTAAGGTAAATGTAGCGAAGCTAGTACCTAAGCTACAGAAGTAGCTAAGCTACAGAAGTAGCTAGCTACTTCTGTAGCTAGCTACTGCCCAGCTCTGATGTCAATACGACTATTTTGTATAAAAATAAATAAATAAATTTTGATACTCACTTGTTTCTTTTATAGCACGCTGATTCCTATGCGATTTTAATTAAATTAATGTCAATTTAATATCAATTTTTCTCAAATAAATAGGTATGTGAGGGTACAGAACTTTGTATTCGTTGAATTCAGAATAAAATGATTTTTCACGCAAAAAATTTAAGTGCATGTTTTTCTTTCAAATAAGGAACTTGTCTCTCATATTTAGAGATCCACTGGTCGAAAAAAATGTTTGTATATAGGTTTTCAACAGATTTGCAAAATGGCAATTTTTTGGCGCGGTGGCTGAGCGTGTTAATGCATATCTCGTAACATACTGTGACGTCACCCGAACCAAGATACGTCAGTTCGAATCCGCCTGTCGACAAAGAATGATTTGTCAGTAAATAAAAAAAATACAATTACTTGTAGAGATGGTAATTCTAGTTCATTTGAGTGAACTAGTTCATTCGTTCTCGTTCGTCAAAAAGATGAGTTCACTGAACTAGTTCATTAGTTCACTTTCGTTCGCGAAATTTTTAAGACTATGATGAACGGAAATCGTATTGTATTGTGATTCACGAGCGAGAACAAGTGAACTTTTAGGATCTGGTTCTAGTATAATTTGACAGCAAGTATGAAAGAACAAAATAAAAGACAAAATTGTTTTTTAATGTTGTATTTTTAAATAAATAAAAAATACACAAAATAAAATTATAAAAATAAAAAAAAAACAACAATAAAGACAATATAAATACGAGATATGAAGAGATCTAAAATAAGAGTAAATGAAAGAAATTAAAAATTACTATTTAAAAATAATATTTGTGACACGAACGAACGAAGTATTGAAGTAAGCTCCTCTAGTAATTAGTCTCGTTCACTTGTTCTTCGTTCTCCGCTTTCGATTCGACCTCATCGGCCGTGCCGCCGTGGTGGTGAATAATATCCGAATAGTTCGCAGTGAAATAGTCTTTAATAAACTCATGAACTAGTTCGTGTCGTTCACTATAAGGAATAGTTCATATGAACTAGTTCGTTCACGAACTACACACCTCTAGTTACTTGCATTAATCATACTCGGGCGCTATAAGCTAGTTACTTATACATACGAACTAGTTCGTGTCGTTCACTATAAGGAATAGTTCATATGAACTAGTTCGTTCACGAACTACACACATCTAGTTACTTGCATTAATCATACTCGGGCGCTATAAGCTAGTTACTTATACATACGAACTAGTTCGTGTCGTTCACTATAAGGAATAGTTCATATGAACTAGGTCGTTCACGAACTACACACATCTAGTTACTTGCATTAATCATATTCGGGCGCTATAAGCTAGTTACTTATACATACGAACTAGTTCGTGTCGTTCACTTTAAGGAATAGTTCATATGAACTAGTTCGTTCACGAACTACACACCTCTAGTTACTTGCATTAATCATACTCGGGCGCTATAAGCTAGTTACTTATACATACGAACTAGTTCGTGTCGTTCACTATAAGGAATAGTTAAAATGAACTAGTTCGTTCACGAACTACACACATCTAGTTACTTGTATTAATCATACTCGGGCGCTATAAGCTAGTCACTTACACATATACCTTTTGAAAGTAACAACGACTACGGAAACCGGCAGTACGGCAGCGAAAAAACTGTGGCTCGGTGTGCCCGGTAGGCCCAGGCCCGAATCGGGCTGTAGCGCCATTGAAGAAGAAGAATTTTTTACTAGTTTAACTAATCTTGTAGCTCTTATAGATCCCGACATAGCAATGATGGCACAACTAAGTTGAACATCCTGCATGTTCGTGAGAATGATCACATACGCGGATAATGACTTATTTCACCTACTTCATGTACTATTATGAAAAAAAAAATTTAACCACTCTATTCAAAATAACTGACAAAATAATAAATGGTAATTAAAAAGTAAGTACTTCAAGATGTATATATTTTACTAGTGCTTATTTGACAAGATTTGGTTACTTTAAAATTTTATAAGCAATTTTATTTTGTAGGTGATTTTACATTTTAAGAAAAAAAAAATGCTACAAAAAAATCTAAAAGATATATGAAACTCCGATTTATCGATTTAATATGAACGTCTCAAGAAACTGTGATATAAATTTCGGATTGGAACGAAATTTAAAATGCGATTTCAATATTTTTAGAGAGTGTGAAATCTTAGAAACATGAACGTGTGACATCATCCAATTTATTTGATACAACATATTGTTTCCTGTAAAAATAACAAAATGGAAACACTAACATATAAAAAGGATAAATTTGTTTTACTCTTTTCCGAACAAAATAAATACTTTTCTTATTGTCCGTTTACATTTGAATAAATTTTACATTTTATCGAAAGAGGAGACACGTATTAAACTTGTTATTCTCTGATACAAAAAAGAAAAATGTCAAATTTCGGAATAAAAAGATAGGCTTGAAGGAAGTCGTTCACATGTTTTTGTCGCGTCAACTTGCATAGCCGTCGATCCTCCCCATATTGAATTATTGACAGGCCCACGGGAATCCCTTCATCGTGACGTCATCACGCGAGGATTTCTTGTACTTTTTGCATTCTTATCAAAACTTGAACCTTCATATACGTTCTGCATATTAATATAACCTGCGGGTAAGATAAATATCAGGACTTTTACTCTATTTTAGAAGAGGTACAATTTATTCATTTATTATTATTTATTTATTATCCAGACTCACCGAGCTGAAGTGTGAGAGCTCATATATATTTAGTAACGTTATCCGTACTGTCGGAATAATAATGCTTATATGGTACTGTCAAATTATCTTTAATATATCGAATGGTATTTTATTTATTTTTTGTTAAACTTCATTCCCTGTATGAAAACGATTACGTCATATATGGACGATGTTATCATAGATACGGTGAAATATAGCTATCTTTTTTTATTAATATTATTCGTACCTATGCCAATGACATTAACGTCAAAGATTAACGTATGCCTTAATAAGAAAAGACACACATTTCACATTTTTTCACGTTCTATCATGTTTATTATTTTTATGAAAACGTATGACAGTATGGCGTGGCTAGCTCAGTGGTATGAAGTCGGCGTGTGGATCCTGAGAACCCTGGTTCGATTCCCATAGGCGCCAAACAATTTTCATAATTTCAAAAACTACCCCTGAGGCTCCTCCACCACTAACATCTTTGGGGGCCGTGATTTGACGACTGATAACCGCACTTCACGCGCAAAATATATAACTTACCGAGATCTGCTTCGGAAAAGTGCCACACCCAGTAATAGATAGAAGGCGTGATGATATATTTATTTATTTATTTTTTTTGTATGACAGTTCTTACTAATACGAAAATTTATGTTTACTTTGTTCACATTTGTTTATAAAATAAAAATAGAGACCTATGGTTATGATTTTGTTATTTACTCGCCTGTCATTTCTAAATTTATGACATTTTTGATACATAAATACAGAATGAGAAAGAAATAAGAAATGGCTAGAATAATTTTGGGTAGTCAAATGCAGAAATGGTTATATTGCGCTGGAGTTAAAGAATGAAGGATCTTTAATTAATTCAATCGTAGTACAAGAGGTAATGTGTATTGTATTTTGAATTTTCATGTATTATTTATTTATATATAATAATAATACATCTTTTGAGTTTTATTTTACAAAATTATATATTTCAATAATGTAGGTAATATTTTTCGTGCGTTAAGATAAATTTATATTTGGTTTTTATTTAATATATTGCAGAATTTGGTTTCATTTATAAACTAATTGAATTTTATACAGTAATAAACATTTTAATCTGACATTTAAATTTGAGGTTATGTTTGAAAATTGTCAATCCAATACCAATGTAAACATTTTAAGTACAAAATCTTGAATCCCATGGATGCCGAATGTGACGTAATAGTTTTCATACAGGGAATGAAGTATATCAAACGTTTATCAATGATTTAAAAAAAAATGTTATGTATAATACATGAACAAGAACATGCAGATTGAAGGAAATTGCCACAATACGAAAAAAGTTGTTCGTCCACTATTACAGTATTTTTTATTCGATGTAACGAATTTTTATTTTTAAATAGATGTATCATACCCTTTTTACCCATTACTGGATGTGGACTCTGCCGTAGCGGATCTCGGTAAGTGATGTATTTATGCGCATGAAGTGCAGTTAAAACACGGTTCCCAAAGATGATAGTGGCGGAAGAGCCACTGGGGTAATTTTAATGCAGTGAAAATTTGTTGTTGGTTGTGGAAATCGAACCGAGGTTATCAAATCCATAGATCGACTCGATATCACTCGATATCCTGTACAACGTTAATATAATTCATTAATCCATATTAATTCATATATTGTTTTAGCTGCCGAAAAGTTCTTTTAGTCTTAGGCCTAAAAGTATTTTAACGGGCGGTAAAATTACCATCACCTAGCAATCACAGCAAACATTACATCACAGAAAAGGTTAACTTTTCGTACAAATATCCTAAATAAAAAGTTCTTGGCACAATCGAATAAAACAAATAAAACTGGTTGAAAACATTTATTTTTCACCAAATTAATTTTGAAAGTGGATCATAGTAGAAATTTGTAAAGAACGATAATTATACATGTTAAATTAATTTCTTTAATAAATAAAATACTCGTAATACGAAAGAAAAGCGAAAGCGTATATTTTTTATAAAAAAAAAACTGCAGACTTTGCCCTTTTTAGTAATATTCGATAAATTAGGTTTATTATAATAATATCAGACCTTTCACGTTTTCTTTTCTTTCTTATTACCTTCATTTTTTATTTTTGAAGTTTCTTTCTACTATACGAGTATGTTAGTCGTGCTATACAGGGAAAATTTTACAGCAAACAAAAATAGAACCTTGGATATTGATAGTTATATTCTATCGCAAAGCGCGCTCTATTATTTATCAAACTTTGTGGGCCAAAATTTACTGTCAAAAACAAATTAAATTTACTGCAACAATTAATGCCAATTTAATATGTATTTTTCCCAAAATGTTTGTAATGTGATGATATTAAACTTTGTAGTCATTGAATAAAAATAAATAAATAGTGTGTTTTTGGCTTAAAAATGTGTTATTTGTTGGGAGGGGGGTTTAAAGGTGCAAAGGGGGATGATACTAACTTCGCGTACAGCCCCTTAAAATAGAGAATCGTTCAATTTTGTTAAAAAGTCGCCGAGTTATGAGCAAAAAAAACCCAAATGCACATTTAACTTCAAATACGCGTGCTAAATCATCTTAAGCTGTAGGCTGCGGGTCCGAATTCCGACCAGGGTTTGGTTGTTTTCAATGTATTTTTAAGGTAGTACTAGCGTGAATTTTTTTTTTGCAGATCTGAATGAAATTTGGCGCACGTAAACATTGGATAGTCATACGCATCCTGTTAAAATATGAAACACATTCATCGTCTGTGAACAAATATATTCGCTTGTAAAGTTGAGTTCTTATACACGGGGCTTATGGCGATCATCACTCAGAATCGCACATATTTGGTTTGTGTACATCTAAAATTTTGCAGTTTCATTTGAAAAACTAGTATGATGTTCTAGAACTATCCATGTATATTGTATCAGAAGGAGAAAGTTTTTTATCGTGTAGTAATGGATATATAGCCATGCAAAGCCTTGTTTTTAACGAAACGGTGGTATGGTATTTGAAAATACACTAGACCAACAACCTGTTAACAATTCATGATATTCAAATCATAATAGGTATAAAACACTTATTTTATTCAATTATTAAATTTTTTTGAGCGTCAGTTTCGCCACTCGACAACCGATGGCGCCACCGTCACACTAGTACTACCTTAAGAACGTCGTCAAAGATTTTTTCCACTAAAAACTTTTGTTTGTTCTACGGGGTTGAGAGAAGGCGAAAAGAATTAACCCTATGATCGCATGTATACCCCTAAAATAGACACTTTACACATTTCACCCTCGAAAATTCGTCTAAATTAGCTAAAACTTATGACGGTTTGAATATTGAAAAAAAATCACGAATTTTAAGTGTTCCGTTTTTTTTTATCACCAGTTTAGTTAACTATAGTTTTATTACCTTTTTTATTGTAAATATTAGTTTTATTCCAAACTTTTTTTTTAAATTACTAACTTGCAGATTCATAAAACGGATTAGCGCTAACACCGTTTTTCATATAATTTATAACTCTGTTTCAAATAAAAGTAGTTTCATGAAATGAATTAAATTTGATGCTAATTAACACTCTTTAACCTAAGTTAAAACAATCTTCTTTTCGTGCATTGAAAAGAGAGTTAAAAACGAAATAAAAAATGGTGTTAGCACTAACCCGCTTTGTGAATCTGCCTGTTAGTTATTAGTAATATGTACGTTTGCATACATACATATATATCTTCACGCATCCCAACAAATGGGGTAGCACGAACCCTAAAATTATTCATAAAACATTCACTCATCACATTCATCAAACAATCAGTTCTCGTCAAACATTTTCATCCAAACAAACCACCCTCACTTCAACCACATTCATAGATCACTTCAATAAACTCATTAATTTATTACATTCGAAATCATTTATTATACAACGAACCTTCAATCACATCATTCCTATTCACTTATCAATCATTTTCTTTCTTCAACGTATATAACATATGCATAAAACATCTCAAATTACTCACGTTTACTCGTAACAACGAATCTACAAGATTATAAAAGATGAAAGCGTTTGCCATAGTTCCAATTTTCACTACTATGAGCGCATTCTTATTTCAAAAGTCCAATTCATCCCATTCACCCAGTTAATTCCACATCTTCTCCTTATTAATTTTGACTTCCTCGTTCAATCTGCATATAATTATCCTGTAACTCGAATATGCGTTGCAAATTCGATCATCGCTCAACAACACTGCCGCCGCGATGACTGCTGTCGTGCGTTATATTCACGATCACTGTTCACGTTCACCACTCACCCCTGTTTATCCACTGCATGTTTACTTCCCTCGATCCACAACTAGCAGTCTAGAGTGACTAGTTGCTGAAATACGAAATGGATCTCTCATCTCAACCCGGATTCAATTTTCTAGCGTCTGACTGGAGACATTAACCTTTATTTGTTTGCTTGGGAGAGTGGACGAGATGGATCACAAATTTGGTAGATTATAGTGGTAGTTAAAGGTTGTTGACCTGTAAACTTCAATTTAAGAACTAGTCGTAAAAGAAGAAATATTTTAGAGAAATTTATGTCTTGGAAAATGAACTGTTACAATTATTTTTAATTTAATTTTAGTACATAAAACTGTCATTATAAGATTTAATTAAAGTTCGTTCGGTGAGGGAATACAATATGGTTGAATATTGTCAAAGATATGTTTACATAGCATAAAGTATTTGTGATAGTGACAGTGCTGTATCAATTTTATTGTTTCACATTTTTATTAAAAAGAAAACTCTGTTGTAGCAGATCTCGGTAAGTGATATATTTCTAACAAGGCTGAGAAAAAGCCGGCTGTTTATTTATTTGTTATTTATTTGTTACTCTGCACAACAGGAAGTAAATCCCAATTACAGTACAGGAGACCTACAGCTTATAGTAGAATCAGAACCACTCAGACACAATCGTATTTTTTTGATATAAGTAGAAGTCAGTGTTACGTATATAAAACCATTGTTAATGAGACGATGTAGAAACTTTAAATATTACGCGCAATTTAACACAAGATTAAATAAAACGAACTAGATGCGAACTTTTTGTAAGGATATGTATTTATTGAAACAAAATGAAATAGCAATATTTACAGAAGTTATAATTAATAATTAAATTAAACAAATTAGGCGACAATGGAGACAACAACAACGTATGATTAAAACTATTAAAGTTACTTAATAACACGGCAAGACTACATTTTGCACGTGAGGTCGAGAGCCAACTTGTCTCGACAAAAGCCAATCTACCACTAACTAATTATTGTTGTTTCCATGGGATGTTCTGACAAAGGGTAAGGGCTAGTATAGTTGCGTTGGTCCAGATAAGCGTTCTCATGCATGTGTTTACATAAAAACCTAGACGGGGTGAGTTACAAAGGTTAACTCTATTCGACCAGACGCTTAGCTATTAATTTACCCAGATATGTCATCACATCCCGTACAACCCGTCGCGAAAATTCAGAAAAGCCATAAACTCGATAAATAATAATCGAAGGAATACAGAAGTTATTATAACATATGCACTAATAAATTTGATAAACAAAATAAACTCTGTCAAGTCAACTTTAGAAAGATAACACTTAATTAGTCTGTATCTCTCGAAACTGAGTTGATGGTGAAATATCATAATTTATAAACAAAACCGAAAGAGGAAGTTTACTGGACACACAAAACAATAAATTCCATTTATTTCAAAAATGGAATCAGTTACGAAAAAAAGTTTCAAATAAAAGATATTAGCAAAAATATTTGGGACATAAAATGTTATTTGCAATTTTCCTGTATATGCGTTTAATTTTGAGAAAAACTAATTTATATATTTAATAATATATTCCAATAATCATAGTAGCAATAGAAACAAAAAACATAAACATATTTAACATTTATATGTCAAATAATAATTGCTAAACGCAAGGAGCAAGTCATAAATGTTCAATTCAGTGTTTTTGATGCTATATTAATTTTATTGATCTATATCCAAATATTGCGAAAAGCCGCCGATTATTTTCAATTTATTCTCACTCTATTGTTATACACTTATCGGCAAAAAAACTGGATCACTTATAATTTAAGAATCTTATTTATTTATTTGGTTGTATTATACTGATGTATTTAAAAAACGGGGTAACTGGCAGTACTCTACTACAATTTAAGTAGTTTTAATTTGTTTAAAGGTTTTAATTATAAATTATTACTAAAATTGGAAAACATTACAAATATTGATAAAACCAATTTTAGTTATTTTATTGATGAAGTTATTAATAACGCGTATTTCCTTGTTTAGCCTTTATTACAGCTTCTATTCTTCTTTGCATACTTTAAATGTCGGTTTGGGGAATATTTTTCCGTTTTTCCTGAAGAGCAATGCGAATGTCATTTACATTTTTGTCGTTGTAACATTCTCAAGTATGAGTAATAACTTGATCTTTACGTCACATAACGTTCAACCAGTTGTTCCTTTTTGCCAAATACACATATAAAATATTTAAATTTTAAGCGATCCATTTTTTTGCCGTTGAGTGTATTATTATTGAACCTAGGAACTTTAAATTCTGGTCAAAGCTCTTAACAAAGTTCGAAGGCTCCATTTTTATCTCTATAATTCAATTTGATTTCATCAGTTAACTTTTAAAAAAAAAACTAATAAAATTTAAATGGAAAAATATTCACCTTAAGTAAGTGTCACTGCAAACGACTCGCGTGTCAAGTTTTTGAGTATTTGAAAGAGTCATAGGATCAAAGCTGTCTTTGACACAAAACAAAATAAAGAGAGAAATAATCATAATTACATCAGATTTGAATTAAAAAGATATGTAGCTCAGTTGATTAAAAGCATTTGACGGGAGTTCAAAAGTTTCAGGTTTAAGTCTTGGCGGTATTTAAATTTTTCTCTTTATAATTGAAGTTATTATAACACTTCAATTACTTATTGTTTTATGACCAATTACACCGCCAAAATTTAAATTTTAAACTTGGGGTTTATATAAATAAAAGCAAAACTAATGCTCGGTTTCATCAACAAAAGTTAAATTTTAATCGTTGTTTAAATAAAAAAAAGTAAATCGAATATATGACAGCAATGTCAATTATTCCGACATGTAATTTTGATTTGCTTTTATTTATTTAAACAATGATTAAAATTTCACTTTTGTTGGTGAAACTAGGGCATTAGTTACATATCATATGGAATAAATTACATTTTGGCATTGCTGTTAAACATTCGATGTGCTTTTATTTATTTAAACCAAATTTAAAATTAAATTGTGGTGTTGCAACTAATTACTTACGATGAAAATTACGATATTTTGAGTGTAGCGAAATTGAATTTGTAAAATTGCTAAAAAGTAAATAGCTCAATCAATGTGACAGCGGAAAATATACATACGATACAGGGAGGGTGACCGCGATTCTCAAATATTGAACTTCAACATGTAAAATCATAATTTCGTAATTTCCTGCTTCCCTAATTATTTTAAGCAAAAAAGATTCAAATAAAAGTTTTAGGGCATAAAATGTTTGACGTTTAATCTGTCAAAACTGTCAAAATAATTTTTGTTTATTATTTCATTTATATTGACAGATAAAACGTCAAACATTTGTTTAATTTTGTTTCAATACCATGGCTATTCACAAATTTGAGGCAATTTTCGTCATTTTTAGATCTAATTTAATTTGTACTGTTACAAAGGATGCAAAATTAATTTGGTTTATTGGTTTAGATGCAGAATTGTATGGCCTAAAACTCTTATTTGAAACTTTTTTGCTTTAAACAATTAGGGAAGTAGAAAATTACAAAATTATGATTTAACATGTTAAAATCCTATGTTCAAGTGTCACGGTCACTACCCTGTATATTGGCGTGTCAATATTTTGGTAAATCGCAAATCGGGTTCGTTCGTTCATTATCGGAAAATCTCGAGATCAGTGGGATCTGTACAGTATATTTAGTGGGTATGGTTTTTAATGATAAATAAAATGTTTTTAATCTTAACGTTACCGAACATGTTATAGCGTATCTTTCCAATTAAGTGACAACTTGTATACCGTTTATCGAGCTGGTTTAGTAGATTACGAGTTTCTGTAGTGATCGTCTTTCGTGTTTTTTGCGTGGTTTTTTCATATTTAGTGATATTTTAATGCGTAAATTAACTAAAATTGCGTGTTATTGTGTGTAATAGTGTGCAATGTAAAAAGAAACGTTAATATATGAGTGGTAACGCTGTGAAATTGTTGGATGGACCTCCTAGAATGTTAGTGTGAACTGATTTGGACATGACATGTGGCTGGTAGCAGGTTCCTATTCAAAGTATGTAACAATATTATTAATAACATTATGAAAAATCATTCAGAATTCTTAGTTATAGAAAATACTGATCTCACACTCCATACATTTAAACCGTTGAATTCGATTTTACTAAAACTTAAGTTTAAATTTCTTATAGTATATTATACTATATTCTAGTAAAAAGTAAAAATCTAAGGGTAAGATATAACTAAGAATAAATTAAATCCCTAAGCCTTAATAAATATAAAGGTAAATCTAAATACGTATTTAGAGAACTAAGTTCTCATCATCAGTAGACGAAGCAAGGGGAAAAAACCAAGATTACACGACTTGTGAACCAAGATAGTGCTCAACTTTGACCACTAGCTTGGTTCACAAGTCGTGTAATCTTGGGTTTTCCCTTGATTCGTCTACTGATGATGAGAACTTAGTTCTCTAAATACGTATTTAGATTTACCTTTATATTTATTAAGGCTTAGGGGTTTAATTTATTCTTAGTTATAGTATATTATACAACATCACTATTTATGGATGCTTTGTTAGCTATTATACCGAGTTGTATACTATTCTTTATCTAGAATTAATGTATTACATACCAAATTTTTTTATATTTTAGTTTTATAATAATCCCAAACTAAATAAAATTACGTTAACATTAGCTGTATTCCATTTGCCACTTGGTTTATTTAAATCAGTTCAGATAAATTTGACACAAGACCAAATGAACTGAATTAAGCAAAATGATGCATTTATTGGAGTGAATTACTTCAAAGTAAATTAGAGTCTATAATTCTAGTATTAGAAATAAAGTCAGTGAAGTAATCCAGCGAAATAAATAAGTGATCTGGATCAATGTAAGTTAGATCGGATTCAAATAGACTATGGAATAGGCCTATTGTAATATTTTGTAATGTAACTATGCTGATACAGAAGTGTCAAAATTTTTGCATATTTATTTTAGTTTAATTGATTTAGGCATAATAATTTTCTGATTGGTTTGTTATTATTCCCCGTGGAATTTTTGCATGACATTAATTAGCAAAAAACACCCATTTAATGTACATATAAAACATTTATTTATTTATTTTCTTATTTGGGAAGCCGACAGTTACCCAATAATGGGCTTCCACGATTTACAGACATATAAATATAAATCATTTACAATATAGAAATAATTTTTGAAAAAGCTATGAGCGTTCGCCGGAATTTGAACCCAGAACCTTTCACTCGCATGATGATTGCTCTAACCAATTTAGCTACAAGATGCACAATAAAGGATGAGTACTTGCCGAACGTTTGTAGCTCAGTTGGTTAGAGCAGTCATCATGCTAGTAAAAAGGTTCTGGGTTCAAATCCCAGCAAACGCACATAGATTTAAAAAAAAATATTTTTAACAATTACCATTTGGCCATGTGTCATTAAATTATTTCTCATTTACAATACAGTACAATAGTATGATAAAAAATACATATTTATAATAGTTAAATTAAGAAGCATAATTAATAAGTACCATCTTAAATTAATTTATGATCAAATGGAATAGACTGAGATATTGAAGATTTACGTTATAACATGACATTATTCTATTCATTGGCAAATTTTTAGAATTATTGGAATTAGTCGTAGATAAATATAGGAAAAGGACCAGTGTTTCACATTCACTAGTGTTACAACACAATAAAAATTATAAATAAATATATAAATATATCATCACGCCTTCTACCCATTACTGGGTGTGGCACTCTGCTGAAGCAGATCTCGGTAAGTGATATATTTTGCGCGTGAAGTGCGGTTACCAGTCGTCAAATCACGGCCCCCAAACATGTTAGTGGTGGAGGAGCCACAGGGATAGCTTTTTCAAATTATGAAAATTTGTCGCCTGTGGGAATCGAACCAGGGACCTCAGGATCCACAGGCCGACTTCATACCACTGTGCTAGCCATCCCATTCCCAATAAAAATTGATATATAAAAATAATAAAACTCAATTTTGTATTCCTAAAACTACATTCACAAATCGAAATTAGTTTTTGTTTTATGTTTTCCATTTTTGTTTTAATAACCTTGTAGACATGTTATCTTATGCAGCCATTCACAAATCAGTATTTAGTTTTGGTTTTAACACAAAACTTTGCAAACTCCAAACTTATGTTTTAGTTTTACATTTTATACATAGGAATAGACCAATAGGACGAAGAGTAGAATGATATAGTGATATAAACATGTCTCTTTCTATCATCCTTCGCATTGACGATAACCTAAGTTTGTTTTTATTCAAGTGTCAAAATAAATGAAAATAAAAACATGATTTTAATCCCTACTTTCTTATTATGATAATATGTACCTTGATCTTCCAAAAAATACGAAAGTAAACAAACAACATATGACAGCATGTGTAACTTAGCACATCTGACAGTTGCATTTACTGTATTACCGATTTTCTAAAATTTATGATAGATTTCACTACTAACTTAAATTGACAAAAGCAGAACTATTTGTGAATGGCACCTCAAAACCACTAAAACATAAAACAAAAACTAATTTCGATTTGTGACTGTAGTTTTATTCAAGATTTATTCATTTGAACCACCAGCTTCTTCGACACTGCGAACATAATGATCATAGTAATCTTATTCCAGCAAATCTCACTAACATAAAAGTAATTATAAAATTATTGCGTAAATCATAATTAAATAAACTCTTAACATCTTTAATTGTAAATCCCGTAATACTAAAATATTTAATTGGCGATTTAATAACACTAGTATGTAAATGTTCATCGTAGTAGCGAAGGTTATATTTAACTGCTGTTGATATTTGGTGGGTTATATTGCAATTAAGCTTAATTACGACCTACTGATATATTTGCTCGTCCTTTGCTTGAAATTTAGTATACATGGGAAACTAGTTTTCCGCTATCATTGCTTCCTTGATTACTTTACAGAGAAAGATTGCAAATTAATGTTTTTACAGAATTAAATCAGTCTACACATTTAACCCTCTGTTGGTAGCTGGTTTCTGAGTCATATATACTCCATTCCCTGTATCAAAACGATGACGTCATATGTGGACGAGGTTATCATAGATACGATGAAATATAGCTATCTTTTTTTAATAATATTATTAGTACCTATGCGAATGACATAACGTATGTCTTAATAAGTAAAGACACACGTTTCATGTTTTTTCACATTCTATCAAATTTATTATTTGAATGACAACGTTTGACAGTTCTTACAAATACGAAAATTTATATTTACTTTGTTCACATTTGTTTATAAAATAAAAATAGAGACCTATGGCCAGGATTTTGTTATTTTCTTGCCTGTCATTTCTAAGTTTGTGACATTTTTGATACATAAATACAGACTGAGAAATAAGAAATGGCTTGAAAAATTGTGGGTAATCAAATGCAGAAATGAGTTCGTCATCTTCATGATTATTTTGCGCAGGAGTTAATTTAACTGTAGTACAAGAGGTAATGTGCATTGTATTTTGTATTTTCATATATTATTTATTTATATATAATAATAATGCATATAAAAATGTATATTCTTTTGAGTTTTATTTTACAAAATTACATATTTCAATAAGGTAGGTAGTATTTTTCGTGAGTTAAGATAAATTTTATTTGGTTTCTTTCATAAACTAGTTAAATTTTATAAAGTAATAAATATTTTAATCTGACATTTAATTTTTAGGTTATGTTTTAAAAATGACAATCCAATACCAATGTAAACGTTTTAAGCACAAAATCTTGAATCACATGGATACCAAATGTGACGTAATCGTTTTCATACAGGGAATAGAGTATACCTAGAATATTTGGGCCACTCAAGATATTTTATGGGGATAGGATTTTTGTATATAAGATGGTTTAGATATGTAAACTCTATTCCCTGTATGAAAACGATTACGTCACATTCGGTATCCAAGTGATTCAAGATTTTGTATTTAAAACGTTTACATTTGTATTGGATTGACATTTTTAAAACAAAACATAAAATTTATGTCAGATTAAAATATTTATTTCTGTATAAAATTTAATTAGTTTATAAATGAAACCAAATACTGCATATATTAAATAATAACCAAATATAAATTTATCTTATCCCACGAAATATACTACCTACCTTATTAAAATATGTAATTTTGTAAAATAAAACTCAAGGGAATATTCATTTATATGTATTATTATTATATATAAATAAATAATGTATGAAAATACAAAATACAATGCACATTACCTCTTGTACTACAGTTAAATTAATTAAAGGTCCTCGATTCTCTAACTCCAGCGCAAAATAATCATTAAGATGACAAACGCATTGCTGCATTTGATTATCCAACATTTTATAAGGCATTTCTTATTTCTCAGTCTTTATTTATGTATCAAAAATGTCACAAACTTAGAAATGACAGGCGAGAAAATAACAAAATCATGACCATAGGTCTCTATTTTTATTTTATAAACAAATGTGAACAAAGTAAATATAAATTTTCGTATTAATAGGAACTGTCATACGTTTTCATTAAAATAATAAAGCTACATTCACAAATCGAAATTAGTTTTTGTTTTATGTTTTCCATTTTTGTTTTAATAACCTTGTAGACATGTTATATTATGCAGCCATTCACAAATCAGTATTTAGTTTTGGTTTTAACACAAAAGTTTGCAAACTCCAAACTTATGTTTTAGTTTTACGTTTTGTACTTAGGAATAGACCAATAGGACGAAGCGTAGAATGATGTAGCGATTAACGATAATGTAGCTTTAAGCTACATTCACAAATCGAAATTAGTTTTTGTTTTATGCTTTATGTTTTAGTGTGTTTAGTTTTGCTTTTGTCAATTTTAGTTAGTAGTGACATCTATCATAAATTGTAGAAGATCGGTAATACAGTAAATGCAACTGTCAGATGTGCTAAGTTACACATGCTGTCATATGTTGTTTGTTTACTTTCGTATTTTTTGGAAGAGCAAGATAAATATTATCATAATAAGAAAGGAGGTATTAAAATCTAGTTTTTAGTTTCATTCATTTTGACACTCGAATAAAAACAAACTTAGGTTATCGTCAATGCGAAGGATGATAGAAAGAGACATGTTTATATCACTATATCATTCTACGCTTCGTCCTATTGGTCTATTCCTAAGTATAAAACGTAAAACTAAAACATAAGTTTGGAGTTTGCAAACGTTTGTGTTAAAACCAAAACTAAATACTGATTTGTGAATGGCTGCACAAGAAAACATGTCTACAAGGTTATTAAAACAAAAATGGAAAACATAAAACAAAAACTAATTTCGATTTGTGAATGTAGCTTAAATGTGATAGAACGTGAAAAAACATGAAACGTGTGTCTTTACTTATTAAGACATACGTTATGTCATTCGCATAGGTACGAATAATATTATTAAAAAAAGATAGCTATATTTTATCTTATCTATGATAACATAGTCGACATATGACGTAATCGTTTACATACAGGGAGTGGAGTTTACTGCATAATAACATGGGAATCATAAGTCTCAAGAATTTGACAGTTCACATGAAATCATGTATGTTCACGTGACGTGATAATAGTGTGTTCGTACCTTTATGGACAAAAACAGTTGTATATAATTCATAAATAGGATATAGGAAAAAGGTATTATGGGAACAATGTTAAAAAGTTAGAAACATTGTTTCCGTTATACCGAACATAAAAAATACTGAACAAGTAATTTAATTTAATTTTCTGATTGTTAAATCCGTGTTCCCGTGTAGTATGAATTGAATGAACTCTTGAATTGTAAGTAGCAAGTTTCACGTTTCAAAACCTGCATCAACATCACTGTACAAAAAGTGCAATTAGATTCCGCATGCGTCAGCCATTTCCCCATATGACACTTGACCCAGTGTTTCAAGCCAATAATTCAAGATATTTCAATACCGTTAACGTCTGCAGACATGCGTGATATATCGTCGTCATTTTTCAAAGTGCTCGACAGACAAAGACTTCTTCACCGCACCGGAGTTATATATTTGCTAACAAAGGATATGTTACTTGTTTTAATTTACTTATTGTATTGCTTAATGGTATCAAGTCGGTCTGTGGATCCTAAGAACTCTGGTTCGATCCCCAGAGCCGACAAAACATTTTCACCAATTTAAAAAATTACCCCTTTGGCTCCCCCTCCTCTAACATCTGTGGGGGCCGTGGCTTGACAGCTGGTAACCGCACTTCACGCGCATAAATATACCGAGATCTGCTTCGGCAGAGTGCCACACCCAGTAATGGGTAAAAGGCGTGATGATATATTTATTTATTGTTACACGAACTACCTTATACAGCAGTAATTATAAATAAAATATAAATATAACATTCGCCTTCTATCCATTACTGGGTGTCGCACTCTGCCGAAGCAGATCTCGGTAAGTGATATATTTATGCGCGTGAAGTGCTGTTATCAGCCGTTAAATCACGGCCTCCAAAGATGTTACTAGAGGGGGAGCCACCGGAGTGTATTAATGTGGTGAAAATGTTTGTCGGCAGTGGAATCGAACCAGTGTTCTTACGATCCACAGGCCGACACGATACCACTGAGCTGTCTAGTCCATGCAGTAATTATAATATAAAATATCCGTTCAAATCTTAGTATATGAAATATAATAGCTATACGAAGATTGTTCTAATTCTTTTTTCTTATTTAAATAATAATAAAAAAACATCTGTTGTAGCTGTAATAAATATAATGATAAGAAAATATTGAAAAAAAATGGTCAATATTTATGTAAAAATTTTCTGCAAATATTATGTTCATTAAACGAGATATTTTTTTTTACAATGGGCCTTTCAAGATCTACTTAATAAAATGATTATACCCAAAAAAAATTCTTTTTTTTTTAAACTTGTATTAAACATGATAAAAATATTAAAACTTTCGAAACAAATGAATATGACGTAGTTGCATCTTGGATTAAAGAGAGACAGATAAGACAGAGATAACTTCACGTAACGTGTGTCGTTGTCAGTATAGAATCGTAGAATGCTGAATGCTTGTTTCTTCTGCGTCTTCTTCTCAGTAAAATTGAGCACCGACAAACGGTTCAGACAAAGCTCTGTGATTGGCTTAATGCAACTACGTAATTGCAATATGGCAGTGCGAAATTTAAATGAGCGTTTCGAATTATTCAACTTTTACTTTCATATTTCAGCAATAAAGGTATCATTTATGGTATGGTTTTATATTGTATTAAATATGATGTACGGTCAAGAATTTATTTTAATAAATATATATTAAAAAGCTCTACCACTTGAATCCCCCATCGTGCACAAAAGTTATTTATTTTTTCACGTTTTTTAAAAGAGTTGAAAAATGTGTTACTTTCTATACATTTTTTCGTTAAAAAAGACGATGTTTCATTAACAATATGCAAAAAAAGATATACCCGTATGATATATCTAAATAATTTTAGTCACAGAAAATCTAAATGAAGGCCCGAAAATAAATGTTTAGACTAAAAAAACTGCACAAATTTCTCGTAGAATCGAAGGAAAGTGAAGGAATGAATAGGGATAAAGAAGAAAATTAATAATGAGCATTTCTTTTATTCTGTCATTTCAAGACATAAATTATTAATAGACAGGTAGATTCATAAAACAGATTAGCCATTAAAAGCATTTTCATTTCCAATTTAATCTCTGTGTTTAATTCACAAAAAAAACTGATAATTATGGCATCAAGTGTTACGGCGACAAAATACAATCAAATGTGACGTATGAAATAATAACTATAACTTCAAATTTAATTCTTTTTATGAAATCTACCTAATAATGAGTGACAACTCAAAAAAATATTATTTTTTATTAATATATATTTTTATTATGCTAGCGCAAGAAATTTTCTTGAGGGCATTAGTTTGACACTCTTTTTTAACAGTATTAGATACTGTAATACAAAATTACTAAAATGAATAAAAATAAATATATCATCACGCCTTCTACCTATTACGGGGCATGGCACTCTGCCGAAGCAGATCTCGGTAAGCAGCGCTGGGCAGTAGCTAGCTACTTTTGTAGCTTAGCTACATTTACCTTAGCTGTAGCTGTAGCTTAGTTAAATGTGAAAAAATATAGCTGTAGCTTCTAGCGAGCTATGTTTTTCTTTCTATTTGCTTAAAAATATTGTTATAACAGCTAAAGCTACTTTTACAGCTACATTTTGTAGCTTAAAGTTACTTTTTATAGCCCAAAGCTACTTTTTGTAGCTTAAAGCTACCACTGTTCATTACGAAATACCTAATAATTTTTATTTTGTATTTGAATTGTATCTTCTTTATTGTTTTCTATAACTGTAGGATAACAAGTTATTATATAGTTTAAAATCTATTAACATATTTTATTTTTCACTTGTTCTTAACCTATCCTACTTTTGTATTAAATATTAGATGAACTAAACATTGACTGTATAGGAGTCTTCTGTTAATGTGACTGTTAATTTATTCCGACATAAATAAGAATTATAGCTTAACAAATTAAGAGTACATTTGTCCATTTGTGATTTTTTATATTTATTAACAGTTATTATAACAAAAGACTGATCAACTCTGATTATATGACAATGGCAAATTTAATAATTCACAATAATTGAAAAAATTAGCTTTAATATTTAACAGCTACTTTAATGAAAGCTCTTAGCTGTAGCGTAGCTACTTTTTTTAAATAGCGTGCCCAGCTCTGTCGGTAAATGATATATTTTGCACGTGAAGTGCGGTTACCAGTCGTCAAATCACGGCCCCCAAAGATATTAGTTATATTAATTTCTAACTATAGTAATTTCTCTTGAAATTTATTCAAGTTTCTCTCAATTCATAATAAACCAGAGATGTGTAATCAGTCAAATAACAAGAATAACAATTGATAATAAGGAATTAAATAATTGAAATGACATTCGTGCAGCCATCACAACAAGTACGTCACGCGACGAAGTATCTTTATAAGTTCCAGGCGTCTGTAAGAATATCATAAATTTCTGTGAAACGAAAATCATTTTCACAGTCTCTTTTATTATACTCGTATACTCGTAAAATATCAAGTTACCGCTGCAAGGGAATACAATTGTTCCACACTTTGATTAATTTTAAAATATCCCATGTCACGTAGCTCTGTAAATCCGAAATAAAACAAGTTTAAATTGTCAGCGTTATCTGCAAAAAAAACCCTCTTCAATTTATGAACATAAAACACAAATATATCGGGCATGTGAATAGGATTTATTTCGACCCTATTGTAATTTCAAACTGGATTTAGTTTTTCAAAATGTTAATCGTTGTATTATTATTTTGATTGAATTTCTGATTAAACTAAACCAAGAGATGGTTGATGCTGATGAGAAAACTTTTGAATTTAATCTGGGAGGAAATAAATTTGAAGTAGAACTACTAAATTTGCTCAAGGAATTATATTTTCAAATATTTTTGATTTCCCGAATATATATTTTAAAGAATTGGAAAAATGTTTAATTAACTGTCAAGTGACACCAGTGTTTTTAGATCGCGCTCCAATTTTTATTACCTACTTAGGTACACACAATCAGTTTCATAGCCCGGTGGACAAACAGATATAAATCTTGCGCTTCAAGTAAAGCTTGTTTTACCTTACACCTTTGATTATGAAGTCAATCAACGTTTACACTAAGTATTGAACAAGATTTTGAACAGTTTTTGGAACAATTTAAATTACATAGTATCATATTGCAAATTGTTTGAAAAATAGAACGTGTACTATTTTCTAGAATATTGTCCCACGACTTTAAACAACTATACTCTGTTTTTTAACCAGGAGGAGTAATTTAAATTTTAACCGCTAAAACTGACGCTTCTGATTGGCTAGTGTTTCGTCCAGTTTACACTGTACATAGATTTTACATTTGATTTATTAGAGCTGTCATAAGTTTTGAGGTTATCTGTTTTCTTGTTGGTTTTTTGCATTTCTGTGACATTAAAATAAATCAGTTCTTTTAAGAACTAATAATATACAGAGTGACAAATTAGAGTTTATAATGTCATTTGTATTTTAAAATAAATTCCATGAGACTTAATCAGTGCAGATGTGTATGAAATTTTTGTATTTCGCGCGAACAAAAATCTAGTAACTTTCTTTGGTAACTTTCTATAGTGTAAATCTGACTTGTGCATTTACTCCTCCTGGTTAAAAAACAGTATAATAGCGTTTCAATATTTTACCATGTTGTCATGGAATTGAGTGAATTAATAAGTGATAATTGCACTAGTCAATAGGATGCGGGCACTCACTTGCCACTGTGACGTTTAAAAACAGCTGTACGGGCAAAGATCACTGCGCCACCTACAAAAAAAATAGTTCATTTTGTAGGTGGCGCAGTGATCTTTGCCCGTACAGCTGTTTTTACATCACAAAAAGGTCACTGTGTCACGTGAGTGCTCGCATCCTATAGGGACTTACAATTTTGACGTCACATGCATCAGACTCGAAGCAGACCCCCCTCCACACAATTTTGTATGAAACAACAAATTTGTAGAAAGAGCGAGGTGACACCATGCCGAGTCGAACAACTGCCTTCTCCTTTCAACACTACTCGCCGCAGATCCCAACATTTGTTTGAAGTTTCACGTTTGGATCACGTGATAAACGTCAAACTGCAAAGCTGTACCATGTTCGCTACGTAACAAAGTCCCTATTACAGCGATATGATTGTGTTAAATGCTATATTAACAATAAAAACATTGCGAGGGCGTCTAATATTAATTATTTCTAAATTCTCAATTTTATAAAGTAAATAATTTTATAGTGGTGCAGGAGGCACAGGGGTAATTTTAATGTGGTGAAAATTGTTTGTTGGTTGTGGGAATCGAATCCAGGTTCCCAAATACACTGGCCGACTGAATCACCTATCACATTTCATGTATCTCTATAATTTCATCCAATATATCAAAATTCATCTAAAATATCAATGATAACTATTGCAGCATCGTATATAAATATATTATTTCCAGGCATACCTTCTTAACAAGAAATTCATACAGTATTAAAAAATATATTGTTATTTTATGTATAAATTGACATGACAATTGAATCTTTTGTTTTTTATTAGAAAGTTTGAGTAGCTAATAAAATATGTAGCTAATAAATGTATTTATTAGGTAAATAAAATTTATAATGTAGTGGATAGCTACAAAAAATATTTATTAACTAAACAATTTTATTAGGAAGTTTATTAGCAACTAGATTATCTGACATAATGAACAAATGAATATATTATTATAAGCATAACAAAAATATTAATTTTAATTTATTATATCATTTGATCAGTAATTTTTTTAATTTTTGAAATTAAATACTCAATATAAGAAATGATATATTTTTTGCTTGACTGTAGATTAAATTAAATGCGATATATTTCTTGGAATTCAGTCAATTTTTTTATTTTTTATTTTATTATATGAAGACTTGCAGAGGCAGTCGAAACGTTGACAAAATATAATAAAATAAAAAATAAAAAAATTGACTGAATTCCAAGAAATATATCGCATTTAATTTAAATACTCAATATTCATAAGTTTTCATATGAATCTTATTGAAAGTAAAAACTGCAAAAACATGGTATAATTAAAAATACTACTACTTCTGTAATTTGTATGACGTCATAAACCAATATTAAAACTTCAAAAAATCATATCTCGCGTAAAATATAAAATTTTCCCACATGAATTGAAATGATTGAAATTAATTCAACATTCAAATACTCTTGAGCCTCGACGATAAAGGAGGAAAACAGGTACTTTCCTCTCTAGGGAGGAAAATTTAATTTTCTTCCGCTGGGAGAGTATTGACTACTTTCGACCGGTATATGAGAGAAGATAAGCTTGTCTTCGATTAAAATCATAGAAAATAGTTATTTATGTACGAAGGGTGAACACAGGCGTTTATTATTAGCAGGAGACGCAAAGCGCCGAAGGCTAATAACATGCTCAGGGTTAGAAACGCTAATTTAACCTATGGTACATACAAAATTTTATGTACATCAAAATAGCATTTAATTATATGTATAAAAGATTAAAATATGTGAATAGGTTATATGCCAGAATTACATTTTGCAGAATCAAGTATTCACAATAAACAAAAATTGCATTTTATTTATGTATCCAAAGGAATTATTTCTTTTTGGTCCTAGGGCCAAAAAGAAGTGTTTAAGCCCGCTATTTAGGGCTAAAAAACATGCTTTTCGGCCCGGTTGTGCATAAAGTACATTTTTTTTTCTTAGGAAAGGAAAATCAAGAAATACGGTAGTGTCTGTGACTAAGTACAAACGACAGTGACCAGACATTATAGTCTCTCTTATCCCGAGTGCACAAATGTCCATTTTCGCACTAAAACTTCAGTCCACGGAAACGTCGTCTTCTCTTTGAACAGCGCCCGCGTGTGACGTCATCACGTTATGAATTACATGATATACATATATTAGTAATACAAATGTTATAATAAATAAACATACAATGTTTTTAATTTTTTACATTTTTTTCCTTCTGCAAAATTTAAATTATTGAAATTTTCTTTTCATTTAAAAAAAAAAAACTTTTTTTAGAAAAGGAATGTGATATAACTCATTACATAATATATTATTAATAATACAATAGTATATTACATTATTATTATTATGGGGTGGTTAGCTCAGTGGTATGAAGTCGACCTGTGGATCCTGAGAACCCTGGTTCGAGTCCACACAGGCGACAAACAATTTTCATAATTTCAAAAGCTACCCCTGTGGCTCCTCCACCACTAACATCTTTGGGGGCCGTGATTTGACGACTGGTAACCTCACTTCACGCGCAAAATATATCACTTACCGAGATCTGCTTCGGCAGAGTGCCACACCCAGTAATGGGTAGAAGGCGTGATGATATATTTATTTATTTTATTATTACATAACAAGCATCGAAACCGTAAGATAACGAGCGAGTGTACAAATTGAGAAAGGAGGCGCGTAGCGCCGAGTGATTTAAGTACACGAGCACATTTATCACACTTTCGACCGAATTATGTACATTATTTTTCAGATGACAACTAAATATTTCTAAAAAAGTTTACAAGAGCAATGTTGTTACCATTTGTGAGCTGATGCGTTTTTGAAGGTAAGCGTTGACGTTTGACATTTGATGTTAAGTGTGGTGATACCAACTGTACTAATCGCAATGTCAAAATATTAAGTAATGCTAAATATTAGTAAATAAGTAATTATTAATTAAAAAAAATAAGATTTATTTGTGCAAAGGTGTTGAAAAATCTGCCAAAACTTCGATTCAAATTATACAAATTATTTTCTTTCACCGTAACGCCATCTGTTGTTATTAGTGGAACCTGAACCTGAAATGTTAGAAGTGTGCGTTATAATAACATCAGTGTATGTTATGTTCAACTTTCCGTAGTAATTTATGACTTTGCTATGGTTACTTTCATAAGTAGTCTTCTGAAAATGTTATAATAAAAAAAAACAATAGATTTTTACTTTCTTTAGAAAAGGAATGTGATATAACTCATTACATGATATATTATTAATAATACAAATGTTATAATAAATAAACAAACAGTATTTTTAAAATTTTACATTGTTTTACTTTTGTATTTTTTTTTCAATAATTCAATTTTCTTTGAAATAAAAAAAATTTTTTTTTACTTTTTTTAGAAAAGGAATGTGATATAACTCAAAAGAATTCAGTACAACTGTAAAGTTCAGGACAAGTACAAAAACGTCCTCCAACATTCGCCCTTACAAGTCATAATATTTTCCAAGTTATATAGTTCTGATATAAAAGATGGGCTCAAGTACATTCTTAGAAATTAAGAAACGTAAGATACATATATAAAATTGGAACATTAAGGGTTTCTTTAAGAAGGAGAACCGAAAAGTCCTAATTATATCTTAGTCAAAAGTTTGTGATATAACATATGGGCTCAAGCACATTGTTATATTCAATATTAAAACATGTCTTTTCATACAAAAATCTGAATTACAGATGTGTCAAACCTCGTAACAAAAATGTAAACGACACAAATGTTCAAAATATCAATATAAAAAACATAAAAAATAGCTATTTACATAACTAGTGCGCGAAAACATACTTTGCACATGAGCGCAATTTTAATTTGCGCGAAAGGTGCAAATGGCGTCTTCGCGCACGAGTTTTGTACAATGCGTTTTATAACGAATAAAAATTATATGATGGACAATGAGGAATTAAATTTGAAGCTTGAATTCATATTGTCAATTAAGTATGCCATGAATTGATATTTGTTATTTGAAAACAAATTATTCATTTTTTCTCGTAATGTTTATTAAAATATGTTTGTTTGATTGCTTTATAAGCTAATGTTTCTACTTCTTTTATAAATTCCATAAAATGTGTGTATATAAATAAGTACAAATAACTTTGTAATAGTAAAAATTTAGAATCATATAAAATAAATAAATAAATATATCATCACACCTTCTACCCATTACTGGTTGTGGCAATCTGCTGAAGTAGATCTCGGTAAGTGATATATTTTGCGCGTGAAGTGCGCTTAGCAGTCGTCAAATCACGGCCCCCAAACATGTTAGTGGTGGAGGAGCCACAGGGATAGCTTTTTCAAATTATGAAAATTTGTCGCCTGTGGGAATCGAATCAGGGACCTCAGGATCCACAGGCCGACTTCATACCACTGAGCTAGCCAACCCATACTCATATAAAATGAGTGTTTTTTTCAATTACTTTGCGCATTAGTGCACAAAATCAAACTTTCCATCGGTTTCCAAGGTTACGTAATAGTTATTTTTATAACAAGTGCCGAAACAGGCTCGTTACGTGCAAGTGCAGAATTTAAATCTGCACGAGCATGTAACCTTTTTCGGCACGTGTTATAAACAACATTTTTCCTACAACTGTGCGATTTAGTAAATCACTAAAATATTATTAAAATTTATAAAATTTTAATGATATCGTATTACATGAGAACGATGTTTTACGGCGTTGCTATGGTTTGTTTGTTGATTGCTTGCACATTGTTCTACGTTATTTAAAAATATTTCACTAACGTCAAAATAATTTCTTCAAAATCATCTTGATTGGAATAGTACAGTGAGTGATTCTTCTTTATCATTAACACCTCCAAAGATAATTGAAGCTCCGGATCATACTATGTTGGATCTATTTTCGACAATGACAATCAATCTGCTGCTGGTACTTCTGAAGCTTCCGAAATTGTTACCAATAATATTACTGGTAATAATATGAACAGGTACGGAAGAAATCAATATTTCTTTAGACACAAAAGTTTCCACTTTACATTATGTCAATATAAGCAACTGTAACAACTGTATTAATAATATACACAAACAATAAATATGAAGTATTTCACTTACTCTTTAAATACAACCATTTATCGATATATTTTACTTTGTTCGGTTCTTTTTATTAATTGTCTACCGATTAGATATACTGCAAATTAAGGTTACGTTCATAAACGTCAAAATATACTACTGCATATTTACTAGCGCTGGTTCACCGTATCTTCTTCTTCCATAAGCGTCTGTGGTCAAAATATGAATTCCGCGCTCGGCGCGAAATTTAAATCGCTGTCAAAAAAATATTCTTTTGACAGTTACGTAATGAAGCACTTTCCGCACTAGTGTTTCTTTGCTTTCGGAAACGCACTTGGTCTGCATTCATCTACTTTCCATACGTAACCAAGGCAATTATAGTTACGTAATAACAAAGAAATCGCACAGTTGTAGGAAAAGTACTTTTTTTAGTTCATTATCTAACTATTGTGCAGAAAATTATCACAAAAAGTTGGTTAAATGCTTGGAATAAATGATTCCATTATTGGAATAGTTTCGTAGTACTTTGATAGTATTTGCAACTCTCGCTAGGTGCTTAATATAGCCATTTAAACCTCGTTTAAATGAACGAAAAACAAAGATAACTGTTGATAATTAGGAAGAAATCTGAAGCACGTTTCCAACGGCAACGAATCTAGTGTCCATCCTGAGGTAATTACAGCAGGTAATCGAAGTAGAAATTTTAGCAAAGTTTTAACAGGCTCGCCAACTAATGTTACCGGTAAAGTTACAAAGTTAAAATCGCTGTTAATTGGATGTTTTTTTTATTGTGTCACAGTTTAATTAATAGCTGGAGGATTACGTCAGTGGCAATCAAAAGTTAGAATGTAATGCGAGTTGGGGAATTTCGTTTCCAAGTTGTGGTAAGCCTGCGTTTGTTGGTGCGACATAATGGCGTCGATATGCATTTAAACAAGCAACGAACGGTGCTGACGTGTTATGTAAATTTCGTCCGTTTGGGATTCGGATTCTGGTTTGAGAATTGGAATTCCTTTAAAGTTGATATTGCTCAAACAATAAAAGAAATTCTAATATCTTTTGCATATGGCTGCCTTGCCTTCGCGACCATCCGAACATCTGAGAATAATTTTCACATATATTTTACCAATTCAATTTGTCTGCCCAAGATAAATGTCCACCGGGATAAAATTTATACACTTAGGTAACAAGAATTTTAATAAATTGAGTTGCATTAATACCCATTCCTGGGTGTGGCACTCAGCTCAAGCTGATTGATGATATATTTTGTATTTTGAGAAACTATATGTAACTCAATCAACGTTAAACGTTACGATCAATCTTCGTATACCTATAATTATAAGTTGTGGATAAAATTTTGTATTACTCTTGTGTTTTATTGGTATATAAAACACTTGTATAATAAATAACTATTATCCACAACTCATACATTATAAAAACATAATTACACTGATTTCAGTTGAATTATATAGCTCATAAAACACTAGTGTTGTATATTCCATAAAACACTGTAAACAACTTCATGATCTACTGTATTTTGAGAAAGTATATATAACTGAATTAACGTTAAACGTTATATACGACCCATCTTCTTCGGTATAGACTGACTAGGGATCGAAAAATGACGTTTAAATTATTTTATGGTTGTGGTTTCCTTTCATAAGTTTCTGCTATGAAATAAATGTGAAAGAAATCTGACCTTTATGTATTCTGCTATAGGGTATACAATTGTGAGATATCCTAAGTATTGAGGGTTTCTTGCAGGTAACCAGCTAAATACTGGATTTGAAAATCCGAAAGTAACATTAGCACGCCGAGCTTAAAATTGATGGATCACTGTGCGACAAGAAAATAACAAGACAGGGTTATATTTAAAATTTACATTCATTGTTTTCAATACGTTTTATTTTATTATGACAATAGTAATTTATAATACAATATGTTACATATATATTATACATCTATTCAGAATCGTCACTATCAGAATCGTCAGAGTTTAAGTTTATTATTAGTGGTTCAACTTCCCTATTCTTAACACTTAAATATTCTAATTCCTTTTTTTTACATGATTCACGCAGTTTTTCCACATATCCGCATAAATTTTTTCTGTTTCATTTCTTAATATTGTAACAACACTTTCGCTTAGTTGAGGTGATTAATTATGTACCCGGGGTGACCTTTTTAAATTAATTCAATCGGATTGAATACGCAATAATAAGGAGGCAATCTTAAAATTGTGTGCCCAAACGATGTTGCCATATTATCTACTACATATTCTTTTGCAAAATTGTTTTCTTCTGTAGTAGGTTAGTTTTTATACTAAACTTTATGGCAATTCCAAGAAGTAATGGATTATTTCTAAAATATTAACGATATTAAAATTTTCAATACACTCCTGTTCTATTATTCTCATTTCCCACAGGGGTCCATCTATCTTAAGCTAGGCATGCTAATATTACTTTAGAAGTTCCAAATCTAGTACTTAGCTGGGTACCTGAAACAAATCCTCCAAACTTTTGAAAGGAAACCATAACCATAAAATAATTTGAACATCATTTTTCGATTCCTAGTCAGATCTTACTATAATTATGAGTTGTGGATAAAATTTGGATTACTCTTGTGTTTTATTGGTACATAAAATACTTGTATAATAAATAACTATATAATAATTTTTTATTAA
The DNA here is from genome assembly GCA_911728475.2 of Pterostichus madidus. NCBI lineage: Eukaryota > Metazoa > Arthropoda > Insecta > Coleoptera > Carabidae > Pterostichus > Pterostichus madidus. The sequence continues at coordinate 28,714,746 of OU452313.1, read as the reverse complement.
AGATTTCCCGTCGACAAAACTAAACTAAAAACTAAAAATATTAACTTCTGGAACGATGTTCTTAATTTTGAGAATTTAAAATAAATATATATATATATATATATATATATATATATATATATATATATATATATATATATATATATATATATATATACGAGACCCATTACTGGGTGTGGCAATTTGTCGTAGCAGCAGATCTCTGTATGTGTTTTTTAACGTGCAGTTCGGTTACCAGCCGTTAAATCACTACCCTCAAAGGTGTTAGTGGAAAATTGGAAAATTAAAAACTAAGTTGAGAATACATAAAACTGAATTGCTGATTCATTAATCAAATTTCTCTCTTGTATAAACGCCCATTAAGGATGACTAACTTAATTTTTCCGGTGTCAAACATTCTTCAATTATTTTGCAGAATTATGACTTGAATATAAAGCATATAGTAGAATTAAATTATTATTATTACGTTGCTAATTTTAAAGTTTTTAATCTATAGGCTGATAAGAAGTAAGTTTTAGTTGGCAATACAATTCTGAAAATCTTTTTATTTCACAGTTGCCATTTTTATAATAAATGCAAATAGGTTGAGTGATAGAAATACTTTAGATTAATTGCTCTATGAGTAATGTTATAGTATATTACATGACAAGCATCGAAAGTGTAAGATAACGTGCGAGTGTATAAACAGAAAAACGAGGCAGCCCCGAGTGATTTAAGTACACGAGCACAGTTATCTCACTTTCAAGCGAGTTATGTACACTATTTTTCAGACAACCACAAAATATTTCTAAAAAAAGTTTACAAGAGCAATATTATTACACTTTTACAGCTGATGCGTTTTTGAAGTTTAGCGTTGACTTTTGACTTTTGAGATTAGGTATGATGATACCTACTGTAGTAAACGTAATGTCAAAATATTAAATAATGCTAAAATATTAGTAAATAAGTAATTATTAATGTTTAAAAACAATATTTACCTGTGCAAATGTGTTGAAAAATCTGCCAAAACTGCGAATTAAATAATAATACAATTTTTTTTCATTTATCTTATTATTTTCTTTTATCGTAACGCCATCTGTTGTCAATCAGTGGAACTTCACCTGATTTGTTAGAAGTGTGCGTTATACTAACATATCAGTGTATGTTATTTTCAACTTTCCATAGTAATTTATTATGTTGTTATGGTTACTTTCAAACGTGGACGTATGAAAAAAAAAATAAGGAAAACAACGATTTTTCTTTAAATTTCCAAATTTTATTGTCAATAACAAGAAATAATTGTATGTATCAGTCTTACCAATTTCAAGTATTTTTTTTTTAATTGACATCTTAAGCACTAATGCTGGATTGCGGAAAGTTTTATCAGTTCATTAGCAACTAACTGTTCAATAAGTTTAATAAAATCACCATTGATACTGTTGCTAAATAAATAATTCTTTAACTAAAGAGCTCTTTATTTCTTTCTTGCAACCCAACACCAGTCTGTATTATATATTAGTTGTAGGTATATATTTATTACAAACCGATATCTGCTACTGTAGAATGACACACCCATTAATAGGTACGAGATGTGGTATGCTCTATTCCCTGTATGAAAACGATTACGTCACATTCGGTATCCATGTGATTCAAGATTTTGTACTTAAAACGTTTACATTGGTCTTGGATTGACATTTTTAAAACATAACCTAAAAATTAAATGTCAGATTAAAATATTTATATATTTATAAAATTTAATTAGTTTATTAAAGTAACCAAATATAAATTTATCTTAACTCACGAAAAATATAACCTACCTTGTTGAAATGTGTAATTTTGTGAAATAAAACTCAAAAGAATATACATTTTTATATACACCTCTTGTACTACAGTTAAATTAATTAAAGATCCTCCGTTCTCTAACTCTACCGCAAAATAATCATGAAGATGACAAACGCATTTCTGCATTTATTTACCCAAAATTTTTCAAGCCATTTCTTATTTCTCAGTCTGTATTTGTGTATCAAAAATGTCACAAACTTAGAAATGACAGGCGAGGAAATAACAAAATCATGGCCATAGGTCTCTATTTTTATTTTATAAACAAATGTGAACAAAGTAAATATAAATTTTCGTATTAGTAAGAACTGTCATACGTTTTCATTAAAATAATTATGCTGGGTTGCATGAAAGTTTTATCGGTTCATTAGCATCTAACGGTTCAATACATTTCAGAAAATCTCTTTATTTTTTTCTTGCAACTCAGCATGAATGTGATAGAATGTGAAAAAACATGAAACGTGTGTCTTTACTTATTAAAACATACGTTATGTCATTCGCATAGGTACGAATAATATTATTAAAAAAAGATAGCTATATTTCATCGTATCTATGATAACCTCGTTCACATATGACGTCATCGTTTTCATACAGGGAATGGAGTATAATATATTTATTTATTTTATTTCAATATTTATGCTGAGCCCATTATCTTGTATTCCATTTTAACAAACAATCATGCTTTATCCAACAAGAAATGATTCATTTTCTTATTTTCATAATAAAATCCGAAGGGTGTCTGCCACAAATTTCAGACATCATTTCACGCACTATAACACTTCATTCTTTTCGTACAAAGTTACGATTCCCATCTACGGGGCGAGTTGTAAATGAGCGTGGGTGTATATTACCCTCACATTGGAGGGTTTTCTCTGCGAATGAGGATAATAATGAGGATCCTACGTTCTGCGTGTCGCGTGCGTGTACCACAAGAAGGAGTCGACCGCTCGTGTCACATTCCGAGACTCATTGTGCCTTTCAGCGCCAAAATTCTGGGCATTCTCCATTTCAATGAGGATTTTGACCTGAACACTTCAAAATGATGTGCGAGAACTGAGAAAAGTTCTGATGTGGTAGAATTAGAATTACTCTGGTTGCAATCACATTGTCGCTCAAAATGTTTGCTTGTTAGGTTGAATAATTAAATAAAAAGAAGATATTTGCGAAATTAGGTACTATAAAAGTAAAGTGAAATAGGGGAGACTGGGTACGGTTGTGCCAGGTTACGGTAGTGACAGTCGTCATAACAGCAAAACTATAAGGAATTTTGGAAAGGGTGCAAGGGGAAAAAGAAGCGGCATGCATGTCTAAACGCGTTCCCCAGGTTACGTCTGCCAGCGCGCGACGCTAACGTAAATAGGAGTCTACATTGCTTTTTAACAGTCAAAAGTAAGTTTTTTTGTTTAATTTCTTTTAATATTTACTGTTATTTGTATACAGATAGATTATATCATATATTTTTTTGTTATAAGTTGAATATTAGTAGTTAATTACGAGTGATTATTTGGCCCAGTCATGGCGATTGTTTGTTTTCGAAAGTTTGTGTTGGGTACGGTTGTGACAAATGTTGTGGGTACGGTTGTGACATATATTATACGTATACAATAATAAAAATTATTCATTTATGTTTAAATTATTAAATTTAATTTACTTTGATTTAAATCAATGATTTAAAAAAAAATCTCTTGATTTAATCATGATTTAAATCAATTTAATTTAAATCTCTCAACTCTGGTTATAAACATTAGATGCAGTGCATTATTAATTGTAAGAATGTAAGTGATTGTAGATTTACGTTCATTTGCTTTAATTATGAATGTTAACTTTTTATAGAAGACAGTTATGTTGTGTTATGTTACATATTTCTAACAATAAAAGTAATTATTATGTCTGTCACTACTGACCCCAACCACTGTCCTTGGGGTGTGGTCGGTTGTGACACTTTCTCTTTTTTCTTTTAATTTGATGCTATAACTAATACAGCGTATTTAGGGACAACATTTTGGTATTTTTACGTAGACAAAAGTACAAATTAAGATTTAAATTACTTTTCTCGCAGCTAACTAGAAAATTAACAATTATTGGCGATCAAACCAAAATTGTCACATCCGTACCCAGTCTCCCCTACTTATTTCATTTACAGGTAATCGTAGCCCTGTGGATAAAACCGAGATAAAATTTGTGTTTCAAGTAAAAATACGATTGTATCTGAGTGGTCCGGATTTCACTATAAGCTGTAGGTCTCCTGTACTGTAATTGAGATTAAGTTCCTCTTGTGAAAAGTAGCAAACAAATAAAATCGGGATAGTAACAAATTTCCTCACAAGTAATAAAAGTAATTTACTGTCATCACTAGTAAGGGAAATGGTTACCTTCACAACTAAATTGAGTGAGGGTATTGTCATTTTCACAAGACATCTTAGAGCAAAAAAAAATACTCCCAAAGTAAATAAAATTTTACATTATACAGGATGGTCCATTTAACTTGACTTGTTTAAATATCTTGCAAATTAAGCCCTTAACAACAAACTTTCATAAACAAAAGTTTAACCATTTTGAGGCGGCCATTCGATTTTGTTAACATTTTTCGCCCCCCACCCCTCAGGTGGTCGGAGAGGGGGTAAACTTAGATATCTTAAATAGGAACACATTTTTTTATTACAGATTCAGAATCTCCATAAAAAATATGAAGGTTTAACCTGAGAATTTTTTTCATATTCTTGATAGATGGCGCTGTATTCGTAAAAACAATTTTTTTTTAATATTCTTATTTTGAATTGTTTAGTATAATAACTAACATTTGTTGTATTATCATAAAAAGCACTTTCAATCGAAAATGGAGAACTACAGCAATAAATGTCAAAATGTCAACTGTCATGGCTGCACTCGTTGGAACTGATCTATGCGATAACGCGAGTTAAGTAACGTTGCGCGCGGGTAGTACTTGGATGGGTGACCATCCAGAGAAACCCGTGTTGCTGTTGACTATAAGACCTAAAACGCAGGATCAGGGCGTAATGGCGGCATATGACCATAGCAGTTGGTCCGCCAGGAAGCCACGAAAAAAAAAATGTCGAAATAATGGTAAAAACTTGTTTTTTCGAATACAGCGCCATCTATTAAGAATATGAAAAAAATTCTCAAATTAAACCTTCATATTTTTTTATGGAGATTCCGAATCTGTAATAAAAAAATAGGGTTCCTATTTAAGATATCTAAGTTCACCTCCTCTCCGACCCCCTGGGGGGTGGGGGGCGAAAAATGTTAACAAGATCGAATGGCCCCCTCAAAATGGTTAAACTTTTGTTTATGAAAGTTTGTTGTTAAGGGCTTAATTTGCAAGATATTTGACCAAGTCAAGTTAAATGGACCAACCTGTATATGTCGTAGAATAAATAAAATTGATTCGAATTTGTTGATTAAATTTACTATGTTCTTTATAATACTGCTTATTATTAAATTTTGTTCCCTTTCGTACTAACATGAATTTTTATTTTCTTATGAAAAATTGATTTTAATACGTAACCAGTTTTTCTAATCGGTTTATCAATCAGTTTAGAAAAACAGACGACCAGTTTTTTTAACTGAAAAATATTTTAAAAATAATGTTTACGGTTTCGGTTAATCTTTAACAGATATTACCACTGTGGAATTGAAAACCGAGTTCGATTTCCCCAGTCGACAATTGATTTTCACCACATTAAAATTAACCTTGTGGCTCTTCTTCCGCTAATATCTTTACGGGAGGAGGAGAGGATGAAATTTGATGGTACTTCATATACAAAAATATATTGCTTACCGAGATCTGTTACAGTAGAGTGCTATATCAAGTAATGGATAAAACAACTTCATCTTAATTCAAAGTTATTATGTTTACGAATTCTAATGATAAATAAGTGCTATTCGAATTCGTTGGTAATTATTTATAATTACGAGTACAAGTGTTTGAAAAGCCGGTTGGTTTTGTTCGTTACATTGAGTTTATGTACGGAGCTAATTTTTACTGTAGTCCGAATTGAAAAGAAAAAGACACGTAACTTTAATGTTACCAGCAAAGTATAAAGATTAGGCAATGTACAAAATTCCAAATGCGAAAATGTTGTTCTATCAAGTACTTTTTTTTTACGGTCGTGTTGAAAAGTCAACATACACAGTATGTTCCAAAAATAACGAAACTCTTTAGATATAGAATAAAACACTCATTGTATTATGTTTGAAACTTATAAATAAAATAAATAAATAAATATATCATCACGCATTCTACCTATTACTGGGTGTGGCACTCTGCTGAAGCAGATCTCGGTAAGTGATATATTTTGCGCGTGAAGTGCGGTTACCAGTCGTCAAATCACGGCCCCCAAACATGTTAGTGGTGGAGGAGCCACAGGGATAGCTTTTTCAAATTATGAAAATTTGTCGCCTGTGGGAATCGAACCAGGGACCTCAGGATCCACAGGCCGACTTCATACCACTGAGCTAGCCATCCCATAATATTAATATTTATTCAAAATAGGTTCCATTTGAATCAATTCACTTTTTAGAACGATCAACTAGAGCATGCATAGATTTTTTTTATACCATCTAAAGGAACGTGTGTCACGGCTGCTTGAATGGCTGGAATGTCATCATAAAACGCTCCTTTCATGGCAATTTTCAGTTTTGGGAAAAGATAATAGTCACATGGTGTGATAGATCAGGCGAATACGAAGGGTGGTCGATGACACAAATATGTTTTTTCATCAAAAATTCGTTGACTTACACGAGCGACTTTTTGGTCTTCATTTAATTCATGTGTAACAAAACATGAACAAACCTTTCTTTTACCCAAATCTTCAGTTAGAATTATCCAAATAGTATTTTTACTCGTATTTAATTCTTCACCCAACATTCTAACAGTAAAATTCGCATCGACAGCAATGATTTCACGCACTTTTTCGACTAATTCAGCACAATTTCCGGCTTTTGGACGTCCAGATCTTTCATCATTCACGACCATTTTTAAATTTTGCAAACCACTTATAAACAATCATCACCATAAAATTTTTCATCAATTCGTATGTCTCAGCAAAGTTTTTTCCAAGTTTAACATAAAATTTAATATTTGCTCGTTGTTCCATTGTATTTTTACAACATAAACACAAAAACAACTGTCATTAAAATGCGCGTAAATTTTTAAACTGTCACTTGATTGCATGAAGTTGTGTGCGTTCGAAAGAGGAAAGATATATCTCTCTAACAATGTGTATGTTCAATAGATTGCGCTACGTGTTCTATGATTTAAATTAAAAGTTTCTTACTTATAGAACAGGTATGGGAACGCATAATGTCAATAAGAACCGCATTCCGGGTTTTCTTATACAGGATGATCAGATGAAAGTGTTTCAGTTGACAATACGATCCTGAGGATCTTTCTGTTCCACAGTTGACACAATGCCAGAGAAAGGCGGAAACACTTTTTACAATATCATTTTTAGAATAAATACAAATAGGTTATGTCAGAGGTCTGGCAGCTAATAGGATTTTACTGATATTTCAACTTAACGAATATCATTGTGGAGTAAAGAGATTCACGACTATATGTTGTACCAAAAATTGAATTTAGACGGTAAGCAGCTTTCTTTAAATGTGGATATTTTTATACTGGGACCAGTTTACAAAATTCAATCATAGAAGTAGATTTGTTCTGCATTTGGTAATGCCTGATCCTCTTTTATTTCTAATAAGTCTATTTCCCCAGCCGCTTTTTCAATAAGTATTATTTCAGAAATTGGATATCCATCTTCAATAATATGACAAATAAGTGTGCTGGCAAAACAATTATCACAAAATAAAAAATCTGGTGTGGGCACAACACGACTTTCTTATACACAGCATATTTAATATTTAGAATATATGAATGTTATATAATATTATTAAACATGTAATTTAGATTTTCAGTAATTCAGCATGTATCTGTTTGAAACATATAAAATATCAAATTTGTTTACGTATAATTTTTTAGTAATATTGACTACTTTATGTCTAACTTTACTGATGAGGCATATACAGGGTGTCCTTTTTTCGAGCCTAACCCTTGGTATATCAAGAACCGTGTCATACGAAGTCGAATAAATTGAGGCAAAGTTGCCAAATTAGTTGACCATTTTAATGATGTATTTGTTTTTCCGAAAAAATACATAGATAACTAGATAAAGCGAAAATTAAAATCTATGTTTTTTGTTTCTATTGCTACTATGATTATTGAAATATATTATTAAATATAAAAATTAGTTTTTCCTTATACTGCGTATAAGAAATTAAAAACACGATTTTAAAATCGGCAACTATCAGAGTGCCATGAAAAATAAAGCAATACTTATTTGTTTGTTGTTTCTGACATATCTGATAGATTTGACATTTCTTTTGATTAAAATCTATATTTTTTGTTCCTATTGCTACTATGATTATTGAAATATATTATTAAATATAAAAATGAGTTTTTTCTCAAAATTAGACGCATAAACAGGAAAATTGCAAATAACATTTTATGTTTCAAATATTTTTGCTAACATCTTTTATAAGAAACTTTTTTTCGTAACTGATTCCATTTTTGAAATAAATGGAATTTATTGTTTTGTGTGTTCAGTAAACTTCCTCTTCCGGTTTTTCAATTTCATGCAAAATCAACTCAGCTCTTCGTATTTTCATGAAATTTACAATTACCAAGTTTTGTTAACAAATCTTATCTCGTTCGTGAGATATTGCACACTCGGACACACATCCATCCATCCGTACACACACAAACACACACACAGACATCATTGAGAAAATGATCAAGACGGATTCAGTAGACCTCAAAACACATATTTCCGCGAAAATCTCGTTAACGATTTTTTTCACGATTCCAATACTTCCTTATACTGTGTATAAGAAAGTAATAATTATGAAAGAACAAAAAAGAAAAAATCGGATTTCAATTTTCAATGGTAGCCATAATTATTTCTACGAAGAGACACATTTCCCACCGTTATTGTATATTAAAAATAAATATTACTAATAGTCACTGTAACACGTATTTTTCATATTATTTCTGCTATATTGCAATAATTTATTTTTATTTCAATTTTGTTCATTAAAATAATAATAATAAAATTTCAAGGTGGTAACACTGACAAATCAATAAACATTTCAAATTAATTTTTTTTTTGACATTTATTAGTTCAAATTTATTATTAGCCAGGTAAGTCAGTGGTATCGAGTCGAAATGCGGATTTGTGAACTTGGGTACGATTCCCGCAGCCGACAAACAATTTTTACCAATTTAAAATTATCCCTGTACCCCTTCCACCACCAACATCTTTGGGAACCATGAGTTGACGACTGGTTATCGCACTTCACGCACATATATATCACATACCGAGATCTGCTACGGCATAGTCCACACCCAGTAATGGGAAAGACGCGTGATCATAAATTTTATTTATATATTTGTTACAAAATTATATTCCTTTAATTTTTAATAAAGAAGTGTATCGCATTGTAATGTATATATTTTTTTTTATTATAAAAACTGATTAATTGCAATAATTTTATATGAGGTAAGCAATGAGAACTAAACTAAAAGAATTATTTTTGACATTTTTACAACTAGACAACTTCACACAAAAATATCCTCAAAAACAGATGTACAAAGTTAAACTGTTCTGACATAAGTAGTTGTACAAAATTCACTTTGTAAACGTAGTGTAGGATATAACTAATTACATAACTAATGCGCGAAGCACAAAATATATGAGTTAGCGCCCGTGCTTTAATTTGAGCGAATGGTGCAAATGGCGTCCTCGCGCACGAGTTTTGTACAATGCTTTTTGTAACGAGCAAAAATTATATGATGGATAATGGGAAATTTATTAAATTTGAAGCGTGAATTTATATTGACAGTTAAGTATGCCATGAATTGACATTTGTTATTTGAAAACAAATTGTTAAGCTACATTCACAAATCGAAATTAGTTTTTGTTTTATGCTTTATGTATTAGTGCTCAGACTAACCATACCTTAGACAAAGTCTGTCGTATTCAAGTCAATGCAGTGTTATGAAGTAGAGAGAGTTAAAGTAACTTGTGGGTGAGGCGGGTGCGCGGCAAGGAGCGAGTATTCTTTGATGTTATGCGAGTTGCAAACATTTGTATAGTTATTCTTATATTCAGTTACTTACTGTTTATACATCAAAGTAAAGGTTAGTTTTTGACATATTAAGTGTTTTGTATACGTACTTTTGTGTTTAAATAAATAAAATGCTCGTGTCTAATTACTGTCATCAACAAAAATGCAACCCGCATAACACCAAGGGATACTAGCTCTTTGCCGCGCACCCGTCTCACCCACAACTTACTTTAACTCTTTTTACTTCACAACAAACGCCGTTGTTCTCCGTCTAAGGTATGGTTAGTCTGAGTATTAGTGTGTTTTGAGGTGCCATTCACAAATAGTTTTGCTTTTGTCGATTTTAGTTAGTAGTGACATCTATCATAAATTTTAGAAGATCGGTAATACAGTAAATGCAACTGTCAGATGTGCTAAGTTACACATGCTGTCATATGTTGTTTGTTTACTTTCGTATTTTTTGGAAGAGCAAGGCAAATTTTATCATAATAAGAAAGTAGGTATTAAAATCTTGTTTTTATTTTCATTCAATTTGACACTCGAATAAAAATAAACTTAGGTTATCGTCAATGCGACGGATGATAGAAAGAGACAAGTATATATTAGTACATCATTCTACGCTTCATCCTATTGGTCTATTCCTAAGTATAAAACGTAAAACTAAAACATAAGTTTGGAGTTTGCAAAGTTTTGTGTTAAAACCAAAACTAAATACTGATTTGTGAATGGCTGCATAAGATAACATGTCTACAAGGTTATTAAAACAAAATTGGAAAACATAAAACAAAAACTAATTTCGATTTGTGAATGTAGCTTAAATTTTTTCTCGTAAAGTTTGTTAAAATATGTCTGTTTGATGGTGATATAAGCTAATGTCTCTACTTCTTTTATAAATTTCTTAAAATGTTTGTATATAAATAAATACAAATAGCGTTTTAATAGTAAAAATTTAGAATCATGTAAAATGGGTGTTTTTCAATTACTTTGCGCACTAGTGCACAAAATCAAACTTTCCATCGGTTTCCAAGGTTATGTAAACATTATTTTGAATGCTGCGAGTACAAAAAAATATTTTTTCATGTTTATTTCATGAATTTCAACCGACAAATAATTTTCACATTAATTCTGCCCCTGTAGCTCCCCCACCACTAACATCTTTGGGGGAAATGATTTGACGGCTGATAACCGCACTTCATGCACAGATATAATATATATACATATACTTACTAAGATCTGCTACGGCAAAGTGCTATACGCAGTAATGGGTAGAAGGCGTGATGATATATTTATTTGCATATATTTATTTTTTTATCAAACATTTTCATCAACAATAAATTAGGAACGTTTAACACAAAACAAAGTTATTCAACTGCTACTAAGATAATAGAATTCCTGAACATGACCTTCAAAGAGGTCATATAAAAATAGAATGAAATATATCTCCTTTTACCGCCAAAGTTATGGTTAGAAACACATTATCGTATTTTGACCTGCAGCAAATCACAAATTTCATAAAATACGTTTCAACAACTTCGCAGAACAAAATTTCTTGTACTAAAACTAACATCAAAACTTTTCTAAACTCATTTTAATACCTTCCGAATATATTCTTGCAAATTTGTAATGATTTACGTCTTTTATAGCCAGATAACTTTTACACCCTTCCAAAGTCCTCAAACTTGTGATACAAATTTAAATTTATCCATCCTCACAAAACGGGATGTAAAAATATACAGTCACTGCATTGACATAAACAGTACGTACCCGCGGTCGTCTCTATCAATCTTGGGAAATATTTATATTCAGTTCACACTCAAAGTCAACAGCAGAATTTTAAAACTGGAACTTTTTCATCCTTGAAATTTTTCCAATTTTCCTTTATTTTCGGTCAGTTTACCAGCGGGAAAATTATTTTTCCAGCTCGACAGCGTAAAATAAATACACTTGAAAAGTACTTCAAACGTAAGAACGTAGCACAACAAGTATGATAAATTAACTCACTCGATTTTGTAAATATTCTGTGTGGACAATGAACACGCAATGGTTAGGGTTCCACCCCTTTATCCAGGGTTGGATTAGGCTGATGGGATATAAGAAATATTTTGCTGAGCAGGCGTGTAAAATGGGCCGTGAAATTTTAATATACAAATCTGTGGCATGCAACTATGTTATGATAGTATATTGCAACATTAGTTTTGCAATGACCGTTGCCACACGTATTATATGTTACATACTAATTTTTCTCTATTTCTGCATTAGAATAACCAGAAGCGGATTTAACATATTTCGGGCCCTAGGCAAAATAATTATTTGAGGCCCTTTATGACATAAAATTCTGCATCTAATCCAATAAACAAAAATAATTTTACATGCAACAGCACAAATTAGATATGAAAATAACGAAATTATCGATAGCCAGTATATTGAAACAAAATTAACAAATGTTTGACGTTTTATGTGTTAAAATAAATGATATAATAAATACAGAAATTATTTTGACAGATTAAACGTCAAACATTTGTTTAATTTTGTTTCAATTCCATGACTATCGATAGTTTTGAGGCTATTTTCGTTATTTTCAGATCGAATTTGTGCCGTTACGAAGCATGCAAAATTAATTTTGTTTATTGGATTAGATGCAGAATTTAATGTCCTAAAACTTTTATTTGAAGCTGTCTTGTTTAAAATAATTAGGGAAGCAGGAAATTATAAAATTATTATTTTACATGTTAAACCCTAGGTTCGAGAGTAGCGGTCACTATCTTGTATATATATTTCTATTATTTAAACTAAAATCCAGGCCCTCAAATTTTCGGGCCCTAGGCTATTGCCTCTTTAGCGTAGGCCAAAGTCCGCCTGTGAGAATAACATATTCTCACATATTGATGCTTCAGGGTGATCAAAAGGAATTGTTATAGTTGGCAATACAATTTCAGAGATCTTTTTATTCCACAGTTGGCACAACGTCAGATAAAGGCGGAAATGCTATTTGACATTTCTAATAAATACAAATAGATTATGTCAGGAGTCTGACAGCTAACAGAATTTTGACTTTTTAAGTAATAGAAATACTTTAGAAATAAATGTACTCAAATTTTAATTTTAAATGTCACTGTCAACAACAGGAAATGAATTTATGTATCAGGCTTACCAATTTCAAGTTGTTTTTTTTTTTACTGCCAACTGTAACAATTCCTTTTGATCACTCTGTAGAATGAATTTCATTCTTAAACGATTTTTGGTGACATATTGTTATCATAGATTGGTATAACTGCATTAAATACACAAAATATCTAGGCAACTGATAAAATAAATAAACACAATTTATACATATATCTAGGCAATGGACAAAATTAATTGCAAATCGCTGTTACCAATTTAATTATTATGCAAGAAATTTCCTTTAGGCCCGGTTGTACAAACATTGGTTCATATTGAGCTTTACTGAACTACGGTTTTATAGAACCAGAGTTCAAATTGGCTGTGCGTTGTACAAAACAAATTGAATGCAAGTTCAGCTGAACCTCAGCTGAACTATATAACTAATAAAAATTACTTCAGTTGGTAATGCGTAATGTCAAATGTCATAAATTTTCTTGTCATTTTCTATTTTAAAATTGGTTATTTTATGTCAGTTTGAATTGAATATAATAAGGTAAGGCAAATTAACGTTAAATATTTCGCATCATATACATTATATACTTCAATGATTTTATGGATTCAATTTTTCATAGTTTTGATACATTATTTATTCCATTATTATGATGCGATCAGCAAATTTAACAAATTCGGAAGAGACAAAATGATACTGTTGATACAAAAAAATATGTATCGGTAATCGAATGTAAGATATGCGATATAAACATGAATAAAATGAAAACAGAATGCTTGATGGAAATTAAAAAAGAATTTAATACAAATAATGAGATTTATTCTTCTGTTGCAGACATTTTAATATAAGTATTATGCTATCTATCAACTGATCTGGATACTTTGTGAATGATTGCACTAGTAGTAGATTTATCAAATCCACTAAAATCTCCTGCTATTTGCAAAAAAGGATCAGTTGCAGAAAAACACAGTCACTAGCACTTTATTTTCCGGCAATACGATGTTGTTCCTTAAATAAATTATTTATTATGTACAGAAAATGTAAATGCTAATCTTCAAGTATAGGTGTTACTTTCCTTATCTCTATGTGGAAGAACAAATTTCATCTTTAATTTGTTCTATTATATATTTTACAGCAGCTTTCGACAAACAGAATCTTGCACTAAATTCTTTATCATTTAATTTTTTAAAATGATCTTCGCATTTTCTACATTTTTTTTCAGCTCTACGCCGTTTTAATATATTTATTAATTCAAATATATCTTCATCGTCACTTGAAATATATGCATTAATTCATTCATAATTTTAAAATAATAACTGTCACGTTAATCAAATTGACACATGATGTTATTTTGTTCACTGAACTGTCGTTGAACTGCAGAATTCGGCCGCTCAGCTGAACCGCATTTTGAGCCAAGCTCATTATTTGAACCAGGTTTGTACAACGCAATCTGTCATCTCACTGTAAGTTCAAGACTGAACTCACACTGAACCTATATTGTACAACCGGGCCTTAATGGGACATAACTAGATAACCAGATATTAAGTTGTGTGTAAAATGTCCGTTCTGATGCTTGTAAACTGACATGCTGCGCGGTTTAACTATTACATTTCTAAACTGATCAAACAGAAGTATAACAAACTCGAACAAAGTTTAATTTGTGTAAGTTGACATAAACAAGGTCTCCGTTTCACGTTGCTAATATCAGGGGTGGGATCATGTAAAAATGACTAGCAGTGAATAGTAGTGACTCGTGTCAATTGCGATTATGTAAAAATGAATAGCGAAAACGATATTGTTTTGCGTTAGTTAAATTGTTATTTCTAAACGCAATGTTCATTGTGGGTGAAAACGTTACTCACTATTCACATCTTTGTTTAATTGATTTATATTTCTATAAGTCGTTCTTTATTTCAAAATTCTTCTTTTTTTTTCAATTTTTACTCAGTGCTTACTATGTCACAATTTAAAGAAGTTTGACGTTTGCACTAGACACAGGTAAAAAAATCAAGGTAAATCAATTATAAATAATGAAATATGTTAATTTTTTATATGACAATATTTGGCGATTAATGTTTTCATAAAATTTATAGTAATTAATATTACAGGACAATAAAATTTCAAGAATGGCACGAAAGGCTGATATATGGGTAACCTTTGTATCATATTTTGAAATAAATAAGGAAATGATACAAGGACGTATTAAGCAGTGTAAGGACAGGCCAAAATTAATGAACTGTGGAGCGACTTGACCATACGCTTAAATGCGCTGGGCAGGGCAATAAAAGCTGTTCAATAGTGGCAGAAAGTATAATTGCAATTTAACAATTATTATATAAAAAAAATATATATTCATGTGACTTTGTAGGCTTGGTCAGATTATAAGAAGAGGGCTAAAAGCAAAGTAGCGCTTTAAAAAAAAGAACTATCAAAAACTGGCGGAGGAAAAATAGGGAGCATTATGTAGAAAGAGCTAAGAATTGTTTTATATGACTAAATTGTATCTACATAATATTGATATACATACTTAAATCATTATTATTTTTACAATTTATGTTTATTAAATCATGTTGATTTTTACTTGTCAAAGTTTTTTTGACATAAAAATTAAAAGTTACTAAGAATACGATATCGTTTAGAGAAAAACGTAGTGAGTTCACGGAAATGTCCGAAGTTGAAAACGTAGTGAGTGACTAATTTTACGTGATCAATTGAATAACGAATATCGTTTTCACCTAAGTGAAAACGCAATATCGTTTTCATATTTACATGATCCGGGGGCAGGCCTCTTTATACGTGAACACTGCCCAATTCTCAAGAGTTTTAGCTAATTCTGAATTTAATTAAGTTAAACCATATTCCCAAAAAAGTTTAAATAAACTCTAATATAATGTTGTTACCATATTGTTTTCGGAAAGTGATTTGGATTAACTTTTAAAATTCGAACTAGATATATTAAATTCTAAATTCAGGATTAGGTACAATTTTCGTTCTATTACTATAGGCCAGGGATGGCGAACCAATGGCACGCGTGCCACAAGTGGCACGTTTGAAAATTTTGATGGCACGCTCAAAAACAAAATTATTTTTTTGTATAAGTTATCTTTTTGATAGACATGAATTAAAAATTATTAATCTACACTTAATTTATAATTTATGATATAAATTTGTAGTACTGAATACCTGTCTTAGTATGTTAACTAGAACCGTCAAATTATACATTTTATTATTAAAATATCGCATGAATTCTTTTGAAGTATATAAAGTGGCGCATTAGATAAAAATTTTTTCGTATCCAGTTTCGCCTTCTAAACAATTGTTTTTAACGTGAATTTTGTTTCTAGCATATGCTTTTTGTAAAACATTGATTAATAAAAAATTGTTTAAAGAAGAATGCTTTTATTTGTTTATTTAATTATACTTACGAATAGTTTCACCACGCTAACATTTCGAATGAAATTTTATTGTGGCACGTTACCCATTTAAAAATGAATTTTTATGACTTTGTGGCACGGACATCAAAAAAGGTTCGCCATCCCTGCTATAGGCGATAAACTGATTTTGATTCCGTTAAAATTATCTTTGTGGTTCTTCCTCTAATAACATCTCTGGGGATCGTGATTTGACGGCTTCACGAGCATATAAATATATCACTTACTGAAATCTACTCTGGCATAGTGCAACACCTAATAATAGGTACATGCGTGATGATATATTTTTTTCTTTATACTTTGCGTTCCTAATCGCTTCATTATTATACTGAAAACAATTTAATAATAGTAGCTATATTGTATTTCTGAAGCCTGATTTTATTAATAATAATATTTTTGGATCCTAAATATTTTTATTATAATTTCAGATGTAATTAGGCGCATCACTTTAACTTACGATTCTCAAAAAAAAATGTATTTAAAAAGCCGTGGTTCGAACTAAATTTCTCATTTCCACATTCCGATTCGTTATTGCGGGTCTACTGATCTACGAGTTTTTGCCTCATAACAAAAAACAATTAATACATTAAGGAAGACTGACATTAAATGATAACAGAATGGAATTGTTACGTCAGAAATTAAACGTTACTGACGTAAAAAACCTAATCATTCAATATATTCGTCATAAATACCAAATTAATCCTCCAATAGCATGTTTACCTATTTATAGAAAACAAAACATTTATATTTATTGCACAAATAAACTGAATTAACACAATTCCTGTATGTTGTTTTATATGACGTAATAATATTTTTATTTACAACGAAGTAATGTATATTATTGTATTATGAAGATTGCTTTCAGCTTTTAAGCTTTCTTACACAAGATGTAACCTGTTAAATTTATAGAATTATGCGACTTCAGCAAAACTTAAGTTAATTAATTAATTAATTAAATATTTCACAGATCAACGTGACCAAGTTACATAACTTTTAATATTTTTTCGTATTTCGTCGATAACTTGGCTAGGACATCACTATAATTGAAAGTTGCTCTCTGTACCTTAGATGACCAACCCCGATCTACTACAGCTCTAAGCTGCTCGTCGCAAACCTACTACGAATTATTTCATCACTCACACTCTGTCTTAATAGTGTCAAAACACTCATATTTTGCAATACCATCATCCAATAATCCACGTAAGCAAGGAAAATCTTATCCTGAATATTATTTGAAACGGTATCACGCACTAATACAACCATTACCTATCTCACCACTACCTACAATGAACTCAAACTGACAAGGAATTCGACGACTCGGTGAAACAAATATGAATCATTACATAAATACTTCATTATAAGAAAAATCTGGTGTGGTCACCACACGACTTTCTTATACACAGCATATTTCATATTAAAAACGCTGAATTGAACACTTATGACTTGCTCCTTGCGTTTGACAATTATTATTTGACATATAAATGTTAAACATGTTTTTGTTTTTTGTTTCTATTGCTACTATGATTATTCGAATATATTATTAAATATAAAAATTAGTTTTTCTCAAAATTAGACGCATATACAGGAAAATTGCAAATAACATTTTATGTTCCAAATATTTTTGCTAACATCTTTTATTTGAAACTTTTTTTCGTACCTGATTTCATTTTTGAAATAAATGGAATTTATTGTTTTGTGTGTCCAGTAAACTTCCTCTTCCGGTTTTTCAATTTCATTCAAAATCAACTCAGCTCTTCGTATTTTCATGAAACTTATAATTACCAAGTTTCATTAACAAATCTTATCTCGTACATGAGATATTGCACGACCGGACACACATCCATCCATCCATCCATCCATCCATCCACACACACAGACATCATTGAGAAAATGATCAAAACAGATTCAGTGGACCTGAAAACATGTATTCCCGCGAAAATCTCGTCAACGATTTTTTTCACGATTCCAATACTTCCTTATACTACGTATAAGAAAGTAAAAAGGAATGACATAAGCAAAGACGAGAACTAATAAAATTAATGGGATAAAATAAAAGTGATTGTAATAGTTTTAAACCACACGAGACATATACCATATTTACGAAAGAAAACTAATTTTAAATTTGCGTTAGTTGCTGTCCGTTATATCATCAATACTACGTATGAGGGTTCGTCATCACGACAGGTAGACAGTCAAGGCCCCAGAACCCCCTGGGATAAAGGTAGGGCCGGACTGGGAAACCCGGAAAATTTACCCAGAGCTACTCACATATTTATATTGGTTATTTCATTCCTTATAAATTCAACTAATAAGACAGCCTCATTTTTATTGTTATGCATTTTAAATAAGTTATTAAAGTGTACCCAGCTCTTTAATCGCAAAAACAAGTTAATAATAAATAAATATAAATAAATATATCATCACGCCTTTTACCCATTACTGGGCGTGTCTCTCTGCCGAAGCAAATCTCGGTAATTGATATATTTATGCGCGTGGAGTGCGGTTACCAGCCGTCAAATCACGGCCCCCAAATATGTTAGTGGTGAGGGAACCACAGGGGTAATTTATAAATTAGTGAAAATGTTTGTCGGCTGTGGGGATCGAACCAGGGTTCTTAGGATCCGTAGGCCGACTTGATACCTCTGAGCTATTACCCCAAAGTTATTAATATAATAAACAATATTGTATTTCACTAAACACGCTAATTTATAAGTAATAATATTTTGCAATAGTTACGTAACAACCAAATGAATTTACTGTGAATTATAAATTACAGAGTGATCAAAAGGAATTATTACAATTGGCAATACAATTCCGAAGATCTTTTTATTCCACAGTTGGCACAGGTAAAGGCGGAAATGCTATTTGACATTTCTAATAAATACAAATAGGTTATGTCAGGTATAGAATTTTGACTTTTTGAGTTATAGAAATACTTTAGAAATAAATGTAATAATAAATGTACTCAAATATAAATTTAAATTTTCAAATGTCACTTGTCAATAACATGGGCGTCCACATACATTTTTCCAGGGGGGCATACATAAATTTCTAAAATATTTTTTTTACATAACATAAATACAAATACACATAATAAATGGATAAAAAATATTTAAATTTGTGAAATAATTTACTAGTCTTTGTCGTCTGGGTTTGAATTGAAGAGGAAGGACAATTTTCTAATAACTCTTCCATAAATTGACGCCATTTCTTCAATAAATTCCGATTTAGCAGTTTTACAGTTTTTATTTTCTAATATTTTGTGTCTGTGTATACTTAAACTTAGATTATTCAATCGTTACGATTGGGAACATGTCGCTAGCTAGCCTTCAGAATACTGCTGGAAATTCAGTTTCAGCTTGAATTTATCATCTTTAAACTTATAATTTAATTTTTATTTAATTTATATATACATATACAGTGTGGTGGCCACGATTCTCGAACATAGAACTTTAACATGTAAAATCACATTGTTTTAAATTTCCTGCTTCCTAATTATTTAAAAGAAAAAAGCTTCAAATAAAATTTTTAGGGCATAAAATATTAAATTAATTTTGCATGCTTTGTAACGGCACAAATTAGATCTGAAAATGACTAAAATTGTCTCAAATCTATCGATAGCTATGAAATTGACATAAAATTAAACAAATGTTTGTCGTTCAATCTGTCAAAACTGTCAGAATAGACCACGGGCGTGTGACGTCACGATTTTAGATGTGGTCCGTAACTGTCAAACGAGTGACTCTCACATCAGTATTAAATGTACGATTTAGACTGTATAGATAGAATATATTTTTAACAAGTATATGTGCATATAATTCCAAAACTGACAAGTTTCTATTTTGTGCATCTTTTATGCATGACAAAGTGTGTGATTTATTTTATCAAGTGAAACGTTATTTGAAGATTGTGTCGCGAGTGCATACTTTTACAATTTTATAGTGTTTATATATTTAAAATATAGAAAATAAATGTTTAAAAACAATTTTATATGTTTACTTCATAGTGTAAAGCCATGTAATTACTATAATATACAATAGTGTTACTTTTATTGAAGTTTGAACAGTTCATTTTAGGTTACATTTTCCAAATCAACTAATTTCGTTAATTTTTTTAATATTTTACTGTAATATTTAATTTTTTTCATTCATAATTGTTGTTGTGTTTTCGATTGTCGTAGAAATTAGAAAGAATCGACAAAACGAATGTTTAAGTTATAATCAGAAATGAATCAAAAGGGAAAAGGACTCTTTGGCTCTGAAATAGCAATAACAATATAAAAAGGTAATATAAAATATTGTCATAATCACAATATTACAAGACCTAGAGCAAGAAGGGAAAGAATGTCGATTTGTTTGATTACAACAATGTGTACATGCAACAAAACATTGGTTACAACAACGTGTTTTAATATAACATGATTCGCATTTATGACAGTAACCGTCAAAACCTAAAGAAAACTACATATAAATGTTTTGAATTCCTGTTTCTATTTTTTATATTGTAATATTCAACATATCTTGAGCCAACAACTTCGACCTACCTTCCTTTTCTCTTTTAATTCAATTCAGATAGTACCATAGACATTCGTTTTATCGATTTTTTGAAATTTCCACTACGATTGAAAACACAATAACAATTATAAATGAAAAAAATTAAAAACTACAGTAAAATGTTAAAAATTCTAACAAAATTAGTTGATTTGGAAAATGTAACCTAAAATGAACTGTTCAAACTTCAATAAAAGTAACACTATTGTATATTATAGTAATTACATGGCATTACACTATGAAGTAAACATATAAAATTGTTTTTAAACATTTATTTTCTATATATTAAATATATAAACAGTATAAAATTGTAAAAGTATGCACTCGCGACACAATCTTCAAATTACGTTTCACTTGATAAAATAAATCACACACTTTGTCATGCATAAAAGATGCACAAAATAGAAACTTGTCAGTTTTGGAATTATATGCACATATACTTGTTAAAAATATATTCTATCTATACAGTCTAAATCGTACATTTAATACTGATGTGAGAGTCACTCGTTTGACAGTTACGGACCACATCTCAAATCGTGACGTCACACGCCCGTGGTCTATAAATTCATTATTTATTATTTCATTTATTTTGACAAATAAAACGTCAAACATATGTTTAATTTTGTTACAATTTCATGCCTATCGATAGTTTTGAGGCAATTTTCGTCATTTTCAAATCTAATTTGTGTCCTTACAAAGTATGCAAAATTAGTTTTGTTTATTGGTTCAGATGCAGAATTTTATGCCCTAAAACTTTTATTTCAAGCTTTTTTGCTTCAAATATTTAAGGAAGCAGGAAATTAAAAAATTATAGTTTTACATGTTAAAGTTCTATTTTCGAGAGTCTTGGTCACCACCCTAGTTAATATCCAACGGGGGCGTCCCCCCCTTGTCTCCCCCTGCGGACGCCCATGGTCAACAATAGGCAATGAATTTATGTATCAGGCTTACCAATTTCAAGTAGTTTTTGTTATTGCCAGCTTTAACAATTCCTTATGATCACTCTGTATTTCAAATTGCAATAAAAGTGCATTTTAAAATATTTGAGGTTATCAATTTGAAATGGTATTTAACGTGTGGCTGCATATTTATTTATTAATGCTACTCTATACAACAGGAACTTAATCTCAATTACAGTACAGGGCCCGGACTCAACTAGCCGCAGTGGTACTTTATATATTTTTAATTTGAGTAGGAATCGAACTCGGGATGTCTGCAACCCGTAATAGACCATTTTAAAAATTCATTGCGCATGTGCAAACGTTAGACGGAGATAAAAAAGTTAGTGCCGTATACTCATCTTTGTTTATGTTTTGACAAGTGACAGTTCGATTATTTTTGTTGCTTAGTATTTGTTTCTTCATTGAAAAGTAATTAATAATAGTAATTATGACGGGTACTATATGCTGTGTACAGGGTTGTAATAATAATTTAAAAAAAAAACAAGAAACATTTCATTTCACTCTTTTCCTCAAAATGTGAACAGAAGAAAAGAATCATATTAACATAATTTATAAATAACTGATGAATATACTTCATTTATTTTGATGCTACAATAAGTTTTCATTTTCTCTATAAACATTTCACTTATTTTGTACTAAATTAATTTTGAAATATCTCGTTCGCCGCCATTTGGCGGCACTAAGTTATTAGTTCAAAAAATAAACACCTAGGGCACGCGGACATTTTTAAAATGGTCTATTATTTTACTCAACAATGTATTACTAACCAAAAACATAAACATGTTTAACATTGAATATAGATTAGATTATATTTGTAGAATTACAAATTAGAAACTTGTACGAATTTAATCAAAAAAGCTATAAGTCAAAAATTAAATCGACTAAAATTTTAATTTCCGCTTTATCCAATTATGTATGTCTTTTTTCGGAAAAACAAATACATCATTAAAATTACAACTAATTTGGCAACTTTGCCTCAATTTAATCGACAGTTCTTAAGATACCAATGGTTAGACTCGATAAACGGACATCCTGTATATGCCTCATCAGTAAAGATAGATATAAAGTAGTCAACATTACTAAAAAATTATACGTAAACAAATTTTATATGTTTCAAATAGATAAATGCTGAATTACTAAAAAAACTATGTAACATCCATATATTCTAAATATTAAATATGCTGTGTATAAGAAAGTCATGTGCTGCTCACACCAGATTTTTATTAATGTATTTGAAAATTTTTGAGAAAAAGAAGATGCAATATGTACCACATGACAGTGAATACCATCATTTTATTGTATTTGCTGTTATCATACGAGTAAGTATTTTGCATTTAATTTGTGTCTATCTTCAATTCGTAAATTAGATATTTGTATTTTTGTTTTTGTTTTTGCTTTTAACACAAAAATGCTATTAGAAGTTCGGCAGACTTCTTTAAAGTTTAAACAGATTTTGCTGTTAAATTTAATTGAGTTTTCCACTACTGCTGGTTCGTGGTTCTAAAACTAAATTATCCAAGTACTCAACATCGAATTGTAATATTATATGTACTAGGATGGCCCTTATTTTGGTTAAGTTCGAATTTTGTCGGTCTCCACCCGAAATCTGGTTTAAAATCACAAGAAAGTAATAAATGAATTTTTTGAGATTTTTTAAATAAGTTTAACCTGTGTCTCTAGGCCACTTTCACTTTTGCCTTTAGCTCCCAAATCACATTAAAAATATGATAAAATAAAATAAAAATATGATAAAAATGTTATAATCAATATGAATATTATTCAAAAACAGTCTAAAATAGATTATAAAACGAAATTGTTGTAAAAGAATCAGTACTGTGAATCACTTTTTGCGTATTTAAAAAAACTCAGTTTTCGTTAGTTTTTACAATCCCGTTTAGCAATAAACAGTCATATAAAATTATTGTTTATTGTAATCGATCGATTCGTTATCTCATCTAGTTTAATGCCCGCTTGGAATTGTGTCAAAATATTAAAAAACAAAAAAAAGTTATTGCATTTTGAATAAAGCTGAAGGCAAAAGTGAAAGTGGCCTAGAGGCACGGGTTAAACTTATTTAAAAAATCTCAAAAAATTCATTTATTACTTTTTTGTGATTTTAAACCAGATTTCGGGTGGAGACCGACAAAATTCGAACTTACCTAAAATAAGGGCCACCCTAATATGTACTTATTTTACTGCGCAAGGGATCTGTAATAAGGTCTCTCGTCCCTTGTAATATGTGACCAAATATCGTTGGAAATTGATTAAAATTGTAGGTAGTTCAAAATTGAAAACTTACAAATATCTAGAAATCTAGATCGCATAGTGGCTGCAGAATCCTGCAAATACTCGTAGAAAACAGTTGTGGTTGAATTATTGTTTCATAAGCTCTCGATAAAGGGTTCAAATCGCTGTAATTTCAACTAAACTGTTACAAAAATAAACTGCTATTCCAATACAGAATATTTCCATCCACAATAATATGAGAGCTTTATTTTAATACCACACTCACATTATTTAAATATGGAAATACCTGAAAATTACGTATTCTCTAATAATCGTTAAGAATGTTTAACTTTTTAATTTTGCGTTAAATGACTTTTCTAAATTTGAACGTCATTTTATTTACTCTTTTCATTTCGCAGAGTAATTAGATCTGGAAATTGCTCGTAGTTTATTCTAACTAAATTGCAATTTCCACGTTTTTAGCTGTAAACAGCGGATTATACAGGAGTCTCAATTTCGACGGGCTGTCATTGCTAATTTCTAAACTGTAACAGTTACGATTTTGGTTAAATATGACTTTTTATACACATTTAGGGAGGTTACTAGATAATAGCGAAAAACTGGACGATTTTTCAAGCTGAAGTAATTCGTAAATAGTTGCACATCGAGAAAAAATTTCAAATAAAAAAAAAGTAGACGTAACCAATGGCGCAGGGAAATATCTTTTATAAACAGATTTTTGAGATATGACATAAATCTAACATTTTATAAATGGAACTAATAAAATATCTTATTTTATTTTACGTCCGACAGGTAAGAGAACCAAATAAGAGGACAGGAAATACATATAATAAAAAAAATCTGAATAGAAAAAATAATATAAATAAATTAAACATAAAATAATAATGAATAGTTATTTATTATACAAGTGTTTTATTAGGTATATAAAACACTAATGTTTTATGAGCTATATAATATAACTGAAATCAGTGTAATTATGACTTTATAATATATGAGTAGTGGATAAATAAATTAAGAAGTAGGTAAATATGATGAAATGAAAGAATATTAACGATTATGAAGTAGATAAATATTTTTTTTGAGAATAAAGAAAAATATTAGCACTTGAAAATTTAGATGGTAAGTATAGCACACTGTATACAATTTTGTAACAAGGTGGTTTTGCGTTGACTGTAGATATTTGGTTAGTTTGATTTCCCTTTTTGTGCGATAAGATTCTGAGAAAAATCTTATCGTGGCAACGAATGTGTGTGGTCATCTGCAGTCTTCGGCCATGTGTTGCATCCCCAAAATACAAATGTCAACATTTTTTAAAAACAATATAAAACTCAAGTGAATTATTAGATTCCTTCATACAAAATTTTTTGAGTTTAATCAAAATATCCGAAATAATCGCCTGGGGTTTTTATGTTTTAAAACATAACCGGCCCTATGTTATACAACAAAAAGTTCTTATTTTTGGCTGCACTACTTGCCGTAAAAATTTATTAAATGACTTTAAACAACATGTATGTATTAATAATTAAATTATAAATACTACAATAGTCAATTTATTCATTATACAACATCAGATATATGATTACTTGCAGCGTTCAATATTTTATTTAATTATTATTTTATTAAGAATAACTAGTAATCCAGTGCCACAAAAAACTTTCTACTAAGGTGGTACATTGAAATTAATTTTGCGAATTTCTAACAAATTCTTTTAATTCCGTGAAAAGGATATTATATTATATCTACCCTTAAAGTAAAAAACAATTTTTATAATTTCAAAAACTACCTCTGTGGCTCCTCCACCACTAACATATTTGGGGGCCGTGCAAAATATATCACTTACCGAGATCTGCGTCGGCAGAGTGCCACACCCAGTAATTGGGTAGAAGGCGTGATATATATTTTTTTTTTACCCTTAAAGTTTGATCCACAAATATAGATACATATATACTTTTTTATCAGATGGTAGGAAAAATATAATACATTTTTGGGGTGCCGTATAATTTTACAGCCCAATTCTCAAAAGCTAATTCTGAGTTTTGAATTAATCAAATTAATCTAAACCATATACTTAAAACAATTGAAACGTACGCTAATATAATCTTGTTATCATTTGGTTTTCGAAAACTGATTTAGATTAACTTTTAAAAAATGAAAACGGGAAAAGCTATTCTAAAATTTAGAATTCGCTGAAACTTGTTTGAGCATCGGATTGTTATTAATTAGTTTGTGTGTGCCGTGAGACAAAAAACGTTGAAAAACCCTGGTGTAGAATTTAACAATGATAATTTCAAAATTGGAACTCCTGTATTTATGAAATTCTTAGAGGTTAGTAACCATAATAATGCAGTACACTCGGTAATGAACTTACTGCTCAAAATGCGTTATTGATTTCAAATACTCGTGGAATTGAATTAGCCCTGATTTTGTGTTTATAGAGTTATGTTCATGCACCGGTTGCATTTACGGTTAAAATAATTTATGCAGTATTCCGATTGAACGACATATTCAACAGGTCTGTTTCAAAATGTAATTATTACGTTGTTACATTACAATATACACAAATCTACTTTCAATAATTGATGTCAATTATACGATATTATTTTGTAATAACTCAAGTTATTTTCATCAGATTTTTCTGCACGGTGTATCATATTGTGTATTTTAAATAATAACAAAAAATTATGTTATCTATCACTTGTATCAGGCAGATTCATAAAGCGAATTAATCAGTAACAGTTAATTTAAAATACAGATTTCATTGCTAAATATTTATCGGTGTGTATACTTGAAATTAATTAACGAACGATGTTTAGTTTTGAGCATTTGATAAAAGCACGAACTTCTCAGTCAGTAGTAGTGGTGTTGACTAGGAACAATTATTATAAATGAGATTTTGTGATTTTCCATACATTGTTCGTGTGATATTGAGATAGTGCCTTTACTGCCAGTTCAATAGAATTTTTTCAATAAATTAGGAGCAAAGTACTTAAAGGTATTTACATTTGTTATTTGCTTAATTGTTATTATTAATATACTATATTATTTCATATTTTATACTATTCTATATAGATAAGTTATCAATTTCTTGCGTCATAATAAGCATAAGAAAACAGTTAGAATGAAATCAAATATAAGTATGTATATTTATTTAGTATTTATACTGTTTGAAAAAAAAATATAAATAAATATAACTATATCATCACGCCTTCTATCCATTACTGGGTGTGGCACTCTGCCGAAGCAGATCTCGGTAAGTGATATATTTTGCGCGTGAAGTGCGGTTGCCTGTCGTCAAATCATGGCCCCCGAAAGATGTTAGTGGCGGAGGAGCAACAAGGGTAGTTTTTAAAATGGTGAAAATGAAAAATGAACTCTGCAATAGTTATTTATGTACAAAGGGTGAAAACAGGTGTTTCTGGTCCGTGGTATGATTATTAGCCCTCGGCGCTTTGCACCTCGTGCTAATAACATGCTCAGGGTCAGAAACGCTAATTTCACCTGTGATACATACAATATTTTATGAACAACAAAATAACATTTAATTGTATGCTCAAAATATTAAAATATGTACTTAGGTTATATGCTAAAATGACATTTTGTAAAATCAAGTATTTACAATAAACAAAAATTGTTATTTTATTTATGTATCCATAGGAATTATATTTTTATGGCCCTAGGACCAAAAAGAAGTGTTCAAGCCTGCGTTTTTAGAGCTAAAACACATTCATTTCGGCCCGGTTGTGCATAATAGTTATTTTTATAACAAGTTCAGATTTCCGCACTCGACAAGCCTTGTGCGTTAAATTCTGCACTTGCACGTAACGAGCCTTTTTCGGCACGTGTTATAAACAACAATTTTCCTACAACTGTGCGATTTAGTAAATCACTAAAATATTATTAAAATTTATAAAATTTTAATGATATTACATGAGAACGATGTTTTACGGCGTTGCTATGGTTTGTTTGTTGATTGCTTGCACATTGTTCTACGTTATTTAAAAATATTTCACTAACGTCAAAATAATTTCTTCAAAATCATCTTGATTGGAATAGTACAGTGAGTGATTCTTCTTTATCATTAACACCTCCAAAGATAATTGAAGCTCCGAATCATACTATGTTGGATCTATTTTCGACAATGACAATCAACCTGCTGCTGGTACTTCTGAAGCTTCCGAAATTGTTACCAATAATAATACTGTTAATAATATGAACAGGTACGGAAGAAATCAATGTTTCTTTAGACACAAAAGTTTCCACTTTACATTATGTCAATATAAGCAACTGTAACAACTGTATTAATAATATACACTAACAATAAATATGAAGTATTTCACTTACTCTTTAAATAAAACCATTTATCGATATATTTTACTTTATTCGGTTCTTTTTATTAATTGTCTACAGATTAGATATACTGCAAATTAAGGATACGTTTATAAACGTCAAAATATACTACTGCATATTTACTAGCGCTGGTTCACCGTATCTTCTTATTTCGTCTGTGGTCAAAATATGAATTCCGCGCTCGGCGCGAAATTTAAATCGCTGTCAAAACAATATTCTTTTGACAGTTACGTAATGAAGCACTTTCCGCACTAGTGTTTCTTTGCTTTCGGAAACGCACTTGGTCTGCATTCATCTACTTTCCATACGTAACCAAGGAAATTATAGTTACGTAATAACAAAGAAATCGCACAGTTGTAGGAAAAAGTTTATAAAACTATTTTGATCTATAAATTGACGTATCGGCAGTATTTAATAGAAATAACGATTATAAAAGTTTTTGTCAATATTTTATGTTTTAGTTTAACGCTGAACTGAATTTATACCATTAAAATATCATCAATCACATCACTTCATTTATTTGTTGCTTGAACCAGCAACTTTTATTAAAGTTTGGTTAAATCGAAATGATCTATCAAATATTATATTTAAAGTTCTGACTGTATTATTTTATTTGTCTATTTATTTGTCATTTAAACGTTCATCTTTATTTTATCCCTATTAATTTCTTAATTGTTTTTGGTTAGATCAGATTTTTTTTTCACTTGATGTTTTATTTTGCATTTTTATTTCAAGTGTTGTATGCAATAGAATTAATTAAAATGTTAGTGAGTCATATAAGTACTAATTTTTGGAGTTTCTGTATTTAAAGAGTACCGCAACTGATAGAGTCACTATTTGGAGTGAAAATTTTGGCTTATTAGCGAGTAGTAGAGTAAAATATTAATGATAAGTTCAAGCGAACAGTTGTTAAAATTATTTTGTCATCATAAACTTGTTTGTTGGTTCTCAAAAGCGAGCGTAATTTGGTTATTATAGCATTTTTAGCCCTAGGGCGTATAAAGTTACCAAGCAACAGCTATTCAAACAAATCAAAATCGTGATTAATGGATAAATGTCAGAAAATACAATAAATTCGTATGGTTTTGGGGTAGGTAGCACAGTGGTATTGTGTCAGCCTGTGGAGTCGATTCCCACTGCCGACAAACATTTTCACCACATTAATACTACTGCTATGGCTTCCCCTCCACTAACTTCTTTGGAGGCCGTGATTTGACGGCTAGTAACCACACTTCACGTACAAAAATATATCACTTACCGAGATCTGCTTCGGCAGAGTTCTACACCCAGTAATGGGTAGAAAGCGTGATGATATATATATTTTATTTATTT
Organism: Pterostichus madidus; assembly: GCA_911728475.2. Lineage (NCBI taxonomy): Eukaryota > Metazoa > Arthropoda > Insecta > Coleoptera > Carabidae > Pterostichus > Pterostichus madidus. The sequence continues at coordinate 28,684,802 of OU452313.1, read as the reverse complement.
GTTTTGGTAATAATTTTCTCTGTGCAGACTCAAATTAATTCAATATTTCTTTGGACTAGTTATTGATACTTTTCACTTTAATTCGACAATAAATGATTTTGTTGTTAATAAATAAGAAAAAATTTTCCATCACTTGTCTCGTAATTCCACAGAGGTTTTACAGCACGTTTGCATCAACTTCTCAGGTCATCAACAAACGGCTGGTCAGTTCAGCTTTAACCATAGACGCGTTTCGTCCTTCCGGACTCATCAGTATGATGCGATCATTTATCCAACTAGATCAACTAGGAAATAGTGGATTGTGATACCGACTTAGCTGAACTGACTGATGTTAACCTATCTACAACGGTAACATGACATGAGAGCTATGGAGCCACTCGTGGTGCCATCTACCGACAAAATCGCAAACTGCTTGACAGCTATTGAAATAAAACAAAAGACAAAATGTTCTTAAACAAACAATAGAGCAACACCAACAATTTATATACGAGCCCTGTATCACATCAGATGACCTAAATCTTATTTTTGTTTAAAATTTAAATAATACTAAAAACGCAGGTATATGACATTTACTAAATTCAACAATTAATTTGAGGTTGTCGATTTTACGAATATTCGAGACTTCGATTGTTCGGATTTATTGAATCTTCTAATTTAGATTCGAACTTTCGAACTTTGGAATATTTAGAATTTTCGAATTATTTAAATTTTTGAATTTTCTAAATTTCGAATATTCGAATTTTCGAATAATTTGAAATGTTTTAACAGCTCAAGGACAAGTCATTTTTATTTCGGTGAGTTCTCGGCGGATCCTTGTGCTCTACCTTTAAACCCGCCATTTGCAATTTCGTCCATTATTGTTTCCTGTTCAGTTTTGTAAAATCTAATATCCCTCTTAAACCCCACATGAAACACACAATACTATTCTCGTATTTATGTATTTTCTGTCACCTGCAATTTTCCCCTTCCCACATCGGCTGTCAGTTTGTTGTTTCCTGGTAAAATAGAACAGATCGTTATAAACGTGGAAACTCGGGCGAAGACTTATTATCAGTAAACTTATTCCTCGACATGCTTAGTCATACATTATTCAATCTCACACACACTTACACACTGTTTACATCTAGCGACATTGTTATGTTAGCTGACAGCCAAGTCGCAGTTAGAGTTAAGTTCTGGTTTGCTGTTGTTTCATGTTGCACCACCGACCGTTGTCATGTGTTAATTAACATGTTGCAATATTGTAACTATAACTATGATTTGTTGAGATTATGATACATGGTTGTATTGTTTATGGAGATTATTTATTTACTATGATAACATATTTTTAAATTAATTTGAGGTATTGGTTGGAATTAGGGAATATAATATCGGGATCCCGGGATCTCGGGCAAAATTTGTCCGGTATTAAAACCGGTATATAGCGTAAAAATACCGGTTTTTCGGTATTTTTTCAATTGAAGTATAAGATACAATTTAATGGTGTGTTATTATTTATTATTTTAACATTTAACTCCTTTTTAAAATTATGTTTTTAATGAGTTGGCAAGCTTGTTGCGGGGAATCCCAAATAATGAAACTGTGAAGCGTTGTGTATTTGTCAAGTATTATCTTGCCGATCGCCAATTCGTAGTAGTCTCGTTCGTAGTCGTTCGTTAGCAAATAGCATTATTATATATCTTTAAATTGTGTCAAGTTAAAAGATAATTAATAAAATATAAATTGTTGCAGATTTATAAATAATGAGTTTTATAAATGAAGAACATACAAAATGTAGTGATAAATTTTCAGTTTGGCACTATTATTTAGTGGCCAACTAGCAAAATGTAAGCAATATTCAAAAGTAACAAAATGCAGCGGACGAAATTATATTTTTTGAAGAGGAGGGTATTAAGGGCGTGAGTTTACAATTAATATACGATTATTTACAAACAGTAGCGCCAACAAGTGTGGAATCGGAAAGGGCATTTTCAGCCGCATCTCTAATATGCACAAGACTAAGAGCCAGATTAAATAACGACACACATCATATTTGTTTACTAAAAGATTATTTTAATTCCACTGAAGTAAAAACGTAAAAGTTTATATTGTTTATTTTACATATATAGAGTTACCTAGCTTTATTTTTTGATGTTGTTCAATATTATTTATATTTTATAATTATTAAATTAAAATGATTAAATTTGACATTCATTTAATCTACATACCACACGCACACACCACATCTTACTGTAAATAAATGTTAAATTGGTACAATTTAAAAAAATTTATCAATATCGGTATAAATACCGGTATCCCGGTTCTTAAAACGAAAATACCGAGATACCGGTATTGAAATTTTTGACCGGTATTGTATGCCCTAGTTGAAACCACGATAATATAAATGTTTTGTGATGGTTGCGTAAGGCAAAATAAAAATAATGATATCTAATCAAAATTTATTGATGTATTAAATTAAAATCAACGTTTTACTATAAAACTGGCACAACTAGGATGATGGAGATTGGGTCTTTGTTGACGATTTTGAATTTGAAATCCCAGATAATAGGGTTTTGATGTTCGAAAAATTTAAACAATAATTGGAGAATGTATCAGTCGTACCACGGCGAGAAAAAATACTGATATATCTAATTCGGAAATAAACCGTTTCGGATTTGAACAATCTTTTTTGTGGTTCTTGCCATTTGTTCTGAGGAATGTTATTAATTTGTTTAATCACGTTTTCTTAGAAATAGTCATAATTTATTGTGACCGTAATAAATTAAGATTGATTCTGACTTTATCCCAATTAAAATGCAGGGTTCAGACTCACCGAGTCGCAATGTGATAATTTATATATTTGTAGCTTGAGTAGGATTCGAACTTACAATTTCCAGATTCGAATGCCATAATGCTATATAACATGACGAGAAAAATTTAACGACACGAGACCCGTAGGGTCAAGTTTTTTCTAATTTTCGAATTCTGTTATCAAGCTCTTAATGATCAAGTATTGAATACAATTGTTTGCGCTACCGAACTTATTAAAAAATAAAATTTTATGTAATTATATTATGCTGGGTTGCATGAAAGTGTTATCGGTTCATTAGCAACCAACGGTTTAATAAATTTCAGATAATCGCAATTGATACTGTTCCTAGATAAACAAATCTTTAACTAAAGAGCTCTTTATTACTTTCTTATATATAAGGAAGTATTGTAATCGTGAAAAAAATCGTTGACGAGATTTTCGCGGAAATACGTGTTTTGAGGTCTACTGAATCCGTTTTGATCATTTTCTCAATGATATCTGTGTGTGTGTTTGTGTGCGTACGGATGGATGGATGTGTGTCCGTGTGTGCAATATCTCATGAACGAGATAAGATTTGTTAACGAAACTTGGTAATTATAAGTTTCATGAAAATACGAAGAGCTGAGTGATTTTGAATGAAATTTAAAAACCGGAAGAGGAAGTTTACTGGACACAGAACAATAAATTCTATTTATTTCAAAAATGGAATCAGTTACGAAAAAAGTTTCTAATAAAAGATGTTAGCAAAAATATTTGAAACATAAAATGTTATTTGCAATTTTACTGAATATGCGTCTAATTTTGAGAAAAAGTAATTTTTGTATTTAATAATATATTTCAATAATCATAGTAGCATTAGAAACAAAAACATTAATTTTAATTTTCGCTTTATTTAGTTATCTATGTCTTTTTTCGGAAAAACAAATGCATCATTAAAATGGTCAACTAATTTGGCAATTTTGCCTCAATTTAAACGACTTCGTATCTCATGGTTCTTGAGATTTCAAGGGTTAGGTTAGAAAAACGGACAGCCTGTATATGCCTCATCAGTAAAGTTAGACATAAAGTAGTCAATATTACTAAAAAATTATACGTAAACAAATTTGATATTTTATATGTTTCAAACAGATAAATGCTGAATTACTGAAAAACTAAATTACATGTTTAATAATATTATATAACATGCATATATTTTAAATATTAAATATGCTGTGTATAAGAAAGTCGTGTGGTGCCCACACCAGATTTTTTATTTTGTGATAATTTTTTTGTGAGCTCACTTATTTTGTGATATTATTGAAGATGGATATCCAATTTCTGAAATAATACTTATTGAAAAACCACACCAGATTTTTTTTTTCTTGGAACCCAACATTAATCTGTCAGAATTTCTATAGAATGCATGCGATTATTGTTTCTATAGTAACCAAACAACAAAATGACAATTAAATAAGGACTGCCTGCTGAAAGGGTACTGTTGTGACCCGGAAAGGTACTGTTATGAACCAGAATAGGTTTGTTTTGCATTGCGTCCATGGCAACAACCGTTATTTCGGTAAATTAAACTTACCATTACAGACAACTAGGGTTGTTGATTTTTCGAATATTCGAGACTTCGATTGTTCGGATTTATTGAACCTTCGAATTTTTAAATATACCGGATTTTCGAATTTTAGAATATTTCGAATTTACGAATTTTTCTAATTGTGAATCTGGATCCTAACGTGAACACAACATGTTGGTATGAATTGTTTTCAGAGTAAACTCATTTGCAGAGTTTTGTATTAATTCGTAAGTAATTATTATTATTTGCCAAATTTAGACTTAAAATTTCGCTACACTGTCAAAAACGTTTTGATTAAGTCGTTTTTGTATCCTTTTTATTGTCATTTTAAAACGTTTGAAAATCCATAGCATTTAGGTGGGCGGTAAGAGAATAGATGTCTTAATTAAGACGCCTAAACTTCAAAGTTTTTGCAGGATACTTCGCCGAGTTATTTAATTCGTGGCCGACTTTTCGCGAATTATGCGTGAGCGTGTTTGGTGATGACAGATGGCGTTAATTCAGTGGCAAAAAATTCGAGAATTCGAAGCTACAAAAAATTAGAATATTCGTAAATTCGAGCCTTCAAAAAATTCGAGAATTCGAAGCTTCGAAGTTTTTCTGACGAAGTTCAAAACCTTCGAATGTTCGAACATTCAGAAATTCGAACTTCGATGGAAATCAACGACACTACAGATAACAGACGTATCCCATACAACGGGTTATTTTAGACTGTGTAGCATTTAATTATTATACATGATTTTTAATCTTGAAAGTTACACCTTAAAATAATTATAATTAAATGTCAAAAATTGTTTGTTATCTAACAACCTCATGACACAATACTGTAATATTCCATTACGGTATCGTAATACTGTAAAGTATCACTTCCCGGACCGAAATCACAACTACAAACATGGAAATGCGACACAGTATGAAATAAATAAATGTGTAAAACAAATAAAAATTTATCATTGCAGTAAAGAATTTTGGTTATTAATTTAGCATGAATATAATGATGATAATAACAGAAGAGGATAATGGTGGAATTCTGTATATCCATAAGTTTTGTAAATCTGTAAGCCTTTAAATGATGAACAAAATCGCAACGAAATTTATGGTTTTATGAAATACTTTCTATGTATCAACAAATATTGATGTGATTTTGTTCATTATTTACATATTTACAAATCTATAAACTTAAGGTGGTACTATCATGGAAGCCTTTAACCCGGATTATAATGAAATGTAAATATGTTATTTTTCATGTGTTTCTACACTAGTATGCAATTTTTTTTTAAAAGTTTACCGTTGTTGAGCTGAGTAATGTAAAGTTAAAGTCGACCAAATTCGATCAAAAATGCATTGGCGTTATAGGAACTGTACCTCGCGAGGCAGCTTACTGCATAATAAATTCATATATTGTAGTTATTTTTTAACAAAAAACTAACACACAGTACAACATGTAAAGATAAAGGTATGAGAATTAAGAAATCCATGCCTTACCGGATTAGTTTCAAAGAAATTGGCGATGAAAGTTGGATATTCTATGATAATCAATAGAACTGTCAGAAATGCTTGGCAACGTTGCACAGCACAGGTAGACACTAGACAGAGATGGCCGCACGAATAACAAAGCAAGAACTATGAATGTTATTATTTCGATCAGTAAAATATATTAATTTTAATACAAAAAAATATATTACAGCATTTTATATTTATTTATTTGTTGTTACAGTTGATAATAATTGCTTTGGTGCATTTTTCTCATTTTTCTTATGAACTGTCAACAGGATGTATCGATAATAGAGTTACGTTTCGTACCGACTGGCCGCTTGTGGTTCTAACCTTGTTGTCATAGCTTCTGCTGTGTAAAATCTTACACTGCTATTGGTTGGCATGAAACATTCACTTCCAAAAATTTTGGTATGTTACTGAATTTCATAAACTAGTTAAATAGTTTTATTTAATATATTCAATGTTATTATTAATTATACGATATTTGCAGCGAAATATTAATTCTGTTAATAACCTATACCATACAAAAATGTAATAATTATTTTTGTAAACTTTTTAGGTCACGTATACTTTTGTATGAGACTGTCATGATAGAACCACCTTAATGACTTATCATAGAAATTCACCATGAGTACTATCATGCTTATACGCTCGTGCGTTAATCGTTTCACTCACGTATAATGGCTTATTTCGCTTTCTTATTATATAAGGAACTATTATTCACATTTCTGTCAAATTTTGATAACATAAGCTATACTGCGGTACATATCTATTATGATAGTTATTAATTTTATGAATAACAAAAACATCTGAATTTTTCTGTAGACAAATTTGTCGCAAATCTTTACTTAATATCTAGCAGGAATGCTTACAATTTAGTGAAGAGTCTACGAGTCCAGTACTCTTAAGTGTTAGATAATTAAAGTTAGAAGCGGGTAAAGAGATCAGCGAACGCGCGATTGGTCGGATTAAGTACGAGTGAGAGGGATAAGAGGAAAGACAAAGGCATTAACCGGACGGAAGTTCGTTTGGAAGGCCCCTACTTCTTTCTCGCAATTCGAGTTACTCTGTCCGCGTCTCCGATAATCGCATTACAACGGACACTTAAATCGTATGCAATTACGCAATTTGTTAAATTAAAATCTACATTTTTATCTCGATGTTCAAGTAAACGAAATGGAAAAAAGCTTTGATATTTCGATGCGTAAATACATTCACTTTTATGAATTGGAATTGCGTTTTCAACTGGAAATTTGGTAAAATAAAATTATACAATTAGTGAACTGAAACGTGCATTCACAGCGGGCATTACTTGTTTGCTGTCAAAGGCTACATTTTTTGTAATTTTAATTTTTTAAATAATTCAATACTGTTCTGTAATACTCTGTGTTAATTGACTTGTCAATTAGCTCTTATTGAAACTATGACAACAGAACAACAAACGTAATACATTGTTTTTGTTTTTTTTTTGACAAATATTAAAAATGTATATGGCAGCATCAAAACATAGGCAATAGAGCCAGTGGATAAAACCGAAGTACTTGCATTTAAGGCCGTATTTGTTTAGGAACTTTAAGTTCAACCCTAAATGATCTAGAACTAACTCGTGTTACTTCCAAATAAATGATGCATCTAGTGTCAGTTATACAAATTAACGATAAATTTAAAATCTGAATGCATGTTCTAAGTGACATCTGCTTAAAAACAAATTGCGATTCCATCAATTCAATAAGGATAACAAGGAACAAAAATTGATTAGAAAGAGATAGTCAAAGGATTCAACCTGCCAACATACCAAAATAGCTGGGAGTAGTAGGATCAGTTCAGAAACTGTTCTGCGTTACTTACAACGAGCAAATTGAACAAAAGTAATAAATACGAAAAAATAGGGAAACTTTTTTCCAACACTTGTCAAAGTTCCACAAAAATTACAACGCATTTGAATCAACTTATCAGGTCATCACCAAACGGCTGGTCAGTTCAGCTGTAACCATGGACGCGCTTGGCCCTATGGAAGGTCATCAGTATGGTGCGATCAACTATCCAACTAGACCAACTAGGGGCTAGTAAACTGTGATACTGTTTAAGCTGAACTGACGGATGTTAAAAAATATGTATGCCGGTAACATAACATGAGACCGACGGAGCAACCCGTGGTGCCATCTACTGACAAAACTGCTTGATAGCAATTAAATAAGGTAGCGGTCTCACTGATCGAGTACCGTCAATCGTGTGCTATCGATCAAATTTCAAACACGTGTATTGTAATGGCGGATGTCACACTGAACGATCGTTTTGCTTCGAGTGCTGTCGAGTTGTTTGATTTTCAAGTTGGTTTGAATTTTACTCGACGCTCGATGCTGCTCGATGTCAGTTTATGACAGGTTATGTGCATATGTTTATTATTATTTATGTCATCTGATGACAGTTCATTGTAAAAATGGAATCAACCAAATCAAATGATAAATAGTGGACCTCAAGCGAAATTGATATATTAATTAATTGATCTTTATGATAAATCCAAGCCAGGGAATTAAAATTTAAATATTATTGACAAATGTTGCCGACACATTTCAGAACGCTTTCAAAAAAAGGATGGTAAGTTAAATTTGTATTTTAGGATTACAATTATTTTATTTAACGAAATTATATTAAAACTGTAATTAATTTTATGAAATGGCTAGCTCAGTGGTATGAAGTCGGCCTGTGGATCCTGAGGTCCCTGGTTCGATTCCCACAGGCGACAAATTTTCATAATTTGAAAAAGCTATCCTTGTGGCTCCTCCACCACTAACATGTTTGGGGGCCGTGATTTGACCACTGGTAATCGCACTTCACGCGCAAAATATATCAATTACCGAGATCTGCTTCAGCAGAGTGCCACATCCAGTAATGGGTAGAAGGCGTGATGATATATTTATTTATTTATTTATTAATTTTAGCCAAATTATGTAAAAGTAAATGCTAAGGGGGAACTTACAGAACAAAGAGGCAAGGAAATTATGCAGCATCTGGTTCTGCCGCTAAAAAGACAAAGAAGTGGGCGTATTTTGATTCAATGTTATTTCTGGAGAAATATTTCACAGAACAAAATATGTGATTATTATATTTAAATTGTAAATAAATTAATTCTAAATTCTTTAATTTTATATTTGTCAATTTTTTACTTGTCAAAAGAGAAATATACTGGACACCAAACGATCTATACAACTCGATCAGTGAGACCGGACCATCGATTTTTAAACGACACGACACGAATCGACAATACTCTACACGACACTACTCGTTTAGTGAGACCGCTGCCTTATACAAAGACAAATTGTCAATTGCGATGTGGAACTGAGTCTTAATAAATAAAAAAAAATAAGAACAAAAGTTTCCAATATTTGTGAAAGTTCCATAAAATTTACAGCACATTTGAATCAACTTATTAGGTCATTATCAAACGGCTGGTCAGTTTAGTTTTAACCATAGGCGCGTTTCGCTCTGTGAGAGCTCATCAGTATGGTTCGATCAACTATCCAACTAGACCAACTAGGGGCTAGTGAACTGTGATGAAACAAAAGTAACCTACTGGGTTACTTTAAAAATGTCAAATAAATACGGCCTAAAATTAATAAGCAGGAGATCATGCGATCAAATCTCGCTGACTTCAACTTATATAAAAAATACGATTGTATATGCCGCATTCTGCGTCCCCTATAATCTGTAGGGCCCCGGTTCTATAATTGGGATTAAGTTCCAGCCGTGCAAGATGAATCATAACTACTCGATTTATGTGGACTTTTTAATTTAAAATTGTGTATACAAAGAGATAAAAATAATATAAATAATCATCACGCCTTTTACCTATTACTGGATGTGGTGCTCTGCCGTAGCAGATTTTGGTAAGTTTTATAATTATGCATGTGATGTTCAGTCGAATCATGACCCGAAAGATGTTAGTGGAGTGGAGTAATGGATAAGAGGCGTGATGATATATTTATTATTTAAAATTCGGTTGGCGTCGAGATTTGAACCTGTGTTTCCTTATCTCCGGTAAAGGGGTTTTTTTTTGTATATTTCTTTTCCCAAAAGAAGCTTATATTCAAATGCAATGTTCAGATTTGATTATGGAGCGGACTTCACCTTTAAAGATTTCAAAAAACTCAACCCCACAGCCGACACACATTTTCACCAAATTAAAATTATCCCTGTAACTCTCCAACCATAATATCGTGGGGGGCCGTGATTTGACGGCTGGTAATCGCACTTCACGCGCAAAAATATAGCACTTACCGAGATCTACTTGGGCAGAGTGCCACACCCAGTAATGGGTAAAAGGCGTGATAATATATTTATATTTATTTTATTTAATGGGGTGGCTAGCTCAGTGGTATGAAGTCGGTCTGTGGATCCTGAGAACCCTGGTTCGATTCCCACAGGCGACAAACAATTTTCATAATTTCAAAAAACTACCCCTGTGGCCACTAACCACTAACATCTTTGGGGGCCGTGATTTGACGACTAGTAACCGCACTTCACGCGCAAGATATTTCACTTAACGAGATCTGCTTCGGCAGAGTGCCACACCCAGTAATGGGTAAAAGGCGTGATAATATATTTATATTTATTTTATATAATTTGTATTTTTCAGGGATTTGTGAGAAATTCTCGTAAATTTCTTGATATACATTTTGTTCAAGTTAAATTTGGATTGAAAATTCAGGTCTTATACCAAACCTACAATTTTTACTCGAGTTCATCGGATTGCCAGCTGTGAAAATAATTTTATTCTCAACATCAAAAGTGCGTATATTTATTTGATAAAGATTTCTTTTGGAATTGGAAATATGTAAAATAGACTTAATCTCAATGTGGTCCCTTTTAATGCAGTGCGTTTAAGTATGGTATAAAAGTAAAAAATAAATGTATATCGTATTTTCACGAAATGTTCGGAGCAAAATTACAGGTGTTCTAATCTAGATAAGTGATGAAATAATAATTATATTTCAACACGCACCTTGTGACATTATCTGTACTTTCAATGACTTTTTACTAACTATGACTTTTATTACCACTGTATTTTGTAGACGTTCATTGCTATCATATATAACTATCACATGTTTTGTATCTACCAAAAATTGAATAGGCTATATAATAAAAAATAATTATTCAATTGATCTTTTAGATTGCGTGGACGACCTATGAATAAATGGATGAATATGATTGAAGGATTGTTGCGTGAACGAAAGTTTCTGAGTATGAGGAATAAACGTGCTTGTATGAAAGGAATTATGAATGTGGATGAAGCTAAAGTGGTGTGTCAGGATAGGAACGTTTGGCGAAGATTAATTGCGGAATGAATCTGATGATTTAAGAAAAGTGCAGGATTTTTTATTTTAGTTTTGTTGTTTAGTAATTTCATTAGAGTGTTTACCTGCAATTGTGTGAAATTCACTTTCAAAAACAAGCGCAGGAACGACACTCCCTTCGTTTCTTATCTTTTTTATTCGTTTTCTGATCTTACATTGAGTGTTTAACTGCAATTGTGTGGAATTCACTTTCAAAAACAAGCTCAGGGCGACACTCTCTTCCTTTCTTATCTTTTTGTTTCATTTTCAGTTACTGCATTGTCTGGACTTTTCTTTCATATACAAGTGCAGGCTATTGCTTTTATCTTTTCTAATCTTTGTAGATTCGGTGTTAGGTTCGTTTTTAAATTCGTTGTTAGGAGTAAGCGTGAATAATTTGAGATGTTTTATGCATATGTTATGTACAACGAAGGAAGAAGATGAATGATAAGTGAATAGGAATGATGTGATTTAAGGTTTGATTGTGATAAATGATTTCGAGTGTAATATGGAGTTTATATGGAGTGATCTATGAATGTGGTTAAAGTAAGGGTGGTGCGTTCGGATAATAATGTTTGACGAGGGCTGATTATTTGATGAATGTAATCAGTGAATTTTTTATGAGTGATTTTAGGGTTCGTGCTACCCCAATTTGTTGGGATATAGCGTGAAGATATGTATGTATGTATCTTTTAGAAGAGAAATTAATTGGTTTGTATTTCTAAAATAAAAACCAAGTGAATTCGTTTATGATTTGACAATTTACGCTTGATATTTTTTAAATCTTAAATTTTAAATTTAAATTTAAACTAAAATAGAATTGGTGGGTATAAAATGGGTCGCAGTGCCATCTACTATTTCTAAGGTGAAATGGATTATAGTTTCATAAACCTATGTCGACGAAAATGGAACTAAAACACGCACCGCTTATTTATTTGTTTTGGGTAAATAGGAAGATACGAGTACTTTATCCAAAATTATAATACATTTTTATCATTTATGTTGTTGAATTAATTATTTAAATGATAAAGACTATATTTCTATAAACTAATAGAATACTGCAAGTATTTTCTTTTTATTTTATATAAAATACTTAAGTGACTCACATTTATTGAAATGTTGTTGTGTTTCAGAGTGTAATTCGTAAGCTAAAAAGAAGCCAGAAATTAGTTTTCAAGCTTTATAAACTTGGTAAATGAAAAGTGTTATTTGTTAGTCGATAGGCAATAAGTGAAGCAAAAAATAAACATTTAGTATTGATTTTAAAATTTTTTAAAATATGCAATTAATTTTATTGTTTAGTTAATGCTTTCTAAAATAATTTGAGGTTACCTTTGTATATATAATTAAATAAATATAAATAAATATATCATTACTGGGTGTGGCACTCTGCCGAAGCAGATCTAGATAAGTGATATATTTATGTGCGTGAAGTGCGGTTACCAGCCGTAAAATCACGGCCCCCAAAGATGGTAGTGGTGGGGGAGCCAGAGGGGTAATTTTAAATTGGTGAAAATGTTTATAATTGTATAAAACACAATTTAATTCTTTGTCTTAAATATGAAAATAAATAGCTCAAAATTGCTGTAATCTTTACTAAAAAATAATGCTTTAATTAAATGGCACTAGAAATAAGTAAAAAATATTGAAATGTTGACAGAACGCTATGCTTGCACAATGTAAACAACAACAAACAATACCGAATAGAAAGGTTCGAATATTTCCCGCTTGAGCGCTGTCATCTATCTTAGCATAGAGTGCCTACAATGAGAGTGATGCCAACAGTGGTCTTCATTTTCATTGACTACGCCATATTTGTTCCAATCTGTTGCTGTTTTAGCTTGCGTTGTATAGGGAGTTCGTGTTTGTTTGGCAATTTTTGTTAAATTTAATTAGTTAAAATTGTTTAATTTAGTGTACTGTGTATTATTACGTGTTAGTTTTTATATACTTAGTAGTTTTAGTACAGTTTAAGTGCTTATTAGGACACAATTTGTGATAAGTGATTGAATAAAAGATTATTTAATAACAAAGTAAGTAACATAAACCAAATTTATACAATAAATAAATATAATGTAAAGTTTTGTAAACAATAATGGCCAGTTGTACCTCTATTATGTAAGTATTAAGCATTTTTTAGATTAATTGTATCGAATCGAAATCAAATTGTCAAATGACATAACTTTTGCTGCTGTCGTTATTTAGATTTGACATTTATATTTCATTTAGAGAATTATTAAAATTTTATGAGCTACTAAGCATAAAAAATAATAAAATGATTTATATTATTTAGACTAAAAATTGCAGGTAAAAAACTGTCTTCCACTTTATAATTTGAGTTTTTTTCTTTTCTTTATATATATATTTGACGACTGGTAACCGCACTTCACGCGCAAAATATATCACTTACCGAGATCTGCTTCGGCAGAGTGCCACACCCAGCAATGGGCAGAAGGCGTGATGATTATATATATTTCGAGTATCAACCATCTATTCTATATTTCAATATACTTACACAACTCGAAGGAGTCATTTTTTATACAATAAATAGTATTTCTTCTGGTAATGTTAAATTTATTGGTTTATTTGATTTATTATTGCTCTTTTTTAGTTTGATATTAATGATTTCAAATGAAATATTTCATCTTATGCATGAATTCTGTTCTGACAGTAATTATACTTTTATTTAAATATAATGATTTTACTATCATTTCATTAGTCTATATATATTTTTTAATTTTCAAATATGTCTATGCTAGGAAATTTATAAATAAAAAATATATTAAATTCAAGTAATACGATCCATGTTAAATTGGAACAAATATAGCGGCCGTAACCGTATGTCATCACTCTCATTGTATGCACTCTATCTTAGCATCGTCAATAATTACTAAATTACATGGCAAGACTACATCTTGCACTCTAAAAGAGAGACAACTTGTCTCGATAAAAGCCAAACTACCACTAACTAATTGTTGTTTTTTCAAGGGGTAAGAGGGTGATATCGTTGCGTTGGTTCAAAATAACCGTTCTCATACACGAGATTACGTAAAAAAACTCAGACGCCAAAACTAGTAATTTACCCAGATATGTTAATCGTCTAAACGAAGTGCGACAATTCAGAGAAGCCATAAACTCGATAAATCATTATCTAAATAATGCTGAAATTATTATATATGCACTAATAAATTTAATAAACAAAATTATGTCAAGTCAACTTTTAAAAAGGTACTTAAAATAACATTTAATTAGTTTGTATCTCTCGAAGCTGAATTGATTGTAAAAAACCCTAATTATAACAAAAATGAATTCAGTTTTTTTTACTTTTTTTACAATATGTATTAATAATAAAAAATTGCACATTATGTAGTTACAGTGAGAGTGCGTGCTATTATTTTTTCTAACTTGTGAGTGATTAAAAATGTTTAGAGACCGTTGAACTTATTCAACGAAGTAAATGCTTCTGCGAATATTATTCACCTTCCATAGACATGGATGTGAAAAGTTTTTTCTGACTAATTTTAATATGGAAAGTTGGTTTTTACCAAAACAGGCAAGTAAAGTATGTATCCAGTAGTGGGATCGCGTCATGTAGAATTCTATAATAGAATTCAGGCGATAATTTTCAAATCGGCAATTTAGTATTACATTCTAAATAATTTTGCAGTAGAAATATAGTTTACATCATTTGTGTACTGTCTGTTACAAAAAGCACGGATTATTTTATGCTAAATTAGTGAAAATCTTATTTTTTACATGACAGATGCCAGCTATTTCGTTGCCTAGGCAGTGGTAAAATGCAACGTTGTCACATCTATTTCCACGAATACATTTTACGTTTCAATATAAAAAACGATATATTTATATTTTTTATATTTATGTGTAATTTTCAAATTTTATTAATTATATTAAATTTATATGAAATCAATTACACTAAAAATGAGAAGATTTAATAACTATAATTTGATCTATCCCCTAATTTGCGATCTGACAACGTACAATGTATCAAACAAAACTGCAAGAACACAACAAAACCTAAATACATGTCACAGAGCCAAACATGTTGCACGATTTCAGAAAAAAATTAATATATATTTCAGCATTGAGATTCTTTTTCATGCCTCATTACGGTTATTTGTCGAGGCGCTCCATGAAAAGACGAACATCGCTGCCTTGATATGTAAATAACTATTACATCGCGCTTTTATTTTCTTATCATTATAAATCTTTGACTATATTTTTTTATTAATTAAAGAGGAATCAAAATGTTTATATTTTATATTTGAAATATAGAATCAATATTTAAAGTTAAAAGTCCGAAATAGCCTTAGATAACAAATAAATAATTATTGTTTTATTTCACATGGCGCTCTGATAAATGTCTTAAATCATTTATATTCTTTTACTTATAACTCGTACATAAGGAGCAATAGAACAACTAATTTAGTATTCATTGGATGCAATTTTTCATTTTGAATATCGTTCTTCATTACACAAAATAAATATAAATATATCATCACGCCTTTTACCCATTACTGAATGGTAGAACTCTGCCGAAGCAGATCTTGGTAAGTGATATATTTTGGCGCGTGAAGTGCGGTTACCAGCAGTCAAATCACGGCCCCCAAAGATGTTAGTGATTGGGGAGCCACAGGGATAATTATAAATTGGTGAAACTGTTTTGTCGGCTGTGGGGATCGCACCAGGGTTCTTAGGCTCCACAGGCCGACCTGATACCACTGAGCCATTACCCTATATTTCTTCATTACACGTCTGCTCTAAAATTAATAGGTAAAGAGATATCGCCTAATGAAATAACATTGAGTTTCCTATGTTCGGAAAAACACCCAGTAAATATTTGACATTGCACCCTTCAAAGCTTGTTGTTGTATCCCGAAAAGGATCGCGTTATTTACTTTGTGTATCACTGCGCTAGACTCTTCTCTATTATAAGGTTTTCATGTATACTGTAATTATTTTGGCTTGAGTATTTTAATTGGAGGGTTTCATTTAATCCCTAATTAGTAGATAGCTGACCGCAATAAAACGATAGCTCTTAAAGGTCATAGGATCTCAGCCTACGTCTATCTCAGCATTTAAATTTGATACTAAAAACCATCCACTAGCCAGTGATTCTTAACCGGGGGTCCGTGAACCCCTGGGGAATCTTGAAAGGATCTCAAGGAGTCCCCGAATCTTAGAGATATTTTAAATTTTATTTGTCTTTTAGTATTTTCTTCTGTAATTTCCTTTTATATATTTTATTTTTCGTCTGAAACTGATATATAAAATAAAAAAATAAAAAAATAAAAAAATATCATCACGCCTTTTACCCATTACTGGGTGTGGCACTCTGCCGAAGGAGATCTCGGTAAGTGATATATTTATGCGCGCGAAGTGCGGTCACCAGCCGTAAAATCACGGCCTCCAAAGGTGTTAGTGAAGGGGGAGCCACAGGGGTAATTTTAAATTGGTGAAAATGTTTTGTCAGCTGTGGGGATCGAACCAGGGTTCTTTGGATTCACAGGCCGACTTGCTAGCACTGTGCCATTACCCCATCGAATCTGATATAGAAGTAGGTAATTATATTTAAATGTGCTTTTTTTTTAATTGTTATTATTTTCCTATGTTTGTATTTGTTTGATTTTTTTAATATTTTGTGCTTTATGTCTATATTCCTGCCCTCTTATTAGGCCCTCGCTTGTCGGGCAGTGTATTCTAATAAATAAATAATTTTGTCGACGGCCATGGCTGCACTCGTTGGAACTGATCTAAGCGATAACGCGAGTTAAGTAACGTTGCGCGCGGGTAGTACTTGGATGGGCGACCGTCCAGAGAAACCCGTGTTGCTGTTGACTATAAGACCTAAAACGCAGGATCAGGGCGTAATGGCGGCATATGACCATAGCAGTTGGTCCGCCAGGAAGCCAAAAAAAAAAATTCAATTAGCGAAATATTATTTTTATGTAGGTTTGTAATTATTTTCAGTTATATAATGGGGTGGCTAGCTCAGTGGTATGAAGTCGGCCTATGGATCCTGAGAACCCTGGTTCGATTCCCACAGGCGATAAACAATTTTCATAATTTCAAAAAAAACTACCCCTGTGGCTCCTCCACCACTAACATCTTTGGGGGCTGCGATTTTCCGACTGGTAACCGCATTACACGCGCAAAATATATCACTTACCGAGATCTGTTTCTGCAGAGTGTCACACCCAGTAATGGGTAGAAGGCTTGATGATATATTTATTTTATTTTTTTATTTATATAATAAAAAATATGGAGTAGATGGAATAGTGATATCGAGTCGGACTGCAGATTTGAGAACCCGGATGTGATTCTCACAAGCGATAAATAATTTTCACCACATTAAAGTACTCCTGTGGTTCTCCCTCCACTAACATCTTTGGAGACGGTGATTTGACGGCTGGTAACTACACTTACCGAGATCTGCTACGGTAGAGTTTCATACCCAGTAATACCTATCTTATTTATTTATTTATTTTATATAAATTAGATACAGGAATTTTTTTGAGGTTTTCATTTTCTCATGCTGAGTTGCAAGAAAAAAATAAAGGGCTCTTTAGTTAAAGAATTGTTTATCTAGCAACAGTATCAATAGCGATTTTCTGAAATTTATTGATCCGTTAGTTGCTAATGAACCGATAAAACTTTCATGCAACCCCGCATCAGTCATATAAAAATTTGTATAATATGCTTATTTTCACAAGAAAATGTGGGGCCGCGCAAAAATATTTAAAAAATTTGGGGATCCGTGATGACAAAAAGGTTGAGAAACGCTGCACTAGCTCTCTAGCACTAAGGTCTGTTTGTGCCGCAATTAGATAATTAGTAGATAATTACATTTAACTGAAAATAATATTAGAACCAAGATTTGTAATGCAAAGCTTCCTCTTTCAAATTTAGAGAAATACAATATAAATTTATTATTGTAATTTCACTTCGTTTCTCATTCTTCGTTTTTCTTTCAGATTCTCAAACCCATAAAATGCGCGCTGAACATCGAATGCATTTCCAGGTTGGTTTTTGTTGACATTACCCGTAAAATATATATGTATATCGTCTACTCCGAGATCTGACGATAAAAAGTATAATACAAATAAAATCAAGTGCGGAAGAAAAACAATAGTATTTAAAAAAACGGAACTAATAAATTCATAAATTTTTTATATTATTCATGTAGGAATTGTATTGTTCAATTTAATTACTACTTCTACAGAACTAGCGTTATATTAATATAGAATGGCACATGGTATCAGTGTATAATATATTTAAATATGTAACAAAACGGATAATTCAGAATTTGGTTTTGTTTATAAATTATGATATTTCACTATCAACTCAGCTTCAAAAGATACAGACTAATTGAGCGTTATCTTAAGTATCTTTCTAAAGTTGACTTGACAGAGTTTATTTTGTTTATCAAATTTATTAGTACATATGTTATAACTTCAGTATTCCATAGATCATTATTTATCAAGTTTATAGCTTTTCTGAATTGTCGCGTCTAGTTATACGGGATGTGATGACATATCTGGGTAAATTATAGCTGAGTGTGGGGTCGGATAGATTTAACCTCGTCTGGGTTTTTTATGTAAACACATATGTGCGACCTACGCGACGATACCACCCCTTACTCTTTGTCAGAACATCCCATGGAATACAACAACGATTAGTTAGTGGTAGTTTGGCTTCTGACGAGACGAGTTGCCTCGTCTGTGCAAGATGTGTCTTGCAATGTAATTTTGTAACTTAAGTAACTAATAATAGTTTATTCATATATTGTTGTTAGTTCCATTGCCGCATAATTTGTTTAATTTCATTTATCAATATTAGTTTATAACTTCTGTAAATTTTACGTTATATTTTTATATATTTCATTTTGTTTTATTAAATATATATTTTTACAAGAAGTTCATCTTATTTCGCTTTATATTTTATCGTCTATTAATTTTGAAAAGTTTCGTTTAGTTTTACAAATATATAAAAATTTAAGATGTTTTAGTGATAGATAGAATTTTTGGGCGCCTATTACAGTTATTTACGATACAAGTGGGATAAGAGCATCATTAGGATACGCGTGTGTAAATATACAAATATCTTAATGATGCATTATCACACGTATATCGTACATAATTTTATCTACGACCACAAAATAAATTAAAATTAAATATCAATGTTCCTAAGAATTTATCCCAAAGTTCTTAATGAGAAATTTTTCCTTAACTAATTTTACTATGGGGTAATGGCTCAGTGGTATCAAGTCGGTCTGTGGATCCAAAGAACCCTGGTTCGATCCCCACAGCTGACAAACATTTTCACCAATTTAAAATTACCCCTGTGGCTTCCCCACCACTAACATCTTTGGAGGCCGTGATTTAACGACTGGTAACCTCAGTTCACGCGCATAAATATATCATTTACTGAGATCTGCTAATTTGTAAAATCTTGGTTCTATGTTTGCAATGTACATTATTAACCCTTTCACTGCGCATTAACTTTATACAGCTCATCGCTGCGCAATTTTGTACTGTATTCCGTATATATATTAGGGTGGTCCTTAATACGGATGTATTCGAATTTCTTTGCTCCCTGGGGCTCAAATGCTTCCAAATGAATAAAAAAAAATTGCCTGAAAATTTTAGCTCTTAATATTAACTTTAAGATAGTCCGCGATCCAACCTAAGTTTCTCATAGAAATAACATGGAAAAAATTTCATTTGTTCTTTAGTATTCCATAACTCTGCCATAAATGAATCAAAAGTAATTAATTGTGTCATATTTATTGTAAATTCAACGCTCTACAAAAAAGTTCTCTTATGATTTTTCGCTAAATCTATTGGCTTAAGAATTATTTGAGCTCAAAGTTTAATTATTATATAATTATTAATATTATCAATTATAATTATTAAGTAAATATTTATTTTATAAAATATGACAAATTTTCTTTTTGCCAAGATACTTTAACTTCATCTATACAGATTTCAGCATTTTCACGTAATTTAAATTTGAGAATATGTATATGATAAAAAAATACTTTTAGCATTTTGAATTTTGAAGGCAATTTATTACCGATAATTTGAGTGTCAACATCACCAATTAAATAAATATTTTGACGTAAAATTATTCTTGATATCATGATAAATAAATATTTCGTTAGACAATTCACACAGATTGTTTATTTTAATTAAAGGTTAGGTAATTTATGAATATTTCTAAGGATAAAAATGTCTGAGTACATCAGTACACAGATACTATCAGAGATGGCGTTGGTGACTCAGTTCATAAAGCCACAAAAATACAAATATTATATTCGCTTTTTTTGACCATAAATAAAAATTTTATAAGAAAAATTTGTCATATTTTATTAAATAAATATTTACTTAATAATTATAATTGATAATATTAATAATTATATAATAATTAAACTTTGAGCTCAAATAACTCTTAAACCAATAGATTTAGCGAAAAATCATAAGAGAACTTTTTTGTAGAGCGTTGAATTTACAATAAATATGACACAACTAATTACTTTTGATTCATTTATGGCAGAGTTATGGAATTCTAAAGAACAAATGAAATTTTTTCCATGTTATTTCTATGAGAAACTTAGGTTGGAGCGCGGACTATCTTAAAGTTAATATTAAGAGCTAAAATTTTTAGGCAATTTTTTTTTATTCATTTGGAATCATTTGAGCCCCAGGGAGCAAAGAAATTCGAATACATCCGTATTAAGCACCACCCTAATATATATATATATATATATATATATATATATATATATATATATATATATATATATATATATATATATATACGTCCAGAACAGGAAAACGATAAACGTATATATATATATACGTCCAGAGCAGCGAAAGGGTTAAATCAGCCTGTTATCAACTACAATTTTGATCACATAAAAAGTAAAGGGATCACAAAAGAATATATTTGTGATTTTTATCTCCAAGGGGGTCATGACGACATAGAAAAGTCTGAGAACCACTGAGATATATATATATATATATATATATATATATATATATATATATATATATATATATATATATATATATATATATATATATTACTTTACGACGTTGCTATGCGAGACATGCGATAGTGAACTACGTTCACAAAGATGTTGTCTTGAAGTAGTGGCGTTGTGATGATGGTGTATTGCAAGCATACGAGTATGCGTTGTAAGGGTGCCGTTCGCATACAACTTAGTTGTGTTGTTTTAGCTGTTACCGAGGAGTCAATTGATTTAAATATCTGATACGTGTCATTCATATTACATAAAAGCACGCTACATCCCATCAACATTCATAGTACACCCATTCAGCAGATTTATCAAAGAATCAGTCTTCGTCCAACATTCTCATTCTGATACACCATTCTCGCGTCAACTACATTCACTTTTCCTACACCTGATTTATTAATCTTTCAGTTACGCTCACTTCTCTAACAACGAATCCAAAAAGAAAAGAAAACGAAATCAAATATATCAACAAGAGCTTCTATATTATTATTCAAATACAAAAGTAAAAGCAAACTATGTATCCAAATCCATTTTTTTTCTTTTTTGTTTCAAGTCGATTTTGCATATAAAAACAATTTGTAAGGTTACCAACCGTCCGGTCTTTAACTTCAAAGGCCCAGTGTTCCCAACCCAACGGATCTTTGGGAACGGCTATTTGTCCCGTTTTTATTGATAGATTTTTTAAAATAATTTAAACTCTCATTCAAATGAATGAGCGGTATAATGAACTACTATGGATTATGGTGATCGCCAACTGTTGTGTGTACTTCCCCTAGTAATGTGGCAATGCTATCCGCTTAAAAAAAAACATACATACAGTTGATTTTTTGTTTTATTTGCCAGGAACAAATACATCGGTGGATGGAGTATTGAAAAAACACAATTATTAATTGAAACTTTGAACTCATTGATTACTAAGAAAATTAATTTTGAAATGGATTGTTAGAATTTTATAATTCTCTTAAAACAGCAACCAGAATTGTTGCATCAAATTTTAACGGTTGACAAATATGTATAATAAATTAAACAATTAAATAAGTAAACTTTTATTTAAAATGGTCTTTGTTTACATTTTTTTGTCAGAAATATGTTATATATTAGTGACTATAGTAGCGTTAGATTTGCACCAAATCTCAGTTAATCTCACCTCACCTCAGTTTGACAGCTTTTTTGTGCTGTTCTATTTGCACTGACATAACTGAGATCAAGTGAAACACTCACTTCCCCCCTTGCCGATGCTGCACTACCTATTTCACTGGTGCGTACTGAGTTTTTTCTACTCAGTTAGAGTAGGGGTAGAATTCGTTATGTTTTGTTTGTAGTTTGAATATTTGGAAGTTATTTAATATATTTTTTAAATTGTACATGTAATTATAAATCATGTCTCACAGCTAACTGCCAACAAAAACATCAAGCAAATCATGTGTTGTCCGCGAAATGATACTACAACGTTCGTCACGTAACCGACTCAGTTCAGACCTGTCAAAACCCGTTCGATTTGTCATCGGAAAAATATCATCTCATTTCAGACAATCTCAACTCAGTTGAAATGAACTGAGGTGAGATTGTTTGCAAATCGAACGCTATTTATGTATGTATGTATTTTCGTAGAGTCCTGTGTAACAGCATTCAAATCTCTTGAAAGTGCTATTTTGCCGTAGTTTCAAATTTTGCCATTAGGTTCACATTCTTATAAAGATATTCCAATACAAGACACTGCCGCGAACTAATTCGTTGAAGTATTATGAACGGTCTCTTTATTAACACCAAACTGAGTGCATTGCAATAAAATTGCAAAACTGCCCGCACTATCAAAGCAATAACTGTTTTGTGAATGATACTTTAGGCGTATTCAAGCGTATTTCATTTGCCACTTGGTTCACTTAAGTCAGTTCAGATAAATTAGACACATGATTAACTAAACTTAACTAACTAAACGGATGCACTATTTAGGATAGATTACTTCAAGCTGAAATCTAATCAATAATTCTAGTACGGGAAGTAAATTGAGTGAAGTAATATAGTCAATTAAATAATTGATTTGGTTCAATAAATACAGTTGGATCTGACCTAAGGGGCAAATGGAATATACCTTTCATTTACTATTTGAATCAAATCCAACTTACGCTTCCTTAAACAGATTACTTACTTATATTTGTCATTCTATTTAACTGGCTTACTTTGTTTACTTTACTCGCGCTACTATGTAGATTTACTGGTTAAAATTCAACTTGAAACAATCCATCGTCCTAGGTCAATTACTTTTCAGTTAGTCACGTGGTTTTATCTGAACTGATATAAGTTAAACAAGTGTTAAATGAAATACAACTATTATTATCTTCACCGCACTCTGCTTAGGGTACGAAAAATTCTAGTAATGCGGTAATAAGTTATTTGCCGTACGCAAAAGCCTAATTTTCAGTTGTAGAAATACAGGGTGTTCAATTTAGTTTTGCTATCTCGAGAACTATAAGAGCTACAAGGTTGGTTAAATTAGCAATGAAATACCATTTTCTAAGTCTACTACAAATCTATTAACAAAAAAAATTTCTACTAGTGGTTTTCAAAATACGGGGTGCAACTTTCTTATTTTAAATGAGAACCTACTTTGTTTATTTACTTATTTGATTCAGTATTTTTTTTTGCATATTAAATTGCCATTAATTTAATTAAAATCGCATAGGAATCAACGTGTTGTGATAGAAAAATAATAAAAATCGTATTATTTTTGACTGTTTGATTCATAATAATAGGTCAATACAACTATTTTGTGAAAAAAATTTGTAATAAAATAATAATAATTATTTTTTGTCATTTATTTCTGTCATAGCATGCGACTTAAATTAAATTAATGTCAATTTTTACCAAAAATTTTGTAAAGTGAGGGTATTAAACTTTGTAGTCATTGTATTCAGAAAAAAAATTACTAAGTCGAATAAGCAAATATAAAGTGGGTTCCCATTTAAAATAAGAAAGTTGGTATTTTGAGTACCACTGGTTTAAAAAGATGTTACAGTTTTGTAATGGATTTACAAAACAACTAAATTGAACATCCTGTATATCTTTGAACCAAGGACTTGAACTGAACAGGATTGAGAACCGATTGAACGGGATATTTTTAATGAACCTAAACCGGAATAGGATTTTTTTCTACTATATTTATGGGGTAGGTGGCTCAATTTTCACCACATTCAAACTACATTTGTGGCTCCCCCTCCACTAACATCTTTGGGGGGGGGTGCGTTATTTAACTGCTGATAACCGCACTTCACGCGCAAAATGTATTTCTTACCGAGATCTGCTACGGCAGAGTGCCACACCCAGTAATGGGTAGAAGGCGTGTTGATATATTTATTTATTTTATTTATATTTAAGAGCGAGAACCTTATCCGAACCGTAAATATTAAACCGGTTTAATGAAACGGTTTAAAAGTTGGTTCGGTAACCTATGTAGTTTTGCCCAGGGGAAGGTCACAACTTGTTAATATTACTTTGTAAGGTCAAAAAAATAAAATAATAGTTATATCTTATATGGTATGAGGGTTCGGGCTCATGGTCTAAATTATACAATTTAAATCTTGAATTTAAATCTGCTAGATTCTTGTTTGTTGGGCCCTACTTCATGACGCGCCATTTAATGGTACGAAATATTTAGAAAAAGTTAAAAATATTTGAACATCAATAATAGTTATTTATTTATCAAGGGTGAAAACAGACGTTTCTG
Organism: Pterostichus madidus; assembly: GCA_911728475.2. NCBI lineage: Eukaryota > Metazoa > Arthropoda > Insecta > Coleoptera > Carabidae > Pterostichus > Pterostichus madidus. The sequence continues at coordinate 28,659,836 of OU452313.1, read as the reverse complement.
GCTCGTGGCATGATTATTAGCACAAGGCGTAAAGCATCGAGGGTTAATAATATGTTCAAGGTTAGAAATGCTAATTTCACCTGTGGTACATACAATATTTTATGCACAACAAAAGAACATTTAATTTTATATTCAAAAGATTAAAGCAGGTATATTTATGGGGTTGCTAGCTCAGTGGTATGAAGTCGGCATGTGGATCTTGAGAACCCTGGTTCGATTCCCACAGGCGACAAACAATTTTCATAATTTAAAAAGCTATCCCTGTGGCTCCCCCACCACTAACATCTTTGGGGGCCGTGATTTTACGACTGGTAACCGCACTTCACGCGCAAAAATATATCACTTACCGAGATCTGCTTCGGCAGAGTGCCACACCCGGTAATGGGTAGAAGGCGTGATGATATATTTATTTATTTATTTATATTTATATGTCAAAACGACATTTTGCAAAATCAAATATTCACAATAAACAAAAATTTTGTTTATGTAAAATAAATAAAAAAATAAATATATCATCTCGCCTTCTACCCATTACTGAGTGTGGCACTCTGCTATAGCAAATCTCGGTAAGTGATATATTTGGCGCGTGAAGTACGGTTACCAGCCGTCAAATCACGGCCCCCAAAGATGTTAGTGGTGGGGGAGCCACAGGGGTACTTTTAAGATGGTGACAATTGTTTGTCGCCTGTGGGAATCGAACCAGGGTTCTCAGAATCCACATTCCACAGGTCGACTTGATACCACTGAGCTAGCTGCTGTTTATGTATCCATAGGAAATTATTTTATTATGGCTCTAGGGTCATAAGAAATGTTTAATCATATATTTTTTATTTATATGGGATGGCTAGCACAGTGGTATGAAGTCGGCCTGTGGATCCTGAGGTCCCTGGTTCGATTCCCACAGGCGACAAATTTTCATAATTTGAAAAAGCTATCCCTGTGGCTCCTCCACCACTAACATGTTTGGGGGCCGTGATTTGACGACTGGTAACCGCACTTCACGCGCAAAAATATATCACTTACCCAGATCTGCTTTAGCAGAGTGCCACACCCAGCAATGGGTAGAAGGCGTGATGATATATTTATTTATTTATTTATTTATTTTTTATTTAAATTAGATTTTTTAAATTATTTTTAAGTTTAAAACGAGTATTTTGAAATAAATTTTTAAATATTATGTATTGTGTAATGTTTTCAAAAGAAATTCTGAACAACGTTTCAAGTGTTGAATGGTGGGTGTCCCAAAAAGATGAATTAGGACCAAATAAAGATATAATATTGAAAATTATAAAATCACTTTTATGCGCCACTTCGTCTTCAGCTTGTGTTGAGCGAATGTTTTCATCATTTGGACTTGTGCATTCAAAATTGTGAAACCGAGTAGGAACTGAAAAGGCTAGAAAACTGGTCATTTTATTTAAACATTTTAATAATAATGTACCACTAATTGAATAAACGTTTCTACTTAATTTTTTTTTGTTATTTGAATTGTTATATTTTTATATACAAATATTTATGATTTATTAACATGTTTTTATTTTTTTTCTGTGATTTTTTTGTGTTTTTAATTTTATAAATACATATACAATAATAAAAATTATTCATTTAGGTTTAAATTATTAAATTTAATTTATCTTGATTTAAATCAATGATTTTTTTTTAAATCAATCATGATTTAAATCGAATTTTATTTAAATCTCTCAACCCTGGTTAAAACACATGAATATCGACTCGGTTGTGCAGAAAAACATTTCGGACAAGTTTTTCAATCATCGGTTTACTTTTGATCAATATTAATCATGATTAAATAATAATGGAAACTATCCCATTATTGATTAGCTTCATCGGGAATAAACTCTCCCTTAATATTATAAGTTTTAAAAGTTACCGAACATAAGCTAAAAGTCCAGTATCTTGAATACTGCGAAATATCGAAAAAATAATTTAAGAAAAAAATACCCTTAGCCCTCACCGCTTGTTGATTTATAACCAGAGCACAAAGTTTCAAATTGCTAATGTTCCTGTTACATATTTCATTTCTAAAATTTCGTAGGTATAGGCACCTCGCTGAATCAGTGAAGTTGCGTCATGACCTCATGACATACTTAATTAATTTTTATGACTTTTCATGTACAACATTTATTGTTAATATCAAACTGTTAAAATACAAAGCAGGAATCAAGCAATTTGCAATGACTGACAGCGCGCTGTATACAAAGTGAAAATCAGTGCTGCCACACGGGTCAAATTAAAAGTATTTTTTGAATCGTTTAATTTTAAACTCTATTTCAGCTCAATTCTCAAACCGAACCGAATGCTTTATGAATTTTTAATTACTGTTTTTGGAGAATTTTGTTAATATGACAATTGTAAATGACGCTTGCTTCAATATTATTAGAATTAGTTTTCTTTGATAATGTAACAAAGCGGGTACTGAGCGTCGCGAGCGCGAATTATTCTATTATGAATAACACGATTCGCGGTTCTATTATTAAACTAAATAATAACGCACCATAAAACATAGATAACTTTATTTAACATAAGGAACTATATTACGAATAAAATTATAACAAAATAAAACTAGAAACATTTATAGTTAACTAAATGATAATTAAATACACGCGAAGCGCGCAAACGAATTCGGCATCGGTCACATCTTGACCGGCGACGGAGCAAATCTGGCTTGACTGATGCTACATCTCAAAACTAGACGCTAAGTTTTTAAGCGGGGGTGAAGAGTGGTATTTTGGGGATGCAACACATGGCCGAAGACTGCAGATGACTACACACATTCGTTGTCACGATAAGCTTTTTCTCAGAATCTTATCGCACAGGGAAGTAAACTAACAGAATATCTGCAGTCAACTTAAAACCACCTTGTTACAATAAATTTTAACACTATAATCTCTTATATCCCGATTCTCAAAGAAATTTTAGCTAATCCTGAATTTTGGATAAGCGAATCTTATGCTAGTTCGATTTTAAAAAGTTAATTCCACTTACTTTCCGAAAATTAAATGGTAAGAAGATTATATTAATGTTTGTTTAAACTTTATTGTAAATATGGTTTAGCCTAATTTGACAAATCCAAAATTCAGGAGTAGCTGGATTCTAGCTAAAACTCTTTTATAGGTATTCATATAAAAGACTTAAGACAAAATGTTACCCTGACAACAATGGTTTATGACACTTTTCTTTCTCGTTTCATTATCACCCGCGGGCTATAATGAGCTTCGAGATAAATAAATTTGCGTGTAATTGTTAAATTATTCTATGACCGTGTATAAAATACTATATGCACTTTGGGTAATACTTGATGTTAAAACCCCTTAAGCCAGACGTTTTGTAAACCTCGCCCTTGGAGGTCTTCATAATACCTTAGGTACATAAATAACTTATTTTTATTTTTCAATTAATATAAATTTTATCGTTACTGGCCACAGATTAAACAGGTTCGCGAACCGAACCAAAAGAAAAGTATCGTATCGGAATCAAAATCTAACCAAAAACGTAAGTGGAACCGCGAACCTAAACCGAACCGTTATTTTTTGTAGTTCCCTCCGTTAAGGTGGTACTATCATGGAAGCATATAACCCGGATTATAATGAAATGTAAATATGTTATTTTTCATGTGTTTCTACACTAGTATGCAAAATTTTTTTAAAGTTTACCGTTGTTGAGCTGAGTAATGTAATGTTAAAGTCGACCAAAGTCGATCAAAAATGCATTGGCGTTATAGGAACTATACGTCGCGAGGCAGCTTACTGCGTAATAAATTCATATATTGTACATATTTTTTAACAAAAAACTAACACACAGTACATCATGTAAAGATAAAGATATGAGAATTAAAAAATCCATGCCTTACCGGATTAGTTTAAAAGAAATTGGCGATGAAAGTTGGATATTCTATGCTAATCAATAGAACTGTCAGAAATGCTTGGCAACGTTGCACAGCACAGGTAGACATTAGACAGAGATGGCCGCACGAATGACAAAGCAAGAACTATGAATGTTATTATTTCGATCAGTAAAATATATTAATTTTAATACAAAAAAAAATATTACAGCATTTTATATTTATTTATTTGTTGTTACAGTTGATAATAATTGCTTTGGTGCATTTTTCTCATTTTTCTTATGAACTGTCAACAGGATGTATCGATAATACAGTTACGTTTCGTACCGACTGGCCGCTTGTGGTTCTAACCTTGTTGTCATAGCTTCTGCTGTGTCAAATCTTACACTGCTATTGGTTGGCATGAAACATTCACTTCCAAAAATTTTGGTATGTTACTGAATTTCTTAAACTAGTTAAATAGTTTTATTTAATATATTCAATGTTATTATTAATTATACGATATTTGCAGCGAAATATCAATTCTGTTAATAACCTATACCATACAAAAATGTAATAATTATTTTTGTAAACTTTTTAGGTCACGTATACTTTTGTATGAGACTGTCATGATAGAACCACCTTAAACTACATTTTAAAGAAATAAAGTCTCTCTAGTTGCCGAGTCGTATCTTAAGACGGCCCTGTAAACTGTAAAACACTTTTCTCCCCAGACTTTACAATCCATAAACTACCAAACACAAGCAAAATATTTGCTTCCCGCATCTAAAACTGTAACAAAACAAATTTAAAATCAACAATAAAAGTCTTCTAATACAAACACAATCAAATAAGACTATAACTACTGTCACACTTTTCTTCTTTCTTACACGATCAAACAAGAAACAAGCACGAAGAAACAGAGTGCAACGAGTACACATCGGCAAAGTTTAGAAACTTATTTACACACATGAAACAGTGTGGTCATCGATCGAATGACAGTCGGACAGAACTACAAACGCGTATTATTGTTTACTTGCGCTGTCTGTTCGCTAGTTGAGGGTGTTTGTCGAAGAAGCCAATGAAATGTAAATAGAAATTCAGTTTCTGCAAAGACTTCACGGTCACGCCTTTATTCTGCCAATAATAATCAAATACAGGGCTTAATGCGCAGGGACAGGCCAGCGATGTATCAACAAAAGAATAAATTTGTAATTTAGATTGATTATTGAGTTGAGTTGGCTTCTGTGGTATTGTCTACGTGCGCACGGATATTGCTGTTTGTGGGTTTCATACCCTGGAAATATATTTCAATCAGGAAGGACATGTGAATATTTTGTTTTTTTCTGGAATTATTCATTTGAAAGTAATGTAATTTTGTTACAGTGTTTCTTTCTCTTTGATACTAAAATGTATAGAAGGCTACTGCAGGCGTCGTTGAAAAATAATACAATTTTAGTCAATTAACAATTTATTTTTACTTTCTTATACGCAGTATAAGGAAGTATTGGAATCATGAAAAAAATCGTTGACGAGATTTTCGCGGAAATACGTGTTTTGAGGTCCACTGAATCCGTTTTGATCATTTTCTCAATGATGTCTGTGTGTGTGTGTGGATGGATGGATGGATGGATGGATGGATGGATGGATGGATAGATGGATGGATGGATGGATGTGTGTCCGAGTGTGCAATATCTCATGAACGAGATAAGATTTGTTAACGAAACTTGGTAATTATAAGTTTCATGAAAATACGAAGAGCTGAGTTGATTTTGAATGAAATTGAAAAACCGGAAGAGGAAGTTTACTGGACACAGAAAACAATAAATTCCATTTATTTCAAAAATGTAATCAGTTACGAAAAAAAAGTTTCAAACAAAAGATGTTAGCAAAAATATTTGGAACATAAAATGTTATTTGCAATTTTCCTGTATATGCGTCTAATTTTGAGAAAAGCTAATTTTTATATTTAATAATATATTCGAATAATCATAGTAGCAATAGAAACAGAAAACAAAAACATGTTTAACATTTATATGTCAAATAATAATTGTCAAACGCAAGGAGCAAGTCATAAGTGTTCAATTCAGCGTTTTTGATATTAAATATGCTGTGTATAAGAAAGTCGTGTGGTGACCACACCAGATTTTTTATTCATACAAACAAATTAGCAGTAATGAGCAAATTATTATAGATACCCAATACCACAGAAAATAATTATTTATGTAATGTTTGTTTAGCGCATCGAAATGTATGTTTGATGAGGCTTGCTGAATCGAGGGCACATTTCGCGTGCGAGGTGCACAAATAGTATATTACGAGGACAGCGTGAAAAGTCCCTGAAAAATAAAACAGATGGCGCCACAATTGCAAATCTCATGTGACATTTGTGATGTACCATCTTTAACTAGAACGCATTAAAATTTTCAGACTGATATGTCATTCGGTTCTGTTTTGACACCCATCGAAAGCAAGCAACCTTGAAGATTTTTGAAAACATGAAAAAAGTGAATTTCGCGTCTTGATTAAACATTATTTCTTGCGTGGAAAAAACATTACGCAAACCAAAGCATCGCTTGTTAAACATTATAGGGACTCCTCACCATCGATTGGAACGATTCACAAGTGGTTTACTGATTTTCGTTGTGGTAGTAGGACCACAAAGGACACCGAACGTTCTGGTCATCCAATTGAGGTTACAACGCGAGAAATCGTCGATAAAATCCATGGTATGATATTGGATGATCGGCGAGTTAAAGTGCACGAGATTTCTGAGGCTATGAGCAACTCAACCGAACGGGTACGGAACATTTTGCATAAATTTTTGGATATAAGAAAGCTATCTGCCAGATGGATGTCGCATTTGCACTCTGTTGACAACACGCACCGGCGCGCGGCGCACAGGTCCGCAGTCGCAATGGCAAAATTGCATGAATTGCGCTACGAATTGGTTCGTCATCCACCATATTATCCAGTTTTGGCCCCCTGCGATTTTTATCTATTTCCAAACTTGAATAAATGGCTCGGCGGAAAGAGATTTGGCTCCAACGATGAGGTCATCGCTGAGACAAACGCCTATTTTGAAGGTTTGCCAAAATCATATTATTTGGAAGGGATCGAAAAATTAGAAAAACGTTGGACGAAGTGTATCGAGCTACAAGGAGATTATGTTGAGAAATAAAATATGTTTTGACCAAATAAATCATTTCTTGTTTAATTTTTCAGGGACTTTTTACCCTGCCCTCGTATTACGTACCATGAACTGTAAGGGACAGTTTTTAAGTAGCGAATGTTTAGGATCTTGACCTAAAAACTGTCACTTACAGTTCCAGGTTAGTAAGTTAATTTTAACAATACCTACCTGTTTAAATACAATAAAAAGAAAAATAGGTTCTAAAATTAACAGCTATCAAATTGTTGCCAAAATAAACAGGACCTTGATCTATAATATTTACTTACTCTCCTCGGTGGACGATAAGTAAATATTGTCTTAATGTAATCTTGGAAACAACTGTGCAATAAAAGTTCCACTTACTGTGTTTACATTTTTTCATTAATGGGTAACTTACAATGTAGGTACTGTTAAAATATTTTTTTACAATTCCTTAATATTAAAAAAAACTCATTGTCATTATTTTTTTCTATATCGCGTTTGCAAAATGATTTTTTTCTACAACTGTAAAAAAATATGACTTTTTACATCGCTATGAAAATCGCTGAAACTAAACGTTTACTATATCGTAAATTTGCAGGAGCGGATACAAAAATTTAACATGATTATCAAGAATGGGAAAAAAATATATTTTCGAGCTTGCTTTACTTTTATATCGAGGATCAAATAATGTATCGAACGAATATTTTATAGTTATATTCAAAAATCGTTGTTCGTATTCCGTTGTTCGTATTCCGTTTTTCGCCACGACGGATTATTGAATCGCATATTTTACATTTTACTTGTATTATATCAGTTTATATAAATGCAATTTAATATTTAAAAAAAAACTCAAAATAATTATTTTTTCTACAACTGACAAAAAAACACGACATTTTTACATCGCTATATATACGCAAAATTTGTGTTTTTTCCATTGTTATGTCAAACTACAAATTCAAAAGATCCAGGGTTATTGGATAAAGACTGGAAGAATTTAGTATAATAAATTAATTATTTATTTAATTAAAAAAAAGACGACGTTTCGAACACATGTTCGTGTTCATCTTCAGGTCAAAAAATATTTTTAACCACGACGTGGTTATTAACAATTTAAAATGATAGAAATTTTATTTAATAATTTTTTTTTTGTTAAAAACATTAAATCGAAACGTCGTCTTTTTTTAATTAAATAAATAATTAATTTATTATACTAAATTCTTTAAGCCTTTATCCAATAACCCTGGATATTTTGATTCCTTATTATAAAATTCAACCTTTACGGCTTAATAACCAAAACTTCAAACTACAAATTCGTTGACACTTTTGTTAAATTCATTTATCAATCAATTTTACGTCCCTTTGGTTACAACACATCAAATCTATACTTGTTATTTCTGACGGATTTGACATTTCTTTTGATTTCCCATTTCAAAAACAGATTTTTTTTTCAAAGTTAAGTGTTTCCTGCTTCTTATCACAAATTCTAATAATGAAAAATCGAAAGAAATGTTAAATTTACCAGATATGTCAGAAACAACAAACAAATAATCATTGTTCTATTTCTCATAATACTCTAGTCATTGCTTAAGGCACGATTTAAAGTCGTGTATTTTCTTTTGCTTATATTATAACTCGTATATGTATAAGAAACAATAGAACAACTAACTTAGTAGTTATTGGATGGAGTTTTTTTTTTCTCAACATATTTTTTCATTACACTTTTGCTCTAAATTAATAAGTAAAGAGATATCGCCTAATTAAAATTTTGATATTGAACTTTCTATGTTTGGAAAAACCGGTATAATATTTTCACAGATAATAAAGATTTTTTAAATAAATGGTCGTCATTTTGAAATGGCTATGATATTTTCATATCGTTGTGAAGCTAATTTTCCTCCCTATTGTGTAACTGGATCATTATCTATTAATGATCGATAAGTTAATGATAATTTTTATTTTTCATCGTTATTTTATAGATGATTAAAATTTCGTTATTTTGACACCAGAATAATTTACCCCAACATTTTTATGTTATATTCAAGGATTTTGTTTACTAATATACGTAGCTTTTAATATAAAAAAAATAATATGATGTTAGCTCAAAGATAGTTCTGTAAAAAGTGTGGTTATAGTATATTAGGTAACAAGCATCGAATGTGTAAGATAACGTGCGAGTGTACAAACTGAAAAAGGAGGCGCGCGGCGCCGATTGATTTAAGTACACGAGCACAGTTATCACACTTTCGAGCGAGTTATGTACACTATTTTTAGGGCGACCACAAAATATTTCTAAAAAAAAGTTTACAAGAGCAATGTTGTTACACGTTGACAGATGATGCGTTTTTGTAGGTAAGCGTTGACGTTTGAGGTTAGGCATTGTAATACCAACTGTATTAACCGTAATGTCAAAATATTAAATAATGCTAAAATATTAGTAAACAAGTAATTATTCATTTTAAAAATAATAAATGTGTTGAAAAATCTGCCAAAACTTCAATCTAAATAATAATACAAATTCTTTTCATTTATTTTATTATTTTCTTTCATCGTAATGCCATCTTTTGTCAATCAGTGGAACTTCACATGATATGTTAAAAGCGTGCGTTATACTAACATATCAGTGTATATTATTTTCAACTTTCCGTAGTAGTTTATGATGTTGTTATGGTAACTTTCATAAGTGGTCATCTGATAAAAATATTTTGTTTATACTGGCAGTTTTGTACCAGAACAAAATGCATAAAAGTAATATAGAAGTAACAAAATAAAGTATTTTGGTCACAAAATGCCGAAATAATGGAAATCTGCAGATTAATCATGAAAAATCAGGGTTGTCATTAACTAATCAATCGTTTTGTACATTCCGCAAAAAACATTATAAAAATACCAATTCCCTATGTTACATTTAAAGTTAACCCCATTTCCGCGAAAACAAGAAGTGACTAAAAATTCTTATTCTTACGCGTCCTTTTGTCTCTCTTAAAATAAACGAAATATTCATGGTGGTGACCTTACGACAAACACCCTGTGTAGATAGCTTCGTACGAGAGTAAAATACACAAAATTAAAACTGAAATAACTAACTGGTTTTAGTCACAGAATAACGAAGTGAAGGAACTCTAAAGAGCAATCATGAAAAATACGGGTTGTCATTAATGCGTTGATCAGCGACTGATAATGATCTATTTACAGAATAGGAGAGATTATTTGCACTAATATCATTGTGAGAAGTAATTAAGACCACGTGCCGAGTAAAGAGCAACGAGCCGTCAATTTACAACCCCTGCTATAGAGCGTGTAACTTTGCCCTAGTAATATTAGTGGAGAGGGAGGCTATAGGAATAATTTATAATGTTGGGAAAATTGTTTGTCGGCTGTGGGAAACGAACCTGGTTTCTCAAATCCACAGCCTGACCATTGCCGTCTATATGTAGAGGCCTGGAACAGCGAAGCGCAAGCGGCTAAGACGTCACAACGTGTGGCCCACGAACGCGTTTGTCTTCCATATACAACCATGTTAAAATTCTGTTCCTAACGTATAAACTAGCTTCTATCTCGTTAAATATCAATGATATTGAAATTATGTACATAACATAAAATGTGCTCCTCATAAAGACGAATCAATTGAATATTTTTTATTTTCAAAATCTAGTTTGACTCACGGAGAAACATGACTTGTTTCTTCTTTTGTACTTTCTAACGTGTATTTTAAAAACTATATAAGGCTTTACCTTGACGGTTCACTTCATTGCCAAAATGTACGGACTGTCAGGAGTTTCTTGTACACAATCGTGAAATGATAACAGAATGTGGCAGCTCCACAAATGAGTTCTTAAAATTAATTGATAGAGATGAACTTAAATGGTCTAAAGATTTTCTAGTTAATATAGTTTCAAATGTATATATTTAAAATAATAATTAGCAATAGCGACTATAAAAAAATGTTGTTATCAGATAAAAATCAGAGGCAATTTATGAAAGAAATATGTATAGAAAAATTAGGAAAGTATATTTCTATAGAAATTTTTATTTGCAAATGTGGTAAAAGTAATGATAACTTCAGTAATGAAGCAATAGTACCTATGTGCAATATTTTACTAAATAATTATACAAAAATAAAAAATAATAATATGGAAAATACTACCAAAAGAAACCGTAAGTTAGAATGTCTCAGTCAAAATAAGTGATTGTGTTAATTTTTTAAAATATACATAATTATTATTAATTAAAAAGTTTATATTTTTTCTTATTTTAAGAGGGACTTTTTATTTTGTACCTGATTGTGTGCTGTGTAAAATAAATATATCAAATATTTAATTATAGAATACTGTTTGTTTTTATTTCATTATTTTGTACTAATTTATGGATACTATATATATATGATTGGTGAAAATTTTCTAGTACGAGTTATATACTTTTAAAAATGTATATTACAAAGTACAAAAGAAGAAACAGTAATGTGTCTCCGCAAGCTAAACTAGATTTTGAAAATTAAAATAGCCATTTGATTCGTCTTTTCAAGAAGCACATTTTATGTCATGTACATAATTTCAATATCTTTGATAGTTAACGAGATAGAAGCTAGTTTATATATTACGAACAGTATTTTAACACGAGAGCTAATGTCAGACAGACGCTTTTTGTCGGCCTCACGCGGTAACGTCACAGAAACGCTGTTCCAGGCCTCTACATATAGACGGCAATGGCCTGACGCGATACCACTGAGCCATCTACTCCTAGAAATTAATGGGCCTTTCAATTTTTTTATATATTAATCTACGTAATAAAATAATTATACCCAAAATTTTTATTTTTTTTTAAATTTGTATTAAGCATGATAAAAATATTTAAACTTTCGAAACAAACGAATATGACGTAGTTGCATCTTAGCTTAAAGAGAGACAGATAAGACAGAGATAAATAACACGTAACTTCATGTAACGTGTGTCGTTGTCATAGAATCCTCAGACAAAACATAACTAGACGGATAACAACGGCGTTTGTTGTAAAGCAGAAAGGGATAGAATAACTGGTGGGAGAGGCGGGTGCGCGGCAAGGAGCAACTTGCATAACATCAAAGTGTACTCGCTCCTTGCCGCGCACCCGGCGGACCCAAAAGTTATTCCATCCCTTTCTGCTTCACAACACTGCATTGACTTGAATACGGCATAATTCGTCTAGTATTATACGTCATTGGTAGAATCGTAGAATGCTGAATGCTTGTTTCTTCTTCGTCTTCCTCTCAGTAAAATTGAGCACCGACAAACGTTTCAGACAAAGTTCTGTGATTGGCTTAATGCAACTATGTAAATGCAATATGGCAGTGCGAAATACAAATGAGCGATTTTAATTATTCAACTTTAACTTTCATATTTCAGCAATAAAGATATCATTTATGGTATGATTTTATATTGTATTAAATATGATGTACGGTCAAGAATTTATTTTAATAAATATATATTAAAAAGCTCTACCACTTGAATCCCCCATTGTAAAATTTAGTATACAAAACATACCTGCGTTGTGAGCATTATTTAATTTTTAATTGTGCCAACAGATATAGTCATTGAACACTCTTATGTCTTATGCTCACGGAAAAACTTTTTTAAAAGAAGTCTAGAAATTTTTTTTAAATTATAGCGGCGGCTCTATTGCAGCACAGATTTAGTGAATATCACTAACTTCATGCTTATTTATTTATTTATTTATTTATTTATTACTCTGCACAACAGGAAGTAACTCCCAATTACAGTACAGGGGGCCTACAGCTTATAGTGGAATCCGAACCACTCAGACACAATTGTATTTTTTGGATATAAGTTGAAGCAGAGCTGGGCAAGCTACTTAAAAAAAGTAGCTAAACTACAGCTACAGCTATTCTTTAAAAAAGTAGCTAAGCTACAGCTATAAGCTATATTTTGTAAAATATAGCTAAGCTACAGCTAAAAGCTTTCGTTAAAGTAGCTGTTAAATTTTAAAGCTACTTTTTTAAATTATTGTGAAACAATTAAATTTGCCATTGTCATATGATCAGTCTTTTGTTATAATGACTGTTAATTTACTATTACGTACATAAATATCAAAAATAGCAAATACCATCTGGCACCTACTGTGTATTTTTGCGTATTAGAGCTAGTTAGAATCGGCAACAAATAATTATTTTGTGTGGGTTTAGCTTGTACGCATGCGTACTTTGTTGACCTTCTGCTTAAAAAGTAGCTTGAAGCTACAAAAAGTAGCTTTAAAAGAAGCTTCAGTTGTTATTTGTAAGCTAATAGAAAAAAAAGTAGCTAGCTACAAGCTACAGTTAGCTAAGCTACAGCTACAACTATGGTAAATGTAGCTAAGCTAGTAGCTCATCTACAAAAGTAGCTAGCTACTGCCCAGCTCTGAGTTGAAGTCAGTGAGATTTGAACGCATGACCTCTTGCTTGCTAATTAAGAAACGCAAGTTTTACCTCGCTTTTATCCACTGAGCTAGGATTGCCTGTTATAGCACATAAGTTTACTCATTCCACATCAAAGAGTAACTGACAGATTTTCAAAAAAACTTTTTTGACTTCTGTTTCTTTCTAAAAAGTTTCACAGAAAACTTTCCCATGTACACAGGGCATTAGGTTGGAAAACTAGAAAACAATTAAAAAGAATTACTATTCTATGTTAACAATAAATGATGTAGAAAATGAAAGAAATTTAACAAGAAAACATGTGTTGTGTTCGACGGAAACTGTTTTATTATTCAGACCTGTTTACGAAGTTTTCTGTGTTCGATCACGCGATAGTTATTCATCACTGTTGAAGGGGTAAAGTTCAACAAGTGCTTCTTGTATAGCATCAACACACATGTTTCATTCATAGCCTTCTCTAAATTAAAAACTTCTCCCAGAAAATTGTTCAAATGTTCTGGTGTTGTCGACATTGTGCGTACTACCGCAACGTCGCATTTACGTACTTAAGAAAGTGATTACGTTGTTATTTTGCCTCAGTTGGTTTCAAGTGAGTTGGGAATCCTGCAGTATTTTGAATGAAAGATGAAAGTCGCAGTTCTTAACCACAAATTTATTTTGATGTTAAAAGTTGGCAGGGAAATAATTTATTTTCGATGGTGCTTCAGATCTCAAGAATTTGTTCATTAATTTTTCAGTTAGCATTTTTCTTACCTGCACGAGTATTCAAAATAATGATGATGGAGAACCGAAACTGAGCAGAGGGGTAAATCATTATGCAAAATTTTGTACATCCGACCGGATGTTATTGGAGACTTTAAACTAGGATTTTAAGGTGGTTCTATCATGATACAAATGTATAGGTAACCTAAAAAGTTTATAAAAACAAATATAACATTTTTGAATGGTATAGCTTATTAACATTTTGCTACAAATATCGTATAATTAACAATAACATTAAATATATTAAATAAAACTATTTAACTAGTTTATGAAATTCAGAAACATAACAAAATTTTTGGAAGTGAATGTTTCATGTCAACCAATAGCAGTGTAAGATTTTACACAGCAGAAGCTATGACAACTACAAGCAGCATGATCAGTCATTACGGTCACGAGAATGATAAATATGTATCCTGTATTATCGGTATTATTAATAATAATTACTTGGGGCAACAAGAGATGTCACCAGTAACTGCGTAACTTTTTTTTTGTTATAGCTGTCCCTTCTTCTATGGTTACTTGTTCAGTGAGCATGATATTACCAGTCGGTACGAAACGTAACTGTATTATCGATAAATTCTGTTGACAAAAATGCACCAAAGCAATTATTATCAACTGTAACAACAAACAAATAAATATAAAATGCTGTAATATTTTTTTTCGTATTCAAATTAATATTTTTTACTAATCGAAATAATAACGTTCATAGTTCTTGCTTTGCGACCATCTCTGTCTATGCGTGCGACCATCTCTATTTACGCGTGCGATCATCTCTGTCTACCCGTGCAACGTTGCCAAGCATTTCTGACGGTTTCATTGAAAATCATAGAATATCCAACTTTCATTGCCAGTTTCTTTGAAACTAACCCGGTAAGATATGGATTTTTTAATTCTCATACTTTTACCTTTACATGATGTGCTGTGTGTTAGTTTTTTGTTCAAATCTAACTACAGTATATGAATTTATTACGCAGTAAGCTGCCTTGCGAGATACCGTTCCTATAATGTCAATGCATTTTGATCGACTTTAACCTTTACATTACTCAGCTCAACAACGGTAAACTTTAAAAAAAAATTGCATACTGGTGTAGAAACACATGAAAAATAGAATATTTACATTTAATTCAAATCAGGCATAAATGCTTCCATGATAGTACCACCTTAAGAACTACAAATATTAGTGATGGGTGGGCTAATCTGTAGACTGAATTACCGGATTCAGTGGCGGAGCCAGGGGAGGTTCTGGTCTGGATCCCCTCCCTGGCTATTTTCAAATTAAATATTCGCAATACAGACATTCCATTTATATCTACTTATTTCAATTTTTCAGAATTGAAAATATATTGTATCAAACAGTTAAATTTCATGCTACAATTTGTATATACCCAGTACGCCAGAGAATGATTAGTCCGCGATCAATAAAGCCCCATATTTAAGTGGTGACAACAATTAGTACCATAAGTGGAAAGTGGTATAGCTTAGCAGTTTGACGTTTATCACTTGATCGAAACGTAAAATGTTAAAGATCCGTGTTGACTGAACAACAAATGTGGAGATCTGCATGGTCTGATCTGATATAAAAACAACTGGTAAATAGTACAATTTTGCATATAGAATTTTACGTACTGTCTAGGCAATATACATATTACCTGAATTTTATGCTCTGCCGATAACATTTACAGGGTGTTACCCTTGATTATACTGTTTATTATTATTATTATTATTAGTCAATCAACGGTGTTACTTAAAAAATTAGGAATCAGTTTTTAGTTTTTTCTTATTATTTTAGAAAAAATATTTCAAATAAATGCTATAGAATAATAATATTCTACATCTTATTTAATTTCTTTTTAATGGGGTAGCTAGCTCAGTGGTATCAAGTCGGCCTGTGGATCCTGAGAAATCTGGTTCGATTCCCACAGGCGACAAACAATTTTCACCATTTTAAAACTAACCCTGTGGCCACCTAAAAAAATCTGGTGTGGTCACCACACGACTTTCTTATACACAGCATATTTAATATCAAAAACGCTGAATTGAACACTTATGACTTGCTCCTTGCGTTTGACAATTATTATTTGACATATAAATGTGAAACATGTTTTTGTTTTTTGTTTCTATTGCTACTATGAATATTCGAATATATTATTAAATATAAAAATTAGCTTTTCTCAAAATTAGACGCATATACAGGAAAATTGCAAATTACATTTTATGTTCCAAATATTTTTGCTAACATCTTTTGTTTGAAACTTTTTTTCGTAACTGATTATATTTTTGAAATAAATGGAATTTATTGTTTTGTGTGTCGAGTAAACTTCCTCTTCCGGTTTTTCAATTTCATTCAAAATCAACTCAGCTCTTCGTATTTTCATGAAACTTATAATTACCAAGTTTCGTTAACAAATCTTATCTCGTTCATGAGATATCGCACACTCGGACACACATCCATCCATCCATCCATCCATCCATCCATCCACACATACACACACACACAGATATCATTGAGAAAATAGGATGCGGGCACTCACGTGATATTGTGACGTTAAAACAGCTGTCCCGTGAAAGATCACTGCGCCACCTACAAAAATGAACTATTTTTTGGGACGAGATTTGAAAACAACCCAGTTCTTTTCAAATCTCGTCCCAAAAAATAGTTCATTTTTGTAGGTGGCGCAGTGATCTTTCACGGGACAGCTGGTTTTACGTCACAATATCACGTGAGTGCCCGCATCCTATGATCAAAACAGATTCAGTGGACCTCAAAACACGTATTTCCGCGAAAATCTCGTCAACGATTTTTTTCATGATTCCAATACTTCCTTTACTGCGTATAAGAAAGTAAAAATCACTTACATTTCGAGGTTAGTAAGCTATTTTTTACAATACCTGCGCAAATATGAAAAAAAGAAACATCAGTTTTACAATTAACAGCCGTCAAAATAAACAGGATCTTGATCTATAATATTTACTTACTGTTCACGGTAGATGGTAAGTAAATGTTATAGTCCAGATATAACCATGGCAACCAGCTGTGCAATAAAAGTTCCACTTACTGTGTTTCAATTTTATCATTAATGGGTAACTTGCAGTACATTGTAAAAAAAATTATATTAAAGTATATTTCTGTAGTATTAGAACCGCGCGAAAAGTGAGGTTTCCAGTCGTCAAATCACGGCCCCAAAGATTTTAATGTTGGGCGAGGTACGGGTGTAATTTTAATTTAGTGAAAATAGTTTGTCGGCTGTGGGAATCGAATCCGGGTTCTCAAATCCACAGTCCGACTCGATACCAATGAGTCACCTACCCCGTAGAAAGCTATTTTATACTTATTACACAACACAAACCTTTTTTAACCATTACAATGTCATACAATAATTGTTTTAATTCTATGGCTATTTCTATAAAGTAACCGTTTTCAAAAAAGTTTATACTTGATGTTTTCAACGAAATATAAAAAATTAACTTCGATACAGAATTTAATTCTCTACAACAATTAATTGAAGCATTTTTGTTTAAAATAATTTGGAAACTTTTGTACAATAAAAACTGATTTCCCATGTTAAACGCCTATAGCATGTTTTTAATTAAGGATGCTGAACGAAGATAGCAGTTGATCGACTCGGTCATGGTGTCACCTCGCTCTACAAATTTGTTGTTTCACATAAACTTGTGTGGTGGGGGGTCTGCTACATGTGCCATCAAAATTGTTTTTGTTTTCGTAGATGAGAGGTCTAAAATTTATTTTTTGTAATTTTCTTTAGTGAATAAGCAATTTTTAAATATACCTAATATCTTTTTTTAATATAAATATAAATAACCTAAATTTATTTTGGACCCTCCTCCCCTTTTAAATTTTCTGGCTACGCCACTGACCGGATTCCGGAATTCTGGAATCTTAATAGACCAGAATTCCAGTCGTCGAATTTTTCATTGAAGTTGAGTTAAAATTTAGTTATTTATGTTTTAACGAATAAATGCTCATTCCCACTGGTTATTATATAGTGATAGTTTTTGCTACTTATGATAGGCTTACACAGTTTGGTACACCGAATTACGTGCAATCATTCCTAGTGCTTGTTTTAGTCTTTGAAATCATAAACACAATCAAAAATGTATGAAAACTCCAAACTCTTGTTATAATCATAGTTTTTATTTTATGAGACAGCGATATATACCTTCTCTTTAATTCTGTTAAACTCCATTCTCTGTATGAAAACTATGACGTCATATGTGGACGAGGTTATCATAGATACGATGAAATATAGCTATCTTTTTTAATACTATTATTCGTACCTATGCGAATGGTATTAACGTATGTCTTAATAAGTAAAGACACACGTTTCATGTTTTTTCACGTTCTATTACATTTATTATTTGAATGAAAACGTATGACAGTTCTTACTAATCGAAAATTTATATTTACTTTGTTCACATTTGTTTATAAAATAAAAATAGAAATCTATGATCATGATTTTGTTATTTTCTCGCCGGTTATTTCTAAGTTTGAGATATTTTTGATACATAAATACAATCATTTGGCTAGAAAAATGTTGGGTAATCAAATACAGAAATACGTTTGTCATTTTCATGATTATTTTGCGCTGGAGTTAGAGAATCGAGGATCTTTAATTAATTTAACTGTAGTACAAGAGGTAATGTACATTGCATTTTGTATTTTCATATATTATTTATTTATATATAATAATAATACATATAAAAATGTATATTCCTTTGAGTTTTATTTTACAAAATTACATATTTCGATACGGTAGGTAATATATTTCGTGAGTTAAGATAAATTTATATTTGGATATTATTTAAGATATGCAGAATTTAGTTTCATTTATAAACTAATTAAATTTTATAAAGTAATAAATATTTTAATCTGACATTTAAAATTTAGGTAATGTTTTTAAAATGTCAATCAAATACCAATGTAAACGTTTTAAGTACAAAATCTTGATTCACATGGATACCGAATGTGACGTAATAGTTTTCATACAGGGAATGAAGTTTATATATGTAGATTATGATTTTATTTACAGAGTGATCAGAAGTGTTCCAATTGAAAAGACTGATATATAAATTTATATATATATTAAAAGTAGCTTCAGTTGTTATTTTTAAGCTAATAGAAAAAAAGTAGCTAGCTACAAGCTACAACTATATTTTTTCAGTTAGCTAAGCTACAGCTACAGCTAAGGTAAATGTAGCTAAGCTAGTAGCTAAGCTACAAAAGTAGCTAGCTACTGCCCAGCTCTGCACGTGACATACAATGAAGCATTGCATTGGGTTTTAGAAACGTCAAAAAATAATCAGTAATAATATAACAAGAGAGTGAGAATAAATTGAAAATAATTTGACAGATCTTTCGAAAATTTGTTGCCAGGCAATAGTCACGAAAGCCCGTAGGGCTTGAGTGGCTATTGTCAAATGGCAACAAGTTTGAGAAAGATACTGGAGAACTGTTTTCTAATTTGTCGAACTCTCGAGTTATATTTAATTAAAATATTTTGTAACTTAGCTGTTGAGATCGAGTCATCCAACATAAAAGATTTTGAACTGGGTCCATTATCGATTGATTACTTATTAATGTATTCTTGGAAGTTGTTTCCAAAATTTCATGTATTTCTGTATCTGAAATGGAACTAAATCGATTTTTTCACACATTTTGCTTGACGCGTTGGCAGTTTTAAATAATTATTTGACAACTATCTACCTATCATTTGTCTACAGTATTCTCAGTATAATAATGACAGGAATGGTTAAAACGCAAACACGTGACATACAAATATTATAAATTATATAATCTCAATATCCTGTAATTAGCCGTGTCGTCTAAGGGTTATCAATCAATGGGCTGTAAAGAAAGAAATAGTATGAGTAAAACGTACTCAGTGAGAAATCCATGTAGTAACAACATTTAGTAGCAATTATCATATTTAATTAAGTTCAGTGACAATTGATCATTCACACACACCAGCAGCATAATCACACAATCAGGGTGTCTCAATAAGCATACTCAGAATCGATGGCCAACACTCCACAATGGCCTACCCGACATTCTGCAGCCGTGAGGGCTCCGCCACACACACTATCCACCTGGACTTATGCCGCGTGGTCGGACAAGAAACTCGCCACTGCGAACTTGTCATCTTCCTCAGAGTGGATCTACAAGCCATTGAGAAAGGGTTGAAAGCCGGGTCTGAAACCACGATCACGGCCATCATCAACACTTGAAGATGCAAGCGAAAGTTGGACACCTCCTGAATTTACCACTATAGATGGCAGACTAAGGGCACCGGTGGTACGAGGCTAGCAGGTCGTACTTCGATGGATTGCATAACTCGGCTGGTCCCCCCACCAAAGCGGGTTACAGGTGACCGCGGATCATAATAGGATAGGACAGGATCACACATCGTCCACACAACCACAATATTCACATCCAATCTCACAACAATCTCATTCTCCAACAATAGTTCAAACTCTTTTTTTTTTTTTATTGTTAAGTGTAAATTTACAATCTGTCTATATTAAACAAAAAGTAAATGGTTTAACATTACATAACATGAGGGGTTATTACCCAGTGGCAAATTCCCCGACGGTGTTTACTAGGTAGGTTTTATGCGAATCTGAATGGTATTTCCAGTGGTTTGTGTCTTTTTAGTCTTCTCGTTTCTTGGCTGTTGTCAAGTAGATTTACTGCTCTGTAATTTGGGTGATTTTCTAGTCGTTGTATGTATTTTTCAGAGGCTATCTTTGCTTCTTCTCTTACTGTCTTTATGTTCAGGTCATGATGTAGTGCTTGGTTTTGTATGTACCAGGGTGATTTTGTTATAAGTCTTAGTGCTTTAGATTGAAATCTCTGTATGATTTGTATGTTTGAATTGCTTGCAGTTGCCCATAGTTGTATTCCATACATCCATATGGGTTTTAGTATCGTTTTATATATTAGTAGTTTATTTTCCAGTGATAGATTTGAATTGTAGCCAATTAGCCAGTAGTGTTGTTTTAATTTCATGTTTAGTTGTTTAGCTTTGGCTTCTTAAGTGCTGTTTCCATGTAAGACGTCTTTCGAGATGCATACCGAAGTATTTGGCGGCATCGGCTTGTGGTATGGGGTTGTTGTTGAGGTATACTTGTGGACATGTTGCTCTTCTCATAGTGAATGTGACGTGGACGGATTTGTTTTCATTCGCTTTAATTCTCCATTTGTGGAGCCATTCTTGCACTTCGTTGAGGTGTTCTTGTAGTTTTGAGGATGCTGTTCCCGGATCTTCGTCAGTAGCTAGTATTGCTGTGTCGTCTGCGTATGTTGAAGTTGTTCAAACTCATGAATAAATAATCATGGATAACTCACCACAGTAGAATAACTGGATTCTCAATCACTAATATTCACGAATAGCACAATGCACAAACTAGTCAAGCCAACCTTTCTCCTCAAACTATCAAATCAAACTGAAAGTAATAATGATAAAATAAATCAGGCGGCAGGGTTGTTATGTGATTACGAGCCTGATTATCTAGCTAGTTATATAACTATAAATTAGGATTATTCAATACTACCTCCTCGACTACCTCATTACAAAAAATATCCGTAACACAATGAAGCATTTCATTGACTTTGAGAAACGTCAAAAAATAATCTATAACATTTAATTGAAGAATTTTTGTTTTAAATTATTTGGGAACTTTTAAGCAAGAAATAACTGATTTCCCATATTTAAACACCTATAGCCAGTTTTGAATTAACAGCCTGTAAAAGATTAAAGTAAGAATAATAGCACATAAAATAAAATTTTCTTATTCGCAAGTTCAAACCTCGTAAACTTCAACCCATGTTAGCGATAACATATTTAGCGAATCTTGAGTTATTTTTGTATCGTTAAAAAGTGTTTGATAGTTTTATGCAACGAGTCGTAATTTGTTTTGTTTTAAGCGATTATATAACCATTATCGACGCGAACAAAAGCGATTTA
Source organism: Pterostichus madidus (assembly GCA_911728475.2). NCBI lineage: Eukaryota > Metazoa > Arthropoda > Insecta > Coleoptera > Carabidae > Pterostichus > Pterostichus madidus. The sequence continues at coordinate 28,637,694 of OU452313.1, read as the reverse complement.
CCGACAGTTTTATTAGCTTCTTTCAAAGTGGAACAGTCGTAGTGTGTGGTTGTGTCAGTGATTTTTGTGTCTTTTGCGGAGATAAGTTTGGATTATTGTTTTCAGGTGGGTCCTTTAGGATTCTAGAATCCTACTTTTGGTCAAACTCCAGTATACTATCTTGCCTTATTTTGATATTTTTGCCAAATGATAGCACTGTATAGGAGAAGTTCATGTTTCCTGTGATTTTAAAACAATGATTTACCATTACCTTTCGAGCGGTCTATTATTTAGATTTTAGATTAGTTCGTTTCGCTCGCGTTAACCCTTAACCGAACCTAACCTAACTATCCGATTTATTTTCCATCGTAATAACAACAACATTCCACCTGTCAACTCTAGGACTACGACTATTCAGTTTTAAAACCGATCATGTAAAATTTCTAAGGTAGCTCATGCGTTAAATTACTGTAAGTTGACAAGAGGGTATACTGGAGTTTAATCCTACTTCTAATTATTTTATCGGTATACTTGTATGATTTTCAACGGCTATAGATATGAGAAGAAATACTGCAAATGAGCAGTTTTATAAAATTTTTAATTTTATTTTTACCTGTGTTTAACTGCAATTGTGTGGAATTGACTTTCAAAAACAGGCGTAGGGCGACCTTCTTTTGTTGTCTATTTATATCATTATTAGTTCTTACATAGAGTGTTAAACTGCAATTGTGTGGAATTCACTTTCAAAAATAAGCGCAGAGCGATATTCTCTTCCTTTCTTCTCTTTCTGTTTTATTTTCAGTTTCTGCATTGTGTGGTATTTTCTTTCAAATTCAAGCGCAGGCCGCTTTTATCTTTTCTAATCTTTGTATGTTTGCAAAACTGCAGTCTTTTTTAATTAATTTTATGTATTATGCATTTAATTCAAAAACAAGCGTAGAGCGACACTCCCTTTCGTATCTTTTAATTCGTTTTCATTACTTACATAAAGTGCTAAACTGCAATTGTATGGAATTAACTTTCAAAAATAAACGCAGAGCGATATTCTCTTCCTTTCTTATCTTTTTGTTTCATTTTCAGTTACTGCATTGTGAGGGATTTTCCTTCAAATACCATTGCAGGCTGTCGCTCTCATCTTTTCTAATATTTGTAGATTCGTTGTTAAATTCGTTATTAGAGAAGTAAGCTTGAGTAATTTGAGATGTTTTGCGCATATAAATATAACGTACGTCGAAGATAGATGAATGAAAACTGAATAGGAGTGATGGATGGATGTGAAAAAAGGTTTGTTGTGTGATGAAAGTTTTTGAGTGTATGAGTAAATGAGCTTATATGGAGGTATTTATGTATGAGGTTGAAACGAGGGTGGTGTGTTAGGATGAAAACGAGGACTGATTATTTGATGAAACTGATGGGTAAATATTTTATGAATGATTTTAGGGTTCGTGCCACCCCATTTAATAGGATATAGTGTGATGTTATGTATGTATGTAATTTTATCTGTTAAAAAAGGAATCAAATAAAATGTGATTAGTGACATTGACGCAGAATTCAATTATTTACAAAATTTATTTGTAGCATTTTGTTCTAAAATCAATAGTGAACGACATATTGCTCTATGAAAAAAATGTGGTGTGGTCCCCACAAGACTATCTTATACACAGCAAGCTACTTAAAAAAAGTAGCTAAGCTACAGCTACAGCTATTCTTTAAAAAAGTAGCTGAGCTATAAGCTACATACTGTAAAATATAGCTAAGCTACAGCTAAAAGCTTTCATTAAAGTAGCTGTTAAATTTTAAAGCTACTTTTTCAATTATTGTGAATTATTAAATTTGCCATTGTCGTATGATCAGTTGATCAGTCTTTTGTTAATAAATATAAAAAATCGCAAATGGACAAATTTACTGTTAATTTATTATGCTATAATTCTTATTTATATCGGAATAAATTAACAGTCACATTAACAGAAGACCCCTAAACAGTCAATGTTTAGTTCATCTAATATTTAATACAAAAGTAGGATAGGTTAAGAACAAGTGAAAAATAAAATATGTTAATAGATTGTACACTATATAATAACTTGTTATCCTACAGTTACAGAAAACAATAAAGAAGGTACAATTCAAATACAAAACCAAAATTAATAGGTATTTCTTAATGAACAGTGGTAGCTTTAAGCTACAAAAAGTAGCTTTGTGCTATAAAAAGTAGCTTTAAAAGTAGCTTCAGTTGTTATAACAATATTTTTAAGCTAATAGAAAAAAAACATAGCTAGCTACAAGCTACAGCTATATTTTTTCAAATTTAGCTAAGCTACAGCTACTGCTAAGCTAAACGTAGCTAAACTAGTAGCTAAGTTACAAAAGTAGCTAGCTACTTTATACAGCATATTTAATATTTAGAATATAGTTCAATGAAATTGATATAGCATCAAAAACGCTGAATTGAACAATTATGACTTGCTCGACTTGCTCCTTGCGTTTGACAATTATTATTTGCCATATAAATGTTAAACATGTTTATGTTTTTTTTGTTTCTATTGCTACTATGATTATTGGAATATATTATTAAATATATAAATTAGTTTTTCTCCAAATTAGAAGTATATACAGGCAAATTGCAAATAATATTTTATGTTCCAAATATTTTTGCTAACATCTTTTATTTGAAACTTTTTTTCGTAACTGATTCAAATTTTGAAATAAATGGAATTTATTGTTTTGTGTGTCCAATAAACTTCCTCTTCCTGTTTTTCAATTTCATACAAAATCAACTCAGCTCTTTGTATTTTCATGAAACTTATTACCAAATTTCGTTAACAAATATTATCTCGTTCATGAGATATTACACACTCGGACACACATCCATTCATCCATCCACACACACACACACACAGACATCATAGAGAAAATGATCAAAACGGATTCAGTGGACCTCAAAACACGTATTTCCGCGAAAATCTCTTCAACGATTTTTTTCACGATTCCAATACTTCCTTATACTGTGTATAAGAAAGTAAAAATTACATTGTATTTCCCATATTGCATAAATCAATTCACCATCCAGTATAAACTAAAATTAATAACATGTTTTAAACTTTTATCGTCTCTATTATATATTTTTTGGGTATAATTTGAATATAAATGACAATTCCCATAGTATAGTGGAGTATAATCATCAGATTTCTGATCTAAATTGTCACTACTATGTTGACCTATGAACATGATTTATTGTTTATTAATGTTATTAATGTCACCATGCCATAACTCTATACCGTATTTCATAGTGTCAAAATGTCAGCTATCCCGATGTACAAATTTTGACTTATATCTCCCAGAAATGGGAAAGAACGTGTTGACAAACATTTATTTATATCACTTCCACAAAAAATAAAGTAATATTTCATCCGTCATAAATCACGCCTTAGTTTCTAGCTCTACTGTTTATTAAATTTAATGATAAAGCGAGAAAAAACAGCATGAAAAGTGAAAAAGAAATGTATTGCACTGCAGGCTGACACAGCATTTCAGCAAGAGAAACAAGAAGTACAGCAGGAACGAGGCTCAGTAGCAGGAGAAGCAGAAACAGCTTCACAGCTAAACCCAGTGCCGGTTTAACGGGGTCTGTAGCCCCTGGAGGTAGATACGTAAAGGGCGGTTTACAGAGTAGTTCTTAAATAACATTTATATTTTTTATATATGCTCAAAAATAAATAACTTCAGTAAAATTTATGGGGTAGCTAGCTGAGTGGTATGAAGACGGCCTGTGGATCCTGAGAACCCTGGTTTGATTCCCACAGGAGACAAACAATTTTCACCATTAAAAAAAAAACTACCCCTGTGACTCCCCCACCACTAACCTCTTTGAGGTCCGTGATTTGATGACTGGTAACCGCAATTCACGTACAAAATATATCACTTACCGAGATCTGCTTCGGCAGAGTGCCACACCCAGTAATGGGTAGAAGGCGTGATGATATATTTATTTATTTTATTTAAGTAAACATTTAAAATGAGGCAAATTATAAACTGATTCTAATAGAAATATGTCGAATAATAATTGAATTTAGTGATATTTCCTTATTTCTAAATCGTTGCAGTGCCCTATACCTACTTGTTTTTCACAGCGCATACATCCACAGCACGCGCAGGGATAACAATTTTATTTTAACTGATTTATTACTAAGGGGTCTTTCTGGTTTTTTACTTTCTTATACACAGTATAAGGAAGTATTGGAATCGTAAAAAAAATCGTTGACGAGATTTTCGCGGAAATACGTGTTTTGAGGTCCACTGAATCCGTTTTGATCATTTTCTCAATGATGTCTGTGTGCGTGTGTGTGTGTGTGTGTGTGTGTGTGTGTGTGTGTGTGGATGGATGGATGTGTTTTTTTCTTAGTGAACTTTGTATTCCTTTATAATTTAAAACCGAATGGTTTTTAAAAGTTATCCCCGGGAGGCAAAATGTCTTAAGCCGGCCCTGGCTAAGCCTATTATGTCAGTGATCCCGAGGCTACAGGTCAACTCCCGCACAAATGTTCTCCTTTTACCTCCTGCTGTCTTGCGTCCTGCTTTGGTTCTATTCCTGCTGAAATATATCGCGGTGGCTATGGAAGTGGTCACGTTTGCTCTGCGCGATCTGCTTTTATTTATGTTGTTCAATTGAAAAGAAAGATACCGTGTTTTATTTTATTGTTATATTTACTAGGAAAAGAATGAGTGCTACTAAATATTGGTATAAGGAAGAAGCTCGTTGTTAGAAGATCTGTGAGGATGAAGGCGAAAATATAGAGAGCAATTTTAAGTTTTAAGCAGGCAGCAGAAAGTTATATAGGTAACCATGGGACTGTGTTTATAGTTAGACTTCCACCTAAGGAATGGCGCTAATAGTCTTCATGTGAAGACAGGCATTTTAGGTAATCTCCATTCCCTGTATGAAAACGATTACGTCATATGTGGACGAGGTTATCATAGATACGATGAAATATAGCTTTCTTTTTTTAATCATATTATTCGTACTTATGTCAATAGCATTAACGTATGTCTTAATAAGTAAAGACACACGTTTCATGTTTTTTTCTTGTTCTATCATATTTATTATTTTAATGAAAACGTATGACAGTTCTTATTAGTATGAAAATTTATATTTACATTGTTCACATTTGTTTATAAAATAAAAATAGAGACCTATGGTCATGATTTTGTTATTTCTAAGTTTGTGACTTTTTTGATACATAAATACTGAGAAATGAAAACTAGCTTGTAAAATTTTGAGTAATCAAATGCAGAAATGCGTTTGTCATCTTAATGATTATTTTGCGCTGGAGTTAGATAATAATCGAGGATCTTATATTTGGTTATTATTTAATATATGCAGTATTTAGTTTCATTTTTAAATTAATTAAATTTTATAAAGTAATAAATATTTTAATCTGATATTTTAATTTTAGGTTATGTTTTAAAAATGTCAATCCAATACCAATGTAAACGTTTTAAGTACAAAATCTTGAATCACATGGATACCGAATGTGACGTAATAGTTTTCATATAGACCACGGGCGTGTGACGTCATCAAAATGAGATGTGGTCCGTAACTGTCAAACGAGTGACTCATATATCAGCGTTAAATTTGTGATTTGCGTTATATAAGTAGAATATATTTTTAACAAGTATATGTGCATATAATTCCAAAAGTGACAAGTTTCTATTCTGTGCATCATTTTTTGCATGACAAAGTGTGTGATTTATTTTATCAAGTGAAACGTTATTTGAAGATTGTGTCGCGAGTGCATACTTTTACGATTTTATAGTGTTTACATATTTAATATATAGAAAATAAATGTTTAAAAACAATTTTATATGTTTACTTCATAGTGTAAAGCCTTGTAATTACTATAATATACAATAGTGTTACTTTTATTGAAGTTTGAACAGTTCATTTTAGGTTACATTTTCCAAATCAACTAATTTTGTTAAAATTTTTAATATTTTACTGTAGTATTTAATTTTTTTCATTTATAATTGTTATTGTGTTTTCGAGTGTAGTGGAAATTAGAAAGAATCGACAAAGCGAATGTTTAAGATACTATCAGAAATGAATCAAAAGGGAAAAGGACTCTTTGGCTCTGAAATAGCAATAACAATATAAAAAAGGTAATATAAAATATTGTCATAATCATAATATTACAAGATCTAGGGCAAGAATGGAAGGAACGTCGATTTGTTTGATTACAACAATGTGTTCATGCAACAAAACATTGGTTACAACAACGTGTTTTAATATAACATGATTCGAATTTATAACAGTAACCGTCAAAACCTAAAGAAAACTACATATAAATGTTTTGAATTCCTGTTTCTATTTTTTATATTGTAATATTCAACATATCTTGAGCCAAAAACTTCGACCTACCTTCCTTTTCTCTTTTAATTCAATTCAGATAGTATCATAGACATTCGTTTTATCGATTTTTTGAAATTTCCACTACGATCAAAAACACAATAACAATTATAAATGAAAAAAATTTAAAACTACAATAAAATGTTAAAAATTCTTACAAAATTAGTTGATTTGGAAAATGTAACCTAAAATGAACTGTTCAAACTTCAATAAAAGTAACACTATTGTATATTATAGTAATTACATGGCTTTACACTATGAAGTAAACATATAAAATTGTTTTTAAAAATTTATTTTCTATATATTAAATATGTAAACACTATAAAATTGTAAAAGTATGCACTCGCGACACAATCTTCAAATTACGTTTCACTTGATAAAATAAATCACACACTTTGTCATGCATAAAATGATGCACAAAATAGAAACTTGTCAGTTTTGGAATTATATGCACATATACTTGTTAAAAATATATTCTATCTATACAGTCTAAATCGTACATTTAATACTGATGTGAGAGTCACTCGTTTGACAGTTACGGACCACATCTAAAATCGTGACGTCACACGCCCGTGGTCTATAGGGAATGGAGTTTAACTACAATATCGGCATTGGTTACTAGATTGTTTCAGTAGTAGTCATTTGTATGTGTTTCAAATTTTTTAATCTGTCAAATATCCAATTAATTTTTATTTGTGAAATGATTTCATATAAATAATGTCATCAACTAATAACAATTGTGGGATAAAAAACTGCACTATTACTGGTAAATAAGTGATCATATAATAAATAATATTTAGATAAGAAAGTCATAATATATTTTCAAGTTCACAAGAATTGGATAAAACTGCGATTGAAACTGTTCAAATTATAAATAAATTGTATGCACGAGGATATTTTAATAAATTTTTATGAATTTTTATTTTACGTAGTTTAAATAAATATAAAGTAATAATAAAAATTAAAAGTAGCCTAAATACGCATACCGGGTTGCCTATATACATGACTTTAGTTAGACTTTCACTACTCAGATGGCGCAAAATTCAGTCCCAGTACGTAACATGGCAGTTTCTTATGTATTATATTATGATCTGTGGTTTTAAGTTTTAACTATGCTTTGTTTTTATTTATAAGGTGTATATGTTACCGTTAAAGTGTATAATGCCATTATTACTTGAAATACCTAGTTAATGTATATAATTTCAATTGTAAAATTTGTATTATTTATCAGTTTTTTTATATTGGAACGTCTTCATGGCGAGGTTTGCTTCGCTCGTACTTCTAAAAAAACAAACTTTAATCGTAATTTTGGATTTAAGTTGAAGTCAGTGAGATATGAATGTACGACCTCTTGGTTAATTAAAAAACGCAATTCTTTTTTAACCAATCATTCGTAAATTTATAATAACCTGTGCTTACTGGAGGATATTTGAGTATTTTAGTTTATATTATGAAATAGTATAATTTCAAAGAGCGATAAACTATACATGTTATAGAAGAAGAAGAAAAGGGAATATTTGATAATTAAAACAATTTTTATGTTTTGTTTTGTGATTTTTGTTTAAAGAATATATATGAAAGAAAGATTGATTGGAAAAGTTATTGAAATTTCGAAATAAAGAATAACATGAAACAGTGAACTGAATAAAACTTGGTAGCAGTTGATTAATAATTTCTTATTATTTGTTTACTACAGTTATTTGTTTCTGAGATACTTGTTTATTAGTTATGTTTTTGTTGTTCAATCGCTCATAAATTAGGCCAAAGGAATTTATGGAAAGAAATTATTTATTTCTCGATATTATCAGAAAGTAAAATTTCCATGGCAACTGGAAAATGACTGTATGAATTAACATTAGCTGTATTCCATTTCTCACTTGGTTTACTTAGATCAGTTCAGAAAAATTAGACAATATGATTAAATGAACTGAATTAAGCAAACATTGGAGTGAATTACTTCAAAGTAAATTAGAATCTGTAGTTTCTGTACTGGAAATAAAGTCAGCGAAGTAATCCAGCGAAATAAATAAGTGAACTGGTTCAGTAAGTGTAAGTTAGATCTGATCCAAATAGCAAATGGAATACGCCTAATAGTGATATACAGGTGAGATCTGTCAAGACAATAATAAATCTTATCGAAATTTATAATTTATTTCTGATAATTTTATTTTCTGATAGGATACTACGATAGAGAAAAAATAGTTATTTTTATAACAAGTGCCGAAAAAGGCTTGTTACGTGCAAGTGCAGAATTTAATGCACGAGGCGTGCCGAGTGTGGAAATCTACACGAGCACGTAACCTTTTTCAGCACGTGTTATAAACAACATTTTTCCTACAACTGTACGATTTAGAAAATCACTAAAATATTATCAGAATTTATAAAATTTTTATGATATTACACGAGAACGATGTTTTACGGCGTTGCTATGGTTTTATTGTTGATTGCTTGCACATTGTTCTATGTTATTTAAAAATATTTCACTAATTTCAAGATAATTTCTTCAAAATCGTCTAGATTGGAATACAACAGTGAGTGATTTTTCTTTATCATAAACATCTCCAAAGGTAATTGAAATAAAAGTTTATACTAATCTTTAGTACAAATTTTATTTAACTTTATACTAAACAATGTAAATATATTTAAATAAATCAAGTTACTTCTGATAGAACCCGTTCGTATGTAGTGAAATCGAATTTCATTTTAAAATCTTGTCTACTAAAATAACATTCATGAAACAAAATCAGATTTGGTGGTAGCCCTCCACGCTTCACCCTCAGTTTGAAAATGGAGTGACCGTTGAAAAATAAAAGCTCTTACCGCGCTATATAAACGCGGCAAACCGGACTCAAATAGATTCCTATCTTTTAGTGTAGGCGACAGGCGACATAAAAGAATTTTTGAAAGAGCCGACATCGACTTTTCACATGATTTAATGAAGACGAATATTGTAGGATCAAAGAGGACTTCTACTTTTAATTCTGGTCATGGATGTATTGATTTTTCAAAGTTAAACTACTAGCAGTTGGAGGTTTGCCCGAACTATAAAAAGTGGACAGATGCGGTGCAAACTTTGCGAATTTTGCTTTCGGAGACTAACATTTCTAATATTAGATTTATTGCTGTTTTTCTTACATTTGACTTATCACATAAATTTTATGTGTTACTAACTATTGTTCTACTATCAAAAGAGGTGCTTATTATATTTTCAAGTACAGTAAGCTCCGTATATTGTGTTCACTGAATATCAAAATCAGCCGTTTATAAATAAAATAAAATAAATATATCATCACATCTTTTACCTATGGGATGGCTAGCACAGTGGTATGAAGTCGGCCTGTGGATCCTGAGGTCCCTGGTTCGATTCCCACAGCCGACAAATTTTCATAATTTGAAAAAGCTATCCCTGTGGCTCCTCCACCACTAACATGTTTGGGGGCCGTAATTTGACGACTGGTAACCGCACTTCACGCGCAAAATATATCACTTACCGAGATCTGCTTTAGCAGAGTGCTACACCCAGTAATGGGTAGAAGGCGTGATGATATATTTATTTATTTTTATTTATCTTTTACCCATTAGTAAGGTGTGGTATTCTGCTGTAGCAGATTTCGGTAAGAGATATATTTGTGTACGTGAAGTGCGGTTACCATCCGTCAAATCACGGATGTTAGGAGGGGTCGTTTACCAACATTAAAACTTAAAGTACAAATGTTTTTTCTTTTCGATTGGACGAAAACTGACACCTTTCCGGTGTGTTTTGTATACTTCATTCCCTGTATGAAATCTATTACGTCACATTTGGTATCCATGTGATTCAAGATTTTGTACTAAAAACGTTTACATTGGTATTGGTTTGACATTTTTAAAATATAACCTAAAATTTAAATGTCAGATTAAAATATTTATTACTATATAAAATTTAATTAGTTTATAAGTAAAACCAAATTCTGCATATATTAAATAAAAACCGAATATAAATTTATCTTAACGCACGAGAAATATTACCTTATTGAAATATGTAATTTTGTAAAATAAAACTCAAAGGAATATACATTTTTATATGTATTATTATTATATATAAATAAATAATATATGAAAATACAAAATACAATGCACATTACCTCTTGTACTACAGTTAAATTAATTAAAGATCTTCTATTCTCTAACTTCAGCGCAAAATAATCATGAAGATGACAAACGCATTTCTGCATTTGATTACCCAAAATTTTTCTAGACATTTCTTATTTATCAATCTGTATTTATGTATCAAAAATGTTACAAACTTAGAAATGACAGGCGAGAAAATAACAAAATCATGGCCATAGGTCTCTATTTTTATTTTATAAACAAATGTGAACAAAGTAAATATAAATTTTCGTATTTGTAAGAACTGTCATACGTTTTTATTAAAATAATAAATATGATATAACGTGAAAAAAACATGAAACAAGTGTCTTTTCTTATTAAGACATACGTTAATGCCATTGGCATAGGTACGAATAATATTATTAAAAAAAGATAGCTATATTTCATCGTATCTATGATAACCTCGTTCACATATGACGTCATCGTTTTCATACAGAGAATGGAGTTTAGAATGAACTTCATTCTTAAACGATTTTTGGTGACATATTGTTGTTATAGATTGGTATAACTGCATTAAATACACAAAATATCTAGGTAACGGACATAATAAATACAACATAATTTATACAAATATCTAGGCAACGGACAAGATCAACTGCAAATCATTGTCACCAACTTAACTATTCTACCAAAAATATCCCTCAATGGCAAATGTTAACTATTTTTATAAAGAAATTATGCAAAGGAAAGCCAAAACACTCGTGACAGAAGGCAATTCTAGTACTCGTTCGTTCGTCCCCTCATCGCTGTGCGCCTTGTCTCCTAATTTCGAACTCTTGCTAGAATAGGTTCCCTTCTGTAACTTGTATTTTAAGCTGTATTCCATTTGCCACTTGGTTCATTTAAATGACTTCAGATAAATTAGACACATGACTAAATGAATTGAATTAAGCATTCTGATTCACTTATTGGAGTGGATTACTTCAAAGTAAAATAGAATAAGTAATTCTAGTACAGGAAAGAAAGTCGGAGAAGTAAACCAGCTAACTAAATATAAAATAAATAAATAAATATGTCATCACGCCTTCTACCTATTACTGGGTGTGGCACTCTGCTGAAGCAGATCGCGGTAAGTGATATATTTTGCGCGTGAAGTGCGGTTACCAGTCGTCAAATCACGGCCCCCAAAGATGTTAGTGGTGGAGGAGCCACAGGGATAGCTTTTTCAAATTATGAAAATTTGTCGCCTGTGGGAATCGAACCAGGGACCTCAGGATCCACAGGCCGACTTCATACCACTGTGCTAGCCATCTCCTAAATATGTGATCTGGTTTATTAAATGTAAGTTAGATCTGATCCAAATGGTAAATGGAATTCGCCTTTAATACTATTCCGGCCACTGGCAAAGTTTTCCCGAATAGTACGCTTGTGAAAATAAATGAAGAAACCATGGTTACGCTATCATCAGATAGTTTTATCAAAACAACGTTGTTAGTTGTCTGACGTTTATAAATGAAACATAAATTAATTAATTATTGAGTATAAACCAATCGCAAACAAAATAGTATGTGTAACATGTAGGAAAAGACTTTTATCGGATTCCTGGTGGTTGTTAACTCGCTTTAGGCTTGTCCCACAATTTTCCACCATCGTCCGGAAATATATTAATTTTCCTAGTAGATACACAATATACTATTTTATATCATTGTTTTCATTTTCCCACATAGAAAACACTTCTCTATTTTTTGTTTTAAAATAGTCTGTTATAAAAATCAAAAATTGTCAAGCAAACGTAATTACTATAACCTACTGTACTGTACGTAATAGTTATTTTTATAACAAGTGCCGAAAAAGGCTCGTTACGTGCAAGTGCAGAATTTAACGCACGAGGCTTGCCGAGTGCGGAAATCTGCACGAGCATGTAACCTTTTTCGGCACGTGTTATAAACAACATTTTTCCTACAACTGTGCGATTTAGTAAATCACTAAAATATTATTAAAATTTATAAAATTTATAAAATTTTAATGATATTACATGACAACGATGTTTTACGGCGTTGCTATGGTTTGTTTGTTGATTGCTTGCACATTGTTCTACGTTATTTAAAAATATTTCACTAACGTCAAAATAATTTCTTCAAAATCATCTTGATTGGAATAGTACAGTGAGTGATTCTTCTTTATCATTAACACCTCCAAAGATAATTGAAGCTCCGGATCATACTATGTTGGATCTATTTTCGACAATGACAATCAACCTGCTGCTGGTACGTCTGAAGCTTCCGAAATTGTTACCAATAATATTACTGGTAATAATATGAACAGGTACGGAAGAAATCAATGTTTCTTTAGACACAAAAGTTTCCACTTTACATTATGTCAATATAAGCAACTGTAACAACTGTATTAATAATATACACAAACAATAAATATGCAGTATTTCACTTACTCTTTAAATAAAACCATTTATCGATATATTTTACTTTGTTCGGTTCTTTTTATTAATTGTCTACAGATTAGATATACTGCAAATTAAGGTTACGTTTATAAACGTCAAAATATACTACTGCATATTTACTAGCGCTGGTTCACCGTATCTTCTTCTTCCATAAGCGTCTGTGGTCAAAATATGAATTCCGCACTCGGCGCGAAATTTAAATCGCTGTCAAAACAATATTCTTTTGACAGTTACGTAATGAAGCACTTTCCGCACTAGTGTTTCTTTGCTTTCGGAAACGCACTTGGTCTGCATTCATCTACTTTCCATACGTAACCAAGGCAATTATAGTTACGTAATAACAAAGAAATCGCACAGTTGTAGGAATAATAAATTTCTTCACAATTATTTCTGTTGTCAGTCACACGATTCACAGGTGTTTTTATTCGGTAGTACCTAATGAATTTGTATAACTATCAAAAATTAGTTGGGTTTTGAGAATGAATTATTTAATTACATTTAACTGTTGTGTGAAAGAATACTTATTTATTAATTAATGAGATTTTGTAGCAAAATTTCCGTTCCATGGTGTTTTGTGATAGCAGTACGATGCACAGTGGGGCAAATTGGGATTTTACTGTTCAAAAATCGGTGGAGACCTTAATATCCATCGAATCTGGATAATTTTTTTTTAATTAAAGGTAATTAAATGCCCTACACATCCATTGTGGCAGATTTTTAATGACTCTGTCAAATTTTATTCCCTGTCTTAAGATATCCTATAACTAAATTTATAATCTATTTATTAAATCCGTATTGTAATTATTCTCAACATAATATAAAGTTGACATCTGTCAATAGCTTTGTAAAATCTGCCATATTGCTGTAATATATAAAAATAATAAGGATAAATAATTTTCATTGTTTAAATTTTTAATATTTTTTACAGTTTTTTGACAGTTTATTATGTAATTAATAAAATTTGACAGGGTCATTTAAAAATCTGTCTTGACAGATGTATAGGGAATTTAATTATCTTTAATTTAAAAAGAAAATTATCCAGATCAATTGGATACTAAGGTCTCCACGGATTTTTGAACTGTAAAATCCCGATTTGCCCCACTGTGCGATGGTGTAGGTAGCGTTACGGCATTCGAATCCGAAGATCTCGAGTTTGAATTCCACTCAAGTTAAAAAATACATGTACTAGTACACTGTGGCTCGTTGAATCCAGACCCTGTACTGTACTTGGGATTAAGTTCCTGTTATACAGAGTACCATAATAGTTATTTACAATATAAGTGCGATAAGAACATCATTAATATACGCATGTTAAATTTGCACAACGAGACAACAACCGAGTTGTGTCATTACGCAACTATCTTAATGATGCATTATCACACGTATGTCGTATAAAATTGAAAATGTTTTTATTTGAGTCAGCGGATTAAAATACTGGGCCTGCGGCCTCGTATTTCAAACAACCGCCTTCGTCAAGTAAAATATCACTTTCCTGACTTTTTTTTTTTTATGGCTTCCTGGCGGACCAACTACTAAGGTCATATGCCGCCATTACGCCCTGATCCTGCGTTTTAGGTCTTAGAGTCAACAGCAACGCGGGTTTCTCTGGACGGTCACCCATCCAAGTACTACCCGCGCGCAACGTTGCTTAACTCGCGTTATCGCATAGATCAGTTCCAACGAGTGCAGCCATGGCCGTTGACTCCTGACTTATTATGTAATATACTATTAAATTGTTAGTTTTTATAATTATTAGATATTTAAAAATTTTAAGTGAAACCCGGTAACTTTTATTTTGAGTGCGATATGTATTTTATTAAAGCACTAGTGTGTTAATATTTCCAAAAACGCACTAGTGCGGTTATAAAATGCTTATCTCACTCAAAATAAAAGCGATAATTGTCATTTATCGCACGGTCTTAGATAATAGTTATTTATTATACAAGTATTTATTTATTTATTATACATTAGGTATATAAAACACGAGTGTAATACAAAACTGTATCCACAACTCATAATTATTGGTAGCGAAGAAGATGGGTAGTATCGTTTCACGTTGATTCAGTTATATATAGTTTCTCAAAATACGGTAGATCATGAAGTGGTTGCTAAGTAACAAGTTGTTTACAGTGTTTTATGGAATATAAAACACTAGTGTTTTATGAGCCTTATAATACAATTTAAATCAGTATAATTATGTCTTTATAATATATGAATTGTGGATAAATAAATAAATGTTGTTGCAGGCGATTTTAGTTATTATTATGATATAGTGTAGGTATACTAAAACTGATCAGATTTTCAAAAGATAAAATATTTCGTATTATAAATAAAATACCTAAATAAATATATAATCACAAGAAAAGATGACAAATGTAAGAGATTTTAGTGAATTTATCTGTGAAATATTTGAGGTGCATAATTGACATTAGTCTTTCATTGGGGTGTCGTACTTATTTAGATTATAAAATTGTTATTGTTTCCAGGTACAGCTGACGGGCACTGAGTAGAATAGGACGTTCAGGATTTTCAAGATATTTGTTTCTCAGCTGCACAGCTAATAAAAAGTAAGTTTTCAATCATTAAATTTCAAGTTAATAAGCTCAAATAATCCCTCCTATTCTGTAATTCGATCATTATCTGTTAATGATCGATAAATTAATGACAACCCTTAATTTTTATGTGCAATCTGCAGATTACCACCATTTCGGCATTCTGTGATCAAAATAATTTATTCTGTTACTTCAGTTTTACTTTTATGCATTTTGCTCTTGTACAAAACTGCCAGTATAAAAAAAATATTAGTCTTAACCACACTTTTTACGGAACTGTCAGTGGGCTGTCATATTATTTTTTATAATAACAGGTATGAATATTAGTAAACAAAATGCATTAATATAACAAAAATAGAATATCGAAACTGCGATCATCTGTAAAATACCAATGAGAAATAAAACTTATCATTATCTTATCGATCATTAACAGATAATGATGCTTTTACAGAATATGGGGAATGTAGGATTGTTTGGTATCGACAAATATGATCCCCGGGTTGAACTTATTTTGAAACTACATTATTTCTTTAGAAAATAAGTAAAATTAATTAATTTACAGTTAAGAATCATAAGCAACACAGTCAACAATAAACTGTTGACAGATTAACGTTTTATTAAAGTGAATTATGTGCCTAATAGGGGGATTCCATTTGACAAATTGACAGGGGTTTGAAAAGTGACGTTTTTGGGATTATTCGAAAATAAATTGTTTATTTTTTTCTCGTAAAATTTGTTAAAATATGTCTAATTGATGGCGTTATGAGCTAATGTCTCTATTTCTTTTATAAATTTCTTAAAATGTGTGTATACGAGTATAAGTACAATTAGCGTTTTAATAGTCAACATTTAAAACCATAATAATGGATGTTTTATTCAATTACTTTGCACTACTTTCCATCGGTTTCCAATTTTGAATGATGCGAGACAAAAAAATTCTATTTTTACAACTCCTGCAGTGGGATCGCGCCATATAGAATTCTATAATAGAATTCTGGCGATAATTTTAATGATTTAATTAGCATTCCATTCCAAATAATTTTGCAGTAGAAATGTAGTTCACATCATTTGTGCACTATCTTATACAAAAAGCACCATTATTTTATGCTATATTGAGGAAAATCATAGTTTTTACTTGACAGATGACAGCGATTCTATTGTTTGAAATAGAATTCTATATGGCGCGATCCGGGGGCTGTACTGTAAGTTACCTAATAATGAAAAAATTTAAACACAGTAAATGGAAGTTTTATTGCACAGTTGTTTGCATGGTTACATCATATTGAATTACCATCCACCGTGGACAGGTTCTGTTTATTTTCACAACAATTTGACACCTGTTAATTTTGAAACGTATTTTTCTTTTCCTTATATTTGTACAGAAATTGTAAAAATAGTTTACAAACCACAAACTGTAAGTGATTTTTTAGCTCACGAATTCTTAGGAAATTTCGACCCTTCGGGCCTCGTTTTCCCAAACTACATTTTTGACCTAAAAACTGTCACTTACAGTTCATGGTACGTAATATACTATTTGTAATTATTATTAATTATTATTATTTGCGTATAACTAACAATTAGGGTCGTTAATTTCCACCGAAGTTTGAATTTCTGAACGTTCAAACATTCGAATGTTTTGAACTTCGTCAAAAAAACTTCGAAGCTTCGAACTTACGAATTTTTTTAAGCTTCGAACTTTCGAATTTTTTGGAGCTTCGAATTCTCGAATTTTTTTACACTGAATTAACGCCATCTGTCTTCTTCAAACACGCTCACGCATAATTTACGAAAAGTCGGCCACAAATTAAATAATAAACTCGGCGAAGTATCCTACAAAAACTCTGCAAGGTTAGGCGTCTTAATTAAGCCATCTACTCTCTTACCGGATCTAAATGCTATGGATTTTTAGTAAAACGTTTTAAAATGACAATAAACAGGATGCAAAAACGTCTTAATTAAAACGTTTTTGACAGTGTAGCGAAATTTTAAGTCTAAATTGAATTAATTTGGCAAATAATAATAATTAATAATAATTACTTACGAATTCATACAAAACTCTGCACATGAGTTTATTCTGAAAATAATTCATATCAACATGCTGTGTTCACGTTAGGATCCAGATTCACAATTCGAATAATTAGAAAATTCGTAAATTCGGAATATTCCAAAATTCGAGAATTCGAAAATTCGGAATATTTAAAAATTCAAAAATTCGAAAGTTCGAATCTAAATTCGAAGGTTCAATAAATCCGAACAATCGAAGTCTCGAATATTCGTAAAATCAACAACTCTACTAACAATATTTATTAAATTTATTAGATTTTAAAAGTAAATAGGTACACACCGTAAAATTAGGTTGTTTAAAGCACAAATATAAATTTCCTTATAGTGGAATAAAACAATGGCAATAAGTTTATTAATAGTGCCACATAATAATAAGGTTATTTTCCGAAACTCAATTTGTTTGCTGTTGCGTAAAATGAAATCCGTTTTAATTCCCTGTATAATTACTGGAGGGTCGAAGTTTACAATGACGCTGACCGGGATTATTCTATTATTGCTTTTGAATTTTTAGCTCATCCCACCTTTATTCTTGCCCACATAATTCCACACAGACCATTATAATTAATATATTACATAACAATCATCGAAAGTGTAAGATAAAGTGCGAGTGTACAAATTGAAAAATGAGGCGCGCAACGCCTAGTGATTTAAGTACATGAGCACAGTTAACACACTTTCGAGCGAGTTATGTACACTATTTTTCAGACGACCACAAAATACTACTAAAAAAAGTTTACGAGAGCAATGTTGTTATACTTCGAGAGCTGATGTAGGTAAGCGTTGACGTTTGACGTTTGAGGTTAGGCATTGTGATACCAACTGTACCAACCGTAATGTCAAAATATTAAATAATGCTAAAATATAAGTAAATAAGTAATTATTAATTTTCAAAAATTATATTTATCTGTGCAAATGTGTAGAAAAATCTGCTAAAACTGCAATGTACAAATTCTTTTCAATTAGTTTATTATAGATCTCCTTAGCAACGTGTTTACAGTGCGTTTATAGAGCTATAAGAACACCGAAATAGAAAAACTAATAAATTGAATTAACCAATATTTCCCACTTATAACAAATGGAAAATGTTAAACTCAAATAATACACTTATTTATTTTATTTCGTGTAGTATACAGAAAAAAATATTCACAAAGAAAGCCGTTTAATCAATTACTGAAAGTTTTTTATTCCGAACATTTTGTTTTTGTATTTACGAATAACTATAAATTAAAACCTATAGATTTAATATTAATATCTGTGATAGTTTTTTTTTTAATGTTTATACTATTATCATTAACTTTCAAATTAACTTTTATGGGATGGCTAGCACAGTGGTATGAAGTCGGCCTGTGGATCCTGAGGTCCCTGGTTCGATTCCCACAGGCGACAAATTTTCATAATTTGAAAAAGCTATCCCTGTGGCTCCTCCACCACTAACATGTTTGGCAGTCGTGATTTGACGACTGGTAACCGCACTTCACGCGCAAAATATATCACTTACCGAGATCTGCTTTAGCAGAGTGCCACACCCAGTAATGGGTAGAAGGCGTGATGATATATTTATTTATTTATTTATTAACTTTCAAATATAATGCATAACATTTTTATTAAAATATTCATTTCATATATTCAGTAAATTTAAATATTATTATAAAACATGAATACATTTAAATTTAGTGCTTTTTCGTCTGCCCTGCAAGTGGCCATCGTGAACTTGCTTACCTCACAGTAGTTAGCTATCCAGTTTTCATACAGAAACCTTGGTTTAGACTGATTTATATTCAGAATCAGCATTTTCATATATTTTCATCAATAATAACGTATAAATTTAGCCTGCCCTTGTATGTAAATTAGCGCCCTGCTGAGAATTGTGCCTGAGGCAAATGCCCTGCGCTTGAAATGTAACCCGAGTTAAAACAAATATTTTTCACGAAATGAAAACAGGGTAGAAATGAAAAATAATAATAAAATTAAAATATGTTTATCTCCCGCAACCGACAAACTTTACATCACATTCAAGCATTGATTTTATTGTTATAGCTATAAGTTCTGAAACATTTTTCTTGATGGTAGAAATAATAAGAGTTATTAGAAAAATAACGAAATCTTCTTTTTGATACCAAATATTTTAGTACTAGATATTTTATCGATATCGTTGCTTGTGACAAGATATCAGGTATTGATGGAATTCCACACTTTTCTTCACTAAAAAAACTAGTAATTCTTCTAATCTTCATTTGTTCTACATACTTCATGAATTTTTAATAGTTATTTATTAACTAAGGGTTGAAAATAGTTGTTCGCGGACCGAGGCTAGAGATTACAAAACAAATGTAGCGAGGACTTTAACTAGTCGATATCTGTAAAGATACTTTCAGTTAGACGTGTACGCAATTTTTCTACGATCGGAATTTGAAATTTATCGATTTTCAATTCTATTTAATACAAATTTTTCGTATAGTTAACTAGGAAAACAATACAAACAAAACAAAATGTCTATAGCAACGGTCTCCAAAAAGCCTTGTTGATAATAGCAACGGTCAGTAATGAGCCTTAGTCTGTAATTGTTCACTTTATGTCACCAAATGACGTACAATAAGCTTACTTTTTTGCTGATACTATTGTGCACGTATGAATGTTTGTTTGTTTGTCCCGTATGCGTTCCTATATCATTCATCCGATTGCGATGCACAAGTCCAGTCAGCTATATTGAAACAAAATGGCCGCTAGCTATCCTGAAAAGTTCTGCACTGATTCGATTCAAATTTGTTATAGGCATAGATGAGAACAAATCTTACCATATGGGTATAATAAAGCTTCAGTCCGCCATCTTGAAACAAAATGGCAGCTAGCTATCCTGAAAAGTACAGCACTGATTCGATAAAAATTTGGTATAGGCATAGATGGGAACCAATCTTTACATATAGGTATATTAAAGCTTCAGTCCACCATATTGAAGCAAAATGGCCGCTTGCTATCCTGAAAAGTGCTACACTGATTCGATTCAAATTTGGTTTAGGCATAGACGAGAACCAATATTTACATATAGACATAATAAACTTCAAATCCGCCATCTTCCTGAACGTGGTTCGAGTTTGCGATCTCTGTACAGTTAAGCAGATTCTCTAATCACTAAACTATCGCAAAATGTCAAAAGCTGCATATAAAAATGTAGATTAATATTTGAAACATTGTTTCTGGATCTTGCAGTATTTAAAAATTATAATGGCGGAATTCATAAACAGGGACAATCGCTACAAGTATGTGGACTAAATTTGGAAAATCCATGCTTCTCACATGGACAGCTGTATGTGGCATGCTCACGTGTTCGTCCCAAAGAGAATAACAAAAAATATTGTGTATCCAAAAGCACTTCAATACACAGAATTAAACACGAATACTTACTTTCTTTGAGTTACAGTTTTTTATAAAAATTAAATTATCTTGTTTTTGCAGTCATAATTCTACGATTACATTTCTAAATACAAAAAAAGTTTTTTTTTTGTAAATTGCCCATATATATATATATACTCGTATCATGACGCCTTCTACCAATTACTGGGCGTTTTAATGTGGTGAAAATTGTTTGTCGGCTGTGGGAATCGAACTGAGGTTCTCAAATCCACAGGCCGACTCGATACCACTGAGCCAATATTGATAATTTACATTAGCGATACTTGTTTCCGATACTTTATATGGTATCAATACTGTAAATCGATACGGCTTTCAATAATGATATATAAAATGAAATGTGTGAACTCATTGAAATGCAGAATTTAATTTTCCACAACTTTTATTTGAAACCTTTTCCTTTCCTAGTCAAGTAATCAAAATAGAATATGTAACGAAAAATTCTTTTTATATACCTTTATATCAGTTTCTTCTTCCAATGGCGTTACCGAGTCGCAATTTTTACACTGCCGTACTGCCGATTTCCGTAGTCGATGTTTATTTAAGGCATATGTATAAGTTAGCTTAGGGTAGAGTTGTTGTTTTTATGAATATTCGAGACTTCGATTGTTCAGATTTATTGTATACTGGACGCAAAGATATAAGAAAATGACTTTTAGACGCCCCTCACAGCATGTAATTAGTACAGGCTTATCCCAGGATTAAACTGGTAGAAATGTGAAAAGAAACAGAGCCGTATTATAATTATTTTATTTCTGTTAACATAATAAAGATGTTTTATTATTTATTTATGTATTTATTTACATTTTAAGTTTAAAATATAGTCAAAAGTCATGTTACAGTGTTCAATAATAATATAATAACATGGATAAAAATATAATAACAATAATATGAGCATGAAATAGAATTTAATTAACTTTGTAACAAATCTACTTAATGCACCCCTTTGTTAACTGTAGCCAGACTTCCCGCTGAGGCCGGTAAAACCCACTTATTATGAAGTCAACTCGATTCCTTATATCTTTGCGTCCACTATACCTTCGAATTTAGATTCAAACTTTCGAATTTTGGAATATTTCGAATTTTCGAATTTTGGAATATGCCGAATTTTCGATTTTTCGAATGATTCGAATTGTGAATCTGGATCCTAACGTGAACACAGCATGTTGATATGAATTATTTTCAGAATAAACTCATGTGCAGAGTTTTGTATTAATTCGTAAGTAATTATTATGAATTATTATTATTTGCCAAATTAATTCAATTTAGACTTAAAATTTCGCTACACTTTCAAAAACGTTTTAATTAAGACTTTTTGTATCCTTTTTATTGTCATTTTAAAACGTCTTACTAAAAGTCCATAGCATTTAGATGCGCGGTAAGAGAGTCGATGGCTATATTAAGACGCCTAACCTTGCAGAGTTTTTGCAGGATACTTCGCCGAGTTTATTATTTAATTCGTGGCCGACTTTTCGCGAATTATGTGTCAGCATGTTTGGAGATGACGATGGCGTTAATTCAGTGGCAAAAAATTCGAGAATTCAAAGCTTCGAAAAATTCGAAAATTCGTAAATTCGAATGTTCGAACGTTCAGAAATTCAAACTTCGCTGGAAATCAACGACCCTAGCTTATAGTACCCGAGTGTGATTAATACATGTAACTGTATTTTATATTTTACGACAAATAACACTTTGTCGACAGGCGGATTCGAACTGACGAACCTTGGTTCGGGTGACGTCACAGTATGTTAAGAGATATGCCTTAACACGCTCGGCCGCTGCGCCTGCGCCTTTATATCAGTAATAATTATAATACAGAGTGATCAAAAGGAATTGTTACAGTTGGCAATAAAAAAAACTACTTGAAATTGGTAAGCATGATACATAAACTCATTTCCTGTTGTTGACAGTTACATTTAAAATTTAAAGTTGAGTACATGTATTAATACATTTATTTATAAAGTATTTCTATTACTTAAAAAGTCAAAATCTATTAGCTGTCAGACTCCTGACATAACCTATTTGTATTTATTAGAAATTTCAAATAGCATTTCCGCCTTTATCTGACGTTGTGCCAACTGTAGAATAAAAAGATCTCTGGAATTGTATTGCCAACTATAACAATTCCTTTTGATCACTCTGTAATTTTAAAATGTTAAAAATTCTTCAAAGTTCAACACAAAGTAGTAAATGTATTCTGAACAATCTATTCACTCAAATTAAATTTTCCATATTGAATGACTCAAGCATAGAGCAAATTGCACTTAATAAAAAATCCAATTAATATTGTAACTGAATGTGTTTTAAAATAGAAAACTTTGTAGCGTCATGAGTAAGGTTTTTTAATATGTTAAGTACAACATGCAAGTACATAATACTGTAATGTAGTATATCCTATTAGCTCGTTAAATTTTCGCATAAAAGAGCTTTTAACTACATGCATTACCCTTAGAGCTTATGCTCTTTACTACAATTTAGCGACATTGCAAATTTATTTTTACAACCGTTTTAAAAATTTGCACTCCTAGATTTTCCGTGAACCTATGAAATTAATATTGACAGTTATTTTAAGTCGTAACCCTCAAACTAACTATTCAATAAAACAGAAATACTATGCAGACAGTTATGGACACCCACAGAATTTTTTCAGGGTGAGTCACAATTTTTTAATTAGATAAAAAAGCGAAATTAAAAATGCAATGTTACTTATCGATAAATCCGTCTATCACTAATCACTGCGCAGCTATTTCTTGTATGTAATAAATTTTGAATTTGAATACAAGAAAAAATGCCTTTCAATAAATAATATATTGAACTAAAAGGACTTTATTTCATCTAAAAATCTGCTATGGTTACTATAGTACTTTTTCAACTATAAGTTTAGTATAGTTTTTTAGTTTATAAGGTAAATGGCTCAGTGGTATCAAGTCGACCTGTGAATTTGAGAACACAGGTTCGATTTCCACAGACGAAAAACAATTTTCACCATATTAAAATTGTCCCTGTGCCCCCCTCCTCGGGGGCTGTGGATTGAAGGCTTGTAACCGCACTTAATGCGCAAAATATATCACTTATCGAGATCTGCTTCGGCAGAGTGCCACACCCAGTAATGGGTAGAAGGCGTGATGATATATTTATTTGTTTAGTTTAGATAATTTTACTCTAGAAAATCAATCGTTTAAACATTATTTCTACAAGAATTCTTTGTCCGAAACAGACAAAATATAAAGAGTCCAACGCATGAAGTATGGTTACCAGCAGTCAAATCACGACCCCAAAAGATGTTAGTGGTGGGAGAGCCACAAGGGTAGTTTTTGAAATGGTGAAAATTGTTTGTCGTTTGTGGGGATCGAACCAAGGTTCTCAAGATTCACAGGCCGACTTGATACCACTGAGCTAGCTACCCCAGCAGCGTTAAAATCGGTTATTAGTTCTTGAACGATACGAGGGTGGTATCGTTGCGTTTGTTCGAGGTAACCGTTATACCATGCACGAGTTTACATTAAAACCAGATGGGGTGAGTTAAAAAGGTTATCTCTATCCCAGACCAACGCTTAGCTAATAATTTACCCAGATTTGTCATCACATCCCGTATAACCAAACACGACCATTCAGAAAAATTATACATACATATATATCTTCACGCTATATCCCAACAAATGGGGTAGGACGAATCCTAAAAATCACTCATAAAATATTCACTCATTACATTCATTCTGCCCTCGTCAAACATTATCATCCAAACACACCACCCTCACTTTAACCACATTCATAGATCACTCCATATAAACTCATTCGTTTATTACACTCGAAATCATTTATCACACAACAAACCTTCAATCACATCATTCCTATTCATCATTCATCTTCTTTCTTCGACGTACATAACATATGCATAAAACATTTCAAATTACTCACGCTTACTCCTAGCAATGAATCTAATAACGAATCTAACAACGAATCTACAAAGATTAGTAAAGATGAAAGCGATAGCCTGCACTTATAAGAATTATAAATTATAAACACTATAAATAATGATCTAAAGGATACTGAAGTTATTATAACACATGCACTAATTGATAATTTGATAAATAAAATACACTATGTCAAGTCAACTTTAGAAAGATACTTAAGATAACACTTAATTAGTCTGTATCTCCTGAAGCTGAATTGATAGTGAAATATTATAATTATAAACAAAACCAAATTCTGAATTGTTTCACATTGTTATAATATTTTTAAAAATCTCAAGATCGAGAGAAAATCATCATAACAGTACCTACTTTCTCTACTATTGTGGCAATATTTATAATTTAGATTGTTATTGTTAAATTATGTGTTTAGTTTTACTCGTTTGAGTTAATTTATGATTATTGCTTTTAGGAAATATTAAGTATCGTGAGAATGATATGTTTGAGGTTGTGTTTGTGTTTCTAAAGTAATAAATTATGGTCAAGTGTGTCTGGGTCGGTCTGAGTGACGCCGAATGTGAGAACATGTTGGAATAGGTGAGGGATGAAGAGATGTGTGTAAATGGTTAAGGGTGCATGAGACTTTGTGAATAGTTGCTAAGATAGTGTGTATCCGACGAGAGACGAGAAAGGTTAATCATTTGTAATTATATATATTTATTAAATAAAACTGATGTTCATATTCACTGTACTTCGTCTATGATTTTATCCTGACAAATATATGAATAGAGAAGTGCAGAAGGAGCAGTATCAATCCAGAAAAAGTTACATCGTATATATGCGACAATTATCAGAAGTGCATAGATTGTTAAATTGTTTTATATATTGAGATTTCGACACTATATAAAATTAAAAAAGTAATTATATTTAAAAAAAAACCTATATTTCTGTTATAAAATAGAGGGTCCATCGAACTCTTGTATTCAACTGCGTTCAATTAAGTAGACAGATATCCAATAATTAAATCAAAATCTAAGTTACCATCGCAATTTTCACGCAACGTCAGCGTAAAAACAAAAGCGGTCGACGTCTGAAGTAGACGACGACCAGGTACCGCAGCTTAAGAAAAAAGAAAACAGACGTAAAGAAAGATAGAAAAACAGAATAAAACTACAAGAAAAGTAGGAAAGAGATAGCACGGATAATATGTTTCTACTAAAGCGCCATTAAAGAGTTGGCTGTCTGTAATTCAAAAAACAAAATGTCTTTCACGCTTTTATCATCTTAAGTTTTTTTATGTTTTTATTTATAAAGATCATTTAACTGTGATGCTATAATTATATTAAGTGAAATAGACAAGAGTATTAAGAAATGTATAGTAGTTTTCTTGTCTCTGGACTTTTAAAATACCATTAAAAGAAAATATCTCTTAACAGATATTTTCTGTGTCATGGTTATGTCATCTTCAACACAAAACGTAAGACCTTTTTTAATTCTCTTTTTATATGAAATAAAACTTTTCCATTAGTGTAAGTTGTAGGATATAAAAGATTTAAACAAAAAAAGTTTACTTTATTTACATGTCCGGAAGTACGGTGGTGTGGATAGCGTTACGGCATTCGAATCTTGTGATTTATTTATTTTATTTTATTTGGCTTTATCGACCTCTTAGAGGTCAAGGGTGAGGTTCAGTCACGTGCTGTTGTTTCATCTAACCCTTACAAATACATCACAAACATCAATATCCTGAGCGGGATTCGAATGCGCGACCTACGGCGTACAAGGTCAAGGAAGTAGGGTTGTTGATTTTCCTCAAAGTTTGAATTTCTGAACGTTTGAACATTCGAATGTTTTGAACTTCGTCAGAGAAACTTCGAAGCTTCGAACTTTCGAATTTTTTTAAGCTTCGAATTTACGAATTTTTGAATTTTTTTAAGCTTCGAAATTCTCAATTTTTTTTGCCATTGAATTAACGCTATCTGTCATCTCTAAACACGCTCACGCATAATTCGCGAAAAGTCGGCCACGAATTAAATAATAAACTCGGTGAAGTATCCTGCAAAAACTCTGCAAGGTTAGGCGTCTTTATTAGGCCATCTATTCTCTTGCCGCCCATCTAAATGCTATGAACTTTTAGCAAAACGTTTTAAAATGACAATAAAAAGGATACAAAAACGTCTTAATTAAAACGTTTTTGACAGTGTAGCGAAATTTTAAGTCTAAATTGACTTAATTTGGCAAATAATAATAATTAATAATAATTACGCATTAATACAAAACTCTGCACATGAGTTTATTCGGAAAATAATTCATATCCACATGCCGTGTTCAGGTAGGATACAGATTCACAATTCGAATAAGTCGTATTTTTTGAATAAGTAGAAGTCAGTGAGATTTGAACGCACGACCTCTGGCTTGCTAATTAAGAAATGCAAGTTTTACCTCGCTTTTATCCACTGAGCTACAATTGCCTGTGATATGGTACGTATATTGATTAAAAGTAATGTACCAGACTAGGAATATTTGCCGAAGATTTCATACAAGATAAATATAGTAAATAAATTGTACTATTTATGTTGATCCTGTTAAATTTATTTTGGATGTTGTAGGAATGGCTTTCGGGATCTTGTAATGAATTGAACGTTTAAATAAACGTATAAACATTCGATTTATTTCAAGATCCCAAAAGCAAAATAATGAATAAAAGTTCAGTGAAAGTTTCAGAAGTTCATGCTATCTCATTTGATGGAAATAGTATTATGTACACTATTGTTTGTAGACAGAAAAGTTTTGTATAAAAAAAGAAAACTTCCTTTGTTCTCTTATCTGAAATAGTATAGTAGTTACTAGTACTTACAAGTACGTCCGACTAGACAGTGTCGCGTCTCACAGCCATTTTGCGAAGTCTTTGATCTTGTGATCAATTTGCCGTGATTCCGTGTCCAGTCGTGATCAAAACAAACTGCAGTCGGAGAAAATTCAAGTGCAGCGTGCAAACTACAGCCACTGATGCGAGGTGCTTTCGAATAAGGCTGCTCGCAATTTCAATGTAAAACGTTTTGAAGAATTTTACGAAATTCGATTTAGAAGAAATAACGGAATATAAAATACCTGTTTGTCTATAAAGAGAACAAAATAGTTTTGGCTGATTCTTTATGGAGAAATAATATTCTGAGTTGTAGTGTAACAAAGTGGTTTTGAGCTGACTGTAGATATCCTGCTGGTTTGCTTCCCGGTTTTGTGCGATAAGATTCTGAGGAAGAATCTTATCGTGACAACGAATATGTGCGGTTATCTGCAGTCGTCAGCCATCGTTGCACCCCCGAAAATACCACCCTTCACCCCCGCTCAAAAACATAGCGTCTGTTTTTGAGCGGCAGAGTCAGTGATGACATGTTCGCGTCTTCGGCTGGTCAAGATGTGACCAGGACGCATCCGCTCCCGCTTTTCGCGCGGATTCTTAGTATTTTATCGTAGCTTATATTCTGTTTTATTATTAATTACTCTATTAAGTTTGTTGCTAATAAAGTTATCTGTGTTTTGTTATTGTGTGCGTATTATTAACCAAATAATAATCGCTTCCGTTTCAATTAATTACGTTTGATTAATCGCCATCCAAAGATTCGATTCACACTCGCGATGTACAGACCCCCGTCGTGTTACAGTAGCAAAACTATATTTATTTTTGCATTTTAAAATATGATTTATTTAAATATGTTGCACCACTAACCTTTTACAAGATTTTCAAATTGAAGTTAACCGAAGTGTGAAATTTAATTATGATAGAAAATATGAAAATAAAAATAGAAAATTTATTCTTATAGTCTTTTTTATTTTTTTTTTACACTTTGCTAATGTTTTTATTCATGTTGTGTATTCCAAGAAAATGTTAGCATAGAGAAATAACATGGTAAATTAATATTTTCCAAATCAAAAATGTCTGGTAAACAATTATGCTACCAAATATTATTAAATATTAGACATGTTCAAATACATATTATTTCATGTTAAGATGATTTAAATAAAAGATTAAAATAATAATAAAAAAGTATTAAAAATATTTTACATTAAGCAAAACAAAAACTAAGAACAAAACAAAAATTATACAATAAATTAAAATAAAATTACTATATTATTGACTATTAAGATTCGGTTTAAATTATGTTTAAATTAACTTTATAATTTAAGGTATATGAAGGCGTTTAATCAAACTTTTATATTACGACATCTACATAGTATTTTAAGTATTATTGTACTATGTAATGCAATGCACCGTTTGAATGATTGTGCCTACGTTATTATAATAACAAATAATGTACGCAACGCTCAAATTCTATAAATAAAGTATTTACAAGACTTAATTTTTTTAGATCCATATACGTACAACTCATTTGAAACTTTCAGAAACTATATTGTTTAACGTTTTACTTTTGTTAGTTTGCAAATGCATGTTGAATAAAGACAAATATATATTATGATGTCACGCTAAACTCCAAACTGAAATTTGAACATTGCTTTATGTTTCAGGTTTACTAGAACTAAATTTTGAATTGTGAATGGCGTCATAAGATAATGAGATCAAAGTCTTCAAAATTACAGTTTAAACCTAAACCTAATTTGCATTTGGAAATGTACCTTAACTTATAAAGAAATACAAATTGTGCCGCTTTTTCTGTGCCAAATCGATTTCTCACATTAAACTGGATTGGTCAAAAGAAGAAATTATTCTTTCAACTGATACAAAAAATGCTACAGTACATAGTAATTGTTTAGCAATAAGTATGACATTTTTAATTTCTATTTTAAAACCTGAAAATGAAACAAAAATGTAATAGAGAATGGGAATGTCGTTCTGTGCTTAATTTTGAAAGTAAATTCCACACAATTGCAGTTAAGACACTCTATGTAAGATCAGAAAACGAATAAAAAAGATAAAAAAGGAAGAGAATGTTGCCCTGCGTTTGTTTTTGAAAGTTAATTCCACACAATTGCAGGTAATCACTCTAATGAAACAACTAAACAAGAAAACTAAAATCATAAATCATGTACTTATCTCAATTCAACAGATTCATCGTGCAAATTGCAAAACTTTCTAATGTTATCTCGCATTTTGGACATATTTGTAACAAAAATGGATACTGTACATTTACACTGAGACTTACATTGTTGAATAAAATAAAAGGAAATTATGCATAAATAATGCGCCGTGTGGACATGATCAGATGTATCAACAGTTACGGGGCCATAAATGATTGGTTCATTGTGCATGTTAGACCATCCATCAATTGACATATTAACGAATGAACTAGATAGTTTACGTTTCTCTTCATCATTTATTTCGTTAGGTAATGAAGACAAAACACTAGATTTAGGGAAGGTGACATGTATCCCAATCGTAACAACAAAGGTGTGTAATTTGGAATTGTTTGCTGGACAGTTTTGCTATTCTTGTTTCTTACCATCTTGTACCAACTTTTTCCTAGAATATACTTTATATGCACTTATTATAAGGGACTTTTCTTAAATCCTGTGAACAAAATATCCGGCTCATTCTGCAACAATGTATCGTTTACAAACATCTGTGGTTCATGTTTAACATGATTTTACAACCAGTAATCGCACTATACTGCTAAAAAACTATTTACTAAAAGTATAGACAATATTTGTATGTAGAGAGACTCACAGTCTCTTCTATTGATTTAAAAAAGTCAATTTTTAGTGGACGGCATGTTTTTGGAATATCATTTGGCGCTAAATTCAAACTTTAAAATAGCATACGTTAAGACTACAACTATTTTCTAAAAGTATTTTTCAAGAAATAGAACTATTCATAAAATTAAAAACAAATTATTACATTGATGATGTTTGATGATTATAGAAAACAGAGGTTTAATGATGGTATGTTTTATTAAAATACTATTTCAGACCATATATGTACAGAGTAATCAAAAGGAATCGTTTCAGTTGGCAATAAAAAAATCTACTTGATATTGGTGAGCCTGATTCATGATTTCATTTCCTGTTGTTGACAGTGACATTTGAAAATTTAAAATTAAATTTGAGTACATTAGTTTTTAGTCGCTTTTAGTTATATTTTTCTTAAATATCCATAAATAAAGTTATTGTTCCCCTCACTTACTTAACATAGCAATAAACTAAAGTATTTCTATTAGTCAAAAAGCCAAAATCCTATTAGCTGTCGGTCCCCTGACAAAAGCTATTTATATTTATTAGATATAGTACGAGGACAGGGTAAAAAGTCCCTGAAATTGAAACAAAAAGTGATTTATTTGGTCAAAACATATTTTATTTCTCAACATAATCTCCTTGTAGCTCGATACACTTCGTCCAACGTTTTTCTAATTTTTCTATCCCTTCCAAATAATACGATTTTGGCAATCCTTCAAAATAGGCGTTTGTCTCAGCGATGACATCATCATTGGCGCCAAATCTCTTTCCGCCGAGCCATTTCTTCAAGTTTGGAAATAGATAAAAATCGCAGGAGATCAAATCTGGAGAATATGGTGGATGACGAACCTATTCGTAGCGTAATTCATGCAATTTTTCCATTGCGACGCGGTCGCGCTTGTTGTCAACAGAGAGCAAATGTGGCACCCATCTGGCAGATAGCTTTCTCATAACCAAAAATGTATACAAAATGTTCCGTACCCGTTCGGTTGAGATGTTCATAGCCCTAGCCAGCTCGTGCACTTTAACTCGCCGATCGTCCAATATCATACCATGGATTTTATCGACGATTTCTGGCGTTGTAATCTCAACTGGAGGACCAGAACGTTCGGCGTCCTTTGTGGTCATACTACCACAACGAAAATCAGTAAACCACTTGTGAATCGTTCCAATCGATAGAGAGGAGCCCCCATAATGTTTAACAAGCGATGCTTTGGTTTGCGTAATGTTTTTTTTCCACGCAAGAAATCATGTTTAATCAATACGCGAAATACACTTTTTTCCATGTTTTCAAAAACCTTCAAGATTGCTTGCTTTCGATGGGTGTCAAAACAGAACTGAATGACATATTAGTCTGAAAATTTTAATGCGTTCTAGTTAAAGATGGTACATCACAAATGTCACATGAGATTTGCGATTGTGTCGCCATCTGTTTTATTTTTCAGGGACTTTTCACCCTGCCCTCGTATTTCCGCCTTTATCCTGCGTTTTGCCAACTGTGGAATAAAAAGCTCTCCGGAATTGTATTGCCAACTGAAACAATTCCTTTTGATCACCTTGTAGTAGTAAATATATCGCTGATATTTGGCTCATAGTGTGTCTCTAAAGCTAGATAGAAATATCATTTTATCTCACACATTGGTAATAATTCGTTTTATGCGTTTGTCCGTAATAGTAAATACCATTGGCTAGCGATTCATCAGATTTACATACAGAGCGTGAGAATTCAAATTGCAATTAAAAAAAAAATTATAACTGTACAAATTAATAAGTTTTCTTTCAATTTTTATTAAAGTTGTATTAGTAGGTACATGTTTCAGATATGCGCATATAATTATAAAACCAGAGTATATCTACTGTATTCTCTGTACTGTGCCATATTTGCTAAATTTAGTAAGGATAAAATGACATGATGGTATTATTTATGGTTACAAAACATAGTTTAAATTTAAGTAAATGAAAGTAAATTGATATTAAATGTTGTATGAAATGGTTTACATAGCTATCAAACATTCGATTCGATATTGTTAATTTGAGTTGTTGTTAGTGCAACGGTTTATAAATAACTTTATTTACAATTTAAAATACGATCAAAACATGTATATGAAATATCTGTCAACAAAATATGTATGTATTGACTGTGTATGTTAAACTCATCAAATTTATTCAAACCTATTTGATTACCGGCGAAACAAATAAAAAATAAATCAAAAACTTGTATACGCACATCAAAGCAACGACACACATGTCAAAATAAAAACAAAAAATGCGACTCAAACAAAAACGTTAATTA
Source organism: Pterostichus madidus (assembly GCA_911728475.2). Taxonomy (NCBI): domain Eukaryota; kingdom Metazoa; phylum Arthropoda; class Insecta; order Coleoptera; family Carabidae; genus Pterostichus; species Pterostichus madidus. The sequence continues at coordinate 28,604,852 of OU452313.1, read as the reverse complement.
ATCCTTATGTCTGTCTCTTTAAACCTGAAATGATATTTGAATATCAGCTGAAAACGTAGCTCTCAATGTCATTTACCAGGATATATGACACAGATGTATAACGTTCGTTCCATGATGAGAAATGAGGTTATGGGTTATCCGGAAACAGGGGATTGGTGCGAAAGTGGTGGGTTATCCGTCATTAATGTTCTGTTTATGTTCGCCTCTTGAGTTATGTTAATTCTGGCGTTTAATCAACTTGGCGTTAGCTAAAGCACGTTCCGCAAATAATGCTCACTTGATAAATACTGAACCGAATGCTTTACGAATTTTTAATTACTCTTTTTACAGAATTGTGATAATATGTAAATTGTAAATGGTGCATGCTTCAATATTATTAGAATTAGTTTTCAAACTTTTGATCAATTTTAATACGTACTATAATCTTTTACAGCACAATCCTCAAAACAGTTTTAGCTATAATCTTATTAATCCTGAATTTTGGATTTGTCAAATTAACCTAAACCATATTCTCAAAAAAGTTTCAATTATCTTTAATATAATCTTCTTACAATGTAGTTTTCGGAAAGTAAATTGAATTTAGGGGCAACATCACTCTAGTGGTCAAAACAAAGGCCTAACCAGGCAGCGGAAAGTTATATAGGTAACCATGGGACTGTGTTTATAGTTAGACTTCCACCTAAGGAATGGCGCTGATAGTCTTTATTTGAAGACATCCATTTTAGGTAACTACAATATCGGCAATCTTTGGTTACTAGATTGTTCCTGTAGTTGTCATTTGTAAATATTTCAAATTTTTTAATCTGTCAAATATCCAATTAATTTTTATTTGTGAAATAATGTCATATAAATAATGTTATCGACTAATATCAATTGTTGTGTAAAAAATTGCACTGCTACTGGCAAGTAAGTGATCATATAATAAATAATATTTAGATGAGGAAGTCATAATAGATTTTCAAGTTCACAAGAGTTGGATAAAACTGCGATTGAAACAGTTCAAATTATAAATAAATTGTATACAGGTGAATATTTTAATAAATATTTATATTGTAATAATGAATTTTTATTTTATGTAGTTTAAATACATATAAAATAATAAAAATTACAAGCTGCCTAAATATGCATATCGGGTTGCATATATACATGACTTTAGTTAGACTTCCACTACTCAGATGGCGCAAAATACAGTCCCAGTGCGTAACATGGCAGTTTCTTATCTATAGTAGTATATTATGATCTGTGGGCCTAACTTTGACGATTTATTTTGGGAGTTTAGAAAAAGCAATAGGATTTTTCTTTAGAGGATTTATTTAACACATATAGAAGTATGAAAAAAAAAAATGTTATTATAATTTTACTGCAAAATGGCGGCGACAGAGCCAATCTTTTAAATTGCCTTCTTTAAAACCCCTTCAGGGGAGAACGGATTTCTCGTAAAGTATAAGGCCTGGAACAAAAAACTAAAAAAAATATATGTGAATTGGGAAAAACAAAACAATTTTTTTCCCCATTGTCTGGATTTCCTGGCTTTTATTTATTCAAAAAATAAATGACGACGTTTCGAACCTTGGTTTGGTTCATTTTCAAGTCTAAAATAAATCACGCCTTCTACCCATTACTGGGTGTGGCACTCTGCCGAAGCAGATCTCGGTAAGTGATATATTTTGCGCGTGAAGTGCGGTTACCAGTCGTCAAATCACGGCCCCCAAAGATGTTAGTGGTGAAGGAGCTACAGGGGTAGTTTTTGAAATTATGAAAATTGTTTGTCGCCTGTGGGAATCGAACCAGGGTTCTCAGGATCCACAGGCCGACTTCATACCACTGAGCAAGCCACCCCATTTTCAAGCCTAAAAGTAAATAATGTCGATAACAGTAATACGAGATAAGTAAAATATTTTAACAAGAAAATATAAATTAATACAAGGAAGAAATTTACAGAAAAGTAAACAATTTTTTTTTAAAATTAACATGTGATTACACTTTAAAAAATTATTTTTTTAGAAGTGTACACTCCTGTAGTCAAAATATGAATGTCAAGGTTTTAAAACGTACAAGCAATTATTAACTTCGAAACAACGAAATATATAATGTATATTTATATAAAATAGAGAAATAAACGGAAAAAACAAAACGAAGCGTCTACACGGTATCGCTTGGCAGCTGCACTCACACATACACGTTTATTACAGCAATAGCGCACCCTGGTGGACTCCTGAGGAACCCTAAGGAATATTTTTTCAATATAGGACCAAATGGATATTGTTTTTATGACCCTAAAATATTGTTTAAGCCCAAATAAAAAAATCAATTTTTGTTACCCCTTAAGTTATTTAAGTCTGACTAGCATAAGATTAGCTAATCAAAAATTCAGGATTAGTTAAAACTTATTTGAGAATCTGGCTGTTAATCTTTTTGTCCATTGTTACAATTTTATTTAAAGATTTTTATTACCTCTTTTTTTTAATTAATATTCTATCTAATATTCGATTATAAACTTCATTCCCTGTATAAAAACTATTACGTCACATTCGGTATCTACGTTAATCAAGATTTTGTACTTAAAACGTTTACATTGGTATTTGATTGACATTTTTAAAACATTACCTAAATTTTAAATGTCAGATTAAAATATGAATTACTTTATAAAATGTAATTAGTATAAAAATATATAAGATAAAAATGAAACCAAATTCTGCATATATTAAATAATAACCAAATATAAATTTATCTTAACCCACGAAATATATTACCTACCGTATCGAAATATGTAATTTTGTAAAATAAAACTCAAAAGAAATATACATTTTTATATGTATTATTATTATATATTAATAAATAATATATGAAAATACAAAATGCATTGCACATTACCTTTTGTACTACAGTTAAATTAATAATGAAGATGAAAAACCTATTTCTGTATTTAATTACCCAAATTTTTTCTAGCCAAATGGCTGTATTTATGTATTGAAAATGTCACAAACTAGAAATGACGGGCGAAAAAATAACAAAATCATGATTATAGGTCTCAATTTTTATTTTATAAACAAATGTGAACAAAGTAAATATAAATTTTCGTACTAGTAAGAACTGTCATACGTTTTCATTAAAATAATAATTGTGATAGAAAGTGAAAAAACATGAAACGTGTGTCTACTTATTAAGACATACGTTAATGCCATTCGCATAGGTACGAATAATAGTATTAAAAAAAGATAGCTATATTTCATCGTATCGATGATAACTTCGTCCATATATGACGTCATCGTTTTCATGCAGGGAATGGAGTTTAAGGGTCCATTTATCAAAACTAATAAGTAAAAAATGTTACGTAGAAATTTCAGCATTAAATTAAATAAAAATACTTAGATATATTTCATCACACTTTTTGCCCATTACTGGGTGTGGCACTCTGCCCTAGCAGATCTCGGTAAGTGATATATTTTTACGCGTGCAGTGCAGTTACCAGCCGTCAAATCACGACCTTGAAAGGTGTTAGTGGAGGGGGAGCCACAGGGGTAGTGTTTTAAGTTGGTGAAAATTATTTGTCTACTGTGGGCATCGAACCCGGTTTCTCAAATTCACAGGCCGACTCGATATCATTGAGCCACCTACCCCGTAATGTTTTTATAAAGCCATCCCTGTCTAATATTGAAAAACTGTCCCTAGTCCAGGGCCTGGACAGCTGAATTAGTTACCTTGTTACGCGATTTTTAATGCCATCTCTTAATGCCCCAAATGAACAAAATCAATTTAAAATTAATAACGGAAATCATAGTAGGTAATATTTAAATGGTTGTCATTGTTAAACAGATTACATATAATGTTTGACAAACGGTGTTTTATATTTTGACAAATAAAATTTGAAAATAACAAACATATCTGTCGTTATTATTGCAATCTATATTTAATAGTGAGTAGATATCTTTTATAATTTATATTTGATTTTAAACTATTGTACGATTTTAGGAGTGTGTGGTACCACGTAGTAATAGAAAAAAAAATTGTAAGAATGTATTTTTCCATATTTTACCACTGAATAATTTATAATGGAAAACATTGCTGGAAAACATTAATAGAAATGATTTAATTGATGTATCTTGTAGTAGTACTCTTAAGCACAATGTCGTATGTAGTCTTCATTTTCAAAATTTACACATCATCAAAAGAATCAAACTTTGGGGCTGTTCCACATATTGACCAATGTAAAAGTAATTAATAAAATATTGTGAAATTTGAAAATTTTATAATTATGAAAATTCTTTTATAGTAAATATAAATTCGGGATGAAAATATCACATATCTATCAATAACAACAATAACAGCAACATATAAGAATACGGATACTGAAGAAAGTGGCGAAATTATAAATGAGAGTGCATACGAAGGCGAAAAATATACATTATTCATATTTATTTGTATTGTACACTAGTATGTGTTTAATTAATATTTTTAATATTATTCAATTAAACTAGTTTTTTGCTAATTATTTGTTTTTGTTGTTTTGTAATATATTTTTATTTTATTTTAAAATATTTCAATCATTTTGATCACGAGAATGATAAATATGTATCCTACATTATCGCTATTTTTAATATTAATTACTTGGGGCAATAATAGATGTCACTAGTAACTGCATATATCTGTCCCTTCTTCTATAGTTACTTGTTCAGTGCCCTAGTCTTTGTGATGTTTAGTTTTTATCAAAAATATAAAATAACAGTTCATAATTCATCCAACTTGATTGAAAATTGTTTTTGCAAGCCATAAATTCGAACCGCAAACATCTATCTAGACTAGACAAAACATTATCATCGAGCGCATTTGAAGAACACGGTACTTCAATTTGCGGCTACACTCACTGGGCAATATCACTAAACTACGAGAAGGGGTGGCTGCCCCTGTGCCCCATTTCGACGCCTCTATTGCTTATAGACTTCGCAAAATATTTATCAGGTTCGTATTTAGGGGGGTGCGGGATGTTTAGTGAATTATACAAATAAAAAATAAAATAAATATATCATCACGCCTTCTACCCAATACTGGGTGTGGCACTCTGCTGAATCAGATCTCGGTAAGTGATATATTTTGCGCGTGAAGTGCGGTTACCAGTCGTCAAATCACGGCCCCCAAACATGTTAGTGGTGGAGGAGCCACAGGGATAGCTTTTTCAAATTATGAAAATTTGTCGCCTGTGGGAATCGAACCAGGGACCTCAGGATCCACAGACCGACTTCATACCACTGAGCTAGCTATATACGATTAAAAAAAAAATGTCTACAACAACAAATCTTCTGATTCTTCAACATTATATATCAACAAATTCAAGTAGTCAAATACAAGTCAGAAATTGCCGCAACATCTAGAGTACCTCAAGGTTCTCACCTCGGCCCTGTGTTGTTTCTAATCTTTATAAATGTTATAAAAAATACACTGCCATCTTGTAATTTTCTATTGTTCGCCGACGACCTCAAGCTTTATCGTGTTATTAAAACGGCAAATGATTGCGTAGATCTACAATTAGACCTGTCTGCCTTAATAAATTGGTGTGAATCAAAACGTCTGCACTTAAACATCGATAAATGTGAATCCATGAAATTTACTAGATCATCAAACCCGATCGAAGGTGTCTACGTTATTGGAAACACCTTGTTAGAGTCTGTTTCGAAATTTAGAGACCTTGGGGTAACATTTGATAGTAAATTGAAATTCGACAAACATATTGACCATGTTCTGGTTAAATCGAACAGAATGTTGGGATTCGTGAAGAGAATAACAACAGATTTCTCAAACATCCAGGCACTTAGGGTCAAATTCACAGTCGTCACTCACTCTCATCTCATCCTCACCTCACTCTCAAAGTCGAAGTAACTAAGGCAACTAACCCTAGAATTTGCACAATTTGAGTTAGTTGCCTTAGTTACTTTGATTTTAAGTGTGAGGTGAGGATGAGATGAGTGTGAGTGACGACTGTGAATTTGGCCCTTAAACTATACGTTACTATTATACGTCCCATACATCTGTATGCGTCGCCAGTATGGTCACCTCACTACCAAATTCATATCTCTAAACTTGAATCAGTCCAGCATAAATTTTTCAATCTCATAGCTTTTAAATTACATCTACCTTCGCCGAGACTGACTCACAATTATGAACAAATATCAAAAATTCTTGATCTGAGTTCTCTGCGTTCGTTTAAAAACTATTTCGACTGTTTATTTTTATATAACTTACTAAATTGTAATATCGATTGTTTAGCTTTAAGTTCGTTTTTTGTTTTAAACTCTCCTATACATAACTTGCGATCAAATGAAAATCTGTCACTACATATCCCGTTCATCTATGTATATGGAGAATGTGCTGAGCATTTAACACCCTTCATTTAGATTTATCACTTTCTGAGTATAACTTTAAACAGACACTTCAAAACGCAATTTTATCTGAATATTAGTTCTAAGCAAGGACATTGAAAGGAGGGGAATGGCATTCAAGTCAAGACTGTGAGGCTCGGCAGATTGACAGAGACAGAAGTATTATTTTCTGTACCGTGCTTAGCCTGCTATTGATTGACATGTGTCATAAAGTAATTTGAAATTTAAATAGACAGAACAGAATCATTCTCTCTAAAAGATTATAATTTTTACAAGGAAACTGAAATTATAAACACTTTGTTACCATTTTATCCACAAAAAAATATGTCCAATTCCATACAACACAAAAATTGAAACACAAATGACACTTCGTGGTTATGTTTACATAAAACAACACTCCCTGACAACGTCTAAACGTCACTTTTTCTACATAAAAATTCAAAATATTTGAAAGAAGAAGAGATTTGGCTAAGCACGGTGCAGAAAAACTATTGTTGTCTCTTTCCCTTGCCCAAGCCTCACTTCAAACAGTATCGTCATGCCATATCCCCTCCTTTCAACATCCTTGGTTCTAAGCGTAGTCTACTGTAATAAATGTATGTATACTTGTAATTGGGCGATTGCCTGTATAAGAATGAATAAATAAATATCTATTCAATGATTAAATAGCTATTAACATAAGGAAGAAAAGCTTGCAAAGAAATGAAATGAAGGAAGCGACATAACGTCTTCTAAAATTTGATTAGAAGAGCTGAATTTTTAGATCTTCCACATCTGAAGATTTATCTCAAATCCGGCTCTGGCGTTCATCGCCCAGTGTTGTGTGATGTAACGACAGTAACGAGGTTTACGATACAAGTCGGGTGAAACGCGGAACTCAAATTTGGATTTTACGCTCAATGCATAAAGTTAAATGTTCTGTCTGCACTTATATCGTACGAGCGAGGCACCGGGGCGCTACACTGGGTTTGAAGTGATATTTACCCTCCTATTTATGAGATTTCCGTGTGTGCTGAAAGATATAAGATTTTGACCTTTATACAACATATTTGTACCATTAAGTGCGGGTACCCTCCGTCAAATTATAACGTTCGACTTTAGAGGAGAAGGAACATGTCTTTCATGATTCATCTTTATGTCCTGTTGCATCACAGTTCCTTAAAATTGTTCCTTAGCAATTTTGATCTAAAACTTAGATCTAAAAAGTATTTTGCAAATATTAATCATTTTAGAAGAAAATTTAGGATTCAAATTATAATAAAAATATATTTTATGCACAACCGGGCCGAAAAGCATGTGTTTTAGCCCTAAAAAGCGGGCTCAAACGCTTCTTTTTGGCCCTAGAGCCATAAAATATATTTTTTGGCCCTAGGGCCATAAATTCTTTTTCAAAATGTCATTTTAACATAAATGTACCTACATGAATCTTTTTGAACACAAAATTAAATGTTATTTTATTTTGTTTAAAATATATACCTACAAAAAGTACTGTTTATTATTTTATTTATTCTTTAATTTTGTAAATTTAATGATATCTTATTGTTAAACAAACTGATTATTATTGTTTGCTATGAATACATAAACAAAATTACAATTTTTGTTTATTGTCAAAACTTGATTCTGAAAAATGTCATTTTGACATTAATATACCTATTTTAATATTTTAAACAAAAAATTAAATGTGTTTTGTTGTGATATTGTATGTACCATGGGTGAAATTAGCGTTTCTAACCCTAAGCATGTTATTAGCCTTCGACTAGAACCCGGGTTCATTACTTACAGCCGACAAACAATTTTCACCACATTATAACTCACCCTGTGGCTCTACCTCCATTGGCATCTTTGGAGGCCGTGATTTGATGGCTGGTAACCGCACTTCATGCGCAAAAACATATAACTATCAAGATCTGCCATGGCAAGGGTGCCACATCTAGTAATGGTTAGAAAGCATGACGATTTTTTTTTAATTTTATAGACATTTATGCAATTATTTAAAAGTTTACGATCATATTCAAATTTTGAAATTATTTTTATTATTTTTGTTAGATTTTGTGTAGATATCATGGAAGATGAAATCAATTGCACTCCGCTTGAGTAGTTGAAAGCACGATAAAATAAATTTATTACAAATAACATTTTGTGGTTATATTAAAATTTTGATGTTTTCAACTTGGCAGTTACAGTATATCTTCCGGTAATACCAACTGTCTAAAATAAAATGTTAAATGTCGTAATAAACGCTCTTTCGATACACAACTGGTTTCCATAATAACTTTCTTATAAACGTAAAATAGAAAATATATTTCTTCTATTTCGGTGTTCTTATACTCTATAAACGCACTGTAAACATGTTGCTAAGGAGATCTACAAGCGCACTGTTTTTGGTGCTTTTTATTTTGTACGAGTGGTATGAATGCTCTTAAATCTGACAGATGAATGACACATAACCTCAAAATTGTAAATTGTCGATGTTGAAACATTACTAACAGATTATGCTAGAATCAGACAAAATTCATAACATTCACATTACAGAAAAAATATTGATTAATTGTCAAAAAATATGATATTTAATTGTCTGTGTTATAGGGTCGTTGATTTCCACCGAAGTTTGAATTTCTGAACGTTCGAACATTCGAATGTTTTGAACTTCGTCAGAAAATCTTCGAAGCTTCGAACTTTCGAATTTTTTGAAGATTTGAATTTACGAATTTTCGAATTTTATGAAGCTTTGAATTCTCGAATTTTTGCCACTGAATTAACGCCATCTGTCATCTCCAAATACGCTCACGCATAATTCGCGAAAAGTCGGCCACGAATTAAATAATAAACTCGGCGAAGTATCCTACAAAAACTCTGCAAGATTAGGCGTCTTAATTAAGACATCTACTCCCTTATGGCCCATCTAAATGCTATGGACTTTTAGTAAAACGTTTTAAAATGACAATAAAAAGGATACAAAAACGTCTAATTAAAACGTTTTTGACAGTGTACCGAAATTTAAAGTCTAAAGGCCAGTTTTTCAATCACCGATTAATGTTAACCATGATTAAATAATAATGGAAACTATGGTTACCATTATTATTTAATCATGGTTAACATTAATCGAGAGTAAACCGACGATTGAAAAACTGGCCCTAAATTGAATTAATTTGGCAAATAATAATAATAATAATAATTACTTACGAATTAATATAAAACTCTGCACATGAGTTTATTCTGAAAATAATTCATATCAACATGCCGTGTTCACGTTAGTATCCAGATTCATAATTCAAATAATTCGAAAATTCGTAAATTCGGAATATTCCAAAATTCGAAAGTTCGAATCTAAATTCGAAGGTTCAATAAATCCGAACAATCGAAGTCTCGAATATTCGTAAAATCAACAACCCTACTATGTTATGAGAAATGCTACCAACACGAATGATAAAATACACCAACTTATATTTTTGACAAGTCGCAGTTTTTAAAAATCTAACAAAATTATAAAATTACCTCAACAGAAAAAATAGTATAAAGAACACGTTTCATGCGGCCTGTTAACGCACGAGTCCAAATTTGGAAAACGAGCCGGCTTGCGGCGAGTTTTACAAAGGACGATTGCCTTATGAAACTAGTTCTTTAATATACTATTATAAAACATGTACCTTATACTTTTTTATTTGGATTTTTTGTCAAAACATATTTTGATATATGCATTATTTCATTTTCTAATTTAAAAACCATTTTAATCAGTGAAGTTTTATTATTTACAGTAATTGAAATAAAATGACAATTGCCTAGAACTGAAGTTATCAACCTAAATTAGGTTTGAGATCTTTAATGAAGTACTTTATAACACTCCAATAGATTTCATAATGTATAAATTACAGAAGCAAAATATAAAATAAATATTTATATTTATATGCATCTCATACATTTTTTTTCATGGGGTGGCTAGCTCAGTGGTATGAAGTCGGCCTGTGGATCCTGAGAACCCTGGTTCGATTCCCACAGGCGACAAACAATTTTCATAATTTCTAAAACTACCCCTGTGGCTCCGCCACCACTAACATCTTTGGGGGCCGTGATTTCACGACTGGTAACCGCACTTCACGCGCAAAATATATCACTTACCGAGATCTGCTTCGGCAAAGTACCACACTCAGTAATGGGTAGAAGGCGTGATGATATATTTATTTTTTATTTATCATACATTTTTCAATTATTTACGAATATACATATGTTACTGTATATATCCAAAAATAGTAAATCCTAAGAATTGACTTGAAAAACTTAGAATTTACCTATTTAATATGGTAAATCTACGAAAAATTGTCAAATAGTTATCGAGATTTGCGTATGGGGATTGTGGGCTCTACGGGCTTTAGGGTATGTTTATTAAAAACGCGAGTGAAGCGAACCTTGCAAAGAACAAGATCAATATTCAAATAAATATATGTAACTTGTAAAAATGTTACTCTAAATAGTATAATACATAACAAGCATCGGAACTGTAAGATAATGTGCAAGCGAGTACAGTTATCTCACTTTCGTGCGAGTTATGTACACTATTTTTCAGACGACTACAAAATATTTCTAAAAAAAGTTTACAAGAGCAATGTTGTTACACTTTGACAGCTGATGCGTTTTTGAAGGTTAGCGTTGGCGTTTAACGTTTGAGATTAGGTGTGATGATACCTACTATACTAACCGTAGTGTCAAAATATTAAATAATGCTAAAATATTAGTGAGTAATTATTAATTTAAAAAAATAAGATTTATCTGTGCAAATGTGCTGAAAAATCTGGCAAAACTTCGATATAAGTAATACTACAAATTCTTTTTCTTTATTTTATTATTTTCTTTCATAGTAACGCCATCTGTTGTCAATCAGTGGAACTTCACCTGATATGTTAGAAGTATGCGTTATACTAACATATCAGGGTATGTTATATTCCACTTTCCATAGTAATTTATCATGTTGTTATGGTTACTTTCATACGTCGTGGTCTGAAATTAGTATATTACATAACAAGCATCGAAAGTGTAAGATATCGCGCGAGTGTACAAATTGGAAAACGAGGCGTGCAGCGCCGAGTGATTTAAGTACACGAGCACAGTTATTACACTTTCGAGCGAGTTATGTACACTATTTTTCAGACGACCACAAAATATTTCTAAAAAAAGTTTACAAGAGCAATATTGTTACACTTTGACAGCTGATGCGTTTTTATACGTAAACGTTGACGTTTGACGTTTGAGGTTAGGTATTGTGATACCAACTGTACTAACTGTAATGCCAAAATATTAAATAATGCTAAAATATTAGTAAATAAGTAATTATTAATTTTAAAAAATAAGATTTATCAGTGCAAATGCGTTGAAAAATCTGCCCAAACTTCAATTCAAATAATAATACAAATTCTTTTCATTTATTTTATTATTTTATTTCATCGTGACGCCATCTGTTGTCAATCAGTGGAACTTCACCTGATATGTTAGAAGTGTACGTTGTACTAACATATCAGTGTATGTTATGTTCCACTTTCCGTAGTACTTTATGATGTTGTTATGGTTACTTTCATACGTGGTCGTCTGAAAATTATATTAATTATAGAATGGTTCGTAGAATTACCACATAATAAAATTGATAAATCGTAGTATTTATCCATTTTCTGGTATTTACAGTAACACATATATTTATAGTTCTTTTGAACGGATCGAGGTTGAAATAGAATCCAAATATCTTTAAAAGTACTTACACATGAATGGCCGTATAAGAAAGCGAATATACAAAATATCTATATATAGATTCAATTCTATATAATATACCCGTATTTGATGTATAATGGCAAAATTTCATTTTATTTAGATTAGTACGTGTACAGTGACGGCCGGTGAAATTTTTATGTAGGGGTGCTTTTTACGTTTATACAATGTAACAAATTTATTTAGGACTTTGAAATATATTATAAAATAAATAATGATGTTACTTAAAGAGAAAATAATTTTGATAAAAATATATTATTATCAATATTGACAATAATAATAATTCCGTATCTCATTGAAATATTTAACTAGCCTTAAATAAACAAAGTAACTTAGGCACAACTTCGTACACACAAGTATTTACTGTACGCGCTACTGCTAAGCCCTGTTCATCAAGCAGTGCCAGTGATTCCTATTGGAATATCTCAGTAATAAGAGAAGGCGCTGAAACTCATATGTCAAAAGTTGAAGAAAAGAGCTCTTTTGTTTGACTTCCACAAGGTTAACATTGCAGGTTGTAGTACTTCTTTGTTTTATTCTTAAATTTTCAGTTTTTTTTATTAATAATTTAGATAGAATATAGTTCAGTGTTTGTTGTATTATTTTTAGTAGTACATTAATTTTAGTTTTTCTATTTAGATACGTAATTTAGTAACTAGATAGGTTATCTTTGTAGTTAACTTTATGGAAAGTATAATATGTGGAATCCAGCTATTTGTTTGTTCAAAGCAGTAGAATACTTTAAAGCACACAACTTTTTAATGGTTTTTGTTGGAGGAAATTCCATTTTTCACAATAACTTACAAATGGCATTATACTATTTTATTTCAAATGAAGTATACAACATAAAATAAAATAAATAAATATATCATCACGCCTTCTACCCATTACTGGGTGTGGCACTCTGCTGAAGCAGATCTCGGTAAGTGATATATTTTGCGCGTGAAGTGCGGTTACCAGTCGTCAAATCACGGCCCCCAAACATGTTAGTGGTGGAGGAGCCACAGGGATAGCTTTTTCAAATTATGAAAATTTGTCGCCTGTGGGAATCGAACCAGGGACCTCAGGATCCACAGGCCGACTTCATACCACTGAGCTAGCCATCCCATAAGTATACAACATAATCACTATTAATTTGTTCTTACAGAAGCAAGTAAGTATAAGGACTAGAGTTATAAATAAATAATATTATATAAATTTATGTACAATGAATGCATTGAAGTTGTCGCCATGGCTTTTTTATCCCATAATATGATTAGTGAATTGAACTCCCTAAAAAAGAATATCTAACACGTCCCTAGTAAAAAATGTGATGACGCTAAGATCTGGCAATAGAATGACTAAGGCGAGAATTGAACCCTCGATGCTCAGTTTGCAGTCTGACTGACTTATCCTCGAGCTGCTAAAACATTTAAAATAATTCGAAAATATGAATATACAAAAAAATCAAAAATTTGTATAATTCAAAAATTCGAAATATTCTGTAGTTCGAATGTTCGAATCCTTATTCGAAGGTTCAATAAATCCGAACAATCGATGTCTCGATCATTCGTAAAATCAACAACCCTAATTTAACCCCGAAATTTAAGTTCAATTTTCATCGAAAATATTTAATATAAATACACATACAATATGGAAACAGTAGTGTCCTATGTAACAGCACGCTCGTATAAATCTCATGAAAGTGCTTAGTTTTCATAGTTTAAAATTTCACCACTAGGTTCGCATTTTATTGTGATATCCCAATACTACCCAGACATGAATATCGGAGAATCTAGCTGAGGTTAACCGAATATGGTAAAAGCTCCCTTAGTATCAGTTCCCCAAGCATTTATTTCGTAATTTAGAGCGTTTAATTGTTTATTTACGTTGTTCAAACGTAATTTGTATCTATACAGTGTTATATTGTATTTATATAATAATTATGGGGTGGCTAGCTCAGTGGTATGAAGTCGGCCTGCGGATCCTGAGAACCCTGGTTCGATTCCCACAGGCGACAAACAATTTTCATAATTTCAAAAGCTACCCCTGTGGCTCCTTCACCACTAACACCTTTGGGGGCCGTGATTTGACTACTGGTAACCACACTTCGCGCGCAAAATATATCACTTACCGAGATCTGCTTCGGCAGAGTGCCACACCCAGTAATGGGTAGAAGGCATGAGGATATATAATATATTTATTTATTTTATATAATAATTCAAAGTATTATTATTTTTAAACAAAAACAAATCTGGATTTTTTATTTTTTTTTGTGCGGTGCTCCAGTGCCTACGCACGAGCCGCCACTGTCCGCTTTGAATAAAAAATATTAGAGTCAGACATTTCTTTAGTATTGTTTTAATTAATTAATTAAAAATAACAAGCAGACAATCAACCATAATTAATTTCAGTATATTTTTATTTCGAATTTTTTACTCAAATACAACTGTAGGTGCTTGTAAATAATTAAGCAAGACAATCTGTGAAAATTATGTTGAATTCACACTCACAGTAGCCTATTTATTAATGTTTACACATTTTATAATTTCAGTTTGCTTTGTATATGAAACTTGAGGACAAAAAACAAGTAAAATTAATTGGTGTCACATTTCTTTCCTTAATTAAAATGTCTTTATTAAATTAATTAGCAAAAAATTTGTAATTTCTCTGCAAAAGGTCATTTCTGCCCGGGTTACTCCGTTGTTAAAGATGGTCTTAACACAAAATGAATTAAAAATTTTAAACTAAGAAAGCAAGTTTCTTTTCACACTTAACTTTTTTAATTTAATTAAAATATCTAGGTAGGATAAATAAATATGATATATCGCAAAATGAAGTTTAGTGAAGTTGAAACATGACCCTAATTGGATCTGAAGTTGGCTTCTGAAAACTGGTCTTTGTGAAACGAGATATGATAGTTATTTTAAATGAAACATACTCGTATATCGTATATATTTTTTAAGTAAAAAGTTGAAAGTATAGTCAAAGTATCTTCACTACTTTTACCCATGACTGGGTGTAGCACTCTGCTGTAGCAGGTCACGGTAAGTGATATATTTATGCGCATAAAGTGCAGTTACCAGTCGTCAAATCACAGCCTCGAAAGATAGTAATAGAGGAGGAGCCACAGGAGTGATTTTAATGTGGTTAAAATTGGTTGTCGGCTGTGGGAATCGAACCTCACTTCTCAATTTTACAGTCCAAACTCGATACTACTGAGCCACGTAGACTATTTTTATTTATTATTTTTTCCCAAAATTATGGAGGTTAGATAAATCTGAATATAACAAATTTTTGCATTATCTTCCTCCGAACCGTTTTAAAAAATTAAATCAATATTACATTACATACCGAGGTGGAAAGAGGTTTAGTTATAACTAGGGTTACCACCTCAGAATTAAATCTCGCCCGGAGTCGATGACCATTTTTTTAAAGAAGATCCTGCAATTTTCTTAACATTACCATATTTGATAAAAAAAAAGGGTTACATTGTTTTTTTAAAGACAAGTGTTTTTGTTATCATGGTAAAATAATTACTTATAAAATAAAGTAAAATAAGATTGGAAGTGATAAATCTACTGTAACAATAACATTTGTGTATTCAACGTCATATTTACGATTAAACAGTAACAATATTGACAAAATTTAAGATAATCACATGCAACAGAAGACATCCCTTCATCTAAAATTATGTCTACTTCTGAAAACTTAATACAATTCTAAAAAATTTAATCTGATACAAGATGATATATCAACTATTAGAACCGAAATTAATTGTATAAATTCTTCCTTAAAATCATGAGGACAGAATCAAGAAATTGGAAGATGTAGTGACAGAAATTAAACTAGATAACAATAAAATGTAGAAGATCATCAATAAAAAAAATTTAATAATCTAGCGGCATAGAAGATTCCGAAAGAGAGACAGATTTGTCCTGAACAACTAACTACATAGCACTACATATTCAATTTTACTTACACAACCCGGCGAAATAATAATGAAACCCGGAGCCCGGAGATAACTCACTGAAATCCGGAGTCTCCGGGTCAAACCCGGAGAGGTGGCAAGCCTAGTTATAACCCGAGGCGTAATGAAACTTTCCACCGAGGTGTCTATACTATTTTATTCACAATCAGAGATTAATCATTGTACATTAATATATAAAAAATAACATTAGTTTGCTTATTTGGAAGAAATATTTCTATTTGTTTTTAGTAGGTCTTGAATTTGATACTAGCTTTGTTCGTTTCGCTACGTGGCGGTTACTGTTTACCGCTGCGGTAAGGATTTTGTGTTTGATTGAGTTGGTGGTAAAATAATAAGTAACTATATTTTGTTCGTTTCACTTTTTGACATCTCGCGGTAAAACATTGCGGTAGCTGGTGGTTAAACTTTTTACAGCAACTCTAGGCTTCGCTGAATAACGGTAGAAGTTAATTTTAACACATTTTTGACATCAGAAAAAATGAATAACGTATGTAGCAGCGGTGAGAAGAATTTTGGGGCTCTGTACTAAAGGGTCCAATGTAACGCGTTGGGCTCCAAAAAATGCTATTTAAATCTCCATGCAGAGCTAAGCTAACGTGTCCAATGTGGCATTGAGCATTGGTGTGGGGCAAAGTCTCACCGTACCCCACGCTGATTTAAGAAAACACCCATCTTCTTATTACATATATAGGAAAGTTTTAATCTGTTAAAATATTTTCATATAAATTTATACAAATGAAACATTTTACTGTAAAATGGGGCCCACCAGACAATTATTAAGTCAATTCATCATTCTCGATAGAACTATTTCGCTATTGCACTAACATTATAACTATGTAGTTAAGGATAATTTGACTAGTATTTAGAATTTTGTATTTTAACATATTATTTAAAGTTGATAAGTTAATAGGTTAATTTATTGTTTTGTGTTTATTACATACTCTGTATAATGCCTATGGCACACTGGTCGAGGAGCATAAATGAGCGTCGAGGAACTCATCCATGAAACAACAGAACGCACCCTGACTGATAAAATAAACAAACACGAAAAAATAGCACAAAGCAAAACCAAAATGACAGCCCACGCTAACATGAAATGAGACACAATAATACGTGTGAAATGAGACACAATCGTTTCATCGAGGAGTTCCTCGATGGAAATAGAGGAGCCTCTATTTTTCATCGATGACGGGTGCGTTCTGTTGTCTCATCGATGAGTTCCTCGACGCTCATTCATGCGCCTCGACCAGTGTGCCATTGACATTATTTTTCTTATTTTGTATGGTTAGGTGGAAGAACAGCTTTTAGCTGAACCTCGCCATTGACTGATTATCAATGAAGTTATATTATTATTATTTGGAATTGATAATTAAATATTGACATATAGTTCACAATCATTATAAAAAAAATAACATAAACAAAATAAAATATTTTGAGGTTTATAATATACTTCTTGCTATTGTAATGCTTGTTTACCTGTCAATTTAATCCCGACGGGATTAAATTTCAAATTTAATCCTTCTGGGATTAAAAGTGACACTTCTGTCCTCAAAAAGAAAGAATAAAGTAGGTCACTCTGTGAAAACATATATTATATTCCATTAGTACAACGACGAGTTATTGATTATTATATATTTTAGATCCAAATCCAGGCATGATATGTTACTTGTAATTTATATATTTAAAAATAAAATAAAATAAATATATCATCACGTCTTTTACCCATTATTAGGTGTGGCACTCTGCCGAAGCAGATCTTGGTAAGTGATATATTTATGCGCGTGAAGTGCGGTTACCAGCCGTTGAATCACGGCCCCCAAAGATGTTAGTGGTGGGAGAGCCACAGGAGTATTTTTTTTTAAATTGGTGAAAATGTTTTGTCGGCTTTGAGGATCGAAACAGGGCTCTTTGGATCCACAGGCCGACTTGATATATTTAACTAAAAGTTAAACAAATAATATAGTCAATTACATAATATACAAATTATTTTTTCATCACAGGGAGTTCTAAAATCACTTTAAAATATAAATAGAATGACTGATTGATTAAGGATAATTAATTGGCAGATAACTAAAAATTTCTGTCACTGTTAAACGTTCGAACGTTCATAAATTATTGTCTAGAAATATGTTTTAAATAGAATATGTAAAAAGAAAAATACTAGGTAAGTTTAATATAATTTTATTGTTTGAAACTTACCTAGTATTTTTAAATAAAATAAAATAAATACATAATCACGCCTTTTATCCATTACTGGTTGTGGCACTCTGTCGAAGCAGATAAGTGATATATTTATGCGCGTGAAGTGCGGTTACCAGCCGTCAAATCACGCTTCCCAAAGATGTTAGTAGTGGGGAAGCCACTGGGGTAATTTTAATGTGGTGAAAATGTTTGCGGCTGTGGAAATCGAACTAGGATTCTCAAGATTCACAGACCGACTCGATACCACTGAACCATCTACCAGCAATAAAATCTATCGAATTTCTTCAACAGACGATATGCATATCTACTGTCATTGCCAAGAGAGAATGCCAAGGGAAAAGGGAGAGTAATTCACTTAATCACGTCACTGTGAAATTGTTTTTATTCCATTGGTCTATTACAGATAGTATTGGTCGGCAGAGCGGTTCATGTATTACGTATAACACTAATAGTAAAATATTTCTAATCGCAGTACCGCTTTATACAGATCCTGCAAGCATTTCACATTCTTGAGCTTGGCATACTCTCATGTCGATAACAGTAAATATGGTTATTATTTTAATAAAGCACAAAAAAAAAACTCAAGGCGTCAGGCTCGGTTTGGTAAATACTTGATATTTTGCCTAAGATTAAAAACAGCTCTGATGAAACCTAAATAATATTGACGTGTATGTATTAAATATTGATTTGGTTATTAAATCAAATTAGCGAGATGTTAATCCGCGCTTACGATAGTATGATAACTACTCAATCATTTATGACATCTACATGTCCAAATCATTATTGACCCTATTATGTCGTAGCTACAAATTACTAAAACAATAGCTGTTAATTAGTCAAATTAATGATTCATGAAATTATATCTTGCTCAGTCTTTTACCGTCAACAAAACGAGAAAAACTGAATCGCACAATTCATTGTTCTTTTTTCTTAGTTACTGAGAAAGAAAAATTAAAAAGCTTTTAATTAACATAAATATTCTTAATTAAAGGTGCGACTTTAGATTCCAGCAAGGAATAAAAATTATATAGCGATTAAAATTTATGAGACTCAGTGAAAATTTAATTAAAAATTTATTTCTTTGTTCTTTTTCATTCATTACGACACAAAATGAATGGTGTTGCTTTGCGAAGTATTAAACGTGAAATGCATTTAGTATTTTCCTTCGTTAAGACTCAAAACACGTTTTGATATAGTTGGTATTGAACCAAGGTAATGTTTTAACTATTTTCACCACCGCCGATATTAAATTTTTGCCAAAAAATATGTGTAGTGTACATTCTCTCTTTTAATAAAAAATGAAGTAAAAATAAATAACTATATACGAGGGCAGGGTGAACAGTCCCTGAAAAATGAAACAAGAAATTATTTATTTGGTCAAAACATATTTTATTTCTCAACATAATCTCCTTGTAGCTCGATACACTTCGTCCAACGTTTTTCTAATTTTTCGATACCTTCCAAATAATACGATTTTGGCAATCCTTCAAAATAGGTGTTTGTCTCAGCGATGACCGCATCGTTGGAGCCAAATCTCTTTCCGCCAAGCCATTTCTTCAAGTTTGGAAATAGATAAAAATCGCAGGGGGCCAAAAAGTCCTACTTATTGCACTTGAACATCGTCAAACACTCCTTTGTACTTGTCACACGGTCGCGCTTGTTGTCAACAGAGAGCAAATGCGACACCCATCTGGCAGGAAACCTTTCTCATATCCAAAAATTTATGCAAAATGTTCCGTACCTGTTCGGTTGAGATGCTCATAGCCTCAGCCAGCTCGTGCACTTTAACTCGTCGATCGTCCAATATCATACCATGGATTTTATCGACGATTTCTGGCGTTGTAACCTCAATTGAACGACCAGAACGTTCGGCGTCCTTTGTGGTCATACTACCACAACGAAAATCAGTAAACTACTTGTGAATCGTTCCAATCGATGGTGAGGAGTCCCTATACAGTTTAACAAGCGATGCTTTGGTTTGCGTAATATTTTTTCCACGCAAGAAATAATGTTTAATCAAGACGCGAAATTTACTTTTTTCCATGTTTTCAAAAATCTTCAAGGTTGCTTGCTTTCGATGGATGTGAAAACAGGATTGAATGACATATCAGTCTGAAAATTTTAATGCGTTCTAGTTAATCGTCGATAAAATCCATGGTATGATAATGGAAGATCGGCGAGTTAAAGTGTACGAGCTGGCTGAGGCTAATATGAGCATCTCAACCGAACGGGTACGGAACATTTTGCATAAATTATTGGATGTGAGAAAGCTATCTGCCAGATGGGTGCCGCATTTGCTCTCTGTTGACAACAAGCGCATCCGCAGTCGCTATGCCATAATTGCATGAATTGCGCTACGAACTGGTTCGTCATCCACCATATTCTTCAGATTTGGCCCCCTGAGATTTTTATCTATTTCCAAACTTGAGGAAATGGCTCAGTGGAAAGAGATTTAGCTCCAACGATCAGGTCATCGCTGAGACAAACGCCTATTTTGAAGGATTATTTGGAAGGGATCGAAAAATTAGAAAAACGTTGGACGAAGTGTATTAAGCTACAAGGAGATTATGTTGAAAAATAAAATATGTTTTGACCAAATAAATCATTTCTTGTTTCATTTTTCAGGGATTTTTCACCCTGCCCTCATATATATATATATATATATATATATATATATATATATATATAATTCAGCTTTCACTTAATATAACTTGAAATCATATTTACTTGTATATAACTGTAGAGTTATTATATTTAATGACTGTAATTACATGTAATGAACGATTTCAGATTTTTACTGTGCAAGTCAATATTTCTACTGGTATTTCACAATATTTAATGAGAAAATCTGATTTTTACTGGTCTAGTTAATATATTTACTGATAGCGTTATTATTATATTCATGGGCGTCCACAGACATTTTTCCAGGGGGGGGGCGAGTCAGAAAAAACTCTCAGATATACATAAATTTCGAAATTTTTTTTTTTTACCTAACATAAATACAAATACACATAACAAATGGATAAAAAAATATTTAAATTTGTGAAATAAATTACTAGTCTTTGTCGTCTGGGTTTGAATTGAAGAGGAAGGACAATTTTTTATTAACTCTTCCATAAATTGACACCATTTCTTCAATAAATTCCGATTTAGCAGTTTTACAGTTTTTATTTACTAATATTTTTAGGGCATAAAATATGATATTAATTTTGCATGCTTTGTATCAGCACAAATTAGATCTGAAAATGACTAAAATTGTCTCAAAACTATCGATAGCCATGAAATTGACACAAAATTAAACAAATGTTTGTCAAAACTGTCAGAATAAATTCCTTATTTATTATTTCATTTATTTTGACAAATAAAACATCAAACATATGTTTAATTTTGTTTCAATTTCATGCCTATCGATAGTTTTGAGGCAATTTTCGTAATTTTCAAATCTAATTTGTGTCGTTACAAAGTATGCAAAATTAATTTTGTTTATTGGTTCAGATGCACTTTTATTTCAAGCTTTTTTGCTTCAAATATTTAAGGAAGTAGGAAATTAAAAAATTCTAGTTTTACATGTTAAAGTCCTATTTTCGAGGGTCTTGGTCACCACCCTAGTTAATATCCAAGGGGGGGCGCGCGCCTCCCTTGCCACCCCCTGCGGACGCCCATGATTATATTTACTGGCCGACTCGACATGGTTTCTATTATTTAAAAATAGTTCTCTACTTGTAATAGTAATTAGTTTTACTGAGCATAAATTACAGAGCAAAATATTTTTTACCGATCAATAAATAATTTAAAACTGTACATATATTACTGGTTACAGTACAAAAATTACTTATCAAACATTGAATTTACTACTGATCGATTAAATAGAAGCCTTTTTAAAATTGAGTTTATTTAGGTTTGTTTGGTTTTATAATTCTAGTCAATAATCAATTAATTTGAATTAATTAAACGAGTATTGAAATCTGTAAACAGCAAATCATTGAAATCAAACTGACGTTTTAAGGAAGTAAATAATTCTTATTTTGTTCAATATGATTCAATAACTCCCGTTGAAAGTTACAAATTAAACCCAGAAAATATAGCCCCCATCGATTGACAGTTTTAATATAATTTGAAAGATTGGCATGACTTCATTAGTCGCCATTTTATAGCTCAATTTGGTAGAAATTAGAAAATCAATGTGATTGATGCAATCTAATCAATCAATTAAACTGAACCGAATAAAAACTCATCATTAATTATATTTTACTTCATAGGTGGCTTAGTGATATCAAGTAGGTCTGTGGATTTGAGAACCCGAGTTCGATTCCCACAGCCCACAAACTATTTTTACCACATTAAAATTACCTCTGTGGCTTCCCCACCACTAACATCTTTGGGGACCGGGATTTAACGACTGGTAAATGCCCGCAAATGGATAAATTCTAGAAGTTATCAGTTTTATGTGGTAAATCTACGAATAATTGTATAATTAATATAATTTCGGAATTAAATTTCTCCAAGTTTCGTACATCTAATAAATAAGAAAAAATAGGAAAAAATTTTCCATCACTTGTCTCGTAATTCCACAGAGGTTTTACAGAAGGTTTGCATCAACTTCTCAGGTCATCAACAAACGGCTGGTCAGTTCAGCTTTAACCATAGACGCGTTTCGTCCTTCCGGACTCATCAGTATGGTGCGATCATTTATCCAACTAGATCAACTAGGAAATAGTGGATTGTGATACCGACTTAGCTGAACTGACTGATGTTAACCTATCTACAACGGTAACATCACATGAGAGCTATGAAGCCACCCGTGGTGCCATCTACCGACAAAATCGCAAACTGCTTGACAGCTATTGAAATAAAACAAAAGACAAAATGTCTATTGCGATGTGGAATTGAGTCTTAATAAATAAGAAAAAATAGTAAAAAATTTTCCATCACTTGTCTCGTAATTCCACAGAGGTTTTACAGCACGTTTGCATCAACTTCTCAGGTCATCAACAAACGGCTGGTCAGTTCAGCTTTAACCATAGACGCGTTTCGTCCTTCCGGACTCATCAGTATGGTGCGATCATTTATCCAACTAGATCAACTAGGAAATAGTGGATTGTGATACCGACTTAGCTGAACTGACTGATGTTAACCTATCTTCAACGGTAACATGACATGAGAGCTAAATTTTTTCCTATTTTTTCTTATTTATTAAGACTCAATTCCACATCGCAATAGACATTTTGTCTTTTGTTTTATTTCATACATCTATTTGAATATTGATCATGTTCTTGGCAAGGCTCGCTTTGCTCGCGTTTGAAACAAACTGAATAGTTTTAAGAGGGTGTAGTTCTTGTAGAAAGCATTTAAAACAAAAATTGTTACTAGATTTACTATCTATACGGTTATACCATCGGTTAAGCGTTATACTTAAATAACATTCTGTATATAGGTTAGGAAAGTAAAAATTTCAAAGTCATTGCAGTGTTCATTAATTTTGCTTTATTAAATCATATTTTTTAACAAATGTTTCATAAAATATTATGATGTACATAAAAAACAAATGGTGCAACTCTCAATAGTTGTACACTTGCCTGCAATAATGCATAAAAATGTGTGAAGTATAGTGATATTATGGTATAATATTTTAACTGCACTTAAGCTTGACCCATTAATATTTGTTGCGGCAACTATAGAAGAGACGAGCAATAGCTTTAAAGTTTTCTCTTTTTTTGTTCAATCTAACCCAGATTTTCTAACGCTAAAAACTATTACCTATAACCCTTAAATTTCGGTGCCTTACAACCCACGTTATTTCTGAATAGGGGAGCCAGAATGAACTCCAAGTTTTAAGGAATGAATTTATGGTATAATATATTTGAATATAAGTATTGTCAAAGGAATAAAACTTCAATAAGAAAATAACATATAAGGCTTTAAACATTTTAATAGTAATCGAAAATATATGTATTAAGTATGAATTAATTAATATCGAAGATCTTAAGATAATTGAAAACAAATATTATAAATAAATAAATAAATATATCATTGCCTTTACCTTTACTGGGTATGGCACTCTGCCGAAGCAGATCTCGGTAAGTGATATATTTATGCGCGTGAAGTGCGGTTACCAGCCGTTAAATCACGATCCCCAAAGATATTAGTGGAGGGGAAGCCACAGGGGTAAATAAAATATTTTGTAGCCTGTGGGGCTCCAACCAGGGGTCTTAGGATAGACAGACCGACTTGATACCTCTGAGCTATTACCCCCAAATATTATAGTTATTTTAAATAAAATTAATTGGGATATCACTTAAATTCTATAATAAGAATGCTATTTTAATTTTTACCGGGCCGAAATCCATGTGTTTTAGACATGAACCAAGTGGAAAATGGAATACAGCTCTTATCATTGTTAAATAATAAATTTTACTCGCCAAGTAACATTATAATTATTACATTTGCGTGTGATAAAACAATAATTATATATTAATTATTATAACAAAGATCCTTTGTTTTCTGTTCCCATTATACTTAGATATTTATAAGGCAATAAATATGCAAAGATTTAGATCTTACACAATAATTTTGATTATAAATAATAACTTTCATAAAGCAATATACTGAAGAAAAGCTTAATTATTCTCAATTTATAATTTATTTTAAGGTGGTACTATCATGAAAGCATTTAACCCGGATTTTAATGAAATGTAAATATGTTATTTATCATGTGTTTCTACACTAGTATGCAATTTTTTTTTAAAGTTTACCGTTGTTGAGCTGAGTAATGTAAAGTTAAAGTCGACCAAAAATGCATTGGCGTTATAGGAACTGTACCTCGCGAGGCAGCTTACTGCGTAATAAATTCATATATTGTAGTTATTTTTTAACAAAAAAACTAACGCACAGTACATCATGTAAAGATAAAGGTATGATAATTTAAAAATCCATGCCTTACCGGATTAGTTTAAAAGAAATTGGCGATGAAAGTTGGATATTCTATGATTTTCAATGAAACTGTCAGAAATGCTTGGCAACGTTGCACGGGTAGAGATGGACGCACGCGTAAACAGAGATGGTCGCAGGCGTAGACAGAGATGGTCGCACGAAAGACAAAGCAAGAACTATGAAAGTTATTATTTCGATCAGTAAAATATATTAATTTTAATAAAAAAAAGAATATTACAGCATTTTATATTTATTTATTTGTTGTTACAGTTGATAATAATTGCTTTGGTGCATTTTTCTCATTTTTCTTATGAACTGTCAACAGGATGTATCGATAATACAGTCACGTTTCGTACCGACTGTTAATATCATGCTGCTTGTGGTTCTCGCCTTGTTGTCATAGCTTCTGCGGTATAAAATCTTACGCTGCTATTGGTTAGCATGAAACATTGACTTCCAAAAATTTTGTTATGTTACTGAATTTCATAAACTAGTTAAATAGTTTTATTTAATATATTCAATGTTATTGTTAATTTAACTGCAATTGTGTGGAATTCACTTCCAAAAACAAGCACAGGGCGACACTCCCTTTTTTTCTTATCTTTTTGTTTCATTTTCAGTTACTGCATTGTGTGGACTTTTCTTTCATATACAATTGCAGGCTATCACTTTCATCTTTTCTAATCTTTGTAGATTCGTTGTTAGATTTGTTATTAGATTCGTTGTTAGGAGTAAGCGCGGGTAATTTGAGATGTTTTATGCATGTGTTATGTACGTTGAAGAAAGATGATGAATGATAAGTGAATATGAGTGTTTGGATGGATGTGATTGAGGGTTTGTTAAATAAGAATGATTTCATGTATGATAAATAAATGAGTTTGTATGCAGGGATTTATGAATGTGCTTGAAGTGGGGGTGGTGTGTTTGGATGATAATGTTTGACGGGGGCTGATTATTTATTTGATGAGTGTTATGAGTGAATGTTTTATGAGTGATTTTAGGGTTCGTGCTACCCCATTTGATGGGATATAGCGTGAAGATATGTATGTATGTATGTGTGTTAATTATACGATATTTGCAAAGAAATGTTAATTCTGTTAATAACCTATACCTATACCATACAAAAATGTAATAATTATTTTTATAAACTTTTTAGGTTACCTATACTTTTGTATGAGACTGTCATGATAGAACCACCTTAAACGTGTAATTTCATAAATATATTTCATTAAAATCAAATTATTTCCTAATTCAAGCTACCGTTATTCAAAATATTTATAATATGTGACCATAAATTCAATAATTACTTTCTTTTCAGCTTACAAATTCGTTATTAGATTTTCTCCTCTATACTCTTTATAACAAAAGAACGTAACAAAATTACTGAAATTTAACAGGAAAAATGTGTTTTCCGAAAGTTTGAAAGTAAAGTTTTAATTTGATTGTAAACAAAGAAGTTTTCCATTTAGCTATCAATAATGTGGGTAGTTACACAAATATGTGCTTGAATTATCTCGCAGATAAAGCTGAAATTCACACATAAGAGCTGATTGTGTCGAACAACAGATATGAGCGTCCATATCGCGATATCGCTATCTCACAATCGAACATGCAGAACACATTTTAAACCACTTTTTATTTTGCGAAATATCAATAATGGCTTCGCTCTAATGTTAGAGCAATAAGGAAATTATATTTTATTTTATCAATCAAGCTATTCAGATGTTTCAAGTAGTATTGGTTTTCCGTTGCGTTTTATTCATAGATATTATTATTACTATTTATTACTTTTCAGAACAGAAACTTAATCCCAATTATATTTATAGTAGAATTAGAATCACACAGGTACAATAGTATTTTTTATACAGGATATCCTAAATGGAAATGGTTACAAATTCATTTGATTATTTTTTGACGTTTCTCAAAACTAATGAAATGCTTCATTGTATGCCACGTGTCAGCGTTTTAACCAATTCTATCATTATTATACTGAGAATAAAGCTCTTGTAATTATTCCCGGGAATAATCACTGTAGATGCTTTTTTGTATATGACAAATGATAGGTAGTTGTCAAATAATTATTTAAAACTATCAACGCGTCAAGTAAAATGTGTGAAAAAAATCGATTTAGTTGTATTTTAGATACAGAAATACACCAACAAATTTTGGAAACAACTTCCAAGAATACATTAATAAGTAATCAATCGATATGAACCCAGTTTAAAATCTTTTAAGTTGGATGAATCGACCTCAACAGCTAAGTCAAAAAATAATCTAAATAAATATAACGCGAGAGTTTGATAAATTAGAAAATAATTTTCCAGTATCTTTCTCAAACTTGTTACTATTTGGTAATAGCCACTCAAGCCCTACGGGCTTGCGTGACTATTGCCTGGCAACTAGTTTTCGAAAGATTTGTGAAATTATTTTCAATTTATTGTCACTCTCTTGTTATATTATTACTGAGTAAATGTCTGTAAATATCTTATTCCAGAGATATTCCTATTTTTGTAATTAACTGGGTAAAAATAATAAGTATCAATGAATTCTAAGGATTTTATATGAACACTGGATACCTAGTTTATACGTACAAATGAGACAAGTAGTGGGGATATACCGTCATTTGCAGAAAAGGCAAAATATGCATTGTATTATATGGCATTTTTCTTGTGTTAGTATTTAATAAATACTATCAAGTGTGAAATTATAGATTGAGTCAAATAAAATATTGAATATATTACACAAACTTTAAAAAAAATGCAGTCTCTTTGTTCATAGATGCACTTTGGTGACAAAATTATTTGAAATTGTATGAACTCAATAGTAATGGAAGTCTCTCAGAATCTTCTAATGGCCTGTTCCCAAATGTATTAAACTGTTTCTATCTCTGTTGTATTTGTATGTTCTTACAGGTACCCAATGTAACTATATAAATAGATTGTTTTTTAATTTTTCATCTCTTCTGATGATGGTGTAAAAGCCGAAATACGTATTAAGTGTAAAAATAAATATTTTCTTTGTAACAACCAAATGTTTTTATTTTGTATTTTTTTAAATCATTCAGTAGAGTTGATTAGAACTAGTAAATAAAATTATAACTTGTTTTAGATGTATGTGACAGTTGAGTGTTATACATTTATCTGCATTTATTCCAGTTTCATGTCTAAATAAGTAACTAATATAAATTGAATAAACTTTTAAAATATGTTTAACTAAAACTAGTTTAGAAGTGACACATTTCAAATATTTTAAAAAACTTTAAAAAAAATAAAAATAGCTATTTACATAACAAGTGCGCGAAGACATACTTTGTACATGAGCGCAATTTTAAAGCACTCGCTTCGCTCGTGCTTTAATTTGCGCGAATTATGCAAATTACGTCTAGGTGTACGAGATTTGTACAATGCTTTTTGTAACGAGCAAAAATTATATGTTCGACAATGAGGAAATTTATTAAATTTGAAGCGTGAATTTATATTGACAGTTTAGTATGCCATGAATTGACATTTGTTATTTGAAAACAAATTGTTCATTTTGCTCGTATAGCTTGTTAAAATATGTCTGTTTGATGTCGTTATAAGCTAATGTCTCTACTTCTTTTATAAACTCCTTAAAATGGGTGTTTTTTTTCAACTACTAGTGCGCAAAATCAAACTTTCCATGGGTTTCCAAGTTAGTGTATACATTAGTTTCCTATCGGTAAGTGAACCAATCCAATCTGATTGAACAGATCCGATTGTATGACTCACAACTGATTGAAATCGTGATTCAAAAGAACTACGTTTTGTATGATTGCAATCCACAGAAATTTTACATTTGCTGCCGTAACCTCAGTATAAGATTGCTCTAACAAAATGAATTTAAAAAATGTATTATTTGTAAGAGTATAATCTAAGATATTCTCATTGATTTATATTTCTTTTTATTTACTTAAATATACACAAACGAAGTCAGTCAAAAAAGGAACAACAATCCCTTTAGATATTTGGTCTGTGGATCCTCGCAATGCCGCAATCCGATCGACGTGATCGGTATTTTGAAGCGATTCGGAAAATCAGATTGCAATTAAGAATATTGTGATGAGGGTATGTGATCGAAAACCGAAAGAACATGTATGATCACTTTTGGATTGCTCAATCCGATTTTTTTCCGACCGAAAGAAAGCAGCTATAATATTGAATAAATAAATAAATAAATATATCATCACGCCTTCTACCCATTACTGGGTGTAGCACTCTGCTAAAGCAGATCTCGGTAAGTGATATATTTTGCGCGTGAAGTGCGGTTACCAGTCGTCAAATCACGGCCCCCAAACATGTTAGTGGTGGAGGAGCCACAGGGATAGCTTTTTCAAATTATGAAAATTTGTCGCCTGTGGGAATCGAACCAGGGACCTCAGGATCCACAGGCCGACTTCATACCACTGTGCTAGCCATCCCATGCGAATATAAAAAAAATTAATACTATATGCTATCGAAATTTTGACATTTATGAAAATAATTTTTAATTTTATTTAAAATCAATATAATATCGACATGCAAAATGTAACAGACAGGATGTGTAAGAAATAATCGTTTGCAAAATTGTTGAATAGATTGCGTCTTTAAAACACATGTCATGTTATTCACTTTTTGGAATAAGCGCGAGCGTTTGAGGCATTTGTCACATTCAGCGAAATTATTGCGATCTAGCATTTATTTACTATAAATTCCATGGTTAAAGATAGTTAGGAGATAGATAGTAGACAGTTCGTACACAGTTCGAATGTAGTAGATAGTACGTAAGTAGTCAGTAGCTATGATAGTTGAGTAAAAGAATATTCGAAGGTCCATTGTCTTTATTTTATATTAGTTTTTATCATTTTGTTTTAATAAAATATTTACCACTCACATTTATGAGGCGCCGTTTGCGACAAAATGTTTTGAATATTTCATGTAAATTAAAATAATATATTCTATGATTAAACGTATATACAAGATTTATGTAGTAAAATATTACACATTTTGAGGAAATACACTAAATAAATTGAAAAATAGCAACTGTGTAAAATATACCCTCTTGCATTTTGTCGTACTTCAAATGCGTATATCAGACATAATTCTAGAATACAGACTAGGATTAGAACATTTGCCGCAAGATGGCTCTGCTTATTACAGTGTTCTGTAGCAATTTAAATTAATTTCCTACTTTACCAATAGTGTAAAAATCAAGGATGACCAAAGTTTTAGTGAGTAAATGGTTGCCTATTTCATTGACGCCAACAAATATTTTTAATTAAACAATAAATAGGTAGGTATAGTTTTCTATTCTGTTGTCCCAAGACAAGAGAAAACAAATATTTGACTAATAAATGACAAAACTTTAAAAAAAAATTATTACTTTTTATTTCACAACTCAGCCAAATAAGTTTTATGTACTATATCTTGAATATTCAAGGTATTAAGCAGCTCCACCGGCTATAAATTTAAAAATAATTTTTTGCGCAGCCGTTGTGTCCCAATAAAATTTAAAGAGAAAATATTCAAATAAAAATTGTAGATATTTCAATATTGCATATGTTTAGTTAACATTTCTTGTTTTACTTGATTAGTTACTGTAAAAACTAGATTAAAATTGACTAAGTATGTGGAAGATGATCGAAATGCGAACAAATAAAATTTTTAAATGTAGAAGATGTCAATGAATAACACCGATTAATAAACAACGTAGGTAAACAATAGATTTGCATAAGTTATTTCATCTGCACCCCGGTACTCCTTTTTATGAGTACTTATGGGATTTATTTTCCTCGATTGATTACAAACACAAAGTTTAACTTCTGTCTATGTACACAAATAATTATTATTATTAATGCAAAGTATCGTTGGTCCCAACTAAAATTATTGTTTTTTTTTTTGTAATGGCGTCATTTTTGAAACATGTATTATTAATTTATGTTTACTTTTTGGTTTTTTTAATTTTCGGAATATTTTGTTGTTATTCACAAGACTACTACTTTATTTAAATATTTGGAACAATTGCTTTCCAATAATTATTGGTTACCTTAGAGATCAACAATTTTTTTTTATTTACTCTTTATTCCCTAGTTAAATAAATAATCATCACACCTTTTACCCATTTCCATGTGTGGCAGTCTGCCGGGACAGATCTTGATAAGTGATTTATTTATACGCGTGAAGTGCGGTTACCAGCCATCAAATTACAGTCTTCCAGAGATGTAAGTGGTGAGGGAGCCACAGGGATAATTTTAAATGTGGTGAAAATCAGTTGCCGGTTATGGGAATTGAACTCGGGTTCTAATTTCCACAACCCGGCTAGCTACCATTGTGCCATAAGTTGATAAGTAGCCCTTAATAAATAATAGTCAAATGTTCAGAAAAAAACAGAATAAAAAATCGGAAAAATTATAAATTTACTATATAAATGGCTCAAATATTAAATAAAACATAAATAATAAATATATTTGGGGATGTAACTATGACTATAACTAACAACGAAAGCAAAAAATATTTGTAAAAGAAATAAAGAGAACATTTTTTTCATTACATTAAAAATATATATATATATAGGAAATATCTATCTACATTAGACAACCAAATACACATCCCGAAATAAGACACATAGCAGAAGGTACTAATGACAATCTGTTACCCGATAAATCCAAGAACAGATATTGCACTAACTGTAATGTCAATATAAACTATTTTGATTCAAATAAATAAAATATTACCCTCATTCTACTAGTCATGTCAATATAAACAATTTTGATTCAAATAAACAAAATATTACCCTTTCAATCACCGATTAATGTTAACCATGATTAAATAATAATGGAAACTATGGTTTCTATTATTATTTAATATGTAATATGAATTTATCATAACAATTATATAATTTTTCATAACATACAACTTTAGAAGTATTTATTTTTAGGTTACTTAAAAATTGTAATCTCATTTCCGTTTGCTATAAAGAAATTCCAGTTTTGTTAATGTTACTTAAACTAAACCTAAGATAGTTATTTTAAATCCGTTGAAAAAGATTAAAAATAATATTTTGTACATCCCTTGGGTGTACATTTCATAGCGCCATTTCGTTCGAATGTTGCACTAGCTCTCCAAAATGCTGCGTGACTACCTGAAATTCAGCGCCATCTCTGAATAAGTGGCACAATCCTATTCTGTATATATTTTTAACGCGACAAAAATATCACAATATACAGGTTTATAATATACCCGATTTTCTTAATACAGTACACAAAATTTGTATATATACAATATTTTTTGTGATATTGTAATAAATTTAATATATATACAATATTTTATGTGATATTGTCAAAAATTTAGTATATATTGTGAAAAGAATTGTATATTTACGAGTCTGTATATTGTCGCAAACGGCGCCTCATACACATTTGCAGCATTCAATATTTATTATTCAACTTCAGCACGTCGACAATCAGTGGTCAAGATTCTCATTTTTTTTTTGTGGCTTCTTTGGCGGACCAACTACTTAGGTCATATGCCGCCATTACGCCCTGATCTGCGTTTTAGGTATTATGGTCAACAGCATGATTTGTTACAAAAAAAAGGCAATGAAAGTAAATTCTTTTTTGTACTCGCATCATTCAAAATGGCTAGCACAGTGGTATGAAGTCGGCCTGTGGATCCTGAGGTCCCTGGTTCGATTCCCACAGGCGACAAATTTTCATCATTTGAAAAAAGCTATCCCTGTGGCTCCTCCACCACTAACATGTTTGGGGGCCGTGATTTGACGACTGGTAACCGCACTTCACGCGCAAAAATATATCACTTACCGAGATCTGCTTTAGCAGAGTGCCACACCCAGCAATGGGTAGAAGGCGTGATGATATATTTATTTATTTATTTTATTATTCTGGAAACTGAAATAAAGTTTGATTTTCAGCACTTGTGCTTCAAAGTAATTTAAAAAACACCCAGTTTTATGGTTCTAAATTTTGACTATAAAAACGCTAATTCTACTTATATACAATCATTTTAAGGAATTTATACAAGAAGTAGAGACATTACATAGCTTATAACGCTATCAATCAGACATATATTAACAAGCTTTACGAGAAAAAAAATAAACAGTTTGTTTTCATATAACAAATATCAATTCACGGCATAAATCAATATAAAGTCGTGCACTAAGTGAAATGTATGTCTTCGCACACTTGTTATGTAAATAGCTATTAAATGTAAAATAAAATTTTCTACAACTTTTGTTTGAAACTTTTCCCTGTGATAATAAAAATGGTAGCGAAAAATTCGTTTTCCATATAAATCATCTATGGTGGTATAGCTTCGAATAAAATTTGCTTAATTAATCAAGAAAGTGTTATAAACTTTGAGTAATGAATAAATGAATAACTCAAATTTGCTATAATTTATTGCGGTTTTAAATCCTAAATGATGGTAATAAAACCTGAGTCCTAATTTGATTAAATTTGAATTATACGAATGTTAATGTAAATGTTAATTAACAAGTTAATTATAAGAGTAACATGACAGTCAAATGAAAAATTGGTAACAAATGATTCGAGTTAATTTTATTAGCAACTTCGTTGGTGAATATCTGATTGAGTATTGCTAATCAGTTATTGTATAATGAGGACCTTTCACGTTTCATCACTGAAATATACATTAGGGAATTCTATGATATGAACAGTTGTTCTACTATACTGTTTTTTAACCAGGAGGAGTAAATGCACAAGTCAGATTTACACTATAAAAAGTTACCATAGAAAGGTACTAGATTTTTGTTCGCGCGAAATACAAAAATTTCTTACACATCTGCACTGATTAAGTCTCATGGCATTTATTTTAAAATACAAATGACATTATAAAGTCTAATTTGTCACTTCGTATATTATTAGTTCTTAAAAGAACTGATTTATGTTAATGGCACAGAAATGCAAAAAACCAGCAAGAAAACAGATAACCTCAAAACTTATGACAGCTCTAATAAATCAAATGTAAAATCTATGTACAGTGTAAACTGGACGAAGCACTAGCCAATCAGAAGCGTCAGTTTTAGCGGTTAAAATTTAAATTACTCCTCCTCCTGGTTAAAAAACAGAGTATAGCTTAGTTGCCATTGGTCATTGTTTCGTATTTGTGGGAGGTATAAAGGTGTATTCACAAATGAAAATTAGATTTAGGTCTATGGTTTAAACTTTGTTTTGAAGACCTTGATCACATGTGATCTTGTAACACCATTCTCTGTTTAAAATTTAGTTTTAGTAAACCCAAAACATAAAGTTAAACATTGCAATGTCCTAACTCTAGTTTAGAGTATGGCGTGACGTTATAAACTTGACCAATGAAAATCATTCTAAAACAATATAGGAAATATATCCTTCTTTCGTCGACATGTATTGGCGAAAAGTTGCAATGAGGAAAAGTGAAGCGTCAAAGAACATAGGTTATAATAGTTTTAAATACGTTGTAAATGGATCTAAAAATGAAAGTACTCAGAAGTATCAATATTAATTTCTTTTAATTTAGGAATCTAATTTCTAATAGTAACTAAAAATATTAAATACAAAATTTTGAATTGCATCTAACCAAAAACTAAAGAATTCATTACTTAATAGTTATTTAAATCCTCCCTCTTTTGAATAAACCATGAAAGTAAACAAATAATAAAAAAAATATATCATCACGCCTTCTACCCATTACTGAGTATGGCACTCTGCCGAAGCAGATCTCGGTAAGTGATATATTTTACGCGTGAAGTGCGGTTACCAGTCGTCAAATAACGACCCCCAAAGATGTTAGTGGTGGAGGAGCCACAGGGGTAGTTTTTTTTTGAAATTATGAAAATTATTTGTCGTCTGTGGGAATCGAACCAGGGTTCTCAAGATCCACAGGCCGACTTCATACTACTGAGCTAGCCACCCCATAACTATAAAAGTAATAGATAATATTGAATAATATATTGTTTATTTACAGCATTAATAATGGGGTAATAGCTCAGTGGTATCCTAGTCGGCCTGTAGATCCTAAGAACCCTGGTTCGATCCCCACAGTAGACAAAACATTTTGACCAATTTAAAAAAAAAATTACCCCTGTGGCTCCTCCACCACTAACATCTTTGGGGGGCGTGGTAACCACACTTCACGCGCATAAATATATCACCGAGATCTGCTTCGACAGAGTGCCACAGCCAGTAATGGGTAAAAGGCGCGATGATATATTTATTTATATTTTTTATAATAGCAATTGTGTTTCAAATGATTACCTAAATTGTATATTTCATGCCATTTCTTATACATTTTAGAAAAAATGTTTTAATTAAAAGATAGAGAACCATATTTTCTACACTACAACCTAGTGGTAATGCATAGGACTCTTAATAACAGAACCCAGGTTCTATTCCTACAGCCGACAACTGATTTGCACCACATTAAAATTACCCTTGTGACTTCGCCTCCACTAATAATATTTGGAGACCTTTATTTTGCTCCTGGTAACCTCCCTTTACGCCCATAAATATATCACCTACCGTTCTGGTACAGCAGAGTGCTACACCCAGTAAAGGATAAAAGGCGTGATGATATATTTATTTATTTTGCATTTCATCAGAAATATTTTAGTAAACAATCATTTCCAAGCCTTTGACATTGAAAAATTTTTGATGCCGAACATGTAAGGCCTTTTCAAAATTCTATATTTGAAAGCGTTTCAAAATATACCAATAAATTTTCATATTTTATTTTACCCGGCGTAAAATTTTAAGGGTTGATTGAACCTTATTTATACTGAGAAAATAATTGTTCGTTAAAGAGCAATGAAAATGATAAACAAGGTTAAAATGCGTGTTTGTTCTAAAAACAATTTTAGCATTTTGTTTCGTTTCATGTTTTCTTTGCGATTTCGATCACATCCAATTTGTTCGCGTTCGTCTGGACTGTCTAACCCTCTTCGGTTTCCTTCAAATAAACTTATTTTACTTTTGTCATCATTTGTTTCTGTGCTTCTTCTTTTCAGTTCGACTTAATAGCATTATTTTTTATCTAATAGCAAATACTATTAGCTTAGAACTTTATGTCGGCTAACACATTATTTATTTATACATAACGGAATAAGATTTTTAAAAGAAATACAAAATAAATACATATACGGGTATTATAATGGAGTTTTCTCCATTTTTTGGAAATGTTAGCGTGGTGAACCTACTTTCGATTTATTTATTTATTATTCTATTCTATACAACAGGAATTTAATCCGGATCCGAACTCACGGAGCCATAATGTGGTAGTTCATATATATTTAGCTTGAGTGGAATACGAACTCGGGATCTTCGGATTCATACACCACACCACCGTACTGCCGGTGTATCTCTAAAGCAGTGGTTCTAACACTATGGGTCGCGACCCAAAAAGAATCGCGTGGGTTTTATTTTGGGTCGCTACAAAGGTTTTTTTTTTATTATGAGACTTTCAGTTTTATTTAGAGTGTTTAACTGCAATTGTATGAAATTCACTTTCAAAAACAAGCGCAGGGCGACGCTCCCTCCCTTTCTTATCTTTTTGTTTAATTTTCAGTTACTGCATTGTGTGAACTTTTCTTTCATATACAAGTGCAGGCTATAGCTTTCATCTTTTCTAATCTTGTAGGTTCGTTATTAATTTCGTTATTAGATTCGTTGTTAGGAGTAAACGTGAGTAATTTGAGATGTTTTATGCATATGTTATGTACGTTGAAGTTGAAGAAACAAAAATGAATGATAAGTGAATAGGAATGATGTGATTGAAGGTTTGTTGTGTGATAATGATTTCGAATGTAATAAATGAATGAGTTTATTTGGAGTGATCTATGAATGTGGTTGAAGTAAGAGTGGTTTGTTTGGATGAAAATGATTGACGAAGACTGATTGTTTGATGGGTGTGATGAGTGAATGTTTTATGAGTGATTTTAGGGTTCGTGCTACCCCATTTGTTGGGATATAGCGTGAAGATATGTATGTATGTATGTATTATTTTATATATTAAAGTAAGTTGAAATAACATTTTTATTTTTGGTACATATGAGTGAAACTATACAAATAAGTGTGTATTTATCTTATAATTATTAAATTAATACAGATTATGGGTTGTAAATATTAAAATTTTGAAGCAACAAAATATACGAGTAGTTGGGTCGCTATAATTTAATGGGTTGCGAAATGGGTCGCCACATAAAAAGTTTAAGAACCACTGCTCTAAAGATGAAAAAGCGACTGAAGCGAGCTTTAGAAAATCTACTGTTTAGCATTTGTTTGTATGAATTGAATTCAACAGTTTAATATTGATGGTTGTACGTTTTATTATGTACATAAAAATTTTAATAATATATTATTATTTGTTTCCTTGTACAACAAGAACTAAATTCCAATTACAATACAGGGGGCCTATAGCTTAAAGAGGAATCCGAATCACTCAGACACAGTCTATTCCTTTATACCGTGTGTCCAACGTAAATGTTGGCATATGCAGTTAACATTTTAAATCAGTTTTTTGTAAATAGAATGCGTCCGGTAAAAAATTAAGATATCAAATTTTATATCACAATACTGCCAATATCCTTACATCTTATTAATTACAGATTATTTCATTTTGATAAGGTAATTGGATGAAATTAATAAAAATAATTTTTATTTTTTCGCCTACTCTTTTATTGATACGCATGTAACGTGCTTGCAATTTGTTTTAAATTTTTAATCTATAACTGTCATCATGAATATCTCTCTGTAATGCTCTTTGTAACTTATTGTATTTTGAACAAAATACTACTTAATAAATTGACAAATATTTTTAGGAAACTTTTCTAAACAAAAAGAATTTTTGGAGTTTATATACTAAAGAAAAATATTTAAAAGGAATCCCAAAATATAAATTATTTCGTAATTATCTTTCTTATTATTAGAGACCGGATTTATAGGAAATATCCTTTTGCTTAAAATTAAAGACATACAAAATATTTATCAAAATCTGTATGAATCAGATAAAAAGAAATTATGTAAGACCAAGTTTTTAATGCTCTTTCTTGTTTTTTTCATGCATATTTTCATTTGTATGCTTATTAAAAGCTTTTTACTTTTGGCGCGATTTTCAAATATTTCTTTTAATTACGAAAAAAATGTTTCTTGTATAATTTCTACTGATAGTGCAGTTCAGATAATTAATAATTTTAAAATTGTCACCAGAATACAATGGTCAAATTAGAAATAAATTAAACAGCACTCTGTATTAATATGAAAGATGCGAAATATGATTAAAAATTGTATCAATTTTAAATGGTGAACATGTTCCTAATTTTCTTTTTCTGCTTTAAAGACAAATTTCAAATATGCACAAATTACAAGTAACGTAGAAAGATTTTTTTCTGCTTACAAGAATATGTTATGTGATAAAATACATAACTTTTTAATGGAACATATAATATAGTATTTCATAATTAGTTATTTACGGGATTAGTAGTTTTTTCGTAAAAATTAGTTTTGATACGCTTTCATAATCAGAATAACTGAAATAGTATTTTTGTTTTAAAGTTTTGTTTCATATATGTATTTTTGATTAAAAGAAAATATTACGAGTATGTTGTATGTTTCTTACTTTTTTCTAATATTAATGACTTTTTCACTTTTTCACCAATTTAAAATTACCCCTGTGGCTCCCCCACCACTAACATCTTTGGGGGCCGTGATTTGACGACTGGTAACCGCACTTCACGCGCATAAATATATCACTTACCGAGATCTGCTTCGGCAGAGTCCCACACCCAGTAATGGGTAAAAGGCGTGATGATATATTTAGTTTATTTTTTATTTAATGCTTTTTTGGTTAAAATTTTTTGCTTTGTAAGTGCCTTTTTTGTGTCTTTTAATTCGGTTTTTACTTATCATAATTATTTTCATCCAAGTTTGCAAAATGAAAATTTTCATACCAGACATTTAATGATAGAATGAATTTGTTGCCAAAGTAATTAAATTTAGAAATATCGCTAATTAACTATGTTAATTAACGCATGTGTATGAAAGGTGTACATATCCCTTTTTCTCATTTCATCTTAATGACCAAAAGCAAAGATTCCATCTTGCAGATGTCCAAGCTTTTACCAAATTGAATATATCTAGCTTTCGATTTGTAAATGAAATGAGGCCGATATCAACTGTTAACCTTCGCTGTGTTGGCGGTCAGTAGAATTATACCGATCCCTTAATAGCCCTAAATTAATAATTTATAAGCAGCTGACTCAAATCAACAACTGTTCAACTGTTGATTCTATAGCAACGGATGTTTAGGAATAGATTAGTGGAAATTATTCACTTTGAGAGAAATTCGCAACGGAATTCATTAACTGTTTGCAACATTGTAACTTGGGAATAACTATAATTGAAATTAAGTATAAAACTGGATTTATAATGAAGTAATATAAGGGGTAACGCGAATGGTATCAGTAACGTAAAAAGATGAGCATGTGCTAGAGTTAATAATGATTTATAATAAAGTAATGTAAGCAGGTAAAAGACACATAGCAATGAGGGTCGTTCAATAAGTCCTTAGAAAAAAGTAGAAAAAACTCTTTTTTTGGATAGATTTTTTTTTATTTTTTACATAATCTCCTTTTAGCTCTATACACTTCTCTAATCGTTTTCCCAAATTTTTTAAGCCGTCCAAAAAGTAGGATTTCGGATGCTCCTCAAAATATGCCTCCGTTTGGGCGATGACCTCTTCATTGGTCGTAAACCTTCGTCCGCCAAGCCATTTCTTTAAGTTTAGATATAAGAAAAAGTCAATGGGGCCAAATCTGGTGAATACGGTGGATGTTGCAATAATTGGAACTTTAATTCCGTAATTTTGGCCATCGCAACTGCGCAGGTGTGCACACGTGCATTGTCTTGATGAAAAAGGACCTTTTTGCGTTTCAAATAAGGACGTTTTTCTTTTATTTCTTCGCTCAGCCGGTCCAATAACGACGCATAATACGCTCCTGTTATCGTTTTTCCTTTTTCCAAATAGTCGATGAAGATGATTCCGCGTGCATCCCAAAAGACCGTTGCCATAACCTTGCCAGCCGATTTCGCCGTCTTCGCCTTCTTCGGAGCCCGTTCGCCTTCAAAAATCCACTGTTTTGACTGTTATTTTGTCTCTGGAGTTTAGTAATGTATCCAAGTCTCATCCACAGTTATGTATCGACGCAGAAAATCTTCAGGATTACGACGGAAAAGCGCCAAAACAGCCTCAGAGTCCACCACACGATTGCGTTTATTCTCCACTTGCCGAGATTTTTTTCACACCTAATTTTTCATGCAAAATTAAAGCGACTGTGCCTTGTGATATGCCTGTAGCCTCAACTATTTCGCGCACTTTGATTCGTCGGTCACTTAAAACCATATCGTGGATTTGGTCAATCATTTCGGGGGTAGACACTTCTACAGGGCGTCCGGAACGATGTTCATCTTTTGTGGATGTACGGCCACGTTTAAACTCATTCACCCAATTGTAAACAGTTGCAAACACAGGAGCAGATGTGCCATGAACTTCATCCAACTCAGCTTTAATTTCTTTCGGCGTTAAGCCTTTTAAATACAAATGTTTAATCACCGCTCGAAACTCACTTTTATCCATTATTATAAACTATCAAAAGTTTTTTATTACAATTGACAACAACAATGAAACTACGTGACGGCTAAAGCTAAAACTCTAACAGTTGACTAGTGCTGCTTACTGGAAAAAAATCATTTTCGATACTAAGAGCACCATCTCTTGGATTTTCTAAGGACTTATTGAACGACCCGTATAATAAACTTTTATTTTTCTACTTCGCTTTACCTAAATTATTCTACTTCTGGGCAATCAGAAGTCAGAATTTTTGCGTATCCTGGAAGATAGTCATCTGCAGAGCTGGGCAAGCTACTTAAAAAAAGTAGCTAAGCTACAGCTACAGCTATTCTTTAAAAAAGTAGCTGAGCTACAGCTATAAGCTACATTTTGTAAAATATAGCTAAGCTACAGCTAAAAGCTTTCATTAAAGTAGCTGTTTAATTTTAAAGCTACTTTTTTCAATTATTGTGAATTATTAAATTTGCCATTGTCATATGATCAGTTGATCAGTGTCTCCAATTTGCCGCCCTTTCTAAGTCAATCAAATGGTGGTTTTTATAAATTAAAAAAATAAATATAAAATAAATATATCATCACGACTTTTACCCATTACTGGGTGTGGCACTCTGCCGAAGCAGATCTCGGTAAGTGATTTATTTATGTACGTGAAGTGCGGTTACCAGCCGTCAAATCACGGCCACCAAAGATGTTAGTGGTGGGGAGCCACAGGGGTAATTTTAATTTGGTGAAAATTGTTTGTCGGCTCTGGGAATTGAACCGGGGTCCTCAGGATCCACAGGCCAACTCGAAACCACTGAGCTATTATCCCATTAAATTAATAAACAAGAATAAATAATTGTAATTGAGACAAACTATAGGTGGGGAACTTTTTTACCATTGGATGGCATATTTAAATTAGGCAGGAATTTTTTGAGATAATATTTTTAACCCTAAATTGACTTGACGATGAAGAAAAATATTCGAAATCATATAGTAATTCATAATTCGTAGAAATCGAATAGTAAACTTATGAAGTGAACAAGTTCTTTTTTACAATTAAAACTAAATATAAAAAATCTGGTGTGGGCACCACACGACTTTCTTATACACAGCATATATAATATTTAGAATATATGTTATTAAACATGTAATTTAGTTTCTTTCCGTAAGAAGACATAGATAACTAGATAAAGCAAAAATTAAAATTTATGTTTTTTGTTTCTAATGCTACTATGATTATTGAAATATATTATTAAATATAAAAATTAGCTTTTCTCAAAATTAGACGCATATACAGGAAAATTGCAAATAATATTTTATTTTCCAAATATTTTTGCTAACATCTTTTATTTGAAACATTTTTTCGTAACTGATTCCATTTTTGAAATAAATGGAATTTATTGTTTTGTGTGTCCGGTAAACTTCCGCTTCCGGCTATTCAATTTCATTCAAAATCAACTCAGCTCTTCGTATTTTCATTAAACTTATAATCGTGCAGATTTCCGCACTCGGCAAGCCTCGTGCGTTAAATTCTGCACTTGCACGTAACGAACCTTTTTCGGCACTTGTTATAAAAATAACTCTTTTCTGAAACCGGCAAGAAATTGCCTACTTCCTTACCAATTTTAGTATGGAAAGTAGGTTTTTACAAAAACAATCATGTAAAGTACGTATCCAAAGCTATAACAAAAAAAATCTGGTGTGGTCACCACACGACTTTCTTATACACAGCATATTTCATATTAAAAACGCTGAATTGAACACTTATGACTTGCTCCTTGCGTTTGACAATTATTATTTGACATATAAATGTTAAACATGTTTTTGTTTTTTGTTTCTATTGCTACTATGATTATTGAAATATATTATTAAATATATAAATTAGTTTTTCTCAAAATTAGACGTATATACAGGAAAATTGTAAATAACATTTTATGTTCCAAATATTTTTGCTAACATCTTTTATTTGAAACTTTTTTTCGTAACTGATTCCATTTTTGAAATAAATGGAATTTATTGTTTTGTGTGTCGAGTAAACTTCCTCTTCCGGTTTTTCAATTTCATTCAAAATCAACTCAGCTCTTCGTATTTTCATGAAACTTATAATTACCAAGTTAACAAATCTTATCTCGTTCATGAGATATTGCACGACCGGACACACATCCATTCATCCATCCATCCATCCATCCACACACACAGACATCATTGAGAAAATGATCAAAACAGATTCAGTGGACCTCAAAACACGTATTTCCGCGAAAATCTCGTCAACGATTTTTTTCACGATTCCAATACTTCCTTATAGTATAAGAAAGTAAAAATACCGCCTCAAAATATGTGCCGCCCGGAGCGGATCGCACCCACTGCCCCTCTCTAGGTACGCCACTGGCATACGTCACCGTTTTTTGGTCTTAGAACTAAAAATAGTATATTTACTACAATTGTCGTGACGATAAAAAAGAATTTTGTCAATTTGTTCCATTTTAATTTATATAAATCAGCGAAATTTCTAAATAAGTGGGTAAACAATTAAACGCTTCGCGTCGTCCGGCAAGCGTTATTACTCGAACCGAAAACTTGTATTTTTAGTCCTAACGAAACAAATAACTATTTTATTTTATTTATACAATTCTTTCATCAACTGAAGTGTGAGGACTGTTTCACACGAGCGATTTTTTATCGTACGGTAAGTTTAAATGTTGTTTCACACTAGCGATATTTTATTGCACGGTCGCCATATGAAACCTGCCATTGCATTCAATACATTTAAGTTTACCTTACGATTTTGTTATTTTACAATAATAAAATATAGTTCGTATGAAACGATCCTTAAAAATTTGCGATAAATTTAAAATAGGAATCCGCTTGATTGCCCGCCGCCCGTTTTGGCCTAACCGTCCTCCAACTTGCTCCTCCTTCCTCCAAAGCCGTTACTGTAAACTAAAGTGTAATTTCATTTGAATCTCTTTAAAATATACCAACTTTGACCAATGATAATGAGTAACCTAAAAGCGTTGGAAAAAGCAAAATATTGACAAACCTATGGACTTACATTTGTTTTGTAAAAACGTATAACTTGCTTTAAATAAAACTCAATTAAAATCACATGTCAAATGGAAAAATTTACATTGCAGTCATACATTCGATTTGCTTTTATTTATTTATTTAAACCAAGTTTAAAATTTAACTTTAGAAGAGAGCAAATAGTACTGACCAGGCTAAGGATAGGATATACCCGACTAACCCACAACCACCTATTTACAAAAACCGACCCCCCTACATGCACCCAGTGCAA
The DNA here is from genome assembly GCA_911728475.2 of Pterostichus madidus. Classification (NCBI taxonomy): domain Eukaryota; kingdom Metazoa; phylum Arthropoda; class Insecta; order Coleoptera; family Carabidae; genus Pterostichus; species Pterostichus madidus. Next base: position 28,560,716 of record OU452313.1, on the reverse strand, counting down.
CACACTGTAACACGACGGGGGTCTGTACATCGCGAGTGTGAATCGAATATTTAGATGGCGATTAATCAAACGTAATTAACTGAAACGGAAGCGATTATTATTTGGTTAATAATACGCACACAATAACAAAACACAGATAACTTTATTAGCAACAAACTTAATAGAGTAATTAATAATAAAACAGAATATAAGCTACGATAAAGTACTAAGAAACCGCGCGAAAAGCGGGAGCGGATGCGTCCTGGTCACATCTTGACCAGCCGAAGACGCGAACGTGTCATCACTGCCGCTACCGCTCAAAACCAGACGCTATGTTTTTGAGCGGGGGTGAAGGGTGGTATTTTCGGGGGTGCAACGATGGCTGACGACTGCAGATAACCGCACATATTCGTTGTCACGATAAGATTCTTCCTCAGAATCTTATCGCACAAAACCGGGAAGCAAACCAGCAGGATATCTACAGTCAACTCAAAACCACTTTGTTACAACACAACTAACAATTAAACATATCATAGAAGACTGCCATTTATACGCAGCAGATAGACTAGCACACAAAATCCCACGAACAATTAACGAAGCACTCAAAAACAACGCCATAGCAGAACAAAATATAATTTCATTCCTTAACACGATCAAAATGTACACAAAAATATAGACCATAATTATCACCCCCACACACACAAAAGCCGTCGTATTGTATTATATTATAACATATAAACTACTGTACCGGGGCAAAAATAACCAAGCAGTTGTATGCCCATTAAATTTCAATAAAAAAAAAAAAATAACTTTTGTTGACAAAATCAGTCATAAACTTCGCAGATTTCAACTTATAAACTAAAATTTAGCTATTGTGCAGCAACGCAAAATAATAATAATAATGTGTAAATAAACGAATTTAAAAAATAGTTAAAACTGCGAGTAGATATATTAACCTTCCTTCTGTCTTCATTGTGTTCAAGTAGCAATTGTCTTCTACGTTTCAACAACGATTAAGGGTTTTCTGGAAATCTTGAGTTATTTTTAGTAAGTTTAATATTATAACAAATCAATAAATTTTGAGTAGTTTGATCAATAACATCTTCAAATAACAACAATACTTTAATATACCTATTAGTGTGATACCATAGAAGTATTTTGTAACAAAAGTTATATTTTATATTTCCAAACCCAATCGAAATAATTCTGTTTGTAGTCGAAGATTTATTGTAGCGAATACATTCCAGAAATAGATATTTCGTTTTACTTCAATTACAATTAAATGTAATTATCATTAGAGTGTAATGACCACACAGTCCTTTAATGAAAATTATGATATAAAAAATTATTATCATTATATTCCCTGAAGCAAATTGTCCTCATTTTATATAACAAGCACGCAGGACAACTGTCAGGTCATCCTGGTGGTATAGTTGGAATTTTCATGGAGTACAATATACTTACATGGAATAATAGAAACGCATCGGACTGAGAATTTGAGAACCGGAAATAGATTCCTACTGGTTTTTACAACATTAAAAACTATCCGTGTTGCTGCCCTTCATTCGCATCTTCGGGGGCCGTGATTAGATGGCTGGTAACCACACTTCACACGCATAAATAATCATTTATAGAGATCTGTTACGGCAGAGTGCCACGCTCAGTAATGGGTAAAAGGCATGATGATATAGGTATATTATTTTATTTTTGCAGTATACTTTAAGATGTTTTAATATTAATATTGTAACATTATGACCTACCTCATTATTAATTAACGTTTTTCTAAAAGCTTAGCTTCGTGTAATTTGACACTCCTGACCACATGTGCTATTAAGGTAGTACTAGCGTGAAAAAAATTTTTGCAGATCTGAATGAAATTTGGCGCACGTAAACATTGGATAGTCATACGCATCCTGTTAAAATATGAAACACATTCATCGTCTGTGAACAAATGTATTCGCTTGTAAAGTTGAGTTCTTATACACGGGGCTTATGGCGATCATCACTCAGAATCGCACATATTTGGTTTGTGTACCTCCAAAATTTTGCAGTTTCATTTGACAAACTAGTATGATGTTCTAGAACTATCCATGTATATTGTATCAGAAGGAGAAAGTTTTTTATAGTTTAGTAATGTATATATAGCCTTGCAAAGCCTAGTTTTTAACGAAAAATTAATAATCCCAATTTATAATGGCAACACTACACGATGGTATGGTATTTGAAAATTCACTAGACCAACAACTTGGTAACAATTCATGATATTTGCTGTTCAGAATGAAATTCTGCACAGAAATATGTAGCCCTTTTTTACTTTCTTATACACAGTATAAGGAAGTATTGGAATCGTGATAATAATCGTTGACGAGATTTTCGCGGAAATACGTGTTTTCAGATCCATTGAATCCGTTGTGATCATTTCTCAATGATGTCTGTGTGTGTTTGTGTGAATGAATGGATGGATGTGTGTCCGAGTGTACAATAACTCATGAACGAGATAAGATTTGTTAACGAAACTTGGTAATTATAAGTTTCATGAAAATATGAAGAGCTGAGTTGATTTTAAATGAAATTGAAAAACCGGAAGAGGAAAATGGAATCAGTTACGAAAAAAAAAAGATGTTAGCAAAAATATTTGGAATATAAAATGTTATTTGCAATTTTCCTGTATATGCGTCTAATTTTGAGAAAAACTAATTTATATATTTAATAATATATTCCAATAATCATAGTAGCAATAGAAACAAAAAACATAAACATGTTTAACATTTATATGTCAAATAATAATTGTCAAACGCAAGGAGCAAGTCATAAGTGTTCAATTCAGCGTTTTTAATATGAAATATGCTGTGTATAAGAAAGTCGTGTGGTGACCACACCAGATTTTTTATCCACAATTTTGTGTTGATTTTTTATGTGAAAAAATTGACTTTTTTTCAGAAAGCCACAACTTTCTTAAAAATCAATATTTTTCAAAACCCCAGACATATTTCTAAGCGAAATTTCATTAGGAATGAGGTTTTAAATTCATTATAATTCTATGATGACATAGGCGGATGGGACTTTCCTCGTCGTTTTGGCCATTCTGCGCCAAGTCGTCCGCGCGACATGGTGCAGACGCAGAGGCCACGGAGGTCGGCCGATCGAGTTACAAAAATTTACGATTAAAGTACGAGCAATAAATCCATGAAAAAAAAATCCCTCCCTTTGTGTTTTATTGCCGAAAAAAATTCCCGAGAATGACCTATTTTTTCGACATTCAAAGTGTACTTACCCCCTTAAGTGATTTGTGTTATGACTTGTTACAATGGGGAATTCAAGTGGTAGAGCTTTTTAATATATATATATTTATTAAAATAAATTCTTGACCGTACATCATATTTAATACAATATAAAATCATACCATAAATGATATCTTTATTGCTGAAATATGAAATTGAAAGTTGAATCATTTAAAACGTTCGCACTGCCATATTGCAATGACGTAGTTGCATTAAGCCAATCACAGAGCTTTGTCTGAAACGTTTGTCGGTGCTCAAGAAGACGAAGAAGAAATAAGCATTCAGCATTCTACGATTCTACCAATGACGAATAATACTAGACGAATTATGCCGTATTCAAGTCAATGCAGTGTTGTGAAGCAGAGAGGAATGGAATAACTTTTGGGTCCGCCGGATGCGCGGCAAGGAGCGAGTACACTTTGATGTTATGCAAGTTGCTCCTTGCCGCGCACCCGCCTCACCAACCAGTTATTCTATCCCTTTCTGACTCACAACAAACGCCGATGTTATCCGTCTAGTTATGTTTTGTCTGAGGATTCTACTGACAACGACAAGTTACGTGTTATTTGTCTCTGTCCTATCTGTCTCTCTTTAAGCTAAGATGCAACTACGTCATATTCATTTGTTTCGAATGTTTAAATATTTTTATCATGCTTAATACAAGTTTTTTTAAAAAATAAAAAATTTGGGTATAATTATTTTATTACGTAGATTAATATATAAAAAATTCAAAAAAGTCTTGAAAGGCCCATTAGTTTGTCTGTAAAATTTAGAGATGGGCGAATACTATCCGCGAATACTTGAATACCTTGAATACTGAAAGTATTCGATATTCTAGATATCCAAATATAGGTTCCAATGGCAAACATTCGAATACCTCGAATATCACGGAATACGTTTTGATATCAGCGCTGTCTTCAGCGCTTTGATGAACACATTTGACAGTTGTACAGTTGACAGTTGACAGTTAAAGGAAACGAACTTTATTTTAAATACATTTTCATTAACTTCATTTCAATCATTTCATAATTTATAATAATAATAATTTAATTAATATTTATTATTATAAATTTCATTTATAATTTATTTTTTTGAATTTTTATTTGGTGTATTAGAATATTCTAGATCTGATTAATTTTCAAATTCGATATTCGAATTTGAGAAATTTGATATTCGTCCATCTCTAGTAAAATTCTTAACAACTACAAGGAAAAATTGACAGCGCAAGTAAATAATGCATTAAATAAAGCTACTATAATTTTCACTTATTCGCGCTTACATTCCCCATCATGTAACAATATTTATAAAATTTACGCGTCTATTCTTGTTTTGGTTATTGTATTTAAGATGGCCAGACTCCCTCCCTTTGAGGGACTTGTCCTCCATAATAATTATGTCGTCATTTGTTCTTTTTGTTTTACTTTGACAAAATTATATTCTGTTGTACTAAGTGCAAAGGGAGTGTAAAGATTTTCTTTATTCTATTAAGTATTGCTTCTTAAATTGTTTCTAAGAAAAAACTTCCTTTTTAGAGATATACTGTAGAGAATAAAATTCTTACTATGTTCAAATGACGGATTGATTCCAGACTGAATCCCATTTTAATATTGAAAATTGCATGTAAATAGTAGAGATCGAAATTCGAGATTTGGATTGGTTTATTCCAATTCGGTTAAATGATAGATTCGGAATGAAACTATACAGTTTCTATTCACACAGTTTGGAATGACATGAGATATGCGTTGTTATCTTTTTGTGATTGACAGTTAATTTATAGGGTTAATTTGTGTGTAGTTGAGAATACAGAGGTAGAAACTCTTAGATATAGATATATATATATATGGGATGGCTAGCTCAGTGGTATGAAGTCGGCCTGTGGATCCTGAGGTCCCTGGTTCGATTCCCACAGGCGACAAATTTTCATAATTTGAAAAAGCTATCCCTGTGGCTCCTCCACCACTAACATATTTGGGGGCCGTGATTTGACGACTGGTAACCGCACTTCACGCGCAAAATATATCACTTACCGAGATCTGCTTTAGCCAGTAATGGGTAGAAGGCGTGATGATATATTTATTTATTTATTTATTTATATATATATATATATATATATATATATATATATATATATAATATATTTATTTATTTACGATATATATATAAATTTCTAAAAAAAAATTGTACATAACATAAATACAAATACACATAACAAATAGACAAAAATATAATTTAAATTTGTGAATTAAATTACTAGTCTTCATCGTCTGGATTTGAATTGAAGAGGAAGGACAATCTTCGAATAACTCTTCTATAAAGTGACACCATTTCTTCAATAAATTTCGATTTAGTAATTTTAATGTTTTTATTTTCTAATATTTTGTGTCTGTGTTACTCAATAAACTTAGTTTACTCAATCGTGTCGCTAGCTGGCCATAAGAATACTGCTGAAAATTTAGTTTCAGCTTAAATTTATTATCTTTAAACTTATAATTTAATTTTTATTTTATTTATATATACAACGACTCTCAAACATGGGATTTTAACATGTAAAATCATATTGTTTAAATTTCCTGCTTTCCTAATTATTTAAAACCAAAAAAATTCAAATAAAGTTTTAGGTCATAAAATTCGAAATTAATTTGGTATGCTTAGTAACGGTACAAATTAGATCTGAAAATGACTAAAGTTGTTTCAAAACTATCGATAGCTATGAAATTGAAACAAAATTATACAAATGTTTGACGTTAAATCTGTCAAAACTTTCAAAATAAATGAAATAATAAATAAAGGATTTATTTTGACAGACAAAACGTCAAACAGTTGTTCAAATTTCATGGCTATCCGATAGTTTTGATTCAATTTTCGGCATTTTCAAATATGATTTGCGTCGTTACAAAGTATGCAACATTAATTTTATTTATTGGTTCAGATGCAGAATTTCATGTCCTAAAACTTTTATTTCAAGCTTTTTTGCTTAAAATATTTAGGGAAACTGGAAATTACATAATTATAATTTCACGTGTTGAAGTCTTCGAGAGTCGTGGTCATCACCCTAGTTAATAAAAGGGGGGCGTGCGCCCCTCCTTGCTCCCCCCCCCCCGCGGACGATCAAGCAAACTTTATTGAAACAGTAGCGTTCTATGCAACAGCATATAAATCTTATGAAAGTACTCCGTTGTCATAGTTTCAAATTTCGCCACTAGTTCGCATTATTATTGAGATATTTCAATTGATACGATAGATGCTATATTTTTTAAATTATTTTATGACGTTTTGACATTCAAATGAGACTAATATGTAGCAAATAAAATGTGTTGATAGATTTAATATTGTCATATACAATTTGGTAACATAGTTGTTTACCGGAAATAATTGATTTAAAAAAAGAAACTTATTTCCTCGTGGAAGGATGTCTCTAATTATACGGTATATGTAATAATACATTTCAAATGACTGCATTCTTATAGTCCCACTAGAGTATGAAAGTTGGCGTTTAAATTATTGTATGGTTGTGGTTTTTTTTCCTAGGAACCAAGGGTCTTTTCTAGGTACCCAGTCAAATGTTTCATTTGAAAATGCCAGAAAAACATTAGTATGTCTGGCTTAGAAAAGATGGTTCACTGCAGTACAGTTATAATCTCTGAATAACAATACAGAGATGTATTTAAAATGTTCATACCGTAAAGTACCTATTTAGTTATAATCAATAATTTCATGGAACTGCTATAAAATATAGTATAAAAACTAAACTACTAAAATATAATTATCATGTCCTAAGTTTTCGTCAAAGTGATAACTTGTGACAAATATTTGTGTATTTTTCGTAAAATATTTAAATGATATGAGCAGGGGAATTATTAAACTAATAATACATTTAATGTCGTATGATTCTGATAGTGATGATTCTGAGTAGGTGTATCTATTGTAATTTTTTTGTATATGGAGCATTCTCTGGAAAACGGACACTCCACCTTCTCCAAAATTTGAAGCGTCATTAAATTTTTGTAGGGCATCATAAAATCGGAAAATGTATCTAGTTTTCAAGTGTGAGTGGCGAAATAGATAATTTTTATGATCTTGGGGTGTTTTGGCCATTACCCTGGCCAATGATTTAAAAAACAAAAATTTATAGTTTTTAAATTCTTGAGTTTTTTCATTTTGACCGCGGCAACTCATTCCTTGTTGAAAAACTGAAATATTGTTGTAGTCTAAAAATAATTAATATTTGACATCTATCAATTTTTTACTAAAAAACAAGGCATCCTACGAAAAAAATGTATGTAACGAAAAATTATTAAGATTCATCAAAGAATACGTGCGAATTTGTTCAGAAATGTTTTTTTTTCGGCTTTTAAGAAAATTTAAAAATGTCTCAGAAAATTAAAAATATATATATATATATATATATATCTCACGTATTCTTTGGTAAATTCTAAGCAATTTCTGTTCCTTGAAATTTTGCTGATAATATGATCCTTTTGGAGTAAAAAAAACATGACAATTCTGAAAAAGATCGGACGTATTCTTTTATGCATCCTAATCATTTTTTGTTACAAATTTTTTTCGTAGGATGTCTGTTTTTAGTAAAAATTTGATGAGTTCAAATATTAATTATTTTTCGACCTACTTTTGCTAAAGAAGGGTTTTTTCAACTTTAAAATTTAGTTTTTTAAATCTTTGATCAAAACACCCCAAAAATCATGAAAATTATCAGTTTCGTCAGTCATATTTGAAAACTACACACATATTTCGATATTTTCATACCTTTAAAAAAATTTGTTGACGTTTCAAATTTTGGAGAAGTTGATTTCCCAGAGGCTCCATATATACACGATTTAAGTATATAAAATATTGTATCAGAAAAATTCATCCTTCTGTTGCAATTTCGATATTTCGCAAGTACAAACATTACTTAGATACTTATTTTTCTTACAAATCTAGTTCTTTATAGCAAAATACATAAAGGTCACATTTCTTTCAAACTTCTTTTGTACGCGATCCTATGAAAAAAACCACCACCTTATAATAATTTAAACATCAACTTTCATACTCTTCTAATGACATTATACTTGTCTTAATTATTTTTAAAAGTTTATACTATATCCATTTCTTCTGTTATATTTCCAAACACGTAACAATATAATTCATCCACATAAAGAGTACCATCAAAACACGAACCATCTGCTTCCTATCTTCTCGTTACGTTGTCACCGTCTCCTGGCAACTGATGGCACCCACCGTGTCGGTCCTACCTTGCAAACATGCTGATCAAAACGTTGATAATGCGTCCGTGTCGTGTTTATTTTTAGTCAGCTTTGTACGTCTGATAACGCGTGAATACCCGTCAGCACCACAGAACCCAGCGCCACTAGGTATGTGGCCGGAATTGGAATTATGAAAAGATGTCGTCGAGTGGATAATCAGGTTAACATAATTGGGTTATTTGATTTTAATATGGGCCATTATGTTACTAATTTGAGACTGTCAAAGGAAGCTTGACCTTCGTATTTTTATTGAAATTGTTTTATATTCATTTCAATAATGAAGTTTTTCAATAAGTTTTTTTTTTACTTGGAAGATTAGGTAAGGTTTTAATTCTAACGTTTATTAAATTTCTTAAAACTACATAGTATTTTAATTATGATTGTTAAAAATTATCTTTAAATTTCAAATTTATGCGTGACGTCACTACTGTAAATTCAGTGGCTGCCAAATCTAATGAGTAAAATTTAATAAACTTAATTAGTATATAATCTAAGTTGAAAATACATGTTTTTAGCGTTTGAAATATAATTTAAAAAGTAAGAATAATTTGTTAATTAAGTCAATTAAGAAAAATTATCCTTAGCAAGTTAGTACTTTTTCTGTACTGTAATTATTTGTTTTATTTGCTATTTTAGTGATTATGGTTTTACTGAGAATGATTTGTCCACCAGAGCTGGGCAGTACTAGCTATTTTTGTAGTTTAGCTACGTTTACCTTAGCTGTAGCTGTAGCTTAGCTAAATGTGAAAAAATATAGCTGTAGCTTGTAGCGAGCTATGTTTTTATCTCTATTCGCTTAAAAATATTGTTATAACAACTGAAGCTACTTTTAAACCTACTTTTTGTAGCCCAAAGCTACTTTTTGTAGCTTAAAGCTACCACTGTTCATTAAGAAATACGTATTAATTTTTGTTTTGTATTTGAATTGTACCTTCTTGATTGTTTTCTATAGCTGCAGGATAACAAGTTATTATATAGTGTAAAATCTATTAACATATTTAATTTTTCACTTGTTCTTAACCTACCCTACTTTTGTATTAAATATTAGATGAACTAAACATTGACTGTTTAGGAGTCTTCTGTTAATGTCACTGTTAATTTATTCCGATATAAATAAGAATTATAGCATAACAAATTAACCGTACATTTGTCCAATGGCGATTTTTTATATTTATTAACAGTCATTATAACAAAAGACTGATCAACTGATCATATGACAATGGCAAATTTAATAATTCACAATAATTGAAAAAAGTAGCTTTAAAATAGAACAGCTACTTTAATTAAAGCTTTTAGCTGTAACTTAGCTATATTTTACAAAATGTAGCTTATAGCTGTAGCTCAGCTACTTTTTTAAAGAATAGCTGTAGCTTAGCTACTTTTTTTAAGTAGCTTGCCCAGCTCTGTTGTCCACAATTCAAAACGTACTAATATTTAAAAAGATAGAAGCGAAATTCTGTTTACTACGATCCTAGGATCGTCTTCCTATACACTGAATATTAATAAAGGATCTACACTTTCTGAAATATTACTTTATATTATTATATTTTCAAATAAGCACATAACGTTTTTTTCTTTAATAAAATAGTTTTCCTACAACTGTGCGATTTCTTTGTTATTACGTAACTATTATTGCCTTGGTTACGTATGGAAAGTAGATGAATGCAGACCAAGTGCGCTTCCGAAAGCAAAGAAACACTAGTGCGGAAAGTGCTTCATTACGTAACTGTCAAAAGAATATTGTTTTGACAGCGATTTAAATTTCGCGCCGAGCGCGGAATTCATATTTTGACCACAGACGCTTATGGAAGAAGAAGATACGGTGAACCAGCGCTAGTAAATATGCAGTAGTATATTTTGACGTTTATAAACGTAACCTTAATTTGCAGTATATCTAATCTGTAGACAATTAATAAAAAGAACCGAACAAAGTAAAATATATCGATAAATGGTTTTATTTAAAGAGTTAAGCGGGATTTATAATGAAGTAAAGTAACGTAAAACGTAGCGCAATCGAAGGCGCAACGCAAAGTAAACATTTTGTGTGATTTATAATGAAGTAAGCATGGTTACATGTGGCCAATCACAGAGCGTTTTGTACGTGGCGCTTCGATAGCTGTCAGTTTAAATTTGACATTTATGTCATACAAAAACAGATCGCATTTTAGGTTACATTAAGTATTTTAGTGAGTTGGGACTGTAATAAAAAGTTAGTTTACAATGGACAGTGAGGATGAAATGCCTGCTTTATTACTAATTTTATTAAAAATTAAAAAAGATTTAACCCCAAATTCTGCTTTTCAACTTGATGTTTTTAAACTCTTTTTCTGTTTTATTATACATAAATCGATATTTTTCTACTAACTGAATCAGCAATTTATCATCCATGATAATAATCACAGAACACAGCAATAAAAATAAAGAAATGCAAAATAAAAGACACAAATTACTCAAAATGGTCGACCAAAGCGTTCACAAAGACAGAAGACAGATTGAACCAAACAAATATATCGGATCGGTAATATAGCTTTCTGCAATGAAGTTTGAAATAATGCTTCCTGATTGGTCAGAGGTACAAGAAGTAACGCAAGAAGTTGAAAGTTGGCGAACTCCTTGCCTTACGTTACATCTGTCTTGCGTTACTGCTGCGTGTTACGTTTTATTATAAAGCGGTATATGCTGTTACGTATATTCATGTCTTGCGTTACTTTACTGCACTTGCAGTGCCGAAAAAGGTTACATGCTCGTGCAGATTTCCGCACTCGGCAAGCCTCGTGCGTTTAATTCTGCACTTGCACGTAACGAGCCTTTTTCGGCACTTGTTATAAAAATAACTATTATGCACAACCGGGCCGAAAAGCATGTGTTTTAGCCCTAAAAAACGGGCTTAAACACTTAATTCCTATGGATAGATACATAAAATGACAATTTTTGTTTATTGTGAATACTTGATTCTGCAAAATGTCATTTTGACATATAACCTATTTACATATTTTAATCTTTTTAACATATAATTAAATGTTATTTTGTTGTGCATAAAATATTGTATGTACCACGGGTGAAATTAGGTGGCCGTTAGTACGCTGTTTCGACATGGAAGGTCAGTTGTGAACAGTTGGTATAGTACTGGTCCAAGTACACTTCCTTGTGGGACGCCTGCTTTAATTGATTGTGTACTGGAAAGGCTGTTTTCGTATCGTACCTGGAATTGGCGGTCACTTAAGTACGATTTTAGCAGAAGGAAGTACGGATGCGGTAGTTTTGTCTTAATTTTATACAATAGCCCTTTGTGCCACACTCTGTCGAAGGCCTGACTCACGTCTATAAATACTCCGGAGCAGATGAGTTTATTTTGTAGACAACTGTCTATTTCGTTGGCAACCCTGTGCACTTGCTGGATGGTCGTGTGCTGCTTCCTGAAGCCGAACTGGTGGGTTGGAATAAGTTTTTCGTCTTCGATGATTATATTTATTCTTTTTAGTAGGAGTTTCTCGAAGAGTTTTGAGAACAGCGGGAGCAGTGAGATGGGTCTGTAAGACTTGACTTCATGGGGTGGCTTTTCTGGTTTGTGTATTAGCAGTATTTGTGCAAATTTCCACTGGCTCGGGAAGTAGGAAATCCTAATAATTGCGTTGTATATATTTGTTATACGAATTAAAGTATTTTTTGGTAGTTCTTTGGCTATTTTAGCGTTGAGAAGATCATATCCTGGAGCTTTTTTGTTGTTTAGGTATATGATTTCGTTTTCTACTTCAGCCGGGGTGAAATGTTTGATGGGGAGTGCCATCTGGTGGGGAGAGTTCAGATAGTTTTCAATTTCATCTTCGTCGTTCTGTGACGCTGCTGGGTGTGGTTCGAATGTTTTGGAGAGGTGTTCAGCGAATAGTTCGGCTTTTTCTGCATCTTCCCTTGCCCAGGTTCCATCTGTTTTCCGTATGGGAGGGATCGTCTAAGTGGGTTGTCTCAAGTTTTTTGTCACTTTCCATAGAGAGTAGTTATTTTCTGGCAAAGCTGAGAGGTTACTTAGATATTCTTCAAATGATTCGTTTTTTATTTGCTTTATTAGATTTTTGATTTGTTTTGATAGTATATTTAGTTTGTTTTTATCGCTAGGGTGTCGTGTTTGTTGCCATTGCCTCCTTACTTTTCTTTTTTCCGCGATTTTTTTCTCTCAGATATTTCGGATAGTTTGTCTCATTTTCTCGTTTTGAGTCTTCTGTAGTGGAGGGGGTGGACTGTGAGGTTTCAGATTATATTAAATTAACTGTATTTTCTACAGCTTCTTCTATATCCTTGGTTGTTTTTAGTGGAATTTTTAGATTAGTGTTGTTATTTAGGTACGTCCTAAATAGTTCCCAGTCAGTTTTTTTGTTATATAGAGTTGTGTTTCTGGATTTTGTGATTATTGTTGTGCTTACTGTCAGTATTATTGGTGAGTGATCAGACTGTAGATCATAGGATGATTCGATTGCAGTGTAGTTTTGAGACACTCCCTTCGTTACGAAGAAGTCAAGGAGGTCTGGTAATTTATTTGGGTCTGTTGGCCAGTATGTTGGTTTCCCTGGGCTAATATAGTTGTAGCGTTGCCATGATAACATAGTTTTAAAAAATTGTGCTTGTGCTCTTTCAACACTATTCTGCTGCGACTGAGAATAGCCCCAAACTTCTGCTCCGTAAAAGATCGATGGGATTAATAATGATTCATATAATTTCATGACAGTACTCCAGGAGAAAACTTTTGCTTTTATCATCGCACTCTTTATTGTTGCTTTGGATATGTTCTCTTTTGTATTTTCGTTGAAAGATCATGAGGCCTTGAATATTATTCCCAAATATGTATAAGACGAAGTAAATTGTATATCTTCTCCTTGACAAGTGTATCTGATAGTTTTTTTGGGAGATCTCCCTTGGTGAAAATGTAAAATTTTGGTTTTACATGGATTTACTTTTAATAAAAGTTTATTACAAAATTCTGTAAGTGCTACAAGTTTATGATGAACGTCGATAGGAGAGTTAGCGAAAATGACAATGTCATCAGCATACTGGAGCGATAGAATGTCATAAGATTGATTAATATAGAAGCCTTCAAGTCCTTTTTGTCTAAAGTATTCTTCCAAATTGGAGATATAAAGTGCAAATAATAATGGGCTTGTGCACTCACCTTGCAGTACTCCTCTCGTGATTGGTATTTCTTCTGAAGTGTCATTATTTAAGTTAACTTGAATTGTGGCTTCATCATAAATATTTTTCAGCAGTCTTACATATTTACCACTTATTCCCAAACTAAATATTTTATTCCAAAGCAGATTGTGTGATACGGTATCGAATGCTTTTTTAAAATTGCGTATATTCCATTTTTAGTTTTTAGAAAGACTGATTGAATTATTGAGTTCAATGAAAATGTAATACTATATACGAGTATATATATATATATATATATATATATATATATATATATATATATATATATATATATATATATATATATATTAGAGTGTCCGTTATTTTGGCAAAGTTGGAAATTTGTTGGTCTCCCCCCCTCCTAAAACTAATCAGAAAAAATAAAAAAAAATTTGAGTCATCATCGCAGGTTCGTGCCTGTAGAGGGGTCAAAATTTACATGTAGTTTAAATGGGGAAAATGCCATTTTTGATACTTTTATAAATAACTTTTTATATGTTTCAGCTAAAAATATTTCAAGATAACTACCGGAAAGCTAATAAAATAAGCTTTCAAACAGACTAAAATGCAAGCCATTTGAATAAAAATTGATGGCGTAGCGTCAATTTGAATAATACTAACTTTGAAGTATGTAAACGATAAAAACGTTTATATAAGAATTTCGATTAATATTTCATTTACTACCTCAAAAATTGATGGACCACTAACAACAATATGATAACTACATTCTGAAATTCATTTTAACTATCTTCAAATAAACGAAATAATATATATATATATATATATATATATATATATATATATATATATATATATATATATATATATATATATATATATATTTTATGAAAGTATTTTAAATTAGTTTTGCAATGGTTCCAAACACATTAACTCAGTATGCTACGATGGATATTTCTTATTTATATTTTTCAGCTGATGAAAAGTAAACAGTAACAATACATCCGACAAGCACAAATCAGTAAACTCAGTTCGTGGGTCAAACAATTCAATTTCAAAGTTGTCAAAGTTATGCGCAAATTGGAAAAATACATTGTATCTCAGACTTACGTAAACAACGACATCGATCTTTAAACATTAATTTTTTACACTTATACTAATAAAATATTAAAAATAAACAAATTTATGCACCATTATAAACATGTACACCGACCAAGATTAATTTGCCGGACCTATTTTCATATCCAGTCCGGCTCTGGAGATAACTATAAAAATTATATTGACCCTCAGAGTGTAATAAATCACAAACTAACCAATCAGTTGTGATAATTATACACTGATGCTTATTACTCTAATATAATTATAATTTTTGAAGTATTGTCAAATTGATATACAGTCAGATTTTCATAAGAAGATTCCAATCATTATATTTGAGCTAAGGAAAGACTGTCCAAATAAAAAAAAAAAATACCAAGACCAGCTGCATGTAGCAATATCGAATCCGAAAAACATAGCTTTTTAGGTATATACTCAATTCCACTATATAGAAATGATAACGCTATGTAAAATTTATAAAAACTTATGTACTAATACAAAATTATTAAATAATGTTGCGGCAAAATTTTATGTATAGTTTTTCATAATAAAATTATTATAATTTCATTTATAGCGGTTATTTTTTTGTTCAAATATGCAATTTACTTTACAATTCCCGGATCGGATTGGATCTCGGATCAAATATCGGATGGGATTTCGGATCAAATATTGGACCGGACTTTGAATTGGATCTCGGATCGGATGTTATAGTAGTACTAGTGTGACGGTGGCGGTATCGGTTGTCGAGTGGCAAGGGCGGATCCACGGATGGGGGGGGGGTATGGGGGCCATGGATCCCACCTTGGGTCATTTTTTGTAGTCGGGATTTCATGATTATATTCGACAAACCTTGAACTGTAGGAAAAAATGTAAATAGTGATAAATTTATTATTCTGACAGAATTGAGTGAAACTGAAATTCGATTGTAAAAATGAAATTATTTTATTTTATTTTGTTATCATTTTTATACACAATTTGCGCAAAATTTCTTAAGTCTGCCAATTAGCGTGGCTTCAGCAGAACGTAGTTTTTCAGCCCTGCGTCGGCTGAAATCGTGGCTCAGGAGCCACATGACCCAAGACCGTCTCGTGGGACTCGCGTTGATGCATTTGCATACAGACATTCCGCTGAATCCTGAAAGAATCTTAGATAGATTCGCGAAGTCCAAAACCCGACGTTGTACCCTAATTGTCTAAGTACGCAATGTGTAAATAAACGATACAAGAGTTATATATATATATATATATATATATATATATATATATATATATATATATATATATATATATATATATATATATATATATATATATATATATATATATATATATATATATATATATATATATATTTGTTTAACAAGCGAAAATGTTTGAGTCTCAACAAATATATTTGCTTCTGTTTGTATGTACATGTCGTTGAATCCCTTTCGCATGCGACTTATTGTTTGATAAAAAAAAAAAAGTCAATGGCCCCCCTCTTGGACAATTCCTGGATCCGCCCTTGTCGAGTGGCGAAACTGACGCTCAAAAATATATAAAAATTGAATAAAATAAGTGTTTTATACTTATTATGATTTGAATATCATGAATTGTTAACAGGTTGTTGGTCTAGTGAATTTTCAAAATACCATACCACCGTGTGAAGTTGTCATTATAAATTGGGATTCTTAATTTTTCGTTGAAAACAAGGCTTTGCATGGCTATATATCCATTATTAAACGATAAAATACTTTCTCCTTCTAATACAATATACATGGATACAGGTAGTTCTAGAAAATCATACTAGTTTTTCAAATGAAACTGCAAAATTTTAGAGGTACACAAACCAAATATGTTCGATTCTGAGTGATGATCGTCATAAGCTCCGTGTATAAGAACTCAACTTTACAAGCGAATATATTTGTTCACAGACGATGAATGTGTTTCATATTTTAACAGGATTCGTATGACTAAGGTCTTCGTGCGCCAAATGTCATTTAGATCTGCAAAATTTTTTTTCACCTTAGTACTACCTTGAACCTTTTTCTATTCTATTTGCAATAACAGAACTGAGATCAAGTGAGGTATTCATCTCTCCCTTTGCAAGTGGCGGATCAAGCGAGAGATTTATTTTTTCAAATATATTTTTTTCTTTTTGAATTCTCGCAGTACTTATTTTCTAATTCGCTGTTTGTGCTTATAATAAAATATAAATTAATAAATAAATGAAGTAAAAATTAGATTCAAACCCATAACAGTGAAATGTTTTGCATTTGAACATGCGAGTGGAATTAAAAAAAAAATTAAGGAAGAATATAGTAGATTTAATTCCTGCAATGTCTCATACCCATAGGGGGAGAAACATGACGACGAATACACATGCGGACAACTTCTGAAGCAATAAACGGATCGCAAACCAACGCGGTGGCAATAGCGGTGGCGATCAAATGGTGCCTATATGAGACAATGCAAGTGCGCACACAAACAGCGATCGGCTACCGCGCCCGCGTTCTGTGCAGCGTTCATCCGCGGCGGTCATTCCGCTACGCGGGCAAACGCAACCTGCTGCATTTGCCTGCTGACCGCGTAGAATATCAACATAAGTGAAACAGAAAAATTGTTGAATTATTATTATTGTGATCATATGATATTATTACTTTCTTATACGCAGTATAAGTTGGTAATTATAAGTTTCATGAAAATACGAAGAGCTGAGTTGATTTTGAATGAAATTGAAAAACCGGAAGAGGAAGTTTACTGGACACACAAAACAATAAATTCCATTTATATCAAAACTGGAATCAGTTACGAAAAAAAGTTTCAAATAAAAGATGTTGGTAAAAATATTTGGAACATGAAATGTTATTTGCAATTTTTCTGTATATGCGTCTAATTTTGAGAAAAACTAATTTTTATGTTTAATAATATATTTCAATAATCATAGTAGCAATAGAAACAAAAAACATAAATTTTAATTTTCGCTTTATCTACTTATCTAAGTCTTTTTTTGGAAAAACAAATGCATCATTAAAATGGTCAACTAATTTGGCAACTTTGCCTCAATTTAATCGACTTTGTATCTCACGGTTTTGAGAAAAACTAATTTATATATTTAATAATATATTCCAATAAACATAGTAGCAATAGAACCAAAAAACAAAAACATGTTTAACATTTATATGTCAAACAATAATTGCCAAACGCAAGGATCAAGTCATAAATAAATGTTCAATTCAGCGTTTTTGATGCTACATTAATTTCATTGATCAAATAGTAAGTAATTTTATATATCTATTTCTATTAATATAAGTTCATTTATATAAATTTTGTTAAGAAGTTGATTATCTGTAATAAAAATTAAAAAGAAATCAGTAAAATCCCAAAATTTTTATAAATTCAGATAAATGCTGAATTACTGAAAAAGTAAATTACAAGTTAAATAATATTATATAACATTCATATACTCTCAATATTAAATATGCTGTGTATAAGAAAGTCGTGTGGTGACCACACCAGATTTTTATTATTGTGATCACATGGTATTTTATGCACAACTGGGCCGAAATTAATTTGTTTTAGCCATAAAAAGCGGGCGAAAACACTTATTTTTTGCCCTAGGTCCATAATAAATATTTTTTTCTAGATATATACACAAAATGACAATTTTTGATTATTGTGAATACTTGATTTTGCAAACCTGTTTAATCTTTTGAATATAAAATTAAATGTTCTTTGTATCACTGGTGAAATTAGCGTTTTTGGCTAATAATATGCTTAGGGTCAGAAACGCTAATTTCATCAGTGGTACATACGGTATTCACCCTTAAAACATAAATAACTATTATATGATTTAGCAAATCCAAATTACAAGAATGTGAAAAAAAATATAAAGTGTGGGACTAAATCTCTTAAATCTCTTCAGTTTTCTCTCTTCTTCGTCGAATGTATAATAGCATCTCTTGATCTCTTCCTTTTTCCATTTCCCATTCAACATTCATTGCAGTGCAAATATATTAGCAGAATACTACAGGCGATCATCTCAAACAGACCGCATCAGTGTGCGTCGATGTGTTCGCCACCGTGGCCGCCACCGCCACCGTCATCGCCACCGTGTTGGTTTGCGATCCGCTTTTAATAGACTTCGTAATTTTTTTTTTTCAAATAAAATAAAACTATCATAATTTATTACTCATAAAATGTACATAATGCCCCCTCCGAGAAAATTGGTTGGATCCACTACTGCCTCTTGCCGATGCTGCACTACCTATTTCGCTAGTGCGTATGCTATGTTTTGTCTGAGGTTATTTAATAATTTTTATAAATTGTGTATCTGTTTTTATAAATCTAACCTGACAGCTCACAACCAACAAAAACACGTGTTTTCCGCGAAATGACTCCGCAACGTCCGTCACGTGACCGATTTAGTTAAAGCTGTCAAAACCCGTTCGATTTTGTGATTTAAAAAAATATATAATCTCATTTCAGAGATGTCAACATGAACTGAGGTGAAATTATGTGCAAATTAAATGTTACTATAGTATAAATATTAACTATTAATTTAGGTCCATATTTCGCTATCATATGTGTTAAAAAAATTATATAGGTGTACATCAAATCTTTTAAGTATATTAATAAAAACGCTCTATTATTTTTGTATTTTTAATAACTCAATAGGGGATTCAAGTGGTAGAGCTTTTTAATATATATTTATTAAAATAAGTTCTTCACCGTACATCATATTTAATACAATATAAAATCATACCATAAATGATATCTTTATTGCTGAAATATGAAAGTTAAAGTTGAATAATTTAAAACGCTCATTGTAATTACGTAATTGCATTAAGCCAATCACAGAGCTTTGTCTGAAACGTTTGTCGGTGCTCAATTTTACTAAGAAGAAGACGAAGAAGAAATAAGCATTCAGCATTCTACGATTCTACCAATGACGTATAATACTAGACGAATTATGCCGTATTCAAGTCAATGCAAACGCCGTTGTTATCCGTCTAGTTATGTTTTGTCTGAGGATTCTACTGACAACGACACACATTACGTGAAGTTACGTGTTATTTATCTCTGTCTTATCTGTCTCTCTTTAAGCTAAGATGCAACTACGTCACATTCGTTTGTTTCGAAAGTTTAAATATTTTTATCATGCTTGATACAAGTTTTAAAAAAAAATAAAAATTATGGGTATAATAATTTTATTACGTAGATTAATATATAAAAAATTCAAAAAAGTCTTGAAAGGCCCATTGAGCAATTTATCCTTCTTTTTGTAAAAGAAAATAAATATGTTTTAATAATAAAGTTGACTGAAAGCTTGAACTCATAAAGATATAAATCTAAAATAAAATGTTGTATGACATTTTATTACAGTTTTGTTATTCTAGTTCCCTCCAGAAAAGTGGTTATTAAGTTTTATATTTTTATAATCAAAGGGAAAAAGCATAATATAAACATTTGTGGTACTATATTTTACAAACTTGACAGCAACGTTAACATAGTTGCCTACCAAAGCAAATTTAATTTAATTTCAATTTGAATCAAGAAAAGCAAAAAACAAATATATAATCCTCGTAAATTTTGTGTATTTATTCACAAATAAGTACAAAACGAGGCAGTAATTTTCAAAACAAATACGGTCTAATGGCATTAGCTTTGAAGAAACCACTACGAGACGTTGAAAACTAAGAAACATGGCGCACGTGTAGTGTTATTATAATTTAAGTTTGCTTCAAGATGAACTAACTAAACTAACAGCTGCAATTACTTACGTAGACTTCTGTCCACATACATGAATACAATGCAAATGTGTCAGTATATTTCAAACACGTGTTTCTTGTCTGATCTGCCTTCTTCCTTCCCGCCCCGCTCGTACACAAAGAACAGGAAATGTAATTTACTTTCGAGTGATGCAAAACGTCAAGGTCGCACAATATGCATTTGTTATGTTGGCGTAACAAGATTATCTTATGTTCATTGATGTTGACTGCAACTTGTTTCTTTAATGTTAATTGTATAATAAATAAATAAATAAAATTATTTATTATTTCACTTTCAAAAACAAGCGCAGGAGCGACACTTTCTTCCTTTCTTATCTTTTAATTTGTTTTCAGTTTTTACATAGAGTGTTTAACTACAATTGTGTGGAATTCACTTTCAAAAACAAGCGCATGGCGACACTCTCTTCGTTTCTTATTTTTTAATTTGTTTTCAGTTCTTACATATAGTGTTTAACTGCAATTGTGTGAAATTCACTTATAAAACAAGCGCAGGGCGACAGTTCCTTCCTTTCTCATCTTTTAATTCATTTTCAATTCTTACATAGAGTGTTTAATTGCAATTGTGTGGAATTCACTTTCAAGTAGGGCTGTACTTCCTTCCTTTCTTATCTTTTAATTCATTTTCAGTTTTTACATAGTTTTTAATTGCAATTGTGTGGAATTCACTTTCAAAAACAAACGCATGGCGACACTCCCTTCGTTTCTTATCTTTTAATTTGTTTTCAATTCTTACATATAGTGTTTAACTGCAATTGTGTCAAATTCATTCTCAAAACAAGCGCAGGGCGACACTTCCTTCCTTTCTTATCCTTTTGTTTTATTCTTTTCTAATATTTGTAATCGTAGATTCGTTGTTAGATTCGTTATTAGATTCGTTGTAAGCGAGAGTAATTTGAGATGTTTTGCGCATTTGTTTGTACATCGAATAAAATGGAATGAAAAGTGAATAAGAGTGATTGGATAGATTTTATTGTAGGTTTGTTGTGTGTTGTATGATTTCGAGTGTGATAAGTATATGAGCTTATATGCAGGGATCTATGAATGTGGTTGAATTGAAGGTGGTCTGTTAGGATGAGAATGTTAAACGAGGACTGATTATTTGATGAATTTAATGAGTTAATATATTATGAATAATTTTAGGGTTCGTGCTACCCAATTTGAAGGGATATAGCGTGATGTTCTGTATGTATGTATTTATTTAATTGATTAAATTTTGTTTCATAGCATTGTATGAAAATTATAGTAAACTTAATTAACTTAAAAATCGTTCCATCTTTGTATAAAGTACTTATCTATCAGCGGAATAAATAAAAAATTATATTGACTAATAAACGAGATATTTGTTATTTGTCCTTTCGGGAACTTTATTCGGAAATAGAAATGAACGACGGCTTGAAAGGATCAGGGTAAAATATATTTTTGGCTAAAATCCCGACTTTGTAAAGTCAGGATCCCGACTTTTAAACTCTGGATTCCGATTTTTAAACTCGGGATCCGCCTTTTAAACTCGGGATCCGACTTTTAAACTCTGGATCCTACTTTTTAAACTCGGGATTCCGACTTTTTAAACTCGGGATTCCGACTTTTTAAACTCGGGATTCCGACTTTTTAAACTCGGGATTCCGACTTTTTAAACTCGGGATCCGACTTTTAAACTCTGGATCCTACTTTTTAAACTCGGGATTCCGACTTTTTAAACTCGGGATTCCGACTTTTTAAACTCGGGATGACGACTTTTTAAACTCGGGATTCCGACTTTTTAAACTCTAGATCCTACTTTTTAAACTCTGGATCCTACTTTTTAAACTCGGTATTCCGACTTTTTAAAGTCGAGATTCCGACTTTGTAAACTCGGGATTCCGACTTTTTAAACTCGGGATTCCGACTTTTTAAAGTCGAGATTCCTACTTTGTAAACTCGGGATTTCGACTTTTTAAAGTCGAGATTTCGACTTTGTAAACTCGGGATTCCGACTTTTTAAACTCGGGATCCGACTTTTTAAAGTCGAGGTTCCGACTTTTTAAACTCGAGATCTGAATATTTCCTTTATTCGTCCATATTCGGAGTCGGAATCTCGACTTTAAAAAGTCGGAATCCCGAGGTTAAAATGTCGGAATCCCGAGATTTAAATGTCGGAATTTCGACTTTAAAAAGTCGAATCCCGAGTTTAAAAAGTCGGATCCCGAGTTTAAAAGTCGGAATCCCTAGTTTATAAGTCGGGATCCTGACTTTAAAAAGTCGGGAATTTAGCCAAAAATATATTTTACGCTGGTCCTTCCAAGTCGTCGTAGAAATGAAATAATGAATTCTAAATTAATTTATGGTCTCGTAAAAAGCAGATGACGTAAAGTCTCAATTTAGTTTATTGACTGTAAATATTGAATATCCTGTAACGTAACATGATAATTAAAACTGAACTCAGATTACACTGATATAACACGATCGTGTAACAAATTATAATTACTATTATTGTATGAGTCATAAATTATGGAAGTTGCAATTATTAATGGTTGTTATTATTTTCAGATTTGAATAAGAAGAATCGAAAGTTGTTTTTTTTTTGGAGGATGTGTACAGTTGTTACTCCGAATTCTCTGACTGGAGTGGAATCGGAGACCCACTCTATTTCAGTACCGCAACCAAATCAACAGGTATGTACACAAAATATATTCTATTTATTTGTGCTATAGTACATTTCATATTAAATAGTATTATTCAAAATATGTTATTCTATGTTTATTATAAAATGTGCATTAATTTTTGTCAATTATTAAAAGGTCTTAATAATTACTGATAATTATGTATTCACAATAATTAATTTTTTATATTGTTTATCTACTACTATAATTCTTAGGAATACACTATAGATTATTTACTTGTCATATGTCAATGTCAATATTTTGATCATTCACATTTTTATCAAAACATATGTAAACGTCGTATTACTTTATATCAATAGTATATAATTTATTTGCATAGCTAATCTTAATATTTTTAAATTTAATTCAGGGTCAAAATAATCTCTCAGGCGTTGGTGATGTAGAAGTTGAGGTTACGTTACGACATCCAGACAAATATATAAACGAAAAAGACGAAGATTATTTGTGGAACACAAATGTAGGTAATGGTGATTCAATATTTGTCAGGGATGAAGCTTTACACGCACAACAAAATGGTAAATTGAGATATTCATTTTGTATATTAAATTTTAATTGAAAAAAATTGTAGCAGATCCAAACTCAATTTTCAAGAAGGGGCAGATGTATAAAGGCATTTACTTGCCAAGTCTTACAAATAGCTTCCACGACAAACATCTCGAAATACAGTATTTGCGATATTCCCATCGACAAAGGCAAAAATCTCTTATCATTGTCAACATAGTAGACCTCTTTTTAAAGGTATGGAAACAACAGATGTTTTCAAACTGTAAACACATACATTGTTGTTTTTACTATCATGTATAAAACACCATTTGACGTACAGAAATCAGTATACAAAGTAACATATTAAGGGCCAGTTTTTCAATCACCTGTTTATTCTCGATTAGTGTTAATCATGATTAAATAATAATGGTAACCATAGTTTCCATTATTATTTAATCATGATTAACATTAATCAGGAATTGAAAAACTCACCCTGAGACACCAGAGTGATAATACTCACCAGTGTGTAAAGTTATTATTTTACGCACTGTATACGAGGATATTTTTTTTAATATTCAAGAGTAATATTTATTTCCATAATTTCGATATTTTTCCTAATATTTTCGGTCGTAAAATAGTTATTTATTTCATTAGGAATAAAAATTTTAAGTTTTCGGGTCAAGCAGTAAAAAATGTTGTCGGACGACGCGTAGCGGAGTCTTGCAATATCACGAGACCCGAATAGTATTTTTAGTCCGATTGGAACATTTTTTTTATCCACTTATATAGAAAATTTCGCAGATTTATTCAAATTAAAACGAAACAAATTGACAAAAGTATTTACGTTATCATGACAACTGTAGTAAAAATGAGTTATTTTACTATTGAAAAAGTTGAAATAATAGTGTCATAACAAATAAAAAATATGAATACAGATGAACTATCTTCAATAATAGTATAGTCATAATAAGTCAGGAAAGTGATATTTTACTTGACGAAGCGGTTGTTTGAAATAAGAGGCCGCAGGCCGAGTTTTTAATCCGCTAAGTCAAGTAAAATCACTTTCCTGACGTATTATAAATAAAAATAAAATAAATATATCATCACGCCGTCTACCCATTACTAAGTGTGGCACTCTGCCAAAGTAGGTCTCGGTAAGTGATATATTTATGCGCGTGAAGTGTCGTCAAATCACGGCCTCCAAAGATGTTAGTGGTGGGGGAGCCACAGGGATAATTTTAAATTGGTGAAAATGTTTAGTCGGCTGTGGGGAACGAACCAGGGTTCTTTGGATCCACAGGCCGACTTGATACCACTGAGCCATTACGTATTATGTATACTAGTTTTTCTGAAACCGTTTAATTTAATCAATATTTAATCATAAATAATTCAAAATGTTTTAATTTTTTTATATGAATTGTACTGACAGCAGACGACGTATCCAAGATTACAACAAAAATAAGAGTCAGGTAAAATCTTTACCAGACTGTTTTGTACTTTACCAGACTGTTATTTTTGTTGTAGCCTTGGATACGTATTTGACTGTTTTTGTAAAAACCTACTTTCAATACCAAAATTGGTCAGGAAAGTAGGCACTTTCTTGCCGGTTTCAGAAAAAAATAGTTCAAGTAACATGTGTGTAAAATATCTTCTCGCCTGAAGATTGTACTAAAGATCTACTTGTTCCAAAAATAATCACTTTACATACTTGTTACTTAATATACTATTTTCCAGATTGCATTAACCGTATCATATGTAGTGCAAGGAGAAGAAAACAGGATTGATAAGGACCAAACTTATGCAACTTTGGTAATTTATACAGTTTGTTGTATAGCAGCGAATATATCTATTTGTATATTGGGTTGGTGGAGATGTTTCGCCAACAACTATTTACATTGGGCTGCGATGTGTACATGGCTTTTATTAAATATACAAGGTATGTAATATTATTTGGAACAATTGTCTACACCTTTGTAATTTAGCTTATTGTATGGCAGGGTATTTGAATCCAGAAAAGTTAGATTATTGTATGGAAGAGAATGGGACTACAGAGAAGTCGGATTCCAAAGATGATTTTATTTGGTATTTTTTATTTATTTTATTTGTACCTTACGCTATGCTGCCATTACCTCTAAGATGGTGTATGATTGCTGGATCCGTCTCAGCTCTTGGACACATTATTGTGATTTTAGTGAAAGGAATCTTGAATGAAGAGGTATGTATTTTATTTATTACCGAAATAGTTATTTTTAAATGGAAAATCACTCTAGGCAATTTGATTCAGAAAAATTTAGTTCTACGAAAATGTAATAATTAATTTTTCCAAAATATGACAATAAAATAACTATTAACAAGAAGAAATTACAGAGTGATCAAAAGTAAGTGTTTTAGTTGGCAATAAAAATAAACATACTTGAAATTGGTACGACTGATACATAAATATATTTCCTGTCAGTGCCATTTGAAAATTTAAATCTATAAAAATCATTCTTTTCCTTATCCACATCCTTTTTTTTCTTAACATTACTCAATGAGTAATAATCTAAAGTATTTCTATTACTCAACCTATTTGTATTTATTATAAAAACCATGTCAAATAGTATTTCCGCCTTTACCCGACGTTGTACCAACTTTGGAATAAAAACATCCCCAGAATTCTATTGCCAACTGAAATACTTCTGATCCTTCTGTATTCCTGATATAAATTTCCTACATCCATTTTCCATTCACTCATTCAAATTTAATAAGTAATTATAAATGTATTTTTTTAATTTTTAGCAATGTGGAGATTATTTTAAGTATTACATTGCGGCAAATATCGTATTGTATATGGCTGTGAATTTTGCGGGAATGTACACAAAATATTTAACTGATCGAGGACAAAGAAAAGCATTTTTAGAAACTCATCGTTCAATGGAAACCAGATATCACACCCAAAAAGAAAATGACAAACAAGAAAAGTTGCTTCTTTCAGGTATAAAATTCAAATTTTATAATCGGCAATAAAATAATAAAATTATTAATCTTGTTTCAGTTCTTCCTGATTTCGTAGCAAGAGAAATGATTCGTGACATTGCTAAAGAGGAAGAAAAAGTGGGCTCATTTCAACCACATCAGTTTCATAAAATTTATATTCATCGTTATGAAAATGTTAGCATTTTATTTGCTGACATAAAAGGCTTTACAGGTATATTAAACTTTCATCAAACAAAATACAATTTCTGAAATTAATTTTAATTCTTTTTCAGCTCTGGCGAGTCTGTGTAGTGCTCAAGAACTTGTCCGAGTGCTAAATGATCTCTTTGCGCGATTTGATAAATTGGCGGCCGTAAGTAATACAAAGAATATTTTCTTCAGATTTATTTTAATTTCAAACATTTATTTAACAGGAAAATCATTGTCTAAGAATAAAACTGCTCGGTGATTGCTATTACTGCGTCTCTGGGCTGCCAGTTGCAAGAACAGAACATGCTCATTGCTGTGTCGAAATGGGGCTGCATATGATCAAGGCCATTCGAGACGTTCGACATAAAACTCAGGTAAGCCCAACTTTTAATTTTTTATATTTTTCATCATATTTTGTCGGTTTGGTTTTTGTTCTGGTTTAAAATAATTAAATTTTGAACCGGTTCATGGAACAGTTCACAAGATCGGTTCGGTTAATTAGTGTTATTAATTTTTTATACGTACTTAAAGTTCATTCACAAATCAAAAGTAATGTTAGTTTTACATTTTATACCATTTTGAAGCAACAATCACAAATGTTTTAGTTATTAGTGACACCTATTGACAAATGTGAGAAATAAAAGTAAGGAGACAGGTGACACAAGAAGCCATCAGAAATTGTGACCACATTTTTTTATTAATGGTCCCAACCATTGATAGTAATTTGACAAATCGTTCAATATTCAGTATATAAAAACATCATTTAATCACATGTCTTGTAGCAAATTTTCTCATTTTTCGTGTTGTTCTTGTATTTTATTTATTGGGCGTATCACCATCTTCTAATTTTCTTTTTTTTTGACATTTTATAATTTTATTAATAAAATTGCAACTAACATCATAACTATAAAAACAATTCCAAACAAAAAATTAATTACACAATTCTAAACAAGGATAACTACATATCGCTACATCATTCTAAGCTTCTTCCTATTGGTCGATTTTTAAGTTAAAACATGAAAGGAAAACATAAGTTTCGAGTTTGCAAACTTTTGTGTTAAAACTAAAACTAAATACTGATTTGTGAATGGCAACATAAGATAACATGGTTGTTAAAACAAAAAAGAAAAACATAAATTAACACTATTTTTGGTTTGTGAATGAACCTTATCTGCAATGTTACTTGCAATTTATAAGTAATTTAAATTTTTATATGTACCTACGTTATATAAATACATATGTAAGTAATTAAAAATATAAAATTTAGTTTAGATAGTAAAAAATATATACTTATTTAATGCACATGCGTAATACTTCTGGTTCGAATCAGTTCAAACTGGTTCACATGTTCAGTTTGGTTCAAGAAATTTGTTCCAACGAATAAACACAGAATTAATAACTTTTTTGTTGCATGCATTAGCATGAAAGTTGACGGCGGCCATTTGCAGGGCAGGAAAAAATAGCGCTTTTTTAAATGTTTCCTATGCATATTAATGTTTAAAAATATATTTAAATTTACTAAAAATTTAAAATAAATATTGTAATAAAGAAAAATACATTATGCTTTATATTTTAATGTCAAAAAACTAAAGGTTTTAATTTATACTCACTCGTAAATGCAAAAAAAAAAAATCGGATTAAAAAATCTTTACTAATAAGCTCACATTTGATTAAATGGCTTTCTTTCGCGCGAAAAAGTAAAAATAAAATTAATAACCTTAGTTAATTTCTAAATGCCACTAGAAATAAAATATGTAAGTTAAACATTACCGTCAGTACGGTAATAGGATACGGACACCCACGTGACACTGAACAGCTGTTTCGGGAAAGATCACTGCGCCACCTACAAAATGAACTATTTTTGGGACGAGATTTGAAAAGAACCAATAGGATGCAGGCACTCACGTGATACTGTGACAGCTGTTCCGGGAAAGATCACTGCGTCACTTACAAAATGAACTATTCTTTGGGACGAGATTTGAATAGAACCAGTTCTTTTCAAATCTCGTCCCAAAAAATAGTTCATTTTGTAGGTGGCGCAGTAATCTTTCCCAGAACAGCTGTCACAGTGTCACGTGAGTGCCCGCATCCTATGTGGATACCGTTACATTTGAATTCGGAGATCACGAATTCGAATCCCACTCAAGCTAAATCCGGACCATGTACTCTTATTAGGATTAAGTTCCTGTTGTACAGAGTAGAATAAATAAATAAATCAATTTGAGTTTAAAATATCCCAATTGTTATAAATGGTAATAATTATTGGCTTGATTCAATTTATTAGGTTTTATCAGCTACAATTATGTATAGTAGACAATTTTGATGCATTTTTTGTAAAGTTTCATAATTCAGTACAATTTTTTTTTAAGTACTTCAAAATCTCATTCTGGAAATCAAATAGTAACATGTGGTTATATTAAGGTTTATTTAATATTATAATATTTTGCATAATTTGACTTAAACAAAATACGGGACTAACTAAAATATTTTTGATGATCAGACTGTTTGAGTATTATTCAAAAAGAGTTTTATTTTTTTGTCAATACCTAATTAAATCGAAATAAATTAAAGCAGTTATTGTTGGTATAGAAAAGGAAATGTCTGGTGTATATACTAATTATTTAACCGGTTACAAAACTTCTACAACCTTTTTTTTAATCCTTCGATATAGATAATTTCATTGTTCTGAATATAAATAGAATTGAAATAACAACTAAATGCAGTGTCATGTATGTCTGTAAAAGTTAGTCTTCTATTCAAACATCACATGATTATTACTTATATAATTAAAAATATTTATAAAACAATCATTATGATTTATACTATGAAATACAACACATGACTTAAAGCGAAACAAAAACAGTGATTTACACCTGCTAGGAAATGTTAAAACAATAATGTTTTTAATATTTATCCGATTACATACGTTATCGTTTAGTCAAAAATAAACACTATTAAGCACTTAAACATTAAAATTACGACTCATATAAATATAAACCTATTTTTGTTCTACACATTTGTTTATCTTGCAAATTGACAATTATATTAACAAGATAATCAGATGGTTTATCATTAGTCACCCTGTCACGTTTGTGCTCTTACTCCATATAACTATTGCTGCAGATGCAATTTTAATTCATTTACGTTAGACCGTTCGTGAAGTTGTGATCAACCATGAGTGCAAAAAAGTTATCTCGTGATGATTGTGAATTAATTTTAAAGAGATATTTGGGTGGTGAAAATTTCAAGTTCCTTGATTTTTCAATTCGACCACTTTCTGATAATGTTGAAGGATTTATGGGTGAACATATGTGGCTCACTATTCAATATAAACAAGAAAATGTTGAATCTTCAGTAACATTTTTCATGAAGACAGTACCGTGCCAGTTTGAATTAATGCAAGAATTTTGTGTACAATCCAACGCATTTGACAACGAAATATTCTTCTATGAAAAACTAATTCCTGAATTTAAGAAATATTATGAAACATTCGATGATTCCATAGTACCGAAATTTTATTTTTCAAGTGCTAATACACTAGTTATTATGGAAAATTGCAATATAGATGGCTATCATATCGCAGAAACTGAAGATGTTTTGTGTATAAATCATATGAAGGTAGTCATGCAAGCTTTTGCAAAGTTACACGCAGCTAGTATTATTTATGAGGAAAGAAAATCTAAAGAACTTGGAAAAGAATATAGATTGATGGATGAATACAAGGAATATCTTGAAGAAACTTTTTTCCAAAAAGGTGAAAAGCATTTAGGGAATCAGTGGAATATAGCTTCAAAAAAATGCATGCACGCTATTATAGATTTAATGCCAGAATGTGAAGATATATCTAAAGAAAAATTCAAGGAAAAATTCTCAGAAATTGTAGAAACTTGTTTTGAAGTTTCTCACGCATCAAATCAGTTTCGAAATGTGGTGTGCCATGCAGATATGTGGCGAAAAAATACCATGTTTAAGTATGAAAATGATTTACCAGTACATTGTAAAATGGTGGATTTTCAACTGATGAAATACAATCCTCCAATTTATGATTTACTGAAATTTTTGTTTCAAGTTACTTCATCTGAAATGAGGCAACATTATTGGGATGATTTAATCGACTTTTATTATAACCACTTATCTAAAGAACTAAAACTAGGAAATGTATGTCCTGAAAAAGTTTTATCTTATGATCAGTTAATAGTAAGTGCAAAACATATGCTTCCTTACATCAAAGTAGAAGCATCTTATTATTATACATTTCAAAAAGTGTCTCAAGAATATTTAAAAGAAATTATGGAACAAAAAGAAGCTTATAAAGAATACGTATTCAAAGATCGTTTAGATATTGTACGAAGATTTTATAAACCTGGAACATATTTCCAGATTTGGATAGATGAAATCCTGTTAGAAATTAGAGATATTATCACACATGATGGATTTTCCAGAGAAGATTGCCGATCAGTCCTGAAAAATAAACTAAATTCTACAAACTATGAACTAATAAAATACAATATCAAATTATTGGATGAACAGAATGGTTTTCTGGGTGCACATAAGAAAATTAATATTTTGCTAAAACGAAACGGTAAACAAGAAGAATTAAATTTCTTTGCTAAATTTCTTCCAAAAACTGAATTCAATACTTTTGCTATAGAATCTAGAGCTTTCGATAATGAAAAGTTTATGTATGATCATATATTTAAAAAAATGACGGAATTTAACATTGATATTTCCGATTGCGTACCAAAATGTTATTTTACAAGAAAAAACGATGTTGTAGTTTTAGAAGATTTAAATGATTCCGGCTACCATCACATTGACAAACATAAATCATTAAAATACGATTCTGTAATTGTTATTATCAAAACTTTAGCTAAATTGCATGCTTCAAATTTAATTTTTGAAGAAAAGATGACGGAAGAAACCGGTAAACAATTCCGAATTTCCGATGTTTACGTGGAAGAACTACAAGATATTTGCTACATCAGAAAGGAGGGACATATTGGTCACAAACCAGTTCAGGCATTAATCAAAGGTATCGGAGTTCATATTGATTTATTCCCAGATCCAAAATCAACAATAAGCGATGAAGATTTCAAAAGAAAAGCAATGAAAATCTACGGAGATCTCATGTACGTTTACAGTGAACCATCTAAGAAGTATCGTAATGTTGTCTGCCACGGAGATTTATGGGCAAGCAACATTTTAATGAAATATGAAAATGGTAAACCAATTCACGCAAAATTTGTAGACTTTCAATGTGTGAAAAAATGTCCTCCAGCCCAAGATCTACTGGCATTTATATATTTGACAACATCGCGAAAATTCCGATCAAACCATATGACAAAAGTTCTAGATATTTATCACCAAGAATTAAGCAAATGTCTACAGGAATTTGGTTATGATGTAGAATTAATTGTGCCTTATCAAGAATTTCTAGAAAGTTGTCAATATTATAAAACGTTTGCCGTTGCTCAGACAGTGTCGCATTTTCAGTTTATT
Organism: Pterostichus madidus; assembly: GCA_911728475.2. Lineage (NCBI taxonomy): Eukaryota > Metazoa > Arthropoda > Insecta > Coleoptera > Carabidae > Pterostichus > Pterostichus madidus. The sequence continues at coordinate 28,528,381 of OU452313.1, read as the reverse complement.
ATGTCTACTGCAGAGGATATGGCAAAGTTGTTTAAAGATGATAAATTGTGCCATAAAACGTTTTATGTCGACCGGAGTGAGTTTATAGTAAAAATGTGTGAAGAGAATCCACAATATAAAGTTGTTTTAAATGAATGTTTGAAAGATTTCCGCATTTTATGTGAAACAATAAATTTATAATGTATATCTGTATTATATCTTCAGAATAGTATAATTTTATTATTATTGTAATTGTTATTTTTGTTGGAAACATATTATGTGATTATATTTATAGGTTATAATTTTATGTAAATCCCAATAGTAATATAACCTCAAATATTGTATATTTATTTATATAACACATACAAAAATTATTTTATTAATATGTAAATATAACGGGTGACTATAAATGATTGAAATAATTTTTTTTGTGGTACCTATTTAAAGTTTTTTGTTGGTGTATCTGATTGTCAAATTGAAAAATGTCAAATAAAATATAATTGTGATTTGTTTACCTGACCGTATTAAATTTTATTTCATCTTCATTTATATCAAATAAAATATAATTGTAATTTGATTACCTGTCGTTGTCAAACTTTATTTTACCTTTATTTATAAAAATGGTTATTTACAAAAACACCAAATTGGGAAAACATTAACTAAAAAATAATAATCAAGAGATGGCATTTTGACAGTGACGAGGCTTAAGAACTAAACAGGCTAGTCAACTCTAAAAATTTTGTTAAACAATTATAGTCACCCGGTAGCTCGACAAACAAAAAGTAAAACCCTGAGAGGAGTGACTTCGGAGGTCGCTACTATCATGGGTACATTCAGTGTCAAAAGTTGAATTTAAATTTGTAGACGGCGTGTAATTCTTTTCATTTATAAAAATAGTATATGAAAAGAATAATAATTATAATAGATTAATAATAAATAAATATGTCATTAATAAATTTGCATAAAAAAATATCGTTCATGATGCGGCGATTAAGTGTTTTCACTGAGACTGTATATTTCACTTACGCGCCAAAGTAGACCTACGCCATTCGTTATATACCTAAATGGGTGGAGTTAAAGCGCATTCCAGCCACTGTTTTACTTTGATTTGTCGAACTCTATTAACTAATACTACTATAATAATAATTAATTATGAAAAAATAAAGATTATGAAATAGTTTCGTTTTCTTCAAAAATTTCCATCAATTCTTCCAATGTCTCCTGCAAAATGCTTCTATACTTAGGGTCTCGTTCACAATTTACTGTAACCATCAAACTGCGATCTTTGTACATAGCTTCATCCCATTTTGTATTATCTTTGATAAAATCAACAATAAATTCATTTTTAATTTGTGTTAATTGTACGTAAGTAGCCGTCAAAACATCTGCAAAACGTTTCTGAGCTTTGCAGCTGTCAATAAATTCTTCAAAAGTAATCAGGGAATTTAAATTGTACTCATAATCATGTAAAAGTTGTTCCAGTTCATTGTAGTAAAATTTTTGTAAATTTTCTAGGTTATGTTTTCTAAATTCTCTTGATGTTGTGAGATGAATGAATGACATAAAGTCATGTGCAGGCGGGCAGTAACGAATAGTTTGAAAATCAAATAAGAAGCATTTTTCTGGGGTATTTTCGTTATATTTGATCATAACATTGGTATTCCATAAGTCACCATGACACAGAACGTTTCGGAATTTTGTTGAAGGTTTTACAACTCCAAATAAATCCAGTCCTGCAGTAGCTAGCCATTTTTTGAAATCTTTATTAAATTCTTCCGATTTTTCATTCAGAAATATATCTACTTCCGCTTGTAAACCTTTTATAGCTGCAAATACACCTTGTCCACCTTTGTGATTTTCATCGTCCACGTAAAAAGTTTCATAAAAATATTTTCCATAGTCATCTGTTATTTTATAAGGTTTCATTAAGTTTTCGGAACATTTTTCTTCGAAAATTAAACTGCTTGCATGTAATTTCGCCATCGATTTTAGCACAACAATCACATGATCATAATCCAAGAACTGGTATTTACAAAGTGGTTTATAACCTAACATAGCAATATCTTCAACAATTATTACATAATCTTGTTTTGTAAAATAACATTCTGGGATACAAGATTGTAAGTAATCAATATTTAAATTTTGTATTTTCACGAATAATTCTTCATAAATAAACACTTCTTTTTTAAATGCACCAGTTGTTACAACAAAATCAATTTGAACTTGGGTATCCGGCATAAATTTAGCAAAACAATGAATTTCTTCCAAATTATTTGTATCATTATTCACTTTTATTTTTAGTCGGCAGTGTTCACCCAAAAAACCACATTTTTCTTCTAAATTCAACAACTTGTAATCAACTATTTCGTAACTTCTGTTTTGAAATTTTTTCTTGATTATTTTTGCACATTGTTGCGGTGTTATTCTTGGAGCTTGGGGCACGATTCTTTGCACTGTTGCCATTGTAACTCAATAAAGACTAAATAAAGTATTGAATGTGATAATAATATATGTAATTACAATGATTCATTCGTTAAACTCGGGCGTGACTTAAAACTGTTTATTAGAAGTTATTTCGCATTTTCCGTATCACGTGACTTATTTAATGCACTAATGCATTTTTGCTAATCAAGTGCAAAAGGCTGGGGAATTTATATGATATCCATATATCTTATCTGATGTTCTGGTGAATCATATATTAATTTCATGATTTAATTACTAAATATTTGCAGTATTCTACCTTTGAGCACTTTAGTACAAGTATTTATATTTAATCGCTATTTATTTTTTCTGCCAATAACATAAAACAAACAGAATCGTTATATATAAAATGAATACTTGAACAAAACAATATGTATTTGTTTGAAATTTGAAAAACAATACTTACAGGCTTAACAGTAGGATTTGCAACACGTTTGGAATGTGTGCTAACTCCGCCCACCTGGCGTATCTTTACTGCATTGTTCAATAACTAATAAAAATGTGTTCATTTATTTTTCATTGCGTTTTAATTCAAAATTATTTAATTTTAATGTCTATTGATTTCTGAAACAGAAGACATTACTTTGTTTATCTGAACTCTATAATTTTCTGTTTTATTTTATATCTTTATGCTTATATTAAAATAATGCAATTATATTATTTTTCTGCTGCAAATGAGGCTCGTTCCTCGGACGCTCAAATCTAAATTCAATGATCATGTGAATGTTATGCTAAAATCGATGGATAAATTACATGCAAGCTATTTAATTTTCGAAGACAAATGTTCCGAAAAATCAATGATATATAAAATAACAGATGACTACGGAACATATTTGTTTCTACTACCAATGTCAAAAACATGTCACGTTGAAATATTTTCTAGTATCAAAAGGACGTTATTTTTGCACGTTGCCATTAGTGACGTGCAAAAAAATGTAAATAAATAGTTGCTATGAATAAAACTTAACTACGTAACCTACAAAAAAATATGTTTGACGTTTGGCATGAAATAGGATGCGGGCACTCACGTGACACTGTGACATTTTTGTGACGTAAAAACAGCTGTACGGGCAAAGATCACTGCACCACCTACAAAATGAACTATTTTTTTGTGGCGAGATTTGCAAAGAACGCTTCTTTTCAAATCTCGCCACAAAAAAATAGTTCATTTTGTAGGTGGTGCAGTGATCTTTGCCCGTACAGCTGTTTTTACGTCACAAAAACGTCACTGTGTCACGTGAGTGCTGCATCCTATTAGTTAGATTAGCATAATAAGATGGGTGGCTAGCTCAGTGGTATGAAGTCGGCCTGTGGATCCTGAGAACCCTGGTTCGATTTCCACAGGCGACAAACAATTTTCATAATTTCAAAAGCTACCCCTGTGGCTCTTCCACCACTAACATCTTTGGAGACCGTGATATGACGACTGGTAACCGCACTTCACGCGTAAAATATATCACTTACCAAGATCTGCTTCGGCAGAGTGCCACACCCAGTAATGGGTAGAAGGCGTGATGATATATTTGTTTTTATTTTATCAAACTCGATCGTAACAAAAAAAAATGTATGCAACTTGAGTTAAAAGTGTTTTTGTTGCACTCATGGGTTTTGCAGCACGAGCCGTAGGCAATAAAGTGACACTTTTAATACTAGTTGCGTAAATAACTATTATGAAACTTTTTACGTGAACGAAGAAAATTGCGAAGGTTTTACTCGTTCTTTTTATTATTACAACTTAGATAAGTAAAGTCGATTCAAATAAGCTCTAATCCGAAAAATATAAATTCATCGAACTCTGGTATCAATAAATAATCGTTTGTGTAAATGCATATTTTGTAATATGAAGTTAGAATATTGTGAACAGTATTAAATTTATTATAAATATATTATTTCTTTCGCTAAGAACACTGTAATGCCTGTTTTACACTGAGCAAGCGCAACCTGCAATTGCAACTTGCAAGTTTTACGTTCAACGAGTTGCACCAAAATGTTGCAGAGATATTTTATTCACTTCATATTCTTATAAGTATTTGCAATGCAGTAAATCATTTTAATATCCTTAACCCAACTTTATCGTTTTTGACATTTATAATAAGTTGGTAGCATTCTAACAAACTTAAAATTACTAGAAATAACTAACAGTGGCCTTGCAAGTCTTGCAAAAATTAGAACATGTTCTAATTCGTGCAAGAGGTTGATGCAAGATTGCTGCTACCTCTTGCACTTGCAATTTCTGTATCACTCGTTCAATATTGCTTCAACTTGTTGAAAGTTGCAATTGCACTTGCAATATTGCTCAGTGAGATTTTAAATCTGGGGCCATAGGCATAAGGAACTAGAATAAAATTACACAAGCAAGAGACATTAAATTGATCCAATTTAATCACTATTAATATCAATCGATAAATTGCAGCTTGACCTTAATAATATCAAATTAAATTATGTTAAGATACTATGTCATCATGCATTATGCAGTAATTAAGACAACTTATCAAATATTTACCGTTTTAATATTTGTTTTCATATCTCACCTTGAAAATGCAATGTCACAGTAATCACCTGGAAATGAAATAAAATAATAAAAGTCTTATCGCACTCATATCTTTTATTAATTACCTATAAAACATTTATATAAAGAAATAACAAAAATATACGTCATTTTATTATTACAAATAACTTTGAAAATAACAATATAATACCAGATCTTAATAATACTAGATTTTTTAACTGTTAAAAGTTACAAACATTTCAAATTTCTGAATGCATCGTGTATAATTTTTTTGAAAATATCATTTTTCTCATACATTTCTACAGCTATATCAGTTCTATTCTCATACATAAAAGTTTTAAACATTTCTGGATCTTGATCAACATTTGAATCCATATCGAGAACAAACATAGTTACGAATCCAGCTTTTTGCAGAATTATAAATGGCAGAACATATTCCATGCTTTGTAGAAATTCCTCATATGGTACGTAATTGTTTATGTCAATATTAAATTCTTCTAAATACTTTTTCAAAGAAGTATAATAACATTTTTGTAGTTCTTCCTGATGTTTGTTTATAAGATCAGTATCAAGCGATGCATGAACCAAAAATAAGAAATCGTGCGCTGGTACTGTATATCTTATTGCTTGAAAATCGATTAATTTACAATCAATTATGTTGTCTTTGTCATATTTAAAAAGAACATTATTACACCAAAGATCTCCATGATTAATAACATTATAATATTTCTTTGATTCTTTTACAATTTCGTATACACTGTCAGCATGCTTTGAAACTCTTCTTTTTAAATCTTCTTTTTCATCTTCAGAATAAAGTTGAACTTTATCAAGTAATGCAAGAATAGCTTTAATTGATACTTCATGCAATTTATTTCCTAAGTAGTTATCTTCATTTTGTCTGTATAATGAATCTTTAAAATATTGTGAGTACTCATCTGATAATTTGTATTTCGCGCCAATTTCTAGGGACTTTTTATGTTCATAAATAATCGAGCTAGCATGGAACCGTGCTAATCTTTGCAGTGCAACTTTTAAATGTGGTAAATCCAACATATATGTTCCTAATTTATTTGCGAGATAACCTTCCTGACCCAAATCTTCCAAAACAAATTTGTTGTCCTTAACAGTTAAGAAACATTTCGGAATATATTCAGTTGAATATTTCGGTTCAATTTTCGATAATTCTGTCAAAAAATCATATGTAAACTTTTCTTTGTCGTACGCACCTTGTTGTTTTATCATCTCATTTTGAATTTCATATTTGGAAAACATTCGTTTAACAAAGTAGATTTTTGTGATTGATTTGTCATTAATTTTAATCTTGATTTTTAGTCTATAATGACCTGCCATAATTCCTGAAACTTCTTTTGATAGAGATTTTTCTTCATATTCTAAAATTTCAAAGGTTTTTGTTTGCAGATCTTTTTGAAGAATTTCACAACATTCTTCTGGAGTAACTATCTTTTGTTCTGCCATTCTTGTTCGTTCAAATAAAATGTTACAACTGTGAGTGATTTTTGCAGCATCAGTATGAGGAACATGCTTATTATTAAAGTGGGGATAACCTTGCCGAGAGTGTTTAAAGCTCAAATTCTACTCATTTAACTCTATAAATAACATCGATTAACTTGCGTTGTAAAAGAATAAATACACAGTTCGGCAATACATGATGATAATGCAATTTTAATTCTTGCAGAATACAGGAAAGTAATGAAATATGTTTTATGCACAACCGGGCCAAAATTCATTTGTTTTAGCCCTAAAAAGTAGGCTTAAACACTTCTTTTTGACCCTAGAGCCATAAAAAAATAATTCGTATGGATACATAAACAAAATGACAATTTTTGTTTATTTTTTTATTATTATTTATTTTACAAAATATAATTTTGACATATAAACTGTTTACATATTTTAATCTTTTGAACATATAATTAAATGTTCTTTTGTTGTGCCTAAAATATTGTAAGTACCACGGGTGAAATTAGCGTTTCTGACCCGCGACATGATTATTAGCACGAGCAAGGCGCCGACGGCTAATAATATGCTTACCCTTGATACATAAATAACTATTTCTTCAACCGTCTTAAAAGTTAATGATTTTAATACTGTTTTTAGTAATGAAAGTTCACGTTTTTGTTATTAATATAAAAATTAAACCGTTACTAGGTTACACTTTTTATCCTAGGTTTAAAAATACTTTTAATACTAGACTTAAAAATAATAAATACAAAATTGCTTCCTTTGCTTTGTGTGCAACATCTGGTGGTTTTGCATAACAAGTCTTCATCTTCAATGTCTTCGAATTTAGGCTTTTTTAAATAAATTAATGAGAGAACTGATCGGACAAAATAATTTTTTTATGAGACAACAATGAAAATGTAAACAAAACAAAAACTTCTTGATAATTTTAATGGTCGTATTTGTTTATGTTACTTCCAAATAAATGATGCATCTAATGTCAGTTATAAAAATTACCGATAAATTTAAAATCTGATGTACGTTCTAAATGACATCTGCTTAAATTAAAATTGCGATGCCACCAATTCAAAACGGATAACAAGAAAAACAAGTTGGTTAGAAAGAGATAGAAAACGAGTTCAAGCTGCCAACCCACCAAAATAGATGGGGCAGTAGGATCAGTTTAGGAACTGTTACTTAAAACGTGCCAATTAAACAAAAGTAACCTACCAGGTTACCTTAAAAATGCCAAATAAATACGGCCTATATTTCAAAAAATTGTTCTAATTCTACTCAAATTTATTTTGGTTGAAGAAAAAATAATACGTTTTATTCGGATTAAAAGTGCTTTTGTCTGATTCGCAATTTTTGCCGCGCAATGCAAACTAATTGCTCATCAAACAAAGTATCACGTTTAATCCTAGCAACACAATACAGGGTGTTCAATATAGTTGTGCCACCATTGCTATCTCGAGAACTATAAGAGCTACAAGGTTTGTTTAATTAGCAAAGAAATGCCGTTTTCTAAGTGCATTACAAAAGTATTAACAAAATATTTTTTCAACTAGTTTTTTATTAAATACGATATGCAACTTTCTTATTTCAAATAGGAACCTTTTATTATACTTATTCGATTCAGTATTTTTTTCTGAATTCAACGATTACAAAGTTCAATACCCACACATTACAAATTTTTTGACAAAAATGCATTTTAAATTGGCATTAATTTCATTAAAATCGCATAGAAATCACCTTGCTATAACAAAAACAAAGGAACAAATCATAATATTTTCGTTCGTTTGATTCATTATTATATGTCAATACAACTATTTAAATAAATAAATAAATATATCATCACGCCTTCTACCCATTACTGGGTGTGGCACTCTGCCGAAGCTGATCTCGGTAAGTGATATATTTTGCGCGTGAAGTCGTCAAATCACAGCCCCCAAAGATGTTAGTGGTGAAGGAGCCACAGAGGTTTTTGAAATTATGAAAATTGTTTGTCGCCTGTGGGAATCGAACCAGGGTTCTCAGGATCCACAGGCCGACTTCGTACCATTGAGCTACAACTATTTAATAAAAATAAATAAATAAATTGTATTAGTCATTTGGTTCTGTCAAACCACGATTCCCACAGGCGACAAGCAATTTTCACCATTTTAAAAAAACTACCTCTGTGGCTCCCCCCACCACTAACATATTTGGGGGCCTTGATTTGACGACTGGTAACCGCACTTCACGCGCAAAATATATCACATACCGAGATCTGCTTCGGCAGAGTGCCACACCCAGTAATGGATAGAAGGCGTGATGATATATTTATTTATTTTATTTTAAAGCACGCTGATTCCTACATGATTTAAATTAAATTAATGTCAATTTTTGTCCACAATTTTAAAATGTGTGGGTACTACACTTTATAGTCTGAACTGAACAAGCAAATAAACAAATAGGCTGCCGTTTAAAATAAGAAAGTTACACCCGGTATTTTGAGAACCGCTTTTAAAAAAAAAATGTTGTCAATAGTTTCGTAATACACTAAGAAAAATATATTTCTTTGCTAATTTAACCAACCTTGTAGCTCTTATCACTTCTCGACAAAGCAATGGAGGAACTAAATTAAACAGCCTGTATACTATTAATTTATAAATTAAAACAATATCTCTTATTTATTATTAAGCTAAACAGTATAAATTATAACACTTTTATAGAATATTTGATAAAAACATCTAAATTTAACTTTTCATGTTATCTAACCACCAGATAAAATTATGCAAATCATTTTATGCTATCACAAAACTCTTTTAAATCCTTCAATCCCTCTTTGAACACGTGCTTGTACTCAGGGTCTTGTTGACAGTTCTCCATAACCATTTTACTACGATCTCCATAAAGTGCTTCATCCCATAACTCTGAATTTTTTGAATATTCCATTATCCATTTGTCTTTTGCTTGAGTTAGTTGACAATAAGTTACAGTTTGTATTATTGCGAAAGGTTTCTGTACTTCACAACTTTCTACAAAGTCTTCATAGGGAATTATTTTTTTTAAGTTGTAGCCATGGTTTTGAAGCAGAACTTCTAGTTCATTATAATAAATTTGTTGAAGATTGTGTAAATACTTGTTTCTAAATTCTTTCGTTGTTGTTAAATGAAGAAGTGACATAAAATCATGTCCTGGTGGACAATATCTAGCAGTTTGAAAATCTAGTAATAAACTTTCTATAGGTTTGTCATCCTGGTACTTAATCATAATGTTGGTAGCCCATAAATCTCCATGACAAACAACATTGCGGTATTTTATTGACGGTTTTACCAACTTGAAAATATCTAAACAAATTTTACTAACTTTTGATTTAAAATTTTCGTCTGTAAAATTAAAATTTTCTTCTGGAAATAATGTAAAACCTGTATATAAACCTTTTAAAGCTGCATGTACACCTTGTCCTCCTTTATGCTTCGGATCATCTACATAAAAAGTTTCATAAAAATAATTAGAATAATCATCTAATAATCTATAATTTTTATGCAATTTTTTCGACATTTTTTCTTCGAAAATTAAACTGCTTGCATGTAGTCTAGCCATAGCTTTTACAGTTACTAAGATATGATCATAATCTAAATATCCGAATTTGTAAATTGGTTTAAAATTTCTTTCAGTAACATCATCAAAGACTAACATATGATTATCTTCTGTTAAGTAACATTCTGGCACACATTGTACCAAGTAATCTATTCCCAAGTTTATAAATTTAGGAAATAGTTCTTCATAGATAAACATTTCTTTTTTAAACACTCCACAATTTATTGCAAAATCAATTTGAGGTTGATTGTCGGGCAAAAATTTTGCGAAGCAATGCACTTGTTTATTTTCACCACTCTCATTTTTTACTGTTATTAACAACCGACGGTGATCACCCAAAAAACCATTTTTTGCGTCTAGCGCGATAAGTTTGTGGTCCACAATTTTGTAATCTTTGTTTTTGAACTTTTTTTGAATGACTATCGCACATTTTTCTTGCGTTATTTCTGGTAGCTTGACTGTGTGACCGTGACTTTCAGCCATATTGATACGCACTGATTTTTTACTTTAATTGGAAACAATTTGTACAATGAAAGGAGGCCAGAGATTGTTGTCGACTGATTCGAATCAACTGAGCACATGATTTTTTTTTTGTTATCACAATATGATAGTAAATTAATTCGCAAATAAATGTAAAGATAATAAATTTTAACTGACTGTAATAGTGTTCAAATGCAAGTGCAATTTAATCTATAAATAATAAAGTCTAACTCACACGCAGAATCTTATTGAATTATTTTTTGCAGTGTAAACCAGAGATATGTAAAATAAAGGTCATAAGTAGGGCTGGGCAAAAAAAAAAATCGAGTAAACGATTTAATCGATCTTTTTTTAAAAAAGATGCGTTGATCTTAAATTTCTAAAAAATTGATTAATCGAAAATATCAAATGATTGCAAATATTGAATGATCAAAAATCGAGATCGATTTATTTATCGTTCTTTTGATCATTAATATGTTTAATTAAAATAGATTTTTCACTGTCTTTTACTATTTTTAAAATGGTAGAGCTCGAGAAACCAAAGTAAAATTTTGAGAGGAATGTCTTCGGAAATCGCTACTATCGTCGGTACATTCAATGTTAAAAATTGTGTAATGGGCTCCTGTACCTATTTTTATTATTTATTTATTTTTTTATGAAATTACATGATAAACTATGACGATCAGTGAAATCGCGGGTTGAAAATTCTTTATATTACAAGGGATATGATTTTTTAAAAGTTTTCTATTGGAGTTGTGACGTCCCAAGTTCGGTTCAGTGGTACTTAACTTGTTTCGTTAAAGGAGTGCAAACAATAGGATGCGGGCACTCACGTGATATTGTGACGTAAAAACAGCTGTCCCGTGAAAGATCACTGCGCCACCTACAAAAATGAACTATTTTTTGGGACGAGATTTGAAAAGAACCCGGTTCTTTTCAAATCTCGTCCCAAAAAATAGTTCATTTTTGTAGGTGGCGCAGTGTTCTTTCACGGGACAGCTGTTTGCACGTCACAATATCACTTGAGTGCCCGCATCCTATATACGATTTAATTCTTGAAAAATAATCTGAATAAGTTGAAAATCATATTTTTTAGAAGTTGCAAGGCCAACAAAAAGAAATTAAATTATAATAATAAATATACATGTTCAACATGTACATACCAGCAAACGACGAACAGTTTGAAAAACCAGTTATAGTTAGTTACATTTTTCTCCGCATATGTCTCTTATTACCGCGCGAAAACACTTGTGGCCAATGAGCGCCTCCGAACATGGGACGTCACTATCTTTTTAATCGCTTATATCTCGGAAGTAAAACCTTATTTTTGACTATTTTTTTCATTAATAAGCATTATTCAATATATATTTTATGTTTTTATCCTTTATTCCTGTTATTTCGATTATGGTATACGTATACGAGCCCATTCTTTCCATATAAAAATAGTATGTCAAAAGAATACTAATTATAATAGATTAATAATAAATAAATATGTAATTAATAAATTTGCATAAATACGCATATCGTACATGGTGCGGCGGTTAAGTGTTTTCACTGGGTCTGTATATTTCACATTTGCGTCAAAGTAGAGCCACGCTATTCGTTATATACCTGAATGGGTGGAGGTTAAGTGAATTCCAACCATGGTTTTACTTTGGTTTGACGAGCTCTATCATTATTGCTTTGCAAGCGCAACTAACTAATGAAATTATGACATGATAGCGTTGTGTGTGATCGTTGTCTAACACTGAATTGCATCATGTTCAAATTTCTATTAATAACCTGAAAATGATTGGTGTAGTAGTATAAGTACTTTATTAAAGCACTAATGCGTTAACAAAGTACTTATATCGCTCTCAAAATGTTAATTACCGTGTTGTCACTTAATTTTTTTAAATGTTAAATAATTATAATAATTCAATATTATTTTTGTTTTAATTTTAATTTATTTCGTGATCGTAGATAAAATTATGTACGATATACGAGGTGTGGCTATTAAATAACGAGACTGACGCTTCTACAGACGAAATACACATGCGCCAAACACCAGCTTTTTAGCGTGAAGCTTTCTCTTTCGAATACAGTACAAGTCATGGTTTCTCCATCAAAACAATTTCGCAATGTCTGTCAAGAGATTTCTAGCCAAGTACAGCATCCCAGTGTTGGACCATCCGCCTTATTCGCCAGATCTTGCACCGTGCAACTTCTATCTGTTTCCTAAGGTGAAATTTGCCAACAAGATTTGAGCTTTGAAAGAGAAATCGGCACGCGTTCTGAAGGAGCTGACAGAAGAAGACTTCCAACATTGTTTCGAACAATGGAAGATTCGCATGGAACATTGTAGGGATAGAGGAAGGGTTTATATTGAAAGTGATAATAAGTAAATAGGTATGGAATCAAAATAAAACCCCATATATGGGGTAGTCGCTCAGTGGTATCCGAGTCGGCCTGTGGATCCTAACAACCCTGGTTCGATCCCACAACTGACAAAACATTTTCACCAATTTAAAAATTACTCCTGTGGCTCCTCTACCACTAAATCTTTGGAGGGCGTGATTTGACGGCTGGTAACCGCACTTAATATATCACTTACCGAGATCAGCTTCGACAGAGTGCCACACTCAGTAATGGGTAAAAGGCGTGATGATTTATTTATTTATTTTATAAAAACCACAATTTGATTGACTTAGAAAGGGCGGCAAATTGGAGACCGCCCTGGGCGGCAAAAGTTCTAGGTACGCTACTGATCCTTCACCTTCTAGGATTTTATAGTACAGAAAAATAAAACAATAATTAAAATTATTTATTTATTCAGTTTTACAATTTGTTCAAATCTTTTAAAGCTTGGTCAACAATGTTTCTAAACATTTCATTATTTTTATAAGCTTCAATACACCATTCTGATCTATCCTCAAACATACATTTAGTAAACAGTTTTTCACTTTTTGGAATGTCTGTATTCAGTCTAGCAATACATAAATTAGCAAAACATGCATTTTGTACAACAATAAACGGATAAATATAATCTAAACTTGTTAAAAATCCACCATAAGTCATATATTTATTAATATCTATATTACTTTCATTTAAATGATTCTTTAACGAATTATAATAAAATCTAGATAAATGCTCATTTTTCTTACTGTCAGTTTCAAAACTATTAGAGTGTACAATATATAAATAATCATGAGCCGGTACTGTGTACCTCAGTGCTTGAAAATCTAAAATTTTACAGTCTATTGGCGTATCGTTTTTATCATATTTAAACAACAAGTTGCTATTCCAGAGATCGCCATGACATATGACATTACAAAATCCTTTCGCTGGTTTAACTAAATCGTAAACTTTCTCAACTTGGTATAAAAACTTCCTTTTAATATCACTTTTATTGTCTTTATAATACGGCACTATGTCTATTAAGGCTAAAACGGCATTAACACAAGTTTTGTAAAACTGATCTCCAATATAGTTTTCATTCTTTCGATACATAGAATCCTTAAAATATTGAGAATACTCATCAGTCATTTTGTATTTTCTTCCGATGTCTGCCGATTTTTTATGTTCGTATATTATTGATCCAGCGTGAAACTTGGCTGTCATATCTAAAGCCAATTGCAAATGTTTTAAATCCAGAACTTCAGCCTTGCATTTGTTTACAAAATAACCTTCTTCAGTTACATCTTGAAACACAAACAATTGGTCTTCAACTGTTAGGTAACAATTCGGCAAAAAATCACAAACATAACCTTGCTCTTTTTCATAAAGTTTCCTTAAAGATCCGTATGCAAAACTTTCTTTTTCATAAGCATCTTGGTCTTTGATCATTTTAGTTTGCATGCTATATTGAGCCTGCATTCTTTTTACGAAAAATCTGTTCGATATTATCTTGTTACCAATTTTCGTTTTTGTTTGAAGTTTGTAGTGGCCTGACATGATTCCAACAACTTCTCCCGATACAGACTTTTCTTCAAATTCTAAAAGTTCGAAGTTTTTTGTTTGTAGATGTTTCTGAAGAATATCAGTGCAGTCATTTTTTGTTATTTTGTATTCTGAACACATTTTAAATTAATACACAAATACTTTTCTAATAGTTCTTAACTTATGTATTAACGATTGTCAACTGTTCTAGTTGTTACTGAGTGGCAGAACAAAATTGCTAATTTATCTAGTTAATAATAATAGGAGGGGATAACCTTGATTTTTGTATGTGGAACAAATATTTAGTAAAATTTGAGACACCTCTAGATATTCTTCTTAGTAATGTTGCATTATAATTGAGAAGTTATTCAAAATGGGACATGTTCATTTTGTAGCAAAATTGAGTTATGTTGCGTTTTAGTTTGTTTGCATAGTTCATGTTTTATAAAAAGTTATTTACAATATAAATATTACACGTCAGTACTAAATCAGTGGGAATAATTTCAAGGACTTGCTTCTAAAGTATTTCAAAGAAACAGTTTTTATATATTTTTCTTAAAAAATTATCTGAACATGTCTCATTTTGAATGAACCCTCCTTAATTGCTTATTTTATCTCTTTATAATAATGCAATTTTGATAACGACAAAACATGTTTGTTAGTATTACAAATGAGGATGTTATTTAGAATCATTAATTCAGAAAAAAAATGTTTTTTCAACATTAATCTTATATAAACTAAAGTTGATATAAAGTTTTTAATTTATTATTATTGGGAAACTTTCTAATAATGATTATGCTTAATTTTATCAGTTACTTTATTTACTTTGTTCGACAAAAGCTAGATAGTTAAAAACAAAAATAATTTAAAATAATAATCTAGTGATGGGCAAAGATATTTAACTGCAATAATAATTAGCATAATTGACCTTAATTAACCCGGTTAATTTTGGTATCATAATTAACCGGTTAATTTTACTTCTCCCGCCATTTTAAAGTTTGGTTAGGTTTAAACAAAATGTAAAAATGAAAAGTACTTCAGTACTTCTTTCACACGAAAAATGTATCATTTGTAGTTTTGTGTAGAGCTCGACAAATCAAAGTAAAATCGTGGTTGGAATGCGCTTTAACTCCACCCATTCGGTTATATAACGAATGGCACGAACACTTTGGCGCGAAAATGAAATATACAGTCCCAAAAAAAAATACTTGGCCGCCGCAATATGTATGATATGCGCATTTATGCAAATTTATTAATGATACATTTATTTATTATTAATGCATCATAATTATTATTACATACCGTTTTATTACTTCATAAATTCAAATAAACCTCAATTTTTGTAAATACAACTTTTGTCACTGAATGTACTGACGATAGTAGCGACCTCTGAAGACACAACTCTGATGCTGGGTTGCAAGAAAAACATAAAGAGCTCTTTAGATAAAGAATTGTTTATCTAGCAACAGTATCAATGGCGATTTTCTGAAATTTATTGAACCGTTAGTTGCTAATGAACCGATAAAACTTTCATGCAACCCAGCATCAGAGTTTTACTTTGGTTTGTCGATCTGTAAATTATAATATTTATTTTTATTTATTTAAAAGAAATTAATTATTGTAGTAATTGTAATTTTGTATTAATTTTAAAGATGAAAAAAAAAGGAAATCATTCAAGACAAATTAATTATTTTTAGTTAAATTTGTTTTTTTTTTTTTAAATAATTACCTAAATATGCTGTATTTGGTATCAAAATAAAAGTTTGATTTAGATCTAATAAAAAATGCATACTTAACCCTGATAAATTATATATTTCATTAAACTGTTTAATTAGCATAATTATAATAAACCGATAAATGCCCATCACTTTAATAATCTGCTACAATTCATACAATTCCTGAAACATCTCATTAATACAATCTCTGAATAATCCTTCATTTTTATAAACTTCAAGACATTGAGGACTACGATCTTCATAAACATACTTCTTATACAACTCTTGATCTTTCTTTATCTCAGGATACGCAAAATAAAGCGGAAACATTGTATCATAACATAAATTTTGAAGAATAATTTGTGGCAAAACATATTCACAACTTTCGTGGAATCTTTCCAAAACAATATGTTTCTCTTTATTAATACTATATCTGTCAAGTTCCAAATGGAAGATTTGATGGTAATATTCCAATAATTCGTTCATATGTTTTTTTCGGAATGCACTTTCAGTGTTCAAATAAATGTAGGACATAACATCTTGCGCAGGTGGCAGATATTTTATAGCTTGGAAATCTATCAATTTGCAGTGTATGGGTTGATTTTGATCATCATATTTAAATAACAAATTCACTTTTGATAGATCTCCATGACAGACAGCGTTAACGTAACTTTTCGACGACGGCGTTAAGATGTCGTAAACTTTTTCTGAATATAGTAGTATTTTTTCTTTGAGCTTGTTGTTATCAATGTTTGGTATTTTACAAATATCAGCAATTTTCAATAATGTTCCGATGCAGTTTTTATACCAATGATGCCCTAAATAGTTTTCATCTCTGCGGTACAGTGAATCTTTAAACATATCGGGTTGTTCCTCGTATAAGCTGAATTTTTTTCCTGTCTTTATAGTTTGAGTCTCTTCGTAAATTACTGATGTTGCATGAAAATCTGCAATTGCTTGTAAAACGATTTTGCAGTGGTTCATATCATGTTTATCTGTCCGTATTATATATCCTAATGCAGCCAAATCTTCAAGAACAAAAATATCATCTTTTAAAGAAAAATAACATTCAGGAGCGTAAGTTATATCAAATTTGGAAGCTTTTCTACATTCCTTAATTAAATAATTGTAAATATAGTTCTCTTTGTCATAAGCACCTTGTTGCTTGCCCATAATTTCTTGTATCTTGTGAAACATAACTAATTTTTTGCAGAAAAATGTTTTACTATCACTTTTACCCCCAAATTTAAATTTTAAATGTAACGTATGATATTCTGCCATCATTCCTGTAACTTTACTTGCTAAAGACTCTACATTATAATCTTCCATTTCAAAATCATTAGATTTTAAATAATTTTGTAGTATAACCTCACAATTTTCTTTTGTTATTACCTCCGCCATTTTGTTTTTCTTTGCAGACTAACCTCAATATGCGAATTGGGATTCACTCGGGATCTGTTTTATGTGGAGTCCTTGGACTTCGAAAATGGCAGTTTGATGTCTGGTCGTATGATGTTACTCTGGCAAATCACTTGGAATCTGGCGGAGTACCGGGGTAAGTAAATTAAAAATTTAGTGAGGTTAAGGTTAGGTAACTCACCTGTTGTTTCGATAGACGTGTACATATATCGGAATCAACTTTAAAATGGCTAAACGATGCCTACGAAGTAGAACCAGGAGAGGGACACGAAAGGGATCCGTATTTACGAGAACACGATGTTAAAACTTATTTGATAAAACAAGTTGAACCACTGAGACCTCGACGAAGACTAGCACCTAGACCAAGGTAAAAAAATATTTCTATTACACGTCATTCTTTATCATATGTAATATATTGTGATATAAATTATATTACTCGTAATTCCTGGATTAGACCACTATCAAGCACCAATAAAAACAATTGCGGTTTGTCAGGGCAGTAATCACAAAAAAGTAAACAAATGAATGTCAATTATTTAGATATTAGGTTAGGTTACGTTAATAGTATTTTCTAATGTAAAGAATGTATAAAATAATCAATAATTTTTATTCACTGATATTTTAGTTTATTCAGCAACAATTTATGGATTGAAGATGAGCAGCAAAATATAGAAAAATTGAAACAAGTAGCGGTAACATCCATACCTGTTCATCCCACACTACCGCATCGAGAACGAAGTGACAGCGGTCCTCAACAATCGAACACTACTGTCGATGAAGAAACTACTACGGACTGGACACCAGAAATTCCGTTTGAAAATGTAAGCGAATGTTAATATCAACTCAATAAAAAGCAAACCTTGAATGGTGAATTTTTACCATTGTTAATACTTTTCTCGTTTAACCTTCAGATATAATAGGATTATCGTTGTAATCATGCAGACACATGTAAATGTACTATTTACTGAATTTAACGTAATTTATATGCTTATTTTCCTCATCTCTCTTGCGACTTTGTTGATACTGGGATTATATTTAAACTTTATTTCATTGTTTCTATAATTAAATATTTAAATAATTGATATATCATGCGTACACCACGTTTGTTTTTAAAACAAATATGTTAAAGAGAAAAAAGATTACGTGTAGATATAATAGTTAGTTCAATAATTATTTTTAAAAACTAGATAATTGTAAATTTTATTTGCTTGATGTCTGCTGGAAAGTATTATAGTTTTATTTTAAGTCATTTTGAAATTCCGAGAAAAATTAATTATAAAAATAAACTAAATCTTGCTTGTAATGCAATTTATTCAAATATTTGGCTTTTATGGTTCTTTATTAATACTTTTGATGATGAAATTGTACAAAATTTGTTAAATCATATTGTAAACTATTCTATTTTTCTAACTCTGTTATAGTACATTTTCTATTAGATAATTAAATTAATTTTGATGGTAAACTTCATCCGAAGTAATAATAGCCATAATATGCGAGTAGAATAAGAATTAGATTTTACATAATGGAGTTATTTGTTTTAATATTAATTAGTACTCTTTATTTACAATTTGTTTTAACATTAATTATTCGTTATTTATAAATTATATCAATAATTACTAAAAAGAAATATAAATTATAATTATTATACAGCCCAATTCTCAAAAGAGGTTTAGTTAATCCTGAATTTTTGATTAGTCAAATTTAGATAAACCATATTCTTAAAAGAGTTTAAAGAAACTCTATTATAATATTGTAACAATTTGGTTTTCGGGCAGTGATTTGGATTAACTTTTTACAATAGAACTAAAATAAAATTAGCTAACTCAAAATTAAGGATTAGCTAAAACTTTATTGAGAATTGGGCTGATATTGTATTGTGTCAAACGTCTTCTAGTAGTTGTGTCAACTCTCACCAGATGGCAATCTACAATGTTTCATTATTCAACATTTTGCGTTGTGTTGTTATAGCAACTGCGATCTAATTGGCTTACAATAATTGAATAAAGGGGCTCATTATACAACACTTTTGAATTATTATGTATCTAGAAGTGCACTTATAATGAATGTATTATTTATTGGTCGTGGATAAAATATATTTTTATCAAAATTATGTTACAGTTGCACGCAACAGAAGAGCACGACGATGATTATGCCAATTCAAATTATATTTCATCTAATCAGAGTTTGGAAGAAAAACGAAGAAAGAAAACTTTTGGCAATAATTTGTCGCCTGCAGAACAAGTTGATGAAATCATGGACCAAAGCATTGAAATTGAAAGCAATAAACGAATGCGTAACGCGAACGTTAATCCATGGACACTTCGATTTAAAGATCCAGAAACAGAACTTAAAGTAGGCTTACTAGGTGATTTAATTACAACAACAGTAAAATTTATTATATTTTTCAGTTTTTTCAACTCCGTGAAGACATGTTTAAATCAAATGTTGTTTGCTGTTTAATAATATGGATGTTTATATTGATTGCAAGTGCTCTTATACTGCCTATGTTAGTATACAATCCATTTTTCTATAATTATAATTGTTTAATTTTGTTTATATTTGTACAGGTGTAAAGGAATGGTAGCAAGTTTAGTAGTAACAACAATATTACTAATAACAACAACAGTTCTTGTAATGGCTGAAGAATTTGAACAATTACCTGACAATTTAAAAAAAGTTTCTTCTATGATGGTTCATAACAGAAACTGTAGAACTGCTTTTATTTGTATCGTAATTATTTTAATGTCTACGGCTATTTCAATGAGTCTGATCTTAGATATCCAATCCGAAAAAGGAAATACTACATCAAAAATTGCATCTTCAATAGATGATAACACTTCTCTAGGAGCAAAACGAATTGTTATTTTAAATAACATTTATTCATTTCAAAATGACATGCCAGCTAATGATGCTTCTAATTCTAAAGATCATCAATCCAAACAGGAGATCAATCTAAACTTATTTTTGACTGCAACTGTTCATCATAACATCTCTTTTAACGGAATACATATTGCCGATATTGTAAATCAAGAAAATTGTTCCGAGAAATGTATGGAAAAGTTAATTAGACAACTAATTTTACTAGATTCCAAACAAATATCTACAACTGATTCATCTATCTTTTCATCAACTTCTGATTCAAACGAAAGTGATTCCAACCAAATGACAACTTATCAAAGTCTACAATCAGATTTAGAAGATACTAGTAATAGTAATTGTTCTTTGGATAATAAAAATGAAAGTTGTTCAACGGAACCTAATCAACCATTAGTAATAAATACTAAGAGAAGCAAAAGAGAGACTAATTTTACTTTTGCAGTTGATGTTGAAAATGATAAAGTTGGAAATAATAGTAATAATAGTGATACTAACGGTGATAGAGAAAAAAACTGCGTACATGAGAATCCAGAATATGTTGTGTTTATGTGGGTGCTTTGTCTTATTGCATTAGCAACAGCTTTAAAATTATACTACTTAATTAAAACGTGTCTTGCTATTATTATGGTAATAACATATACTGCTTTAATTTTGTCTTCTTGTAATGAGTTATTGGGATCACAGAAATTCACTAAAAAGTAAGCAGGAATAGTTATTTGTATATCAAGGGAAGAAAGTGGAATATTTCTTCCCAATGGTGCTGTTTCATTTTTCAAATCGAAGACAATGAATATAAAGCACCTAAGGGAAGAATTACACTTTCTTCACGAGGTATACATATAATTTTGTCACTATTTTATCGGAAAGTTAAATTTTAAAAAAGAAATTCTTTAACAGATATGTCAAATACCTTTTATTTCCAGTTGCCAAGTTTGTTATACTTAGGGAAGAAAGTAAACTTTTCCTCCCTATGATTGAAAAGCATCACTTTCTTCTCCCACTGGGCTTCTATGCCGATTTTTTTTATGAAACTACATGAAAACCTATAACAGCCAGTCAAAACGCGATGTTAAACTTCCTTATATTATGCGAGATATGATTTTTTGAAGTTCTGTAGGTTCGTGTGACGTCACAAGTATCTTTCAATGTCTTTAATTGATATTAAACTTGTTTGATTCAATAAGTACAATAATATATGAATGATTTATTAGAAAATCATCTTACTATGTTGAAAATAATATTTTATAGTAGTTAAAAGCCCAAGAAAACGAAATTAATTTTTGTTTTTGTAAATAGTAGTTGTAAATAACAAATGCATAGCATGTTTTTATTAAATCCTGGCGGAGGCAAGTTGATTTTTTCAAATTTTAATTAAAACGAAATTAAATTATTATAATAAATATACAAGGTGTATGAGCAAACTACAGTTTGAAAAAACAGAGCTGAGATGATCACAGTTAGTTACGTTCTACTCCGCATAACTCTTTTATTTACTGTGCGAAAATACTTCTGGCCAGTGAAAATGCTTGAGTACTTGGAATATAAATTATTTTTAATTCATTTTTTCTCTACTAGTCATAATTCAATATATATTTTATGTTTTTATCATTCTCTTTTTATTTTGATTATGGTATTGGAGCCCATTGTTAAAAGAAAATTTTACTTTCTGATAGGTCGTGAAAAAAATGTTTACTGATGAATGATTAAAAAACAATTAAACATGTATTTGTTTCAGTTTTGCGCAAATGTTTATCTTGCTAGCCGTTTTTTTCATCATGGTGGCCTACCATGCAAGACTTGTAGAAGTGACCTCCAGGTTGGACTTCTTATGGAAACAGCAAGCCGAAAGAGAACTCGATGACATGGTTGAGACTCGCCACAATAACACTCAACTATTGAAAAACATACTGCCTGTCCACGTTGCTAGACACTTTCTCACCGAAGAACGTCAGCCTGATGTATGATTTTCTTTTTTATACATTGTTGGCGACCGAAGTAACGTTTTTATCAGCCTAAAAATAAATATAAATATTTAGTATTATACAGGGAAATACGTAAAGAGCAATAAATTTAGAGTTAACTAACTCCAATTTATCCCTGATTTAAATATTATGTATTAGATCTATCTACAAAACAGAAATATTATTTTAAGAATTTGTTTATTGACACAATTGTCTGTAGGTAGATGTTAGAATTTTTTTTTTAAAAAAAGCAATGAGCGTTCGCCGGGATTTGAACCCAGAACCTTTCACTCGCATGGTGACTGTTCTAACCAATTGAGCTACAAACACTCGCCATGTGAGTGAAAGGTTCTGAATTTAAATCCCGGCGAACGCTCTTTGTTTTTTCAAAAAAATTATTTCTAAGAAATATTTTTTGGTGTTATCGTTATTGCTTCATACGTCATTTTGTATTTTTTTCGCCCTAACACTTGGTCCCATAATTATCAATTATTTTTGTGTATTGGGAGTGGTATTATAATTGGAACTGAAAATGACATTAGTTGATTGATAATTAGAACTTAATTAGTTATGAATGATAAATATGTAAAAATTTGTAAAAACTTCAGGTGGTTGTGTGCAACTACGAATTAAATTTTAGAATTTATAGTATCACACAACGACCTGAAGTTTTTGCAAATATTTCCTAATTTATTAATATAAATTTGAGAGATTATTTATAATGTGAACTTATTCTTTCAGGAACTGTATTCTCAATCTCGAAAGGAAGTTGGAGTCATGTTCGCGAGTATTCCAAATTTTACTGAATTTTATTCCGAAGATATAAATAAAGGGATGGAATGCATACGACTGTTGAATGAAATCATAGGTATGACAGTTCGTTATCAATTATTCATGATATATTATTAATAACATATAAATTTTCAGCTGATTTTGATGAACTCTTAGATGAAACCCGATTTCATTGCATTGAGAAAATTAAGACTGTCGGTTCAACTTACATGGCTGCTTCTGGTCTAAACCCAGCCCAAAAAGTAAGTACAAGAGAAGTATGACAAATTTAAATGGATGGATATGATTCAATATTTATTGTGTGAACGAAAGATTCCAATATGCAACTGCTGCTGCTATACTGAATTGGATTGTCTAATAAAATTTATCGACCTTCCCAGATTTTCTTCCGAAAATAAAGTAAGTCTCCATTAATCCTTTCCTCTTTTACATCAAGTTCTCCTCGTTTCTTTGCCTCTTATCATCTCATTGCCAACAAATACAAATAAATATCAAACCATATTAAAGAGATTAAGAGGAATGTTGTGCAGTGGGAGGAATAAACGAGTTTGTATGAAAGAAATTATAAATGTGGATGAGGAGAAAGTGGTGAAGATTGCAGAATGATGCTAGGTTGCATGAAAGTTTTGTCGGTTCATTAGCAAATAACGGTTCAATAAATTTCAGAAAATCGCTATTGATACCGTTGCTAGATAATCAATTCTTTAACTAAAGAGCTCTTTATTTTTTCTTGCAATCCAGCATAAATCTAATGAATAAATGTTGAAGGAATATTTCAAGGAGTCGTCCTATCCCATTTTATGGGACAAAGCATGATGTTATGTATATATTATTATTATTATTGTAGGATGGGGCTCAATCAGAAAATTTAGAACATCTTTGCGCATTAATCGACTTAGCGATTGCAATGCGTCATCGTTTAGATGACGTCAACACTCACTCCTTCAACAACTTCGGTCTTCGAGTCGGAGTTTCTTGCGGACCTCTCGTTGGAGGAGTCATCGGCGCCAGAAAACCAGTCTACGATATCTGGGGTAACACAGTTAACGAAGCTTCTCGTATGGATTCCACTGGTGTTATGGGGAAGATTCAAGTGCCAAAATATACTGCTCAGGTTTGGAAATATTTCATTAGCTTAATACAGAGTGAGTAAGTATTTCAGTTGGCAATAAAAAAAAACAAAAACTTCAAATTGCTAAGACTGATACATAAATTTATTTCCTGTTGTTTCTCTTACTTACATCCTTTTATTTTTTTTAAATTACTCACAGAACAATAATTTAAAGTATTTCTATCACTCAACTTATTTTGTGTTTTTTTTTTTTATAAAAATGACATGTACAGTGAACGTCACGAAACTTGGCGAGAGGGTGGGTTGCGCAGAAGACCAAATCCAGAGTGCTAAGCACAAAATTATGTATGGGTCAATGGCGTTGCATTGTTAAGTAGTATTTAAATTTATATTCTACTAGTTACGTTCAATATCTTGCGCACCACTGAAATTCCTAGCACCAATAGCGTTTAAGTAAGGCGGGGTTTAGTATGCGTGACCGCTCGCCAAGTTCCGTAACGTTCACTGTATTTCCGCCTTTACCTGGCGTTGTGCTAACAGTGTAATAAAAAGATCTCCAAAAATGTATTGCTAGCTGAAACACATACTTTAGATCACTCTTCTATACATCTACTATTTCATCAGTTTGTTTCTTTTTATATTTACGCAAAAAAAGCTCCAGTTATATCTATCCATTTATTCCTATATCGTCCACGTAATCTCTCACCCTCAGTTTCAACAACATAAACATGTTTCGCCAATATTTCATTCGACATACGTTTCACATATTCAAACCATCTCAATTGATACAAATTCGGATCTCTTCTGCTAACATTCTTCTTAAAATAATATATAAAAAATTTAATATATCACCTCCCCTTTTACTTACTAGTGGGTGTGACACTTTGCCGTAGCAGATCTCAGTAAGTGATATATTTAAGCGCATGAAGCGCGGATAATAGTCGTAAAATCACGGCCCCAAAGATATTAGTGGAGAGAAAAAGACAGGGGTAATTTAAATGTGTTGAAAATTGTCTGTCGGCTTTGAAAATCGAACTCGGGTTCACAAAGCCACAGTCAGATTCGTTAATAATTCTTAATTATTATTCTCTTTAATATAGTTGATATTAATTTATAGTTGTTGGGAGTGCGAGGATATGAGGTAAAGAAACGAGGAGAAGTTGATGTAAAAGGGAAAGGATTAATGGAGACCTACTTTGTTTTGGGAAGAAAATCTGGAAGGTCGTTAGGTTTTACTAGACAATCCAGTCAATATAATAGTTTAGCAGCAGTTGTATATGCGTTAGCTCAAGCCAGAAAAAAACAGACAGTCGGCGCAAGTAAGTTTACATTTTTATTACGTACCTTATACATATTTTTATTGTCAACAATAGAGCTTTTCAATTTTAATAAAAACGTATAATGAAGTAAATAATTCTAATTATAAAGTAAGTTGTAATCAGCTTTAATATTTTTATTTGAAAATTGATGGAGTGAGGCTTTTAACATCCCTATCATTCTCTTAGATCAAAGTCAAAATTCTTAAACAGATTTTTTTGATGTTTGAAACAATCGATCATGAATCTGACAGATCAATGACAACTCGATATAGACATAAACTATGTGTGCTGAAAAAGTGCAAAATATAAAATAATTATTAGACATGATAATTATTTTGATTTGTGAATCGATAGAAAATATAGCTATTATTCAATATTGTTATATAAGATATGTGTGTGTATGCCATTTTTTTTATATATTGTCATTTAAATATTGCACATGTTTTTATGATTTTATTAGGATCGGTGACGTCAGTTCATGGTTATAATGTTTTCAGTATAATAGAGAACCAAGACAAATAAGGGTTGTCATAAATTTGTCGATCGGTTATAGACAATGATAGATTTACAAAATAGGGAGAGAAAGGATTATTACAGACTTCTAATGGATGGATTTATATTTTCAGCTAGTTCAGGTTTGGGTCGCACAAAGTCTCAACAAAGACATGACGCCCCTCATCACAAAATATTTAACTACAGTTCTGTACGCCTGACGCATAAAACTCCCTCTAACCCAGTTCGGAGAAACACCACCAGAGCTCATCATCGAAATATGCACGCACGGTAACTTTTACAGTAAAAATATAACAGTAATAAGTATTGTTTTAACAATTTTTATATGATTCAGGTCTCAACCAAACATGAGACAGCTGGATTCCAACATAAATATGGACTCGAGAAAATCATCAGTGAAGCAACAAGAAAAAGAAACAAGTCGTCATGTCTTAAGAAAGCATATTTCTCAGTCAGCACCTCATACACCAGTGTCAGGTCCGTTTAATGAAGGAGACAACGTCTACTTAAAATCCGTTCCTCGACTTCTATCCGAACCAACTGTTAGTACTTCCGCACAAAATACGCCATCTCCGGGGTTGAAATCTCTAGAAAGTGATGGTTCCAAAAGATGTCCCTTCTTCACAGAGAAAAAATTAGATAAATCAGATTCTGTTAAAGAGAGTGATAAAAATTATTTCCAGGGTAAACTTAATGTAAAAAATACACAAATAAATAACTTAGCACCTGTCCATTCCCCAAAATTGGTGAGTAATAACGATAGCATATCATCATTGGTGAAAAGAGATACTAAGATACAGCTGGATGTACCAAAGAATGCACAAGCCAAATTATGTCACAATAACAATGATGCTGACGGTACTGACCTATAATAATATTTATTTACAAGTAAGTCTACTTATACGTTATTCTAGTCCTTAATAATAGTACTATTTTGTAATTTATTTATTTTTATCTGAAATAATTTGTATTTTATTTAAAATAAATAGATAGATAAAGTTAAAATTGATTTTTTTGTGATTTTAATACATTTTTAACTCATCACTAGATCTTGAAAACCATCAGACATGTAAAGTCAAAATTAGTGCTATTTAACTATAAAATTGTCAATTTCCTATAAATAATTTTTAAAGAATGAAAGAAGAGAAATGGACTATGTGAAACATTCTCTTTGGTTCAAGATATAATGTTTGATGCATATGTAAATATTATGAACATTAAGAATTAATATTTATTTGTTTTCATACACTTCGATTACATATTTATTTCATAGACATAATAACAGCATTTAATCTGGATATAACTAACATTTGTCACTTCACGAACTTTCGTTACTATGCTGTGTGCTGATTATCATAACTTGTCCATTGTTCTATTTTACTGCTTTGTGTTCTGAGTTTCTGTTTCAGGTTCATCAATGATCAAATGTCATTATGTATGTTTTTTTTTCTGTTTCCAGTTATATGTTACTAATACATTGTTTTTATGTTGTTGGGAACGCGCAACCTGGATGCGCTCGAGCGAACGACCTGGATGCGGCCACACAGCCAAAGCGCTCGTGGCTCAAGCAGTGGTGACGTCACACTATCCTGAGAGCGAGCTCTGGTACGGCACTCGGGGTGGCTGCGCACTCGCCAGTCTCATCCCCCACCCACGCGGGGGTAGTATATTAGAGGCTGCGTCTGGTCAGTAAGTCAGTGTATCTCGAACACTCAACCTCCGCAGTTCTTAGCCGACTAGGCTTCCTGTACCTCCGCAGTTCTTAGCCGACTAGGCTTCCTGTACCTCCGCAGTTCTTTGCCGACTAGGCTTCCTGTACCTCCGCAGTTCTTAGCCGACCAGGCTTCCTGTGACCGACTCCCTACCGCCAACCTCTCGCCCGTCGAAGAGCTTTCCCAGCCGAGTCCACATGTCCCGACCGACGACGAGGACAGAAGACGACGCTCTCCGTTCTCAACGCCGACCGACGCAGTGCCTATCCCAAGCTCGTCGCTACGCCAGCCGCTGCGAACAGCTGCCACCGCCCGTGTCGCCTTTGCCGCCGACGCCCGAGAAGCCCGACCGACCGGATCCACGATCAGCCACCGCACCGTCGAAGTCTCCGGCTGGTATACCGTACCGGCTCAGCTCGGCCACCACCGCCCCCGCCGACTACCGTGCTGTTGACCGGAGCCGAGTCCACCCCGGGGACCCGAGGCTGGAGTTGGTACGCCGTGCCTACTTTACCGGGACTACCACCACCGACACTCCTGAATACACTGTACCCTATTTATATTAATTAATCACAATAAAAATATATGTTACGCTTATAGACGTGTTATTCTTTACTGCCCGCTACCTTACCACTGACAATTACGAAGTGTCGGCGACGTGGAGTCTGTGCCGACAATGTATATAGGGACAACATGGGACCTGCAAGCATCTCCTACGGCCTCAGCATCATTATGGAGCAGCTGGTGTTCGAACCAGCAAAGTTCCTGAAGCCGATTTCAACTGTAATGTCCACTTAATGTGAATAAATTAATTTTCTATTATTTATAATTTTATTTTCTTAGTAATGATTGCAAATTTTAATCTAATACTTTGTTTTTATATTTATAAAGCCTCCACGCACATGGAATTCGTCTCTGTAACCCACCTGGAGCACGGAACACGTCTTAGAGCCGCTGGCATCTTTCTTAAACAGTTTTCTACTATTTAAAAAATAAGAAAACCGTCTTTCTCTAAAAAAAATCCTAAAACTTCCGTGGACAGTTTTTTACCCTTAAAACAATCTTAGAACATACATAAGACAGCTATCTTCCCTTAAAAAAATATTGAACATTCCTTAGACAGTTTTTTACCCTTAAAAAAATCTTAGAACATACATAAGACAGCTATCTTCCCTTAAAATAATATTAAACATTCCTTAGACAATCGTTTTACCTTAAAAAAATCCTGAACCTTCCTTGGACAGTTTTCTACCCTTAAAAAAAACCTAGAACATTTATAACACAGCCATCTTTCTTTAAAAAAATCCTGAAATGTCCTTAATCAGTTTTCTACCCTTAAAAAAATTCTAGAACATTTCATTAAAAAATCCTGTACCTTCCTCGAACAGTTATCTAATACTTTGTTTTTATGTTTATAAAGCCTTAAAAGATCTGGAATCATCTCTGCAGCAGATTTGAAGTACGGAACTCGTCTTCAACAACATCATAACCGTCTGCAAAAATTACTCGCAAGATTCTGACACAACTAGAAGATTCTCAAAAATAAAATAACAGCCTCAAACAATATTGTCACCCATCATATATTGTATTAAGTTGTACTTGTAATATAAATGTTAGTCTCTGTTGTATACAATTCTTTTATTTATAATATTTATTTACATAGGCACACTAATCACACATTGACACTTACACAGACTCACTAATACATTCACAAGGAACACTAATTAGTGCTTCTCTGAGTGTCAATGGATTAGAGTGTATGTGTGAATTTAAATGTATTAGTGTGTCTGTGTGCATTTATTTGAATGGGTTGGTGCACGATCTACCAACATGCATCGAGCCATCGCCAATAGTAATTTCAGTGGCGCCACCTTTTCATACGGATTTGGAACGGCTAAAAAGTGAACTAAAATTTTAATCCTGAGCTAATTAATCCTGGTATCTTAATTAGCGTTTTCCGCGAAAACTAGACTTTATTTAGAAAAATATTTCAAATAAGAGTAATTTATTTTGTTATTCTCTATAACTTTTGAGTGAAACTTTGGAAATACAAACAGCAAACCTTAAAGTGAAATATCTACCCTACTAATGCAAACTTTTGGGGTCATCCGAGAACTTCGCATCTAATATGAGGCTATAGAAGGTGCATGCAAAATTTTAGCAAGATCGGAAAAAGTTTAATAATGAACGCGTATCAGAGCGATGGGGAAGTCATGTATAGGATTGTTTGTGTTGGTTTTAACGTGTTAATCACTCTATTAGTACGTACAAAATGCAAGCTTATATTTCCTGCACTTGTGATGGACCTACGTTTTGTAAGATTTAACGATAAGTTTAAAAAAATCATACAATTTATTTCCCACATATTAATACAAATATACAGAAGACATAACAATACAATAATTAAGAGCAATGATTTTATTCATCTGTATGTTTATATGTAGGTGCATAAGATATGTATGTATACAAAGATTATTTTATTGATAAAACTACATAAATAATAAAATACTTTCAACTAGTAATAAAAGAGATCTTTCCAGATCTATAGTTGCTCTATTTTGCACTTTAATAAAAAAAATATACTTTTGCTTGCTGTTCTCACAAACAACTATCAAACACTTTGTACTTTCAACCAATCACAAACCATCTCCATGTGAGAACAGCGTAGCAGCAGCTTGTGTTTAAAGGTCTGTCACGACAGCTCACCACACTTTACACTTGTGTAGCGGATTCATCTTTGAGCCTAGCGGGCAGTTGAAGTCCTTGGAGAACTCTTCTTGATTGCTCATTGGACCAAGAACGCGGAACTGGCCTGGGGAATGGAAACCGGTGGTGACGCGAAGTTTCAATGTTTCGGGCCGGTATTTAGAGCACCAGGTGTTTGCCGCGCTCACCCAGAACAACTGTTGAGGTGTAAGGTCAAGTCCTGGAAGCCTTTGTTCTTTACCATTTCGTTCTACCCACTTGAGGTATGCGTTATAGGCTTCTTTGATGCCACCATTGTCCGCGATATTTTCTCCTTGTGTGTTGATTCCATTGAGCTGAAATAATAAATCATTTAATTTCCTACCCTTCATCAATATTTGTTATTGTTATTACATTCATATTAATCTCTGGAACTGTGTAATTTCCATACTGGTCAATGATGCATTGAGCTTTCTTTAAGAAAGATTCTTTAGTAGGTGTTGCCCACCAATCAACTAGATTTCCATCTTTGTCGAATTGTCTTCCTTGATCATCAAATCCGTGTGTAATCTCGTGACCGATAACGAAACCAATAGCTCCGTAGTTCATGTACTTTGGACGATCGCTGGCGAAGAATGTTCCTTGCAAGATTCCAGCCGGAAACTCTGTGAAACAATACATGAATTATATTTTACTGCATATTGCGTAATTTAATCACAAAACATTGACAAATAAAAAATGCAAATGATGAAAAAATAATATTCGTAATATTTACAGTAAAAATAAAATCTACTCTAAACAATTTTGACACAAGCATTCATTGATTAAATGAAACATGCTAGAGTAAAGTAGTGAGTGCAGTTGAGCATGCGAGTCGATCACAAAACGACACGACACCCAACTTACGAATACTATTCTCATAATCCGCGTAGTACGCATTAACAGTGGTAGGTGAACCATGAGCCCGCCAATCAGTTTTATTGACTGGGTCTCGGAGCTGCTTGCTCATCACGTCCCAGTAGAACAGCGAGCAGTTGAGGTAGGCCTCAAGAAACCAGGCCGGTTCGATGTGCAGCTATACAACATAAAACGCATACTATAACTAAGGTAAAAAGACTGACACTTACGTATGCTATTCTCGATGGAGGAGTAAAAAGCGTTCACGATGGCCGGACGACCGTGCGTCACCCAGTCGGTCTTGTTGACAGGTTTGCGCAATCGGTTGAATGACCAGTTGGTACTGAATAACGTTAGACTCAGCACCGAATCAAGATAGCTTTCGTCGACAAGTTCCAGCTAGAATAATTTTTAACTTAAAATAACTAAATATAACGCCTAATTTTCACTAGATTTTAATAGAAGATAGGAAATAAAACTGATAATATCATAAACATTAAAGTAAACAATAAGGATGAGAATTTTTGTGACAAATGTAATTGCTTACGTCTTGGTAGAAATCTTCAAGTTTCTTGTTATCCAAAAGCTCATCTGGATAACCAATGTGTGTGGCCATAGAAGCAGCTTTTTCCAAAGCACTCTTCTTCGTTTCATCGTCCATCCAATCTAAATTCTCCAGAATTTGTTTAAATTCTATTCGAATATCTCCAACCATCTCCATTGCTGTCTTCTTTGATTCTTCATTAAAATACCTTCGTACGTAGAGAGCTCCAGTTGAGAGAGCCATACTACCAGAGGTCACATCTATACATTCTTTCCACCTAAAACAAGAATTATAAACAAATAAAACAAGCTTCTTTTCATTTTTGAGCTTTATTTTTAAAAGTATAATATAATTTTTAATATGAGGTAGATGGCTCAGTGGGATCGATACCCACAGCCATATACTTAATAGATAAATGTACTGCTAATGCTTGTCTTTGGACACGTTGAACACAAGGGTATAGATATATGTATATTTTTCTCTTACTATTGTAAAAGAAGTGATTTTGCGCATGTCCATTGTCCATGTTTCTTAAATACTATTGGTCGATAGCGATAGCGGGAAATCGTATCTAACGCGCTGCTTATTTTGGTACATAGTACGTCACGCACACAATAGATTTGCGTTCGATTCCCACAATACAATTAATGTTTTTTTTTTTAGATTTAATACAATTACACGATTTACTGTGCTTTTGACCTTTCTTTTACAAAATAATATAACAATGACATATTTAATTTATTATCTCATTACATAGTCCACAATTAACTTTCTTCACAATTTATTTACTTTATATCTAAATTGTCAATTTTTCTTAATTCTTCAATAAATTAACTTTTAATTAAATTCATTGAATTATAGATTTTAAATAAGAAATTTTACTAAGTAATTCGTTATTTTTCTTAAATTTTACGCCATAATAAAACGTATGCGCACTACAGCAAAATAACAATAGTAAGAGACGGATGCAATATATCGCGCTCTTAGTGTTCGACGTGCTCACTACACATTAGTACGATAGGGATATCAGCAGTATATTATCTATTATGTATATGCCCACAGTCGACCAACATTTTCACCACATTGAAATTATCCTTATGGCTCTCCCACCATTAACATCTTTGGGAGCCGTGATTTGACGGCTGGTAACCGCACTTAACGCGCATAAATATATCACTTAACGAGACCTGCTTCGGCAGAATGCCACACCCAATAATGGGTAAAAGGCGTGATGATATATATATATATATTTATTTATTTATTTTATTTTTAATGGGTAATGGCTCAGTGGTATCAAGTCGGCCTACGGATCCCAAGAGCCCTGGTTCGATCCCCACAGCCGACAAAACATTTTCACCAATTTAAAATTACCCCTGTGGCTCCCCCTCCACTAACATCTTTGGTGACCGTGATTTGTCGACTGGTAACCGCACTTCATACACATAAATATATCACTCACCGAGATCTGCTACGGCAGAGTGCCACAACCAGTAATAGGTAAAAGGCGTGATGATATATTTATTTATTTATTTTATGTTTTAAATATCAAATAGAAATTACCTAGCCTCTCTTTCAGTCCTGCCGTTCAAAACTGATCCATACTCTAGTTGCCTCTTCCTCAGTTGTTCTGTTAAGTAACTTACAGATGACGTGACAGCTCTCCATGCAACATAGTTTCCAAGAGTCCTCTTCGGTGTCTGCTGCAGAAGGTTTTCAACACTTGAAATGAAGGACGGCACACTGTTCACTACAATTTCTTCATTGGTTACTTGAATCGATGGTGGCAGCAGTTTATTGAGATACTCCAACCAAGGAATTGTAGGGTGTTTTAGTTGCATTTCTGATATCGTCATCGGATTATATAACAGGGTTGCGTTCCTACGTTTTTCTAATGGTAATGAAATCTATAGAAAAACAAATTGATAAATTATGTTAGTATACCGGATAGTGAATTGATTTATGCAACATAGAAACCATTTTTCAAATAGCGATATTAATTTTAGAGCAAATGATTCAAATAAATCTTGTAGATAACTGAATTCTAATCATATTTTATTTTATTTTGGCATCATAAACTTATTTATTAGGCCTTAAAAATAGTGATTTGTGGATAAATGTCAGACAACACAATAAATTCGTATTGTTTTTCGTAAAGCTTTTGACTTCTGTGGTACTAATTTTCCCTGTGCAAACTCAAATTCATCCAATATTTCTTTGGAATAGTTATTAATATCTTCCAATTTTATTTTAAAATAAATTAAAATTTAATGTTCGTAAACAAACAATGTAGCAACACCAACAATAATCTACGTACATATCCATAAAAACCACAGCATGCCTAACATTAACAACGCCAGCACGATAACGAATACCTACTGACTGGATAATATAATTTCGAGAACCAAAATAAAATAAAACGTTTTATGTATCACGGGCATAATCAAAATATTATAGCACTCGTAGCTCAGAACTTTAAATTTCCCAAATACTCAATACATAAATAACTATTACGTTACACTTTTGATAAACTTCCAAAAACTATGTAATAATAGGAATAATAATGCTTTCCTTGACTTCGTAGATATTTTAGAGACCTTGAATCTACTAACTTTTAGAGCGTCCGATACTCTCTAATAAATTTTAAATTAATAATAAAAATTAATTACATATTTATGAATTTACCTCTCTTAAAGTGGTCCATTTTGTGCATATTCTTGTTGAAAATCAATTATTAAATGAAGAAACAGAAATTAACATTCCTCTGACAAATTTCTTTTCCTCGGCATTGTTATAATGTAGCCTTTACAAACTACTATAGGTCAAAGTCAAAAACCTTAAATAATTATTTTAATTTTTAAAACAATTGATCATGAATCTGACAAATTAATAACAACTCGATATAGACAGAACGTGCAAAATATAATAGTTATTTATTTTACAAGTGTTTTATTAGGTATATAAAACACGCAAGAAAACACGAGACCGAAGGTCGAGTGTTTAATATTTTTAAGAGTTTTATATACCAATAAAACACAAGTGTAATAGAAAATTTTATCCACAACTCATAATTATAGGTATCGAAGAAGATTGGTCGTAACGTTTAACGTTGATTCAGTTATATTTAACGCGTATTCCATTTGCCACTTGGATCAGACTTATATTTAATGAACCAGATCCCAGATCACTTATTTATTTCGCTGTATTACTTCGCTGACTTTATTTCTAGTACTAGAATTACTGATTCTAATTTACTTTGAAGTAATTCATCCCAGTTTGCTTCATTTAGTTCATTTTGTTATGTTGTCTAATTTATCTGAACTGATTTAAGCAAACCAAGTTGTAAATGGAATACTCGTATAGCTATAGTTTCTCAAAATACGGTAGATCATGAAGTGGTTGCTAAGTAACAAGTTGTTTACAGTGTATCATGGAATATAAAACACTAGTGTTTTATGAGCCATATAATTCAACTGAAATCAGTGTAATAATGTTTTTATAATATATGAGTTGTGCTTAAGGCCGCTCCGTACTCAGTGTAAAACCGCTTGAAATTTGTATGCTTTTATTTCCAGTTCTAGAAAAATAAATTTGTTCAAACTTTGTTAGAATGAAGATAATAATAAAATATTAAGTTTTGTCACTTTATAATTTCGTAAAACTTAATAATAAGTTAGTTAAGTGCATATATATGTAAAGACATATACACGATTTTAACAGTTTAGAAAGTACTTGGGTACACAAATTAGATATTAAATGAAAGATTTTGCAAAAATAAAACTTTCTTTATACGAATATTTTCATTAAAGTTTCGCATAATTATTAGACATGAAAAATTAATATTTTTTAATACATAAATCGATAGAAAATATAAGTATTATTCAATATTCTTATATAAGATTTGTGTTTCAACGCCAATTATTTTTCTTAATTTTCATTTAAATATTGGATGGATGGCGCCAGTCCATCCTAATAACGTTTTAAGTATACAAGATTTATTTCAAGCATTTTGCTTTAAAATCAATAGGGAACGACATATCGCTATATGAAAAAAATATACTTTGTATTTCGTATATTGCATAAATCAATGTATGACCCGATATAGATATAATAAGTTACTTACATTCGCAAGTTCAATTTCAAATTGAAGTGAATCCATAAGTTCTTTTTCTGCACTTTTTCTATCCGCTCCGAAAATAACAGCCACATCAACCATGTATTCATAGTAAGCGTTGACAAGTTTATCTTCAACACCCTTGATTAAATATTCCCTTCTGAGACCCAGTTGAGCTTGATCGAGCTACAAAATATTAAAATTAAAACTGGGATCAAATTGTGAAATTGTTGCTAGTTACATCAATAATTCGTCTGGTTGAGTTCTTGTAATCGATTCCAACAGAAAAATCTATGAAGTAATCTACACTGTAGCCAACTTTACGAAACTTGTAGACTGATTCTTTCCAGTCAAAATCTCCATCTTTCCATTTATCTCCTTCCAAGACGGGCCAGCCTCCAAGTCGGACAAGAATTTCACGCATTGGGTCCAAACCTCTCTTCTCAATTGACGCTAAAATAAGGAAGAAAATAAGCTACAGGACTTTTCATTATCTTAAAAATAGCTATTTACATAACAAGTGCGCGGAGACATACTTTGCGCGAATGGTGCAAATGATGTCTTCGTGCACGAGTTTTGTGTGTAAATGGTTAAATTTATAGCCTTTCCTTCTGAGAGAAATTACGTAATAGCTAGTTACATAACAAGTGCGCAAAGATATACTTTGCACATGAGCGCAATTTTAAAGCATGAGCCATGTGAGTGCTTTAATTTGCGCGAATGATGCAAATGACGTCTTCGTGCACGAGTTTTGTACAATGCTTTTTGTAACGAGCAATAATTATATAATCTAATTTATTAAATTTGAACCGTGAATTTATATGGACAGTTTAGTATATCATGAATTGACATTTGTTATTTGAAAACAAATTGTTTATTTTTCTCGTAAAGTTTGTTGAAATATGTCTGATTGATGGCGTTTTAAGCTAATGTCTCCATTTCTTTTATAAATTTCTTAAAATGTGTGTATATAAGAACAATTAGCGTTTTAATAATCAAAATTAAGAACCATAAAAATGGGTGTTTTTTCAAATACTTTGCGCACTAGTGCGCAAAATCAAACTTTCCATCGGTTTCCAAGGTAAACTTTGTTTTGAATGATGCGAGTTCAAATAGTGATTAAATTTGAAGCGTGAATTTATATTGACAGTTTAGTATGACATGAATTGATATTTGTTATTTAAAAACAAATTGTTTATTTTTTCTCGTAAAGCTTGTTAAAATATGTCTGAATGATGGCGTTATAAGCTAATGTCTCTACTTCTTTTATAAATTCCTTTAAATGTGTGTATATAAGAACAATAAGCGTTTTAATAGTCCAAATTTAGAACCATAAAAATGAGTGTCCTTTTATCTACTTTGAAGCACTACTTCAGTACGTAAATCTTAATTTGAATAATGTGAATACAAAAATTATTTACTTTTGTTCATGCAAGCTTTATATAACTTCTTCGCCAAGACAAACGGCTTTGGTTCTTTGGGCTGTATCTCTTCTTCAATCATACTCCTCAGTTGTTCTTGCAATTGATCACTGATGACACTAAACGAAGTGACACTACTCTTATCATCTGGGATATTTGTATGTTTGACAAAGTTCCCGCAGGTGAACTCGTAGAAGTCATCACAAGGTTCAGCTTTCAGGTTCATGTCTTTCAGGAGTTTAGAGGAGCTGTGGACGCAGCCTGGTGTTAAACAGATATCTTCGTCGTGCACAGTTACTGGTATACCAGCGGCAGAACTGCTACCGGTGAGAGCGACTTGAGTTGCTGGCATCAGTTCTGAAAATAAAATCATTCTTTTTATTTGGGTACTGCTAAATGTAATAGTATATTACATAATAAATCAGGAAAGTGATAGTTTACTTGAAGAAGCGGTTGTTTGAAATACGAGGCCTCAGGCCGAGTATTTTACTTCGCTAAGTCAAATAATAGTTATTTATTATACAAGTGTTTTATTAGGTATATAAAACACGCAACAAAAGTTTAAACACGAGACCGAAGGTCGAATGTTTAATATTCTTAAGTGTGTTTTATATACCAATAAAACATATGTGTAATACAAAATTTTATCCACAACTCATAATTATAGGTATCGAAGAAGATTGGTCGCTACGTTTAACGTTGATTCAGTTATATATAGTTTCTCAAAATACGGTAGATCATGAAGTGGTTGCTAAGTAACAAGTTGTTTACAGTGTTTTATGGAATATAAAACAATATTGTTTTATGAGCTATATAATTCCACTGAAATCAGTGTAATAATGTCTTTATTATATATGAGTTGTGGATAAAAACACTTTCTTGATGTATTATGTATACTATTTTTTCTGTAATCGTTTAATTTAATCAATAATTAATTAGAAATAACTCATAATGTTTAAATTTTTTATATGGATTGTATTGACAGCAGACTATGTATCCAAGGTTACAAAAGAAAGGTAAAATACAAAACAGTCAGGTAAAATCTTTATTAGACTGTTTTGTAATATACCAGACTGTTATTTTTGTTGTAGCCCTGGATACGTACTTTACTTGACTGTTTTGGTAAAAATCTATTTTCCATATTAAAATTGGTCAAGAAAGTAGGCACTTTTTTGTCGGTTTCAGAAAAATAGCTATTTACATAACGAGTGCGCAAATACAAACTTTTCACAAGAGCGCAATTTTACAAGCACGAGCGAAACGAGTGCTTTAATTTGCGCGAATGGTGCAAATGACATCTTCGTTTACGAGATTTGTACAATGCTTTTTGTAACGAGCAAAAATTTTATAACCGACAATTAGAAAATGTAGTAAATTTGAAGAGTGAATTTATATTAACGACAGTTTAGTATGACATGTATTGACATTTGTTTTATAAAAACAAATTGTTCATTTATTCTCGTAAAGTTTGTTAAAATATGTTTGATTGATGGCGTTAAGAGCTATGACTTTATTTCTTTTAAAAATTCATTAAAATTTGTGTAGATAAGTATAATTAGCGGTTTAATAGTAAAAATTTATAAAAATGGGTATTTCTTCAATTACATTGAGGCACTAGTGCCCAAAATCTAACTTTACTTCAAATTTCTAGGGTAATGTACATGTTTATTTTGAATGATGCGAATGCGAAAAAATAAGTTTACGATATTGTA
Source organism: Pterostichus madidus (assembly GCA_911728475.2). Classification (NCBI taxonomy): domain Eukaryota; kingdom Metazoa; phylum Arthropoda; class Insecta; order Coleoptera; family Carabidae; genus Pterostichus; species Pterostichus madidus. Next base: position 28,489,221 of record OU452313.1, on the reverse strand, counting down.
GCGTTACATGATTGGTACTACGTTTTAAAATTATTATTCGAAAAGACGAATCATTTTGTAACTAATTTTTAAATAAATATCCGTGTTGTAACATCAAACAAAGTGCTAACAAGACTCATTTAAGTTGCCAATTACAATTTGTACAACAATATTATAAGGCCATTACGGCATTAGCTATGCGATGAATTCAGTGCTTATCTGTAACGTTTCTTTAAAATATTTAAATGAGCCAATAAAATAAAGAATATACGAGCCCTGTCTCACATCAGTTGACCCGAATCTTATTTTTTCTTTTGATTTTAGATTTTGCAGTTTTATTTCTCGTGTAGCATAAAAGAAAATTCAATGAAATTTTAATGAGACATATACTAATATATTGTTAATACACAGATAAAATTAGAAGTCAAACGATACACACATCTTGTTATGACAGCCATTGAAAGATGAAGTAAACATTCCTGTAGTAACTAATTTTTTTTTTTCGTTTTATTCAAAAACTGAATAATAATAAAGTTTGTTTTAAATAATAATTAACTTTGATTTCATAGGCCAAACTGCCTATAATTATCTTATAGGCATGATTATTATCATTGTAGTATATTTGTGTGTTGAATTAGTTTTTTTGTAAAAAAATTATTTCTGCTAACACTGTTATACAATTTGTGTCTAAGGAATATTCAATGTTAAATTTAGTTTAAGATGTTGAAGATTACTTATAGAATTTAGTAAAGTCAAATATCTGCGTATTTAATATTATTTAAATTTTTACGGAAAAATATAATTCGGGTCAAGTGATGTGAGACAGGGCTTGTATTTAAGAGCATCTTAAAAATTGTTAGTATGTTTCACAATAGTTATTTAAGTATTAAGGTCATTAATTGCTTTCTAATGGTAGAATATAATTTTTTTGGATTTCCAATACACCCGATAATATGTTTTTTACACAATCGACGCAATAATGAAATTAAAATTTATAATTTAATTATTACCGTCAGGATTTAAAATATTATAATTTAAAAGGTAGAAATATTTCAAAATTACGGATTAGCACTATATCATTTTTTGTTTGAAATGAAAAAGAGTGTAAATTGGCATCAAATTTAATTAATTTTATGAATCTGCTTTAATCTGAAATAGAATTATTGATAATATTAAAAATGGTATTAGCGCTAATCCGCTTTATGAATCTGTCTGTTACAGATCATTTATAAAGTATATGTATTTTGATATATTATCACGGCGGAATGTTTAATTCGTATTTACTGTGGATCCTGAGGTCCCTGGTTTGATTCCCACAGGCGACAAATTTTCATAATTTGAAAAAGCTATCCCTGTGGCTCCTCCACCACTAACATGTTTGGGGGCCGTGATTTGACGACTGGTTACCGCACTTCACGCGCAAAATATATCACTTACCGAGATCTGCTTCAGCAGAGTGCCACACCCAGTAATGGGTAGAAGGTGTGATGATATATTTATTTTATTTTATTTATTTACTTATCGCCTCCCGATCGAAAAATAATTACTTATATATCATTAATTTATAATCTTAATATACTGCTTTAAAAACCCTATCGGTAAACATCAAAATAAAAACCAGTCGTGCAAAAAAGTCACACGGAAATAATAAATGCTACAAAGAATTAATAACCGGCGTGATGATATATATTTATTTTACTTTTTATGGAACTGTCAGTGAACTGTCATTATATAATTTTTTTTATAACAACTATGTATATTAGTAAATAAAATGCATGAACATAACATAATACCGAAATTGTGATCATCTGTAAAATAACAATTATTTTTTGATGTTTTTCAAAACCAATGAAATGCTTCATTGTATGTTACGTGTCTGCGTTTTAACAAATCCGGTCATTTTTAAACTGAGAATAAAGCTCTTGTGATTATTCCCGGGAATTATCTCTGTAGGTGCTTTTATGTTTGTGATAAATGATAGGTCAACGCGTCAAATAAAATGTGTGAAAAAATCGATTTAGATACAGAAATACACCAACAAATTTTGGAAACAACTTCCAAGAATACATTAATAAGTAATCAATCGATATGAACCCAGTTCAAAACCTTTTAAGTTGGATGAATCGATCTCAACAGCTAAGTCAACAAATAATCTAATTAAATATAACTCGAGAGTTCGATAAATTAGAAAATAATTCTCCAGTATCTTTCTCAAACTTGTTGCCATTTGGCAATAGCCACACAAACCCTACGGGTTTTCGTGACTAATGCCTGGTAACAAGTTTTCGAAAGATTTGTCATATTATTTTCAATTTATTCTCACTCTCTTGTTATATTATTACTGAAAATAAAAATTGTCATTAACTTATCGATCGTTAACAGATAATGATACAGTTACACAGAATATGGGTGATTATCATGAATAACAATGTTTTAATGATACTGACCTGGTGCTTGTTCTCTGCGCATGGAGACGAGCACGGTAGCGAGGGCGATGCAGAGAGCCAGACCAACTAGGACGACGATGGCCGTCACTAGGGTCAGGCTGCGTTCCATGCTGGTCCGCCGCTTCCACCATGTTGGATTCCTGCAAGCAAACATAACAAGTGTTAGAAGAACAACAGTTTGTATAATATAATAAATGTATATGGTACTGAGCAAGTTAAACTGCTTCATGTACGGAAATACACGGTTCGACTCCCACCAGAATACTGTTTTTGCTGATTGATATTAAAAGTGGGCTTTTGTTGTCAACTGACAAGCTGTGAAGTACTACTTTTAGAGTCTAGGCTATTTTACAGCCTAGACTGTAAAAGTGTGGTTATGGAAAAACAACAAATTTGACATTTATGACTAAATTAAGTTTAGTATAGTATATAGTAACACAAGTGTCAAGCTGTGAAGTACTACTTTTAGAGTCTAGGCTATTTTACAGCCTAGACTGTAAAAGTGTGGTTATGGAAAAACAACAAATTTGATATTTATGACTAAATTAAGTTTAGTATAGTATATAGTAACACAACTGTCAAGCTGTGAAGTACTACTTTTAGAGTCTAGGCTATTTTACAGCCTAGACTGTAAAAGTGTGGTTATGGAAAAACAACAAATTTGACATTTATGACTAAATTAAGTTTAGTATAGTATATAGTAACACAAGTGTGGCAAAGCTTTCATTACAAAACGAGTATGAAAGTACAATGGCCGTTACCACACGCATGTTATATACTATTTATTATTTCTACGGTCGTTATTATTTCTTAAAATCGATATTTGACATCTGTCATTTACTGTTACATTTCACATTAATTCAAATAATACAGAGTGATCAAAAGGAATTGTTACAGTTGGCAATAAAAAAAAACTACTTGAAATTGGTAAGCCTGATACATAAATTCATTTCCAGTTGTTGACAGTAACATTTAAAATTTAAATTTGAGTACATTTATTATTACATTTATTTCTAAAGTATTTCTATTACTTAAAAAGTCAAAATTCTGTTAGCTGTCAGACTCCTGACATAACCTATTTGTATTTATTAGAAATGTCAAATAGCATTTCCGCCTTTATCTGACGTTGTGCCAACTGTGGAATAAAAAGATCTCTGGAATTGTATTGCCAACTATAACAGTTCCTTTTGATCTCCCTGTAGTATATTACATAATAAGTCAGGAAAGTGATATTTTACTTGACGTAGCGGTTGTTTGAAATACAAGGCTGCAGGCCGAGTATTTTAATCCGCAGAGTCAAGTAAAAACACTTTCCTGACGCATTATGTATACTGTTTTTTCTGAAACCGTTTAATTTAATCAATATTGAATCATAAATAATTCAATATGTTTATATTTTTTATATGAATTGTACTGACAGCAGACTACGTATCCAAGGTTACAAGAAAAATAACAGTCAGGTAAAATCTTTACCAGACTGTTTTGTACTTTACCAGACTGTTATTTTTGATGTAGTCTTGGATATGTACTTTACTTGACTGTTTCTGTAAAAACCTACTTTCCATACTAAAATTGGTCAGAAAAGTAGGCACTTTCTTGTCGGTTTCAGAAAAAAAGATTGTTCCACAATTATTGTGACAGTCCCTGAAACAAGAATTGTGGCCCCGTCATATGGAAAAAGTTTTCAGAAGTCATGTTTAAATAATTAAAACAATTTTTGAATAAAACCTGTCTACCGTTGATTAAGAAATTATAATAATTTATGCTAGTTTACTTCATTTCTTGTTACTTAGTTACTTGTTATTACTTAATTACTTATTTATAATTACGTTTTGTTGATTTAGGGTCGGTTTTTCCATCTCTGGAAAAAGTTCTCAAGAATTATCGGCAGAGTAATTGAAAAAAATATCGCATCAGAAAATAGCAACCAGTATAATTATTACCTTTTGTGCTGTGATTTCGATGCGATATTTTTTCGTTGATAATTATTGAAAACTTTATCCGGAGATGGAAAAACCAACTCTTAATATTTTTTTCTGACAAAGATACTCGTTTATTGTCCTGAAACATCGAGTTGAATTAATTATAACAGAACTTTAACCAACAATTGTTTTATGCACAACCAAAAAACATGTGTTTTAGCCCTAAAAAGCAGGGTTAAACACTTGTTTTTGGCCCTAGGGCCATAAACAAATAATTCCTATGGATATATAAATAAAATGACAATTTTTGTTTTTGTGAATACTTGATTTTACAAAATGTCATTTCGACATATAACCTATGTACATATTTTAATCTTTTGAACATATTATTAAATGTTATTTTGTTGTGCATAAAATAATGTATGTACGAGTATCACAGGTCAAATTAGTGTTTCTGACCCTGAGCATGTTATTAGCCCTCGGCGCTTTGCACCTCGTGCTAATAATCACGGGCCAAAAATTTATGTATGTACCAAGGATGAAAACAGCCGTTTCTGGCCCGTGTCATGATTATTACATGTCAAAATGACATTTTGTAAAATGAAGTATTCACAATGGGGTGGCTAGCTCAGTGGTATGAAGTCGGCCTGTGGATCCTGAGAACCCTGGTTCGATTCCCGCAGGCGACAAACAATTTTCATAATTTCAAAAAAAAAGCTACTCCTGTGGCTCCTCCACCACTAACATCTTTGGGGGCCGTGATTTGACGACTGGTAACCGCACTTCACGCGCAAAATATATCACTTACCGAGATCTGCTTCGGCAGAGTGCCACACCCAGTAATGGGTAGAAGGCGTGATGATATATTTATATTTATTTAAGTATTCACAATAAACAAAAATTGTCGTTTTATTTATGTATCCATAGGAATTAATTTTATGGCCCTAGGGCCAAAAACACGTGTTTAAGCCCGCTTCTTAGTGCTGAAACACATGAATTTCGGCTCAATTATGCATAAATATAATTTATTTAATACTTATTACAAATTAAATGTTTCGATTTTTATAGGCAATTAAACTCGCGTAAAATTAATTGTTAGATTAAAAGTAATTATGCATGTTAAACATTGAAAATAACATGTTATAAATAAATCATTAATTTACATGTTTTTATATGTTTTCTTAGCTAATAACATTTTTTCAAAAGCCATTTCAATATAAAGCAAAAAATTGCGGAATTAAAATGAAATCAGTTGAATCTTTATGCTTCAAAGTATTCATTGTCATCAATAAATAAAGTTGTTATTTAATCAAAAATTGATAAGAAAAAAATAATGCGAAATAAATAAACAACAATTTCTTTACATTTCAAAAAAAGTTAATTAACTTTATTGATATCAGAACCGGTCTCTCCAGTTAAAAATCATAGAATAAATTATAAAAATTATAGTGAATGCCATTTTTTGATGCGATATTTTTTATAAGTTTAACACTGGAATAAAATTGATTATAAATTTGTAGTTTTTGCTAGTTTTCAAACATCATATTATTATTTATAATTTTTGCCATATTTAATTATCAATCACATATTTTTATAAATTAGAAAAGGAATTAAAATTGAGACCAAAAATGATATTAGCAGCCCATTTATTTTATGAATCAGCTTTTGAAATATTCAAGAATAGTAAATACTTGGAAACAATTTCATTAATTAGCACAATAACTACAGTATATACGTATTTTGGCAGAGCATTGTTAATTTCTCAAAAGTGATTCAGAGACGATTATCTTTTATGTTTAACAAAACAATATAAAGTAATAATTATCACCGGTTACCATCCCTCTATAATAAATGAGAACCAGAGTTCGATTTCTACAGCAACAACTAATTTTCACATTATGTGGTTTTTCCTCCACTAATAACTTTTTAGGATCGCTGGTAACCGCACTTCACTTGAAAACAATATAACACTGAGTGCCACATATGGTCATATTTTTACTGCAAAATTATTAAATCATAATCAGTACTTAAAAAGCAAAACATGTCCAGAAATACAATTTATTTTTATTTATTTTACCAAAGGCTCCGGAACAATTTTTAATCAAGAGAGGTTCAAAATACATTTTCTACGATAAAAAAAGTAAAGTAAAACTCATTTGCTGACAGAAAGTGAACAATGGGCCTTTCAAGACTTTTTAGATTTTTTTATATATTAATCTACGTAATAAAATTATTATACCCAAAATTTTTATTTTATTTTTAAACTTGTATTAAGCATGATAAAAATATTTAAACTTTCGAAACAAACGAATATGACGTAGTTGCATCGTAGCTTAAAGAGAGACAGATAAGACAGAGATAAATAACATGTAATTTCCAGAGAAATAGAGTAGTGGGAGAAGGCTCTTGGACGACTGCGCAACCAATTTTCAGAGAACGCTATGGGTGCAGCCATTTTGAAGATCGCTGTGTGTGAGACAGTGAAATAAAGTAGAGAGGGAAGACTCTTGGATGAGTGCGCATCCAATTTTCAGAGAACGCTATGGATGTAGGTGTGGCGATTTTTAAAGTTGTTTTGAATGAGGTGTACACGTGTCTTTGTTTACATTTAGAAGATTTCGAAAAATAATACTACAATTTTACAGGGTACCTTAGTACGACGACAGCTTAATAAATTAATTTTATTTAATCACCAATAATTAAAATAATTATGTTTACGATATATATATTTTCTAAATATATTAAAATATACTACTTTTGTGTGTCACATTTATTTCATAATAACCTTACTTTTTAAATAATAATAGGCGTATTCCATTTGCCATTTAGATCAGATCTAACTTAAGACCCATTCACAACACGAAATTAGTGGTTAGTGTTAGTAGTTATGGTTAGCGTTAGAAGTTTGACATATGTATACCTCTAGTAGCGGTCACAACAACGAACTTAGCCCAGCGCAGGTCTACGCTAATCGTGGTTAGCGTAGAAGTTTGTAAACTTCAAACTTTTAGTTAGTGGTTAACGGCACAACCAATTAAAAACGAGGAGTAAAGTGACAGTTGGTTTTCTCAGTTTGAATTTTATGTAACGAAAATGAATCGAAGCACAAAAAAAAAGTTGTTATTTGCAACTTTAATTTTGCAAATGAAAAGAAATAAAAAAACAAATAGAAGATGGTGGGTTCGCCCAATCAACCCAAACCGAACAAATCAGGGAGACTGGGATAATTTGATCCAAGAAATGAGGTCATATGATGAAGACATGTTCTTTAATTACACCAGAATGACCATAGCTCAATTTGATTTGTTGTTAGCACTTGTAGGACCAATTTTAAAGAAAAATAGAAGAAAACCAGTTCTACCAAATCAGAACTACAGACAAAATATCAGAACTCAAACAAACAAAACTGTAACTATTTATCAAAACTTGAAGTTGACAACTGTGACATCTATTATAATTTCTTGAATAATCTATAATTTTCAAAAATGTGCACTACATTACCGGCAGAAACATAAATTCGAAATCATTAATTTGGGACATTGTGAACGATGTATTTTAATCTGTAACTACTAACTATAACCACTAACCATAACCACTAACACTAACTACTAATTTCGTGTTGTGAATGGGGCTTTACATTTACTGAACCAGATCACTTATTTATTTCGCTGGATTACATCGTTGACTTTATTTCCAGTACTAGAATTACTGATTCTAATTTACTTTGAAGTAATTCACCGCAATAAGTGCATCAGTTTGCTTAATTTACTTAATTTAGTCATAATGTCTAATTTATCTTAAAACTGATTTAAATGAACCAAGTGGCAAATGAAATACAGCTAATATAAAACACGCTTTATACTTCGTACAAATAAAATAATGTTGATATTTTGTTGCATTTAACGTTTGCATAGTTACATGAAGTAAAATTGTATGTTTTTAAAATTTATTAATAGTATATTACGCAACAAGTTTACATAAATTATTTGTTATTTAGTTAAAATATTTTTCTCGGCTCATGACGCTTAGCCGTACTGAATTTTTAAATTTCCCGCATCAACCTATCTTCAAAATGGCGGTCTTCAATTTTACAAGGTTCGCGCAGCTTCAAGCGTCTTCTCCTACTACTCTATTTCTCTGGTAATTTCACGTAACGTGTGTCGTTGTCAGTAGAATCCTCAGACAAAACATAACTAGACGGATAACAACGGCGTTTGTTGTGAAGCGGACTGTGAATCGGGTGCGCGGCAAGGAGCAACTTGCATAACATCAAAGTGTACTCGCTCCTTGCCGCGCACCCGGCGGACCCAAAAGTTATTCCATTCCTCTCTGCTTCACAACACTGCATTGACTTGAATACTTGTATTAAGCATGATAAAAATATTTAAACTTTCGAAACAAATGAATATGACGTAGTTGCATCTTAGCTTAAAGAGAGACAGATAAGACAGAGATAAATAACACGTAACTTGTCGTTGTCAGTAGAATCCTCAGACAAGACATAACTAGACGGATAACATCGGCGTTTGTTGTGAGTCAGAAAGGGATAGAATAACTGGTGTGTGAGGCGGGTGCGCGGTAAGGAGCAACTTGCATAACATCAAAGTGTACTCGCTCCTTGCCGCGCACCCGGCGGACCATCAAGTTACTCGATGCCTTTCTGCTTCACAACACAGCATTGACTTGAAGCCGGCATAATTCGTCTAGTATTATACGTCATTGGTAGAATCGTAGAATGCTGAATGCTTATTTCTTCTTCGTCTTCCTCTCAGTAAAATTGAACACCGACAAACGTTTCAGACAAAGCTCTGTGATTGGCTTAATGCAACTATGTAATTGCAACATGGCAGTGCGAAATACAAATGAGCGATTTGAATTATTCAACTTTAACTTTCATATTTCAGTAATAAATATATCATTTATGGTGTGATTTTATATTGTATTAAATATGATGAACGGTCAAGAATTTATTTTAATAAATATATATTAAAAAGCTCTATCACTTGAATCCCCCATTACGGACTATGATTCTTTGCAAACTGTTTCTGTTAGCAATGGAGCTCTTTGCAGACCGTTGCTATTGGCAACGATAAACAAAGTATTTTGCAGACCACAAATTTCAAAGTTTTTACATTATTATTTTGTTTGTTGTTCTACTCCTAGTTACCTACATACAATTTTTTTTAATAAAAAATAAATATATCATCCCGCCTTCTACCCATTACTGAATGTGGCACTGTACCGTTGCAGATCTCTGTAAATAATATATTTATTCACATAAAGTGCTGTTACCAGCTGTCAAATTAAGGCTCCCAAAGATTTTAGTAGAGGAGCAACCACAGGGGTAATTTTAGTATGGTAAAAATTATTTGCCGGCTGTGGAGATCGAACTCAGGTTCTCAAATTCACAGACCGACACGATACCACTGAGTCACCTACCCCATATTCAAAATTTTTATTAGATGCAATAAAAAAATTATTAAATTGAATTTCCGATCACAGAAAAGAAATTTGTGTACACCTATGACTGAAAGTATTTTTATAGACCTCGATTAGTTGCATCTTTAGCCTCGATTCTCAAACTGTTGCTTTCACAACCCTTGATATATAAATAACTATTATTATCTAAATTTAACACATAATACTTTCCAATATTTGCATACATAAAATACGGAATTCAATGAAATATTAAGTTGAGTGATATTTAATGAATCTGTAATTTTATGAATATTTTAATATTTTCGTTGCTGAAAAAAAATAATATTCATTAATATAAATTCAATGGAAACTAGGATTGTTGATTTTACGAATATTCGAGAATTCGAATGTTCGGATTTATTGAACCTTCGAATTTAAATTCGAATTTTCGAATTATTCGAAGTTTTGAATTTTTCGGATTTTTTGAATTTTGCGAATTATTTGAAATGTTTTAGATCCTAACGTGGTATGAATTATTTTCAGAATAAACTCATTTGCAAAGTTTTTTATTAATTCGTAAGTAATTATTATTAATTATTATTGTTTGCCAAATTAATTCAATTAAGATTAAAAATTTCGTTACACTGTCAAAAACGTTATATTTAAGACGTTTTTGTATCCTTTTTATTGTCCTTTTAAAACGTTTTACTAAAAATCCATAGCATTTAGATGAGCGGTTAAGAGAGTAGATGGCTTAATTAAGACGCCAACCTTACAGAGTTTTTGCAGAATACTTCGCCGGGTTTATTATTTAATTCGTGTCCGACTTTTCACGAATTATGCGTGAGCGTACTTGGAGATAACAGATGGCGTTAATTAAGTGGCAAAAAATTCGAAAATTCGAAGCTTGGGAAAATTCAAAAATTCAAAAAGTTCAAAAATTCGTAAATTCGAATATTCGAAAAGTTCAAAAAATTCGAAAATTCGAAGTTTTTTTGACGAAGTTCAAAAAATTCGAATGTTCGAATGTTCAGAAATTCGAAATTCGGTGGAAATCAACAATCCTAATGGAAACACACTCTGAGAATAAAATGAGAATTTCAATTTTACGTGAAATTTCAAATTACATAGTTAACCTTTTAGTTGAAGACATGCCCCTTGGTGGCTGTATATTTACATATAAATAGGAAATATTTACTAGAAAACAGTACAAATTTTACACTAATGCTGAGTTGCAAGACAAAAATAAAGAGCTCTTCAGTTAAAGAATTGTTTATCTAGCAACAGTATCAATAGCGATTTTATGAAATTTATTGAACCGTTAGTTGCTAATGAACCGATAAAACTTTCGTGCAACCCAGCATCAAACTAATGTAAAACTTTAAACTGAAATATCTCGAAAATACCGCGAGATATATAAAAAATAACGAAATTTATGGCCAGAGTTATGTAATTTTTATCGTTAATTTAAATTTTGACAGCATTGTTAATATCCCATAAGTGATTCAATGTTGTCTTTCTAAAACTACATTTAAGAAATAATCATGTTACCGGTTATTGATGATATTTTTTATAACAAAGTGACAGTAATTACACAAATAACTTATTTCAAATTAAAAACAAAATACCTGCAACAGGTCCAATAATAATTCCGGTAAACAACTTCACTATTTGAAAGTTCCGCATACGGGAACTCAACATTGGGAACGATTCGCGACATAGCACGTTCACAATCAAAACATAACTAAATTCAAACATATGACTGCACTCCGATAAACCTATCAACAGATAACATTTATTTACGCACCGCTAGAGTCTATTAAATATATTGGTCACTTTAATCTCAAGTAGTATTTCTACATTTTAGATAACGTGTCATCAAATTTATGCCGCAATAGTTGTGTAGGCGCGAAACAATAGAACAATTAAATTAATGCATTTTTAAACAAGTTTTTGCCTCACTTGAAGTTTAGAATATATGATTATTAAAGAGCAAAATTGGATTAGAAAAAGCAATGAACTGCGTTAAATGAAACAAGTCAATGTACTCTTTTTAAGAAGCCTTGCAATACATTCGATACGCGTAACTTGCTCGTCGAAAATGAAACACGCTAAGATTACTGATGACTTCAGATTTCTTGTTTACGAATTCAACACTTATTGATGCCATGATGATAATTTATAAATAAAACCAAATTTATTGTTTTACTACTTTTATTCATCAAAGTTTTGTATTGAAATGTAAATTAAGTTCATGTTACAGAATTGAATGTAATTAAGTTGACCTCTAAAAATGTTCTTGTAACTCCTACGACAATTTGCACTTTACGTAAACAGTCAAATTTTCAAATTAAAATTATATGGGATATAATGATTACGTACATTAATTTAGTTAACTGGTTTAGATAATCATTTCTTCAAAAATAATACTAGATTATCCGGGGTTCAATTATCAGGGGTCCTCTGTTACGGAATTTTCTTTTTAAATAATTTTTATATATCAATTGTTTTTATGCGCAACCGAGCCGAAATTCATGTGTTTTAAGCCCCATTCACAACACGAAATTAGTGGTTAGTGTTAGTAGTTATGGTTAGCGTTAGAAGTTTGACATATGTATACCTCTAGTAGCGGTCACAACAATGAACTTAGCCCAACTCAGGTCTACGCTAATCGTGGTTAGCGTAGAAGTTTGTAAACTTCAAACTTTTAGTTAGTGGTTAACGGCGCAACCAATCAAAAACGAGGAGTAAAGTGACAGTTGGTTTTCTCAGTTTGAATTTTATGTAACGAAAATGAATCGAAGCACAATAAAAAAGTTGTTACTTGCAACTTTAATTGTGCATATGAAAATAAATAAAAAACAAATACAAGATGCTGGGTTCGCCCAATCAACCAAAACCGAACAAATCAGGGAGACTGGGATAATTTGATCCAAGAAATGAGGTCATATGATGAAGACATGTTCTTTAATTACACCAGAATGACCATAGCTCAATTTGATTTATTGTTAGCTCTTGTAGGACCAATTTTAAAGAAAAATAGAAGAAAACCAGTTCTACCAAATCAGAACTACAGACAAAATATCAGAACTCATACAAACAAAACTGTAACTATTTGTCAAAATTTTAAGTTGACAACTGTGACATCTATTATAATTTCTTGTAATATCTATAATTTTCAAAAATATGCACTACATTACCGGCAGAAACATAAATTCAAAATAATTAATTTGGGACATTGTGAACGATGTATTTTAATCTGTAACTACTAACTATAACCACTAACCATAACCACTAACACTAACTACTAATTTCGTGTTGTGAATGAGGCTTTAGTCATAAAAATCGGGATTACACACTTGTTTTTGGCCCTAGGACCATAATAAAATAATCTATGGATACATAAACAAAATTATAATTTTTGTTTATTGTGAATACTAGATTTTGCAAAATATCATTTTAATATATAAATATACCTGTTTTAATCTTTTGAATATAAAATTAAATGTTCTTTTTTGTGCATAAAATATTATGTGTACCACAGGTGAAATTAGCGTTTCTAACCCTGAGCATGTTATTATTCCTCGGCGTTTTGCGCCTCGTGCTAATAATCTTGCCACAGGCCAGAAACGTTTGTTTTCACATTTGATACATAAATAACTATTATTATTTACATTGGACCATAGACGAATAATATAGATTATAAGTTCTTCGTTATTATTGCTTCTCTAGTTACTTTACAGAAGACAGTTGTATAAAGGGTAAGTTCTACATATAAATGGGGTAAGGGATTCAGTGGTATTGAGTAGGACTGTGGATTTGAGAACCCGAGTTTGATTCTCATTTGGCATAACATTTTGCAGATTTATTTAAATTGAAATGAAACAAATAGACAAAATTATTATTTATCTTCATGACACTTGTACTATAAATGCTACTTTCGGTTCTAGGACTAAAAAACGATGACGTATCCATAGTAACGTAAACATTCCTGAAATAGCGTTATTTTACTATCGACAAAATTGAAATAAAAGTGTCAAATTCAAATGGGTGAAAAACAAATATGTTTAAAATGTGTAGTGACAGTTTTATGTTTGTTTGCATTTCTTCCAGTTTCATGACTAACTTTGTAAATAATATTAGTTTTTAACATTTAAATTTATTTTCCTACAACTGTGCGATTTCTTTGTTATTATGTAACTGTTATTGCCTTGGTTACGGGTGGAAAGGAGACAAATGCAGACCAAGTGCGGTTCTGTAAGCAAAGAAACACTAGTGCGGAAAGTACTTTGTTACGCAACTGTATATATCTAATCTGTACACAATTAATAAAAAGAACCGAACAAAGTAAAATATATCGATAAATGGTTTTATTTAAAGAGTAAGTGAAATACTTCATATTTATTGTTTGTGTATATTATTAACACAGATGTTACAGTTGCTTATATTGACATAATGTAAAGTGGAAACTTTTATACTGTCTAAAGAAACATTGATTTCTTCTGTACCTGTTCATATTATTAACAGTAATATTATTTACAATTTCGGAGGTTTTAGAAGCAGCAGGTTGATTGTCATTGTCGAAAATAGATCCAACATAGCATGATCTGGGGCTTCAATTATCTTTGGAGGTGTTTATGATAAAGAAGAATCACTCGCTGTAGTATTCCAATCCAGACAATTTTGAAGAAATTGTCTTGAAATTAGTCAAATATTATTAAATAACGTAGAACAATGTGCAAGCAATCAACAAACAAACCATAGCAACGCCGCAAAACATCGTTCTCGTGAATATCATTAAGATTTTATAAATTTTGACAATATTTTAGTGATTTTTTAAATCGCACAGTTGTAAGAAAAATGTTGTTTATAACACGTGCCAAAAATGGTTACGTGCTCGTGCAGATTTCCGCACTTGCACGTAACAAGCCTTTTTCGGCACTTGTTATAAAAATAATTATTTTAGCAGTAATGAAATATGTTGAAATTCTGTGTAAATTCATAACTTTTGTAGATTCGTAAACCTGTAAATGTTGAACAAAATTCCAACGAAACTTCATTAGACTCAGAATTTAATTCTCTACAGTACTACAGTTTATAATTGAAACCTGTTCGTGTAAAATAATAAGAAAAACAATAATAACTCAAAAACAACTACAGCTTACATCTCTCATATAAAACATAAAACTGGAGATCAACAAAAAAATAATTATTCTATAATTATCCTCTCTCCAGCGAAAAACTAAATATGTAATAATTAATCCAATAAAGTTAGGTTGTTCAATGTCTAATCAAACTCTTATATTAAGCAAAATTCAACATATGTTAAAAAAGATTGCAAAATAAACCATGACATAATGTTTTACAGAATGTAGCAAAAACTTAGATTTTATATGTCGTAAAATAAAAAAAATATCCGGTTGCGGTAGTAATAAAACAAAGAAAAAAGATAAAATTTGTGAATTAAATCATAAAACTATATTTTTTCTCAACCTTGTGATCTCACCACAGCCGGAAGCACATACTTGACTTCCGGATTCTGACAACTTAAAACTAAAACGTAAAAAGAACAAATTTTTCACTTTCGCTTACAAATTTTTGTGGTACACACGCAACCGCGAAAATTTCATTAAACACGGGAGACGGAAACGAAGCGATTAGAAAAAGTATTTCGTTTTCCACGGTGAATAATGTTTTCAATTTACCGCAAGGTCGCAAGAGAAATCTGCCGCAACCAACAACGCAGTAATGCTGAGTAGGTAGTCCGCAAAACCAAATTGAAACTGTTTCAAATTATTGGAAAAATTAGTTTCAATGCTTGGATAAGCGACATAAGTATTACATAATTTATTTTTTGCAAATTTTATGTAAAATATGTTATAATACGTGTTTTTGCAATTATGTTGAAAGAGAAATATTGCTAATATTAGTGACACGTTTTATCTTGCCACAAGACTGCGCGCAAATAAAGGTCAAAATAGCATGTAAAGTAAATGATTCGTAACAAAAACATTTGATAATAATAATTAGAATAGATTTATAATTAATGTATATTTTGTTATTTATTTTTCATCTTTATAAAATAACAAAGTTAAAAATAAAATCATAGTTGATACAGAAAACAGTATAATTGAAATAGGTTAAATTATTAAATTGGTGCTTGTTTTTACATCCTATGTAATGAAGAGAGTACTTCAAACTGAAATGAAGATTTTTAGCGATTTCGAAATTTTGATGAATCTTCATGTTTTAGACTATACGAAACCTAACAAACATATTTTTTTTTGTGTGGATGAGAACTCAAATACTTGCGTTGGAATTTTGGAAAGTTCAATAATGAACCATATTCAACCAGTGGTAGTTAACTTTAGCGATGGGCCTCTTTTATGTTTACATATATGTTCAAAAATAAAAAAATAAAAATGGGGTGGCTAGCTCAGTGGTATGGAGTCGACCTGTGGATTCTCAGAACCTTGGTTCGATTCCCACAGGCGACAAACAATTTTCACCATTTTAAAAAACTACCTCTGTGGCTCCCCCCACCACTAACATGTTTGGGGGCCGTGATTTGACGACTGGTAACCGCACTTCACGCGCAAAATATATCACTTACCGAGATCTGCTTCGGTAGAGTGCCACACCCAGTAATGGGTAGAAGGCGTGATGATATATTTATTTATATATATGTTCAAATCGGTTGAGTTTATCACAAAATTTCAAATAACTAAAATGAAATATAATTTGATTCAAACAGTTTTAAATTTTTTAAAATAATTTGTTTGTGTTTGTGTTTGTCCTGATTTTTTCTTTCTATGTAGAAATATAATTTTTAATAACAATTTTCTACACCACTGGCTGGAATGTTTAAATATCTATCTTTTTTAATTTGAAACATTTTGCTGCACATACGATAGTAGAGGTATTATATAAAAAAGAAAAAATCGACAAAAGCAGTTTTTCGACCATATCTAGTGTGTGATCTATGAAGTCGTAGTTCTTATAGTTTTCGAGATCCCAATGGTGAGCATCTAAATATGAATACACTATTTTATAGAGATTCAGACGAAGTTTCATTTTAGTTCACATATTTTCCAGGCTACACTTCCCGTTTATGGCGCTGTATGTAAAAACGAGACTTATCCCCTATTCTGTAACTGGA
This sequence comes from Pterostichus madidus, assembly GCA_911728475.2. Lineage (NCBI taxonomy): Eukaryota > Metazoa > Arthropoda > Insecta > Coleoptera > Carabidae > Pterostichus > Pterostichus madidus. The sequence continues at coordinate 28,472,296 of OU452313.1, read as the reverse complement.
TCATTATCTGTTAGTGATCGATAAGTTAATGACAACTTTTATTTTTCATGATTACTGTATGGATTATTATAAGAATTTGTCAATAAACAAATTCTTATAATAATTTCACCCAGGGAATATCACCCAACGCATACTAGGTTGTTGACTTGTAACGAATTGACGCAACCCATGTCACTTTACATTTCTTCAACTAAAGATTGCACGAAAAAGCAATGAGTATTCGCCGAGTGTTTGTAGCTCAATTGGTTAGAGCAGTCATCATGCGAATGAAAGGTTCTGGGTTCAAACACCGGCGAACGCTCATTGCTTTTTCAAAAATTATTTCTAATAATTACCAACAGACAATTTGTCAATAAACAAATTCTTATAATAATTTCACCCAGGGAATATCACCCAACGCATACTAGGTTGTTGACTTGTAACGAATTGACGCAACCCATGTCACTTTACATTTCTTCAACTAAAGATTGCACGAAAAAGCAATGAGTATTCGCCGAGTGTTTGTAGCTCAATTGGTTAGAGCAGTCATCATGCGAATGAAAGGTTCTGGGTTCAAACACCGGCGAACGCTCATTGCTTTTTCAAAAATTATTTCTAATAATTACCAACAGACAATTTGTCAATAAACAAATTCTTATAATAATTTCACCCAGGGAATATCACCCAACGCATACTAGGTTGTTGACTTGTAACGAATTGACGCAACCCATGTCACTTTACATTTCTTCAACTAAAGATTGCACGAAAAAGCATGAGTATTCGCCGAGAGTTTGTAGCTCAATTGGTTAGAGCAGTCATCATGCGAATGAAAGGTTCTGGGTTCAAATTCCGGCGAACGCTCATTGCTTTTTCAAAAAATTATTTCTGTATGGATTATTATAATTTTGGTATTCTGTAACTAGAATAATTTACCCTGGCATTTTTATGTTACTTTCATACATTTTTCTTACTTGTATATTTAGCTGTTATTATGAAAGTGAATGTAATGGCACCTCAAAAACAGTTTCGTAAAAAGTGTGGTTAAAAAGTAATATTTTAGATATTAGCAGTTCCATACGACATCTAAATTCATAAAACTAAAATAGAAAGAACCGAATAAATTATTTTAGCCACAGGAAGTCGAAGTGGTGTTAATCAATAGAATAATCATGAAAAATAGGCGTTGTCATTAACTTATCGATCAGTAACAGATAATGATTCAGTTACAGAATAGAAGGGTTAATTGGTAACACATTGGACTGGAAATATATTATACGTTTGCTTTATTAACTGTCCTACTATGCGCAAATAATGATTGCCAAAAACACTTTAAAATTTTGTATTTTCTGTACTAACTGAGAATGACATATTTAAGTTTGGGTCGCCCAACTCACAGCGTGGGTAGAGTTTAATTTTTAAGTTAAAACTACAAGTGAAGCAAGCGTTGTTAAATATTTTTCTGATGCAATATTAGGCATATAGTTTAGTTTTTAGACGACCACTTATGAAAGTAACCATAACAACATCATAAACTACTACGGAAAGTTGAACCTAACATACACTGATATGTTAGCGTAACGTACACTTCTAACATATCAGGTGAAGTTCTACAGATTGACAACAGATGGCGTTACGATGAAAGAAAATAATAAAATAACTGAAAAGAACGTGTATTATTATTTAAATTGAAGTTTTGGCAGATTTTTCAACACATTTGCACAGATAAATCTTATTTTTCTTTAAATTAATATTACTAATATTTTAGCATTATTTAATATTTTGACAATATGGTTAGTACAGTTGCACAATACCTAACCTCAAACGTCAAACGTCAACGCTTACCTACAAAAACACATCAGCTGTCAAATTGTAACAACATTGGTGTGTGAAATGGCATGAAATAGTGTACATAACTCGCTCGAAAGTGTGATAACTGTGCTCGTGTACTTAAATCACTCGGTGCTGCGCGCCTCGTTTTTCAATTTGTACATTCGCACGTTATCTTACACTTTCGATGCTTGTTACGTAATATACTATTACAAAACAATCAAACAGTTGTCTTATCTGTTATCTAAGAAACATAAAAAAAATTGACACGTATTTACTACTCTTTATCTTACTGAACAACAATTTCTTATTACAATAATTATTACTATAATTAATTAAATATTAATAGTCATGGAATTTCCCACAATTATTTTCCATGAACCAGTAATTTACATATCCCACGGCATATAAACATAATTTATAAATTTAATATTTCAAAATATACAATATACAAAATATACATTTATGATAATTTAATTTATTAACAGTGCTAAATTGAGTTTATTTTAATGAGAATTTAAAACTGCACAAATCTTAATGTCACTCTCATGATTATATGTTAGTGGTGCACCTAGTGGTGAGGACCAAGAGGCGAAGTTAACTTTTACTTTTATATTTGATAAATACAGGATGAATTTTTACTTTCTTATACACAGTATGTGTGAATGGATGGATGGATGTGTGTCCGAGTGTGCAATATCTCATGAACGAGATAAGATTTGTTAACGAAACTTGGTAATTATAAGTTTCATGAAAATACGAAGAGCTGAGTTGATTTTAAATGAAATTGAAAAACCGGAAGAGGAATTTTACTGGACACACAAAACAATAAATTCCATTTATTTCAAAAATGTAAAGTAGAAATTAAATATTATATTATGCAACGTATTGTCACATTCTTTTCTTTGAAGCACTCTTCGTTCTTCTGGGTCGTACTCCAAACAACCTGTATTATAAAACTTGTATAATAATATACTATTACCATATTAATTTTCTATATTCACCATTCATATTTTAATTACTTTAAGGGCCGAGATATCCACCTCCTAATAAAGTTCCTAATAAATTTGTTTAGCTAATAAATAGTTTTTGCAGATATCCACTACCATTTAAATTTTATTTACCTAATAAATACATTTATTAGCTACATATTTTATTAGCATGGGATGGCTAGCACAGTGGTATGAAGTCGGCCTGTGGATCCTGAGGTCCCTGGTTCGATTCCCACAGGCGACAAATTTTCATAATTTGAAAAAGCTATCCCTGTGGCTCCTCCACCACTAACATGTTTGGGGGCCGTGATTTGACGACTGGTAACCGCACTTCACGCGCAAAATATATCACTTACCGAGATCTGCTTCAGCAGAGTGCCACACCCAGAAATGGGTAGAAGGCGTGATGATATATTTATTTATTTTATTTTTTATATTTTATTAGCTACTCAAACCTCGTAATAAAAAACAAAAGATTCAATTGTCATGTTAATTTATACATAAAATAAAAATATATTTTTAAATACTGTATTAATTTCTTATTAAAAAGGTATGTCTGGAAATAATATATTTATATCCGGTGCTTCAAGGGTTATCATTGATATTTTAGACGAATTTTGATATATTGGATGAAATTATAGAGATACATGAAATTGGATAGGTGATTCAGTCGGTCTGTGTATTTGAGAACCTGAATTTGATTCCCACAGCCAACAAACAATTTTCACCACATTAAAATTACCCCTGTGCCTCCTGCACCACTATCAAATTTAGGAGCCGTGTTTAGACGGCTGGAAAACTCCACTTCACATTCATAAATATATCACTTACTGCTACTGTTACGGCCACATTCAGTAATGGATATAAGGCGTGATAATATTTTTATTTTTATTTACTTTATAAAATTGAGAATTTGCAAATAATTAATATTAGATGCCCTCACAATGTTCTTATCGTTAATATAGCATTTAACACAATCATATCTCAGACGCAAGGTTTTTTAAGCACGATGAATTGTACAAAACCGTGCATTAAATTTTGTAGCTATTTTTTTCCCACTATTCGCTTTTTTGCTTTTGCATCTGAATATTTTATATTACATTTATAAATGGAGTAGCTAGCTCAGTGGTATGAAGTCGGCCTGCGGATCCTGAGAACCCTGGTTCGATTTCCACAGGCGACAAATAATTTTCATAATTTCAAAAACTGCCCTTGTGGCTCCTCCACCACTAACATCTTTGAGGGCCGTGATTTGACGACTGGTAACCGCACTTCACGCACAAAGTATATCACTTACCGAGATCTGCTTCGACAGAGTGCCACACCCAGTAATGGGTAGAAGGCGTGATGATATATTTATTTATTTTTTAATTCTATAGCTATTTCAACTAATAATCTGACTTCATTCATAGTGAAAATTACAGATCTTGCACGTTTTCTTAACATTTTGACAGTTATAACAAAATCAAGGAGGTAGAAACAAAATTAAAATCATATATTTATTAACGTCACAAAACAAGTTTTGTATTTCTTTCTATTTAATGATTTTCATAACATTCTCTCTCTCTAAAGAATTATCAGTGTTGCAATTTTGTCTTATTTATTTATTAGGTACCTAATAACAAGTAGACGAATAAATTGAACTGGATAACTAAAAAATAAATATCTTCCTAATAAATAATTTATTCTACTAATAACTATTAGCTACTTTATTAGGAGGTGGATATCTCGGCCCCAAGAGGAACTAAATAAACACAGAAATATTAATTTAAGGGTCGAGATATCCACCTCCTAATAAAGTAGCTAATAGTTATTAGTAGAATAAATTATTTATTAGGAAGATATTTATTTTTTAGATATCCAGTTCAATTTATTTGTCTACTTGGTATTAGGTACCTAATAAATAAATAAGTCAAAATTGCAACACTGTTCATCTTTTAGAGAGAGAGAATATTATGAAAAGCATTAGTTAGAAAGAAATACAAAATTTGTTTATGACGTTTAATAAATATATGATTGTAATTTTGTTTCTACCTCCTTGATTTTGTTATAACTGTCAAAATGTCAGGAGAACGTGCAAGATCTGTATTTTTTTCTATAAATGAAGTCAGATTATTAGTTGAAGTACCTATAGAATATAAAAATATAATAGAAAATAAACAAACAGACGCAGTGAATTAGAAGCAAAAAAGCGAAAAATGGGAAATAATAGCGACCAGATATAATTCGTGTTCTTGTACAATTCATCGAGATTCAATATCCTCTGAAATACGAGTATGATTGTGTTAAACACTGTATTCAAAATAAGAATTCTGCGAATAAATTGGAAATATCTGTATTCTGTATCTTTCCACATTCAAAATGTATTAACAAATTAGATATTATGTCATTTATCAAAATTGTCAATTTTATTTCCAACATGTAACATTTGAGGGTATCTAATATTAATTATTTCCAAATTCTCCATTTTATAAAAAGAATAAAATATATCATCACGCATTTTATCCAATACTGAGTGTAGCACCTTGCCGTAGCAGATCTCGGTAAGTTATATATATCTATGCACGTGAAGTGAGGTTTCCAACCTGTTAAACACGGCCTCCAAATATGATAGTGGTGGAGGAGCCACAGGGATAATTTTAATGTGGTGAGAATTGTTTTTGACTGCGGAAATTGAATCGAGGTTCTCAAATTCACAGGCCACACCATTTCTTGTCTCTCTATAATTTCATCCAATTCATCAAGAATTATCTAAAATATCAATGATAACCCTATATAAATATATTATTTGCAAGCATACCTTTTTAATAAGAAATTAATACAGTATTAAAAAATATATTTTTATTTAATGTATAAATTGACATGACAATTGAATCTTTTGTTTTTTATTAGGAGGTTTGAGTAGCTAATAAAATATAAATAAATAAATAAATAAATATATCATCACGCCTTCTACCCATTACTGGGTGTGGCACTCTGCTAAAGCAGATCTCGGTAAGTGATATATTTTGCGCGTGAAATGCGGTTACCAGTCGTCAAATCACGGCCCCCAAACATGTTAGTGGTGGAGGAGCCACAGGGATAGCTTTTTCAAATTATGAAAATTTGTCGCCTGTGGGAATCGAACCAGGGACCTCAGGATCCACAGGCCGACTTCATACCACTGTGCTAGCCATCCCATAAATAATAATAATAATAATATGTAGCTAATAAATGTATTTATTAGGTAAATAAAATTTATAAGGTAGTGGATATCTGCAAAATATATTTATTGGCTAAATAAATTTATTAGGAACTTTATTAGGAGGTGAATATCTCGGCCCTTAAACTTGTATCTGAATTTCAAACAACAGTATCTATTTATCATGTTAATTACCAATGGTACTGTTTTCGTAGGATTATATTCACTGCATAAACTAATATTATCTGATGTTTAGATTTAATGTTACGCAAACAAAATAAAGCGAAATCTATTTCATCCTCGCCACAATTCTTTGTGAGTGGATGTATGCGTGTACTCGTATATAAAATGATTGTCCCGTTTTTCGGATTTGAACAATCAGACAAATTTAATTTCCGTTCACGTCGAAATGGTGATGTGCGTTAATAGAACTCGTTACAATTAAATTCAATGCTGGTTTAACACATGTCATACTTAGCCACATTATTATCTGCCTACTTTTTCTCTAACAAAATGTTTCTCTCACATTTATCATTTGAACAAATGTCGACGTGTGTGTTAGAGAATTAATGATTTTTTTTTGTTACAATGCTTTGTTATTTGTACAATTATTATGTTACAAATTTTTTATTTAATATTGTAAAAAGTTTAATCACTTATTTTTTAAAATTTGTTATAGAAATTATTTTATTTTAATGCTTTCGGATTTCTGCAATAAATGTTATACAGGGTGTCCCATTTAACTTGACAACTTGAAATAACTCAAAAAATACGCGATGTACGAAAAATTGAGCCGAGACCAAATCTTAACAGTTTTGAAGGGGGAATCATTCTATGCTAAAATCAGGACCCCCTGCCCCCAGTGGGTGGGGCAATGGGCAACATTGAAATCTTAAATAGGAACCCCCATTTTTTATTTCAGATTCAGATTCTACGGACAAAAATACATAAGTTTTGTGTGAAACTTTTTTTCATAAAAAATGGGGGTTCCTATTTAAGATTTCAATGTTGCCCACCGCCCCATCCACTGGGGGCAGGGGGGGTCCTGATTTTAGCATAGAATGATTCCCCCTTCAAAACTGTTAAGATTTGGTCTCGGCTCACTTTTTTCGTACATCGCGTATTTTTCGAGTTTTTTCAAGTTGTCAAGTTATATCGAGTGTATACTTGATTTGCAGGACATAGGAAATAATAATAGTAAAATGTTCATATGACGGTAATTTCTGGCCTATCAATTTTAGAATAAAACTGTTCAATACAAAAAAGTTCAAAACTAAAAATTGCTTCTAATAAGTCTATTTTTTTAAATTATGTTTTCTTCATGGAATAGACACAAAATAAAAATGAGAATTTGACACTATTTATGGAGTGCCATGACAAATAAAAAAAAATTATTTCAATTTTTGTGCTGATAACTCTGTTCGTTTATTTTTGATCTACGACCACAGAATAAAACTATAGAAGAAGGGACAGCTATAACAAAATATTGTTATGCAGTTACGGGTGACATGTTTTGTTGCCCCAAGTAATTATTATTAAAATTACCGATAATATAGGATACATATTTATCATTCTCGTGATCGAAATGACTAAAATATTCCAAAATAACTAAAATCAAAATATATTTCAAAACAACGAAAACAAACAATTAGCAAAAAACTAGTTTAATTGAATTATATTTAAATTATTAATTAAACACATACTAGTATGCAATACAAATTAATATGAATAATGTATATTTTCGCTTTCTTATACACACTCTCATTTATCATTTCGTTACTTTCTTCAGTATCCTTATTCTTAAATGTTGTTTTTACTGTTGTTATTGGTAGAGATGTGATATTTGCTACAAAAGAATTTTCATAATTATAAAAGTTCCAAATTTCACAATATTGTATTAAATACTTACATTGACCAATATGTGGAATAGGCCCAATGTTAAATTTTTTGATGATGTGTATCGATACTGTCAATATTTAAAATGAAGAGTACATACGACATTGTGCTTAAGAGTACTACTATAAGGTACATCAATTAAATCATTTTTATTAATGTTTTCCAGCAATGTTTTCCGTCTACGACTAATGTATTATATATATATATATATATATATATATATATATATATATATATATATATATATATATATATATATATATTAGACTGTTTAAAAAAAAATCAATATTTTTTTTTCATAATTATATCGAAAATGTTGTTGGAAATGGTAAAAAAAAAATCCTGTGAAAGTTTGAGCTCTTAATATTAATGTTAAGAGGTGCCGCATCGTAAATTTCAATTTCCCATTTAAATAACATGGAAACAACGTTCTGCTGGACTTTGGAATTTTGTAACTCACGTTAGGGAAATTATTTTGAAATGATCGAAACATACTCTTGTAGAAAATTTAGCGCTCTACAAAAAAGGTCTCTTACAATTTTTTGATATATTTATTTTTTCAAAAGTTATTTAACGATAGATTTGGCTTGATATTAAATTTTTACATTTTTCTACTTTTCCGACGCAACCATCAACTTTATGAGAAAATTCCATAAGAAATTTTTTGTAGAAAATTTCATTTCCTATAACTTATCTTCCAAAAAGTTTTGGATATTTTTTAAAGGTCGTAAGTTATTTGCAAAAAACTAAAAAAAAATCATGATTAATTTTAAGCAGTAAAATGACAACTTTATATATATATATATATATATATATATATATATATATATATATATATATATATATATATATATATATATATATATATTAATATATATAAAATGTGTGATTTTTGCTACATACTGTACGAGTATAAATCTCTCAGTGAATAATAACGAGAAAATAATAGTTATTATTTCCTCTTTGCACGAATCAAAAAATGTTACGCCTGAATCAATTACTCTGAGAAAATAAAAAAAAGCATAAAGATTGGTAGATTACTATGGAAAACTAAAAAAACAAATAAATATGCAAAAATATATGACATTTCGAAGTGACATTTCTCTATCATCATAGTCAAGTTACATCACAAAATATTGCAATGTTAACGTCATTTTATTTAGTTTGGAGATATTATGAAAAGAAATTATAAAAAATAAATGTGTGTAATACATTAGTCGTAGATAAAGTATTGTATACAATTCGCTATAATGGCTATTATTCCTTGCGATGTATAATCCTCACTCGCTTTACTAGCTTGTGTTTGAGGATTCAACCCGGTCCTACCCAGAATTTGGTACTCGGATAATGTGAGAAAATTTGTACTATTCCATTCTCGGGTAATTTGTATCGGTTATTATTTTTAAATGAAATTTAAACTGTTACAAAAGATTAACATAAGCGAACATGTTTTATTTGTATACTATTTTTGCTTTGTGTTGTGCGTCGGAGGATTATCCCAAGAAATGTTTTTTATAGCATTACTTGGGTATTTGTTCCCTGTACCTGAATTGCCTTAATGACTAATGCGTCTATAACTGTTTTAGAATACAAATTCAAGTGAGGCAGGTGATTCAGTGTTATCGAGTCGGTCTGTGGATTAGAGAATCTCGGTTCGTATTCCCACAGCCGACAAACAATTTTCACCATATTAAAATTATCCCTGTTGCTTCCCCTTCACTAACATCTTTGGGGGGAATGATTGACGGTTGGTAACTGCACTTTATGTGCATAAATATATCACTTACCGACATCTACTTCGGCAGAGTAATGGGTAAAAGGCGTGATGACATATTTTATTTATTTAAATTCAAAAACAAATAACGCTTCCACTAACATTTTCAGAAAATTACATTTTATTAGTTCTATTAATTCACAGGCTCATTTTCGCATCTCACCAGTATTTGGTGTTGTAAATATTCATTAATTAAATAAGTTTAAACCAAAAACATATATGTAGGTATGTGTAGTGTTGTATAGATAGAATGATAAATTTAATTAATTTATTACGTACATTGAATATAAATGCAAAAAGATTGTCTGTTTGGAGTTTTCTCCAAAACGAAAATATGAATATTATAATTTTTATTTTGTTATTAATTTTATATTTGATGTAAATGTATGTTTCATTTTCATATAACTTAATAAAATTTATTCAAAACAATAATTTTATTTAAAATAATTTCATAAAGCGGATTAGCGCTAACACCATTTATTATTTCGTTATTAACTCCGTTTTCAAAATACGAAACAAGTTTATTTTAACTTGAGTTAAAAAGAGTGTTAATTAGCATCAAATTTAATTCAATTCTTGAATCTGTTTTAATTTGAAACAGAGTTATAGATAATATTAAAAATGGTGTTAGCGCTAACCCGTTTTATGAATCTGCCTGTTGGATTATATTTTGACGTTTCTCAAAACCAATGAAATGCTTTATTGTGTATGTCACTTGTTTGCGTTTTAACCAATCCTGTCATTATTATACTGAGAATAATACTCTTGTGATTATTCTCGAGAATAATCTCTGTAGGTGGTTTCGTTTGTAACAAATGATAGGTAGTTGTCAAATAATTATTTAAAACTGTCAACGCATCAAGTAAAATATGTGAAAAAATCTATTTATTTCCATTTCAGATACAGAAATACACCAACAAATTTTGGTAACAACTTCCAAGAATACATGAATAAGTAATCAATCGATATGAATCCAATTCAAAATCTTTTAAGTTGGATCAACCTCAATAGCTATGTCAAAAAATCTAGGGTGGCAGCACATGACTTTCTTATACACAGCATATTTAATATTTAGAATATATGAATGTTATATAAGTTCGATGAATCGACCTCTACAGCTAAGTCAAAAAATAATCTAATTAAATATAACACGAGAGTTCGATAAATTAGAAAATAATTCTCCAGTATCTTTCTCAAACTTGTTGCCAGGCAATAGTCATGAAAGTCCATAGGGTTTGAGTGGCTACTGCCAAATGGCAAAGTTCTCGAAAGATCTGTCAAATTATTTTTAATTTATTCTCACTTTCTTGTTATATTATTACTGAAAATATTTCTTTTTAATCAGATAAATACTTTTTTATCCTGGCTACATGGGTAATAAGTTTTTAGTTATCCGTTGAACCGAGTACTAAAATTCTCCTTATAATTGAATCTTTACTGGTGTTAGAAACTTCATCGTTAGGAATAAGTGGTATCGAGTCGGTCTGTGGATCCTGAGAACCTCGGTTCGATCCTCACAATCGACAAACATTTTCACCAAATTAGAATTACCCCTGTGGCTCCTCCTTCACTAACATCTTTAGGGATCGTGATTTGAAGACTGGTAACTGAATTTCACGCGCATAAATATATCACTTACTGAGATCTGTTCTGGCAGAGTGCCACATCTAGTAATGGGTAAAAGACGTGATGATATATTTATATTTATTTATTTTATTATATATTATAGGGTAGCTAGCTCAGTGGTATCACGTCGGCCTGTGGATCCTAGGAAACCTGGTTCGATTCCCACAGGCGACAAACAATTTTCACCAATTTAAAAAACTACCCCTGTGGCTTCTCCACCACTAACATCTTTGGGGGTCGTGATTTTACGACCGGTACTCGCACTTCACGCGTAAAATATATTACTTACCAAAATCTGCTTCGGCAGAGTGCCACACCCAGCAATAGGTAGAAGGCGTGATGATATATTTAGGGCCGGTTTTTTCATCTCCGGATAAAGTTCCCGGTAACTATCGGCAGAATAATTGGAAAAATATCGCATCAAAAAATGGCATTCATTTTTTTTTTTTTTTCTTGTGGCTTCTTTGGCGGACCAACTACTCAGGTCATATGCCGCCATTACGCCCTGATCTGCGTTTTAGTTGTTATTGGTCAACAGCAACGCGGGTTTCTCCGGACGGTCGCCCATCCAAGTACTACCCGCGCGCAACGTTACTTAACTCGCGTTATCGCTTAGATCAGTTCCACCGAGTGCAGCCATGGCCGTTGACAAAAAATTTCATATTATTTATTGGTTTGTTCAGGTGTTGACTGATATAATTTTTATTAAATAATAATTATAAATAATACATTTCTTATTATTTATTCATCAAATACATTTCTGGAAAATCTATTAGAAAGAGTTGGTAAATACCATATAATTGATATTATTGTTTTAATTATTATCGTAATTTAAGAACAATTTATTACGTGTTAGATTTTTGTAACATTAATCAACAAACATTTATAATATAATCTTATATAAGCAATCAAGAAATGTGTTGAAGTTATAACTTAAATATTTTTATTTCTATGAAAATAAAAATGTTCCTAATAAAATATATCCAACATAAACTAACGCCTGATTTATTATTAGACTGTTATGTAACTAACAGGAACCTAAACAGTAAGTTTCAAATACTAGACGCGTCATTATATTTTATTTATTAATTTAGCGATTTCGGTCACACAACATAAAACTTCTTTCTCTTTTTTAATTAGTTTGACTTAAAAACTTTTAAGTTAGTACCGACTAAAAAATTACTCTTGTGACTAATTTTCTATTAAAATTCATGTATATCGTAACATATTTGCATATAACTGTATTTCACGGTAGAAAATAATATTATCTATATTCGAATCTGTATTTTTGATAATTACATAATGGAAAAGTGATATCGTGTCGGCCTGTAGATCCTGACAACCCTGGGTTCAATTCCCACAGCTGACAAGACATTTTCACCAATTTAAAATTACTCCTATGGCTCCCCCACCATAAACATCTTTGAGGGCCGTGATTTGACGACTGGTAACCGCACTTCACGCGCATAAGTATATTAATTACCGAGATCTGTTTCGACAGAGTGCCATACCCAGTAATTGGTAAAAGGCGTGATGATATATTTATTTATTTATTTATTTTACATAATAACTTAAGAGAAAAATTATCCAAATAAAAATGGTCGAATATTTTGAATTTTTGTTTGAAGAGAATAGTACACTACTGCTCAAAAAAAAAACCGGTCACCTAAAGAATCCCAAAAAAACGTCACTTTTCAAACCCCTGTCAATTTGTCAGTTTTGAAACAAATTGGATGAAATTTTTTTTTTCGAATTCGCCCATAGTCTACTCTTTGTAAAGCGGTGAATTGATTTTGACTAACCTCCCTTTCCCTTCCCCCAGCCACCGAAAAACGAGAACCACTTTTTTTCTAAAAAAAAAGGTGATTTTCCAAGCTTTCTATGGGAATCATCAGCTGTCAATTGACAAATCTGTTTACAGATAATGAAAATATGGTCATTTTTGTTACCCGATGTAAAACGGCATCAATATCGGATGATTTAAAAAAAAGTTATGATTTTTTGAAAAAAAAAGAGACATTTGCAGAGGTTGGCATTCAATTTTCCGTAGTACGTAGACACTCGAACACATACGGACACTCAAACGCACGCACGCACGCACGCACTCACACACACTTCTCTCACGAGATATAAACTGTGTGTCCCACGCTGGCATAGGCAGTTAACATGTAAAATTAGTTTATTGTAAATAAAAAGTGTCCGGAAAAATATGATGGGACCAAATTTTATATCACAATACTGCCAATATTGCTGCATCTTATTTAATACAGATTATTCGAATTGATAGCGTAATTTCATTATATAAATAGAAATAATTCCTAATTTTTCGCCTATTCTTTTATTGCCACTGATATAAAGGCTGGTACCACGAGCTCTGTTTTTGGGTGTTCTAAATATACGTACTACGAGCTCTGTTTTTGGCTGTTTTTGCATGTTTTAATGCAACTGTTTAGTAACGTGTTCTAAAACTGCCTAGAGTTGTTTTAAGCAGTGTTTTAAGACGTTTGTCTTGCAATTTGTTTTAAATATTTTAATCTGTCACTGTCATCTTGAATATTTTAAAAGTCGAGGATAGCGTAAATATTATTTGAATATATTATGGAAGGCGCAATACATAACAAAAATCTGAGTATTTCGCCAGAAACTGTTAGAAAAAATAAAATATTCATAATGACACTGACAGATGACAGAGACAGATTAAAAAATTTAAAACAAATTCCAAGCACTTGAATCAATAGCAATAAAAGAGTAGGCGAAAAATTATGAATTATTTTTATTTATATCATTAACTTACACAATCAAAATAGAATAATCTGTATTAAATAAGATGTAGGAATACTGGCAGTATTGTGATATAAAATTTAGTCCCATAATTTTTTGTCCCATATGGGATGGCTAGCACAGTGGTATGAAGTCGGCCTGTGGATCCTGAGGTCCCTGGTTCGATTCCCACAGGCGACAAATTTTCATAATTTGAAAAAAGCTATCCCTGTGGCTCCTCCACCACTAACATGTTTGGGGGCCGTGATTTTACGACTGGTAACCGCACTTCACGCGCAAAATATATCACTTACCGAGATCTGCTGTAGCAGAGTGCCACACCCAGTAATGGGTAGAAGGCGTGATGATATATTTATTTATTTATTTATTTATTTTTTGTCGGACACATCTTATTTACAATAAACTGATTTTACATGTTAACTGCCTATGCCAACATTTACGTGGGTCACACGGTATATATAGCCGTATATAGGGTAATGAGCATATAACCTATATACCGGGTGATGCTTGGTAAGGGCGAATATAGGGATTTAATATGGGTTATTAATGTTATGCAATGTCCTGCCCACGGATCGCGCCATGTAGAATTCTATTTCGAACAATAGAATCGCTGTTATCTGTCAAGTAAAAATTATGATTTTTCCTAATATAACATAAAATAATCGGTGCTTTTTGTATCAGATAGTGTACAAAAGATGTAAACTATATTTCTGCTGCAAAATTATTTAGAATAGAATACCAATTTCTCCATTTGCAAACTATCGCTTCAATTCTATAATAGAATTCTATATGGCGCGACCCCACTACTGCTCTCATATTAACTTTACGGAAAAAACTTTTAAGTATAAAGATGTTTAGAATAATAAGACTGTTTTTATATTTTGTATTACGTCTGGTTTAGCTGCAACTTTAAAAATAAATTTCAAAATTTCTATTAAATTGTAGCAATAGTTCATGACTTTTATTGTTCTTAAATTATTTATAAACGTCAATGTTTGAAGGTTTGAATCTAGTTTATAAATTAAATTAAACAAAACAGAGCTTTTATTCCAAAATAATAAGTTATGATTTATTACCCGCCGTCAAATCACAGTCTCCAAAGATGTTAGTGGACGGGATACAGTTTATCGGCTATGGGAATCGAATTTGAATTCTTAAATTCACTGGTCTATAGGTTACCGCTAAGCTATTTACCCTATTATGTGATATTTAAATGTTAATAGTCAGAATTTGGACAAGGAGTTTCCAACCCAATAGCATATAATTATTTTATTTATTATTGCTTATATTCTGATGTTTGTTCATTTAGTTATTTGTGTGTTAGTTTTTACTATTCCATTTTATTGTTGTTGTGTTGTGTGTGAATATAATTGTTAGTTCGCCAGTTTTTCTATCTTCGGATAAAGTTGCCGATAACTATCAGCGGAATAAAAAGAAAAATATCGCATCGAAATAATAGCACAAATGCAATTTTCTGATGCGAATTTTTTTTCAATTATTCTATAGAAAGTTATCGCAAACTTTATCTGAAGATGAAAAAAACGTGGTCCTATGTGTTTTAATTTATATAAACAAAGCCCCTAATTATCAACTTCGTTTTCGGTTTACCACAATCTGATTCTATGAGTGAATGTAGACTAATGTTTAATTTCTGGAGAATGGAAAGAAACTGATTAAATTTGAAAATGATTTGAATGAATTGCTAATAAAATTAAATTACAAAATGACTTGCAAAGAATTTTATGATAATGTGTTACAAAATAATAAAATTGTGGCTCAAATTAGGTCAAACAACAAATATTACATTTTATCTCCAATATTTATTTATCTTTTGTTTCATCATTTATACAGCAAATATTTGTTTGTTGTAAATTCGAAATAATTTTTGTTGATCTGTAATTTTTAAATTATTGTTTTATACTTACGTTTATTTTCTTATTTAAATAAAACCTTATTATGTTTTTCCTTTAGTCAATTTTGTTGTCTTTTATTTATTCTTGTATTGTGTGTGTCTCTATTTAATTTTTTTTATCTGGCAACCATAGTAAAGAATATGGGCGAATAATACTTTAATATTAGGGCCGGTATTTCTAAATAACTATCGGCGAAATAAATAAAAAAATATCGCATCTAAATAACACATAAATGTAATAATTTCTGCTGACTTCGTTGTGATATTTTTAAATTTAACTTAAATTTGTTAAAGGATTAAAATATCGGCCTTTATTTTAGTTGACTATCAATTAGAGATGGGCAAATACCACTCGCGAATATTCGAATATCTTGAATACTAAAAGTATTCGATATTCGAGATCTTCGAATATTTACGCCAATGGCGAACATTCGAATACTTTGAATATTGCATGATACGTCTTGAAATTGAAAAAGCGCTGTCTTTGGCGCTTTGATGAACTCTATTGATAGTTGTACAGTTACCACTTAACAGTTAAAGGAAACGAACTAGGTTTAAGGTACATGTTTACTTATTTACTTCAATTCAATCATTGTCATAATGATAATGTAATTAATATTAATTTAGAAATATAATGTTTTAAATTTTTAAACAAGTAACTATTTGGAGTATTCGAATATTTAAGGTATTCGAATATTCGATATCTGGTAAATATTTAAATTCGAGAAATTTAGGTCGTATTTATTTGGCATTTTTAAAGTAACCTGGTAGGTTACTTTTGTTTAATTGCCACGTTTTAAGTAACCCAGAATAGTTCTTAAACTTATCTTACTACCCCTGCTATTTTGGTGAGTTGGCAGATTGAACCCGTTTTCTATCTTTCTAATCAACTTGTGTTATTTGTTAACCATTTTGAATTGGTAGCATCGCAGTTTGTATTTAAGCAGATGTCACTTAGAATGTGCAATTAGATTTTAAATTTATCCCTACTTTTTACAACTGATACTAGATGCATCATTTATTTATATGTGTGGCAATATTTATAATTTAGGCTGTTATTGTTAAATTATGTGTTTAGTTTTACTAGTTTCAGTTAATTTATAGTTATTAGTTTTAGAAAATATTAAGTATTGTGAGAATGGAATGCTTCGGGTTGTGTTTATGTTTTTCAAACCAATATATTATGGTTAAGTGTGTTTGCCTGAGTGACGCCGAATGTGGAAACATGTTGGAATAGGTGAGGGGTGAAGAGACGTGTGTGAATGGTTAAGGGTGCATGAAACTTTGTAAATAGTTTCTAAGATAGTGTGTATCCGGCGAGAGACGAGAAAGGTTAATCATTTTGTAATTATATATTTTCATAAAACTGATGTACATATTCACTGTACTTCGTCTATTATTATTATCCTGACAAATACATGAATAGAGAAGTGCAGAAGAAGCATTAATCACGGAAAAAGTTACATCGTATTTAGGCGACAATTATAAGAAATGGATAGATTGTTACATTATTTTATATTAGATTGCGACACATATTCCCTGTACCTCGTTTATTATTTATCCTGACGAATATATGAATAGGAAGTGCAGAAGGAGCAGCATTAATCACAGAAAAATTATATCACATACAGACAATTAGCAGAAGTGGATAGATTGTTTTAATACTAGATTGCGACATATGTGACACGAGTTTGTTCTAGATCAGTTCAGAGTTGAACCCAAGTTCCGAAACAAGTACAGCTTTTATATTCGCCCACTTCTGCTATCAATAGTAGTATTCCATTTGCCACTTGGTTCACTTAAATAAGTTCAGATCAATTAGTCAACATGACTAAATGAACTAAATTAAGCAAATTGATGCAGTTATTGGGGTGAATTACTTTAAAGTAAATTAGAATCAGTAATTCTAGTACTGGAAACAAAGTCTGCGAAGTAAACCAGCAAAATAAATAAGTGATCTGGTTCAGTAAATGTAAGTTAGATCTGATCCAAATGGCAAATGGAATATGCCTAATATAGGAGATACTTGATATTCTTACGGTGCAGTATGGTGTTTGAACGATTCAGCGATACAATATATGCGATAGACACAACGGCCTATAAACCTACTTTGATAAAACCGCTTACAGTGGTCCTAATCCTACCTGTCTTTGCCCCTCTGCGTATCTGACTCACCAAACATTACGGCAACTTACAAGTCAACGTGTTTGTGTTTACACAAAATGTAAACATATGTCACATATCACATTTAATGTGCTGATAGTGTGGAACCACTCATTGTTTGGTAATTGAACATGAATTTCGATTATGAATATAATTTGTAAACAAGTAATTGTTTATAAAAATATATCATTCATAATTTGTGAATTTATGACATATATGATTATTGCGATTGTTGTAAGTATATTTCGTGACATGAGTAAGATTTATAATGTTATGTATTTGAAGGACATTAACGGTATATTGATAAATGAATAATTAAAATTGGAATGCGAATTCCAGGTGTTGTGTTATTATGGTACTAATTTTAGTCTAAATATTATAGAAAATTATGTGTTTCATATCAACAATGTACAATATGTACACTGAACATGCAACAGTTGATAACAATATTTTTATGTAGATAGTCACGATGTATCTTTAAGTAAGAGATATATTTAAAAACTTGGATACAGAGTCGGAATAAGTAATTTTTGGGAAGTATAATAAACTGCTGAACTAACAAAATTTAAATACTAGTTGTGCTTTAATAGTATATTAAAGAACTAGCTTCATACGGCAATCTGTAAACGCGCGAGTCCTAGTTTTCCAAAGGCCGAGTACGATAACAGACATTATGAAACGTGTTCTTTATACTATTTTTTCTATTGAGGTAATTTAATAATTCTGTTAGATTTAGAAAACTGCGACTTGTCAAAAATATAAGTTAGTGTTTTTTATCAGTTGTGTTGATAGCGCTTCTCATAGCAAAAACAATAAAAAAAATCAAATTTTTTGACAATTAATCAATGTTTTTTTTTCTGTATTGTGAATGTTGTGAATTTAGTGTATGGTTATATCACATTCTTTTAGTAATATTTCGACACTGACAATTTACAATTTTGAGGTTGAATGTCATTCATCCGTCAGATTTAACAGCATTTATACCAATCCTACAAAATAAAAAGCGCCAAAAACAGTGCGCTTAAAGATCTCCTTAACGACGTGTTTACAGTGCGTTTATAGATATATAAGAACACCGAAATAGAAAAAAGACTGGTAGGTAACTATAAAAAACCAAATAATAATATATTAAACATCATCGATAGCAATAAAAATATCGAAAATAATCACAAAATTAATATTAATTTTAAACAATCAGCAAAAAAGTAATGTGTTCATCACAGAAAAAAGGCAGATTTACTGACTCATATCATAAAACATTATATAAAAGTTTTGATATCTTACTTTCAAAGGTTAATGGCAGAATGAATCTGATGAGGATTCTTGATTTTGTTGTTTGGTTATTTCGTTAGAATGTTTACCTGAAATTGTGTGGAATTCACTTTCATAAACAAGCATACGTCGACACTCCCTTCCTTTCTAATCTATTTGATTAGTTTTCAGTTCTCACATAGTGGCTAACTGCAATTATTTGCAATTCACTTTCAAAAACTAGCGTACGGCGTTACTCCCTTCCTTTTTTATCTTTTTGTTTCATTTTCAGTTTTTACAATTGAGTGACTAAAGCCTTGTTTCCGCCTCTTAACATAATCTTAGTTTTAGTTTTTCGACATAACCTTGAGAGTTTGTCATATGTGAATACAGCTCAGCGTTTCCAGCTACTGTTTTAGTCTTAGTCGTTGTCTTTGTCGCTGCGCATAAACACAAAGTTTGCAGACTTCATACTTTCGACATAGTCTTTCCTCGCTGTTCTGTAAGAGAGAGTTAGCTGCGGTAATGCTATCTCTTGTTATGCTGTCAATTCTATACCGTATTTATCAAATGTCATTAGGTTTGTGTTGAAAATACGATAAATATAGACAATAGAATAAAAATAGTAACAATTTCAACTGTGAAAAAATAAAAATTACTAGATTATTAGAAACAACAAAACTAACATGTCAAAAAGAAATTATTTAGTCGCTGTCATTATAAAATTTATTTCTTTTCTTTGATTTTATAAGTATAATTGCAATTTAATCATATTTTAATAATATAAAAATCAATTTGAAATTTAAATTACCGTATTTGAAATATTTTGGTTTGTTCACTATTCAAATGTCTCAATTTTTTCAAATTATTTTGGAATTGTATAATTTAATTAAACTAGTGCTTAATTTTAAAAGTAATTACTATTCCTTATTAATAATTTTATATAATTTTTAAAGTATTTCAAATAGTTTTATACAATTAATTTCTCATTTAAGTGAACAAACCTTTACTAGAATAATGAATTAAGGTTATGTTTATGTTAAGAGCTGGAAATAGTAGGAGTTTTTCAGACATAAACAGAAACAAAAAACCAAAAACAAAGACTAGAACAGAGACTACGTTCAGATGTGGAAACGTAGCTTTACTTGCAATTGTGTAGATTATTTTTCAAATACAAGCGCAGGTTGTCGCTCTTTTCGGTTTTAATTTGTGTAGATTTGTTTTTCGAGGATTAAGCGTGAGTAATTTGAGATGTTTTGAGCATATGTAACGTATGTCGAAGAAAGATGAATGAAAAGTGTATAGGGAGTGTGATGAGTAAATGAGTGTATATGAAGGGAACTATGAATGTGGTTGAAACGAGAGCAGTGTGTTAGGATGAGAATGTTTGACGAGGACTGATTATTTGATTAATCTAATGAATAAATGTTTCTAGGGTTAGAGCTACCCCAGTTGATGGGATATAGCGTGATGTTATGTATGTATTTATGTTGGTGATATTGAGGGTGAGAGATTCTAATAATAAATGAAAAGATATGATTGAACGTTTGCTATGTGCGAGGAGAAAACAAGTTTGTTGGAAGGAATTATGAATGTGGATGAAATGAAAATTGGGCATCAGGATGAAATGTTTGGTGGAGATTAAATGCAGGATAAAATCTAATGAATAAATGATCAGTAACAGGCAGATTCATAAAGCGGATTAGCGGTAACACCATTTTTTATTTCATTTTTAACTCTCTTTTAAGTTTATTTTAACTTGAGTTAAAAAGAAAGTTAATTAGCATCAAATTTAGTTCATTTCTTTAATCTGTTTTAATTTGAAACAGAGTTATAGATAATATTAAAAACGGTGTTAGCGTTAATCCGTTTTGTGAATTTGCCTGTAAATTTTTAAATAATTTGTACTACACTATTTGATGAAATACAGTATGATGTTATGTATGCTTTCCGATAAATCCGAGCCTGCTTGCAAACTTGTAACTAATAAATATTAATGAGTACTTACAGTTTTTGTTTGTGGTTTGTAGAAAAAAAAAATTCTGCATAACCCATATTCATAATATACTTATAATAGGTAAATAAATAAAAAGTATCCATTTTCTTTTTTGTAATACAAACACGTACAATTCTAAATATAAATGAATCTCAAGGAAAACTCATTGAGAATTTTTCTCGGGAGATACGCCATTGATAAGAATTTGCAATTCTTAATTTGTTTTAAGTACGTATGTTTTATTTATTGAGTAGCATGTAATAGAGATAAATAAAAGGTATTGTTCTACGCAAGGACGGTTTAGATATGTGTAATTTGTAATTCCGTTCGAAATTACATAAATGCTGAATTAATGTCGAATGAATCATACGAGAAATTAAATTCACATGTAAATACGTACAATGTAAATTGTAACTTGCATGCAGCGGAAACTTAATAAGTATTATTCATTTGTTTTGTTTACATATTCTTCCGACAGCGTCACTTTTCTATGTATTGGTAATATATGTATCTACACAAGGTAAGTATAGAGAAAGTTCAATCAACTACAGTTTAAAAGCTATTGTCTATTATAATTAAATTTCTATTTTAATTATTAATTTTATGAAATTATTTTATTGTACCCACAGGAAGGCCTACACTTCACAACTTTTAAAGTGGAATTCGAATCACTCTTATTTTATGAATATATTACCGGTATAGTATAAAATCTAGACAATGTATGTTTAGATAGATAATATTCAAAATGTAAAAATTGAATTATTTATCAGAAATTTTCCAGTTATATATAAAAGCATTTTTGGCAAAACTCGCTTCACTCGTGTTTTAAACAAACCCGAAGCCCGTAAAAGGCATGTTCTATATACGCTTTCCGTTATATTTATTTTTAGCAAAATTTGTATGATTAAAACGGCCGAAAGCTCCGCTGTTTCTCAAATATGATATATAACTTAAATAAAAGAATATTAAATCTAGAAATAATGTAAAATGAATTAAAGCCACCAACGAAACTTAAATTTTAACTTAAATAAATACGAACCCTGCCTCACATCAGTTGACCCGAATCTTATTTTTTCGTTTAATGTTTTATTTTGCAGTTTTATTTCTCGTGTAATATGTAAGAAAATAAAATAAAATTTTAATGAGACATATACTAGTATGTTCTTAATAGAATTGTAGAATTTAGTTAATGTCAGATATCTGCATTTTTAGTGTTATTTAAATTTTAAATAAAATATAAGATTCGAGTCAACTGAAGTGAGACAGGGCTCGTATAAGTATATTAAATGTTTGATAAACTCCATTCCCTGTATGAAAACGATGACGTCATATGTGGACGAGATTATCATAGATACGATGAAATATAGCTATCTTTTTTTAATATTATTATTCGTACCTATGCAACTGGCATTAACGTATGTCTTAATAAATAAAGATATACGTTTCATGTTTTTTCAAGTTCTATCACATTTATTGTTTTAATGGAAACGTATCTAATACTAATACGAAAATTTATATTTACTTTGTTCACATTTATTTATAAAATAAAAATATAGTCCTATGGTCATGATTTTGTTATTTTTTCGCCTGTCATTTCTAAGTTTGTGACATTTTTGATACAAAAATACAGACTAAGAAATAAGAAATAGCTAGAATAATTTTGGGTAATCAAATACAGAAATGTGTTTGTCATCTTTATGATTATATGGAGTTAGAGAATCGAGGATCTTTAATTAATTTAACTGTAGTACAAGAGGTAATGTGCATTGTTTTTTGTATTTTTCATATATTATTAATAATATATAATTTCAAAAGCTACCCGTGGCTCCCCCACCACTAACATCTTTGGGGGCCGTGATTTGACGACTGGTAACCGCACTTCACGCGCAAAATATATCACTTACCGAGATCTGTTTCGGCAGAGTGCAACACCCAGTAATGGGTAGAAGGCGTGATGATATATTTATATATTATTTATATATATATATATATATAATAATAATAATAATACATATAAAAATGTATATTCCTTTGAGTTTTATTTTTCAAAATTACATATTTCAATAAGGTAGGTAATATATTTCGTGGGTTAAGATAAATTTATATTTGGTTATTATTTAATAAATGCAGAATTTGGTTTCTTTTATAAACTAATTAAATTTCATAAAGTAATAAATATTTTAATTTGACATTTAAATTTTAGGTTATGTTTTAAAAATGTCAATCCAATACAAATGTTAACGTTTTAAGTACAAAATTTTGAATCACATGGATACCGAATGTGACGTAATCGTTTTCATACAGGGAATGAAGTATATCAATATCAATTATTCCACATAACATGTAACTTCGATTTGATTAATTTAAACCAAGTTTAAAATTTAATTAGTGTTGGTACAACTGGTTATAATTAACATTGCTGTCAACATTTCGATTAGATTATTATTTTTTAATTAAGTAACACTTTTTTTTTTTACCTGTAATTGTGTGAAATTCACTTTCAAAAACAAGCGCAGGGACGACACTCCCTTCGTTTCTTATCTTTTTTATTCTTTTCTGATCTTACATTGAGTGTTTAACTGCAATTGTGTGGAATTCACTTCCAAAAACAAGCGTAGAGCGACACTCCCTTCCTTTCTTATCTTTTAATTCGTTTTCAGTTATTACGTAGTGTTTAACTGTAATTGTGTGAAATTCACTTTCAAAAACAAGCGCAGGGCGACGCTCCCTCCCTTTCTTATCTTTTTGTTTCATTTTCAGTTACTGCATTGTGTGGTCTTTTCTTTCATATATAAGTGCAGACTATCGCTTTCATCTTTTCTAATCTTGTAGATTCGTTGTTAGTTTCGTTATTAGATTCGTTGTTCGGAGTAAACGTGAGTAATTTGAGATTTTTTATGCATAGATACGTTCTGTACGTTGAAGAAAGAAAATGAATGGTAAGTGAAAAGGAATGATGTGATTGAAGGTTTGTTGTGTGATAATAATTTCGAGTGTATAAATGAATGAGTTTATATGGAGTGATCTTTGAAAGTGGTTGAAGTGAGGGTGGTATGTTTGGATGAAAATGTTTGACGATGACTGGTTGTTGGATGGGTGTGATGAGTGAATGTTTTATGAGTGATTTTAGGGTTCGTGCTACCCCATTTGTTGGGATATAGCGTGAAGATATGTATGTATGTATGTAAGTAACACTTTTTATTAAAGGGATAGCGGTGCAACTAGTCACATTAATACTGTATTCAGATTTAAGTAATCATGTACAAATCTGGCGATTAAATTTTCTCAATTATTTAATAAATAAATTAAAGCTAAAGAGAAAGAACTTTACTGTTAATGATTTTAGGAATCTAACAATAAATTCAAATACATTATTTACTTGCCTCCTTTTACAACCGTCACATTAGCAATTATTATATATATTTTTCTTTTTTCAAATAAGAGTCGTCTAAAAGTTTCGAATAAAATATGTAATGGTGTCTTAGAAGATGTTTGTAATAATGCTCTAACTTAAATAATAAATGAATATTTCATTAAAACAAAATGTTTAATAAATATGAGATTATTAATGTTATTGTCTTCAGTCTTCACTTAACATTTTCTGTCTTAGATATAGATTAAGTTGATTCCCTTTTTTGCAATGTATCTAATATGTTATTATGTGAAGCAATAAATAACTTTTGAAATAAAAATTTAAAAAATAGTTTCAACGCAAGTTCTTAATTAAAGCGTGACCCAAGAGAAAAGATAAACTGACTTGACATTTAACGTAAATTGTGAAGTCTATTATTTATTTTGTAGTAAAATAGGTGACTTGATTAATATATCGAACTACTCCATATTTTTGTAATTTTTAAAAATGATTGTAGTGTAATAATTTTGCAGTAACAATATGCGAAAAAACACAACTGCACTCGAGCACCTTAGGTTCTGACAAGGCCGGCTCAGACGTCAGTTTTTCGTAAATATAACGCAAATTACCTGATAATTAAATGAAATAGAATTTTTTTTTTCGTTGATTCTTTGTCGATAAACTTAAATACTTAATATTTGTACATTGTACGGCAAGCTGAAGGTCCTCGGTTTGAGTCTGGGCGTCTCCCGAATTTTTCTATCATAAACTATAAATTTATGTTTGGTAAAATTACATGATTTTCTGATAAAAAAATCCTTTTTTTTCACCGATTTCAATATGGCACTATTATTTCAATTTTTTCTATAGTAAAAGAACGCTGTTTCTGGAATATTATTTATCACTATGACTGTAGTAAAAATGCTATTTTTGGCCCTAAAACCAAAAACCGATGACGTATCCATGGTAAGATAAATATTTTTTTTCTGAAACCGGCAAGAAAGTTTCTACTTTCCTGTCCCATTTTAGTATGGAAAGTAGATTTTTACCAAAACAGTCAAGTAAAGTAGGTACGTATCCAAGGCCACAACAAAAATAACAGTCTGGTAAAGTACAAAACAGTAAAAATTTTACCTGACTGTTTTTTACTTTCTTATACGTAGTATAAGGAAGTATTGGAATCGTGAAAAAAATCGTTGAGGAGATTTTCGCGGAAATACATGTTTTGAGGTCCACTGAATCTGTTTTGATCATTTTCTCAATGATGTCTGTGTGTGTGGATGGATGGATGGATGGATGGATGGATGGATGTGTGTCCGGTCGTACAATATCTCATGAACGAGATAAGATTTGTTAACGAAACTTGGTAATTATAAGTTTCATGAAAATACGAAGAGCTGAGTTGATTTTGAATGAAATTGAAAAACCGGAAGAGGAAGTTTACTGGACACACAAAACAATAATTTCCATTTATTTCAAAATGGAATCAGTTACGAAAAAAAGTTTCAAATAAAAGATGTTAGCAAAAAATATTTGGAACATAAAATGTTATTTGCAATTTTCCTGTATATGCGTCTAATTTTGAGAAAAACTAATTTATATATTTAATAATATATTTCAATAATCATAGTAGCAATAGAAACAAAAACAAAAACATGTTTAACATTTATATGTCAAATAATAATTGTCAAACGCAAGGAACAAGTCATAAGTTTTCAATTCAGCGTTTTTAATATGAAATATGCTGTGTATAAGAAAGTCGTGTGGTGTCCATACCAGATTTTTTGTTGTTGTTGTAACCTTGGATACGTAGCCTGCTGTTACTACAATTCATATAAAAAATATAAACATTTTGAATTATTTATGATTAATTATTGATTACATTAAACAGTTTCAGAAAAAATACGTCAGGAAAGTGATATTTTACTTAACCAAGCGGTTGTTTGAAATACTAGGCCGCAGACCGAGTATTTTAATCCGCTAAGTAATATACTATTGTCAATTTGTTTCATTTTAATCTGAATAAATCTGCCAAATTTTCTAAATAAGTGGATAAAAAAATATAAGTTTCAATCGACAATATTACCAGACGTGTCATCCGGCAACCTTTATTACTTCACGAAAATTTGTATTTTTACGAGAAATGAAACAAATAACTATTTTCTACGACTAAATACTGAGATATCTGCTCATTATATGTGTGTCGTATCTCACGGTCACGGTTATAAGATATAAGGTGCATTCCATTTGCCATTTGGATCAAATCTAACGTACATTTACTGATTCAGGTCACTTATTTATTTCACTGGATTACTTCGCTGCCTTTATTTTTAATACTAGAATTACTTATTCTAATTTGGCAAATGGAATACTGCTATAAATGTGATATTTTACGGATTATTCCGTTGCTAACGTTAACATGAAATATTTTGTGATGTAACTATGGTGATAGAGAAATGTCATTTTAAAATGTCAAAATTTTTGCATATTTATTTTTGTTATATGGTTTTTTTCATAGTTACCTATCAGTTTTTATGCTTTTTACTTTCTTATATACAGTATAAGGAAGTATTGGAATCGTGAAAACAATCGTTGACGAGATTTTCGCGGAAATAATAATAATAATAATAATTTTTTTACTTAAAAGTAATACATGAATGTAAATAGAACAATAGAATAAAATACGTGTTTTGAGATCCACTGAATCCGTTTTGATCATTTTCTCAATTATGTCTGTGTGTCGTGTGTGTGTGGATGGATGGATGTGTGTCCGAGTGTGCAATATCTCATGAACGAGATAAGATTTGTTAACGAAACTTGGTAATTATAAGTTTCATGAAAATATGAAGAGCTGTGTTGAAGTTGAAAAACCGGAAGAGGAAGTTTACTGGACACACAAAACAATAAATTCCATTTATTTCAAAAATGGAATCAGTTACGAAAAAAGTTTCAAATAAAAGATGTTAGGAAAAATATTTGGAACATAAAATGTTATTTGCAATTTTCCTGTATATGCGTATAATTTTGAGAAAAACTAATTTATATATTTAATAATATATTTCAATAATCATAGTAGCAATAGAAACAAAAACATGTTTAACATTTATATGTCAAATAATAATTGTCAAACGCAAGGAACAAGTCATAAGTGTTCAAATCAGCGTTTTTGATGCTATATCAATTTTAATTGATCAAATACTAAGTAATTTTAAATCGCTTAAAATTTTAATTTTCGCTTTATCTAGTTATCTATGTCTTTTTTCGGAAAAACAAATACATCATTAAAATGGTCGACTAATTTGGCAACTTTCACTCAATTTAAACGACTTCATATCTCACGGTTCTTGAGATACCAAGGGTTAGGCTCGAAAAACGGACAACCTGTATATGTCTCATCAGTAAAGTTAGACATAAAGTAGTCAACATTACTAAAAAATTATACGTAAACAAATTTGATATTTTATATGTTTCAAACAAATAAATGCTGAATTACTGAAAAACGAAATTACATGTTTAATAATATTATATAACATTTATATATTCTAAATATTAAATATGCTGTATATAAGAAAGTCGTGTGGTTCCCACACCAGATTTTTTTTATTTGTACAGAGAAGTTGATTGCGGCATAATAATTTTCTTATAGGTGCAGAAGAGGGAATGATGATTATTGTTTCCTCATTATTATTTCCTGTGGGATTTATACATGACATTATGTAAAAATAACACATATAATACATTAGTCGAAGATATACGAGTCAAATTATATTTGAAAAAAATATTAAGTTATTCTACATTAATTTTTAGTAAAATTATTTTTAATTTTATTTTTATTTTTGTTTTCAGTTAGTTTATTAACCACTGAATTGTATTATTGATGTAATATTTAGTTTTATTTATTAGTAATTATTTGAAAAATAAGTCTAACTTATTATTAACATCTAAAGTTATTAAAACATGATGTTGTTTATAGTGATATTGCATTTATTCTATTCCATGATGCTGAACAACTATTTTATAATACTTTGGGACGCCACTAATAACTTTTTCCCGAGTCTCCGCAAAACCTCCAGCCGTCCCTGGGTTATAGTATACGTTAATTAAAACGTGCAGACTAAAAAAAAACTAGTACGTAAAAAAATTATATGACTTCAGACAACAAAGAAATAAATACGACGATATAAGTACCTTGGCGTAGTTTCTAAACAAAATTTCATACAAAACCATAAATTTCGCAAAACTCAGCATCAATCTCACGTAATTTAATTTCCCCACTACAATTTACGAAACACCGAAAGGCGTACAACAACAAAAAACGAAAACAAACTTCAACTTCGCGAAACAAAACATTCACGCTTGGTATGTAGGCCAGGGATACTCATACTCCCCGCTGGAAACCGCTAACCGCTAACCGCTAACCGAACCGGTGAACGATGTCTACCGGTGGTAAATTCAGCCTGCCTGCCTGTCAATCGGAATGGAATCGGTGAAACGGCGCGGTGGCGCAGAGATTGCGTTGGATCGGATCGTGTTTGTATTTGTAACGCACCGACGCGGAGCTAATGTGCGTTTACGGTGGGGTGCCATCAGTTGGAAAATGCCCGGTTGGGACGGAGCACCGTCGTAGGGTTGTGGGTTACTAGGCCTAGGGATTTAGGATTTGATAAACGTGATTTTGTTAATTTGGTAATCGGTAATCGATGAGAGGTGAGAGGTTTTGGATGGTTCCATTACTCATGCTCAGGTGCACCACTTTGAAAACTGTATACCATGGTTTTTAAATATTAAATTGAAATTACATTTCTCCGTCTACATTTTATCTTGCAGATTCATAATGCTGGTTAATATTAGGCCCGGTTGAACCACACATTTAATAGTATATTACATAACTAGCATCGAAAGTGTAAGATAAAGCCTCATTTCCACCTCTTAACATAGTCTTCGTTTGAGTTTTTCGACATAACCTTGAGAGTTTGTCATATGTGAATACAGCTGAGCGTTTCCAGCTACTGTTTTATTCTTAGTCTTCGACTTTGTCACTGCGCATAAACACAAAGTTTGCAAACTTCATACTTTCGACATAATCTTTTGTCGCTGTTCTGTAGAGAGAGATAGCTGCGGTATTCCTGTCTCATGCTGCAATAGACAGTCAATTCTATATTTTATTTAAATAAATTTAAAATAGTTGCTGTAATTTTTAAATATTTTTATTTCCTTTGAGTTTATAATATAATGCAATTCTATCATATATTTTATTTACGTGTGCTTCATTTTAATAGTAATTACTGGTACTCGTTAATAATTTTATATAATTTTTAAAGTATTTCAAATAGTTTTATACAATTATTTTCTCATTTAAGTGAACAAACCTTCACTGGAATATTGAATGAAGATTATGTTTATGTTAAGAGCTGGAAATGGCTGGAATGTTTCCGACATAAATAGAAATAAAAAAACAAAAACAAAGACTAAAAGAGAGACTATGTTAAGAGGTCAAAACGTAGCTTAACGTGCGAGTGTACAAATTGAAAAACGAGGCGTACAGCGCCGAATTATTTAAGTACACAAGCACAGTTATCACACTTTCGAGCGAGTTATGTACACTATTTTTTAGACGACCAGAAAATATTTCTAAAAAAAGTTTACAAGAACAATGTTATTACACTTTGACAGCTGATGCGTTTTTGTATGTAAGCGTTGACTTTTGACGTTTGAAGAGTGCGTTATACTAGCATATCAATGTATGTTATGTATAACTTTCCGT
Organism: Pterostichus madidus; assembly: GCA_911728475.2. Classification (NCBI taxonomy): domain Eukaryota; kingdom Metazoa; phylum Arthropoda; class Insecta; order Coleoptera; family Carabidae; genus Pterostichus; species Pterostichus madidus. Next base: position 28,441,802 of record OU452313.1, on the reverse strand, counting down.
AGTAATTTATGATGTTGTGGTCGTCTGAAAATATTTATGTCTGATATAATTATTATTTTCTAAGTAAATACTTCGTTCATATCAAGCATCGAAAGTGTAAGATAACGTATGAGTGTACAAAATGAAAAACGAGGCGCATGACGCCGAGTGATTTAAGTACAGAAGCACAGTTATCACACTTTCGAGCGAGTTATGTACACTATTTTTCAGACGACCCCAAAATATTTCTAAAAAAATTTTACAAGAGCAATGTTGTCACACTTTGACAGCTGATGCGTTTTTGAAGGTAAGCGTTGACGTTTGAGGTTAGATGTGATTATATCAACTGTACTAATCGTAATGAAGTATTAACAGATTTTTCAACACATTTGCACAAATAAATTTTATTTTTAAAAATAAATAATTAATTACTTACTTATATTTTTACATTATTCAATATTTTGACATTACGGTTAGTACAGTTGGTATCACAATACCTAACCTCAAACATCAAACGTCAACGCTTCCCTACAAAAACGCATCAGCTGTGAAAGTGCAACAACATTGCTCTTGTGAACTGTTTTTAGAAATATTTTGTGATCGTCTGAAAAATAGTGTACATAACTCGCTCGAAAGTGTGATAACTGTGCTCGTGTAATTAAATCACTTGACGTTTTTCAATTTGTACACTCGCACGTTATCTTACACTTTCTTTGCTTGTTATGTAATATACTATTAGTTATTCAGTAGTATTTTAGAAAATCATGTTTTTACCATCAAAGATATACCTGCAGATATCATCACGAAATTGTTAAAATCGTAGTATAGCGACCCAATAAAAATTTGATAATCTATCGAAAATTTACTATTGAATTTGAGCATAATTACTATACTATTCTTATAAGGTAAGTTGCGGCAGGTAAAAATGAAACTTAACAAACAAGTTATTATTATCAAATTATAAATTTAATGAGCTAATAAATTTTCGTAATCAAATTAACGACTCAGTAGTGTATACCTACAAATTTATGTTTTTGATAAAACAATATTACGAACATTTGTTTACAATTTTATACGAACGAGTACATAAATAATCATATTTTATTTGAGAAAAATTATGTTACTTGCTTTGTAAATATTTTTATATAAAAAGCACGCACAAAGTACGATTATTTTCACAGACTTACTAAACACAAACACTTCACATATATTTAAAAGGTATATTGCAATCTTACTTATTTAATATATAGAAAAATAAAGAATCTAACTGAAGGTACTGTTTGAAAATGTTGAACACTAAGAAGAACAATCGATTAAGAGCCAGTTTTTCAATTGCCGGTTTACTCTCGATTAATGTTAACCATGATTAAATAGTAATGGTAACCATAATTTCAATTATTATTTAATCATGATTAACTCTCCGGTGGGCGCGCAGCGGTATTCTATGCCGCAATTTTTCTTTTTTGCATATATCACATTTATTTTTATTTTCATAACTATGTCCGTTCTGGTATTCTCAAATGACTATTTTAACAACGCATAATACTAAAAACCGGTGAGTTGCAACCATAGGTCCAGTAGTATTCAAGCCGTAAAAGAGACAACTACCAAATTGCGGCAACGCGACTAGTCATGTAAGTAATGTGTCTCAGAATTTTACTTTTTTATTTGAATGATTTCAAATTTTGTAATGGATGTTATAACATCGATATAGTGTAAAATAACTTTAATTAAAAAAATAATAATTTTTGGAGTGGGAACCTCATTGAAAGAGAATAGAAGAAATTGTTGAGAATCTGTCACTTCCGAACGACATATGAGATTTTCTTTCGAAATATTGTCAATTAATTGAGGCGCACGTTACAAAAAAAAACATACTGGTAGGTGCAATATATGCAGAGCAACATAAAAACACCAAAACAACAGTTACTTGTGAATCTTGCAAATAATTTGTTTGCAAAGGACACAGAATGTTGCCAAATTAACATTTCATTTAAGTAGCTCGTGTGAATTTACGAAAAGTCGTACAAATTTTTGCATTAGGATTGTAGACACAGAATTAAACAAAGAATCGTTTTACCTGAAGCTTGTCACCAAATTTCTGAACACTCTGTTTATCAAGCAAGTTATTTATTCTCACTGAAATGTCGACAACCGTAAAAGGACCAAAATCAGTTAAATTTTGTATTTACAGAAAATACATAGTAACTAATACAATTAGGGCCAGTTTTTCAATCACCGATTAACATTAATCATGATTAATAATGGAAACTATGGTTTCCATTGTTTTTAATCATGATTAACATTAATCGAGAGTAAACCGGCGATTGAAAAACTGGCCCTTAGTATTTTAAGTAAATACTTAACATTTAAACAATAAAACCTACCAAAAATATAGATAAAGATTGATATATCAGAAAAGATTTTCAAGAGGACTGTAGCTCAGCTGGTAAAGAGCATTTAACCGGAGTTCAAAGATCCCAGATTCAAACCCTGGCGGTATTCCAATTCTCTCTATAATAAAAGTTAGATAGGTACCTAAATAAAAGTGAAAGGCAAAATTAAACTTTTCCGGTAGTACAGTGGTGTTGATAGCGTTACGACATTCGAATCTGGTGATCTCGAGTTCGAATCCCACTCAAGGTATGTATATATAAACAAGCACACTACGGCTTGGTGAGTTCGGACCCTATATTGTATTTCAGATTAAGTTCCTGTTTGTACAGAATACCATATATAAATAAATAAATAAATTTGATAGCGTTAAATTGTGGATTTAAGAACAAACTTACACAGTATATCCCAAAAATAACGAAACTTTTAATTTAAATCATAGAACACGTAGCGCAATCTATTGAACATACACATTGTTAGAAAGATACATCTTTCCTCTCTCGAACGCACACAACTTCATGCAATCAGGTGACAGTTTAAAAATTCACGCGCATTTTAATAACAGTAGTTTTTGTGTTTATGTTGAAAAATTTCAATGGAACAACGAGCAAATATTAAAATTTGTGTTAAACTTGGCAACAAATTTGCTGAGACATACGAATTGATGAAAAAAGTTTATAGTAATGATTGTTTATCTCGTTCACAAGTTTATAAGTGGTTTGTAAAATTGAAAAATGGTCGTGAAGATTTAAATGATGATGAAAGATCTGGACGTCCAAAAGCCGGAAATTGTGCTAAATTAGTCGAAAGAGTGCGTGAAATCATTGCTGTCGATACGAATTTTACTGTTAGAATGTTGAGCGAAGAATTAAATACGAGTAAAAATACTATTTGGAGAATTATAACTGAAGATTTGGGTAAAAGAAAGGTTTGTTCACGCTTTGTTCTACATGAATTAAATGAAGACAAAAATGTCGCTAAAAAAGTCAACGAATTTTTGATGAAAAAACATATTTGTGTCGTCGACCACCCTCCGTATTCGCCTGATCTATCACCATGTGACTATTATCTTTTCCCAAAACTGAAAATTGCCATGTAAGGAGCGTTTTATGATGATATTCCAGCCATTAAAGCAGCCGTGACACAGGTGTTAAAGAACGTTCCTTTAGATGGCATAAAAAAAATCTATGCATGCTCTAGTTGATCGTTCTAAAAACTGTATTGATTCAAATGGAACCTATTTTGAATAAATATTAAGTTTCAAACATAATACAATGCGTGTTTTATCTAACAAAATAAATAAGTGATCAGGTTCAGTAAATATAAGTTAGATCTGATCCAACTGGCAAATGGAAGGCGTATTCCATTTGCCATTTGTATTAGATCTAACTTACATTTACTGATCCAGATTGCTTATTTATTTCGCTAAATTACTTCACTTAATTTGTCTTCAGTACTAGATTTGCTAATTCTAATTTACTTTGAAGTAATTCACCCCAATAAGTTCATCATTTTGCTTAATTCAGTTCATTTAGTCATGTTATCTAATTTATCTGAACTAATTTAAGTGAACCAAGTGGCAAATGGAATACAGCTATAATATGCCTTTAGTCTCATTAGTTGTTACCAAGGAACCATGTTTTCGTAATTAAAAAGTTAAATTTTAAACTTGGTTTAAATAAATCATTGTCATACAAATATGGTACATAGCTGTAAAACTTTCGATTTGCTATTATTTATTTAAACCAAGTTTAAAATTTAAGTTTGACCATTATAGTATTACCCTAGATAATTTTAATAGTAATCATAAAAGTTTCGAATTCATAAAATATTATAACAAACTGTCAAAATTAATAGCTAATCAGCAATTAATCGAAAGTAATATTCAACAAACGAGTAAATTACAAATATTTAATTGTTAATTAGTGCCATATTTCCTATTAATTATAATAAACAACAATAGATGCACTTGTAATTACTTCAAAAGATCTCAAAGGGGCATAAGTTAACCAAGCTACCGTTTGTTTCAATTGAAACAAATGAAAACTATTTATTTAAACGTCTAACCCGCATTTGTTCATCCGGTCGATGCTGGCTGATACATGTATCGGGAAATTGTAATTATTTCAATGACTAATAACTGTAATGTAATGAAGAATAATTTCCATGCAGGTGTTTCAAATTCTTGAAAGTTTATAACACGAGCGGCAAATGAATTTTAATTCTAACGGTAACAAAACACTGACTTGACTGCAAATTTCTATACGTTTTACACATTAATTCATAGTTTTTGTTTTTAAGTAAGAGTATATCTGTTGGGTCATTGACATATTAGAATGCAGTTTAATATTCACTGCACGTTATGTTTTGTTTGCTGTTTCTCAACGGTCAAGTATCAAGATTTTGCAAAAGGTGCACGACACCATTTTGACAAAAACTTGTACTACTTTCTCATTTTTTTCACTGATCGTATATTACTAATTGCTGTGACCATTAATTTTGAATTATTGTTTTATAAATTATAGGTTTTCGAAAGAATGTAGTCATTTGAAATGTATTATAGAATGTAAACACGTACGTTGTCACTTTTAATTAGTTATCAAAACGATTAAAAAAAATACATTTAAATAGGTTTCGGACTGCAATGATTACTGAAGAGATATCTGCATTCTTACTTGTACCAAGGAATAATTGTCAGTAATAATATAACAAGAGAGTGAGAACAAATTGAAAAAATATATATATATATATATATATATATATATATATATATATATATATATATATATATATATATATATCTATCATCACGCCTTCTACCCATTACTGGGTGTGGCACTCTGCTGAAGCAGATCTCGGTAAGTGATATATTTTGCGCGTGAAGTGCGGTTACCAGTCGTCAAATCACGGCCCCCAAACATGTTAGTGGTGGAGGAGCCACAGGGATAGCTTTTTCAAATTATGAAAATTTGTCGCCTGTGGGAATCGAACCAGGGACCTCAGGATCCACAAGCCGACTTCATACCACTGTGCTAGCCATCCCATAAATTGAAAATAATTTGACAGATATTTCGAAAACTTGTTGCCAGGCAATAGTCACGAAAACCCGTAGGGCTTGAGTGGCTATTGCCAAATGGCAACAAGTTTGAGAAAGATACTGGGGAATTATTTTCTAATTTATCCAACTCTCGAGTTATATTTAATTAGACTATTTTTTGACTTAGTTGTTGAGGTCGATTCATCCAACTTAAAAGATTTTGAACTGGGTTCACATCGATTGATTATTTGAGGAGTAGAAATTCAAAACGTAGTTTTTACACAAAGTTACATTTTGAAAAAAACGCAATAAACTGTTTCTCGTTAAGTAAACTGAGTATTTTTATGTGCAATTTGTATTATTGTTAATCACATGATATACGCAAACTTGTCTAATTAAAATAAATATTGTTCATTCCATTTGGCCATTATACCCTAATACATTTTTAAAAACTACGTTTTGAACATAAATTAAAAGAAAACTTCGTTTTGAAAAACATAAATGAAATTAAAACTACATTTTTGTTAATCAAGAATAACAACCTGTTTAACTTAAACAGGTAAAAGTTATGTTTTTTCATTTATGGTTGTAAATACTGCGTTTTGATATTCCATCCAAATTTGAACGTTTTATATTCGTAACTCGGAAAAAATTAAGTTTTTAAAATAACACATTTCATTACTAGAAAGAAACGGATTTGAAGCACACATTGCCATCTATAACTTATTTTTCAAACTTTTGGTCAAAACTGCGTTTTGAATTTCTGCTCCTCATTTATTAATGTATTCTTGGAAGTTGTTTTCAAAATTTATTGGTGTATTTCTGTATCTAAAATACAACTAAATCGATTTTTTTCACACATTTTACTAGACGCGTTAATATGTTAGTATTAAATAATTATTTGACAATTACCTATCATTTGTCACAAACAAAAAAGCATCTATAGAGATTATTCCCGGGAATAATCACAAGAGCTTTATTTTCAGTATAATAATGACAGGAGTGGTTAAAACGCAGACACGTGTCATACAATGAAGCATTTCATTAGTTTCGAGAATCGTCAAAAAATAATCAATACAAAATTTATTTACTTATTTATTTGTTACACAAGATGAACTTAATCTCATTTACAGTACAGGGGGCTTACAGTCTACAGTGGAATCCTAACCACTCAAACACAATCGTTTTCGGGTCAAATAATAAAGGTTACCGGAAGACACGTAGCGGAGTCCGGCAATATTAAGAAACTCGAAATAGTACTTTTAGTCCGATTGAAACATTATTTTTTGTACCTACTTATCTGGAAAATTTCGCAGATTTATTCAAATTAAATAAATTAAATAAATTAACAAAAAAAATTTATCACCATGACAACAGTAGTAAAATAATATATTAAAATACAAGTTACAGAAGGAGAAGGTAAACTTATTATATCTCGAGTTCGAAATTTCGGACCTTCTGAAACGAGTGTTTTATACTATTTTCTCTGTTTTGGCTTTCTTTTATATATTTTCTTTATGAAAATAGTTGACATTTGCCATTAAGGTAGTACTAGTGTGACGGTGGCGCCATCGGTTGTCGAGTGGCGAAACTTACGCTCAAAAAAATATAAAAATTGAATAAAATAAGTGTTTTATACCTATTATGATTTGAATATCATGAATTGTTAATAGGTTATTGGTCTAGTGAATTTTCAAATACCATACCACCGTGTGGTGTTGCCATTATAAATTGGGATTGTTAATTTTTCGTTAGAAACAAGGCTTTGCATGGCAATATATCCATTACTAATCGATAAAAAACTTTCTCCTTTTGATACAATATACATGGATAGTTCTAGAACATCATACTAGTTTTTCAAATGAAACTGCAAAATTTTAGAGGTACACAAACCAAATATGTGCGATTCTGAGTGATGATCGCCATAAGCCCCGTGTATAAGAACTCAACTTTACAAGCGAATATATTTGTTCACAGACGATGAATGTGTTTCATATTTTAACAGGATGCGTATGACTATTCAATGTTTATGTGCGCCAAATTTCATTCAAACCTGCTAATTTTTTGTTCACGCTTGTACTACCTTAAGGGAAATTTTTGCTAGAATAGGTTGTCTTCTGTGACTTGTATTTTAATATACTATTTTTGTAACCATTGCTTCCCCAATTACTTTACAGGAAAAAGTTTAAAATATAAGTTTTATGGCCGGCATTATCAAACTTTTAAATGTGAATTTATCGTTAACAACAGTTTAAACTATGAAAACAATGTTAAAGTCCCATAAGTCATTCGCTTTTGTCTTTCTTAAACTAGATTTAATAAATAAATGTGAGAATTAAATTCTGCATCTAGTTCATTCTGAAAATATCATTTTTCTTATTTAGTTACAGTTAAATTCAAGTTTGTAATATGCACGTGACAGTTAAACGTAACACGGATGATATATTTGTTTGTATTTGTTCCAGTTTCTTGATGAAGTATATAAATAATATCAGTTTTTGACAACATTTAATAGTATAGTACGTATCATAAACTGTAAGTGACAGTTTTTAGGTCAAGAATGTAGTTTGGGAAATCGAGGCCCGTAGGGTCGAGATTTGCTAAATATCCGCGACCTAAAAATAATTTACAGTTCGAAGTTAGTAAGCTATTTTTTTTACAATATCTGCATAAATAGAAGGTAAAGAAAAATAGGTTTCAAAATTAATAGCTGTCAAATTGTTGTCAAAATAACCAGGAGTTTCATCTATATTATTTACTTACTGTCAACGATAGATATACTCCATTCCCTGTATGAAAACGATGACGTCACATTCGGTATCCATGTGATTCAAGATTTTGTACTTTATATTGGTATTGGATTGACATTTTTAAAACATAACCTAAAATTTGAATGTCAAATTAAAATATTTATTATTTTATAAAATTTAATTTGTTTATAATGAAACCAAATTCTGCATATATTAAATAAAAATCAAATATAAATGTATCTTAACGCACGAAAAATATTACCTACCTTATTATAATATGTAATTTTGTAAAATAAAACTCAAAGGAATATACATTTTTATATGTATTATTATTATATATAAACAAATAATATTTGAAAATACAAAATACAATGCACATTACCTCTTGTACTACAGTTAAATTAATTAAAGGTCCACGATTCTCTAACTCCAGCGCAAAATAATCATGAAGATGACAAACGCATTTCTGCATTTAATTGCCCAAAATTTTTCAAGCCATTTCTTATTTCTCAGTCTCTATTTATGTATCAAAAATGTCACAAACTTTGAAATGACAGGCGAGAAAATAACAAAATCATGGCCATAGGTCTCTATTTTTATTTTATAAACAAATGTGAACAAAGTAAATATAAATTTTCGTATTAGTAAGAACTGTCATACGTTTTCATTAAAATAATAAATGTGATAGAACGTGAAAAAACATGAAACGTGTGTCTTTACTTATTAAGACATACGTTGTCATTCGCATAGGTACGAATATTATTAAAAAAAGATAGCTATATTTCATCGTATCTATGATAACATCGTCCACATATGACGTCATCGTTTACATACAGGGAATGGAGTTTAGTAAGTAAATATTATAGTCTTGATGTAACCATGGAAACCAACTTTGCAATTAAAGTTCCACTTACTGTGTTTAAATTTTGTCATTAATAGGTAACTTGTAGTACAAGTATTGAAAAAAATTAATTTGAACAGTAATTAAATAAGTAAATAAATATATCATCTCGCCTTCTTCCCATTACTGGGTGTGGCACTCTGCTACAGCAGATCTCGGTAAGTGATATATTTTGCGCGTGAAGTGCGGTTACCAGTCGTCAAATCACGGCCCCCAAACATGTTAGTGGTGGAGGAGCCACAGGGATAGCTTTTTCAAATTATGAAAATTTGTCGCGTGTGGGAATCGAACCAGGGACCTCAGGATCCACAGGCCGACTTCATACCACTGTGCTAGTAAAATGTGTTATTTAATTTTGATAGATAAATACAGAATAATAAAGAAAATAATTATTTAGTAGTACTTTAATACAGCATATTTTATTTAAAAAATGACTTTACATCAATATTTTGCATAATTTTTACTTTGTTTATTATTGTTACAGCTTATAATATATTTTAAACCAATCAGACGCATTTAAATTTCTGATAATAAATTAAAATCGTTGAAATACATAGAAAATGTGCAGTAATATTTTTGGTTAAAAGTTAAAGGAATTAATGAGGGATGAACCCGCAAACTTGCATATAAATCTAAAGTACAGCCATGGTTCTATACAACCGTTAAAACTTGTTGTAAATAATTATTTATAAATGAAATAGAAGCCAAATAAACAAATTAAGATAATAGTACACTAAAAAACAACGCAGCCTTATAAGCGCTAGTCCTGTTTTGGTAGTGCAAATTAAAAATCTAAATTTATACATCACAGATGATAATGATATTAGCTCTAACTACAAATGATGAAGCTAACATAAAACTAAAACTAATAAAAGCAGACACATACAAGACCTTGATTTAAATAAAAATATTACGAATTTTATGTAATGAACAACAGTATATCAAATTATTACACCTGTACTAAATGAATCATGACAACAAATAGTTTTATCACTATTTATCTTATGTTTGCTATACTTGTTTTTTTACAGTAGCAGCTGACAACGAAAAGTAAATAAAACTTTGAACAGCAGTGAATATTCAAAGACTTATGAATCAAATTAAGGCAATCATGATCCAATAACTAACACAAACTTTTCGTTTCGCAAAGTACTAGTAATAAATAAATAAATAAATGCCAGCATTGGATACTATACTACTACACCGGGTGTATCTCGAAAAGCGGATCATAGGCGTTTAATATGAGAAAACAGTTTTTCAGAGCGCATTGTTTTCTAAATTATTTTAGACAAAAGTACTTCAAATAAAAGTTGTAGAGGTTAAAATTCTGTATCCAAATCAATAAAATAAATTTATTTTCTGTTTTATAATATCAGAAATTAAATACGAAAAGATACAAAACTACAATTTTCACCATTTTAAAATTACTCCTGTGACTCCCCCACCATTAACTGTTAGCCGTGATTTGACGGCTGGTAACCGCACTTTACGCGCGAAATATATCACTTATCGAGATCTGCTTCGGCAGAGTGCCACAACCAGTAATAGGTAGAAGGCATGATGATATATTTATTTATGTTATTTTATTTACAAAATTACAATTTAGTAGTGTTAAAGAACATAATAATAAACAAATGCACGACGTAATTCTGTCATATTTTTGAACACATTAAAGTTTTATATTATTTAAATTCAGTTTTCCATCTGTCTGTAAATTGCACATTAATTTACAAGTTTATTAAAAATGGAAAATTATTAACATAAGAAACATTACAATTAATGAAATGGTATTATTCAGGGGAAAGTTTGACAGAAGAACTTAATGCATTTATTTGTTATTCCGTGGTCAACACTAATTAAATTGTAATTTTGTATATTCTACTGTTACAAAACAAAGAAAATAAATTTAGTTTATTAGGCGTATTCCATTTGCCAATTGGATCAGATCTAACTTACATTTACTGAACCAGATCATTTATTTATTTCGCTGGATTAATTCGCTGACTTTATTTCCATTGCTAGAATTATTAATTATAATTTACTTTGAAGTAATTCACCCCAATAAGTGCATCATTTTGCTTAATTCAGTTCATTTAGTCATGTTGTCTAATTTATCTGAATTGATTTAAGTGAACCACGTGGCAAATGGAATACAGCTATTGATATAGGGTCAAATTCATAGTCGTGACTCACCCTCACCTCATTCTCATCTCGCACTTAAAATCGAAGTAACTATGGCAACTAAGTCAAATTGTGCAAATTCTTGAGTTAGTTGCCTTAGTTACTTCGATTTTGAGAGCGAGGTGAGGATGAGATGAGTGTGAGTGACTACCGTGAATTAGACCCTTTGAAACATTAATTGTTTTGTCTAAAATAATTTGAGCATGGAAAAACTGCTTTCCATGTTAAACGCCTATGACCCGATTTTCGTGATACACCCGGTATATAAAAATAAATAATGTATTTGAATTTTATTATTAGATATCTAATAAAAATTAACAAATGAAAATGAAGACTTTTACTAGTCTCTTTAGCTCTTTAGTTAAAGAATTGTTTATCTAAACAGTATTAATAGTGATTTTCTTAAACTTATTGAACCATTAGTTGCTAATGAATTGATAAAACTTTTATACAACCTACCATTTCTATCGTATTTGTACCATTTTATGACAAAAAATAAATAAATACAGCACAAGTGTATATATTATTGTTTTTAGTCGTCGATTATCTTAGTATAGAATATTACAGCATTTTATATTTATTTATTTGTTGTTACAGTTGATAATAATTGCTTTGGTGCATTTTTCTCATTTTTCTTATGAACTGTCAACAGGATGTATCGATAATACAGTTACGTTTCGTACCGACTGGCCGCTTGTGGTTCTAACCTTGTTGTCATAGCTTCTGCTGTGTAAAATCTTACACTGCTATTGGTTGGCATGAAACATTCACTTCCAAAAATTTTGGTATGTTACTGAATTTCATAAACTAGTTAAATAGTTTTATTTAATATATTCAATGTTATTATTAATTATACGATATTTGCAGCGAAATATTAATTCTGTTAATAACCTATACCATACAAAAATGTAATAATTATTTTTGTAAATTTTTAGGTCACGTATACTTTTGTATGAGACTGTCATGATAGAACCACCTTAAGCCAACGTAACTTTATATAATGTTCATCTAATATGCGAACAATTAAAACAATTAACTTTTGTAGGTAATACAAATCAGGTAATAATATATTCGACGCCGGTTTATGTAATTTTGCATATTATTCATGAATTAACAGATCTGTGGAATATATAAATTAGATTATTACTACAAATAAAAGCTACTAATACTTATAATAATAATAGTAATAAAGGTAGCTTATAAATTTGTATATGTATAAAGTAATATGTAATATTTTGCAAATATTTTAAATATATTTTCATATCTAATTGAATTTTTCATATATCGCTGGAATTTCCAACCTTGAAAAAACTACCGAATACATTATATATTATATTTATTTGCTACTTTACTCGACAGGAAATTAATTACAATTACATTATGCGGAGCCTACAGCTTACAGCAGAATCAGAACAACTTGGAACATCTGTATTTTTTGTAAATTAGTGAACTCACGCTTGTAAGCTAATCGTTCTAACCCCGATGCCACAACTGTTGAATACAAAACGTATTGCATCGAAATCATAGCTCGAATCGCATATGATAAAAAATTGTTTTAGTTGTAATTTTTTTTATACAGTTATTTTTATTTATTCGGCATTAGTTTGTTGGTAATATTGACCCTTATGGTTAATTACACTAGTGCTGGGTTACAAGAAAAAAATAAAGAGCTCTTTAGTTAAAGAATTGTTTATCTAGCAACAGTATCAATGGCGATTTTCTAAAATTTATTGAACCGTTAGTTGCTAATGAACCGATAAAACTTTCATGCAACCCAGCAAAAGGCGTATTCCATTTGCCTTTTGGATCAGATCTAACTTACATTTACTGAGCCAGATCACTTATTTATTTCGATAGATTACTTCGCTGACTTTATTTTCTGTACTAGAATTACTGATACTAATTTACTTTGAAGTAATTCACTCCAATAAGTGCATCAGTTTACTTAATTCACTTCATTTATTCATGTTGTCTAATTTATCTGAACTGATTTAAGTGCACCAAGTGGCAAATGGAATACAGCTATAGATAGCTTAAATGAAAAATATCAATTTTATGTAACTAAGTCAGTAGTAGGTAGACCATTTCAAGGTTGTCATTTCATATTTTACGTCAATTCTAAATAATCATAATGTATTTTCATATTATCTTGAGCATTTATTTTTTACCGTCAAATGTTTATCATTTATTTCTTCACAAAAAAAATATTTTGTCATAACTTCTGTTTGAAACTTTTTCTTTAAAATAATTTTAAAACGTTTTATTTACTCGAGTCGATATTATCAGATTAAAATTTAAGTTTCTTTGGTTTTATTATTAGTGACATTTTCTTTAATCTCTTAATACAGTTCCTAATAATTTTATTCGTTCAACAAACTAATCATTGCACATCAAATATTATATTTAACACGATTTTCAAAAAAAGGGTTAGCTGATCTTATTCCAAATCTGATATTAAAAAACACCAAACCACATTCTGAAAATCAAATGGTAATAACACGAATAAATTACGGTTTATTTGAACTTTTTTGTGAATATGAGTTTGGCTTAATTTGACCAAATCAGAATTCAGAATTAACTAAGCTACTCCTGTTTTGGGAATAACAGGTACTATATTTTGATAATTTCAATTTTAGAAATTATAATTACGATGCGATAGGTACTTTTTTTTTAGCAGATACATTTATTACGAAGTTTGTTGGGTCTTCAAATTTAATTACCCGATTCTTAAAAAAGGGTAAAGTAATCTTATTTTAATCAGATATCAAAAACAAATATGCAAAACACATTCTAAAAAACAAATGGTGACCGCATTTAATTACGATTTATTTTTAGTTTTTCCTGAATATGGTTTGGCTAAATTTGGCCAAATCAAAACTCAGTGTAAGCCAAACCTTTTTTGGGAAAGCAACAATGTATGGTATAAATTGGAGAGTACAGAACTATACTGAATCAAATTAAAAAAAAATTAAAATATTGGTGTCTAAAATTACATTTCCTTGAAAGCAACAAAGTTTCAACTTTGATTTTCTACATATAAATGGTAATAGTTAAAAATGAATAAATAAATAAAAAAGAATAAATAAAAATAAAAATTATAATGAAATAAGTAATATTAAACAATAATTATTAACAAATAAAATGACAATAATTAATAAGTATTTAAAGATTTACAATAATTAAATATGTTAACTTGAATTCTGTCTATCTCTTAACTTGGTTTTCTATAGTTCGGAGCCTCTTAATTAATGAAAATAAATAGAAATAACTTACTTAATAACAGTCTGTTTCATACTATTGGTCATCCCGTCCAAGTGGACCGGTCACAGCGAAATCACAACAAAATCACAACAATGAATAAACAACAATCCTGTATATGTGATATCACAGAGCACGTGTCCAGGGTCTAAGGGCAGTATAACTTCTAGACGGGGGCCACATTCACCCTGTTGTTATCAAACTACGAGAAAGTAACTTCACCGGAATCGAACCGTGTGTTTGCTTGAACCGACTGTCGCGGCAAATGTCGGCCACTGACTGGTCGCAGCCGTAGTCGCGTGCCTGTTTTAAAGCCGGGCGCTACACTTGCTTGCGAGCGGAGGGAACTTTGCGATGTGATGTTTGGAGTTTTGGTTTCTTGTTTGAATATTTGGGAGATTAATGTTTTGCACGTGATAATGATTCACTGATAAGATGTGCAGGTATCGTTTTGTTTTAGATTTTCTTTTATAAAAATAAATATAAATATATCATCACGCCTTTTACCCATTATTGGGTGTGTTACTCTGCTGAAGCAGATCTCGGTAAGTGTTATATTTAAGAGCGTGAAGTGCGGTTATCAGCCGTCTATTCACGGCCTCCAAAGATATTAGTGGCGGGGGAGCCACAGGGATTGTTTAAAAATAAAATAAATATAAACATATCATCACGCCTTTTATCCAGTAATAGGTGTGGCACTCTGCACTGCCGAAGCAGATCTCGGTAAGTGATATATTTATGCGCGTGAAGTGCGGTTACCAACCGGCAAATAACTGTCTCTAAAGATGTTAGTGGTGGAAGCCACAACGGTAATTTTTAAATAAAATAAATATAAATAAAATAAATAAATACATCATCACGCCTTTTCCCCATTACTGGGTGTGTCACTCTGCCAAAGCAGATCACGGTAAGTGATATATTTATGCGCGTGAAGTGCGGCTACTAGCCGTCAAATCACGGCCTCCAAAGGTGTTAGTGGTGGGAATCCACAGGGGTAATTTTAAAATAAAATAAATATAAACATATCATCACGCCTTTTATCCAGTAATAGGTGTGGTACTCTGC
This sequence comes from Pterostichus madidus, assembly GCA_911728475.2. Taxonomy (NCBI): domain Eukaryota; kingdom Metazoa; phylum Arthropoda; class Insecta; order Coleoptera; family Carabidae; genus Pterostichus; species Pterostichus madidus. The sequence goes on along the minus strand of OU452313.1, from coordinate 28,426,237 downwards.
CCAGAGCTGGGCAAGTACCAGGACCAAAGTACTTAAGTATAAGTACCAGGACTAACCATGGTCAGTACTTGTTATGCAGTACTTTTTCAAGCACAGCTTGAAAATACTTAAGTAAAGTACCAGTTTTTGTAGACCAAAGTACTTAAAAAATAAGTATTTTGCAAGTACCATTATTGGGTATATTCGTATGAAATAGTTTTTCTGTTATTGTTATTTATTTTAATAACAACATATTCTAAATATACATTTTGAAAACATGATTAAAAAATTAAAAGATTTTTTAATTTAAAAATAAATAGGTACATGCAAAATTTAGTATGTAGTCGGAAATTACAAAAATATCAGTCAAATAAAAATATACATGTCTGTGCTCCTCACGTTCACGTCACAGTACAGCACAATAAAAAAACTACATTAACCGCAAAATCAAAGTACTTCAATGTTTCGAAATATTTAAGTACTTTTCGTGACTTTAGTAATATTGATGTACTTAATTATTAGAAAAGTACTTCAATATTTTTTACATTTACTATCCAAAAATGTAAGTCTTAAGTACAAGCTGAAATTTAGTACTTAAAAATTTCAAGTATTAAGTAACACAAAAATAAATGTACTTCAGTATAAGTATTAAGTACTAGAAGATACGAAAAATTGGTACTTAAGTACTAAAGTACTTAAGTATTGCCCAGCTCTGACTCTGCCGAAGCAGATCTCGGTAAGTGATATATTTATGTGCATGAAGTGCGGTTACAAGTCGTCAAATAACGGCCTCTAAAGATGATAGGGATGGGGAAGCCACAGGGGTAATTTTAAAATAAAATAAATATAAATATATAATCACGCCTGTTATCCAGTAATGGATGTGTCATTCCTCTGAAGCAGATCTCGGTAAGTGATACATTTATGTGCGTGAAGTGCGGTTACTAGCCGTCAAATCACGGCCTCCAATGATGTTAGTGGTGGGATAGCCACAATAGTAATTTTAATGTAGTGAAAATGTTTATCGGCTTTAGAAATCAAACCAGGGTTCTCAGGATTCATAGGTCGACTTGATACTCCATACCTTTCTTTTATATTACACATAATTAATAAAACACCTCGTAACTTAGATAAAAATTAAGTTAATTACGGATGTTATTAATTTATCGTGGACTAGGTAAATATAGAATGGTTCCTTCAGGAAAAATTTGATTGGAAGATACCAAATGGTATAATAATCTATAAATATGTAAGGTGGATCCAAACAATTATTAAAATAGAATAAATAAAAGGCTTCAGGAATCCAATATTTATTTTTTTATTATTTCTGAAGCCTTTTATTTATTCAATATTTTTTTTGGTATAGTAATCTCGAAATAATTTTGATTGCACTTCACATAAAGTATATATTTTTAGTGCCACTGGTTGGTAATAATAAGTTTATGTCTAAATAATTACAGTTATTTTTCTAATTTTGACATATAGTGTCACTTGATAACTGACTGACGTTGCAAAAGCCTTTTTATAACTAGTGATGAAATGAAAAATTTTTACAACTAGTGGTGAAATGAATTTTTTCGTATCCATTATACGTAATTGACAGATTGTTTACCTCATTTGTGGTTAACAACGGCAGGTAACTAAGAAAACACGGGACGTAATGATCATATGCGAGTTTTTACCATTCATGCGTAGGACGCGACATCTAACTGCATAAATTTGAAATAAAAATAATTTGACTTATACAACAAATATAACTTTAATAGAATTGGACAATTGTAATTATTTGTTCAAATTCAAGTAAATACGAACGTAATTCCAATTATTTATAAAATTGCTAATAAGTTATTTTTAGAACGAAAATTAAATTTTTGAAATTTGAGGTTATAAAAAGTAACTTCCTATTGTGCAATCTGTTGAAATGATGATTTAGAAACTGCATTCTAGTGTTGCAGATAAATTGTTTTTTTTTTAATTTTGGAGGAATATTGAAAAACTCGCTATTGCTTTCTTCCATAATGAAAATTTAATAAAAAATTTACTGTCAGAATCACGCAATTATTTATTTATTAGTAATTTTGTTGCTTGTTGTCATAGTTTCAGTTGTGAACAAGACGAGATACGTTCTTAAAATAAGGTTGTATTCTATATTAAATTAACTCTTTTTATTTAATACGCGGTTTTTTTCAAACAGACTAGCGAAATAAATGTACCTACTTTTAGATTTTAGATTAGTTATTAATTTTATTCATATTTTGTAACTCTTTGTTAATACGTTAATTATATTTATCTGCATGAAGATAAAACTTAAACAAATAAAAAAATAAATATATCATCACGCCTTTTACCCATTACTGGGTGTGGCACTCTGCCGAAGCAGATCTCGATAAGTGATATATTTATGTGCGTGAAGTGCGGTTACCAGTCATGAAATCACGACCTCCAAAGTTGTTAGTGGTGGAGGAGCCACAGGGGTAGCTTTTGAAATTATGAAAATTGTTTGTCGCCTGTGGGAATCGAACCAGTGTTCTCAGGCTGACTTCATACCACTGAGCTAGCCACCCCATAAATAAATACAAATCATGAAAGCAATCATTTTATCGATTTTAAGTTTTAAAAAACTTTTTTTTATCAAAGTTAGATAAATCTTATTTGAAACAATTTTGTTTAACTTGTGCGATTTTGCGGGAAATCGTTTCGCTCCTCCCGCAAATAACCCACTCGTTATACAAAATGAGGCATTTAATAATTGGTTACATAAATAGCTATTATTCATTATTGTAAAGTTGCATAATATAATGTTCTATTTCCATACTACAATTTACTTGGTGACCACACCAGATTTTTGTATCTAAAATGAAACTAAATCGATTTTTTTTCACATATTTTACTTGACGCGTTAACAGTTTTAAATAATTATTTGACAATTACCTATCATTTGTCAACCAAAACAAATGCTATAGAGATTATTTTCGGAAATAGTCACAAGAGCTTTATTCTCAGTATAATAATGACAGAATTGGTTAAGACACGTGATATACAATGAAGCATTTTATTGGTTTTGAGACACGTCAAGAAATAATAATATACAATTTTAGAGGCTTAAATTCTGCATCAAACTCAGTTTACATATTTTATTTTACTTATTACTTAGTTACTGTTAACATCACGTTTAAAATATGTATGTAGCAGTTAAATATTTGCATTAATTCCAGTTTCATCACTAAGTACATAATATCAGGTTTGACAACTTATAAAATAAATATTAGCAAGTACCTATTGAAATAAGATAATGAGTTAAATGATTGATTTAGATGCAGAATTTAATTCTCTACAATTTTCAATTCAAACATTTTCCTGCGAAGTAATCTGGATCGCAAAGGGCAGTGGAAAACTTATTTCCCATGTTAAACGCTTTCGGCAGGGGTCGCAAACTAACCACCCGCGGGTCGAACACGGCCTATGAAGACCCTTTACTCGGTCCGTGACATGAATATATATATTTCCATCATTTTACTTCTAGATAGTCGATTTTTATAAATATTACTAGCTATTACCCGCGACTTCGTTCGCGTTGTCTACAATTTAATGCGAGTACCTGGCATGCGTTGCAATGCAACTCAAAGAAAGAAATTGTTTGTATTTAATTCTATTTATTGAAGTGCTTTTGGATACACAATATTTTTTGCTTTTCTCTTTGAGACGTTACACGAATAAATCAGATGGTTTTCCGATGCGTGAGCATGCCACATACAGCTGCCCATGTGAGAAGCATGGATTTTCCAAATTTAGTCCACACACTTGTAGCGATAGTCCCTGTGCTTTGTTGATGGTCATTGCATATGCGAGTCGTACCGGACCGCGTTCGGGAAGATGGCGGATTATAAGTTTATTATGCCTATATGTTAAGATTGGTTCTCGTCTATACCAAATTTGAATCGAATCCGTGCAGTAATTTTCAGAATAGCTAGCGGCCATTTTGTTTCAAGATGGCGGACTGAAACTTTATTATACCTATATGTTAAGATTGGTTGGCGTCTATGCCTATACCAAATTTGAGTCGAATCAGTGCAGTACTTTTCAGGATAGCTAGCGGTCATTTTAGTTGGCGGATGGGACTTGTGCTAAGTCAGAAACCTTCGCGGGTGTGCGCACAATAAATTAGCAAAGTTTCATCGCAATCGGATGAATGGTATAGGAACGCATACGGGACAAACAAACAAACATTAATTTTTATATATATACTAGCTATTACCCGCGACTTCGTTCGCGTGGTCTACAATTTAATGCGAGTACCCCGCATGCGTTTCATTGCAACTCAAAGAAAGTGTTTGTGTTCAGCTGTCCATGTGAGAAGCATGGATTTTCCAAGTTTAGTCCACACACTTGTAGCGACTGTCCCAGTGCTTTGTTGACGGTCATTGCAAATGCGAGTCGTACCGGAAACTGCAAACGTCTGAATCCGAATACCTATATGTTAAGATTAGTTCTCGTCTGTACCTATACCAAATTTAAATCGAATCAGTGCAGTACTTTTTAGGATAGCTAGCGGCCATTTTGTTTCAAGACGGCGGATTGAAGCTTTGTTATACCTATATGTTAAGATTGGTTCCCGTCTATGCTTACACCAAATTTGAATCGAATCAGTATAGTACTTTTCAGGATAGCTAGTGGCCCATTTTGTTTTAAGATAGCGGACTGAAGTTTTATTATACCTATATATTATGATTGGTTCCCGTCTATGTCCGTACAAAATAAGAATTGAATCAGTGCAGTACTTTTCAAGATAGCTAGCGGCCATTTTGTTTAAAGATGGTAGACTGAAGCTTTATTATACCAATATGTTAAGATTGGTTCCCGTCTATGTCTATACCAAATTTGAATCCAATCAGTGCAGTAGTTTTCAGAATAGCTAACGGCCATTTTGTTTCAAGATGGTAGAGTGAAGCTTTATTATACCAATATGTTAAGATTGGTTCCCGTCTATGTCTATACCAAATTTGAATCCAATCAGTGCAGTAGTTTTCAGAATAGCTAGCGGCCATTTTGTTTCAAGATGGCGGACTGAAGTTTTATTAGACCTATATGTTAAGATTGGTTCCCGTCTATGTCTATACTAAATTTTAATCGAATCAGTGTAGTACTTTTCAGGATAGCAAGCGGCCATTTTGTTTCAAGATGGCGGACTGAATATTTATTATACCTATATATTAAGATTGGTTCTCGTCTATGTCTATACCAAATTTGAATCGAATCAGTGCAGTACTTTTCAAGATAGCTAGCCGCCATTTTGTTTCAAGATGGCGGATTGGACGTGTGCTAAGTTAGAAACCTTCGCGGGCGTGCACTCAACTCAACTAGCAAAATTTCATCGCAATCGGATGAATGGTATAAGAACGCATAATAGACAAACAAACAAACAAACAGACAAACATTAATTTTTATATATATAGATAGATAGATAGATATATATATATATATATATATATATATATAGATTTTATAAAAGATCTATAGCATGAATAAAATATTATATCAACGTTAATATATTATTACAAATAATAGCAAAAGTTGCAGAGGTTATGATAACAGTACAAATAATAGTAGACAAGTGTCAGTTCTGGTTAATATTTGCCAGCGGGTTTTAATAAGAATTCTCCAATAGTTCAGCAAAATATGGCTAGGTAACCGCTCCATTCTTTGCTACTCCATTTGTTGGGATATAGCGTGAAGATATGTATACATGTATGTATGTAATAACTATAAAATCTATACAATATTACAATATTTAGAAAAAAAGTCGCTATTATCAACAAAATTTGCATTAATTTTCCAATTTTTTTTTATAATAACATGCATATTCCATTTCTTGTAAATTTAATTACATCTAATTATAAATCAAACGTTAAGGATAGAATATAAACATATTTATTGACAAAAAGAAAAACAAAACAGAAACATACATGATTATATTTTAATTTTTTTCAACATATTTTAGTTCAGAAAAAGTAATTTTAACTATGGCAGTGTCACTTATACACGTAACCTATTGGCCTTTGCTGCATTTAAGTTTGAGACCCCTGGCCAACGGCATAGTTTTCGTGTTTTACTCCATTTTGAAATCCTTCAATACCTGATCTTTCCAACTCTGGATAAAGTTTCCGATAGCTATCGAAAGGGTAAGTAAAAAATCTCGAAAGAAAACATAACAGCCAATGTATTTTTTGTATAACTGTCAAAAAATGATAACATTTCTTCACTAATATCAGTATGAGAAGTAGGTCATTTTTTTATTGTTTACGTTACTATAACAATTACTCTTATCGGTTTTCCTTTCTACTAACATCTTTGAGGCGCATTATTTGACGGCCGGTAATTGCACTTCAAGCGTACTGAAATCTATTTTGGCAGATTAAAATGATAAATAGTGTGATGATACGAGTAAGTTAATTTATTTTTTCTACAAATGTCAGAAAACGCGATATTTTTACATCGTTACGAAAACGCGAAGTATGTGAAAAAAGGACTATACGAGGGCAGGGTGAAAAGTCTCTAAAAAATAAAACAGATGGCGCCACAATCGCAAATCTCATATGACATTTGTGATGTACCATCTTTAACTAATTAAAATTTTCAGACTGATATGTCATTCTGTTCTGTTTTGACACCCATTGAAAGCAAGCAATCTCGAAGATTTTTGAAAACATGGAAAAAATTGAATTTCGCGTCTTGATTAAACATTATTTCTTTTACATTATGCAAACCAAAGCATCGCTTGTTAAACATTATGGGGACTCCTCACCATCGATTGGAACGATTCACAAGTGGTTTATTGATTTTCGTTGTGGTAGTATGACCACAAAGGACGCCGAACGTTCTGGTCCAATTAAGGTTACAATGCCAGAAATCGTCGATAAAATCCATGGTATGATATTGGACGATCGGCGAGTTAAAGTGCACGAGTTTGCTGAGCATCTCAACCGAACGGGTACGGAACATTTTGCATAAATTTTTGGATATGAGAAAGCTATCTGCCAGATGGGTGTCGCAGTTGCTCTCTGTTGACAACAATCGCGACCGCAGTCGCAATGGCAAAATTGAACGAATTGGTTCGTCATCCACCATATTCTCCAGATTTGGCCCCCTGCGATTGTTATTTATTTCCAAACTTGAAGAAATAGCTCGGCGGAAAGAGATTTGGCTTCAACGATGAGCTCATCGCTGAGACAAACGCCTATTTTGAAGGATTGCCAAAATCGTATTATTTGGAAGGGATCGAAAAATTTGAAAAACGTTGGACGAAGTGTATCGAGCTAATAAATCATTTCTTGTTTAATTTTTCACTGACTTTTCACCCTGCCCTAGTATTACCAAGATAACCACCCAAACTGTGAAAAAAAATTTGTTCACTATTTTGATAAACTTTTTTTATGGTTTTGAAAGCCGATTTACTTAGTCTTTTCGGACAGTAGAAAAATATGTTGTTTGTATTTGATAGGGACGTTGACGTTCTTTGGCGCGTTCGAAGTGACATTCTCATTCGCATCAAAAAAACACTCATTTAGCGCATTTAATACAAAAATAACTATTATTTTAAAATAAATAAATATATCATCACGCTTTTTACCCATTACTGGGCGTGGCACTCTGCCGAAGCAGATCTCGGTAAGTGATTTATTTATGCGCGTGAAGTGCGGTTACCAGCAGTCAAATCACGGCCCCCAAAGATGTTAGTAGTGGGGGAGCCACAGAGGTAATTTTAAATTGGTGAAAATGTTTTGTCGGCTGCGGGGATCAAACCAGGGTTCTTTGGATCCACAGGCTGACTTGATACCATTGAGCCATTACCCCATATATTATTTATTATTATTATTTTTAATTTGATTATTTATTATTGAAATTTATGATCAGGCAAACCATTCTTTTGGTATTTACTAATATCAAGAAAAGGGGATTCCTAGACAAGTTTTTATCAGAAGATGATTATTAAACAAAAACTATACGTAAAATTCAGAAGGCAAAACGTATCAATCCTGGTCACACCGACCTTGCGTGAAGCATTTGCCTGTATAGTCTACACGAGACGGAGGACAGATAGGATATAATAACAAATTAACATGATTGAACGCCCGTAACAACAACACATATCCTGTTGCGGTTTTTACTACAAAACAATACATTTCTATCTAATCCACACACATGAGGATTTTCTTCCATCACGTGTGTGTTCAGTGGCGTAGCAGTTGGGATAGTTGTAGAGGCGCAAGAGTACAACATACAAAAATATAACATTTATATTCGAAATAAATAATAGTTATTTAAATATTTAAGCTGTGAAATGAGTATTTGCCGTATTGCAGAATGAATTTCTTCGGAATGGAAGATGACATATTGATTATAAAAGTCATCTTTTAGAATTGGTACATTTTTAACTATTTTAAAAGTCGTGTAAAAAACTTTAAAAATATACAGGCAGATTCATAAAGCAGATTAGCGCTAACACCATTTTTTATTTCGTTTGTAACTCTCTTTCCAATGTGAGAAAAAAGTTTATTTTAACTTTAGTTAAAAAGACTGTTAATTAGCATCAAATTTAATAAAATTCTTGAATCTGTTTTAATTTGAAACATAATTATAAATAATATTAAAAATGGTGTTAGCGTTAATCCGTCTTATGAATCTGCCTGATAGTGAACAAAGTAAATATTACAACATCATTGCTTTAATTTTACTATTTTTCACTATTTTTTATTTATTTATTTCCTTATTCACAAAAGGGATTAGCGCTAACACCGTTTTTAATATTATCTATAACTATGTTTCAAATAATAAAATAAATAAATAAATATATCATCACGCCTTCTTCCCATTACTGGGTGTGGCACTCTGCTGAAACAGATCTCGGTAAGTGATATATTTTGCGCGTGAAGTGCGGTTACCAGTCGTCAAATCACGGCCCCCAAACATGTTAGTGGTGGAGGAGCCACAGGGATAGCTTTTTCAAATTATGAAAATTTGTCGCCTGTGGAAATCGAACCAGGGACCTCAGGATCCACAGGCCGACTTCATACCACTGAGCTAGCCATCCCATAACTATATTTCAAATTAACACAAATTAAAGAAATTAACTAAATTTGATGCTAATTAACTCTTTTTAACTCAAATTAAAATAAACTTGTTTCGTACATTGAAAAGAGAGTTAAAAATGAAATAAAAAATGCTGTTAGCGCTAATCCGCTTTATGAATCTGCCTGTTAGAGATTATTTATTTTTTTAAAACATAATATTGAAATTTTGACATCTGTGAAACTAATTTTTCATTTTTATCTTCGTAAAATCAATCTAATATCAATATGCAGAAAATACATGTATTACACATAATGGAAGCACTTTTTTAACTCATTTAATTTATACACTCCGGATTCGCCATCGTATATCAAACCTCAAATTCGAAAAATAAATTAGTTCTTTATTACTTGTACTATTATTCACGACCATGCGATAAGTGAAACTTATCGCATTCATTTTGAATAAGATAAGTATTTTTTCTATTTCGGTGTTCTTATACAGGGTGATCAAAAGGAATTATTACAGTTGGCAATAAAAAAAACTACTTGAAATTGGTAAGCCTAATACATAAATTCATTTCCTGTTGTTGACAGTGACATTTAAAATTAAAATTTGAGTACATTTATTATTACATTTATTTCTAAAGTATTTCTATTACTTAAAAAGTCAAAATTCTATTAGCAGTCAGACTCCTGACATAACCTATTTGTATTTATTAGAAATGTTAAATAGCATTTCCGCCTTTATCTGACGTTGTGCCAACTGTGGAATAAAAAAATCTCTGGCATTGTATTGCCAACTATAACAATTCCTTTTGATCACCCTGTAGTATTGACTATTGACATTAATACTTGGAGATCTATAAGCGCACTGTTTTGGCGCTTTTTATTTTGTCGGAGTGGTATGAATGCTCTTAAGTCTGACAGATGAATGACATATAACCTCAAAATTGTAAATTGTCGGTGTTGAAATATTACTAATGGAATATGCTAGAATCAGATAAAATTTAAAACATTCACAATATAGAAAAAAATATTTATTAATTCTCAAAAAATATGATATTTCAATTGTCTATATTATGAGAAGCGCTACCAACATGAACGATAAAAAACACCAACTTAAATTTTTGACAAATCGAAGTTTTTAAAAATCTAACAGAATTATAAAATTACCTCAATAGAAAAAAATAGTATAAAGAACACGTTTCATGCGGCCTGTTAACGCACTCGTCCTTTGTAAAACTAGTTCTTTAATATACTATTTTTTTCTTTTTTTTTCTGTGGCTTCTTTGGCGGACCAACTACTTAGGTCATATGCCGCCATTACGTCCTGATCTGCGTTTTAGGTATTATTGGTCAACAGCAACACGGGTTTTCTCTGGACGGTCACCCATCCAAGTACTACCCGCGCGCAACTTTACTTAACTCGCGTTATCGCTTAGATCAGTTCCAACGAGTGCAGCCATGGCCGTTCACAAATATACTATTATTAACGCGCTAGTTCATTTTTGTAAGAGCTTTAATAAAGTACTTATAACACCCACAATTTTGTAAATGTCAAATAATTATGAGGACTGCCAATTCAAAGTTATTTTTGATTTAATTTTAATTAATTTCGTGGTCGTAGATACAATTGTGTACGATATATATCATTAAGATACTTGTGTGATTATACAATTCGACCGTCGCGTCGCCTTGTTTAGCAAATTTCAAACACCTATCGTAACGATGCCTTTATCCCACTTATATCGTCAATAGCTATTATATAACTGCATTATGTACGTTAAAGATCTGTCAAATTTAACTTAAAAATATTTTTCTAGATATTAATATGATTCTGTAATTAAAAAATCAAGTTATCTCGTTTAATAGTATAGTTGGATCCAGGCAGCAGAAAGTTATACAGGTAACCATGGGACCGTGTTTATAGTTAGACTTCCACCTAAGGAATGGCGCTAATAGTCTTTATATGAGGACATCCATTTTAGGTAACTACAATATCGGCAATCATTGGTTACTAGATTGTTCCTGTAGTTGTCATTTGTATATATTTCAAATTTTTTTATCTGTCAAATATCCAATTAATTTTTATTTGTGAAATAATTTCGTATAAATACTGTCATCAACTAATATGAATTGTTGTGTAAAAAACTGCACTGCTACTGGTAAGTAAGTGATCATATAATAAATAATATTTAGATGAGGAAGTGATAATATATTTTCAAGTTCACAAGGATTGGATATAACTGAGATTGAAACAGTTCAAATTATAAATAAATTGTATACACGAGGATATTTTAATAAATATTTTTATTGTAATAATGAATTTTTATTTTATGTAGTTTAAATAAATATAAAATAGTACTAAAAATTACAAGCTGCCTAAATATGCATGTCGGGTTGCCTATATACATGACTTTAGTTAGACTTTCACTACTCAGATGGCGCAAAATACAGTCCCAGTGCGTAACATGGCAGTTTCTTATCTATAGTAGTATATTATGATCTGTGGTTGGATCTATTGTGTAAAAAAACTATAGCAATTGCTAAAACCCCAAAACAATAATGGTTGCTAGGAAGGTTGCTATCAATAGATCATGCTAGCAATTGCTACAATTAGCAATTTTTGTTACAGAATAGGTCAATTGTCTAACTAGAGGGATATGTGATATATTTCCGTACGATAGTGGCAATCGTGGGCGTTCAGAAAGTTACACATTAGCTTTTTGTATAAAGTGAGAGGAAAATGTATTATTTCCTCCCAATGATACGTTTGTTTAAGCAATCACATAAGGTAGAAAATGATACTTTACTCTAGAGCTACACATATAATAAGACAATTATTTCATGTCTTTTAAATATATGTAAGGAAAGTATCCTTAATTTAATTAAACTTGGTGCACAAACCGGATCTGTAAATCAGACCTCCTATTGTACCAGCGATAGTCACTTGTCAATGAAGTGACAACCTCCAGTGAATAATAACTTTGAATGTTGTTTCTTCGTTATTACAGGTACGATTTATAATTAGGATAAGTATTTCGTACAAACAATAAATTAACTTCGTTATTACAGAGAAACAAATTCTATTTATTATTCAAGAAAAAAAAATCAATATAATAAGGTGCACATTATATATAAATTAAAAAATACTTACGATAACAATACATGAATAAATAAATAAATATTTAAGACTGTATTCATAGATGATATGAAATCAACAAAAATAAACGAGAAAAACAATTACTTTCCTACATAGAAGAATAGCTCGCAAATGAAGAAAAAAAGGTTACTTTCAGTTAAGATCGTAAATTAATTATTTTATTTCTGTGGGTTATAGTTATTGATAGACATCAAGAGATACCAGTACAGAAAAGTATTTCCGGACAAGACGAAAATAGTATATTACATAACAAGCATCGAAAGTGTAAGATAACATGCGAGTTTACAAATTGAAAAACGAAGCGCGTAGCGCCGAGTGCTTTAAGTACAAGAGCACAATTATCACACTTTCAAGCGAGTTATGTACACTATTTTTCAGACGACCACAAAATATTTCTAAAAAAAGTTTACAAGAGAAATGTGGTTACTCTTTGACAGCTGATGCGTTTTTGAAGGTAGCCATTGACATATGACGTTTGAGGTAAGGTGTGATGATACCAACTGTACTAACCGTAATGTCAAAATATTAAATAATGCTAAAATGTTACGGGCAGATTCACAAAGCAGGTTAGCACTAACACCATTTTTTATTTCGTTTGTAACTCTCTTTCCAATGTGTGAAACAAGTTTATTTTAACTTGAGTTAAAAAGACTATTAATTAGCATCAAATTTATTAAAATTCTTGAATCTGTTTTAATTTGAAACATAATTATAAATAATATTAAAAATGGTGTCAGCGTTAATCCGTTTAATAAATCTGCCTGTTAGTGAATAAGTAATTATTAATTTTAAAAAATAAGATTTATCTGTGCAAATGTGTTGAAAATCTACCAAAACTTCGATTTAAATAATAATACAAATTCTTTTCATTTATTTTATTATTTTCTTTCATTGTACCGCCATCTGTTGTCAATCAGTGGAAGTTCACCTGATATGTTAGAAGTGTGTGTTTGAATAACATATCAGTATATGTTAGTTTCAACTTTTCGTAGTAATTTATGATCTTGTTATGGTTACTTTCATAAGTGGTCCTTTGAAAATAAATATTTGATATATCTAGTTTTATATCACTGTTTTTGATTCTGTATTTACATCTGGTTTCACTTGTTTTATTTCTTCTTTTATGATGTGAAGATTTTTATTGAAGAATATCAGAAATATCCAGGTTTATATTTGGTTAAATCAATAGAATATAAAAATAAACATGCAAGGTCACGGGCATTAGAATTTTTTTAGCCATAATAAAAGAAAAAAGACCCGAAACAACTATCTACGACATCAACATTAAATTCAATGTGTTGAAAACAAATTCAATTCTCAATTCGTTATTCAATAAATGCAAGATTCCTTTGACCTCCTCTCGCCTTTTTACCCAATTCCTACACCATATTTTCTTCTTTTTAATTCTTCTTTTATTGTCTATTGCTACTACTTGTATTATAGGCGACCTGTTAGAGACCTCAAATAATATCACGTCACTGGTTGTGATACAGTTTGTGCGCAAGCGCTTATACAGAATTATATACAAAATTATGAAGCAGTGGCATACATTACTACAGAAAAATTATCAGAAAACTATCATTTTTATGAATAAAATTTAATACAAAATTATGTTATTGCATCGTATCAAACGACCTTTAGTCATCTTTATGGTGTACGTGGCTCAGTGGTATCGAGTCGAACTGTGGATTTGCGAACCCGGGTTCGATTCCCAAAGCTAACAAACATTTTCACCATTTTAATATTACCCCTGTGGCTTCCCTACCACTAACATCTTTGGAGGCCGTGATCTTACGGCATTTCACGCACATAAGATATATCATTTACTGTGAATGCCACAATCAGTAATGGGTAAGAGGCGTGATGATATATTTATTTTATATTTATATTCACCTATGGCCAGTTTTCATGAGACATGCTGTATAGTTATATCATTCGGTGTATTTGGTAATGTGAATATGTGCGTGTGAGAGGGTTTATGTGAGGGTGTGTGTGTGTGTGAGAGTGTGTGGGGTGCATGTGTATTCGTGCGTTATGAAATTCCGACAAACGAACACCCTCGAGATGTTATGTAATTCTTGTTTGTTAGATTTACATACAAAGGTAAACATGTATTTATATATATTTTTTATCCCCATGTAGATATTTGTGTTTTTAGTTTTATTATATATTTTTTTAAATTTATGTTCCTGTTTGATGGCTCATGAAATGTGGTTTTTATGTTTCCTTATTTTTAGAATGTATAAATTCTGGTATATAATCCTACAGTAGATTAACTGGTTTTTTGCATTTTCACTATACAATAAATAATGCATCTATACATATTTATAAAATGGAATAAATTACATGGCTACAAATTATTACAATGTGATTTATAATCTGTTTCTAATATGTTAGCTGTTAGAAGATGAATTGTATTGTGGGTTCGATTCCTTCTCGACAACAAAAACCTTTCGAATATAAATAAAAATCACCTCGACGAACATCTGTGAGTGGCATGATTTACGAGTAATTGTTTTTTTTCCTCTATATACCGAGATTTGTTATCTGTAATAGAATAATTAGCTCAGTACCTACGAGTTGAAGTATTAATTAACAACAGATCGACTTCTACAACCATCAAATTGATTTTTAGGATAGTAAAATTACTCCTGTGGTTCTCCCTCCACTAATATCTTTGAGGCTCGTAATTTGACGACTGGTAACCGCACTCTCTCTCTCTCTATATATATATATATATATATATATATATATATATATATATATATATATATATATATATATATATATATATATATATATATATATATATATATATATATACTTCGACAAAGTGCAATTCCCCAGTAATTGGTTAAAGGCATGATAATGTATTTCATTTATCGATAAATTTTTTCAAAAAGGATAAACAATAATAAAAAATTCAACATATAAATTAAGATTATTGTCCATTATTATTTGCACACAAATGTAATGTTCTCAGTAATAATATAGCAAGAGAGTGAGAATAAATTAAAAATAATTTGACAGATCTTTCGAAAACTTATTGCCAGGCAATAGTCACGAAAGCCCGTAGGGCTTGAGTGGCTGTTGCCAAATGGCAACAAGTTTGAGAAAGATGCTGGAGAATTATTTTCTAATTTATCGAACTCTCGAGTTATATTTAATTAGATTATTTTTTGACTTAGCTGTTGAAGTCGATTCATCCAACTTAAAAGATATTGAATTGGGTTCGTATCGATTGATTACTTATTAATGTATTCTTGGAAGTTGTTTCCAAAATTTGTTGGTGTATTTCTCTATCTGAAATACAACTTAATCGATTTTTTTCACACATTTTACTTGACGCGTTGACAACGTTAAATAATTATTTGACAACTACCTATCATTTGTTACAAACAAAAAAGCACCTACAGAGGTTATTCCCGGGATTAATCACAAGAGCTTTATTCTCAGTATAATAATGACAGGATTGATTAAAATGCAAACACGTGACATACAATGAACCTTTCATTGGTTTTGAGAAACGTCAAAAAATAATCATATTTATGCTGGGTTGCATGAAAGTTTTACCGGTTCATTAGCAACTAACGGTTCAATAAATTGCAGAAAATCCCTATTGATACTGTTGCTAGATAAAGAATTATTTTACTAATGAGCTCTTTATTTTCTTGCGACCCAGCGTTATTATAATACTTTCAACCTTTAACTTTAATAATATGTAAAATTACAATTAGGTAAGGTTAATAATAATAAGTTTCATTTATATCTTGTTTTAAAAGATCAGTTTTCAGGTGCCAACTTCATACTCAACTAATCGGAATAACATAGAAGTCTTTAATTACCATTTTAAAATTTAATTTCCTGTTAAACTTTTTAACCAATTGAAATAAGTATACCAATTGTATGTATTTCCTTCACACGCGACTAGTGTAAAATTTTAAACAAGTCAAATATTCGTTACGTTTCAACAACCTGAGACCACGAAATGTAATTAAAACAAATCCTTCTGTTCAACTTTCTAGAATCCTATCTATCTCCTATATTACTGTACCGATTAAGACGAATATTTTATAGAAAATGAACAATCAGTCACAAAGAAAGACATTTTTATGCAGATTCATAAAGCGGATTAGCGCTAACACCATTTTTATTTCATTTTTAACTCTCTTTTCAATGAACGAGACAAGTTTATTTTAACTTGAGTTGAAAAGAGAGTTAATTAGCATCAAATTTAGTTCATTTCTTTAATCTGTTTTAATTTGAAACAGAGTTATAGATAATATTAAAAACGGTGTTAGCGCTAATCCGTTTTGTAAATCTGCCTGTTTATCAACTAAAAAATTCGAAAATGAAATTTATTTGTTTGATTTAAATTACAACAGGGAACTTTAAGTGAATACTTGAAGTCTTTTGATCGTTCGAATACTGCTTTTAAAACGTGAGGAGTTCTGGATAGATCTCCTTACCGAATTAAAAGCGAAACACTATTCATATTGTTTTTATTTAGATTGGGTACAAAATTTAACAGTTCGTTCAAAATATTAACATACTCGTACAGTTAAAAATTAACATGTCTGGCATACGTCGGTAAAAATTATAATTATTTGTCCTGTTAGTTTGTAACACCTCAGTGAATACAACCGATAACGAGTAAAAGTTCTCGTGTTCAAATCTCGCTAACTTCAACCTATATACGATTGTGTATGAGTGGTGCAGGTTCCACTATAAACAATAATCTCCCTGTAATGAGAATTAAGTTGTGTCGAGTAGCAAATAATAGCTATTTATGTAACAAGTATAGAATGTAGGACTTTATTGGATGTTTATGGCCGAGCTAGGTGGATAAATAAGACGAGTATATTGAGATATTCAACTAGTATAGAGAGCGTTGATCACAATGTATCAAAATTGAGACAAAGGTACACTTTCAATTGGTTTCCATTAGCTTATCATTGCCTGGCACTTGTATTTTATTGTTCTTTCTTTTATTTTGTATTTGCTAGTAGTGGTTGTTCATTAATTTATATAGAATATAATTCTGTTTTGCGTTATTTGCAGTTATTCTATTAATTTCATATATCGTTTAACTTTCAGATGTAAATTTAAGTATACCTGTATAGTTGATAGGTTCTTTAATACTGTAGGTTTTTCTTAGAATAAATTCGTTCTTTTAGTAGAATAGAGTCTTTATTGTAAATATTAGTTTTATTATCATTCTTTTTTTAAAAATTACTTAATTATTGGTTTAGCAGCAAACAGTACCTTTCTCGTAGTTCCAATTTTCGCCACTGTGAGTACAATCTTATTATAAAATCTCAATACAGTCTGGTTATGTACGAGCAGCATATAAAACTTCAAGTTCAAGGGCGGTGTTTTCTTAAAATACATATGTTAATGCGAAAAAATTAATTGTATCTTAAAGTGTGCTTTGTTGTAATTTTTGTTTAACAATGTTATTTAAAATTATGAACTGTCAAATTTGTCAAAAAAGGTAGAAAAAATGTTCATAATGTCTTAAGGCTTAGAAGAATCTCAAAAGAAGTAAAAGAAATTGCAATAAATGCAAAGGAATTAATTAACTTGGTATAATATTTATATGGACATGAGTTACATTTTGCTATTTTGTCTTCTAATGAAGTGTCATTTTATGGACAGTAAATAGTGTCAAAAATTAAGTAATATGGGACAAATTTATGATAACTTAATTGCTGGGTAACAACTGACAAAAGCAATTTACATGTGTGACATCGATATTTTTTCTAATGTCAAATTGTTCGAGTCGTTTTACCTCAAAGCTAAACTAATCCTCGAGTAGTACCTATTTTATTAACATTATGACATTTAGGACTGGTATTTTAAATTTCCAACAAGCATCTGTTACACAAATAAAAAATATCGCATCGAAATCTTCGTTTCTTGTTTTATTTTTGGTTTATTAGAGGGGTACATTTATTAGGAATTCTGTTAGATGATTGTTTATTCGATGTCAAACTGACAAAAGTGACGTTTCTACATATAGTTTTTTTGAGATTAATTATCAGTAATAATATAACAAGAGAGTGAGAATAAATGGAAAATAATTTGACAGATCTTTCGAAAACTTGTTGCCAGGCAATAAGTTTGGGAAAGATACTTTTCTAATTTATCGAATTCTCGAGTTTTTAATTAGATTATTTTTTGACGTTTCTCAAAACCAAAGAAATGCTTCATTGTATGTCACGTGTCTGCTTTTTAACCAATCCTGTCATTATTATACTGAGAATAAAGCTCTTGTGATTATTCCCGGGAATTATCTCTGTAGATTTGTTTGTGGCAAATGATAGGTAGTTGTCAAATAATTATTTAAAACTGTCAACGCGTCAAGTAAAATGTGCGAAAAAATAGATTTAGTTGTATTTTAGATACAAAAATACACCAACAAATTTTGGAAACAACTTCCAAGAATACATTAATAAGAAATCAATAGATATGAATCCAGTTCAAAATCTTTTAAGTTGGATGAATCGACCTCAACAGCTAAGTCAAAAAATAATCTAATTAAATGTAACTCGAGAGTTCGATAAATTAGAAAATAATTCTCCAGTATCTTTCTAAAACTTGTTGCCATTTGGCAATAGCCACTCAAGCACTACGGGCTTTTATGACTATTGCCTGGCAACAAGTTTTTGAAAGATCTGTGAAATAATTTTCAATTTATTCTTACTCTCTTGTTATGTTATTACTGATTACTTGTAGACTTAGCTGTTGAGGTCGATTCATCCAACTTAAAAGATATTAAATTGGGTTCATATCGATTGATTACTTATTAAAGTTGTTTCCAAATTTTTTTGGTGAATTTCTATATTTGAAATACAACTAAATCAATTTTTTTACACATTTTACTTGACGTGTTGACAATTTTAAATAATTATTTGAAAACTACCTATCATTTGTCACAAACAAAAAATCACCTACAGAGATTACTCCTGGGAATAATCACAAGAGCATTATTTTCGGTATAATAATGACAGGATTGGTTAAAACGCAGACATGTTACATATAATGAAGCATTTCAATGGTTTAGAGAAACGTCAAAAAATAATCTATGAAAATATAATATAAATAAAATAAATAAATATATCATCACGCCTTCTACCCATTACTGGATATGGTACTCTGTCGTAGTAAATCTCAGTAAGTGATATATTTTTGCGCGTGAAGCGCGGTTATCAGCCGTCAAATCACGGCCCCTAAGGATATATAAGTGGAGGGTCACAGGGGTAGTTTTAATGTGGTGAAAATTGTTTGTTAATATAACTTTTCTTAATACCGAAACGCTATTAGCCAAATTTAAAATTTAAGTACTTTGATTGAGGTAATAAAAATATTGTTGACAAAACCAAAAATTGTTCTATTAATTCGCCCTCTGCAATTCCAGCAATATGACCTAAACGCGCAGTAAACACTTTCATACAGAATAGGTAAAATTAAAGTAAAATTATTTAATAACCTAATTTCTACAAGTACATGACGCAGTTGAGTTTTCGTCGGCCTTGCGATTAGCAACAAGGCGGTGTTCTACGTCTAGCGAGAGCGACAACGACAACAATAGCAGTGACTGAAGTGAAAAAGCTTCCGTGGGAAGTGCACAACCGTGTAATATCACAATTACCCGTTCTTGAAGAAATAATCTACACCCGCGAATACGAACACTGCTTCACTTCAAAGAGGTTTATAAGTTGATGCTTCTTGACAACTTCACACTAGAACACCTGATCCTGTTTTGTTGTTGTTTATGTTTGAACAAAAGCTGCTGATTAACATCAGATTAATTATGTTTTAAATTATTTGAACACAAAATAAATAAGTCTGATAATAAACAAATAGTTAATGTGACTCTTGTCAATTCTAATTATTTATAGCATGATTATGTAAAATATCTAATTTTATATTTCACGAAAAATTGAAATTTCGTTGTAATAGGTAAACAGATTAGTGGCAATGTGTCGGACTAAACTAATTTTCACCACATTAAAATTAAAATATGATAAATTAAACAATTGACACTCTTAAAGAATTTTTGTATTTAGGATAAAATTGTAATTCTAAACAAAATTTACAAATATATTAATGTGCTTACTTGAAACTGGGAATAAAAATCTGATTTTCACGGCTAGCCTGTATATAAAATAAATATATCATGACGCCTTTTACCCATTACTGGGTGTGGCACTCTGCCGAAGCAGATCTCAGTAATTGATATATTTATGTGCGTGAAGTGCGGTTACCTGTCGTCAAATCACAGCCCCCAATGATATTAGTGGTGGGGGAGTCACAGGAATGGTATAAAAATAAAATAGATATAAATATATCATCACGCCTTTTACCCAGTAATGGATGTGTCACATTGCTGAAGCAGATCTCGGTAAGTGATATACTGGGTGTCCCATTTTAATCCGCCAGTAGCGATAATTCTGAAACATTGCATTGAATCAAAAAGTGTTCCAAATGAAAAGTTAATGGTTCTGAGGGGGACATCTGATGCCGTAGACTTTGCCCCCCCAGCCCCTCAAGGGGGGCGGGAACAGGGGGCAACTTTAAAATCTTAAATGGAAACCCCTATTTTGTACCTCAGACTCGGATAGAGTTTTAAAATGTAGGTCAATTTTAGTCGGGGGAGGGCGGTCAAACACTGTTTGAAAAAAAATTACATTCTTTTTTGAATTATTTTACCATTATTTAATTTGAAAAAGAAGTACTCAATCGCTATTTTTGAGTACTTTACGTCTTTGTAGGGGGGAGGGGCGGGGGTAGTATTTGGGCAGGCTGAGAAAAAAACCACCTTGTAAGGTTGTGAGTAAGTCTTAAGTAATAATAACAGTTAATTACGTTACGATTTTGTGAGTAAGTCTTAAGTAATAATAACAGTTAATTACGTGACGATTTTCGCAATTTAATTGACAAAAAACCTAACTTTTACATTTGCAGCGCCATCTCTCGACCAATAAAAAAAATGTTTCGAATAAAACTTACATACTTTTTAACCCTCTATCAGAATCTGCAATAAAAAATAGGGGTTTCCATTTAAGATTTTAAAGTTGCCCCCTGTTCCCGCCCCCCTTGAGGGTCTGGGGGGGCAAAGTCTACAGCATCAGATGTCCCCCTCAGAACCATTAACTTTTCATTTGGAACACTTTTTGATTCAATGCAATGTTTCAGAATTATCGCTACTGGCGGATTAAAATGGGACACCCAGTATTTAAGCGCGTGAAGTGCGATTATCAGCCGTCAAATCACGGCCCCCAAAGATATTAGTGGTGGGGGAGTTTATTTGACATAAATTAAAGTAAAATAATTATTGACTTTTGAACTATTTTAGAGTCAAATATTTACACAGGAACAAAAACCATTTATAATAACATCTTATTTTCACAATAGTCAGCGAAATGAAAACGAAATTGCACTTTCCTCATTTGGAATGACGTTTGACTTTTATATTATAAGGCGTATTCCATTTAGCATTTGAAACAGATCTAACTTACACTTACTGAACCAAATAACTTATTTATTTCAATATATTACCTTCGTTCACTTTATTTCTAGTTCTAAATTTACCGATTCGAATTTAACTTAAAGAAATACACTACAATAAGTACATAAGTTTGTTTTGTTCAGTTCATTTAGTCATGTTGTCTAATTTATCTGAACTGATTTAAGTGAACCAAATAGTAAATTAAATACCGCTATAGTGTTAATAAATAACTATTTTGTTGTTTGTTTTAATTAGTAGAGACATCTAGTAACAAATATTATAAAGTAATTTAGGTGTATCAGTAACACTGTACTTGTTCTTATTTAATGATTCGAAAGCCAAGTTTTTAAATTATCAGATAATATTATTGATATCTACAAGGTTAATAATTATATAATAATAATGTTTTTACAATACTTGTACTGTAAGTTACCTATAATTGACAAAATTTAAACACAGTAAGTGAAACTTTTATTCCATAGTGGTTTCCATGGTTACATCAGGACAATAGTCGCATTCCATTTAGCATTTAAATCAGATCTAACTTACATTTACTGAACCAGATCCCTTATTTATTTCGCTGGATTACTTCCTTGACTTTATTTCCAGTACTAGAATTACTGATTATAATTTATTTTGAAATAATTTATGCCAATAAATGCATCAGTTTGCTTCATTCAGTTAATTTAGTCATGTTGTTAAATTTATCTGAACTGATTTAAGTGAGCCAAGTGGCAAATGGAATACAGCTTTTAATATTTACTTACTACCCACCGTGGATAGTAAATAAATATTACATATCAATGTCCTGTTTATTTTGACAACAATTTGACAGCTGTTAATTTTAAAACCTATTTTTCTTTTCCTTCTATTTGTGCAAGTATTGTAAAAAATAGCTTACTAACCTCAAATTGAAGGGTGATTTTTAGGTCGCGAATGTTTAGGAAATCCTGACCCTTCAGGCTTCGACTTCCCAAACTTGGCCTAAAAACTGTCACTTACAGTTCATGGTACGTAATATACTATTATAAAGTAGGAACGTTATAGGTAATGAAGCTAAAAAAAAGTATGAGTGAGAAAAACAACCTGATCCGTTAAAACTTAAGATTTCTTTGAAATTTTCATTTGGACTTTTTTTAAATAGCACTATACTCTGTTTTTTAACCAGGAAAAGTATTTATATATAGTAGTAGTAGTAGAGAGAGTAGTAGAGTAGAGTAGAGTAGAGTAGTGTAGAGTAGTATATAGAGTAGTATATATTTAAATTTTACCCGCTAAAACTGACGCTTCTGATGGGGGATTCAAGTGGTAGAGCTTTTTAATATATATTTATTAAAATAAATTCTTGACCGTACATCATATTTAATAAAATATAAAATCATACCATAAATGATATCTTTATTGCTGAAATATGAAAGTTAAAGTTGAATAATTCAAATCGCTCATTTGTATTTCGCACTGCCATATTGCAATTACGTAGTTGCATTAAGCCAATCACAGAACTTTGTCTGAAACGTTTGTCAGTGCTCAATTTTACTGAGAGGAAGACGAAGAAGAAATAAGCATTCAGCATTCAACGATTCTACCAATGACGTATAATACTAGACGAATTATGCCGTATTCAAGTCAATGCAGTGTCGTGAAGCAGAAAGAGATTGAATAACTTTTGGGTCCGCCGGGTGGGCGGCAAGGAGCGAGTACACTTTGATGTTATGCAAGTTGCTCCTTGCCGCGCACCCGCCTCACCAACCAGTTATTATATCCCTTTCTGCTTTACAACAAACGCCGTTGTTATCCGTCTAGTTATGTTTTGTCTGAGGATTCTAAGACAGCGACACACGTTACGTGTTATTTATCTCTGTCTTATCTGTCTCTCTTTAAGCTAAGATGCAACTACGTTATATTCGTTTGTTTCGAAAGTTTAAATATTTTTATCATGCTTAATACAAGTTTAAAAAAAAAATAAAAAATTTGGGTATAATAATTTTATTACGTAGATTAATATATAAAAAATTCAAAAAAGTCTTGAAAGGCCCATTGGCTAGTGCTTCGTCCAGTTTACACTGTACATAGATTTTACATTTGATTTATTAGAGCTGTCATAAGTTTTGAGGTTATCTATTTTCTTGTTGGTTTTTTGCATTTTTGTGATATTAACATAAATCAGTTCTTTTAAGAACTAATAATATACGGAGTGACAAATTAGAGTTTATAATGTCATTTGTATTTTAAAATAAATGTCATGAGACTTAATCAGTGCAGATGTGTAAGAAATTTTTGTATTTCGCGCGAACAAAAATCTAGTAACTTTCTTTGGTAACTTTCTATAGTGTAAATCTGACTTGTGCATTTACTCCTCCTGGTTAAAAAACAGAGTTATAAACTATTAAAAAGAGAATATCAACATTTAGTTTACAATCTTTTCTGATAGTTAAACATTACACATTTGTTTGTATTTGTTCCAGTTCCATAACTAACTTTGCAAATAACAAATTTTTAACTTTTTAATGATATGGCCAGTATTATCAAAAATGTAAATGCATATTTATCGCTACGTACAGTTTATATTTTGAAAGCATTGTTAATTTTCCATTTTAGCTTACACTAATTACATCTGACATTTACACAGTAAACGAAATAAATTAATAGAGCAAAGAAAAATAAAAGTTGTAGTTCTCACGTTACTAGAACCATAATGATATACATGCTTTTAAATTCTCTCTCTTTACAAAATATTTTTATGTGTATATTAAACATTTTCTTTTTGTTTGTACCATTTATGATTAATTCATTCTTTTTGAACAGTAAACTAATTTTAATTATGTTTGAAAAAGTAACTAATAAATAAATTAATAGAGCAATAAATAGGTAATAGTTGTGACATTGCTAAATTAAATAATGTGGTTTTAAATTTTCTTTGAATAACGTTTTGGTAATAACTAAGTTTGCAATAATTCTGCAAACCTGTCCTTGAGACACATACCTGTCTGTTAGTCTAATCACGTGCAGAAATTCTGTATAAAAGATTGTATAAAAAGACACTCGTATTAACACCATTTTATAAAAAGTTCCCCATGTGTAACTGTAAAATTTCCAAATAGATTTAACCGCTAATATTTACAGGAATGACTCATTGTTCAACTGAGTTGGGGAGTTTTTGATCTACATCAGTGGTTTTCAAACTTTTCCGAGCCATGACCTCCGTGGAAGCAAAAATCACAAATTCTTTCGCGACCCTTTTATTTTTTATGTGATCAAAATTGCAGTTTGTAAAAGGATGATTTAATAATGGATATAATAAACATAGAATCACGATTTCAAAAATTAGTAAAGGAAAAATTTCGTAATAAGAACTTTGATATAGTTTCATAGGAACGTTAATATATTAGTATAATAGTTTGAAAAATAATTTTATTTTACTATCAAGCTTTTAATAAATTCTTTGAGGGCCAGTTGCCTCGCCATTACTTAAAATTGTATAATAGGTTTTCCTTAAGGAGTAACACCATTGTAAATTTTTCAAAAAATCAATATATTTTTTTTTGCGTAAAAGATACTTCGAAAATATGACATTTTGCGCTCTTCCGGAAGCATGTCGGACGTCTCTGATATGACTACCTGTGTTAAAGAGGTTCTATCATGAGTATAGGTAACCTAAAAAGTTTATAAAAACAATTATTACATTTTTAAATGGTATAGGTTATTAACATAATTAACATTTCGCTGCAAATATCGTATAATTAACAATAACATTAAATATATTAAATAAAACTATTTAACTAGTTTATGAAATTCAGTAACATACCAAAATTTTTTTAAGTGAATGTTTCATGCCAACCAATAGCAGTGTAAGATTTTATACTGAAGAAGCTATGACAACAAGGCGAGAAACACAAGCAGCATGATATTACCAATCGGTACAAAACGTGACTGTATTATCGATACATTCTGTTGATATTTCATAAGAAAAATGAGAAAAATGCACCAAAGCAATTATTATCAACTGTAACAAGAAATAAATAAATATAAAATGTGTAATATTTTTTTTATATTAAAATTAATATATTTTACTGATTGAAATAATAACATTCATAGTTCTTGCTTTGCCATTCGTGCGATAATCTCTGTCTACGCCTGCGACCATCTCTGTTTACGCGTGCGACCATCTCTGTCTACCCGTGCAACGTTGCCAAGCATTTCTGACAGTTTCATTGATTATCATAGAATATCCAACTTTCATCGCCAATTTCTTTGAAACTAATCCGGTAAGGCATGAATTTTTTAATTCTCATACCTTTATCTTTAAATGATGTACTGTGTGTTAGTTTTTTATTAAAAAATAACTACAATATATGAATTTATTACGCAGTAATCTGCCTCGCGATGTACAGTTCCTATAACGCCAATGCATTTTTGATCGACTTTAACTTTACATTACTCAGCTCAACAACGGTAAACTTTTTAAAAAAAATTGCATACTAGTGTAGAAACACATGAAAAATAGCATACTTACATTTAATTCAAATCAGGAATAAATGCTTTTATGATACGAGTAGTACCACCTTAAGTAAATACCTGCTCGGAAGGTATAGCATAATGTACGAATATAACAAGTAAAAAAGATGCGCTCTAGCATTAAATCGTCGCTGAAAAAAATTGAGGAGGAGTATTTGAACTTGGAAGAGCAGCTTTATGGTCCTGGGATTGGAGATTAGTGGTAAAAAATTTTAAACAGTAATTATTTCTCATTTTCCATGTCTATAACTCATATAAAAACATTAAACGCGTTTTTCTCGAAACACGATTTTTCAAAACGGCATGCAGCATAACTCCAACGGTTTTCAATATTTTCATTTGAAATTTTAACCATATCTTTAAAACAATATTTTGAAGTGAAACACGTATGAGATTTTTGATATGTTGTTTCTAACATTTTTTATAAACAAATTATTGACCCTTTTTTTGGTCGAAAATCGAGATTTAACTTCAAGTACTCGCCAATCACACAAAAATCAATATTTTTAAAATTCAGTACGTAGTTCACTAGCTATAGTCATGTAGATTAAGCAAATATTTTTTATTTTGTTCCAAATTAAAATTTGCACCACCTACATTGCATGCCGTGGAGCGCTTCAAATTTAATATGACTTG
The DNA here is from genome assembly GCA_911728475.2 of Pterostichus madidus. NCBI lineage: Eukaryota > Metazoa > Arthropoda > Insecta > Coleoptera > Carabidae > Pterostichus > Pterostichus madidus. The sequence continues at coordinate 28,399,362 of OU452313.1, read as the reverse complement.
GGAGAATGGCTCGGACGCCGCCATTTTGAAATATTTGTAATGAAAAAAAATATTTTTGTATACTTCAATATATGCCTAATAACATACTTTAATAGTATTTTCGTACAACCTTTCCTTATATAAAAAAAAAATGTCAAAAAAAACGCTTTTTCCGACTGTTACAGTGGTGTAACCCCTTAAATGAACAAAGATCTTGTCGAGATAAACTATCAAATTAATTATTTAACATTACTGCCAAACATTTGTTTTGATATTTTTCATTTAAGTAATCTTTAAAATTTAAATAAAAGCGTGCAACGGGATGAATCTCTGGAAACATGTATTTTAAAATTTGTAAACAGCGTGCGACCACCTCCCTACAATGTCTTTGCAACCCTCGCAGGGTCGCTAACCACAGTTTGAAAATAATTGATCTATATACTGAAATAAACCTCATAAAATTTAAGTCTAGCCGCCATCTTGAATTTTCTGAGAAGACGACGATAACATTTTAATTCTTTGCATTTATCTTAATAAGAATAAAATATATTTAAAGCCAGTTTTAAATATTCCAGTAAAGTTCCTACTAAATTTTGTTTGTACCAAACAACAAAAAGCACACTAATACTTGGTTTTAGATTAATATTTCTGTGTTTATTTAGTTCCTCTTAGGGCCGAGTTATCCACCTCCTAATAAAGTAGCTAATAGTTATTAGTAGAATAAATTATTTATGAGGAAGATATTTATTTTTTAGATATCTAGTTCAATTTATTCGTTTACTTGTTATTAGGTACCTAATAAATAAATAAGCCAAAATTGCAACACTGATCATCTTTTAGAGAGAGAGTATGTGATGAAAATCATTAAATTGAAAGAAATACAAAACTTGTTTAATAAATATATAATTGTAATTTTGTTTCTACCTCCTTTATTTTGTTATAACTGTCAAAATGTCAGTAAAACGTGCATGATCTGTAATTTTTACTATAAATGAAGTCAGATTATTAGTTGAAATAGCTATAGAACTTAAAAATAAATATATCATCACGCCTTCTACCCATTACTTGGTGTGGCACTCTGCCGAAGCAGATCTCGGTAAGTGATATATTTTGCGCGTGAAGTCGTCAAATCACGGCCTCCAAAAATGTTAGTGGTGGAGGAGCCACAGGGGTAGTTTTTGAAATTATAAAAATTGTTTGTCGCCTGTGGGAATTGAATCAGGGTTCTCAGGATACACATGCCGACTTCATACCACTGAGCTAGCCACCCCATAATAATAATTTTATTAATAGATTGAAATATCTGCCCTTAAAGTATCGTCAGTAAAAAGTTTCAGTAATTTGAACGCTTAATAATCTATTTATTGCCTTTGAAACTGATATAGTTTTTAAAACACATGCAATCTTTGATAAAGAATTCTTAAGAATATTGCAAATGCAATAATCAATTAAAGTAGGCTTCTTTTATTTTAAAGTAATAAAAATGTATATTGAGTGTCTCCTTTTTAAAATTGTTATACAAAGGTAAAAAATAAATAAAAAATATATCAGTACGTCATGATATTGAAGTGTGATTCTGATTACCAGCCGTTAAATCAGGCCCTCCACATGAATTTAATGTAGTCAAAATCAGTTGTTAAATCTTAAAATGGACGGATGAAAAACATATGTAAATTTTCTGGTACTGTATTTGAATAAAATAAATATAAATATATCATCACGCCTTCTACCCATTACTGGGTGTGGCACTCTGCTGAAGCAGATCTCGGTAAGTGATATATTTTGCGCGTGAAGTGCGGTTACCAGTCGTCAAATCACGGCTCCCAAACATGTTAATGGTGGAGGAGCCACAGGGATAGCTTTTTGAAATTATGAAACTTTGTCGCCTGTGGGAATCGAACCAGGGACCTCAAGATCCACAGGCCGACTTCATACCACTGGGCTAGCCACTCCATAAATTAATAATTAATAATATTATATTACATAATAAGTATTATAAGTATTTGATTGTAAAGGATAGCATAAATAAATAAATAAATAAATAAATGGAGCTTTGGACCTTACAATTTTAGTTCATAGTTTTTCTCCCAATGTATCAGTTTAAATTTTTCGAAAAAGATTGCATGTTTTATATTTTTCACATGTATATAGTAACAAATGAATATTAAAAAAAAAAATCATTAAAATAGCAACTTTTGTCTAAAATAACCGAAGTTATAGTTATAGTTCTGGAAATCTACTAATAAAATTACGAATTATACTTAAGTACAACAAGAAAACATATTTAAATTATAGACCTAATTCGTAATTGATAGTTTACTTTAATAGATTAATTAATTACCATGTTAAACGAATTAAAACAACAAAATAGTATTATGTATGTCAAAAGATAGTAGACAATTCGCATGATTAAAAAACATAGTCGTTATACAGAATTACAACTTACTTATATGTTGTCTAATTAACACATTATTTTAATGAATATTTCTCCAACTATGCCGCCTTTGTACTAAACGTAAGATGCATGACTCTCAAATTAATTTATAGCATTCAAAATAATTCGCGGCAACTCAAACAATAACACACCAGTCAAGGATTTTTTGTACGATAGTTATTATGTAATAAGAAACGAAGAAAAACAAAAAAACATTTCAAATAAATGATAATGTGTTTATTTGACATGTGAATATTATGCTTTGTTAAAATGTAATTATAAAATAATTATTTAATTAGGTACTATTCTTTCCTGCGGAATAGATAAGCAACAATAATTTATATTCATTATTATTATTTTAATAGTGATTGCTCAGTATTTCTTCCATTGTTACTTCTTTTAAAAGGATCAAATACAGAAAAAAATAATGGTTGCGTCAACAAAACTTTAATCACGTGTTTGACAATAATATAAACTGTTTCTTTTCGGAAAAGTTTTTTTTTGCCATCAATAGGATATCCAAGTGCAAAAGAGTAATGGTCAATTGCACCACCAAAAAGTAAACTTTAAATTTGGTATAAATAAATTAAAATAAAGCAAAATTACTCGTCACATGCATATAATTAACATTGCTGTCATCAGTGGCGTACCTAGAGGGGGGCGGTGGGTGCGATCCGCACCGGACGGCACATATTTTGGGGCGGCATTTTTTATATTTGGTTTTAGTTGTAAAAACCAACTTGTTCACTTCATAAGTTTACTATTCAATTTCTATGAATTATGAATTACTATAGGATTTAGAATATTTTTCTTCATCGTCAAGTCAATGTAGGGTTGAAAGTATTATTTCGAAAAATTCCTTTATTACTGCCTAATTTAAATATGTCAACCAATGGTAAAAAAGTGCCCCACCTATAATTAGTCTTAATTACAATTATTTATTTATGTTTATTAATATTTAATGGGTAATGGCTCAGTGGTTTCGAGTTGGCCTATGGATCCTGAGGACCTCGGTTAGATTCCCACAGCCGACAAACAATTTTCATCCAATTAAAATTACCCCTGTGGCTCCCTCACCACTAACATTTTTGGAGGCCGTGATTTGACGGCTGGTAACCGCACTTCACGTACATAAATATATCACTTACCGAGATCTGCTTCCGCAGAGTGCCACACCCAGTAATGGGTAAAAGTCGTGATGATATATTTATTTTATATTTATTTTTTTAATTTATAAAAGCCACAATTTGATTGACTAAGAAAGGGCGGCAAATTGGAGACCGCCCTGGTCGGCAAAAGTTCTAGGTACGCCACTGGCTGTCATATATTGGATTTGATGTGCAACTGGCTATAAGGGTTACAAAGTTTTAATGGTATATCTGTTTTTATAAATTAATGCAGAGGTTTATAGGTGATTAGAAAAAAATTAAAAATCGACAATTTAAGGGTCGGTTTTTAATTTCCGGTAGGATAATATTTTGAAAATTATGTATAAAATAAAAATTAATATTAATACGAAGGAAACTACATTAATTAAATTTGCATCTACGTACTGTTACCATTAAAATATATGATATTAAAACTACCTCTGTGGCTCCTCCTCCACTAACATATTTAGACGCCGTGATTTGACACTTCACGCGCTTAAATATATCACTTCCCGAGATCTGCTACGACAGAGTACCACAGCCAGTAATGGTTGGAAGGCGTGATGATTATTTATTTATTTATTTATTTATTTATTTGTAAATTTACAAACGTGATAAATATTCGCGTTTGACTCATTGCAATACAATCTGTTGATAAAATTTTGTGCTTGGTATTTTTCTGATGTCAATAGTACATAATTAATGTGGTTGAGTCAGTAAACCTTGCATTTCATAATTTTGTTGTTATTTGTAGTAGCTTAAATAGCTGACTTCGTCCATGTGTAAAAATATTGCGATATTATCGACATTAGTAAAGAATCGATACCATCTTTTCGATACTATGTATTTCAATACTTGATATCTGTCTCTACTATTCTGTAATTCGATCATTATTTATTCCTAATTGATGAGTTAATGACAACCCTTATTGTCATGAATATAAATGACCACCACTTCCGCATTCTGTGGCTAATAGTACATTCCGGAAAAAATATAAAAATACCGATTCCCTATGAGTGACAGAAAATTCTTATTACTATCATCTTGTTTAACTTTGCTTAATAACATTTTTTTTATCTCTTAAAATAAACGAAATATTTGTGGTGGCCACTGTGCATACGAGGACAGGGTAAAGCGTTCCTGAAAAATGAATCAAGAAATGATTTATTTGGTCAAAACATATTTTATTTCTCAACATAATCTTCTCGTAGCTCGATACACTTCGTCCAACGTTATTCTAATTTTTCGATCCCTTCCAAATAATACGATTTTGGCAATCCTTCAAAATAGGCGTTTCTCAGCGGTGACCTCATTGTTGGAGCCAAATCTCTTTCCGCCGAGCCATTTCTTCAAGTTTGGAAATAGATAAAAATCGCTGGGGACCAAATCTGGAGAATATGGTGGAGGACGAACCAATTCGTAGCGCAATTCATGCGTGCCGGTGCAGAGAGCAAATGCGGCACCCATCTGGCAGATAGCTTTCTCATATTCAAAAATTAATGCAAAATGTTCCATATCTGTTCGGTTGAAATGCTCATAGCCTCAGCCAGTTCGTGCACATTAACTCGCCGATCGTACAATATCATACCATGGATTTTATCGACGATTTCTGGCATTGTAACCTTAATTGGACCAGAACGTTCGGCGTCCTTTGTGGTCATACTACCACAACGAAAATCAATAAACCACTTGTGAATCGTTCCAATCGATGGTAAGGAGTCCCCATAATGTTTAACAAGCGATGCTTTGGTTTGCGTAATGTTTTTTCCACGCAAGAAATAATGTTTAATCAAGACGCGAAATTCACTTTTTTCCATGTTTTCAAAAATCTTCAAGATTGCTTGCTTTCGATGGGTGTCAAAACAGAACTGAATGACATATCAGTCTAAAAATTTTAATGCGTTCTAGATAGATGCCACATGAGATTTGCGATTGTGGCGCCATCTGTTTTATTTTTCAGGGAGTTTTCACCCTGCCCTCGTAATATCAGCACAGACTATGATATTACGTATTGATACCAATCATCGATACTATCATCCCTATCCGTACCCCATATTAGTATGTCAATCGTGAATAGTTATCTTTTAATAATCATTGTAAATCAGTAATGGTCAGTTGCATCGCCCAGTAGTTAAATTTTAAAATTACTATGAATAAATAAAACCAATTAGAATGTTTGACAGCAATGCCAATTATTTCTTATAACAGGTAACTTCACTTTGCTCTAATTTATTTACAATTAAGTTTAAAATATATCTTTAGAGGCGTTAGTATAAAGACAGTTCAAAGTTTTGAACTTAGGCCGTATTTGTTTGGGAAATTTTGATCCAACCCTGAACTGACCTAGAACTAACTCGTGTTACTTCCAAATAAATGATGCATCTTAAGTGTCACTTGTAAATATTAGAGGTAAATTTAAAATCTGAATGCATGTTCGAAGCGACATCTGCTTAGTTTTGTTTGTGTGTTAAATTGCGCTTTTAATTGGATGTTTTGAGTCATCTTTATATTTTTTATATGTAGTCAAAAAGCAAATAACGTCAGGGTCTGTTTTTTTTTATAATTTTGTCATCAGCACTATCAAAATAATGAATTTCGGAGTCGTAATAATGTGTCGTAATATTATCCTCTGTGACTTATATTGCAAGAAGCACATAATGCATATTGCTCTTCCATCATCTGCATAAATAATAGTTTAGTATATTTTTTCAAAATATTGTTGTAAAATTACTTACGTTTTTCATAAAAATAACTCCTAACCTCTCTATACTATTACAAATCGCGATGCCGCCACGAATAACAAGGAACACAAGTTGATTAGATAGAGATAGTAAACGGGTTGAATCTACAAACCCGCTAAAATAGCTGGGGCAGTAGGGTCAGTTTAAGGTTAGTTCCAGGTTACTTAAAGTGTGCCAAGTAACCTGCAGGTTACTTTAAAAATCCCAAATAAATACGGCCTTATAGTGTAAGTCAGGGATGCCAAACTTAAATGCAGCAAAGAGCCAGTAGGGTAGATGTATAAGTGCAGTGGCGTACCTAGAACTTTTGCCGCCCAGGGCGGTCTCCAATTTGCCGCCCTTTCTAAGCCAATCAAATGATGATTTGTATGAATTAAAAAAATAAATATAAATATCATCACGATTTGTACCCATTACTAGATGTGGCACTCTGCCGAAGCAGATCTCGATAAGTGATATATTTTGCGCGTGTAATGCGGTTACCAGCCGTCAAAACGCGGCCCCCAAAGATGTTAGTGGTGGAGGAGCCACAGGGGCAGCTTTTGAAATTATGAAAATTGTTTGTCGCCTGTGGAAATCGAACCAGGGTTCTCAGGATCCACAGGCCGACTTCATACCACTGAGCTAGCCACCCCATTACAAATCAATAAATTATATAATTTAATTACAGTTTTTTTATACACAAATATATCATCATCACGCCTTCTACCCATTACTGGGTGTGGCACTCTGCCGAAGCAGATCTCGGTAAGTGATATATTTATGCGCGTGAAGTGCGGTTACCAGTCGTCAAATCACGGCCTCCAAATATGTTAGTGGTGGAGGAGCCACAGGGGCAGCTTTTGAAATTATGATAATTGTTTGTCACCTGTGGGAATCGAATCAGTGTTTTCAGGATCCACAGGCCGACTTCATACCACTGAGCTAGCCACCCCATTACAAATCAATAAATTATATAATTTAATTACAGTTTTTTTATACACAAATATATCATCATCACGCCTTCTACCCATTACTGGGTGTGGCACTCTGCCGAAGCAGATCTCGGTAAGTGATATATTTATGCGCGTGAAGTGCGGTTACCAGTCGTCAAATCACGGCCTCCAAATATGTTAGTGGTGGAGGAGCCACAGGGGCAGCTTTTGAAATTATGATAATTGTTTGTCACCTGTGGGAATCGAACCAGTGTTTTCAGGATCCACAGGCCGACTTCATACCACTGAGCTAGCCACCCCATTACAAATCAATAAATTATATAATTTAATTACAGTTTTTTTATACACAAATATATCATCATCACGCCTTCTACCCATTACTGGGTGTGGCACTCTGCCGAAGCAGATCTCGGTAAGTGATATATTTTGCGCGTGAAGTGCGGTTACCAGTCGTCAAATCGCGGCCCCCAAAGATGTTAGTGGTGGAGGAGCCACAGGGGCAGCTTTTGAAATTAGGAAAATTGTTTGTGGGAATCGCACCAGAGTTCTCAGGATCCACAGGCCGACTTCATACCACTGAGCTAGCCACCCCATAATTTATATATAAAAAAAGTTTTTTTCTTGCAAACATAAGAAATACAGTGCTGAGTAAATATCACATGCTTTGAAAGCGTGTTCACTGTCAATCTGTCAAAGAAGAAATACACATAAAATGCACTTTGACGATTGCAAATTAGTGGAATTAGTGAAGTCTTATTCACCAATATATGATAAAATTCCATATTGTACAATTGACAATATTTTGACTTGCACTTGCGTTTAATTTACATTTATTTTATGTTTGTATTGTCTGCCAACATCCTTAAGAAAGATAAATGAAAATTTAAAATTAAATAAAATGTAGATACGAATAGCTGCATGAATTTGACTGAAATAAAAAATGTTCTACTGTTGAAAGTCGATCAACATTGCTTAGTATGACCAAAGTGTTACTTCACATCCGGTGGCTTCACGTACGCAACTCTAAATTACTTGCCTCCTCTCTAAAATTTGGGCCTGGCTAGTTGTGAACCCAAGTTTTATACTTTTTTAAAGTACTTTTTATGGAGAATTTTCATAAAAATAAATAAATAATAAATATATCATCAGGCCTTCTACCCATTACTGGGTGTGGCACTCTGCCGAAGCAGATCTCAAGTGATATATTTTGCGTGTGAAGTGCGGTTAACAGTCGTCAAATCACGGCCCCCAAAGATGTTAGTGGTGGAAGAGCCACAGGGGTAGTTTTTGAAATTATGAAAATTGTTTCGCCTGTGGGAATCGAACCAGGGTTCTCAGGATCCACAGGCCGACTTCATACCACTGAGCTAGCCACCCCATTACAAATCAATAAATTATATAATTTGATTACAGTTTTTTATACACAAATATATCATCATCACGCCTTCTACCCATTACTGGGTGTGGCACTCTGCCGAAGCAGATCTCAAGTGATATATTTTGCGTGTGAAGTGCGGTTACCAGCCGTCATAGCACGGCCCCCAAATATTGAAATTATGAAAATTGTTTGTCACCTGTGGGAATCGAACCAGGGTTCTCAGGATCCACAGGCCGACTTCATACCACTGAGCTAGCCACCCCATATTACACAAATACATATACACAAATAACCGCATATTTAATGCATAAGCATAATTCCCAACAGTTCTCAGAAAATAACAAATTTGCAAACCAGTGCTAAAAACTAAATCTGCTAAACTTGACCATAGGATACCCATATAGTGCACAAAGAGATTAACATAAGTCTGACACAAAGTGAAAATGATGACTGAGTCGAATGCTTTCACTTTATATGAGTTACCGGTTTCTGGTATTTTTAATTATTATAATTACTGTAATATCAGCACAGCTCGGCTACACAGAACCAAATAATAACGAGTGTCGCCAGAGCTGCTTGCAGCAAGCCAGGCCATTTCACTTTCTATCTATAGTTGTTTGTTTAACGTCGCTTTTTGTTTTTGTTTAATGATTTCTATAGACTGTTATTTGTTTTTAACTAGTAGATCGCTTTCTCAAAACATTAGATAATGGATGAATATTAAATAATCATTTGCAATATGGATTCGTTGATTCATTGTTCGTACCTTTATTAGAGAAAATAATAATATATAGCACATAGAACCGTAGCTGAATTCTTTGATATCAGGAGCAAACTTAAATATGGCGCCTATCTACATATGATAACATTAATAATGTAATGGCTCAGTGGTATCAAGTCGGCCTGTGGATTCAAAGAACCGTGGAGACCTATTCTAATTCGTTGGCGACTAGATTTAGCGACTGTTTGACGTCATAGTTGGCGACTTTGATGCTGGCGCCATCTGTTGGTATAGATAAAAAGTACAGTCCTGACGTCATTGTTGGCGACTGGTCGCTTACGGAGTCGCGTACACAAGCGACTAATACAAGGCCGTTGCGAAGTGTCATGGCGTCAGTCGCTTAGTTGGTTGATTTGTTTTAAAGTTAGAAAAGTTTTATAGTTTATGTGCACTGTATATTATTATAATATGTAAATAGGATCTGCCAATTATTGTACAAAATCCAGCTGCAGATGTACATTACCGATAATTAGGAGAACAATATCGTCGTTTACACATTAATAATAATGTTTAATGCAACAATGTTTATTTAAGAATTTGTTAAAATTCATATTATTTATTTTTTAAATATTACCAATTGCTTGAAAATTATTTAAAATTCTGACAATTTGTGATATGTCAAGTTTATGCAATAACATACAAATATTTGAGTTTAACAAAGAAAAACAAATATCAACAAGTGGCTGACAGAAATTATAAATACCAACTCAAAATACTCCGTGGTTCCGATTAATACCAACGTAAGGAATTAAAATCCCTATGACATTGATTGCACCGTGACGTCATTGACTTAGCGACTGAAACTAGTCGCCAAGCAGTCGCCAAGAATTAGAATAGGTCTCCTAGTTCGATCGCCACAGTCGACAAAACATTATCACCAATTTAAAATTACCCCTGTGGTTCCCTCACTATTAACATCTTTGGGGAGCGTGATTTGACGGCTGGTAACCGCACTGCCCGCGCAAAATGTATTTGTTACTGAGATCTGCTTCGGCAGAGTGTCACACCCATTAATGGGTAAAAGGCGTGATGATATATTTATTTTTATTTAATAATGTATTCCGAAAACAAGTAAAATTGTCAGTTTTCTGTTAAATTTTGGCAATGGTAAAACTGGACCCGTGGTAAAACTGAAAGATATATCAATTCGTTTTCGAAATATGCTATTAATTCACCTAACAGAGAGTAATGAAAATCTTTCGCTCGCGGTAATAGTTTTAGTACGACAGTTTGTAGGGCATAATAAAATATTTCCGGAATATTTTGAAAAATAAAATCTGTAAATATACATGTGATAGTGTAATTTTTCAATACTTGTATGTGATATATTTGAAATATTGAAATAAATATAAAATAAAAAAATATATCATCACGTCTTCTACCCATTACTGGGTGTGAGACTCTGCTGAAGCAGATCTCGCTAAGTGATATATTTTGCGCGTGAAGTGCGGTTACCACGCGGCAAATCACGCCCCCCATAGATGTTAGTGGTGGGGGAGCCACAGGGATAATTTTAAATTGGTGAAAATGTTTGTCGGCTGTAAGGATCGAACCAGGGTTCTTAGAATCCACAGACCGCCTCGATACCACTGAGCCATTACCCCATATTAAAAAAAATAATAAATAACAATCATTAATAGCTATTTATATAATGTGATCTGATTTACATGCAATTGTAGTTCAATGAATAAAACTAAGGCAAAACTTGAGTTACAGCGGGATAAAACTTGCGTTTCTTAATTAACAATCAACAGGTCGTGTGTTCAAATCTCACTGACTTCTATTTACGAATATATCAAAACATACGATTGTGTCTGAGTGGTTCGGATTCCACTATAAGCTGTAGGTCACCTTGTACTGTAATGGGCCTTTCAAGACTTTTTTGCATTTTTTATATATTAATCTACGTAATAAAATAATTATACCCAATTTTTTTATTTTTTTAAAAAACTTATATTAAGCATGATAAAAATCTTGCATCTTAGCTTAAAGAGAGACAGATAAGACAGAGATAAATAACACGTAACTTGTCGTTGTCAGTAGAATCCTCAGACAAAACATAACTAGACGGATAACATCGGCGTTTGTTGTGAGTCAGAAAGGGGTAGAATAACTGGTTGGTGAGGCGGGTGCGCGACAAGGAGCAACTTGCATAACATCAAAGTGTACTCGCTCCTTGCCGCGGATCCGGCGGACCATCAAGTTATTCCATTCCTCTCGGCTTCACAACACTGCATTGACTTGAATACGGCATAATTCGTCTAGTATTATACGTCATTGGTAGAATCGTAGAATGCTGAATGCTTGTTTCTTCTTCGTCTTCTTGAGCACCGAAAAACGTTTCAGACAAAGCTCTGTGATTGGCTTAATGCAACTACGTCATTGCAATATGGCAGTGCGAACGTTTTAAATTATTCAACTTTAACTTTCATATTTCAGCAATAAAGATATAATTTATGGTATGATTTTATATTGTATTAAATATGATTCACGGTCAAGAATTTATTTTAATAAATATATATATTAAAAAGCTCTACCACTTGAATCCCCCATTGGGATTTACTTCTTGTTGTGCAGAGTAACAAATAAATAAATAAAAATAAATAAATATCATCACGCCTTTCACCCATTACTGGGTGTGGAATTCTGCTATAGCAGATCTCGGTAATATATTTATATGCATGAGGTGCGGTTACCAGCCATTAAATCGCTCCCCCAAAAATGTTAATGGAGGGGGAGCCACAGAGATAATATGGTGAAAACTGTTTGTCGGCGGTGGCAATCGAACCCGGTTTTTCAAATTCACAATCCGATTTGATATCACTTAGCCACCTACTGTAATCTGTAAGATTTAAGATATAAATGACAATCGCTACATTTGTGTATCGCATATCATGTTCCGTTGATAAATTAAACACTTATATAAATCCTGGTTTCAGGTAATCTACTTAGCATTAACTAACAACAGCGAATGAGGCATAAGAGAGAAGAAGAGTAGAATATAATTACACATTTACAAGTTTGCAACAAACAGCTCTCCGTATATTTAAGAGACGCAGAGACGGATTTAGAATATTTCGGTGACTGATGTTTCATTTGCCACTTGGCTCACTTAAATCAGTTCAGATAAATTAGACAACATGAATAAATCAACTGAGCGAAACAAACTAATGCACTTATTAACTTATTACGATGAATTACTTCAAGATGATTCAGCTTAATCAGTATTTAATACTGGAAAGTGAGTGAAGTAAATCAGTCAAATAAAAAAGTGATTGTTTTACTAGTGTAAGTTATATAAATCGGATCCATATGCCAAATGAAATACGTCAGTGGCAGATCGTCATACGGGGCTACCGGGGCCTATATTACATAATAAATCTGGAAAGTAAATAAAATAAATAAATGAATATATCATCACGCCTTCTACCCATTACTGGGTGTGGCACTCTGCTGAAGCAGATCTCGGTAAGTGATATATTTTGCGCGTGAAGTGCGGTTACCAGTCGTCAAATCACGGCCCGCAAACATGTTAGTGGTGGAGGAGTCACAGGGATTGCTTTTTCAAATTATGAAAATTTGTCGCCTGTGGGAATCGAACCTGGGACTTCAGGATCCACAGGCCGACTTCATACCACTGAGCTAGCCATCATGGTCTGGAAAGAGATGTTTTGTAATATTTGTACTGTGGCTCGTTACACAAACTGTACTCATATGTACTTTGCCTGACTGTTTTGGTAATAGTATATTACATAATAAGTCAGGAAAGTGATATTTTACTTGACGAAGCGGTTTGTTTGAAATACGAGGCCGCAGGCCGATTATTTTAATCCGCTGAGTCAAGTAAAAACACTTTCCTGAAGTATGTATACTGTTTTTTCTGAAACCATTTAATTTAATCAATATTTAATCATAAATAATTAAATTTTATAATAAGGAATCAAAAGACTTACAGCCGTATTCATAGTAAATAAGATAAACCAGTTTTAAATAAGGTTTTCATAGTTCAGGTTTAGACCTGTACTAAAACAACTTATTCATAGTACTATTCACACCGGGTTTAAACTTTGTCTGCGTAGTCCAAGTTTAAATTCATTGGAGCGAGGTTGATCAAGTTGGCCATGGTCATTTTTGCTGCGCGCATGCTCAGTGAATATTATTTTATGTAAACAGATGTGACAGTTGGATATTTTGTTTTCTTTTTGATAAAAGTTTATACAAAGGAGTCGTCTAACAAGATTGATATACGGACATTACCTAGTAAATGAGATAAAACAATTAGAAACATATTACCAACTATTTATAAATTACGAGAAACGTATATATTAATATTTATAAATATCAATTCAAAGTACAGAATATCGGATGGAAATAAATACTATACAGTATATAAATTAAATTAGGAATGCTGATATAAAATAAATTGATATTCGGTGCAGAAGGGGCTCATTTTAATAATATACTGTATTACTATAACTGATTCGCTTTTCATTATTTCTATATTTACAGGTCGTAATTTTCTTCCACCATATTCTAATATTGGACGAACATTGTTAATTAGTGTTCTCATAGTCTGCGAATACAATTTATAATATTTAATTACATAAACTATAAAATACATGGTGTATTTTTTTTTTAATTCGGTGTTATCATATTGTTTAAAAGGATTTATGTGATCGAAATATATTTTTCGTCTTCTTCTTTAACGGATCTACAACGTCTTCGATGTCTTCAATGTCGGCAAACATATCTTGGAATTAATTGACATCTTCCATTCTAACCTGCAAGCCGATTCAAGTTGAAAATGCAAAATATTATTTCCGTATATTCACATTAATTTAATGATTAAAGAAGTTAGTAATAACTATACTTACACTGATAAAAGTACATAATTTCGATATTAATCACCTATATGAAACTTTAAACCACTGTCAAACTAGGGTATTGGCGAGTCTAAAAATTAAGCCTGGTTTAAACCAGCGCTAGCCTAAACCACTTCTATGAATAAGTTGTTTTGGTTAACTAAACTAATATGAAGATAGTACTGGTTTAAACCATGTTATGTTCACTATGAATACGGCTGCCAGGGTTCTTGGATAAAGGCTTGAAGAATTTTGAATAATAAATAAATAATTTATTTAATTAAAAAAGACGACATTTCGAACACTTATTCAATTTAAAATTATAAAAATGTTATTTAATAAATTACGTTTAGAACAAAAAAAAAATTACATTTTTTTAAGTAGTATGCAAGTTTGCACACCTCTGAGTCAAGACGGCGAATTTTTTTTTTGTTAAAAACATGTAATTTTTTAAACAAAATTTTTGTCATTTTAAATTGTTAAAAAACACGTCATGGTTAAGTTTTTGACCTGAAGATGAACACGAATAAGTGTTCGAAACGTCGTCTTTTTTAATTAAATAGATAATTAATTTATTATACTAAATTCGTCAAGCCTTTATCCAAGAACCCTGGATCTTTTGATTCCTTATTATAAACTTCAACATAAATAATTAAAATGTTTAAATCAATTTTTTTATATGAATTGTACTGACAGCAGATTACGTATCCAAGATTACAACAAAAATAACAGTCAGGTAAAATTTTTACCAGACTGTTTTTTACTTTACCAGACTGTTATTTTTGTTGTAGCCTTGGATACGTATTTTACTTGACTTGTTTTGTAAACATCTACTTTCCATACTAAAATTGGTCAGGAAAGTAGGCACTTTCTTGCCGGTTTAAGAAAAAATGTATTTTCCATACTTTCAGGAAAACAAATATCCATGAAAAAAAGAAAGAAAAACATTAAATATATATTTTAAGTAGGTATCAGATATATCACTATTCTACTTTGAATAAATTATGGTGAACCAGTTTTTTCAAATTTAATTTACTTTTTTACATATTTAATCCCAGATTAACAACAGGATTTAGTTTGGCGTTCATTCTGATGGATTAAGGTTTCATTATACATAGTTAATCTACCAGTAAACAAGTATAGATTTTTAGCATAATTTACAAACAAAACCTATCTATCTTTCATGAAACATAAAAGATCTAAATAAAATAAAGATTTTATTGCAATATAAATATAGTAGGAAATAGTAGAAAGGAAAATTGAAAAAATAATAAATCATTTCCTTGTTTCTTATTCACAATGTTCTTATTTCAAATTTAATTTACTACCGGTTTCGACCACTGAGTGGTCATCATCAGATACCGATAAGAATAAAATATACACGTGTTTCTTGTTGTCAAAATAGTTATTTTTTTATTAATTGAGAGAAATTAGTATTTTTTGTTGCGCGTAAGACTGTCCCTTTTTTGTCAAGACAAAAAGCCATTTGAACGCGCCAAAAAACACGAATTTCGCTCACGAAATACAAACAACATTTTTTCTTCAACTGTCAAAAAAGAATAATTAAAACAGATTTTAAAAACCGTAAAAATGTTTATGAAAACAGTGTAAAAAAATTGTTCACAGTTTAGGTGGTTGTCAAGATAATATAGACATTTTTTTTCTCTTGTGAAAACAATATAAACTTCGCATATCCATAACGATATAAAAGTATCGTGTTTTTTTTGTTAATTGTAGAAAAATATAATTTTTGTTACTGATTAAATATCAATGGGGTGGCTAGCTCTGTGGTATGAAGTCGGTCTGTGAATCCTGAAAACCCTGGTTCGATTTCCACAGGCGACAAACAATTTTCATAATTTAAAAAGCTACCCCTGTGGCTCCTCCACCACTAACATCTTTGGGGGTCGTGATTTGACGACTGGTAACCGCACTTTACGCGCAAAATATATCACTTACCGAGATCTGCTTCGGCAGAGTACCCAGTAATGGGTAGAAGGCGTGATGATATATTTATTTATTTATATTTTATTAAATGTCAATAAACAAAAGATACTACGACATGATCTCTGGTAAGCATTTTGAAGTTTTCAAATTTAACCTAATATTTTATATGTAAATCTCGTACAAACAAATTCCTTTGAACTGGCACTATCGCAATCACAAGAACACAAAATCAACAATCGATTGTTTCACACACTACTAACCTACCCTATATCTACTGACTGACATACAAGTTCATGCATTTGGCATGAGCGCAAGTCTGAACGTTGTTCGTAGAAATACCTGATAAATGATTGCAAACACTTTCACCAATTTTTGTCTTAATAAATAAATTGTATTGAATACGAGTAGTTGTATAGTAAATTTTAAATGTGTATAATTACCATTTATATAGCATAATCCAAATTTTACGTACATGCTTTAGATTCAAAGCAAAACCTGTCCATAGCTAAAATGCGATTTTAGGATTTAGGATTAGAATTAGTATTGTTTTCTGTTACATATTTATTGTGCAAACATTTCCCTAATCTGTAGAATGTTTTTATACTTCGGGAAAATTAAAAGTATATATTAAATGACGTGCTGATAATAGAACAATAGTTATTTATGTATCAAGGGTGGAAACAGGCGTTTCTGTCCCGTAGCATGATTATTAGCACAAGGCGCAAAGCGCTGAGGGCTAATAACATGCTCAGAGTCAGAAACGCTAATATCATCATCTGTAGTACATACAATATTTTATGCACAATAAAACAGCATTTAGTTATATGTTCAAAAGATTAAAATATGTACATAGGTTATATGTCAAAATGACATTTTTCAGAATCAAGTATTCACAATAAAATTGTATCCATAGGAATTATTTCTTTTTGGCTCATGGGTCAAAAAGAAGTGTTTAAGCCCGGTTTTTAGGGCTAAAACACATGCTTTTCGGCCCGGTTGTGCATAAAAAGATTTTTTTAAATTCACAAAATTAAGAACATAGTTCTTGAAAGGTCCATTTTTATTCATTTATCTAATGTTGTATACCTAATAAAGAAATTGACTTTTTTAGTGTTTATAATTATAATTTAATTATTAATATATTAGAAATAACTATTAAATCAGTGGTACTAAAAATATTGACTTAAGGTAAACCATCTTTTATAATACGAATTTTGAAAAAAATATTTTTTTACAATACCTGTATAGTGCATAAGTAAACTATTAAGAACAAAAAACTCAGTAAGTGGAACTTTTATTGCGCAGTTGGTTTATATATATTTACTTACCATCCACCGTGGACAGTAAGTAAATATTGTAGATCAAAGTCCTGGTTATTTTGACAACAATTTAATAGCAGTTATTTTGAAACCTATTTTTCTTTTCCTTCTATTTGTATTGTAAAAACTAGCTTACTAACTTCGAACTGTAAGTGATTTTTTAGGTCGCAAATGTTTAGGAAATCTCAACCTTTCGGACTTCGATTTTCCAAACTACATTCTTGACCCAAAAACTATCACTTACAGTTCATGGTACGTAATATACTATTTCGCGCCTCCGTCCAGAAACACTAGTTTTGCATAACTAATAATCGTCCAGAAACAGTTTGTTTCTGGCCTATATTGGTAAAAACTAAGGACTTGATAAGGTTAGCATTGTTATTAACTAGCTGTCAGTGTCAGTGATGTTGTCAACATAAAAATCCGTAATATTTAATATTTGACAAATAAAACAATAATTTCATTTATATCGGCTCGAAAAAATCTTGTTTATCACATATGCAAAAACTGTTTTGCCATTACTTACAATTTATAAGTAATCTAATATAATCTAATCTAATCACGATCATCTTAATATATTATTGTAAGGAGAGTCACTAATATTTTAAGGTCCCATTTTATCGATATTTTCAAATATCCGGATTGAAGACACTTTTCTATAGGGTCTTTGATTTCCACCGAAGTTTGAATTTCTGAACGTTCGAACATTCGAATATTTTGAACTTCGTCAGAAAAAATTCAAAACTTCGAATTTTCGAATTTTTTGAAGCTTCGAATTTTAGAATTTTAGAATTTTTCGAAGCTTCGAATTCTCGAATTTTTTTCCACTGAATTAACGCCATCTGTTATCTCGAAACACGCTCACGCATAAATCGCGAAAAGTCGGCCACGAATTAAATAATAAACTCGGCGAAGTATCCTGCAAAAATTCTTCAAGTTTAGGCGTCTTAATTAAGACATCTATTCTCTTACCGCCCATCTAAATGCTATGAACTTTTAGTAAAACGTTTTAAAATGACAATAAAAAGGATACAAAAATGTCTTAATTAAAACGTTTTTGACAGTGTAGCGAAATTTTAAGTCTAAATTGAATTAATTTGGCAAATAATAATAGTTAATAATAATTACTTACGAGTTAATACAAAACTCTGCAAATGAGTTTATTCTGAAAATAATTCATATCAACATGCCGTGTTCACGTTAGGATCCAGATTTACAATTCGAATAATTCGAAAATTCGTAAATTCGGAATATTCCAAAATTCAAAAATTAGAAAATTCGGAATATTCAAAAATTCGAAAGTTCCAATCTAAATTCGAAGGTTCAATAAATCCAAATAATCTATGTTTCGAATATTCGAAAAATCAACAACCCTACTTTCCTAACCTCCATATGAACCCAGGTTAAAGTCCGGTCCTGTTTAGGGCACATAACACGTATAACAGCAACGACGCAGACGCTAGTTCTTTTAATGAATAATAAAACCGAGAACAGAAATAAAGTGAATTTTAACTCGCGACAACGTCTAGAAGCTAATTTACACCTGGAAGAGCTATTTGTGAATTTAACGCTTGGTCTTGAGTTGAGAGTAAGTGAAGAGTAACAACGTCTTGGCATTACCATTGCCCTTGAAAATCACTCGGCTGAAAAGAAACTTTAATGATATTAAACTGTGTATGTGAATGTGTTGTGTTATTATCGCAAAACAAGAGGCTTCGCGTTCCGTATGTGATTTTGTGATGGATTTATTAAGAGTAGAAAGTTTTTGCGAATCGGATTCAACGAGATTCATGAAGAATAAAATTACCATCTGTTGATCGTTATTGTTGCTGACTGTTGAGTAAATATCGTATGAATTGGAGAAGCATGCAAACATTAATCTTTTTAAAATATGCTATTTTATGTTTTGTACAATTACCTTGGAAACCGATGGAAAGTTTGATACTTGAAAAAACATTCATTTTTATGGTTTTAAATTTTGGCTATTAAAACGCTAATTGTTCTTATAAATAAATAAATAAAATAAATATATCATCACGCCTTCTACCCATTACTGGGTGTGGCACTCTGCCGAAGAAGATCTCGGTAAGTGATATATTTTACGCGTGAAGTGCGGTTACCAGTCGTCAAATCACGGCCTCCAAAGATGTTAGTAATGGAGGAGCCACAGGGGTAGTTTTTTAAATTATGAAAACTGTTTGTCGCTTGTGGGAATCGCACCAGGGTTCTCAGGATCCACAGGCCGACTTCATACCATTGAGCTTATACTTATATACACACATTTTAAGGAATTTACAAAAGAAATAGACACATTAGCCAATAACGCCATGAATCAGACATATTTTAACAAGCTTTACGAGAAAAATAAACAATTTATTTTCAAATAACAAATGTCAATTCATGACATACTAAACTGTCAATATAAATTCACGCTTCAAATTTAATAACTTTTCTCACTATCAATTATATATTTTTTTGCTTCTTACAAAAAGCATTGTACAAAACTCGTGCTGTGAAAATATTCATCTACGGCCCTCTCAACTTCTTCATTGGACGCGAAGTGCTTCCCAGAAACAAATTTCTTCAAGTTTGGGAACAGATAGAAGTCTGTGGGTGCCAAATCAGGAGAATATGGGGGATGGCCGAGCAAATCGTACCCCAAATCCCGCAGTTTTCCCATCGCCAACGCACCCTTGTGTGTAGATGCGTTGTCCTGATGAAAGACGATTTTTTTCTTCTTCAAGCCAGGCCTCTTCTCGCGAATTTTGGAATCCAGCTGGTCAAGAAGGTTGGAGTAATAATTTCCCGTAATTGTTCTGCCTTTTTTAAGGTAATCAATTAACAGGATCCCTCTCGCATCCCGAAACACGCTGGCCACGACCTTTCCGGCAGATGCGATCGACTTCGCTTTCTTTGGCGCTGAACCACTGTCTTCCACCCACTGCTTGGATTGTTGTTTCGTTTCTGGCGTGTAGTGGTGGACCTATGTCTCATCCATGGTGACAAATCGCCGCACAAAATCGGTCTGATCCCTATTGAATATGTCCAAACATTGCTGCGAAGATCGTTTGCGAATTTGCTTTTGATCGGCATTCAGCAAATGCGGCACCCATCTTGCGCAGAGCTTTTGCATATCTAATTCTTTGTGCAAGATGTTTCGCACCCTTTCTTCCGATATACCCACAGCCTCAGCTATCTCACTCACCTTCACTCGCCTATCGTCCAACATGATATCATGCACTTTTTCGATGATTTCCGGTGTGGTGGCGGTTTATTTTCATCCTTCACTTGGGTTATCTTCGAGGGACGTGCGACCACGTTTAAATTCAACTGCCCACTTTTTAACGGTTGACATGGAAGGAGCAGAGTTCCCGTAAGCTTTTGTTAAGTTCGGATGAATTTCCTTAGAGGTTAATCCATCTAAAACGAAGAATTTTATGACCGCACAATATTCAAGTTTATCCATTTTAACGAAAAACACGCAAGACGTCTACTTCAGAAATTCGTGTAAACAAACTAGTTTAGAGAACAAGTTGAAACTTGTCATACGAATTAATGACACGTGCACCCAGGCAGGAAACACAATTTTTTGCTGATTGGAACGCTATCTCTGTGTGAGGCCAAGAACTTTTCACCTTACCCTCGTATATACAGATGTATATGTATTGAACTATATGTATTGAAATGACAGAAAGAAATTATAATTCACAATATACAATCCATTTAAAAATTCAAATTTACTTGTAAATAAATAAGCCCGAATTTAGCATTCACGAACTAATAATTGACATTACCGCTACAAGACAGACTCATCCAGAACTAAAAATTTCATTGATAAAAGTGCTGTCATTTGAATACATTTAGTTAGACGTCTTTGGTTGAAATCAAGAACGTTGAAAGGAGGGGATATGGCATTACGATACTGTAGCATTGTTTGAAGTGAGGCTTGGGCAAGGAAAAGAGACAACAGTTTTTCTGCACCGTGCTTAGCCAAATCTCTTCTTCTTCCAAATATTTTGAATGTGTAAGAAAAGTGGCGTTTAGACGTTGTCAGGGGGCGTTGTTGTATGTGAATATAACCACGAGGTGTTCATTTGTGTTTCAATCATTGCGCTGTGTGGAATTGGACATATTTTTTTGTAGATAAGATGGTAACTAAGTGTTTAGTTTGTACACTTATGTTTGTTGAAGTAATTGTAGTTTTGATTTGTTTAAAAACATAAATTTGATGTTTATTCTCAAACTTCCTCTTCATATTAACGGGTTTTATATTTATTATTAATAGTAAATATTGTTCAACAATTACAATTACAAATATTTATTTTAATCGATAGATCACACTAATAATAAACGCTGATAATTTCAGTTTCCTTGTAAAAATTTATAATCTTTTAGGGAGAATGATTCTGTTCTGTCCTGTTTAAATTTCAAATTTCTTTATGACACATGCGCAATAGCAGAGGCTAAGCACGGTGCAGGAAATAATACTTCCGTCACTGTCAATCTGCCGAGCTACACAGTCTTGACTTTAATGCCGTATCCCCTCCTTTGGTTGACATTAGTGCGATTTGAAAGCATGATTTCTTGCTTAAGACACAAATTTTATCTCGGGTATATATACTGATCTAACTATGATTGCCTGTAAATAAGTTTCAAGATGATATTAAAAACAGTATTATTGGTTAACCCGCTTTATGAATCAAATTGGTAGTTATTAACATCAATAATACCACGTAGGATATAGGACCATAAACTTTGGAAACCCGCATAATTTCACGACTAAAAATATGTCATCTGTCGTACCCTTATCAATTACTAAACTAAACTTTTAAGTACACAATTAGAACCGTTAGATCCTCTATTACTTTGTTATTTTTAAGTAAATTATGTTAGAGACTAAGGACAATTTTTTACTAATATTTATAAGTGTGTTACTTTCCACAATATTTCAAAATTCATATAATTTAATTAAAAAATCAAGTTCATTTGGTGATTCAGAGAATATCTAATTATTTCCGGCTGCATAAATAGAACTTCTAATTTATCCTTAAATGGATAAAAGATAATGTATGTAAAATGTAATATGTAATACGGAAAGAGACATTTTAAAATGTCGCAAACGTTTATTTTAATGTTCCACATTTAGCAACTCAACTTCAATTAATAACTTAAAGTAGAATTGCAAAATCTTTCTAAGACGAGAGAAGTGAACTATTTCAGAGCCAAACGTAAAAAATTCTTTACAAGAATACTTTTATTAAAACTTCAATAGTATTTCTGTATTAAGAGAGTAAAGTGATTCTTTATTACTCGAACACAGTAAGTGTAAGTGAAACAAAGACACTTTACGCTCGTAATACACACATATTTTTTTCTACGATTGCATCTTAAATTATTTTAAAAAGCGCTAAAAATTAATTCGTTTTGTTAATATGACAAGCATCTGTTTTGTTTGTATCCCTGGCAACTATTGAAGTAAGAGCATATTAACAGGTCTATTCTGTAAGCATTCGTTAAGTCATAACGTTTCGTGATTTAACGAAAAATCGTTATTATAACGAAGTTCGTTTAAATGGTATTCAGTAACATAAAATTTGTTATGTTATAACAAAATTTGTAACGAATTTCGTTAAGATCATCAAGAAAATAACGAATGCAAAATAACATTCGTTACGATATTTTCTCACGTGTCAGGTACGTCATTGTGAATTACGAAAATGGATAATCAAAGCGATTTAATTTTATTTTTTTACTATCTTGAAGAAAATAATGATAGGTGAAATTATACTTTAACAAATAGATATTGAACAGGTATAATCTTAAATTATTTGCTTCAAGACGTAATTTGAGAAATTTTCATACGTATTTATAAATGATCCCTTTTCAATACCGGAAGAAAATTTTCGTAAATTATAACGATTATCAAAAGAAGCTGGACAAGATAGATCTTTCATGATCTTTCTGTCCTCCAAGTGAATTTAAATCTGCGGCCAATAATTCATAAGCTTCGTCTACTTGTTTTGGATTATCTGGAGTATTTTTATTAATCCTCAAGGCTTCATCAGTTTCGAAAAATTCTTCATACGATTTATATTGTTCCCTTGTAGTTTTTCCCGTTCTATGGTTTTTCTCCATTTTTTTAATATATTAGGTATTACATAACTAACACAAAGACAAAATGGCAATTGCGATGTGGAACTGAGTCCAAATAAATAAGAAAAATAGCAAAAAAATATTCCAACAATTGTCAAATTTCCACAAAAATGGTTGAACTATTTATAATATTACGTACTGCAACTTTTATATTTATTAGCTGCCGGCTTTATTTATTGTGACAGATTCTCATCTCCTATGGTTGCTATGATAACAAATAAACACTGCTGTCATTTGAATAAAATAATACATATGATGTTATCAAATTACAATAGATATAATTGCCAACATAAATTCAAGTGTCAAAAATAATAACGATTTCGTTAGAAAAAATTATAACGATTATTTAATAACGAACGATGTTACAGAATAGAAAAATAACGAATATCGTTACAATGTGATAACGAAATCAAATATAACGAAAATCGTTATAGTAACGATCTGTTATAAAAATATTTTACAGAATAGGCCTGTTAATATCTGTAGCGGAATCGCGCCATGTAGAAATGTAGATAGATAGCGACTCGTTGCTAAGAAAATGATATTTGTAGCAAAGATGCGATAAATCGGCATCGCGTCTTGTAAACTTCATTTTTTTCGCATGTTTACGTCAAAATAGAATAGAAACGAAACGTGAATTTTTCTTTGTAGAAACCGTTTATTTTCATTGGAGAAATAAATTTATTTGGTGAATAAATAATATTATTTTCAAAATAAATATAGAATTATTAGTGTCGCAATCTCGAATATAAAATAATTTAACAATCTATCCACTTCTGATAATTGTCGCCTAAATACGATGTAACTTTTTCTGGATTGATACTGCTCCTTCTGCACTTCTCTATTCATGTATTTGTCAGGATAAAATCATAGACGAAGTACAGTTGATATGAACATCAGTTTTATTAAAATATATATAATTACAAATGATTAACCTTTCAACCTCTGTCGTCTATCGCCGGATACACACTATCTTAAAACTATCTACAAAGTCACCATGCACCCTTAACCATTTACACACGTCTCTTCATTCCTCACCTATTCCAACATGTTTCCACATTTGGCGTCACTCAGACCAACCCAGACACACTTGACCATAATTTATTACTTTAGAAACACAAACACAACCCCAAACATATCATTCTCACGATACTTAATATTTTCTAAAATCAATAATCATAAATTAACTAAAACGAGTAAAACTAAACACATAATTTAACAATAATAGCCTAAATTATAAATATTGCCACATTAGTATAAATATTATCTATATTAATTTTAAACCTATTTATAAACTTTTTAATCAAAAACTATGTTATTCTGTGGAATATAGACTTAAATTTCTGTGAAGAAATTTGTAACAAAAAGGTAAACCTCATCTAAATAGTGGGAGAGCAGATTTAAATAAATTATGGAGAGACTTAACGACAGAATTAAATTCTTTGGGGGCATGGAACAAAATATGTGAAAAAAGACTGATATAATATTTGAAATAACACAAACATTATGTAAATAAATACAAATAAAAAAAAATTAAATCTTAACTGATTGAAAATCTAAAACAAATGTCAAGGTCGCTGGACTGGGAAATTATAGGAAGAAGACTGGTGAGAATCTGTATTCGATTCACTCAGCCAACAAACAATTTTTACCACATTAAAATTACCCGTGCAGCTCCCATCTTTGGGGGCCGTAATTCGACTGCTGGTAACTGCACTTCACGCGCATAAATATATCATTTTCCAAGATCTGCTGTGGCAGACTACCACACCCAGTAATGGATAAAAGGCGTGATTATATATTTATTTAAATTTGCGGATGACGTACTTTTATTCGCTAACACCGAAAAGAACTTGAAGAAAAACTTGGAGATCTGGACTGACGTACAAGCTGCACAAAACCTATACTTAAATCTGGATAAAACAAAAGTGATGGTAATAACTAACACCACAAAAACCATTAACATTACGGTGGACAACCACACCTTTGATCAAGTAGAAGTTTACAAATACTTGGGAAGTACCAAAAATAGCCGCGGAAATATAAATGACGAATTAAACTGCAGAATACAAACAGCCAACAGATTATATTTTGCGCTTAGCAAGAAAATCCTAGACAATAAAGAAATTACAAGGGATACAAAAGTATTCATCTACAAAACACTATAGGTGCCAACATTAATATATCACATATGCGCAAAACATCACAAATTATTCATGCTTACTCCTAACAACGAATCTAATAACGAATCTAACAACGAATCTACAAAGATTAGAAAAGATGAAAGCGATAGCCTGCACTTGTATATGCAAGAAAAGTCCACAAAATGCAATAACTGAAAATGAAACAAAAATATAAGAAGAGAAGGGAGTGTCGCTCTACGCTTTTTTTGAATGTGAATTTCATACAATTGCAAGTAAACACTAATGAAAATAAAATAAATATGAATCACGCCTTTTATCAATTACTGATTGTGGCACTCTGCATAGCAGATCTTGGTATTTATGCGTGTGAAGTGCGGTTACCAGCCGTCAAATCACGGCCCTCAAAGATATTAGTGGAGGGGGAGCCACATGGGTAATTTTAATGTGGTGACAATGTTTGTCAGCTGTGGGAATTGATCCAGGGTTCTTAGGATTCACAAGCCGACTTGATACTTCTGAGTCACCTATCTAACCAGTAGCGTTACTGAAAAATCGTAATCTGCCGCTGCTTCCAATAATATTTTTTTTTACGATCGTGCAAGAAGTGATTCATTATGAAATAATTTTGATGTGAAAAACTAAAGAGACATATTTTGTTGTAACGTTATTTTATCATGTATTATCATAGAACATAAATGCTTATAAATATAACGTAGCATTACATTTCTTTAGAGTGAAATTAGAATTTATATTTTTACTCGGAGTGGATACCTGTGTATGTAAATTTCAGATCGAATCTTTTATCCGACTTTCGAAATGGATCTTTTATCCGACTTTCGAATCGGATCTTTAATCGGACTTTAGGATCGGATATTTTGTCCAACTTTCTGATCGGATCTTTTATCCAACTTTCGGATCGGATATTTTGTCCAACATTCGGATCGGATCTTTTATCCAACTTTCGGATCGGATCTTTTATCCAACTTTCAGATCGGATATTTTGTCCAACTTTCGGATCGGATCTTTTATCCGACTTTCGGATCGGATATTTTGTCCAACTTTCGGATCGGATCTTTTATCCGACTTTCGGATCGGATATTTTGTCCAACTTTCGGATCGGATCTTTTATCCAACTTTCAGATCGGATATTTTGTCCAACTTTCGGATCGGATCTTTTATCCGATTTTCGGATCGGATATTTTGTCCAACTTTCGGATCGGATCTTTTATCCAACTTTCAGATCGGATATTTTGTCCAACTTTCGGATCGGATCTTTTATCCGACTTCTGATCGGATATTTTGCCCAACTTTTCGATCGGATCTTTTATCCGACTTTCGAATCGGATCTTATATCCGACTTTCGGATCGGATATTTTGTCCAACTTTCGGATCGGATCTTTTATCCAACTTTCGGATCGGATCTTTTATCCAACTTTCAGATCGGATATTTTGTCCAACTTTCGGATCGGATCTTTTATCCGACTTTCGGATCGGATATTTTGTCCAACTTTCGGATCGGATCTTTTAACCGACTTTCGGATCGGATATTTTGTCTAACTTTCGGATCGGATCTTTTATCCGACTTTCGGATCGGATATTTTGTCCAACTTTCGGACCGGATCTTTTATCTAACTTTAGGATCGGATATTTTATCCAACTTTCGGATCGGATATCTATCCGACTTTCGGATCGGATCGGATTCGGATATCGGATATTTTTACCGATCTCTAGTTATCTACTACTGATCATGAAACTAACTTCAATTTCCTCTATTGGTTGATTCAAAAACCATTGTTGTCTTGCATCATTTGCAAACAGAACAACACGCCGCAAACTAGAACTAATAGAGCAGCGTCACCGTCACCGTCAATACCGATATTGTGTCTCGCCTTGTGGATGCTCGCTGCTCGCTGCTCACAGAACGTTCTCGGCTCGGCGTCGAAGTTTCTCCGGGCCGCACACTAATTTAATTAACGCGCTGGAGGCGAGATAATCTCATGACTTGCTAATGTCATTTCCCGGGGCTGTTGCTCGCTCGCACCCTCGTATTTAATGTTTTAATGTTTACGAAATCCGCCACCCGGCACACCAACCAACTAACTTTGTTCTCTATGTTGTGTTTTGTTAGGGTTTTTGTTTTTTATTTAGCGTCTCTTGTTTTATCATTTTTATGTTTGCTTTTGGTTGAAACATTTCATAAAACTTGTGTATGTATTGGTTATAAGAACAATTCTACTGTTGCTTGTTTTGTATTTTGGGAAATAAATTCTCTTTCTAATGTTTTGTTTTGACATTTTATTCGCTTTAATGCTTGTTTACTGTTTTTAGTTTCACATTTTCTTTTTGTAAATTTTTGATGGTCATATATCGGTTTATGATTATAGCGCAATGAATCGTTATTTTTACTGGTATTTTTACTGGTATCAACAAGTTTTTGCTTTATGTTTCGGGACGAGTATTATTGATCAATTTGCTATTGGTTTTTACAGAAATTTTTATTATAGATGATTTCTAGCATACAAAAAATATAAAAACATGTTATTTGATGATCAACTCAAACGTGTCGTATTAAAATTTGAGGCTTGGAAAAAAATTAATAAACGTAACAAACTGCTCTGTGGCGTGAACAACTGTAAAGACCGTTCGGATATCGGATGAAGAAATAGCATACAACCATATAAGTTGTACACAGCAGATACTACTAGACACCTTATAAAAGATGTGGCTAATTATGCACATGTCGAGAGCTGGGCAGTAGCTAGCTACTTTTGTAGCTTAGCTACTAGCTTAGCTACATTTACCTTAGCTGTAGCTGTAGCTTAGCTAACTGTGAAAAAATATAGCTGTAGCTTGTAGCTAGCTACTTTTTTTTCTATTAGCTTAAAAATAACAACTGAAGCTACTTTTAAAGCTACTTTTTGTAGCTTAAAGCTACTTTTTAAGCAGAAGGTAAACAAAGTACGCATGCGTACAAGCTAAACCCACACAAAATAATTATTTGTTGCCGGTTCTAACTGGCCCTAATACGCAAAAATACACAGTAGGTGCCAGATGTATTTGCTATTTTTGATATTTATGTACATAATAGTAAATTAACAGTTATTATAACAAAAGACTGATCATATGACAATGGCAAATTTAATTATTTCACAATAATTTAAAAAAGTAGCTTTAAAATTTAACAGCTACTTTAACGAAAGCTTTTAGCTGTAGCTTAGCTATATTTTACAAAATATAGCTTATAGCTGTAGCTTAGCTACTTTTTTTAAAGATTAGCTGTAGCTGTAGCTTAGCTACTTTTTTAAGTAGCTTACCCAGCTCTGGTTCTGAACAAATCTGTATTGCAGTGCTAATATCGATTATTAGTTCGTGAATGATAAATTTTGGGTTTATGTATTTACAATTAATTTTGACTTGAATTCAATCCTTTTAAAATGAATTGTGTATTGTGAATTATAATTCCTTTATTTTTCATGTCCATGAACTAAACCGACAATGCACAATACAAATTCGTCCAAAACTAAAACTGTCATAGATACAGTGGCGTACCTAGAACTTTTGCCGCCCAGGGCGGTCTCCAATTTGCCGCCCTTTCTAAGTCAAATAAATGATGGCTTTTATAAATAAAATAAATATATCATCACGACTTTTACCCATTACTGGGTGTGGCATTCTGTCGAAGCAGATCTCGATAAGTGATATATTTATGTAAGTGAAGTGCGGTTACCAGTCGTCAAATCACAGGCCCCCAAAGATGTTAGAGGTGAGGAAGCCAGAGGGATAATTTTAATTTGGTGAAAATTGTTTGTCGTCTGTGAGAATCGAACAAGGGTCTTCAGGATCTACAGGCCAATTCGAAACCACTGAGACATTACCCCATTAAATTAATAAACATGAATAAATAATTGTAATTGAGATCAACTATAGGTGAGGAACTTTTTTACCATTGGATGGCATATTTAAATTAGGCAGTAAAAAAGGAATTTTTCGAGAAAATATTTTCAACCCTACATTGACTTGACGATCAAGAAAAATATTCGAAATCATATAGTAATTAATAATTCGTAAAAATCTAATAGTATACTTATGAAGTGAACAAGTTTTTTACAACTAAAACTAAATATAAATAATCTGGTGTGGTCATCACACGACTTTCTTATACACAGCATATTTAATATTTAGAATATATGAATGTTATATAATATTATTAAACATGTAATTTAGTTTTTCAATAATTCAGCATTTATCTGTTTGAAACATATAAAATACCAAATTTGTTTTCAGATGTCCATTTTCTTAACTCTTGGTATCGCAAGAACCGTGAGATACGAAGTCGATTAAAAAGTTGCCAAATTAGTTGACCATTTTAATGATGTATTTGTTTTTCCAGAAAAATATATAGATAACTAGATAAAACTAAAAATATGTTTTTTGTTTCTATTGTTACTATGATTATTGAAATACGAGTATATTATTAAATATAAAAATTAGTTTTTCTCAAAATTAGACGCAATACAGGAAAATTGCAAATAACATTTTTTGTTCCAAATATTTTTGCTAACATCTTTTATTTGAAACTTTTTTTCGTAACTGGTTCCATTTTTTAAATAAATGGAATTTATTGTTTTGTGTGTCCAGTAAATTTACTCTTCCGTTTTTTCAATTTCATTAAAAACCAACTCAGCTCTTCGTATTTTCATGAAACTTATAATTACCAAGTTTCGTTAGCAAATCTTATCTCGTTCATGCCGCTCCAAAATACCCTAGGTACGCCACTGCAAAGATGAATAAATGCTGCCATTTGAATACATTTAGTTAGACATATATATATTTTGTCTGTGGCCCTGTATAAAAGAGTCATGGGATCGAGACTGCTTTGGCACATAATAAACTAGAGAGAAAAATTGAAATAAAATCAGATTTCAATTACATGGCGACCGTAGCTTAGTTGGTTAAAGCATGACCGGAGGGCATAGGCAATGAGCAAATCACTTTTACAATTTATACAAAAAAAAAAATCCACATAACTCCGTTTAATTAAACTTAATTATATTAATTCCAATTAATTCCTGTTTTGCCCCTCGTTTATAGGTTCCAGGTTCAAATCCTGGCAGTATCCCAATTCTTTTCTTTGCAATTAAATTTCATTCCACACTTGTTAACTATTTACTTAAAAAAACTAATTAAAAAACGATAATAAATATTTCCGTGATGTAGTTTAGATTTGCATGCATATGAAAATTATAATATGAGTAATAATACCTGGCAGGAAGATAATGATTCTCTTATCGCGACATATCACCGTGTTTTGTATTGTATTAAGTGTCACGTGCAGTACACAAGTTTGCAGCTGGTTATGAAAGCCTTGAAAAAGGTTCGCCAACCGTTGAAGACTCGTTAGTGTCATCACATATCCATGAATTCAAAAGGAATATCAACAAATGACTGACGTTTAAATTGTCTACTTATTCACCGAGAACTACATTTCGTGAATTTTATTCATGCATAAAACCGACAATGGCCGACCCAAAAATGGATAAATTCGCACCAAAATATTGTTAGTATATTATGCTAAACAGTGCAGATATAATCTGAATTTTATTTCTATTTTTATCGCTCCTTAAAAAGAAGTTTTATATCTGCTATAAATTTCAATCAAGAGTTCAAGCTGTGTTATAATAAGATTAAATAAAGATGCATTTCAAGCGCCAAGATATTTCGTATTCTTAACCAGGCTCAGGGTGCTTTGGACTGTAGCAGGACAGAAACCTCTCTGATTTCATCGTTTCGAATTTACATAATCTTATTTTTAATCCTACGACTTTGCCAGCAACGTTACGTAGCAACTAAACTTACTTGAACCTTATTTATTATTCAGCATCAAATTTAACACAACATAAATATCGGGTGACTATAAATGATTGACATTGTTTTGTTTTAGTGATACCTATATATTTTAAGTTTTACAGTATACCTCATTCAAATATGTCAAATAAAATAAAATTGTAATTTGTTTACCTGTCATTGTCAAACTTTATTTCACTTTTATTCATAAAAATAATTTTTACTACTCAACATAATACTTTTATTTTAATGGCCTATTTTAGTAGTGGATTACATAATGACAGTAACGAGGCTTGCCAACTAAACAGGGTAGCCAACTTAAAATTCTTCGTCAATTACGCTTAGCTCCGCGTGGAGATTTAAATTTGGGGCTCAACGCGGTACAATTGGACCCTTTAGTATAGAGCCCCAAAATTATGTAGACATGGACGCATCAAATAAAATTAATATTTTTATTTAGAAATTACCAAGATAGATATTTTACTTTTTTATTCTCGCCGTTGCTACATTCGTTATTCATTTTTCCTGATGTCAAAAATGTATCAAAATTAACTTCTACCGCTATTCAGCGAAGCCTAGAGTTGATGTTAAAAATTTTACCGCCAGCTGCCGCAGCGTTTTACCGCGAGATGTCAAAAAGTGAAACGAACAAAATCTAGTAACTTATTATTTTACCGCCAACTCAATCGAACACAAAATCCTTACCGCAGCGGTAAACAGTAACCGCCACGTAGCGAAACGAACAAAGCTTATAAATAATTATTGCTTGTATTTATATTACTGAACTGCATCATTATAGTAGTTTATGAAAACATCTAAAGGTTGTTGCCATGTCAGCAATATAAAGAAATAACAAATATAAGAAATGAAACTGTCAATGTGTTTTATTTAAAAGCGGTTTATTAGTAACGATCTGAAGGTATAATTAGTCTGCAAATGCCAACTTTCTGTCAATAAATGAAGTCTAGAAAGTAACTCTTTCAGACTGATCGTAAACAAATTATTGTTTCTAAATATTTCTGTCAATATTCGATCGCCGATTAACTGAGAAGTAATATAGAATCTATGGTAGTCGAGTATGAGGCGCCGTTTGCGACAAAACGTTTTAAATATTTCATGTAAATTAAAACAATATATTCTATGATTAAACGTATATACAAGATTTATGTAGTAAAATATTACACATTTTGAGGAAATATACTAAATAGCAACTGTGTAAAATATTACCTCTTGCATTTTGTCGTACTTCAAATGCATATATCAGACATAATTCTAGAATACAGACTAGGATTAGAACATTTGCCGCAAGATGGCTCTGCTTATTACAGTGTTCTGTAGCAATTTAAATTAATTTCCTACTTTACCAATAGTGTAAAAATCAAGGATGACCAAAGTTTTAGTGAGTAAATGGTTGCCTATTTCATTGACGCCAACAAATATTTTTAATTAAACAATAAATAGGTATAGTTTTATATTTTGTTGTCCCAAGACAAGAGAAAACAAATATTTGACTAATAAATGGCAAAACTTTTACAAATAAATTATTACTTTTTATTTCACAACTTAGCCAAATAAGTTTTATGTACTATATCTTGAATACTCAAGGTATTAAGCAGCTCCACCGGCTATAAATTTAAAAATAATTTTTTGCGCAGCCGTTGTGTCCCAATAAAATTTAAAGAGAAAATATTCAAATAAAAATTGTAGATATTTCAATATTGCATATGTTTAGTTAACATTTCTTGTTTTACTTGATTAGTTACTGTAAAAACTAGATTAAAATTAACTAATTATGTGGAAGATGATCGAAATGCGAACAAATAAAATTTTTAAATGTAGAAGATGTCAATGAATAACACCGATTAATAAACAACGTAGATAAACAATAGATTTGCATAAGTTATCTCATCTGCACCCCGGTACTTCTTTTTATGAGTACTTATGTGATTTATTTGCCTCGATTGATTACAAACACAAAGTTTAACTTCTGTCTATGTACACAAATAATTATTATTATTAATGCAAAGTATCTTTGGTCTCAACTAAAATTATTGTTTTTTTTTTTTGGTAATGGCGTCATTTTTGAAACATGTATTATAAATTTATGTTTACTTTTTGGTTTTTTTTTATTTTCGGAACATTTTGTTGTTATTCACAAGACTACTACTTTATTTTAATATTTGGAATAATTGCTTTGCAATAATTATTGGTTACCTTAGAGATCAACATTTTTTTTTTTACTCTTTATTCCCTAGTTAAATCACACCTTTTACCCATTTCCATGTGTGGCAGTCTGCCGGGACAGATCTTGATAAGTGATTTATTTATACGCGTGAAGTGCGGTTACCAGCCATCAAATTACAGTCTTCCAGAGATGTAAGTGGTGAGGGAGCCACAGGGATAATTTTAAATGTGGTGAAAATCAGTTGCCGGCTATGGGAATTGAACTCGGGTTCTAATTTCCACAACCCGGCTAGCTACCATTGTGCCATAAGTTGATAAGTAGCCCTTAATAAATAATAGTCAAATGTTCAGAAAAAACAGAATAAAAAATCGGAGAAATTATAAATTTACTATAAATGGCTCAAATATTAAATAAAACATAAATAATAAATATATGTGGGGATGTAACTATGACTATAACTAACAAAAAATATTTGTAAAAGAAATGAAGAGAACATTTTTTTCATTACATTAAAAAATATATATAGGAAATATCTATCTACATTAGACAACCAAATACACATCCCGATATAAGACACATTGCAGAAGGTACTAATGACAAACTGTTACCCGATAAATCCAAGAACAGATATTGCACTAACTGTAATGTCAATATAAACTATTTTGATTCAAATAAATAAAATATTACCCTCATGCTACTAGTCATGTCAATATAAACTATTTTGATTCAAATAAACAAAATATTACCCTTAGGGCCAGTTTTTCAATCACCGATTAATGTTAACCATGATTAAATAATAATGGAAACTATGGTTTCCACTATTATTTAATCATGGTTAACATTAATCGAGCGTAAACCGGCGATTGAAAAACTGGCCCTTATTCTACTAATCTTTTCTTAAAATGTATTGAAGGTTCGAGACAATCGTTTTTAGAAACATGTCGTGAAAAAATGTGGTGTCTAACACGAGAAGAAACAGTTTTTTCCACTCTCGCTCGAATTGCCTCATGAGCGAGTGGAAAAAAGAGGCACTTTCTTCTCTAGTTTAACAAATAACTATTTATAATGTCTCTATGTAATATGAATTTATCATAACAATGATATAATTTTCCATAACATACAAATTTAGAAGTATTTATTTTTAGGTTACTTAAAAATTGTAATCTCGTTTCCGTTAGCTATAAAGAAATTCCAGTTTTGTTAATGTTACTTAAACTAAATCTAAGATAGTTATTTTAAATCTGGAGAAAAAGATTAAAAATAATATTTTGTACACCCCTTGGGTGTATATTTCATAGCGCCATTTCATTCGAATGTTGCACTATTTCTCCAAAATGCTGCGTCAACTACCTGAAATTCAGCGCCATCTCTGAATAAGTGGCACAATCCTGTTCTGTATATTTTTTTAACGCGACAAAAATATCACAATATACAGGTTTATAATATACCCGATTTTCTTAATACAGTACACAAAATTTTTATATATACAATATTTTTTGTGATATTGTAATAAATTTAATATATATACAATATTTTACGTGATATTGTCAAAAATTTAGTATATATTGTGAAAAGAATTGTATATTTACGAGTCTGTATATTGTCGCAAACGGCGCCTCATAGTCGAGCACCAAACTTCAAATTCATGAAAAGAAGTATTGTTTCCATTACTAATTCTTTTGTATGAATACTAATATTATATAAAAATTACAGTAAAGGAGGCAACAGAATGGGAAATTTACCTTGTTTTTATATTTCGACGCTGTTGTGCCATCTTTAGAATACAGTGGTGATGTGAGATGAGGTGTGAATGACAATGAATGAATGACTTACTAGTTGTATAAATAACTCTTTAAAAAGTGGTTAAAATACGTTAACGGAAAACTAAATTACATTTATTTGCAGAATTTTTCTGCAAAATAACTATATTTGTTAACAGGTAAACCCCATATAATAAATTCCTGAGTATTTTGCTGTAGTAGATTTGCATTTTTAAATACCTTCATACAAAAATTAAATGATCTAAAACAAACTTTAAATATGTGCAGATGGACACAAACACATTTCTATCCAAATAACATAAAAATTTAATTCAACCGGTCTGAATAGTTGTTTATGTAACCAGTTAGGAAATGCTTCATTTTAAGTAACGAATGGGATAAATCTCACAAGTTATTTTGAAAAGTGACACCTTGTATGTCAAAATTAGAAAATAGAACATTACATAATAAGTCAGGAAAGTGATATTTTACTTGACGAAGCGGTTGTTTGAAATACGAGGCCGCAGGCTGAGTATTTTAATCCGCTGAGTCAAGTAAAAACACTTTCCTGGCGTATTATGTATATTTTTTTTCTGAAACCGTTTAATTTAATCAATATTTAATTATAAATAATTCAAAATGTTTAATTTTTTTGATACGAATTGTACTGACCGCAGACTACGTATCCAAGGCTACAACAAAAGTAACAGTCAGGTAAAATCTTTACAAGACTGTTTTGTACTTTACCAGACTGTTATTACTTTCTTATAAGGAAGTATTGGAATCGTGAAAAAAATCGTTGACGAGATTTTCGCGGAAATACATGTTTTGAGGTCCACTGAATCTGTTTTGATCATTTTCTCAATGATGTCTGTGTGTGTGGATGGATGGATGGATGGATGTGTGTCCGGTCGTGCAATATCTCATTAACGAGATAAGATTTGTTAACGAAACTTGATAATTATAAGTTTCATGAAAATACGAAGAGCTGAGTTGATTTTGAATGAAATTGAAAAACCGGAAGAGGAAGTTTACTGGACACACAAAACAATAAATTCCATTTGTTTCAAAAATGGAATCAGTTACGAAAAATAGTTTCAAATAAAAGATGTTAGCAAAAATATTTGGAACATAAAATGTTATTTGCAATTTTCCTGTATATGCGTCTAATTTTGAGAAAAACTAATTTATATATTTAATAATATATTTCAATAATCATAGTAGCAATAGAAACAAAAAACAAAAACATGTTTAACATTTATATGTCAAATAATAATTGTCAAACGCAAGGAGCAAGTCATAAGTGTTCAATTCTGCGTTTTTAATATGAAATATGCTGTGTATAAGAAAGTCGTGTGGTGACCACAATTTCAATTCTTACATATGGACACTTTTGGATTGAAAATTTGTGGAATTAATTTGTGTGTAATTGAAAATATGCGAAGGCAGATTAATTTATCACGAGAAATTATACAATATATATGTAATTAAAATGGGATAGTCCCGCTTCAGTTGGCCCGAATCTAATTTTATTGTTAAAATTTAAATAATACTAACAACCCAGGTAACTTACATTTTCTAAATTCTACAATTAATTTTCAACATTTTTAACTAAATTTAAAGTTAAACATACCTTAAAGACAAAATGTATAGCAGTTTAACTCTCAATTTTTTTTGTCACATAAACTAAATCAACACTCAAATGAACTATCATGATTATTATCTTGTGGGCAGTTTGGCGGATGAAATTGAAGTTAATTATTATTTAAAACAAACTTTATTATTATACAGTTTTTTAATAAAACAATTTTTTTTTAGTTAAAACAGAAATGTTTACTTCCTCTTTCAATGGCTGTCATTTCTAGATGTATGTATCGATTGACTTAAAATTTTATCTGTGTATTCACAACATACTAGTATATGTCTCATTAAAATTTCATTTCATTTTCTTGCATACTACACGAGAAATAAAACTGTAAAATATAACATCAAAGAAAACATAAAATTGGGCCAACTGAAGCTGGGCCGGGCTCGTATTTGAGGGCTGTAATTTGACAACTGATATCCGCACTTCACGCGCATAAATATATCACTTACCAAGATCTGCTACGACAGAGTACCATACACAGTAATGGGTAAAAGACGCAATTATATATTTATTTTACAATACCTGTGTACCCATAAATGACCAAATTTAAACACAGTAAATGGAACTTTTATTGCACAGTTGTTTCCATGGTTACATCAGGACTATAATATTTAAACTCCATTCCTTGTATGAAAACGATTACGTCATATGTGGACGAGGTTATCATAGATGCGATGAAATATAGCTATCTTTTTTTATTAATATTATTCATTATTCGTACCTATGGCATTAACGTATGTCTTAATAAGTAAAGAAACACGTTTCATGTTTTTTCACATTTATTATTTTAATGATAACATATGACAGTTCTTAATAATACGAAAATTTATATTTACTTTGTTCACATTTGTTTATAAAATAAAAATAGAGACCTATGGTCATGATTTTATTATTTTCTCGCCTGTCATTTCTAAGTTTGTGACAGTTTTGATACATAAATATAGACTGAGAAATAAGAAATGGCTAGAAAAATTTTGGGTAATCAAATGCAGAAATGAGTTTGTCATCTTCATGATTATTTTGTGCTGGAGTTAGAGAATGGAGGATCTTTAATTAATTTAACTGTAGTACAAGAGGTAATGTGCATTGTATTTTGTATTTTCATATATTATTATTTATATAGAATAATACCTATAAAAATGTATATTCTTTTGAGTTTTATTTTACAAAATTACATATTTCAATAAGGTAGGTACTATTTTACGTGCGTTAAGATAAATTTATATTTGGTTTTTATTCAATATATACAGAATATGGTTTCATTTATAAACTAATTAAATTTTATAAAGTTATAAATATTTTAATCAGTCATTTAAATTTTAGGTTATGTTTTAAAAATGTCAATCCAATTCCAATGTAAACGTTTTAAGTACAAAATCTTGAATCACATGGATACCGAGTGTGACGTATTCGTTTTCATACAGGGAATGTAGTATACTTACCATCCACCGTGGCCAGTAAGTAAATATTGTAGATCAAGGTCCTGCTTATTTTGGCAACAATTTGACAGCAGTTTATTTTGAAACCTATTTTTCTTTTCTTTCTATTTGTGCAGGTATTGTAAAAAATAGCTTACTAACCTCGAACTGTCGCGAACGTTTAGGACAGCTCATTCTTGACCTAAAATCTGTCACTTACAGTTCATAGTAGGTAATATACTATTTTATTTATAATAATTAATTAACGTAATAGTCATTCTGAAATAATTGGATGTTTATATGTGAACGGCATAAAATAATATTCATTCAGTCTCATTTCAAAATACAAAACTTCATGTACATAGAAGTTATTTATAATTTATTGGTGAACAATTTACAATTGTAAAATAAATAAATATATCATCACGCCTTTTACTTATTACTGAATGTGGCACTCTGTCGTAGTTGATCTCGGTACCAGCCGTCAAATCACGGCCCCAAAGATGTTAATAGAAGAGGAGCCACAAGTGTTATTTTAATGCGGTGAAAATTAACAATAGTAGCTCTCCAAAATTTAAGTATGTATGCTATGTACGAGTAATAAATACACAAACATACATATTATATACATATCATCACGATAAAGTCCCATTTAACGACCTAGCACGAACATTTTAAACATTCGCTGAACATTTATTCATTAGATTCATTTAGAAATTAATCTTCGCCAAAAATTTATATCCTGGCACATTACTTTTCCTTCATTCACATTCATAATTCCTATCATAGTTTATTTATTCCACAACGAATTTTTGAATAGAAATGATTGGATAGATGTGATTGAAGGTTGGCTGTGTGATAAATGATTTCGAGTTTAATAAATGATTGAGTTTATATGGAGTGATCTATGAATGTGGTTAAAGTGAAGGTGGTGTGTTTGGATGATAATGTTTGACGAGGGCTGATTATTTGATAAATGTAATGAGTGAATATTTTATGAGCGATTTTAGGGTTCGTGCTACCCCATTTGATGGGATATAGAGTGAAGATATGTATGTATGTAGTACGCATCTTTCATTGATTCAACAAACTTTGAATTACAAATCGCCATTTATTTCTAGGTCATCAGCGCAATAAATACTTTTCTAATTAGTACTTTGTGTAGAGCAGTGCTTCTCAATTATTTTTTTAATTACAGTCTCTCTTTTGCTCCTCGAACAGAGTTTGGAATGAAAAATTCAACGCCAATTCAAGATTATGGTATGTTTAAAAAATAAAAATCAACATTACCAAAAATTGTGTTTCTTTTCGAAGATCATTCCCTTGTTCATTTTTGTAGGCTTGTGGTCAAATAAAAAAAAAACTTTATTATGTTTTTGGAAGAACCGGAACAGAGAAATATTCATGGGCGTCCGCAGGGGGAGGCAAGGGGGCGCGCGCCCCCCCTTGGATATTAACTAGGATGGTGACCAAGACTCTCGAAGATGAGACTTTAACATGTAAAACTAGAATTTTTTAATTTCCTGCTTCCTTAAATATTTGAAGCAAAAAAGCTTGAAATAAAAGTAGGGCATAACATTCTGCATCTGAACCAATACACAAAATTAATTTTGCATACTTTGTAACGACACAAATTAGATTTGAAAATGACGAAAATTGCCTCAAAACTATCGATAGGCATGAAATTGAAACAAAATTAAACATATGTTTGACGTTTTATTTGTCAAAATAAATGAAATAATAAATAAGGAATTTATTCTGACAGTTTTGACAGATTGAACGACAAACATTTGTTTAATTTTGTGTCAATTTCATAGCTATCGATAGTTTTGAGACAATTTTAGTCATTTTCAGATCTAATTTGTGCCGATACAAAGCATGCAAAATTAATTTCATATTTTATGCCCTAAAAATTTTATTTGAAGCTTTTTGCTTTTAAATAATTAGGAAGCAGGAAATTTAAAACAATGTGATTTTACATGTTAAAGTCCGATGTTCGAGAGTCGTGGCCACCACACTGTATATGTATATGTATATGTATAAATTAAATAAAAATTAAATTATAAGTTTAAAGATAATAAATTCAAGCTGAAACTGAATTTCCAGCAGTATTCTTATGGCCAGCTAGCGACATGTTCCCTATCGTAACGATTGAGTAATCTAAGTTTAAGTATACACAGATAAAAAATATTAAAAAATAAAAACTGTAAAACTGCTAAATCGGAATTTATTGAAATTAAATCAATATGATTTTACATGTTAAAATCCTATGTTCGAGAGTCGCGGTCACCATGCTCCAATACCGGTTAAACCCTGTAAAGCAAAATAACTCAAATAAATTTTTACCTCCAAATATATAAATACGACCCTGAACGCACATATATGTGAATTATATGGAGTGGCTAGCTCAGTGGTATGAAGTCGGCCTGTAGATCCTGAGAAACCTGGATCGATTCCCACAGGCGACAAACAATTTTCATAATTTAAAAAACTACCCCTGTGGCTTCTCCACCACTAACATGTTTGGGGGCCGTGATTTGATAGTTGATAACCGCACTTCGCGCGCAAAAATAAATCACTTACCGAGATCTGCTTCGGCAGAGTGCTACATCCAGTAATGGATAGAAGACGTGATGATATATTTTTTTATACAAAAAAAAGTAAAACATGTTTATAGCAATTGACTGTTTGTTTTTTTACGACCATTATATGTGCATTTCTTGATTGAAAATACAATTCATTACTTACTGCTGTGAATAATAATTTATTACTTACTGGTTAGGGCCAATCAGATCGAGGTTGTTATAACAACGCAGCGACGGCCGTGAGTAATAATTGATTATTATCAAACACATTGCGGTTACTATAACAACATACACGTAATATATCCTCTAATAATTATTATTTTCATCAAACTTGTAGGTATTTAGAATCTAATGTGTAAATCCTGTTGAGTAGCCGTTGAAAAACAATAGTACTGAACTCGCGTGTAATGATTATTACTCATTGGGATAAATACGCCCTTCGTCTACAGCTCGTATCTCAAAATTCCTCCTCATGAATAATACCTCTCATTACATACTAATTTAATAATATATTATTAATGGTAGATATTTCAATCTCTCAATAAAGTTCCTAATAAGGGCTAGTTGTTTCATCTAAAAAAAGTAAAGATAAAGTTTCCAATAACTATCAGCAGGATAAATAAAAAAATATCGCATCGAAATCATATCACAAATGGTAATAATTATACTGAATGCCTTCTTCTGATGCAATATTTTTTCAATTACCCTACCGATAATTATCCGGAACTGGAGAAATTGACCCCAACAAACAAAAATATGGTATCCGAGTCGGCCTGTGGATTCTAAGAACCCTGGTTCGATCCCCACAGCTGACAAAACATTTTCACCAATTTAAAATTACCCCTATGGCTCCTCCACCACTAACATCTTTGAGGGTCGTGATTTGACGGCTGGTAATCGCACTTCATGCGCATAAATATATCACTTACCGAGATCTGCTTCGGCAGAGTGCCACACTCAGTAATGGGTAAAAGGCGTGATGATATATTTATATTTTATTTATAACAAACAAAAATGTAGCATATCAAAAAATGACAGTTAATATAATTTTCATAATTTGAATTGATTTCAATGTGATATTTTTTGTTTGTTTGACAGGAGACCTATTCTAATTCGTTGGCGACTGGATTTAGCAACCGTTTGACGTCATATTTGGCGACTTTGATACTGGCGCCATCTGTTGGTATAGTTAAAAAGTACAGCCCTGATGTCATTGTTGGCGACTGGTCGCTTAGGGAGTCGCGTGTGCTAGCGACTAGTACAAGGCTGTTGCGAAGTGTCATGGCGTCAGTCGCTTAGCATTTTTTGATTTGTTTTGAAGTTAGACAAAATTGATATGTTATGTGCACTGTATATTATTATAAAATGTTTATTATTTACATTATTAAATTAATAATTATAATTATTGCACAAAATACAGCTGCAGATGTCCATTACCGACAATTAGGATAACAATATTGTTCTTTACACATTAATAATATTTTTTAATGTAACAATGTTTATTTAAGATTTTGTTAAAATTTATATTATTTATTTTTAAAATATTACTGATTGAATATAATTAATTGAGTAAGCTGTTGGCACTTGTTGAAACATGTTTGATAAAAAAATAGTAAATAAAAACACTTGGTTGTTTCAAAGAAAATATTTATATTTAATACTTGATGCGCATTTCGGTTTTTACACCATCGTCAGAAGTGACTGATTGCTTGCAAATTACGAAAAATTCCATCAATTTGTGATATGCCAAGTTTAAGCAACAACATACATATATTTGAGTTTAACAAAGGAAAACCAATATCAGCAAGTGGCTGTCAGAAATGATAAGTACCAACACAAAATACTCCATCGTTCCTATTAACACCAACGTAAGAAATTAAAATCCCCATGTCATTGACTTAGCGACTGAAACTAGTCGCCAAGCAGTCGCCAAGAATTGGAATAGGTCTCCAGTACTTTTATTAGCAACTCTGTTAGGAAATTGAAATAAGTACCAGCCCTACTACTAATAAACAATATGTTTTAATAAGATATTCTCTATATTGACATAATACATATAACGAGAATAAAATCAATTAGGATTTAGTGGTAAGAATTAGCATTTCCTGATTGATTATAAGCAAGTTTCGCTGGTAGGTTTGGTGTGACAAGGTGCTCAGTGTCTCACGTCAGGCTGGGGGCCTCAGGCCATTGTTAATATTCATGTGGGGTGGAGGCCGGGGCCAGATCCCCTAACCTTGTTGACATGATACGTGGGTAAGGAAGGCACTGCGAGTGATCAAGAGAAACTCGCTGATTTGCATACAATGATTTGTGACACGTTTGTCTCTTGGAATTCTACACAGCAACAGAATATTGTTTGTTTGTTTGTTCACAATTCCTCAAATTTTATTTGTATCAGGCTATCAGAAATCAAAAATTAAAGTGGCGTAATAAAAAATAAATCCACTTGGGTCTTCCGTATAATAAATCAAGATTTATACGGGGTGTTCAGAAAATGAGTAACAAGCTTTTTAAGACCATGTATCTTCAACATCAATGATGAATTCATTGTTATTAAAATTTGTTAATATCGACATATGAAAAATATATATATATATAGAAAATACCGATATATGGAAAATATCGATATATCGAAAATATCAACATATCAATAATATCGACATATAAAAAATATCGA
The DNA here is from genome assembly GCA_911728475.2 of Pterostichus madidus. Taxonomy (NCBI): domain Eukaryota; kingdom Metazoa; phylum Arthropoda; class Insecta; order Coleoptera; family Carabidae; genus Pterostichus; species Pterostichus madidus. The sequence goes on along the minus strand of OU452313.1, from coordinate 28,355,421 downwards.
TATATCAAACTAATCGATATTAGGAAATATCGATTTTGTCAAATATACATACAAAATATTCACTCATATCTATATATATATATATATATATATATATATATATATATATATATATATATATATATATATATATATATATATATATATATTCAAATATATATATATATATATATATATATATATATATATATATATATATATATATATATATATATATATATATATATATATTCAAATATATAATATCGATATTTCTACGTAGATACAAAATCGATATTTATCGACATTTCGATATACTCCTAGAAGTACAAACAAGTTTGAGTTTATATGTTTATATGTAATCAAATATTAAGTATGTACTAAAATGTTTATTTATGTAATCGCACATTTGTTAAAATAATTTTTATTCTTCCTATAATTACGAGTAAAAGAAAACCAGGTTATAAAGTACTAGGGTCCTTGATTTCCACCGAAGTTCAAATTTCTGAACGTCCAAACATTCGAATGTTTTGAACTTCGTCAGGAAAAAAATTCGAAAATTCGAGGTTTCGAATTTACAAATTTTCGAATTTTCGAATATTTTGAAGCTTCGAATTTTCGAATTTTCGAATATTTTGAAGCTTCGAATTTACGAATTTTTGAATTTTTCAAAGCTTAGAATTCTCTAATTTTTTGTCTCTGAATTAACACCATCTGTCATCTCCAAACATGCTCACGCATAATTCTCGAAAAGTCGGCCACGAATTAAATAATAAACTCGGCGAAGTATCCTGCAAAAACTCTGCAAGTTTATGCATCTTAATTAAGACATTTATTCTCTTACCGCCTATCTAAATGCTACGGACTATTAGTAAAACGTTTTAAAATGAGAACAAAAAGGATACAAAAACGTCTTAATTAAAATTTTAAGTCTAAATTGAATTAATTTGGCAAATAATAATAATTAATAATAATTACTTATGAATTAATACAAAACTCTGCAAATGAGTTTATTCTGAAAATAATTCATATCAACATGTCGTGTTGAAGTTAGGATCCAGATTCACAATTCGAATAATTCGAAAATTCGGAATATTCAAAAATTCGAAAGATCGAATCTAAATTCGCTGTATGAAGGTAGTGAGGCTGCGGTGAGAGTTAATGGTAGATTGAGTGATTGGTTTTGTATAGACATTGGCGTGAAACAAGGTTGTGGGATGTCTCCGTGGCTCTTTAATTTGTACATGGATGTATTGTTACGAACGGCGTTGAATGGGGTGGATGGTGTACATATTGGTGGTAGTGTTGTGCCTGCGTTAGCGTATGCGGATGATGTGGTTGTTATGGGTGAATCTGAAGAGCAATTGAGACGAATGATTCTAAATATAAATGAAGTAGGAAAAGATTTAAATTTATTATTAAATGTCGATAAATGTAAAGTGTTAGTGTTTGAAAAGAGCGATTTGGTGACTGATTGTAATGTTTCGGTGAATGGTGTGAGATTGGGTCAAGTGAATGAGTTTTTATATTTGGGTAGTATGTTTTCAAGGGATGGACGTATTGATTGTGAGATTGAAAGAAGAGTATCTGCGGGACGCAAGGTATTGGGTGCTCTGGGAACCTTTGCTCGAAATGTGAATGTATCCAGAGATGCTCGATTGAGTATGTATAATGGTGTTTTATTGCCTACATTGATGTATGGTAGTGAATGTTGGGTGTGGATGAAGAAACATGAACGTCGTATAACTACTGTGGAAATGAGGTATTTGCGGGGTGTGTGTGGTTATACTAGAAGAGATCGTGTCCGGAATACATTGGTGTATGATGAGTGTGAAATTGAGAAGAATGTAGTTAGAAAAGTAGGTATAAATCAGTTGAGATGGTTTGGGCATGTTGAACGTATGTCGAATGAGAGATTAGTGAAACAGGTATATGTTGGTGAAATTGAGGGTGAAAGATTGCGTGGGCGACCTATGAATAAATGGATGAATATGATAGAAGGATTGTTGCGTGAACGAAAGTTTCCGAGTACGAGGAACAAACGTGCTTGTATGAAAGGAATTATGAATGTGGATGAAGCAAAAGTGGTGTGTCAGGATAGGAACGTTTGGCGAAGATTAATTGCGGAATGAATCTGATGATTTCAGAAAAGCGCAGGGTTTTAGATTTTAGTTTCGTTGTTTAGTAATTTCATTAGAGTGTTTACCTGTAATTGTGTGAAATTCACTTTCAAAAACAAGCGCAGGGACGACACTCCCTTCGTTTCTTATCTTTTTTATTCTTTTCTGATCTTACATTGAGTGTTTAACTGCAATTGTGTGGAATTTACTTCCAAAAACAAGCGTAGAGCGACACTCCCTTCCTTTCTTATCTTTTAATTCGTTTTCAGGTATTACGTAGTGTTTAACTGCAATTGTGTGAAATTCACTTTCAAAAACAAGCGCAGGGCGACGCTCCCTCCCTTTCTTATCTTTTTGTTTCATTTTCAGATACTGCATTGTGTGGTCTTTTCTTTCATATATAAGTGCAGACTATCGCTTTCATCTTTTCTAATCTTGTAGATTCGTTGTTAGTTTCGTTATTAGATTCGTTGTTAGGAGTAAACGTGAGTAATCTCAGATTTTTTTTTTTTTTTATGCATTCGTTATGTACGTTGAAGAAAGAAAATGAATGGTAAGTGAAAAGGAATGATTTGATTGAAGGTTTGTTGTGTGATAATAATTTCGAGTGTAATAAATGAATGAGTTTATATGGAGTGATCTATGAAAGTGGTTGAAGTGAGGGTGGTATGTTTGAATGAAAATGTTTGACGATGACTGGTTGTTTGATGGGTGTGATGAGTGAATGTTTTATCAGTGATTTTAGGGTTCGTGCTACCCCATTTGTTGGGATATAGCGTGAAGATATGTATGTATGTATGTAATAAATCCGAACATTCGAAGTTTCGAATATTCGAAAAATCAATAACCCTATAAAGTACAACTGTTAATTATTTTTACCACAGTTTATTTCTTTATTTAATTAATATAAAAATAAAAAGTATTAAACACAGAATTTAATTATAAATCACCTTCCTCCAGAATATTATCCTGGATCCGTCCCTGACCAGAAAGTACTATGGAGGTACAATAGATTTTTAAAGTATGTTTCGATAGTTGCTATGTTACCACGAAGGAATGTTTCATTCCGATCGGTAAGTTCTGATTTACCGTTCAGTAATTTGAAAATTAAACTTACTGCCTGGGAATCCCTATTCCTAAACAGTTGAAAAACCTCGATCATGTAAAAAATAAATAAGTATATCATTATGCTAGTTTACCAGATATTGGCTGTGTAGTACTGTTTTAATAGTGCGTACACATATGTAGCATAAATAAAGCGTGATAAGAAAATAAAACAAATGTAAATATTATTTATAAATTCTAATATCGATACAATGTTATTACAAAAAATGTTATTTATTTTTATTTTTTACTTTTAAGTGTGGCTTAAAAATGCAACATACCGTATCGAATGTTTGACAGCAATGTAAATTATGTAAATTTTTCCTTCTTTCATTCAAACTAAGTTGAAGGCAAATGAATCATGCGCCCAACTATTATTAACATATTATTGTTATTATAAATGAAACATATTATTTATGTACATGTTTTTTCTTAAATTACAAGTTGAAAGTATTGTAATTAATTTGAAAACATTAAATTTATTTGCAAAATAATCATGAAAAATGATTTAAAATTTTATTAAATTACTCAAAAATAGTTGATGGACAGGTAATAAAAAAAAAGTAGTATATTTATAAATACAGATTTGATTGTAATAAATAAATAAATATATCATCACGCCCTCTACCCATTACTGGGTGTGGCACTCTGCCGAAGCAGATCTCGGTAATATATTTTTGCGCTTTAAGTGCGGTTACCAGCCGTCAAATCACGGCCCCCAAAGATGTTAGTGGTGGGGGAGCCACAGGGGTAATTTTAAATTGGTGAAAATGTTTTGTCGGCTGTGGGGATCGAACCAGGGTTATTTGGATCCACGGCCGACTTGCTACCACTGTGCCATTACCCCATATAAAATAATAATTTTAAAATAATAAATATAAATGAATTATCACGCCTTTTACCCATTATTATGCGTGGCATTCTGCCGAAGTAGATCTCGATTCTTGTTATTCCCAAAAAAAAAATAAAGAAATAATTCAAAATGAAAAATTATTATTGTCGCATGTATCGACAAGAAATTTAATTAATTCAATACTCTTAAAATTTTGTGTTTCTTTATTAATTTTTTTAAATTATTTTTCACTTAAAAATTGCACTAGCTTTTTATGATTTTACTAAGTTTTTTTCACAATTAATGACATAAGACAATCCCTAAATATTTCTATTATAATTTATCCATATTTATTTTCTAATTAAGAAGCTTTCATCTTTATATTGCGTTTTTGGTGGGTTACACATTTTATTTTTATTTCTTCTCACAGAAAAAATATCTCATCGAAAACACAGCATAAAATGTACAAATAATATTAATTATCATTATTAAAATGTAAGTTTTCTTATTGCTAGGTAGTTAAATTTTGCTTTGAAATGCATGGAATGCCTTGCTTACGAAAATTTGACTGCAGATAATAACAGAAAGAGAAATTCATTTTGTAAACAACAAAGTTTTAGTCAGAATTCAAAACAGTGTTGTTACTAAAACAAATCTTGTTTAACAATTTAATAGTTCTCACAATAAAACCTGTTCGAAAGTATTTGAAGAATCTAAAGAAATATTCTCTAATAAAAATGCATTTAAAATGTAAATTTGCTTTGATTATTTATATAATTGAACATTTATTAGATAATATAGTGTAGTTATTAACTGCTAATGGTAAAAATTCTTGCATACATAGATAGCTATGTAACTGTTCTTCTGGAGTAAGATTTCAGGTATCAAGTATCGATACATGATTTATTTATGTTAATAAGGTAACGGGACCAAATAAACTTCAACAGGAAACAAACAGACAAACACAGCGCGGTTCGAACATCAGATCTAAGTATATTGACTCTGGATAAAAAGGTGAACGGCAGAATGACCGCTGTTGCGACAAGAAACACTCTTTTATTTTATTTTTTATATATAATTTATTCAAATCTTCACGTCTTGACTAAAGCTGTGATAATCATAATGATTGTTACAATATGATTATTGTTTAGTTATTAAAGTGAATGTTGCAACGGATGTTTTTTGTTGTTGTGCCAATAACCGATTATTGTGCACGAATTGACACCTTTCTCTTTACACAGAATAGCTGTTTGGTGCCATGCACTGTCAACTACAGAGAAAGCGTATAGTTCTGATTTTCAACTGCTAAACAAGATGTCAGGCGCTGTGACATATTTATACCACAGATTATCTAATTATTCAACTGTAAAGCATAAATCACAATAAGCATTGCTACTGTACAAATTTCTAGAAAATCAATTTTTTTTATAGAGATATAAATATACATACATACATACATATCTTCACGCTATATCCCAACAAATGGAGTAGCACGAACCCTAAAATCACTCATAAAATATTCACTCATTACATTCATCAAATAATCAGCCCTCGTCAAACATTATAATCCGAACCAGAGCTTAGCTACTAGTTTAGCTACGTTTACCTTAGCTGTAGCTGTAGCTTAGCTAAATGTGAAAAAATATAGCTGTAGCTTGTAGCGAGCTATGTTTTTTTTCTGTTAGCTTAAAAATTGTTATAACAACTGAAGCTACTTTTAAAGCTACCACTGTTCATTAAGAAATACCTATTAATTTTTGTTTTGTATTTGAATTGTACCTTCTTTATTGTTTTCGATAACTGTAGGATAACAAGTTATTATATAGTATAAAATCTATTAACATATTTTATTCTTCAGTTGTCGTTAACCTATCTTAGTTTTGTAATAAATATTAGATGAACTAAACATTGACTGTTTAGGAGTCTTCTGATAATGTGACTATTAATTTATTCCTATATATATATATATATATATATATATATATATATATATATATATATATATATATATATATATATATGTCGGGGTTTTGGTGAAAACACGTTTAAATCCTTTTCTATTTTATTACAATATTAAAATACAACCAAATAAATAATCAATACAATGTTCCAATGATTTTCAAACAATTATATCAGAAATTTAATATAATCTGTACAAGACTTTGCAACTCTACAACTGACAGATAGTCCCAGGATCCAGAGCACCACTATTCACTTCTTTTTAAAACATTCAACCATTTATTGCATCTGACAGATGCCAATCAATCTATAGCAACTGTTCGGTTGTTTTTGTAAATACTGCTCGTGATCTTGATTCTATCAGCGACATGTGAATTACACTCTTCGATCTTTCAATACACTGATTCACATATTGCTCTGTCTATGGTAAAGTTACAGTAATTAAGTAATAACTATTTATATCGCTCCGACATATATATATATATATATATAATATAAATAAAAAATCGCAAATGGACAAATGTACTGTTAATTTGTCCATTTGCGATTTTTTATTTTTATATTTATTAACAGTCATTATAACAAAAGACTGATTAACTGATCATATGACAATGGCAAATTTAATAATTCACACACCACCCTCACTTCAACCACATTCATAGATCACTCCATATAAACTCATTCATTTATTACACTCGAAATCATTATCACACAATAAACCTTCAATCACATCATTCCATGTTCATTTATCATTCATCTTCTTTCTTCGATGTACATAACATATGCATAAAACATCTCAAATTACTCACGCTTACTCCTAATAACGAATCTACAAAGATTAGAAAAGATTAAAGCGATAGCCTGCATGATATAAATAAATAAATATATCATCACGCCTTCTACTCATTACTGGGTGTGGTACTCTGCCGAAGCAGATCTCGGTAAGTGATATATTTTTGCGCGTGAAGTGCTGTTACCAGCCGTCAAATCACGGCCCTCAATGATGTTAGTAGAGGGGAGAGCAACAGGAGTAGTATTAATGTGGTGAAAATGTTTTATTAGCAATGGGACTCGAACTACGGTCCTCAGGATCCACAGGCCGACTTGATATAGTGTATATAGTTTATCTAAAAAATATTGATTTACAGAGTGGTTCAAATAACTAAAATGTAAAAATATTTTCTATAAACCAGATAAACTATAAAAAAAAAGTTATGAGTTAATTTAGCTGTCACATGAATTTCTGTGTTTTTAGTGTTAAAATGGTAGATTAAATATGAAGAAAAATGTATATAATATTTATAAAAAAATAATAAAAAGCAAAAAAAAATGCTTTGCGTGTATGAAGATTTGTAGAAAAGTACGAGCGAAGCGAGCTTATCTAAAAGACGAATTTCACTAAATCAAATATAATTGCTTGATTTTGTTGGACTTGAGTTCTACGAGGTTAGGGTTTGTTTGAAAATTACGAGCCAACCTAAAAAATGAATGCCAATAGAAAATACTATTTATTAATATTCCGCATTTTTTTCTTCTCAGTACATCAAAATAGATTGAATTACACCTCTTTTCTTAAATATCGCAGCAAAATTCGTGTAACAGAAAATGTACCAGACGCAAAAATATCGTAAAGAGTTATTTAGCTGAATGAAATGTATAATTAATTATATTTATTTATTTATTTATTTATATTACTCTACACAACCGGACCTTAATCCCAATTACTCGTAAAAACACATGAGGCCTACAGTTTGTAGTGAAATACGAACCCCTCAGACATAATTGTATTTTTTATATTTAAGTACTACCCCTGTGGCTCTTCCACCACTAACATCTTTGGGGGCCGTGATTTGACGACTGGTAACCGCATTTCACGCGCCAAATATATCACTTATCGAGATCTGCTTCGGCAGAGTGCCACGCCCAGTAATGGGTAGAAGGCGTGATGATATATTTATTTATTTATTATATTTAAGTGAGCCAACAATGATTTGAACGCACGATCTCACGATAATTAATTAGTAAGTTTTATCTCGGTTTTAACCATTCTGTAAGTAAGTAAGTAAATTATTTTTGTGCGTAAACAACGGTTACCAGTCGACAAACTACAACCTCCATAAATGAAATGGGAGAGCGAAGGTGATTCATTAATTAACTTATTTATTTATTACATAGCCTAGGATAGGTTTCTATTTTTTTTATATTTAAAGAAATATTGACAAATTTGAAATCTGTAATTATAATTTCTTCTGCAAAGTTTGCTTATACGAGTACATCTATGTATCAGAGTGTGAACTACAGACAACATTTACACAAAATATATTTGTACGTACTGGTAGATAAACCCCAGAGATACTCGTATGAACGATAAAGTCATTTAGAAGTTTTATGTATCACTCGGTGTATGCATGTTGTTTAGCGATAGCGAATTTTCGCTATGAATATTGATATCGCAACCCAGATACTGTAAATGCATTTGTATGATAGTACATCAAGAAAGAAAATAAAATACCAAATTAGGTTCATTGTTTTGCAGATTTGTTTCTGGGGAGTGATGACAATATATACAGAATGTCCCAGAGCACCCGTCCACTCCTTTTAAAATTCCGCTAATGAATATTTTTCAAAAATACTACACGGGATCTTACTAATGTTAATGTGCTCTATCTAATGACGTATCAATCGAACCCTCTGCCCCCCTTGCAGGGGGGTGGGAGGCAACTTTATATTTTCAAATGACAACCCCTATTTTTTATTGTAGATTTGAATTGTGAATTTAAAAATATGAAAAATTAATTCGAAACATTTTTTTGTACGAGCAACAGGTGGCACTACAATCGCAAAAAACAATGACATGTGTATCCCCCTGGAAACATTTTTTTGGCTACATAACATAAAAACCTTGATTTTCTCCCCTCCAGAAGACAAGGAAAGGAAAAATAAAATGTTAATTTTCTTAATCTTCTGGAGGGAAGAAAATCAAGGTTTTTATGTTATGTAGCCAAAAAAATGTTTTCAGTTGGGGGATACACATGTCATTGTTTTTTGCGATTGTAGCGCCACCTGTTGCTCGTACAAAAAATTAGTTAAAATAAATTTTTCATACTTTTAAATTGACAATTCAAATCTACAATAAAAAATAGGGGTTGCCATTTGAAAATTTAAATTTGCCCCCCGCGCTTCCTACAAAGGTGGTCAGGGGGAGTTCGATTGATACGTCATTAGATAGAGCACATTAACATTAGTAAGATCCCGTATAGTATTTTTGAAAAATATTCATCAGCGGAATTTTAAAAGCGGTAGACGGGTGCTCTGGGACATTCTGTATTTTAATCATATGTATCGGTTACTTAACTTTTAATTCTTATTCTTTCATCAACTGATCACAATGTCTGGCACTTCTGCATTTCAAAAATTTCCTTAACTTTGTTACGAAAAACAGTAATTTTAAACTATGAAAATATGAAGAAAAATTTAAATTATTGTTCAAGCTTCTTGGAAATTAATTTCAACATATTTTACTTTTATCGTTTTGTTGGTGATACTGTTATTATTTACAAAATAAACATAACCTGACTATTTGTATGCAAAGTGGTACCTCAAACTAAACAATTTTTTTTTCACTCAAATGTAAATGAAATTAAATATTTAAGTTGCAATCCGCACATTGAGCAGGTGAGCTGAGGTCAAGGCTAGCTACAAGAAACACGTTTCCAACTCAAGTAATAAATTATCAGCATCAAGATAAAGATAATAAAAAACCGAATAAAAAGTAACAACCGTGTTTACCAAGTCGAATACTAAAACTATTTACAAGGGTCAACGTGATGAAAAAACTCTTAACTTGTTTTCGTAAATAAGTTTTTTTGTTAAAAATAAAAAGAAAGTATTGGAAGAATTCAAAACAGATGGATTTAATTTGAATCATTTGAATAAAAAAATATTTCAGTACCACATGTAGTTTGTATTTGTTTTAAAGTACACATGCAGATTCATAAAGCGGATTAGCGCTAACACCATTTTTTATTTCGTTCTTAACTCTCTTTTCAATGTATGAAACAAGTTTATTTTAACTTGAGTTAAAAAGAGAGTTAATTAGCATCAAATTTAGTTTATTCCTTTAATCAGGTTTAATTTGAAACAGAGTTATAGATAATATTAAAAACGGTGTTAGCGCTAATCCGTTTTGTGAATCTGCCTGTAAAAGAATTGATAAATTTATGTTACATAAGTAGAACAATGAAAACAAATTTATTTTATATTTCTGAGAAAAATAATATAATGTATATTTAAATATGTACAAAAAACTGGTAAATTATTATTGGTAATATATCATGGTTTCGTCATAAACCATATATCAATAAAAAATTAATTTATAGTGCATTATAAATCATGCAATACATAAATTAATATGATTTAAACTACAAATATAATTTTATTGCATTAAAAACATATCAAATACGGTCGATTTCATCGTCACATAATCAAAAACATATGAAAAGCATTCATACAAGAACAACGAACTGTTAGTAATGTGCTATGATTTACAAGTGTAAACGATAGCAAAAAACATAATTTAATATTCGCGTTGCAACATTCGCTCGAGGAATTAAATATGCGCTTTGACAATTAAAGGTCGATATACATTTCTCTTACCTCACAGTGATATTGTATGACGTCACAGTTTTTCTTGTTGGTCTCGATTCGTTTTGTATCATTTTAAAATATTTCTCACTTAATATTATTAAACATCAATTATATAATGTCATGTTGCACGTTTCACTGATTTAAACACTACTCAAAAGCTATTTGTTATGTTTTGTATTGTTGATGTTGCTATTTTTGTTTTTAACAAAACAGGAAATATCTGAAAATTAATATACGCTCTACATCATATATGTCAAAATGACAATGTTGACAGCGGAAATTTCAATGCTAAAACGGCCTGAACTAAACCAGTTGTTCATTATCTTGTCAATTCTAAACTTATCATCGGTGTATGTATATATCATTATTTTTCCACGCATTTATATATTTATAATGTAATGGTGTCAATGAAAATAGTCCTAGGTTTGTTTAAATAGCTCACGACACTTTGATGCATCTTTCGCCAAGATCGTAAATTAGCAAAGGCCGGTATAAATAAAAATGAAATACAATATGTACGATAAAAAATAATGTATAATAGAAAACTTACATTGAGAAGCCTTGAAACGCCACGAGGTTATCAGTAAGATGGACACTAACAGCTGGAGTTCACTACAAATGCTGCGACGAAACTAAGTTATTGTGACTCGTATCTGATAATTCCGGGATCGGAGGTATAAACTTGTCTATGCAAGCCACAAGAATAAATGTACATAAATATATTTTTTAATTGTGACAAGTAATTACACAGAATATAATGTGAAAATAATAACAAGTCCCATTTATGATTATAAATCGGGGAGTTCTTGGTACAGTACAGAGAATAAATAAAAACAAAAACTAAATACTGTGTCCTACAACCTTTGGTCCCTTGAATATTATGTTAATTTATATTGTTTTTTCAAATAACTCTAAAGCTTGAGACAAACACATCCGAAAATTCACACAATTTAAGTAGATTAAGTAAATAATTGAGCTTTAAATCATCAACAGATTCAAGAAATGACTAAGTGTATCATAATGACTAAATCATACGCATTAAACATTAAATTCTTTACAAACAAATCAAATATACAATATCAACCATTATTAATAACAGACTATCGACAAATAAATCTCAATTTTAATCATTTTTACAGTCTATAAGTTAATATTAATTAGATAACTCAAATATAAATTTACATAATTCTACAAGTCCTTGAAAAATAAAACTTTCTTATTTAACAGCACGCAGTCCTGATTTGCCGCCAAAGCTTCTGATCGATTCCAGGAGCTGATCTCTAGGATCTTCAACTTGTAGTTGCCTCTGAAAGGATTTCTTGGTAACAGCAGTGATTTTGGGCATTTGCGGGGGAGGAGGAGGAGCAAAAGAGCCATTCACTTCCATCACAGGACCCATGGAATGCCTGTTTGATGGTAAACCATTGCTAGCAGTCTTTCTTAGTACGACATTCTCAAAAATATTTTTCTCCGGTTGTTGCTGTCTTGCAATTACCGAGTTTTCAGTTCGTTTTAATGTACTCTGCGAGAAAGGCACAAAGTTTTGAACATTAGTTTCTACATTTCTGAAATTAGATTTATTAGGAAGAGTTCCATATTGTTTCGTATCGATTTCAGTCTCTTTATTAGCAGGTACTCTGAAACCTTTCACAACTGGTGTGGCGCTATTTCGTGTCGAAGCAAAACTATTTCCCCGTGTAATAGGTTTAGAAAACAAACTAAAAACTTTACTCTGACCATTTTGGTCGATTTTGTTTAAGTTTTCAGAACTTAAATATACACTAGAATGTCTCAAAGTATTACTCTTTACAGGAGAACTGTTATGGTTTTCTGTAGACCCATTTTTAGTCGGTGAATCTTTCGAATCGGTTGAATTGTCATGAGTAATTTGAGTAACAGATTTATTACTTTGTGTTTCTGTAAATGTTTTCTTTAACTCTACAGCTCTGACAATTGGCACTCGAGAAAGATCGGGACAATTTGCATCAAATGCTATGGAATGAGGCCGCGGTTTGTCAACTCCATTTATATTTCCTAATGGTTTTCTATAACCTACCGCAGTTGTCTGATTTAAAAACCTTGAATAAAAACTATTTTCTCGTAGTTTATTTCCAGGTTTCACTTGAGTATTATCTGTATCATTAGATGATTCATTAGTACCAATTTTAATTATCACATTACCAGAACTTTGATGTGAAATCGTTTTCGAAGGTTCAGAGTTTATTTTAATGTTAATTTTACCAGAATCCACTTGATCTTTAGATTCAGAACTATTAACTCTAATATTTACGCTTGGATAACTTTGTTGCAAACTTTCTTGTGTTTTTTTCGCCTCTGAAAAAGTATTTACATTTGTTTGTGAATTAAATATTGATTTCATTGCGCCGATGTTATTTATTTTGTAATCCTGATCTTCTTTTATGGCTACTTGACTTTTTGGTCTTTCAGTCCATGTTCCCAAATTGATTGCAGGTGGACCACTATATTGATACTTCTTGGTTACTGTTTCTTTTTCCACTGGTTCTGATTTTGAAGGCACAAAAGATGTTTCCGATTTTGGTGGCACTATTTTTGCTGGTTCCGGTCTTGGCGGAGACATTTTTACCGGCTCGAATTTTTGTGGGGTCAATTTTGGAGGCTCTGGTTTTGGATCTTCCGGGGGTGTACTTGGAGGAGTGTTCCCAAGTTTTGGAAGTATCATACGCATGACCTATCAACAGAATTAATAATTAAAAATAAGTACATTTACAATTAGATTAAATTTTACCTCTAAACTCTGCAATCCAGAAACATTGAATAAACTGTTAGATTTATGAAGCCCTTCTTCTGAACTTTCAACGGATTTCTTAGTTTCATCTTTGTATTTATCCAATGAAATATGAGACTTTGATCTTTTCACAGGATTCGACCTTGACCAGAAATTATTTTTCAATGAAAATGATTCAGATCTTGACACATTATCTCCTGATTTATAACCATTTGAAGTATCATTTAAGTTTGTTACTGATGCCTGCCTCTTGTATTTTGTGTATTCTTGAGGTTTCTTGAACAAGAAATCGTCCACGCTATATCTTTTGGTAAAAAACATATTTTCTGTAGATGCACTGACTAATGAATTCCTCTTTTTTTCATAAGGAAAATCATCAGTATCGACTGAATTTTTATTTAAATCAATTATAGAATTTCTTTTGGAAGTATTTGCAGACATATTTTCTACATTACTTCGAATAGTATCATCTTCATAAATATTTATTTTACTTTTTGGTTGGTCGTAAGTCGTAATTTTAAAATTGGGAAGCGTACTATCGGTAGCAGATAGTAAAAGTTTCTCTCTCGATTGACTGTTAGTTCTAGATAAAGTTGTAGATTTGCTTTTCTGTTGAATAGCTTCTTCAATTTCGTTTCTTAAACTTTCTCTTTGTGATTTTACTGAATCATCTATTACATTATTTTTGGAATTAGAATTGCCACGGTTTTGAGCAATTTTCAGACTAGCTATCTCTCTTTCCAAAACCAAGGATTTTCTTTTCTCCAAATTCTCCAAATTTAGATACTTAGAAGTTAGAACTTCCTCCTGTTTAGAAGAAGTGGAACTGTCTACTTCACTAACAACTGTTTCTGTTTCGGATCGCGTATCTCGAATGGATTCCAATTTTTCAAATAAAGCAGGATTTGATACAACTGAATCAGATGTTAAACCGTTGAATGTTACAGTATCATAATTGGTTACATCTGTGAAATTGGTTGGACTTGAATCCCGGAATGCAGTTGGAGGTGATGGTAGAGTATATTGCCATTCTGCATCTAATTCTTCATGTACTACAGGTTCAGTTTTTGTAACTTTAATTGGAACCAATTTTTGCGCATCTGTTAAGTTCGTCCTTACATCTACAATATCTTTTACTTTCTTAGCCACTTTTTCGTCTTTCAAAACTGGTTCTTGTACAACTTTTTCTTCCTTAACCAAAGACTGTTTCCTCTGTTGTTCAACTAGTTTTGCTTCTTTAATTAATGATTGTTTTCTTTCTTGTTCAGCTAAAGACAATTTTTTTTCTATCTCAATTATAGACATTTTTCTTTCTGGTTCAATTTCAGTTGAAATCTTTTCTTCTTTAGGCACTGATTGCTTTCTTCCTGGTTCAATCGAAACTTCATGTTTAATATTTTCTTTCGGTTGCTCGGACAAAATATTGTCTTTACTTGATGACTGTCGTGACTGTGAACGAGTGGGAGTTGATGTAAAAGCAGGATGACTATTGGACGAGTCTTCAGAGACTGGAATATCCGATGTAGTAAGACTGGATCGTGAACTTGGTTGAATATTTGAAGAATCTTGACTAAATGATGCTAATGATGCGGTGTTTATTGATGTGTTGCTTGTTCGTGGAAGACTTGTTAAGTCGCTTGGTGTTGCTGGACACGTTGACTCTGTTTGAAATAAATTTGAATTATTATAAAGAAAACAAAAATATTTTACATGCAAATAAATTAAATTTTTGTTGAACTACATCCAACTTTTGCTGCCAATTAAAATATTTCGTTCAAAAAGTGATTTAATAATGTAAAAACTAAAAGACAAAAGAAATTAATAGAAAGAAAAATAGGAAATAGTTGCGTTTGTTTTTAAACACTAACTCTTTAACACAATTCTTTACAATACCGAGCCTTTACAAATATTTTTATCAACAAGTAAACATCCGGTTGTAAAGAAAAGTTAGAGTTGTGATTCATAGTTTAAAAGCAGAGATATTAGTAAAGCACATGCCTGCATCACTGTCACCAACCACCCAATGATGCGAAGACCCCAAACTGCAATCATCTTCATCCAAATTCTGCACATTACCCCACTTCTTTATGTTGGTATCACTGTCCATGAAAGCCGGAATACTCTTTACACTTCTTAGACTCAACATAGATTCATTATTATGTAATTCATCAGTTGTTGAATGCGGTAAAACTTCATCGTACGTTTTATTTTGTTGAAAATCATGAATTTCAGCAAATGCATGAGTTTTTTGCGAACGAGAATGCTTTTTAATTTTCTGTTTTGGTTTTGATTTGAACATATCAACATTTTCTATTTCTAAGTTGGTGAAATGTTCTTCAAAGATATTTTGACTAGATGAAGAACTGTTTAAAGTTTTAACTGATGATGTATCTGTAAGTTCTTGAGTAGATGGATTAACATCTTCAGCATCCATTGTTAACATTGATTTTCCGATTTGGAAACCTCGTTCTCGAGCGAATTTTGAATCTTTTCTGTCAGTACTAACCATATTCCTAATAGACAACTCTGGATCTGATGAATTACCATCTTGCTTTCTACTCTTTAGTAAATTATTTTCTGATAATTCTGATTCTGTTGATGAGTTAGTAGGTATATTGTCTGAATCATCAGTATTTATTAGTGAATTAGGAACTGACTGCTCTTGATTAGTAGGAGTTTGGTTAAAATTAATAGTGACTGGCAAACTAAGAGTCTCATCTGATGAACTTGTGAATATTCTTCTTGGAGTTGGTACAGGCACCGGTGTTATAATGGTTCTAGGTTTCGGCTTGGGCATACTATCATTATTCATTGCAGGTGACGAATTATCTAACATGCAAAAGATACTTCTACTTAGTTAAAGGTTCTACTAAAGCGGAGTTAAATGTTAATGTCTAACTTATAAGGTAAGCTTTCTTAATTAGTATTTAAATATAAATACTACTGTTATTATTCTAATAGTTATGTTAATTTATAAATGTTATGAAGAAATTTCATTATCTATATATTAGTAATTAGATTATACCAATTCACCAATTCGGTTATCTAAAATTTTACCTAGCCTAGAAATAAAATTATTCCAAGATTCACTACTTTCGTTTCTATCTATATCTAATACAGGGGGCGGTGGAATAAATATACTTAATTTTTTATTATTCAAAGAGTTGCTTTCATTTGAATCTACAGAACTATTCTCATGGGTTTTAGTTAATATATCACTACGTTTATATTCAACGGACTCAGCAGCAATATTTGTTACAGAACATTCTACTAATTCGTCATTAATTTTTTCTTCTTCTTGAACTGTTTCAATTTTATGAGAAGGAGGGATAATTTTAAATGGACGTGATGTATAATTAGGATTTGGCTTACCTGATTGGATTTTTGGGGTTGACTCATTGCTACTAGCAACTACGGGAACTGACGAGCTAACACTATTTATGTTTGCTACAGAACTGGCGGATTTTAACACTGGCGGCGGGGGCGGTGCCTTCTTCTTACGACCTGCACAAAATTACCACAAAATTAGTAAAGAATATAAACTTAGTCAGTATATCAATAAAAAAAATCCGTTCGTTAATGCTTTCTATTTATTTAGTCCTCAATGCAATTCCAAATATTATGAAGTATTTCTTTTTTATTTTATTTTTCGTTATGACCACTTAGGATCCAGGGCGATATTCAGGCGAGGGCTGTTCTTTCACCTAGCTCTTACAAACATACCCTTGGCGGGATTCGAACCTACGACCTACGGCGTGCAATGCCAAGGATCCGCTACATTAGCCGCTCGACTAACGTGATCGGTAGGCGATGTGATTAAATGAATTTGCAAGATTTGAACTTGATATTGCTCTGTTATTAAATTAATGTATAAATCATTTAGTTACAACTGCCCGTATGTTAATAATATAGAAAATATTAAATAACGTATTTATTTTGCTGCGCAAAAGGAAATTAATCCCAATTTCAATGTAAGGGATCTATAATTTATAGTGAAATTCACTCGGGCGCAGTTATCTTGTTAATCATAAGCTAAAGGCAATTCGGTTTGAACTACAGATACAAATAATTATAATTTCTGTCTTCATACTATTAAACAATCTTTGTAAATAAAAATATATTATACTTTGCAAAATACAAATAAATATAAGTAGGTATACAATGAAAACAGGCGCAGGCGACACTCTCTTCCTTTCTTAACTTTTTGTTTCATTTACAAAAGAGTGTCTAACTGCAATTTTCTGGAATTTTCTTTTACATACAAGCGCAGACTGGTACTCCCTTCTTTTCTAATCTTTGTAGATTCGCTGTTAGACGAGTGAGCGTGAGTAATTTGAGATGTTTTGAGCATATAAAACGTACGTCGAAGAAAGATGAATGAAAAGTGTTTAAGAGTGATTGGATGGATGTGATTAAAGGTTTGTTTTGAGGTGAATGAACTTGTATGGAGAGAACTATGAATGAGATTGAAGCGATGGTGGTATGTTAGAATGAAAATGTTTGACGAGGACTGATTATTTGATGAGTCTGATGAGTGAATGTTTTTTGAATGATTCTAGGATTCGTACTACCCCATTTGAAGGGATATAGCATGATGTTATGAATATATGTATGTATATATAATAAATTAAATATTTTATAGAAAAGTTTATTTTGCTTTACTTTCTGCACGCAGTGTTATTTAATCGGACCAAACGCACCCTGCCATTGCTGTTGCCAATTATGTTATTTACTACTAGTATGTAGTATAAAAAAAACCGAGAACGTTAGAGTATAGATCACTGCTTCTCGTGATGTAAGACACTCCCGGATTCGAATCTACCAGCCGAGAAGTGTGAATACCGTTAAAATATCGCAATGCCTGCACCTGCCATTTAATCACAAACTGTATATTGTATTTGGGATTAAATTCCTGTTGTGCAACATTACAAACAAAATAAAATAAAAAATCCCTTACCTGCGTTAGCCAAACTCATAGTGGAAACAGACTGCGTGGTCATGTTACTCAAATTTCCAGTACTCTTACTAACTTCCATTCCTTGATCTATGCTAAGGGTGCTATTAGTTAAACTAGTGTTAATAACAGTCGATTTGGGCCTCCGGGGCAGGGTGGTGCAGTTATCACTAAGAATGGAGGCCTCGTGGTACCCCGAGCTATCGCTGCTGTTCCTGGAATGACAAATCGTCAGCCCATTCTCCAGCTTCGCTGTCACTTCTTGCTGACATTTCTCCGGCTCTGGCACCGGCGGATCAATTTCAGCAGCCGGTGAAGGTTGTGACGGCGGTTTCGGAGCTGGGCGACGTTTTCTCTGAGGAGGTTTTGGACGGTTTGGAGGTTGTTTGACTTCCTGTGGAACTGGAGGAAGGATTGGGGGTTGAACAGCAGGGGGAGTTACTGAACGGGAATCGTCGCTTTGTGTTGGGGAGATTGAACGGGTATCGCTTGAGACTGATCCTGAACCCATGCTCTGAAAATTTCAAAAATATGTTAGTTTGACAGTTTAGGATGGATAATGTAAGCGCGACATAATACATGGCAAAACCACTCCCATTAATAACAAATAAAAAATAAAATGATGCGTCCTAGGCCCAATTTTTTTTTGGCTTATATTTAATCGATCAGTTCTTTTTTTTATTTTACCCAGTAATATATGTAGTTTTAAATTATTTTTTGATCGATACAGAATATTAATTCATAAGTAAATAATAACTATTGCTAAGCTAAAATAATGTTTTTTCAGTATAAATTATATTTGCTGTGTAATTTATGCTCAGTAAAACTAATTATTATTACCAGTGCAAAACTATTTTAAACCAATAGAAACCATAAGGAGTAGACCAGTAAATAGAATGACCCGATCAGTAAATATAATAACTAGCCCAGTAAAAATCATGATTTTTCCCAGTAAATATTGTAAAACATCAGAAATCACTCATTAAAAATAGTAACTCTACAGCTATATACAAGTAAATATGATTTAAACTCACCTTAAATGAAAACTGAATTATATATATTATTATTTTATGTGATAAATCTACGAACAATTGTATAATTAATATAATTTCGGAATTACAGTTTTCCAAGTTTCATACATTTATTTTAATATTTATTATGTTCCTGGCAAGATTCGCTTCGCTCGCGTTTTAAGCAAACCAAATTCTAAGTTCGTAGAACGCACGCTCCCCACAAGTAAGCCCCAATACTTGTTTTTGACAATTGTGTCTGAACGAGGAGTGATATTTTAATGGTCGAGTGGTGATTATTTACTGGTCGAGTCATGATTTATTACTGGTAGAGACATTATTTGTTACTGATCAAGTCATTATTTTTACAAGAAGTTGTTATATTTACTGAAAGATTCATTATTTTATACTGAGCAAATATTACTGCCCAAATATTTTTATAACATGAAAATTTTATTTACTGCTCAAAAATATTTATTACTGAAAATATGATTTTTTACAATACTTATACTGTAAGTTACCTATTAATGACAAAATTTAAACACAGTAATGCTTGGTTGTAAGAAAAAATAAAGATCTCTTTAGTTAAAGAATTGTTTATCTAGCAACAGTATCAATAGCGATTTTCTGAAATTTATTGAACCGTTAGTTGCTAATGAACCGATGAAACTTTCATGCAACCCTTTTATTGCACAGTGGTTTCCATGGTTACATATTTACTTACTATCCACCGTGGACAGTAAATAATATTACATATCAAGGTCCTGTTTATTTTGACAATAATTTGACAGCTGTCAATTTTGAAATCTATTTTTCTATTCCTTCTATTTGCGCAAGTATTATCTCGAACTGTAAGTGATTTTATTAGGTCGCGAATGTTTATTTCCCATACTACATTCTTGACCTAAAAACTGTCAGTTACAGTTCATGGTACGTAATATACTATTTTTACTGGTAAATAATGTTTCTTTACTGATCATATACATTGTTCCCTTTTTTTATTTAATAATTAAGGTTATTTTTCTGCCACCAAGCTAGAATTAACAAAATAAAAACTGATTTACTTCACAGTTTATAGTAATGGTATGTACTCAAAATTTGTTAGTTACAATTCATTATTACAAAACATATTCATTTTCATTACATACCTCAAGTTGTTTAAGAATACAAAATAAATACTTTGAATAATAGTTCTCATCTAGAATAATAAATGACAGATAAATATTTATAATTTAACTAGATAATTAATTAATCAACCTTGAAACTTTTTTATACCACTTTTCCCTCTCATCTCATCCTACAAAATAAATAAATGTTACTTACCGTTCTTCCTCGCCTGAAAATCAAGTTCAGCACACCACCGCCCGTCTTGGCTTGCAGTTTTCTTCTTTCTTCTTCTCTTTGTAAGCCCATGATGTCACTGGACGAAATCGTCTGCGAGAGATGCGTAGCACTACCCCGATGTACCACGGTAATCTCGGTGATTTCGTAGTCGTTCAGAGTTCTTTTCGGATCGAGAACTTTGTCGATATTTGCTGCAACAACCGCACGATTCGTTTCAGAGATTGCGGAGCATTATACAGTGAATTAAATGAAACGCAAAACGTGATAAGACGGCGAAGGTGGTCATTAGACTATTAATTAAATATCTATTTAGATAAGACGTTTATCAAAGTAATATTATCTTTTCTAATTCCGTACGCATATAAATAACAATGTAGTGACGTAATGGAATGGATTATATAGCAAAGAATATTTTGTTTCATTAATCGACTAAGATGTAGGTTTGTTTAATATTATACGTACTACTGTACCAACAATAGTGAATACTTTTAATAATTCGTCTCCGTACAACAAAAAAACTCACAATGCGAGTTAGAGAATAACAACATCTGTATTTTTTCACGAGTTATGATACAATTTTGTTATCCGAGTTTAGCTTAGTTATTAATTTTATTTATATTTTGTATCTCTTTGTAAATACGTTAATTATATTTATCTGCATGAAGATAAAACTTCAGGAAAACAATAAAATATTAAATTATTAAATTTATTCAGCTATAGAAAATTGAACTTGATTGACAATTCTTTATTCAAAAAGCTTCCATCATTTATTTATATAGTTTAGAGCTATCTACTTTCGCGATAATTAGTTATTTTCTCTACTATCAAACGAAATGCATCTTGTGGGATATTTAATAACAGGATATAGTCACGAACTAAATATTGCGACATGCAATGGAATTCCAAATATGATGGGGTGGGTAGCTCAGTGGTATGAAGTCGGCCTGTGGATCCTGAGAACCCTGGTTCGATTCCCACAGGCGACAAAACAATTTTCATAATTTCAAAAGCTACCCCTGTGGCTCCTCCACCACTAACATCTTTGGGGGCCGTGATTTGACGACTGGTAACTGCACTTAACGCGCAAAATATATCACTTACCGAGATCTGCTTCGGCAGAGTGTCGCACCCAGTAATGGGTAGAAGGTGTGATGATATATTTATTTTATTTTTTACTTATTTGAGGTATTCAATTGAATTATTAACTTTTCTGCAAAATATGACCATAATCTCTATTTAAGTTCAGAGGACCTAATGTTTACAGTGGACTCAGAACACAGTTATATTTTTGGATATAGGTTCAAGTCGAGATTTATGATAGAATTCTGTGTAAATCTATAATATTTGTAGATCCGTAAATCTATAAATGATGAATAAAATCGCAACGAAACTTATGACTTTATGAAATATTTTCTACTTAACTACAAAAATTGATGTGACTTTATTCATTATTTAGAGATTTACGGCTCTATAATTTTATATATTTATTACAAAATTCCACCATTAAATTCGTGAATTCTTGTTTGTGAGACAAACAAATAATAATAGATTAAAATAAATTCAACTAGATTACTTGGCCTGAATTATTTATTTGTTAAACGACTTTTGGGCCTTTAGTTTAATAAAGTAACCTTTTTTAAAATCTTATATATGATTGTGTACTCAATGTTTTTAAATTTAAGATTTTTAGTAGGTAGTTATTTTTAATAATTTTTCGCACTTCCGGCAGTAAATGACCTATTTTATTCTCCTATTTCAGGGACAGAAACGTCACTTTTAATCTCATACTGGCAGATTCATAAAGCGGGTTAGTGCTAATACCATTTTTTATCTCGGTTTTAACTCTCTTTTCAATGCATGAAAACAAGTTTCTTTTAACTTAGGTTAAAAAGAGTGTTAATTAGCATCAAATTTAATTTAAAAACGGTGTTAGGGCTAATCCGTTTTGTGAATCTGCCTAGGAGAGATTAAATTTTTCTCATCAAAATAAAATTGTCAGGTAAACAAGTATTACCGTAGCAACAAATATACCGGGTGTCTACTTTTATATGTGCCATAGGAAATACAATGGTAACATTTTCATATGGCTGTAATTTTTACCCTATTAATTTTAGAACAAAAGTGTAAATATAAAAAAAAATTCAGAATTAAAAACTGCATCTAATAAATCCAAAATTCTTGTTTATATGCGCTTCGTTCACAACAGAGAGGCAATTAAAAGTTATAATTATAATAAGAAATAAAATAAAAATATTGTAATATTATATATATATATATATATATATATATATATATATATATATATATATATATATATATATATCATCACGCCTTCTACCCATTACTGGGTGTGGCACTCTGCTGAAGCAGATCTCGGTAAGTGATATATTTTGCGCGTGAAGTGCGGTTACCAGTCGTCAAATCACGGCCCCCAAACATGTTAGTGGTGGAGGAGCCACAGGGATAGCTTTTTCAAATTATGAAAATTTGTCGCCTGTGGGAATCGAACCAGGGACCTCAGGATCCACAGGCCGACTTCAAACCACTGAGCTAGCCATCCCATATATTGTAATATTAAGTTTGACAAATGCTATTTTGCCACAAAGATACCATTTCAGACACTGAACTTTTTCTTGTACACTTTTAAATCTTTCCATGATTTTCAAATAAAAAATAATAATAATAATAATATTAACAATTAAATATCAATTAATAAACTTTTATCTGTCAAACTCAAACAATATGAATGTTTGAGTTATATGTTTTGTTTTTCTATGAACACCTTAATTGCGGAAATTTTATTTTACATTTATCTAATGAGAGGAAAGAATTATATCAGTAAATTTTACGCAGTTTTTAATTCTGAACTTTTTTATATATGCACTTGATCTAAAGTTAATAGGACAGAAATTTTAGTTGTATTTCTTATGGTCCAGAAAAAAAGGAAACACCTGTTGTCTAAATAACCTAAAAATTTGTATAATACTGTCTGAGAATTATATGTCAAGACAATATGAAAATCATTAATTCAAAAAGTATAGCTGGAAGTACGAAAAATAGTGAAATACATATCTCAGGACTAAACTACATTTAATCCCTCACCTACGGCACATGAAATAAACTTCATCATGAGGATTAAATTATGCACTTCAGGCCCTTGGTATATAATATAATTACAAAAAATGTAGCAGTGATAATAACTACAATCAATGGCCGAATGTCGTCATTATTTAACAATTGAATTATTCCAGTCAACGAATCCAAATGAAATTATTTAAAAATCTATCCTATTGGCTTAAATTCTCAAATAGTTGCATCAACTGGACAACGACTACTCATAAACTAAATATAAAATAAATGAATGTGCAGAAAGTAATGGACTATTTTAATATCGAATATTGCGATAGGCAATTGTTTTTAGAAAAATAGCAGAACCTTATTGTATTTTTATTTATTGATTATTTGGCAAGAAACTAATATTGTATATAGCTATCAATAATTTTATTTTTAACTGTAATTCAGATTATGCTTTTGTTTTAGTGTTCATATCAACTCAGTCGCTCAACCATTTTAATGCTAATATTATAATCTTACCTATGTAATGAAATTTTAGAGAATTAAATATTTAACAAAGGAAGTAAACACAAAATACTAATCTAATATGCTTATCTTGTCACTTCCTATCATGAACTAATAGTTATTTATGCAACTAGTGTTAAAAGTGTCACTTTATTGCAGTGGGAAGTTTGCAGCACGAGCCGCAGGCAAGTATTGCAAACCTGTGAATGCATTTTTAACACGAGTTGTATATTTCATTTTTTCTACGATCGAGTTTTAACTAATTATACTAATCTAACTAATGGCATTTCAAACATCAAAAATATTTATTTCGTAGGTTACCTAGTTTATTTGCACGTAACTTAAGGTATGAAAACATTATTATCACGTCACGTGAACACACATGATTTCACGTGAACTGTCAAATTGTTAAGACCCATGATTCCCATTTATGTATGTAGGAGACACACTATTGTCATTTGCTGCATTCATGTAAAATCACATGATATTGCATAATAACATAGAAATCATAGATCATGGGTCTTAACAATTTGACAGTTCACGTGAAATCATGTGTGTTCACGTGACGTGATAATAGTGTGCTCATATCTTAAGGCTCAAATTCATAATCGTGATTCACCCTCACCACATTGTGCAAATTCTTGAGTTATTTGCCTTAGTTACTTCAAATTGAGTGTGAGGTGATAATGAGGTGAAGGTAAGTCACGACTATGAATTTGACCCTAAAATAATGTTCTTTTGACACTTACAGAAAGTATAAAAATGATATGTTTAAAAACTGTATTTACCTGGATGTCTAAACTCATACTTCCTCGGATCCAAATTCTTCTCTTCACAGACCTTCCTCATAATATCCTCCAACATAACAAACTTCCCAACTCTGATGACACAGAACTGATTCCTCGGCAGGTGTACTTGCAGTCTGAAGGTGCTTTCAAAAGGCTGATGGCCCGGTGGTGGCGGAGCCCTAGGTGCTGGAGGCCTGCCTTTCGGTATCACTCGGATCCGCTGAGTGTCAAGAGCCCCGATGGGCGTATTGGGCTTGTAGGGCAGTGCTCGCTCTCGCTCAGACATGTCCAGGGCTTGGACGATGTGGTCTGAAGGGCGGAGCTTGTACGCGGTGGTTACTTGTACGAGGAGGTCCATCATCGGGGTGCTGCAAGAAATTGAAATAATAATAAAATAATGTTAACTGTTGTCTTTGATACATAACAAAAAAAGGAATAACAACAAATTTCAATTAAATGAAGACCGTAGCTCAGCAGAAAAATATTTCACTGGAGTTCAAAGGTTATATGTTCAAATTCTGACGACATTCCATTATTTTCCTATAATTCAACTTGATATCATCAATTGTTAAGTATTTTCTTTTTAAAAAATTCTAATTTTTCTACGAGGGCAGAGTGAAAAGCTCCTAAAAAGATATACAGATGATGCCACAATCGCAAATCTCATGTGATATTTGTGATGTATCATCTTTAACTAGAACGCATTAAAATTTTCAGACTGATATGTCATTCAGTTCTGTTTTGACACCCATCGAAAGCAAGCAACCTTGAAGATTTTTGCAAACATGGAAAAAAGTGAATTTCGCGTCTTGACTAAACATTATTCCTTGCGTAGAAAAAACATTACGCAAATCAAAGCATCGCTTGTTAAACATTATGGGGACTCCTCACCATCGATTGGAACGATACACAAGTGGTTTACTGATTTTCATTGTGGTAGTATGACTACGAAGGACGCTGAACGTTCTGGTCGTCCAATTGAGGTTACAACGCCAGAAATCGTCGATAAAATCCATGGTATGATATTGGACGATCGGCGAGTTAAAGTGCACGAGGTTGCTGAGGCTCTGAGCATCTCAACCGAACGGGTACGGAACATTTTGCATAAATTTTTTGATATGAGAAAGCTATCTGCCAGATGGGTGCCGCATTTGCAGGCAACGCACCGGCGCACAGGTCCGCAGTCGCAATGGCAAAATTGCATGAATTGCGCTACGAATTGGTTCGTCATCCACCATATTCTCCAGATTTGCCCCCCTGCGATTTTTATCTATTTCCAAACTTGAAGAAATGGCTCGGCGGTAAGAGATTTGGCTCCAACGATGAGGTCATCGCTGAGACAAACGCCTATTTTGAAGGATTGCCAAAATCGTATTATTTGGAAGGGATCGAAAAATTAGAAAAACGTTGGACGAAGTGTATCGAGCTACAAGGAGATTATGTTGAGAAATAAAATATGTTTTGACCAAATAAATCATTTCTTGTTTCATTTTTCAGGGAATTTTCACCCTGCCCTCGTAAATATCATAATATTACCAGTATCCATAGTTTTTTTTTAAAGGATGAGCCAAAACCAATTTGATAATTACAATTTTTTACAATAAAATTTAATTCAAATATAGTGTAGCAGATTGGTATGGAAAACGAAAGTTATAGGATCACAAATCATTGCCTTCAAGCTCAAGGCTGTTCATTTATTCCATAACTATTAAGAAATTTTCAATAAATAGATTTCTGAATGAGAAATGTTGAAATAATGGAAAAAAAGGGATTCCCGAAATTAATACGTCAGTTGATAATAAGAAAGTAATTGAAAATTGTCTAATTTTGCAACTATCAAGATTACGAAAGTAGCTAACTGATAAAAAATTATAACTATGATAGGAATGTACAAATTATTATCGGTAAATTTCACAATCATATTAACTAAATTCTTACTACTATCCATTTGCACTTTGTCGTATTTTTTATTCTTACAATCAGCTCAATCATCAACATACTTCAGAAAAGAGAAAAATACAAAACATTCTCTAACTAATCGTTAGTAATCAAGGCTGGCAATCTTAATTAATCACTTAATTATCCAAGCAAGAAACACTGAGCAATGACAACCACACTTCACAGACATGTAGGTGTTCATGCTCATTCATTCGTGAAACTGAGCCGTGTACTTAGCGATCTACTAACATCTTAGATTAGCTCGTAGGCGGTCGCCGAGGAAAAAGTGCAAACACGTCAACTGGGTAACAGTTTCTCTAGGTTTTGCATTAATTAACACGGTGAGAGGGCACTTAGACTGTGAAGAGATGTTGATAGATGAATGATTAGGATTTTTAGCTGTTAAGACATAATGTGAACAGGATAGTTGTTCGTAGATTGTTTGTTTAATTACTTATTAGCAGATTTTATTAACTTCACATTTTTACACTCTTATTGTATGTGCACATTATTACTTAAAATTCCGATTAATACAGAGTGATCAAAAGGAATTGTTTCTGTTGGCAATAAAAAAAATCTACTTGAAATTGATGAGCCTAATACATACATAAATTCATTTCCTGTTGTTCACAGTGACATTTGAAAATTTAAAATTAAATTTGAGTACATTTAGTTCTTATTCGTTTTTAATTATAAAATAAATAAATAAATAAATATAAATATATCATCACGCCTTTTACCCATTACTGGGTGTGGCACTCTGCCGAAGCAGATCTCGGTAAGTGATAAATTTGTACGCGTGAAATGCGGTTACCAGTCGTAAAACCACGGCCCCCAAAGATGTTAGTGGTGAGAGAGCCACAAAGGTAATTTTTTAAATTGGTGAAAATGTTTATCGGCTGTGGGGATCGAAAAAGGGTTCTTAGGATCCACAGGCCGACACAATACCACTGTGCCACCACATATATATTTTTCTTAAATATTCATAAATAAAATTGTTGTTTCACCCTTCCCTTTATTGCTTAACATAGCAATAATCCAAAGTATTTCTATTACTCAAAAAGTCAACATTCTATTAGCTGTCAGCTCCTGACATAACCTATTTATATTTATTAGACATGTATTCCGCCTTTACCTGGTGTTGTGCCAACTGTGGAATAAAAAACCTCCGGAATTGTATTGCCAACTGAACCAATTCCTTTTGATCACTCTGTATTATGCCAATGGCACACTGGTCGAGGAGCATGAATGAGCGTCGAGGAACTCATCGATGAAACAACAGAACGCACCCGTCATCGATGAAAAATAGAGGCCCCCTCTATTTCCATCGAGGAGTTCCTCGATAAAACTATTGTGTCTCATTTCACACGTATTATTGTGTCTCATTTCATGTTAGCGTGGGCTGTCATTTTGGTTTTGCTTTGTGCTATTTTTTCATGTTTGTTTATTTTATCAGTCAGGGTGCGTTCTGTTGTTGCATCGATGAGTTCTTCGACGCTCATTCATGCTCCTCGACCAGTTGAGCCCTCGGGAAAGGAGCATGCAGCCCCGGTTATTACTACATGACCAGGGCTACTACGTTCAAATACTGTTATCGACATGAGAGTATGCCAAGCCCAAAAATGTGAAATAATAGCAGGATCAGTATAAAGCGGCACTGCGATCAGAAATATTTTACTATTAGTGTTATAAGTAATACATGAACCGCTCTGCGGACCAATACTAAGTGTAATAGACCAGTGGAATAAATACTATTTCACAGTGACGTTCTGTCGAGAGTACAGTTGTACCACATTTTCTAATTAAATATTATGATTGATAATTGATAAAGCGCTGTTTTTATAATATGGCCTCAGGTGTCAAATTAGATTGGCTCAGTTCTGCACTAACATGGCAGCAAATAAACTTGAAATGATATTTTTATAACGTTAAAACAGAAAAATAAAATTACTATTTATTTCTACTAGAAAAAATAATTGTTATGCATCGAGAACTGTGAATCTTACAGAAGAATACGCCTATGAAATACCTTCGTTCCACCGCCATGTTGACATCCCTGCCGTCCGGGAGGCGTACACACAGATCCATGGCGCCGGCCAACATGTCCGGCGGCGTGTCCTCCGTGATGTGATGCATCGTGACGCGTCGTGACGTCACCACACCCCACTACGACTACCGCCACCGATTCTCTCTAAAAATAAACAAATACATCATTACACTACATATATTACAAACAATCACATTAATTACTATTCTAATTGTTACATTGTTTAGTTTTTCTTTTCAAACTTAAGACTTTTGAAACAAAATAAATATTGTTCAGTAGTTTAATCTTGCCTCTAACTTTATCTAACGCCACTTTTTTTGAATTTTTATCCATAATTTTTTCTTTTTTACGTTTTAAGTTTACCGAAATTGTACATGTTATAACTCAAATGCAATACAAAAATTTTAAAAACTGTCCTTAGAGAAAAGAATTGTGATTAATTTGATTCCAGAAAATTAAAAACTATTAGCAATTATCATATTGTTTACTACAAATTTAATAGGAAAATAAAGGTCATACACAAAGAGAACATGCCGCGCGTCTTCGTGCTGGGTTTCATTCTTCAATCATCTAAAATAGAAAATTTAATTCTCTATGCTCAGCTAGACAATATCGTAAAGCCAAAACTTGAAGTAGTAGGATAAGGGGTTTGGCCAACATAATTATGTTTTTGTTTACCTTATTCTAACAGTTGTGTTGTGTCATAATATAATTAATACAGTTTTTTTCTCTTGCACTATTTATTTATAATATGAAATTATTTTTGAATATATTACAAAAAATATTACAAAATATGAAATTATATTTTAAATATTTATTATATATGCAAAGCGTTAGATATTTTCTTTGTATTATAATTAATTTATAATAGTCACGTAAATTAAAATATTATTATAAAACAAACCCATATTACGACAGTTCTGATTAGAAACTTATTTGTAAACAAAATTACGAGTATATGGATAAATGCCCTTTCCCATTTTAAGAAGTGTTGCCTTCGCAACAAATGTCCTTATGGTTTGTCTATTTTCTATGGTCGAAGGTTCCACTCATGTACACTCAGTTACAGAAATAAGGAGCAAAATAGTATGTTTTCAAATATGTTGTACGATGCTAGGAAATAGTATATTACGTGCCATGAACTGTAAGTGACAGTTTTTAGGTTAATAATGTAGTTTGGGAAATCTCGATGCTACGAGTTTCGATTTCCTAAACAATCGTGACTTAAACTATCACTTACAGTTTGAGATTAGTAAGCTATCTTTTACAATACCTGCACAAACAGAATGAAAAGAAAAATAGATTTCAAAATTAACAGCTGTCAAATTATTGTCAAACTAAATAAGACCTTGATATATAATATTTACTTACTGTACACGGTGGATAGTAAGTAAATATTATAGTCCTGATATAACCATGGAAACCACTGTGCAATAAAAGTTCCACTTACTGTGTTTAAATTTTGTCATAAATAGGTAACTTACAGTACAAATATTGTAAAAACAATTTTAAATAATTTGACAGTTAATGGAGGACTATTGAAAATTCGTGACCTAAAATATCACTTACAGTTCGAGGTTAGTAAGCTATTTTTTACAATACCTACATAAATAGAAGGAAAAGAAAAATAGGTTTCAAAATTAACAGCTGTCAAATTGGTGTCAAAATTAACAGGATCTTGATCTACAATATTTACTTACTGTCCATGATGGATGATAAGTAAATATTACAGTCCTGATGTAACCATAGAAACCAACTGCAATAAAAGTTCCATTTACTGTATTTAAATTTTGTCATTAATGTGTAACTTACAGTACTGGTATTGTAAAAATGATTTTTTCTTATTTAAAATGTATTTCAAGAAGTGGAGATACACTTTTGTCCTGTCTGCTTACTACCTTATCCTTTTTGCAAAACATTAGTTAGTATGATAGTCTTATAAATCTCTCGAAGGATATGCATAAATAAATATAATGAAATGAAAATATATTACAGTAATAGTTTAATATCTGATAATTTAATTCGTTTTTTATAGTCTGTTGAAAGTTGAAATAACTATAATATTTATAGGTTTGTATAAAATTTCTCATACCTAAACGTACGTATTAAAAATAGCGATAAAAAACGAAAATAAAGTTGATTAAATAAGCATTAAAGTGGTCATAAAATTGAAATTGTTTAATCATTTCCGCATATAGAAAAATAAAATATGATAACAAAAACTAAACTATTTTGTAAAATGAAATAAACTAATAATGATAAATAAAATTGTTTTGAAGGATTCTCAGTTACAACTTATTAATTTAAGACATCATTGAATCATTAAATATATTTATTTTTTTATGTTACCCTGATTTTTTTTTTAGGTCTTTAGATTATTTTATTAATCGACAATATCAGCTTATTTCTTAATTGTGACCAAATTGTACGTCATATTTATTTAAAGGACAATAATTATTATTGTCATTGTCACAAATTTTTATATGTAAATATGTCTCTATTTGAATATTGTGGTCAACCATTCTGTATTATTTTACTGGTGTACATTATTGCGCTAACAACTTTGAAGTCGTAATTTGACGGCCGGTAACCGCATTTCAAGAGCATAAATATATTACTTAATGAGATCTGCTACGGCAGAATACTACACCCAGTAATGGGTATATATTTGTCAGGCAACCAGTTAATTAGTAATAAATATGATACCCAGAACCATCTTAAGCCCGTCTGACACGATCAATTTTAATGTGCATTGTAATGTCAATTTTTTAGTTCAATTTTAATGTACATTTTCCATGTACATTAAAATTGAAGACAAAAATTCCTGTATGCAACGACGTCAATTTTCTGCTAGATGCGCATGCGCATTTAGATCCATTTTGAAAATATGTTGATATTGAATTAGGATCTTTGTGTCAGAATCAAAATTATAATTTATATATGGCAGTTTTAGTGGCATACAAGCAAAGCTTATTTTTGCACTTCTCTATTAAAACGAACACTCGTTGTCGAGACTACGATGTTTTGATTAAATAATGATACAAATAGAAAAAATTAGGTTTATGTTTGACATTTTAACAATACACAATGCCGTGCGCTGCGCGCAGCTTTTTGCGCATTTAATTGACGGAAACATTGAAGGAAATAGGACAGGTTCTATTTTTTCATTGACTTTAAAATTGAAGGAAACATTGAAGTGCGTGCGCATATATGATACGTTCAATTTTTTACAAAGTAAAAAATGACATTAAAATGTACATTAAAATTGATCGTGTCAGACGGGCTTTAGGCCATGCAGGGGACCTTGGGCACAATGATTTTGAGGCCCTTTCACAGAGTAAATTTTTATTTAATGAAAACATCAATATGTCCATTTATTTAGTGACTTTATTGGTTATTATGGTTAGGTTTATACAAATTAAATATGAGTGAAATGATTACTACTCGTATTTTGAGAATTGGACGTACGTTAATGATAATAGTTTCTTCCGAGATTTCTGATGTGCAAAATCTTCTATTATGTCCTCAAAGTTCTTTTAAATATTTTAATATTTGTATACATTTTATAGAAATAATTAAAAAAATTACGTTACGTATTTTTTTTTAATTTTTTTAGATTTAGTAAAATTTTGTTCACTGTCAAAATATATTTAGAAATCTCATCTGGTTTTTGATTTACATTTAAATTTAATAGTATATATAGTAAAAACGAGGCGCACAGCGCCGGGTCACTTAAGTACACGAGCACAGTTATCACACTTTCGAGCGAGTTATGTATACTATTTTTCAGACGATCACAAAATATTGAAAAACAATTTTTACATGCTCAATGTTGTTACACTGATGCGTTTTTGTAGGTAAGCATTGTCGTTTGACGTTTGAGGTTAGGTATTGTGATACCAACTGTACTAACCGTAATGTTAAAATATTAAATAATGTTAAAATATTAGTAAATAAGTAATTATTAATTTAAAAACATAAGATTTATCTGTGCAAATATGATGAAAAATCTGCCAAAACTTCGATTCAAATGATAATATAAATTCTTTTCATTTATTTTACAATTTTCTTTCATCGTAACGCCATCTGTTGTCAATCAGTGGAACTTCACCTGATATGTTAGAAGTGGACGTTATGTTGACATATCAGTGTATGTTATTTTCAACTTTCCGTAGTAGTTTATGATGTTGTTATGGTTACTTTCAAAAGTGGTCGTCTGAAAAAATATTAACGGCAATTCTTAACAAAATTGCAAAAAAAATTGAGCTCCTCTATTTTCCGTATAAACGACGACCATTTTGAAGCCCCCATCAAGCCGGGGGCCCTGCGCTCGTGCCCCATGTGCCCTTATAGAAAAGAAGAAGCTGATGGTACCTACATATATAGTAAAATAAAGAGTAACCGTTTTTAGTTACTTTTATTTATAGCGTGTATAAACTGATTGAACAAATACACCATATATCACTTTCATTAAATAACAAAAAGAATCAATAAAAATAGTGCTGCGTTGACAGAGCAGCAAGAAATGTTTTCTTCAGTGAAAAGAATAACCGATCAATCAAGTGAACAGTTATTATCCAATTACACTTTTTCCTTATTTTGAAAGTGATGAAGCTACGATGTAATGACCGATCAGTTCTATGACACTGATCCATCAAGATTCAAGCCACTCCAGTCACATAACGGTGCAAATCATAATTAAACATACACATGTAATTCACACTCCAATTATCTAAGCCAAGGCGTTTACTTCTCATGCTCCCATACGATGCACAACGGTGAGCCATTGTTACTTATGTGAATCGCGTTTTCTTTTATATTTATTTTGTAACAATCAACTAAAAAATGGCACTATAACGGGAACTCAACACGAATTGAGGTAATTTCATGTGTAATGGCTACTTTCGAGATGTTATAGATGTGTTGGCTGGTTTATTGCGAGAAAATGTGAAAGAAATTCATTTAAATGCGAAGTAACTCAGAGATAAATAAGCAGTTTTTATCTGTTAAATGTCCAAAGAGACGATAACCTATATTGAAGAATAATTATTATAAATTGATTAACTTACACCGTTGTCATTTTTGACAGTTTTGATACTAGTAAAATATGTTGATCTGTTGATCAGTGAAAATTTTTGACAGATGATTACAAGGTACAAGTACAAATCCGTTTTCAAGCATAATTAATTATAGAAAATGGTAATTAAATCATTTGGACACTAATGGTGTTGATCAAGACATTTGCATTTTTGGACAAGGCCTGTTTCGAAAATATTTGCATTTTTAATAATAAAATATCTAAGCTCATAGTATGCTCGCTTAAGGTAGTACTAGCGTGATTTTTTTGGCGCACGTAAACATAGGATAGTCGTACGCATCCTGTTAAAATATGAAACACAGTCATCGTCTGTGAACAAATATATTCGCTTGTAAAATTGAGTTCTTATACACGACGCTTATGGCGATCATCACTAAGAATCGCACATATTTGGTTTGTGTACCTCTAAAATTTTGCAGTTTCATTTGAAAAACTAGTATGATGTTCTAGAACTATCCATGTATATTGTATCAGAAGGAGAAAGTTTTTTATCGTTTAGTAATGGATATATAGCCATGCAAAGCCTTGTTTTTAACGAAAAATTAAGAATCCCAATTTATAATGGCAATACCACACAGTGGTATGGTATTTGAAAATTCACTAGACCAGCAACCTGTTAACAATTCATGATATTCAAATCAAAATAGGTATATAACACATATTTTATTCAATTTTTAAATTTTTTTGAGCGTCAGTTTCGCCACTCGACAACCGAAGGCGCCACCGTCATACTAGTACTACCTTAAACAGCTAAAATTAACCTTAATTTTAGCTGGTTAAGGTAGTATTAGTGTGACGGTGGCACCATCGGTTGTCGCGTGGCGAAACTGACGCGCAAAAAATATAAAAATTGAATAAAATAAGTGTTTTATAAATATTATGATTTGAATATCATGAATTGTTAACAGGTTGTTGGTCTAGTGAATTTTCAAATACCATACCACCGTGTGGTGTTGCCATTATAAATTGGGATTCTTAATTTTTCGTTAAAAACAAGGCTTTGCATGGCTATATATCCACTAAACGATAAAAAACTTTCTCCTTCTGATACAATATACATGGATAGCTATAGAACATCATACTAGTTTTTCAAATGAAACTGCAAAATTTTAGAGGTACACAAACCAAATATGTGCGATTCTGAGTGATGATCGCCATAAGCCCCGTGTATAAGATCTCAACTTTACAAGCGAATATATTTGTTCACAGACGATGAATGTGTCTCATATTTTAACAGGATGCGTATGACTATCCAATGTTTACGTGCGCCAAATTTCATTCAGGTCTGCAAAATTTTTTTTCACGCTAGCACTACCTTAAATCATGAATTTACACATTCTAGACAAAATTCATTTGCACAAATACCCGTAAATGATTTATTTTAGAGATATATTCCTATTATAATTGCAGCAACGCGATCAGCGTGCTATGAAAAAACAAATGACTAATAAAATTTATTTATTTATTTTTTCACAAAATAGTCGTATTGACATTTTATAATGAAATAAATTAACAAAAATATGATAATTTGTTTATCTGTTTCTGTCATAACATGCTGATTCCTATGTTATTTGTATTAAATTAATGTCCATTTTATATGCATTTTTGTTCAAAAAATTGTAATATGAGAGTACTAAATTTTATAGTCGTTGAATTCAGTAGAAAATACTGAACAGAATAAGCAAATAAAAAAAAGATTCCTATTTAAAATAAGAAAGTTGCACTCTGTATTTTGAAAACAACTGGACTTACAAAATGGCATTTCTTTGCTAATTTAACCAACCTTGTAGCTCTTATAGTTCTCGAGATAGCAATGGTGACGCACTTAAATTAAACACCCTGTATAAAAGTGTAGTATTCATTTATTTATTTAATTAAACTTTCTAAATAAACTGCGCATTTGTACATATAATGTCAAACATCTTGAACTTAATATAACCTGAACATATGTAATTTAATGTAAATAAAAATGTAAACGCGTTATTATCGACTGTTAAAACCTCGATAACAAATTGAGAATAAATGACTTTACCGACATAATAAATTGATTAACAAATACAAAATGTTTTATTACATCAGCAGAAAAAGTTTGAATAATTTGAGTGTATGGATATGTGATTAGAGTGTCATTAATTATTCGGAATGAAGAAAAATGCCGCGTGCTTTTAATTTGAACATAATTTGCGTATATAAATACAGACTCTTGTGAATATAAACATAATAATAAGGAAACACTATTATATGTCATATGCTAATTTGCCCGTGTGTGAAGGACACTAGAAAAATATCATGGAAAATTTTATAACTTGGCAATAAGAAGAACAAAATTTAATTCTTGTATATTACAATAGTTATTTTTATAACAAGTGCCGAAAAAGGCTTCTTACCTGCAAGTGTAGAATTTAACTGCCGAGTGCGGAAATCTGCACAAGCACGTAACCTTTTTCGACACATTTTTCCTACAACTAATTATGCGATTTTGAAAATCACTAACAGGCAGATTCACAAAACGGATTAGCGCTAACACCGTTGTTAATATTATCTATAACTCTGTTTCAAATTAAAACAGATAAAAGA
Organism: Pterostichus madidus; assembly: GCA_911728475.2. Classification (NCBI taxonomy): domain Eukaryota; kingdom Metazoa; phylum Arthropoda; class Insecta; order Coleoptera; family Carabidae; genus Pterostichus; species Pterostichus madidus. The sequence continues at coordinate 28,318,678 of OU452313.1, read as the reverse complement.
AATTAACTAAATTTGATGCTAATTAACTCTCTTTTTAACTCAAGTTAAAATAAACTTGTTTCATACATTGAAAAGAGAGTTAAAAACGAAATAAAAAATGGTGTTAGCGCTAATCCGCTTTATGAATCTGCCTGTAAAATATTATCAAAATTTATATGAACGATGTTTTTTTATGGAGTTGCTATGGTTTGTTTGTTGATTGCTTGCACATTGTTCTACGTTATTAAAAAATATTTCACTAAATTCAAAATAATTTCTTCAAAATCGTCTAGGCTGAAATACTACACTGAGTGATTCTTCTTTATCATATACACCTCCAAAGGTAATTGTTGGATCTATTCTTGACAATGACAATCAACCTGCTGCTGGTACTTCTAAAACCCCCGAAATTGTTGTCAATAATATTACTGTTAATAATATGAACAGGTACGGAAGAAATTAATGTTACTTTAGGCAGTACAAACGTTTCCACTTCACATTATGTCAATATAAGCAACTGTAACAACTGTGTTAATAATATACATAAACAATAAATATTATGTATTTCACTTACTCTTAAAATAAAACCATTTATCGATATATTTTACTTTGTTCGGTTCTTTTTATTAATTATAATAAAATAAATAAATATATCATCACGCCTTCTACCCATTACTGGGCGTGGCACTCTGCCGAAGCAGATCTCGGTAAGTGATATATTTTGCGCGTGAAGTGCGGTTACCAGTCGTCAAATCACGGCCCCCAAAGACGTTAGTGGTAGGGGAGACACAGGGGTAATTTTAAATTGGTGAAAATGTTTTGTCGGCTGTAGGGATCGCACCAGGGTTCTTTGGATCCACAGGCCGACACGATAACCACTGTGCCATTTTTTATTAATTGTGTACAGATTAAATATACTGCAATTTAAGGTTATGTTTATAAACGTCAAAATATACTACTGCATATTTACTAACGCTGGCTCACTGCATCTTCTTCTTCCATAAGCGTCTGTGGCTAAACTATGAAATTCCGCATTCCGCGCAAAATTTAAATCGCTCTCAATTAAACTTTCTTTTGACAGTTGCGTAAAATATAAATTACATTCCGCACTAGTGTTTCTTCGCTTACAAAAACGCACTTTGTCTGCATTTGTCTACTTTCCATACGTAACCAAGGCAATAATAGTTACGTAATAACAAATAAATCGCACAGTTGTAGGAAAAAATGTTTTTAATTTTAATGCATTTCAGTAACAATAAATAACAATAAAATTGCATGAAATTGATTTATTTATTATCAAGAGGTAATATATACAAATGGTAGATTCATGTTCTTTATGATGATGGATACAGTTTCGTTTCGGTTGTGATGTAAAACAAATGCTCGCGGTTCCGTATCCAAGAACCTGAGGTGACAAAGGACCTTCTTATATGTCACGTGGCCGTGAAGGTCACGATAGGTGTCGAGGTCAAGTGATGCTCATAGGTTTACAATTACAGTTTAATCTACGAAAACTTGAGAGTTTTATAATTATTTGTGTGCCTAGAGCAGAAAGTAGTTCATTGCCGCTCACGCATGAACATTAATGGTCGAAGTGCAGTTGAGAGCAGTAATAATACAAATAATCTAGGATCGAAATGTACCAGAGCAAACCTAAACGATCTTCTAGATCGTGTAATTATGGTAAATATTGATCCGGTTCGAGAAATTAGAGTAAATTATTAAATTTATTATTCGGATTTTCATTCTGCTGTACTTTAAATATTTTCAGTAATAATATATAAGAGAGTGAAAATAAATTGAAAATAATTTGACAGATCTTTCGAAAACTTGTTGCCAGGCAATATTCACGAAAGATGTGAATAACGTGGAGAAGAAGCTTAAGAGACAGAAAAATATGGAAACATTTGGAGGAGGCCTCAGTCCAGAACAGGATCGTTTAAATGAACAAACTAAAATTAGAGTAATTAAATTATAATATATATGTAAAAAAAAAAAAATATATCATCACGCCTTCTACCCATTGCTGGGTGTGGCACTCTGCTAAAGCAGATCTCGGTAAGTGATATATTTTGCGCGTGAAGTGCGGTTACCAGTCGTCAAATCACGGCCTCCAAACATGTTAGTGGTGGAGGAGCCACAGGGATAGCTTTTTCAAATTATGAAAATTTGTCGCCTGTGGGAATCGAACCAGGGACCTCAGGATCCACAGGTCAACTTCATACCACTGTGCTAGCCATCCCATAATAATATATATGTAATTAGGAAAATTAAAAGTACTTAACTTATGAATAGTATTTTTTAATAAAAGGCTATTATTATTATTATTTTATATATATATGTATATATATATATATATATATATATATATATATATATATATATATATATATATATATATATATATATATATATATAGATATATAGATGAGGTAGCTAGTTCAGTGGTATGAAGTCGGCCTGTGGATCCTGAGAACCCTGGTTCGATTCCCAAAGGCGACAAACAATTTTCATAATTTCAAAAGCTACCCCTGTGGCTCCTCCACCACTGACATCTTTGCGGGCCGTGATTTGACGACTGGTAACCGCACTTCATGCGCAAAATATATCACTTACCGAGATCTGCTTCGGCAGAGTGCCACACCCAGTAATGGGTAGAAGGCGTGGTGATATATTTATTTATTTATTTTATTTATATATATATATATATATATATATATATATATATATATATATATATATATATATATATATATTCAATTACGTGCATATTTACTAATAAATAATGCTTCTCATGTACTAAAAAAATAATATATATATATATATATATATATATATATAATTCGTAGAAATCGAATAGTAAACTTATTAAGTGAACAAATTGTTTTTTTAAACTAAAACTAAGTATAAAAATGCCGCTCCGAAATATGTGCCGCCTGGTGTGGACCTCACCTACAGCCCCCCTCCAGCCTAGGTACGCCACTGTAGACGATCATTAAATAAAGAGAAAAATATTTAATTGCTTTTAAAAAAATGTTATTTGACGATAAGTAAATGATAAACAAAATAGAAATAAATATTGACATTTAATCAATGTCATTGAATGAATTCCTCACTATTTAATAGATTTCTATAAATGGAACAGAATGAAAACAATTTTTTTTGAAATACAATTTCTTGTTAGATATATACTATACTAACAAAAAACAAAAAAGCCGTATAATAAATTTCAAAATATCAAATAAAAAATCTCATTAAAGAAAAATTACTTACAACATTTAGAAAATCATATAAAATCTATTAAAAAGACATAAAAAAATTCGACAAAAAAAAACAATTGCAATAATTGCATATTATGCAAAGAACAAAATTGGTTACACAGATCTAATAAAAAAACCTTTTTTCTCATTATCCAATCTCGAGAGCATCCTTGGAAGAAACCAAAATCCATAATTAATAATTAAATAGCAATTTCGCGCGTGAAAACAATAACACGACCATTCAATTTCCGAAAGCCGAATTCTTCAGGTGACCAAATGAAGGTCACGAATCAGTCTTGGCGCCCCTCCACTGCTCCTGGCGACCAGTGGCCTTCAACAGGTGGACACCGCGGCGAGATTGTTGTGTAGGTCAAAGTATTGTCATCAGCAACACCATGTCTGCTGTGTTTACATTTAAAATGCATTATACAACACGGCTGCAAGTATCATACGAGTATGTACGTGTTTATGTCAAATGGATTTGATTTGTTTTTGTTAGAATTGTTGATAATATGATAATAGTAATAGTTTATTCGTGAGTAAATGGTCAAATTTATAGCCTTTCCTTCTGGGAGAAATTACCTAATAGTTATTTATATAAGAGGTGTGCGAAGCAATGGCGCATGCCCCTCCCCCAGGTTATTACGAGTAACTAGGGTGGAGACCACGACTCTCGAACATAGGACTTTAACATGTAAAATTATAATTTTGTAATTTCATGCTTCCCTAAATATTTTAAGCAAAAAAGCTTGAAAGAAAAGTTTTAGGGCAAACAATTCTGCATCTGAACTAATAAACAAAATTATTTTTCCATACTTTGTAAAGACACAAATTAGTTTTGAAAATGACGAAAATTGCCTTAAAACTATCGATAGGCATGAAATAGAAATAAAATTAAACAAATGTTTGACGTTTTATCTGTCAAAATAAATGAAATAATAAATAAAGAATTTATTTTGACAGATTTGACAGATTGAACGTCATATATTTGTTTAATTTTATTTCAATTTCATAGCTATCGATAGTTTTGAGACAATTTTAGTCATTTTCAGATCTAATTTGTGGCGTTACAAAACATGCAAAATTAATGTCGTATTTTATACTCTAAAACTTTTATTTGAAGCTTTTTTGTTTTAAATAATTAGGGAAGCAGGAAATTAAAACAATATGATTTTATATGTTAAAGTCATATGTTCGAGAGTCGTGGTCACCACCCTGTATATGTATATATGAATAAAATAAAAATTAAATTATAACTTTAAACATAATAAATTCAAGCTGAAACTGAATTTCCAGCAGTATTCTTATGGCCAGCTAGCGACATGTTCCCTATCGTAACGATTGAGTAATCTAAGTTTATTAAGTATACACAAATTAGAAAATAAAAACTGTAAAACTACTAAATTTATTGAAGAAATGGTGTCAATTTATTGAAGAGTTATTAGAAAATTGTCCTTCCTCTTCAATTGAAACCCAGACGACAAAGACTAGTAATGTATTTCACAAATTTTAATGTTTTCTCTATTTGTTATATGTATTTGTAATTATGTTATGTAAAAAAAATATTTTAGAAATTTATGTATATCTGAGAGTTTTTTGCGACCCGCCCCCCTCTGGAAAAATGTCTGTGGACGCCCATGGTGCGAAGATATACATTGCTCACGAGCGCAATTTTAAAGCATGAGCGAAGCGAGTGCTTTAATTTGCGCGAGTTTTGTACAATGCTTTTCGTACGAGAAAAAATTATATAACCATAGTAAGAAAAGTTATTAAATTTGAAGCGTGAATTTATATTGACAGTTTAGAATGCCATGAATTGACATTTCTTATTTGAAAACGAATTGTTTTTTTTTCTCGTAAAGGTTGTTATAATATGTCTGATTGATAGTGCTGTGCGAATCGAACCCGGGTTCTTAAATCCAAAGGCCATTCAATACCACTGAGCCACCTTCTCTAGTTGTAGCAGTTTAATGTAATTATTTTACTATAAAAAAAAATAATTTCAATAATTTGACATGAGCCGAGCAATAAAAGTCTAACTGATAGATTTACGTTTGGCATTTTTACAAGTAGATAACTTGACTACAAATAAAAATATCCTCAAAACAGTTGGACAAAGTTGAACTTTGTTGCACTGTTTTTGATTAAAACAGTTGTACTTTTTAAATGCGATGTACAAAATATTACTTTATACTTGTGGCAACTATTTAAAAAGGAATGAAATCGAAGTACAACATATAATGAAATCATTGGGAGATTCAAGTAGTAGAGCTTTTTAATATATATTTATTAAAATAAATTCTTGACCGTACATCATATTTAATACAATATAAAATCATACCATAAATGATATCTTTATTGCTGAAATATGAAAGCTAAAGTTGAATAATTCAAATCGCTCATTTGTATTTCGCACTGCCATATTGCAATTACGTAGTTACATTAAGCCAATCACTGAGCTTTGTCTGAAACGTTTGTCGGTGCTCAATTTTACTGAGAGGAAGACGAAGAAGAAATAAGCATTCAGCATTCTACGATTCTACCAATGACGTATAATACTAGACGAATTATGCCGTATTCAAGTCAATGCTGTGTTGTGAAGCAGAAAGGCATGGAGTAACTTGACGGTCCGCCGAGTGCGCGGAAAGGAGCGAGTACACTTTGATGTTATGCAAGTTGCTCCTTGCCGCGCACCCGCCTCATCCAACAGTTATTTTGCTTCACATCAAACGCCGTTGTTATCCGTCTAATTATGTTTTGTCTAAGGATTCTACTACAACGACACACGTTACGTGAAATTACGTGTTATTTATCTCTGTCTTATCTATCTCTCTTTAAGCTAAGATGCAACTACGTCATATTAGTTTGTTTCGAAAGTTTAAATATTTTTATCATGCTTAATACATGTATAAAAATAAATAATTTTTGGGTATAATAATTTTATTACGTAGATTAATATATAAAAAATTCAAAAAAGTCTTGAAAGGCCCATTGTGTGAAACAGAAATATATTATTCTTACCAGCAGTATTCGTCTGCACAGTGTGTCACCTTCTCAATTACTGCCGTTTCAAATTAACAATTGTTTATTCATTAATAGTAGTGACTCAATCCTACAGTAATTAAATTAAATCATAACCAAATTAAAATATATAAATCAATTAAAATTAGTAAATGTCGTGTGCCGTAATCATTGATGTCTGCATGATGTTGTACATTTTAATTTATTAAAAATTAAAATAGTTAACTTTTTTATTAGTTATTACTTCTTATTTATACGAATTGATCAATATTACTGTTAATCATACAAGCCTGGTCCCACTTCAGTTGGCCCAATTTTATTTTTGTTTGATGTTATATTTTACAGTTTTATTTCTCGTCTGGGCAGTAGCTAGCTACTTTTGTAGCTTAGCTACTAGTTTAGCTACATTTACCTTAACTGTAGCTGTAGCTTAGCTAACTGTGAAAAAATATAGCTGTAGCTTGCAGCTAGTTACTTTTTTTTCTATTAGCTTAAAAATAACAACTGAAGCTACTTTTAAAGCTACTTTTTGTAGCTTGAAGCTACTTTTTGTAGCTTAAAGCTACTTTTTATAGCTTAAAGCTACTTTTTATAGCTTAAAGCTACTTTTTAAGCAGAAGGTCAACAAAGTACGCATGCGTACAAGCTAAACCCACACAAAATAATTATTTGTTGCCGGTTCTAACTGGCTCTAATACGCAAAAATACACAGTAGGTGCCAGATCGTATTTGCTATTTTTGATATTTATGTACGTAATAGTAAATTAACAGTCATTATAACAAAAGACTGATCATATGACAATGGCAAATTTAATTATTTCACAATAATTTTAAAAAGTAGCTTTAAAATTTAACAGCTACTTTAACGAAAGCTTTTAGCTGTAGCTTAGCTATATTTTAAAAAATATAGCTTATAGCTGTAACTTAGCTACTTTTTTAAAGAATAGCTGTAGCTGTAGCTTATCTACTTTTTTTAAGTAGCTTGCCCAGCTCTACTTCAATTTCATCCCCCAAACTGCCCACAAGATAATAATCATGATAGTTCATTTGTGTGTTGATTTACTTTATGTGTTTAAGGTATAATTAATGTTAAATTTAGTTAAAAAATGTTGAAAATTAATTGTAGAATTTAGTAAATGTAAGATACCTGGGTTTTTGGTATTATTTAAATTTTTAACGAAAAAATTAGATTCGGGCCGATTGAAGTGGGAACGGGCTCGTATATCTCTCTCTAAATGCTTCAAGTATTCACAATATACGCAATGAGAACTGGTCAGGAACTGGTATTACTCGTAAATAGTGAAATAAGTTAGTGAAATATTTTTAAATAACGTAGAACAATGTGCAAGCAATCAACAAACAAACCATAGCAACGCCGTAAAACATCGTTCTCATATAATATCATTAAAATTTTATAAATTTTAATAATATTTTAGTGATTTACTAAATCGCACAGTTGTAGGAAAAATGTTGTTTATAACACGTGCCGAAAAAGGTTACGTGCTCGTGCAGATTTCCGCACCCGGCAAGCCTCGTGCGTTAAATTCTGCACTTGCACGTAACGAGCCTTTTTCGGCACTTGTTATAAATAGTTATTTTTATAACAAGTGCCGTAAAAGACTTGTTACGTGCAAGTGCAGAATTTAACGCACGAGGCTTGCCGGGTGCGGAAATCTGCACGAGCACGTAACCTTTTTCGGCATGTGTTATAAACAACATTTTTCCTACAACTGTGCGATTTAGTAAATCACTAAAATATTATTAAAATTTATAAAATTTTAATGATATTACATGAGAACGATGTTTTACGGCGTTGCTATGGTTTGTTTGTTGATTGCTTACACATTGTTCTACGTTATTTAAAAATATTTCACTAACGTCAAGATAATTTCTTCAAAATCATCTTGATTGAAATAGTACAGTGAGTGATTCTTCTTTATCATTAACACCTCCAAAAATAATTGAAGCTCCGGATCATACTATGTTGGATCGATTTTCGACAATGACTGGTACTTCTAAAGCCTCCGAAATTGTTGTCAATAATATTACTGTTAATAATATGAACAGGTACGAAAGAAATCAATGTTTCTTTAGACACAAAAGTTTCCATTTTACATTATGTCAATATAAGCATCTGTAACAACTGTGTTAATAATATACACAAACAATAAATATGATGTATTTCACTTACTCTTTAAATAAAACCATTAATCGATATATTTTACTTTGTTCGGTTCTTTTTATTAGTTGTCTACAGATTAGATATACTGCAAATTAAGGTTACGTTTATAAACGTCAAAATATACTACTACATATTTATTAGCGCTGGTTCACCGTATCTTCTACTTCCATAAGCGTCTGTGGCCAAAATATGAACTCCGCGCTCGGCGCGAAATTTAAATCGCTGTCAAAACAATTTTCTTTTGACAGTTACGTAATGAAGCACTTTCCGCACTAGTGTTTCTTTGCTTTCGGAAACGCACTTGGTCTGCATTCATCTACTTTCCATAAGTAACCAAGGCAATAATAGTTACGTAATAACAAAGAAATCGCACAGTTGTAGGAAAAATAATTATTAAAGAAGCAAAAGAAAAAAAGTTTGAAATAAAAATTATGTATAACTTTAAGGCATCCTCATTTTTTTATGTATATACATTTCTTTTAATTGGTTTACCATAGTTTGCACACTTATATTGATTATAAATTCTTTATTAGATCAGACATGTCATCATTTTTAATTACTTTGAGATCATCAAATTCAATACCGCAAAATAACTTCTATTTTAAAACCAGTAAAAGGTTAATTTTTGAATAATTCATATCTCCAATCATCCAGCATTTATTCAGCAATAAAACTAAAAACATTGATTTGAACAAATTCATAATTTGTTGCAACATTCACCTTGGTACCAAATACGCACATGTTATAAAATGCGTGATGTTCCCTTACTTATTATGCGCAGAACAATCACACAGATATGGAAAGTACTTTTTCTCTCTGGCGTTCAGGTAATTCATAATTATTGGTAGCTCAAGGTGACACTCCACTGTGTTAGTTGCTTGCGAAACGCCGTTTAGCAACATAATTGTTTAGTATGCTACTAACAGCTGGAAATACGTGGAACTATTGACGGAGTTTATTGGTAATGGGATGTTTTATTGTTTTGGATAATGTTTTTGAGTGTCAAGCGTTAAATGAGGTACGTGACGAGAATAAAAAGATGATTTGAGTGCAATGGTCATAAATAGGTATAGTTAGCAATCAAGGATGATGTAAGTTTTGAATTGCAACCAAATTTGTTGTGTTTATGTATTTGTGACTCAGCTTGACATAAATACAATTATCTGTAATTTGAATATAGATAAGTATGATAATTTCTGCTATTATGATTGTAATTTATTTTTCAAAATACAATTATTGTTATTATTAAATAATAATGGGAGGTATTTTCAACTGTATGGGGTAATGGCTCAGTGGTATCCGAGTCGGCCTGTGGATCCTAAGAACCCTGGTACGATCCCCACAGCCGACAAAACATTTTCACCAATCTAAAATTACTCCTATGGCTCCTCCACCACTAATATCTTTGGGGGCCGTGATTTCATGGCTTGTAACCGCACTTCACGCGCATACATATATTACTTACCGAGATCTGCTTCGGCAGAGTGCTACACCCAGTAATGGGTAAATGGCGTGATGACATATTTATTTATTTTCAACTGCATTTATTTATTAATTATTTACTATTAAGATTTAATATTTTTTTATAATTTAAATTTGTGCCTGACAATTTTTATTTCTCAATCTGTATAGAATGTTTTTATAAGTTGGAAAAAAATTAAACGGTATATGTATATTATATGACGTACTGATCAAAGAACAACAAGGTTTTTTTTTTCAAAAATCCCAAAATGAAGGATTATCTATTTTACGTAAACATTTTGAGTATCACTGGGTTGATATTTATTTGCAATATATAATAATTATAATAATAATAATATATCATCATACTTTTTTACCCTATATGGATGTGGCACTCTGCCGTAGCAGATCTCGGTAACTGATATATTTATGCAAGTAAAGTGAGGATAAATTAAATTATGATTATAAAGACTACAATTGTCAATTGATTCATTATACAATATCAGAAAAATGACTGTATGTAATGTCGGTCAATGGAACTAAAAATATTCTGAATATTTTTGTAAAATTTATTGGGAAAAACCTATCGTCAATTGAAAATTTACTCATTGTATTCCCTATATAGATAACAAAAAAAAGTAGACATCTGATATATGTATTTTCCTGGATTTTTATCCGCAGTAAAAAAACATCTTTATATTGAGGGATGTATTCTGAAGATGGTTGTCATCGATCTCAAGATTTTAATAAATAATCACGTTTTAGACTCTGCTGATCCTAATAAATATAATTTTTAAAAAACATTGTTTGTATGTATGCACGATATTTTAAATATAGTTAGAAGTTTTGGAATGAAATTTTATATTAAGCTTACGATAAAAAAAAACTGAGATTAAGTTCATATTCAATCAGTGATAATATAACTTTATTGATTGGCCATTTTTTATTTTTATGTTATTTTTAAAACAAGTCATAATTTGACTCAAATCAAGTTTTACATGAACCATTTTTAGAAAGTATTATAAATAATGCAAAAAAATTACGAATATTAGTTATCAATTATTTTTTTATAATAGAACGTATTTTGGATGAGGCTCGTTTCGCTCACATCTAGTAAACAAATTCTAAGTCTATAAAAGGTATGCTCCACAAACGCAAGTCGTTACATTCGATTTTAGCTCAAATTTATTCTTAATGTCTTACATTGTTTTAAATATTAAATATACTGTTGCAAAGGTTCACTTCACAGAACGCACGCTCCATATACGCAAGCCTTTATATTTGTTTTTTGCGTATTGATCATGAAAATAATCTTTTTTTTAACTAAAAATCGTGTAGTCACATATTTTTCAATTATTTTAAGTCATGAAAAAAATTGTGTACACCATTCTTATTGGTTTAATTTGACTCTTTTTCACAATTTTTATTTATTTATCATCTTGGAGATCATTTAAAATTGAACAACATTATATCAAAATTTTGGCATCTATCAAATTTTTTTTCTTATTTTTATTTTATGGGGTAGGTGGCTCACTGGTATCGAGCGGCCTATGGATTTGAGAACCCGGGTTCGATTTCCACATCTGACAAACAATTTTCATCAAATGAAAACTACCCCTGTGGCTTCCTCTCTACTAACATCTTTGGGGGTCGTGATTTGACGATTGGTAACCGCACCTCGCGCACAGAATATATCACATACCGAGATCTGCTACGGCAGGATCCACACCCAGTAATGGGTAGAAGGCGTGATGATATATATTTTTTTTCATTAAATCAAGGAATGGCGTTAATAGTCTTTATGTGAAGACATCCATTTTAGGTAACTACAATATCAGAAATCATGGGTTACTAGATTGTTCCTGTAGTTTTCATTTGTATATATTTCAAATTTTTAATCTGTCAAATATCCAATTAATTTTTATTTAAGAAATAATTTCATATAAATAATGTCATCAACTAATATCAATTGTTGTGTAAAAAACTGCACTGCTACTGGTAAATAAGTTGTCATATAATAAATAATATTTAGATGAGGAAGTCATAATATATTTTCAAGTTCACAAGGATTGGATAAAACTGCGATTGAAACAGTTCAAATTATAAATAAATTGTATACACAAGGATATCTTAATAAATGTTTATATTGTGTTTATGAATTTTTATTTTATGTAGTTTAAATAAATATAAAATAATAATAAAAATTACAAGCTGCCTAAATATGCATACCGGGTTGCCTATATACATGAGTTTAGTTAGACTTCCACTACTCAGATGGCGCAAAGTACAGTCCCAGTGCGTAACATGACAGTTTCTTATCTATAGTAGTATATTTTTATCTGTGCACTCCAGATTCGCAATCGTACATCAGACTTCAAAATCGTGAAAAAAAGTATTGCTTTCATTATTAATTGTACAAGTAACTATTTCGGTAAAATTTACATGTTTTAATATTTCATTTAACACTTTGCCTGAATTTCATACTATGCCGGTGATTGAGGAAGTGCCATATATAAATACAATTTAATATGACCAGCATAAATCACAAGAAATGATTAAAAAACATAAAATTCTTGGTAATACAGCAAATCCATCAAAGTGAATAACAAAACAGCGACAACGAAATTTCTCTCTTTACAGAAAAACTTGAAAAGCCCGCATTTTGCAAATATCGATCTCTCTTTTACAATCCACCTACCTGCATCGCCCCATTTGGAAACGTTTACCTTGATCTTGACATATATTTTCGATTTCGCGCGCAATTTCATTCAACATTCTAACATTCCCATCACATACACTCACACACCTCACAACAACGCTTGCATACATAATCCGCTCGATGCAAATTGGAGACAACAGAATTTCGATTTGTGAAATTACGCGCAGAATAATTTGATGCGCACCTGTTCTAAAATAATTGATGAGCAAATGGAGAGTCGATTTCGAAAGACGGTCATTTGTTAGTCATCGCCGATGTCTTGTTTACCTCATTGTGAATAAATTAGGTGAGATACTAAGAGAACTATGATTTCGAAGGAAAGAATTTGATGATGGGTTATTTATGACCAGACAAATTTAAATTCCGATGATGTCATTCGGGATATTGGAATTATTGGGAAAATGATATTTCCCAGGAACTCAAATGAATTTTAATAGTTATACAGATGTAAAATGAAACTAATTGAGTAAGAAATTAATCTGCGGTTATAGCTATCCAATTAGTAATTATGATTAACAATTATAATTATCAATTAGTAGAAGCGCCTGAAAACTTGCGAATCAAATTTCAATTAATAGCATTAAATCATAAAGGAATGAATGAGAAATTAAATTTTTAAAGAACATACATGAACAATAAAAAAAGTAAAAATGTTTAATGACAGTCTACGTTTTCTTCTTTGAAATATTTTAGTTATTATCAGTAATAATATAACGAAAGAGTGAGAATAAATTGAAAATAATTTGACAGATCTTTCGAAAACTTAAAAATAAAATAAATACATAAATATATCATCACGCCATTTACCCGTTACTGGATGTGGCACTCTGCCGAAGCAGATCTCCGTAAGTGATATATTTATGCGCGTGAAGTGCAGTTACCAGCTGTCAAATTACGGCCCCCAAAGATGTTAGTGGTGGGGGAGCCACAAGCCACAGGGGTATTTTTAAATTGGTGAAAATGTTTTGTCGGCTGTGGAGATCGAACCAGGGTTTTTAGGATCCATAGCCCGACTCGGATACCACTGAGCCATTACCCAATAGTCACGAAAGCCCAAAGCCAAATGGCAACAAGTTTGAGAAAGATACTGGAGAATTATTTTCTAATTTATCGAATTCTCGAGTTATATTTAATTAGATTATTTTTTGACTTGGCTATTGAGGTCGATTCATTCAACTTAAAAGATTTTGAACTGAGTTCATAGCGATTGATTATTTATTAATGTATTCTTGGAAGTTGTTTCCAAAATTTGTTGGTGTATTTCTGTATTTGAAATGGAACTAAATCGATTTTTTTCACACATTTTACTTGACCCGTTGACATTTATAAATAATTACAGAGTGATCAAAAGGAATTGTTACAGTTGGCAATACAAAAATTGGTAAGCCTGATACATAAATTCATTTCCTGTTGTTGACAGTGACATTTGAAAATTTAAATTTAAATTTGAGTACATTTATTATTACATTTATTTCTAAAGTATTTCTATTACTTAAAAAGTCAAAATCCTATTAGCTGTCAGACTCCTGACATAACCTATTTGTATTTATTAGAAATGTCAAATAACATTTCCGCCTTTACCTAGCGTTGTGCCAACTGTGGAATAAAAAGATCTCTGGAATTGTATTGTCAACTGTAACAATTCCTTTTGATCACTCTGTATTTGACTAACATTATTTCTGCAACCGGGTCTAATGTTATAAAAATAGAAATATATCTTAAATAAATATTTACGAGCATTTGCTGAAATGCAAATTTTCTTTTATTTTTAGGTGTTTAATTCATAATTTAATTTTGTTGGGTTAAACCTGGGATAGCCTGTATTGTATATAATATATTCAATGTTCAGCAAAATTTCAATAATAGCTATTTATGTAACAGGTACATAATGTAGGACTTTATTGGACGAGCTGTAGTTTATGGGCGATTGAACGTCAATAAATTCCGAATATATACGATGTGCATACAAAGCTTTATATTCGACTGTTGTGGAGGTGATTTGTATTCTTAAAATATGCTAATGTAAAAACTTAAGGAAGCGCAGCAGGCGGGGCTGATAAATAAGGCGAGTCATATTAAGTCTAATTACATACGAGTTACTTACAAAGCTTTATGTTCAATTTCTTTGAAGGCAATTGATTTACTTAAAATATTTTAATCTGAAAATCTTAATTGTATTTAAAAGTGTGTTTTGTTGTTGCATTTGTTTAACAATGTTTTTTATAATCATGAAACTGTCAAATTTGTTTTAAAAATGGAAAAATATGTTCATAGTGTCCTCAAGACCTAGAAAAATCCCAAAAGAAGTAAAAAAAAACAATTAAACAATTAAGTATAATATTAATTTTGGCTTTTATTTTCTAACATTAACAGTCCAATTTTGAAATTTTATCGTACTAATTTAATGAAGTGCTATTTTATGGATAGTAATTCAAATAGTTACTGTGTGGTCGAACATAAAGAAACTTATGATCAGTATATCATTTGATTGTTATGTTAATATTTGCATAACAGTCGAATAAAGTTCCTGTTGTACAAAGAAGTACAAATAAATAATTAAACCGGACATGAATGTAATAATAAATATTATCTGCCAAGTATTACAGAAATTATATAAATAAGTATGTTAGTCATTGTACTAATAATTATGTAAATCAACAATCTATAGAATTTATATTATATAATAATGTATTATTTTAAACATTAAACAGTGATATCTGAACGGAATTAGTATGTAGTAAAGTATTATTTATAATTTTAGATAACGTTAAGAATATTTATAAAACATGAAATACGTTACGTTAGAGCAGGGATTCTAAAACTACGTCATGGGCGAATAACATAAAGTAAGTTTTCACTACCATTGCTTTCCTGATTACTAAAATAAAGTTTCAAAAAAAAGTTATAAAGAATTAAAGGGATCTAACTCAATCGGGATAATTTATTTTATTTATTTAATTACTCCTGTTAAAATCAAGTTGAAAGTATGTATGTGATAGTTAAACATGTTTGACAACTTTTTACATTAATTATAGCAGTAATGACATATGAAAAATATAAAAGAATAAATAAATAAATAAATCATCACGCCTTTTACCCATGACTGGGTGTGGCACTTTGCCTAAGCAGATCTTGGTAAGTGATAAATTTATGCGCATGAAGTGCGGTTACCAGCCGTCAAATCAGGCTCCCCAAAGATGTTAGTGGTGAGGAAACCACAGGGGTAATTTAAAATTGGTGAAAATCTTTGTCGGCTGTGGGTATCGAACAAGAGTTCTTAGGATCCACAGACCGACTTGATACCACTGAGCCATTACCCCATATAACAAAATATAAAAAAATAAATAAATATATCATCACGCCTTTTATCCATTACTGGGTGTGGCACTCTGCCAAAGCAGCTCTTGGTAAGTGATATATTTATGCGCATGAAGTGCGGTTACCAGCCGTCAAATCAGGCTCCCCAAAGATGTTAGTGGTGAGGAAACCACAGGGGTAATTTAAAATTGGTGAAAATCTTTGTCGGCTGTGGGTATCGAACCAGAGTTCTTAAGATTCACAGACCGTCTTGATACCACTGAGCCAGTACCCCATAAAAATAATGCAAAATAACATGTGTTAATTGATTTAAATACAGAATTCAATTCGAAGCATCTTTCATTTGAAACTATTTCCAGAAAATAAAGCAGAGAAGCAGTGGTAGCGAATGATATTCGCCCGCGATGCAGTTTTCGTGGGATACCTAGAAATTGGGGATAAATTCCGGTTGTCCAGAGTAATAATAAATAAATAAATAATTTTTAATATAAACCAGTTTAAATGTTGTGTATATCTGAATTTAACTGAATTACACATGATAGTGTACATATCATTTATGTAATTCGTCACACTTTATTATATATGTTAGACATTATGTGCAATTTTAAAAATTATTACTTCTATAGCTATTTATGTAACATGTACATAATGCAAGATTTTATTAGACGAGCCGATAATTAACCGACTCCTATTAAGTCCGATTACGTACGAGCTGGATACATAAACTTTATGTTCGGCTACTTAGGAGGTGATTTATTTATTGAAAACACTATTTCAATTTGAAAATCTTAATTGTATTTCAAAGTATGCTTTATTGTTGCTTTTATTTAAGATTATTTTTTATAATAATCAAACTGTCAAAATTGTCCAGAAAGAATAAAATATGTGTTCATAATGTTCGAAGGGCCAGTTTTTCAATGGCCGGTTTGCTCTCGATTAATGTTAACCATGATTAAATAATAATGGAAATCATAGTTTCCATTATTATTTATTCATGATTAACATTAATCGGTGATTGAAGACTTAAAGGAATCCCAAGAAATAAAAAAATAAATAAATGTGAATGAATTAATTAATAATAAATATTTTGGCTTTTATTTATTGACATTGATAGAATTCCAATTTTGCTTTATTATTTAATAAAGTACTATATTATGGACACTAAAACAGTATCATAAATCAAGTATTTAGCAGTCGAACATAAATAAATATATATATATATATATATATATATATATATATATATATATATATATATATATATATATATATATATATAATAAAAACAAAATAGGTATGTTATGCATTTAATAAATTACCAGTTAGTTACAATAACTGCCCATTGAAATATGTGTTCTTATATATTAAAATTAATTTTTTTTATGCAAGCGGCAACAGGCTGAAAAAGTTAAGAACCACTGCATTGGAGAAATTTATGAACATTTATTATACATCATTTATACGAGTGCATTTATTTGTGATAAGATTAATAGTTTACTAGTAAGTAGTAACATTGATAACTGGTCAAATAATATTTGATAGCGATTGTATAACAGGGCAGTAATTTTGGTAACATATTAATAGGCGCAGGAAGAAAGGCATGTGCTACCATGAATTACTTAATTAATTAATATACCGGATGTGTTTACTTTATTTGTGTTACATAGGAAATACACTGATATATTTGTTACATGGCGATATTTTTTGGCCTATTAATTTTAAAATTATATTGGAAACAATTTTTGAAAATGCTATGAACATTAGCCGAGATTTGAATGATTTTTTTCTTGCAATTTTAGTTGTTAAAAATTATAGTAACATGGATTGCTTATTCTTCAGCCAAGTTATAAATTAAAAATCATTTATAAAATATAATCTTTCGTGAAATTGAAACAAACAAAAAGACAATTTGAGCTAATTGCACAATGCTATAAGAAATAAAAGAAATAATTTGACAGATCTGTCAATACAAAAATACAAAATATTTGTTTTATTTCTGAAAAACTAAAAATTGAGTCATATTTTGAATTTAGTTAGCATTTATTCATGAATGAAACATTCTATTTATATTTGAAAAAAGAATGGCTAATAAGATGCAGTTTTTAACATTTTTTGGTGTTTACAGTTTTATCTTGAAATTAATAAAACAGAAAATATCAGTACATAACAATTTTAATATTATACTTCCTATGTAACATAAAAAAGGTACAAAAAGGTTAAAAATATTTCATTATTCTAATATATGTTTAGTCTGTTTGATGAGATATTATAGCGTGATTGTATAGTATATTTTTATTTATCCTGTTTTGCCTCTTTATTAGTTGGGTGGGTCGAGAATACTTTCCATTTTTAAAAGTGTGTCTCGGGCCACAATAGTTTGAGAACCCATGGTTTACAAAATTTACTTTCATCACAAATGTAACCAAAATCCGTTCAGTGAGATATTACAACGCGGTAGTATTTGATCTTGATTTTGATTGGTTAACCAAAATATCAAAATGTTGTGTCGTTAACAATTGTACATCATACAGTATCAACCATTGCAAAACAAACTCAGATATGCAAAATTGCTAAAAAAAAAAATTACATAACATAAATACAAATACACATAACAAATAGACAAAAAAATATTTAAATTTGCGAATGAAATTACTCGTCTTTATCGTCTGGATTTGAATTGAAGAGGAAGAACAATCTTCGAATAACTCTTACATAAATTGACATCATTTCTTCAATTAATTTCAATTTAGCTGTTTTACCGTTTTTATTTTCTAATATTTTGTGTCTGTGTATATTTAATAAAATTAGGACTAGTTTTTCAATCACCGATTAATGTTAATCATTATTAAATAATAATGGAAACTATAGTTACTATTATTATTTAATCATGGTTAACATTAATCTGGAGTAAACCAGCGATTGAAAAACTGGCCCTTAGATTACTCAATCGTTAGGATAGCGAACATGTCGCTAGCTGGCCATAAGAATACTGCTGAAAATTTAGTTTCAGCTTGAATTTATTATCTTTAAACTTATAATTTTATTTTATTTTATTTATATATACATATAACAGGGTGCTTCTGCTTCCCTAGTTGTTTAAAACAAAAAAGCTTCAAATCAAAGTTTTAGGGAATAAAATTCGAAATTAATTTTACATGCTTTGTAACGGTACAAATTAGATCTGTCCCAAAACTATCGATAGCTATGAAATTGAAATAAAATTAAACAAAGGTTTGACGTTTAATCTGTCAAAACTGTCAAAATAATGTTAAATAATGAATAAAGGATTTATTTTGACAGATAAAACGACAAACATTTGTTTAATTTTGTTTAAATTTGTGTCGTTACAAACTATGCAAAATTCATTTTGTTTATTGGTTCAGATGCAGAATTTCATGCCCTAAAACTTTTATTTCAAGTTTTTTTGCTCAAAATATTTAGGGAAGCAGGAAATTACAAATTTATAATTTTACATGTTAAAGTGTTATGTTGTGGTCACCACCCTAGTTAATAACCAGAAGAGGGGCGTGCGCCCCTCCTTGCCTCCCCACTGCGGACGGCCATGTATACTGAAAGACTTGTCATGAGAGTCGCCTACAGTCATTCTGTTATTCTGGAGAGTATATATCAATTAAAATTTAATTAGTATTTTTAAGTAACTTCTTATATAGGATGGCTAGTTCAGTGGTATGAAGTCGGCCTGTGGATCCTGAGAACCCTGGTTCGATTCCCACAGGCGACAAACAATTTTCATAATTTCAAAAACTACCCCTGTGGCTCCTCCACCACTAACATCTATGGGGGACGTGATTCGATGACTGGTAACCGTACTTCACGTGCAAAATATATCACTTACCGAGATCTGCTTCAGCAGAGTGCCACACCCAGTAATGGGTAGAAGGTGTGATGATATATTTATTTATTTTAGGTAAATTCTTAACAATTGATGAAATTAAATTGAATTACAAAGAACAAAACTGGGACACCGCCAACATTTGAACTTGGGACCTACGAACTCCGGTCATATGCTTTAAGCTCGGTCACCACGTAATTTAAATCATATTTTATTCTATTTTTACTTTCTTATACAGAGTATAAGGAAGTATTGTAATCGTGAAAAAAATCGTTGACGAGATTTTCGCGGAAATACGTGTTTTGAGGTCCACTGAATCCGTTTTGATCATTTTCTCAATGATGTCTGTATGTGGATGGATGGATGTGTCCGAGTGTGCAATATCTCATGAACGAGATAAGATTTGTTAACGAAACTTGGTAATTATAAGTTTCATGAAAATACGAAGAGCTGAGGTGATTTCGAATGATATTGAAAACCCGGAAGAGGAAGTTTACTCGACACACAAAACAATAAATTCCATTTATTTCAAAAATGGAATCAGTTACGAAAAAAAGTTTCAAATAAAAGATGTTAGCAAAAATATTTGGAACATAAAATGTTATTCGCAATTTTCCTGTATATGCGTCTAATTTTGAGAAAAACAAATTTTTATATTTAATAATATATTTCAATAATCATAGTACCATTAGAAACAAAAAACATAAATTTTAATTTTCGCTTTATCTAGTTATCCATGTCTTTTTTCGGAAAAACAAATACATCATTAAAATGGTCAACTAATTTGGCAATTTTGCCTCAATTTAATTGACTTCGTATCTCACGGTTCTTGAGATACAAAGGGTTAGGTTCGAAAAACGGACATGCTGTATATGCCTCATCAGTAAAGTTAGACATAAAGTAGTCAACATTACTAAAAAATTATACGTAAACAAATTTGATATTTTATATGTTTCAAACAGATAAATGCTGAATTACTGAAAAACTAAATTACATGTTTAATAATATTATTGAACATTCATATATTCTAAATATTAAATATGCTGTGAATAAGAAAGTCGTATGATGACCAAACCAGATTTTTTTATTATTATTTTGTTATGTGCCATAGGCAGCCGCGATCGAAATTCATAGGCCACAGGTTCAATTCCTGACGGTATCCCAATTTTTCACTTTATAATTCAATTTTATTTCATTAATTGTTAAGTATTTACTTAAAAATACTCATTAAAATTAAACACATTTAAATTTTATATTTTCTGTACAAACTCCTGGTAAATCTAGATGAGTTCAATGGAACGAAGTAATTGAAACCAATCTTGTTAAATACATTTTAACTTTCGTATGCATAATCAGATAAAACAGGTATAAAAAATAATCTTTAAAGTAACATTTACCTACATTTTGCAGAAGAGCAGGCAGATTTTAAACACTTTGTTGACTGGCAACTTAAAAATTTTCACCACATAATTATTTCCGTCTGGTCAGTTTCTTGCCAAAACGAAAGTTCAAATAACATACCGGATATAAGAAACAATTGCACATCAAACACTTAAAACATCCTTATGTTTAATAGCATGCAAACACGGCAACAGACAACTTACAACTAAAAAAAGTTTTACAACCACTGCACTACTGCAGCCCATAGAACACTGTTTATTATTTGATACGCTTCATTTGTTTGTTGCTATCCACGAAAATATTCACACGATTCGCAGGTGTTTTCGAAAAATAAAAGACGATCAACACTGTAACTGTTCATTTGTTACGTCAGTTTTCTACATAAATAAAACAGCCACATTTTTGCATAAATTACGAATTAATTTGAAAAATTCATTTGAATCAAAATTGTACACAACTCTCTGAGGTAGTTATTACTGACTTGTGCTGTAAATTATGATTGTAAATTGCGGAAATGAGATTATTATTAATTAGTATACGTGTTTAATTGTTTATACCTTTCTAAACATATATTTATGTATGGAAATAATTATTCGATTGGCATCCGAACTAATATGCGCACGCTTATTATTCATCCTGTTCTTCATAAAAGCATTCTATAAATAATAAAAATAAATAAATATATCATCATCATTTTATACATTACTGTCCATTCTTTTGTACCAAATCTCAGTAAGTGATATATCTATTCACGTTAAGTGCTGATACCAGCTGTCAAATAACGAAATCAAAGTTGTTAATGAAACTTATGTAATTATTTAAATGACAAATTAAAAAAATAATAATAAGTAAGGAAATATAAATCTTATAAAAAAATATTGAATAATAACTATATTTACAATCAATTCTTGTGTTATAAATAATTACATATTAATTATTTTAAATTTGTACGTTTACATGACATACCATTTATATCTATCTGTCAATTAATTCGTGATCGTTTGTTTCACATCTCTAAAAATCTTTTTAAAGACCTTGGCCTGCAGTAGTTTTGAAAGGCTAAATAATAGCTATTTTATTTACATAACAAGTGCGCGAAGGCAAACTTTTCACATAAGCGTAATTTTTAAACACGAGCGAAGCAATTTTCCCGAATGGTACAAATGACGTTTTCGTGCACGAGATTTGTACAATGCTTTTTGTAACGAACAAAAAATTTATAACCGACAACGAGAAAATTTATTAAATTTGAAACGTGAATTTATATTAATGACAGTTTAGTATGCCATGAATTGACCTTTGTTATATGAAAAATAATATATATATTTTTTTCGTAAAGCTTGTAAATATATGTTTGATTGATGACGTTATAAACAAATATCTCTGTTTTATTTATAAATTCCTTAATTTTTTTGTAAAATAAATTAATAAATATATCATCACGCCTTCTACCCATTACTGGGTGTGGCCCTCTGTCGAAGTAGATCTCGGTAAGTGATATATTTTGCGCGTGAAGTGCGGTCACCAGTCGTCAAATCACGGCCCTCAAAGATGTTAGTGGTGGAGGAGCCACAGGGGTAGTTTTTGAAATTATGAAAATTGTTTGTCGCCTGTGGGAATCGAACCAGGGTTCTCTGGATCCACAGGCCGACTTCATACCAAAAGCCACCCTATAATTTTTTTTGTAGATAACTACAATTAGCGTTTTAATTTAATGTAGAACTTTAAAAATGGGTGTTTTTTTGCAATTATTTTGAAGCACTAGTGCACAAAATCAAACTTTATATCAGATATCAGGGTAATGAAAAAGTTATTTTGAATTATGCGAGTGCAAAAAAAAACTATATTCTCGAGAGGAAAAAATTTGACGCAGTTAATATCAATTGCTGATTCTTCATTTATTGACATATTTGACGATTGATAACCGCACTTCACGCACAAAATATATCACTTACCAAGATCTGCTACGGCAGAGTGCCACACCCAGTAATGAGTAAAAGACATGATGATATATTTATTTATTTTTTATTTTACAAATTACCATGTAAACGTAGCAACACTATACATCATTCATTTATAATCCGTTCTGTGGGAGTAGGGTTGTATAGAATTTATATAATCTTGATTCTGATTGGCTAACTAAAGAGTCACAATGAACTAGTGACAGCTAAGTGTTCTCCAAGTAGCAGAATGTACAATTTAATTACGTGTTCTAAAATTTAATGAAATTTTTAAATATAATCTAACAATATTTATAAAATACCGGGTGTGGCACTCTGCCGTTGCAGATTTAGATAAGTGATATACAGGGTGATCAAAAGGAATTGTTATAGTTGGCAATACAATTCCAGAGATCTTTTTATTCCACAGTTGGCACAACGTCAGATAAAGGCGGAAATGCTATTTGATATTTCTAATAAATACAAATAGGTTATGTCAGGAGTCTGACAGGTAATAGAATTTTGACTTTTTAAGTAATAGAAATACTTTAGAAATAAATGTAATAATAAATGTATTCAAATTTAAATTTTAAATGTCACTGTCAACAACAGGAAATGAATTTATGTATCAGGCTTACCAATTTCAAGTAGTTTTTTTTATCGACAACTGTAACAATTCCTTTTGGTCACTCTGTATTTATGCGCATGAAGTACGGTTACCAGCCGTAAAAGCACGCCTTCCCTTCAAAGATGTTAGTGGAAGAAAAGCCACAGGGGCAATTTCAATGTGTTAAAAAGTTTATGCGGGGTTGCATCAAAGTTTTATCGGTTTATTAGCAACTAACGGTTCAATAAATTTCAGAAAATCGCTATAGATACTGTTGCTAGATAAACAATTCTTTAACTAAAGAGTTCTTTATTTTTTCTTGCAACCCAGCATGAGTCTGTTCAATTGATTTCTGAAAAGTATGGAATCTGATTATTTTTGTTTTATTATTATTTAAATATAGTTTGTTGAATCTGTAAAGTATGTGCTTGTTTTCTGTTTTTAATAATGATGTTCTTAATGTTCATATCGATATTAATTATTTTTAAACGCAATGAATTTGGTAAATAAAATAAATAAATAAATATATCATCACGCCTTCTATCCATTACTGGGTGTGGCACTCTACTGAAGCAGATCTCGGTAAGTGATATATTTTGCGCGTGAATTGCGGTTACCAGTCGTCAAATCACGGCCCCCAAACATGTTAGTGGTGGAGGAGCCACAGGGATAGCTTTTTCAAATTATGAAAATTTGTCGCCTGTGGGAATCGAACCAGGGACCTCAGGATCCACAGGCCGACTTCATACCACTGAGCTAGCCATCCCATTCCAGTTTATTTCTAAATTAATTTTTAATAACTATCATGAAGAAAAATTTGACTTCACACATGTATGAGATTGTAAATGTACAAAAGTAGCACTTTCAAGAACGCAGTAGAAAGTATTGAATATGTATTTTGCGCTGTTAATCAAAACAGTAATAATTTTTCGGTCAAAATTCATTTTATATTATTTTTGAAAGATCAATTAATTCCTCATCAGCCTTTGTCGAAATGTCAGTAGTTACAACATCACTCTGTATTCGCTATCCATATTTCATTTTCATAACTTTTCAGTTCTTCGGCAAGGTAATAATAAAAATTTTATTTCAATGAATTTAAATGTGTAAGTATCAGAAATATTATATCGCGAGACCGTTTTACGAGTATTTTATTGTCAATAAAATGCAAATGTATGAGTTCCATCTGATTCTTGTAAATATAAATTTAGTTCAATAAGTTTTGAAAAAATATCTGTGAAGTATGGACATATATACTTCATAGCATCAAGTTATATCCCATCAAATGGGGTAGCGCAAACTCTTAAATCATTCATAAAACATTCATTCATTAGATTCATTAAAAAAATCAGTCCTCGTCAAACATACTCATCATAACATACCATCTTCGCTTCTACCACATTCATAGTTCCCTCCATACAACCTCATTTATTCATCACACTCGAAATCATTCATCACACAACAAACCTGCAATCACTTCTATACAATCACTCCTATTCACTTTTCATTCATCTTTCTTCAATGTACATAACATATGCGCAAAACATTTCAAATTACTCACGCTTACTCCTAACAACGAATCTAATAACGAATCTAACAACGAATCTACAAAGATTAAAAAAGATGAAAGCGATAGCCTGCGCTTTATCTCAAAGAAAATTCCACACAAAGCAGTAACTGAAAATAAAACAAAAAGATAAGAACGGAAGAGAGTGTCGCTCTGCGCTTGTTTTTAAAAGTGAATTCCGTACAAGCTCATTTGTTCATCACATTCGGAATCATTCATCACACAACAAACCTTCAATCACATCTATCCAATCACTCCTATTCACTTTTCATTCATCTTTCTTCGATGCACATAACGTATGCGCAAAACATCTCAAATTACTCACGCTTACTCCTAACAACGAATCTAATAACGAATCTACAAAGATTAGAAAAGATGAAAGCGATAGTCTGCGCTTTATCTGAAAGAAAATTCCACACAATGCAGTAACTGAAAATAAAACAAAAAGATAAGAACGGAAGAGAGTATCGCCCTGCGCTTGTTTTTAAAAGTGAATTCCATACAAGCTCATTTATTCATAACACTCGGAATCATTCATCACACAACAAACCTTCAATCACATCTATCCAATCACTCCTATACATCTTTCATTCGACATACGTTTCACATGCTCAAAACATATTCAAAATAAATTTCTTATCATGTAATAATTTTACATATTTGTTTCAGTACATCTAGAAATATTATTTCATTTAATTATTACTAAAACGTCTGCCTTATACTTTTTTTTAATTAAATCTAAAAACATATTAACGCGTACAACAAAAACCCAACTCGTTGAACCAGTCATTTTTAGTTGGACTTCTACGCTTACTTTTTTAACAATAACATCTTAAGTTAACAGAATGTACACACAAAAAAATCAAAGCCAAAACAGGATTAAAAACCACGACGTATAATAAATATAAATATACAAAGATATTCAAATAACCTTTATTAATATCACTTACTCAGATCTTCTTCAAATGGAAAAAAATATGTGATGATATAATACTCATCATAATTTATTGTTTGTTTACATCTGTAAAAATGACTACAATAATTAGTGACCATCCTTCATTAGATCAGATATTCCATCACTTCAACTAGCCTGAAGACATTACAATACACAACTAGGAATAAATTTTATCAGAATGAATAACCCACTTTGCCATTTATGTACTAACAAATCCGTTTTGTCTTATTGTAGAGAATTAAATTTATGTGAGTACTGTGCAACTCTTAATTGTACACTATTAATTAAACCAAAAGAGATAAAGTAAAAAAATCTATGAACATTTTCTAGAAGAAACAATAGATGGTGAATTTCATTGCAAAATAATTCGCGGTTGAGGGAAACAGAACACAAGACAAACACAAATACTAATAGCATTCTCTTTCTTCTGTCCATCACCTCATGTAGACAATATGGCGAGTTGCAAGAACAAGAGCCTCACGCTAATAACGACAATAATTAAAACTGAATATTGTGAAACTGCATCTTAGCAGCTCTGTTCAATTGTTCTTGTGATCGTTCTTCACCTGTTTCCGATTACACACCAGCGCACACTGAGAGAGAGAAGGAAATCTACGCTCATTGTAAAAGGAGCTACTTCCTTTTATTGAGGAAATAAAATAAGAATAAAGATGAGTACGTTTTTCTGCACCTGCATGATTGCATCCTTTCAATAATCAAGTGTAAATAACTTGGTTAATACGTAAAGGAAGTGTCCTCTTTGATTGATAGGCTACCGAGCAAATAAACACGCTTGCTAGCTTCATTCGCCAATTATTGTTAACATAGCGTTTCACTTTTACATACCTACATTAATTTATATTTTTAGGAAGCGTAGTTATTTCATTTATTTTTTATTTTATTTTAAACTACTCTGTACTATACAACAGGAACTTATTCCCAATGACACAATGGCCGTATTTATTTGGGATTTTTAAAGTAACCTGCAGGTTACTTGGAACACTTTAAGTAACCTGGAACTAACCTTAAACTGACCCTACTGCCCCAGCTATTTTAGCGGGTTGGTAGATTCAACCCGTTTACTATCTCTATCTAATCAACTTGTGTTCCTTGTTATTCGTGGCGGCATCGCGATTTCTAATAGTATAGAGAGGTTAGGAGTTATTTTTATGAAAAACGTAAGTAATTTTATAATATTTTGAAAAAATATACTAAACTATTATTTATGCAGATGATGGAAGAGCAATATGCATTATGTGCTTCTTGCAATATAAGTCACAGAGGATAATATTATGACACATTATTGCGACTCCGAAATTCATTATTTTAATAGTGCTGATGACAAAATTATAAAAAAAAAACAGACCCTGACGTTATTTGCTTTCTGACTACATATCAAAAATATAAAGATGACTCAAAACATCCAATTAAAAGCGCAATTTAACACACAAACAAAACTAAGCAGATGTCGCTTCAGGATTGGATCAAAATTTCCCAAACAAATACGGCCAATGACTCACCGAACTGCAGTGTTATAATGATATTTTTCTTAGTTTGAGTAAGATTCGAACTCAGGAACTCTGGATTCGACTGCCGTAACACAAACCATACCACTTGTATTACCGGACAAATTCACAGTTATCAAGGGACTTTATAATTTCTTCATTAAATTTTATCTACAACCGTATGTAAAGTAGGATTTTACACACCCAAATCAGTGTATGTTGTTACTTTACAGTCTGTTTACTATGATTATATATATTTTCAATATACAATAGGCGTATTCCACTTGCTGTACTGTAATTGAAATTAAGTTCTTGTTGTACAGACCAGCATAAATAAATAAATAAAACAAGTAAATGTGCATACACAGTATGTCTCAAAAATAATGAAACTTTTAATTTAAATCATAGAACACGTAGCGCAATCTATTGAACATACACATTGTTAGAAAGATACATCTTTCCTCTTTCGAACGCACACAACTTCATGCAATTAGGTGACAGTTTAAAAATTTACGCGCATTTTAATGACAAAAGGTTTTGTGTTTATGTTGTAAAAATACAATGGAAGAACGAGCAAATATTAAATTTTGTGTTAAACTTGGAAAAAAAATTGCTGAGACATACGAATTGATGAAAAAAGTTTATGGTGATGATAGTTGATCTCGTTCATAAGTTTGTAAGTGGTTTCCAAAATTTAAAAATGGTCGTGAAGATTTAAATGATGATGAAAGATCTGGACGTCCAAAAGCCGGAAATCGTGCTGAATTAGTCGAAAAAGTGCGTGAAATCATTGCTGTCGATGCGAATTTTACTGTTAGAATGTTGGGTGAAGAATTAAATATGAGTAAAAATACTATTTGGAGAATTCTAACTGAAGATTTGGGTAAAAGAAAGGTTTGATCACGTTTTGTTCCAAATGAATTAAATGAAGACCAATAAGTCGCTAAAAATATATTTGTGATCTATCACCATGTGACTATTATCTTTTCCCAAAACTGCCATGAAAGGAGCGTTTTATGATGATATTCCAGCCATTCAAGCAGCCGTGACACAGGTGTTAAACAACGTTCGTTGAGATGGCATAAAAAAAAGCTATGCCTGCTCTAGTTGATCGATCTAAAAAGTGTATTGATTCAAATGGAACCTATTTTGAATAAATATTAAGTTTCAAACATAATACAATGCGTGCTTTATTCTATATCTAAAGTTTCGTTATTTTTGGGACATACTGTGTGTATCATAAAATAATTTCTTCATTTATTTATTCGTTATTCTGCACAACTGGAAGTTAATGCCAATTACAGAGCAGGGAACTCCGACACAATAATATTTTTTGATAAATGTTGAACATTACACAAGTTTAGGTTCAGTGGTATTGAGTCGGCCTGTGGATTTGAGAACTTGGGTTTGATTCCCAAAGCCGACTTTCACCATATTATATTTATCTCTGTGGCTTCCTTTCCACCAGCATATGCAGAGACCGTAATTTGACGGCTGGTAACTGCACTTCACGCGCATAAAAATATCACTTACCGGGATCTGCCACAACAGAGTGCCACACCTAGTAATGGGTAAAAGGCGTTTTGATATATATTTTTTACTTTCTTATACCACTGAATCTGTTTTGATCATTTTCTCAATGATGTCTGTGTGTGTGGATGGATGGATGGATGGATGGATGTGTGTCCGGTCGTGCAATATCTCATGAACGAGATAAGATTTGTTAACGAAACTTGGTCATTATAAGTTTCATGAAAATACAGAGCTGAGTTGATTTTGAATGAAATTGAAAAACCGGAAGAGGAAGTTTACTGGACACACAAAACAATAAATTCCATTTGTTTCAAAAATGGAATCAGTTACGAAAAAAAGTTTCAAATAAAAGATGTTAGCAAAAATATTTGTAACATAAAATGTTATTTGCAATTTTCCTGTATATGCGTCTAATTTTGAGAAAAACTAATTTATATATTTAATAATATATTTCAATAATCATAGTAGCAATAGAAACAAAAAACAAAAACATGTTTAACATTTATATGTCAAATAATAATTGTCAAACGCAAGGAGCAAGTCATAAGTGTTCAATTCAGCGTTTTTTATATGAAATATGCTGTGTATAAGAAAGTCGTGTGGTGCCCACACCATATTTTTATTTAAGCTTTAGCTCGGTTTTAGCCACTGAGCTATGATAGCCTGTCAGGATTCTTTTCGCGAATGTTCCTCTACATGATATAATCTGGATCCAGATCAGGTCCAGTGGCTGCTGCTGCTGTAATAAGTGGTTCGGTGTTAGCCCGCGGCGCCGGGCCACGGCAGGTATGTAAAGTGCTTTAACGGTACAAGTCCGAGTCCACGCTACATTCAACATGCTACAGGTACAACACACACACACAGGCACAGACGCACAGGCGTGCGTGACACGTGCCGTGACCTTGTCGGATACTATCAGCCGCCGTTATCGGACACAAGGTCATCACAGACAGCTGATCGTAGAGTAAAGTGTACCTAGTGGATAGTGCCTTCTAGAGTGATGGTGATAACGATGGTGTAAATGTTAGATAAAGAATTGTATCATTATCTGTTAATTGAATGTTTTAATAAACCCAATGTAATATGGAAAGGTAATAATGGACTTAGGCTTAAGTTGTAGTTAATTTAATGAAGATTACATTGACAACGTTTCAACCAAGGTTATGGCCATCTTCAGGTCTAGACTACACAACAAGATGGAATGATATTGTATCTTCTACATTGTAGTAAGAAGATTCTTCTATTTTTTGAACAACAACTTTTCTTAATATTATTGGAGAAATCCTTTAGGAGTTGAATATCTGCCTGGTTGTGTGTGAGTTGTACTTGTTTGTAAGTTGACATCTTGCTGTGTAGTCAAGACCTGAAGATGGCCATAACCTTGTCTAAAACGTTGTCAATGTAATCTTCATTAAATTAACTACAACTTAGGCCTACGTCCATTATTACCTTTCCATTATCGGTTAATGATCGATAAGTTAATGACAATTTTTATTGTTCATTGTTATTTTACAGATGATTACAATTTCGGTATTCTGAGACCAGAATAATTTACCTTAGCATTTTTATGTTATATTCATGGCTTTTGTTTACTAATATACGTAGCATTTATTATAAAAAATAATATGTCAGCTTAATCATGGTGTCTACCAATATCAAATTATAAAATTCCAGGAGATTCAAGGATTTCAAGGTACATATTAGAAAAAAATTCCAGATAATTTCATAAAATAACTAACAAAATTTGTAGAAATATATTAGCTAGCTCAGTGGTATCAAGTCGGCCTCTGGATCCTGAGAATCCTGGTTCAATTTTCACATGCGACAAACAATTTTCAGCATTTTAAAAAACTACCCCTGTGGCTCTCCCATCACTAACATCTTTGGGGGCCATGATTTGACGGCTGGTAACCGCGCTTTTCGCGCAAAATATATCACTTACCGAGATCTGCTTGGGTAGAAGACGTGATGATATATTTATTTATGTTTTATTTAAAAAAAAATCAAACAGCAAACAAGCTGTCAAGTTCTTTTACAGCAACACAAACGCTACGACTCATTCAAAATTCAAACATAAACACGAGTTTCAGTCAGTTGAGCCCTTCTCTATGATAAACGTGTAATAAAAAAGAAAAAAATAGCTGCGAACTTTGAAACAACAATTTTATGTTAAAATATAAGAAAACGTAACTTAAAAATATTGTTTGACGGTAAATCTTTTTTTCCTCGGTATTTTATAACAATTCAAGAATATTTAAGGATTTCAAGGTATGTTTTTAAATTCCAGGCTTTTTCCAGGTTTTCCAGGAATTCCAGGTCGATAGACACCATGCCAATGATAGTTCCGTAAAAAATGAGATTAAAAATAATGTTTCTTTTATACTGGCAATTTTGTACGAGAGCAAAATGCATAAAAGTAAAATAGAAGTAAAATGATAAATTATTTTGGTCACAAATGCAGATTAATCATAAAAAGTCAGAGTTGTCATTAACTTATCGATCATTAACAGATAATGATCGAGTTACAGAATAGGGATGTATATTCGGTAACAATCCCCCATATTCTCCTATACCATAATCGAAATAACAAGAATATATAAAAAATATATCATCACGCCTTCTACCCATTACTGGGTGTGGCACTCTGCTGAAGCAGATCTCGGTAAGTGATATATTTTGCGCGTGAAGTGCGGTTACCAGTCGTCAAATCACGGCCCCCAAACATGTTAGTGGTGGAGGAGCCACAGGGATAGCTTTTTCAAATTATGAAAATTTGTCGCCTGTGGGAATCGAACCAGGGACCTCAGGATCCACAGGCCGACTTCATACCACTGTGCTAGCCATCCCATAACAAGAATGAAGGATAAAAACATAAAATATGTATTGAATAATAGCTATTAGTGAAAAAATTAGTTTATCCACAACTCATATATAATGAAGTCATTATTACACTGATTTCAGTTGAATTATATGGCTCATAAAACACTAGTGTTTTATATTCCATAAAACACTGTAAACAGCTTGTTACTTAGCAACCACTTCATGATATACCGTATTTTGAGAAACTATATGTAACTGAATCAACGTTAAATATTACCATCAATCTTCTTCGATACCTATAATTCTGAGTTGTGGATAAAATTTTGTATTACACTCGTGTTTTATTGGTATATAAAACACTAGTATAATAAATAACTATAAAAATAATGTTTAACATCAGAGATATAAGCGATTATAAATATAGTGACATAACGTAACTAAATATGACATCTCAGTACTGGTTTTTCAAACTGTTCGCTGTTTGCTGGTATGTACGTATTCAACATGTTGTATATTTATTACTATAATTAAATTTCATGTTCTTGGGCTTGCAACTTCTATAAAACATGATTTTCAACCTTACTAAGATTATTTTTCAAGAATCCAATCGTATATTATTTGCACTCCTTGAACGAAACAAGTTAAGTACCACTGAACCGAACTTGGGATGTCACAACTCCAATACAAAACTTCAAAAAAATCATATCTCTTGTAATATAAAGAATTTTCAACCCGAGTTTTCACTAATCGTCCTAGTTTATCATAGTTTCATAAATTAAAAAAAAAAGGTACAGGAGCCCATTACTAGAAGTGAGTTAGATTGTTATATTGCGACACAATTTATGTTTTCCCGATCATTCTAAAAACTGAAGAGTGACAAAATTCCAATCAAGTTTCCTCGCACCAGGATCTGTTCACCAGATTATCATTGCATCAAGCACAGACATTTCATGTGTCACCCACATATGACATCACGTGGTTTCAAAATGAACATTCTTTTCGGCATTCCCGCGTGATGATGGCGCCCTACATAGCGCGGACACAACACATTGAACACTCATCAGCTCTCGTGAAGAAACCATCAACTGCACCGCAGCAGACAGACAGACAAGGAAGAGTTTCATTCTCAGACAACAGACGAAAGACGCTGTGCACCAAATTCAATGCTGCTTTCTTTTACACACATTCATCATGATTCATGATTATTTCACATGAAATGAAATTACTTGATGGAACGTAACATTTAATCGTTGGCAATATGCTGCTAGCCAGAAATACAAACAAATAATTCTATAATCTCATTATTGTAATTGATATTAATACTTTTAACGAAAAGGACTTTAGAGACTGAAAATATGACAAAATGAAGTTGATTGTAGATACTGCACTCAAGACTGTAAAGCAATGGGGGATTCAAGTGGTAGAGCTTTTTAATATATATTTATTAAAATAAATTCTTGACCGTACATCATATTTAATACAATATAAAATCATACCATAAATTATATCTTTATTGCTGAAATATGAAAGTTAAAGTTGAATAATTTAAAACGTTCGCACTGCCATATTGCAATGACGTAGTTGCATTAAGCCAATCACAGAGGTTTGTCTGAAACGTTTGTCGGTGCTCAAGAAGACGAAGAAGAAATAAGCATTCAGCATTCTACGATTCTACCAATGACGTATAATACTAGACGAATTATGCCGTATTCAAGTCAATGCAGTGTTGTGAAGCAGAGAGGAATGGAATAACTTGAGGGTCCGCCGGATACGCGGCAAGGAGCAAGTACACTTTGATGTTATGCAAGTTGCTCCTTGTCGCGCACCCGCCTCACCAACAAGTTATTCTATCCCTTTCTGCTTCACAACAAACGCCGATGTTATCCGTCTAGTTATGTTTTGTCTGAGGATTCTACTGACAACGACAAGTTACGTGTTATTTATCTCTGTCTTATTTGTCTCTCTTTAAGCTAAGATGCAACTACGTCATATTCGTTTGTTTCGAAAGTTTAAATATTTTTATCATGCTTAATACAAGTTTTTTTAAAAAATAAAAAATTTGGGTATAATTATTTTATTACGTAGATTAATATATAAAAAATTCAAAAAAGTCTTGAAAGGCCCATTGTTATCAAACTTTCCGGAGCCATGACCGGCTTGGAGTAAAAAATCACAAATAATTTCTTTCGCGACCATCTTTTATTTTTTATGTGATCTAACTTGCAGTTTGTAAAAGGCTAATTTAATAATGTACATTAGAAACATAGAACCACGATTTCAGAAATTAGCAAAAGAAACTTTTTCTGGTATAGTTTCTTAATAACTTTGATAGTTTGAAGAACTCATTGTATTTTACTATCAAGCTTGTAATTAATTTTTGTATGACCGTTATTTAAATTTTTATAATAAATTTTCTTTAAATGAATAAGATTTTGTTGAGATGTACTATCAAATTAGTTATTTAACATAGCTGTCAAACATTCGATTTGATATTTTTTATTTAAGTAATCTTTAAAATTTATGTGAAACCGTGCAACGGGATGAATCTTTTGAAACATGTTTTTTAAAATTTGTAAATAGCATTCGACGGTCCTCCCACCAATGTCTTCGCGACCCACAGTTTGAAAACCACTGCTATATAGGATTGTGTAAAGCCGCGTCCACGCCAAACAAATAAAGATGCACGTTTCCAAAAATGCAAGTGAAGATGAGAAATCACTACTGCAAACATGAATACACAAAATGTATCCTGTACGGGGACCACCACTAAATAAACAAAAGTTGTAACATTAGTAGGAAAATTGTTAGATGAATTGGCCAATCACATTCGTTCATTTGTAATCACGTGTGTGAAACTAACCAATCAAAACAACATTACGCTGAGAATTTACCACTCATATGAGGGAACAAATAGAATCACGAATTTGTTTGAAAACGAACCAATGAAATGAAAGCGATTTGATAGTTTTCCATTAGTAATGTGATTATTTTTTGACGTTTCTCAAAACCAATGAAATGCTTCATTATATGTCACATGTCTGCGATTTAACCAATCCTGTCATTATTATATTGAGAATAAAGCTCTTGTGATTATTCCCGGGCATTTTCTCTATAGATGCTTTTTTGTTTGTGACAAATGATAGGTAGTTGTCAAATAATTATTTAAAACTGTCAACGCATCAAGTAAAATGTGTGAAAAAAGTCGATTTAGTTGTATTTAGATACAGAAATACACCAACAAATTTTGGAAACAACTTCCAAGAATACATTAATAAGTAATCAATCGATATGAACCCAGTTCAAAATCTTTTGAGTTGGATGAATCGACCTCAACAGTTAGGTCAAAAAATAATCTAATCTAAACTCGAGAGTTCGATAAAATTAGAAAATAATTCTCCAGTATCTTTCTTAAACTTG
This sequence comes from Pterostichus madidus, assembly GCA_911728475.2. Taxonomy (NCBI): domain Eukaryota; kingdom Metazoa; phylum Arthropoda; class Insecta; order Coleoptera; family Carabidae; genus Pterostichus; species Pterostichus madidus. Next base: position 28,283,140 of record OU452313.1, on the reverse strand, counting down.
TTGCCATTTGGCAGTAGCCACTCAAGTCCTACGGGTTTTCGTGACTATTGCCTGGCAACAAGTTTTCAAAAGATCTGTCAAATTATTTTCAATTTATTCTCACTCTTTTGTTATATTATTACTGAGAATTTTACACTGTAATTAAATCTCCTTGTTTAAAGTTTTGGAAACAACTTCCAAGAATACATTAATAAGTAATCAATCGAAATGGACCCAATTCAAAATCTTTTAAGTTGGATGAATCGACCTCAACAGCTAAGTCAAAAAATAATCTAATTAAATATAACTCGAGAGTTGGATAAATTAGAAAATAATTCTCCAGTATCTTTCTCAAACTTGTTGCCATTTGGCAATAGCCACTCAAGCCCTACGGACTTTAATGACTATTGCCTGGCAACAAGTTTTCGAAAGATCTGTCAAATTATTTTCAATTTATTATCACTCTCTTGTTATATTATTACTGATAATTTTACACTGTAATTAAATCTCCTTGGTTACTAATAAAATAAATGCAAATTTCATAAATAACAATTTAAAAAAAAATCTATCGAAATGGCAAATTCTCAATGGAGGAAGAAGAAGAAATTTTTATTAAAATTGAAATGAATGTTCCATAAAATTCAAAGATTATGCTTGTTCAAGTGCAGATAATATTTAGACTGAATTATGAGTTGTTATAAAAATGGTAATATAGCGAGTGCGCAGCACGAGTTTTAATTTCTATTTCCGTAATAACGAAATTAAATTCATGTTAAAATATTATCTGACAATTATCATACTACGAGTTATATTTTGCGTGAGAATTTAACAAGCATAATCTTTAAATTTTTTGGTACTTTTTGAAATGTTCTCTTTAATTTTAATAAAAATTTCTTCTGCAGTAGCAATTCCCAATCAAGAATTTGTCATTTCGATAGATTATTTTCAATTGACATTTATGAAAATTGCATTTATTTTATTGGTAACCAAGGAGATTTCATTACAGTGAAGAATTATCACTTATTAATGTCTCTAGTGGAAAATTAACAAATTCGTAATTCTATTTGGTTCTCACATAAACGTGGTAAATTCTCACGCAAAATATAACTCGTAATATTATAATTATCGAAAATATTTTTTGTACTCGCATCAAGGACGTTGAAAGGAGGGGATATGGCATTACGATACTGTAACATTGCTTGAAGTGAGGCTTGGGCAAAGGAAAGAGACAACAAAAGTTTTTCTGCCCCGTGCTTAGCCAAATCTCTTCTTCTTCCAAATATTTTGAATTTTTGTGTAAGAAAAGTGGCGTTTAGACGTTGTCAGGGGGCGTTGTTGTATGTGAATATAACCACGTGGTGTTCATTTGTGTTTCAGTCGTTGCGCTGTGTGGAATTGGACATATTTTTTTGTAGATAAGATGGTAACTAAGTGTTTAGTTTGTACACTTATATTTGTTGAAGTAATTGTAGTTTTGATTTATTTAAAAACCTAAATTTGATATTTATTCTCAAACTTCCTCTTCATATTAACGGGTTTTATATTTATTATTAATAGTAAATATTGTTCAACAATTACAATTACAAATATTGATTTTAATCGATAGATCACACTAATAATAAACGTTGATAATTTCAGTTTCCTTGTGAAAATTTATAATCTTTTAGGGAGAATGATTCTGTTCTGTTCTGTTTAAATTTCAAATCTCTTTATGACACATGCGCAATAGCAGGGGCTAAGCACGGTACAGGAAATAATACTTCTGTCTCTGTCAATCTGCCGAGCCTCACAGTCTTGACTTTAATGCCGTATTCCCTCCTTTCAACGTCCTTGACTCGCATCATTCAAAATAAAGTTTACATTACCTTGGAAACCGATGCAAAGTTTGATTTTGAGCACTAGCGCGCAAAGTAATTGAAAAAAACACCCATTTTTATGGTTCAAAATCTTGACTATTAAAACGTTAATTGTACTTATATACACACATTTTAAGAAATTTATAAAAGAAATAAAGATATTAGCTTATAACGCCATCAATTAGACATATTTTAACATACTTTACGAGAAGAAATAATCAATTTGTTTTCACGTAACAAATGTTAAATCATAGCTTACTAAACTGTCAATATCAATTCACGCTTCAAATCTAATATATTTCCTCACTGTCGATTATATAATTTTTGCTCGTTGCAAAAAGCATTGTACAAAACTCGTGCACGAAGACGTCATTTGCACCATTCGCGCACTTGTTATGTAAATAACTATTGACATGAATTCAAATTCGTTGTTATGGAAATAAGAAATACAACTTGTGCTGTGCACTCGCTATATTTCCATTTCCATAACAACTTATAATCGATGCCAAATTATTATCGACAATTATCACTCTTTATTTGTTATGATAGAATATTCACTTTCATGTAATACTATAAGATTATACAGTGGCGTACCTAGAGGGGGACGGTGGATGCGGTCCGCACCGAGCGGCATATATTTTGGGGCGGCATTTTTTATATTTAGTTTTAGTTTATTATCTCAAAAATTCCTTTATTTCTGTCTAATTTAAATATGCCATTCAATGGTAAAAAAGTAGGTACCCCACCTATAGTTTGTCTGAATTACAATTATTTATTTATGTTTATTAATTTAATGGGGCAATGGCTCAGTGGTTTTGAGTTAGCCTGTGGATCCTGAGGACCCCGGTTTGATTCCCACAGCCGACAAACAATTTTCACCAAATTAAAATTACCCCTGTGGCTTCCCCACCACTAACATCTTTTGGAGTCATGATTTGACGACTGGTAACCGAACTTCACGTTCTCTTACCGAGATCTGCTTCGGCAGAGTGCCACATCCAGTAATGGGTAAAAGTCGTAATGATATATTTATTTTACATTTATGTTTATTAATTTATAAAAACCACCATTTAATGGAATTAGAAAGGGCGGCATATTGGAGACCGCCCTGGGCTGCAAAAGTTCTAGGTACGCCACTGAGATTATATAATTTTATACTAAAATTATTATATCCTAGATTTATAAATTATAAATTAAATGGTACCTATTTCTAATTTCTCATAAAATATGAATAGTTTGTAATTTGTAGCTAGCATGCATCATGAAAAACAAACAATATTAAACAGATTAAACAGATTAAACAGATCATCATTCCAGAACAATCAAAGAAATACCGTTGAAATAACAGACTAATTGTTTCATCTATACAATCACTTAAACCAATTCTAGTTCCTTACAATTACTAACAATACACAAATTGAGTAAATGTATCTTTGGTTGGAAACAAACAATTTCATAATCATTGCGGTATTTATGAATTCCACATTAAACGGTGTTCGTTTACAGTTTGATGGTTTGGTCGGCGTTAATCAGTGTTGTAACTGTGATTCTGCTTTTGCTTCGTCCGCAATCAACGTTCATTTTGTACGCATCGCTGACGGAGTATGCAAAACGTTCTGAGTTTGTTTTATTTCGTAAAACGTAAACATTCGCGTTTCATCGTAACCGCGCACCGCAATTACTCTTTAATTAGAACCTAGGAATGTGACCATCGGGGAATTCATTTACTAACGGCAATATTTTATAGAATAATAAATTGTATTTCTCATTTGAGAAATTTTAATTAAATGATCTCTAGATTTGCAACCATGTTCAAAAGTTGATTAAGCTACAGATGGTAAATGAACAAATTTCTTTTGTTTTTTGTTTCTTAAACTGTAAATAGTTTAGTTTCTTTTGAAATCTTGGTAAGAATTTCATCTATCTGTAACTAATAAAGACATTTATATTAATATTGTTACCGTTAAAGACGAAGAACGAATATCGAATGAAAGATTGGTGAAACATATGAGGATGAGATGCTGCTAGGACGACCTAGGAATAAATGATTGAATGTTTCTTACGTGAACGAAAGATTCCAAGTATGAGGAATAAATGAGCTTGTAAGAAAAAAAAATGAAGGTGAGTGAAACTAAAGTGGTGTGTCTGGAATTCAGAGCTGGGCAAGTACCAGGACCAAAGTACTTAAGTATAAGTACCAGGACTAACCATGGTCAGTACTTGTTATGCAGTAGTTTTTCAAACACAGCTTGAAAATACTTAAGTAAAGTACCAGTTTTTTTAGACCAAAGTACTTAAAAAATAAGTATTTTTCAAGTACCAGTATTGGGTATATTCGTATGAAATAGTTTTTCTGTTATTGTTATGTATTTTAATAACAACATATTCTAAATATACATTTTGAAAACATGATTAAAAAATGAAAAGATTTTTAAAATTAAAAAATAAATAGGTACATACAAAATTTAGTATGTAGTCGGAAATTACAAAAATATACATGTCTGTGCTCCTCACGTTCACGTCACAGTGCAGCACAATAAAAAAACTGTATTAACCGCAAACTCAAAGTACTTCAATGTTTCGAAATATTTAAGTACTTTTCGTGACTTTAGTAATATTGATGTACTTAATTATTTGAAAAGTACTTCAATATTTTTACATTTACTGTCCAAAAATGTAAGTCTTAAGTACAAGCTGAAATTTAGTACTTAAAAATTTCAAGTAACACAAAAATAAATATACTTCAGTATAAATATTAAGTACTACAAGATACGAAAAATTGGTATTTAAGTACTAAAGTACTTAAGTATTGCCCAGCTCTGGTCTGGATAGGCATGTTTTGGTGAAGATGGATGATTCTGATGAAGAAATATTGAGGTAATGTTTCAAGGGATCATACTACCCCATTTGATGGGATATAACGTGATGTTATGTATACTGGGCGATGCTTGGTGAGGGTGAATATATTACCGTTGTAGATAGGTTGACATCAGTCAGTTCAGCTAAGTCGGTATCACAATCCACTAGTTCCTAGTTGATCTAGTTGGATAAATGATCGCACCATACTGATGAGTCCGGAAGGACGAAACGCGCGTCTATGGTTAAAGCTGAACTGACCAGCCGTTTGTTGATGACCTGAGAAGTTGATGCAAACGTGCTGTAAAACCTCTGTGGAATTACGAGACAAGTGATGGAAAATTTTTTCCTATTTTTTCTTATTTATTAAGACTCAATTCCACATCGCAATAGACATTTTGTCTTTTGTTTTATGTGAATATATGGATTTAACATGTAAAATCAAAATGTTTGTAATTTCCTGCTTACCTAATTATTTTAAGCAAAAAAGCTTCAAATAAAGCTTTTAAGGCATAAAATTCTGCTGTTCATCAATACACAAAATTAATTTTGCTTGCTATGTAACGGTACAAAATTAGATCTGAAAATGATGAAAGTTCTCTCAAAACTATCGATAGCCATGGAATTAAAATAAAATTAAACAAATGTTGTATCTTTCAAAAATGTCAAAATAATTTCTTTATATTATTAAACTCCATTCCCTGTATGAAAACTATTACGTCACATTCGGTATCCATGTGATTCAAGATTTTGTACTTAAAACGTTTACATTGGTATTGGATTGACATTTTTAAAACATAACCTCAAATTTAAATGTCAGATTAAAATATTTATTACTTTATAAAATTTAATTAGTTTATAAATTAAACCAAATTCTGCATATATTAAATAAAAAACAAATATGAATTTATCTTAACACACGAAAAATATTACTTACCTTATTGAAATATGTAGTTTTGTAAAATAAAACTCGAAGGAATATACATTTTTATTTGTATTATTATTATTTATAAATAAATACTATTTGAAAATAAAAAATATAATGCACATTACCTCTTGTTCTCCAACGCAAAATTATCATGAAGATGACAAACGCATTTCTGCATTTGATTACCCAAAATTTTTCTAGCCATTTCTCATTTCTCAGTCTGTATTTATGTATCAAAAATGTCACAAACTTAGAAATGACAGGCGAGAAAATAACAAAATCTTGACCATAGGTCTCTATTTTTATTTTATAAACAAATGTGAACAAAATAAATATAAATTTTCGTATTAGTAAGAACTGTCATACGTTTTCATTAAAATAATAAATGTGATAGAACGTGAAAAAACGTGAAACGTGTGTCTTAACTTATTAAGACATACGTTATGTCATTCGCATAGGTACGAATAATGTTATTAAAAAAAGATAGCTATATTCCATCGTATCTATGATAACCTCGTTCACATATGACGTCATCGTTTTCATACAGGGAATGGAGTATACCTTAATACAATTTGATAATTTTAACAGGTAAAATGTCAAACTTTTGTTTAATTTTGTTTCAATTCCATGACTATTGAGAGTTTTCAGGCAATTTCATTATTTTCAGATTTAATTTGTGCCATTACAAAGTATACATAATTAATTTTTTGTATTGATTTACATGCAAAATTTTATGGCCTAAAATTTGTTTTTTACAAGTCAATTTCGATCTGTAGATATCCGAGACTTTATTATTCATTTTTTTTAAGTATTATCAACTTTAGGAAAAAAAAACAAATATTTCATTTTACAATCCTGTAGTTTTCAACTGATTTGAATCAAGTTTTTTTACAGCTTAAGTATGGTTCGTATATAACTGAAACTCTTTAATTGTTTTTAAATATAGCCAACTTTCGGCGAAGAAAATATTTCATTTTCGCAATTCTGCAATTTCAACCGATTTGAATAAAATTTTGTTAACAAATCAAGTTGATCTTGTATATGAACAAGACAATTCAATTGTTTTAAAATAGAGCCAACTTTAGAATAAAAAATCATTTCCGCAATATTCAAAATTAAGTTCATATTTAATTGACAAGCCTAAGATATGGATATTTGCAATATATTTAAAGGAATCGTGCGCAAAATTGAAACAAAACATATTGTCAATTGTCATACGAATATGAATCAGCGAAGCCGACCCGATCGCTGGCTTAGATAATATTGAGCTGAAATTAAATTCAAAGACTTTCAGGACAAATTTAAATAACATAATTTAATATCACAGCTCGGCAAATAAAAACAAAAACATTTAATAACATCGCATGAGGAAATATGAATTTCAGAAAACAATAATTATTTTTCGTGATTCTCAATGCGGAAGAAATTTAAAAGATTCACTGTATTTAATGTAAGAATTTCGTGTGTTTATTTCCTATGTTTAATTTCAAAACATTTCACAAGATGCTCTTTGTTTTTATGTAATTTAAACGGTCGATCAAGCTTTACGTAAGACACGTGGAAAACAATTTCGCTTGTTCGCTTGTGGCGAATACATGCACTAACACTAACACACATTGTTAGTGGTTCCCACTTTCTCGAGAATTTTTATAGTGTTAGCGCATGATAAACACAAAAGGTACAGAGTTATCCTCACTGATACTTAATAACATAAGCAAGAACATAAATTTGCACCAATCATTGATGTCAAAAGTTTACATATTACAAGAGAAGTGGACAATAAAAGAAGTACGAGGGCAGGGTTTAAAGTCCCTGAAAAATAAAACAGATGGCGCCACAATCGTAAATCTCATGTGACATTTGTAATGTACCATCTTTAACTAGATCGCATTAAAATTTTCAGACTGATATGTCATTCAGTTCTGTTTTGACACCCATCGAAAGCAAGCAACCTTGAAGATTTTTGAAAACATGGAAAAAAGTGAATTTCGCGTCTTGATTAAACATTATTTCTTGCGTGGAAAAAACATTACGCAAACCAAAGCATCGCTTGTTAAACATTATGGGGACTCCACATCATCGATTGGAACGATTCACAAGTGGTTTACTGATTTTCGTTGTGGTAGTATGACCACAAAGGACGCCGAACGTTCTGGTCGTCCAATTGAGGTTACAACGCCAGAAATTGTCGATAAAATCCATGGTAAGATATTGGATGATCGGCGAGTTTAAGTGCATGATATGGCTGAGGCTATGAGCATCTCAACCGAACGGGTACGGAACATATTGCATAAATTTTTGGATATGAGAAAGCTATCTGCCAGATGAGTGCCGCATTTGCTCTCTGTTGACAACAAGCGCGATCGCAATCGCAATGACAAAATTGCATGAATTGCGCTACGAATTGGTTCGTCATCCACCATATTCTCCAGATTTGCCCCCCTGCGATTTTTATCTATTTCCAAACTTGAAGAAATGGCACGGTGGAAAGAGATTTGGCTCCAACGATGAGGTCATCGCTGAGACAAACGCCTGTTTTGAAGGATTGCCAAAATCGTATTATTTGGAAGGGATCTAAAAATTATAAAAACGTTGGACGAAGTGTATAGAGCTACAAGAAGATTATGTTGAGAAATAAAATATGTTTTGACCAAATAAATCATTTCTTGTTTCATTTTTCAGGGACTTTTCACCCTACCTTCGTATAACAGAATTTATATTGTTTTGTTTAAAAAGATGCTTACTCGTTTATACGGTTTAATTTTATTGATCAATCGATCAATCAGATTGAATAAACCATATTCTATTTCTATTTGCATGCGTGTACGAAATTTCAGATGAAACATTCGCCTAATTGGGTCTTAACCTGAGCACTATTCTTTTGACACAAGAAAAACAGCCTTATTCCGTATCTATGTATAATCGATTTATATGTTAACAGTGGTATCAAGTCGATCTGTGGATCTTGAGAACCCTAGTTTGATTCCCATAATAACTAATATCTTCGGCGACCGTGATTGACCGCACTTTACGCGCATAAATGTATCACTTACCGAGATCTGCTTCGGCAGACTGCCATAACTAGCAATGGGTAAAAGGCGTGGTGATATATTTATTTATTTTATTTTACAAGGAGTTGATAATTATTTGAGAGTTGTTAGTCGTTTCTATGACAATTTTTTTTAATCAATTTCGCGATGCAAAACATCGTCAGGTAGATTCATAAAACGAATTAACGCTAACACCATTTTTAATATTATTTATAACTATGTTTCAAATTAAAACAGATTCAAGAATTTTATAAAATTTGATGCAAATTAATAGTCTGTTTAACTCAAGTTAAAATAAACTTGTTTCTCACATTGGAAAGAGAGTTACAAACGAAATAAAAAATGGTGTTAGCGCTAATCTGCTTTGTGAATCTGCCAAAAAACGAAGTTGAGGGAATTTTGTTGTGATGTTTTGTGAAGTCTAAAATCACTTCGATTGGTATATAGCAGTATTTTCAAAACCGCGACCCCAAAATGAGTCTAAAAAGCTTTCGCGACCCCGGGAGCTTCCAACTTCTTAATAAATGCGAAGTTGATATTTTTTTATTTATTAATTAAATAGTGGAGGTAAGTATTTCTATGCACACTTATAGAGAAATACGAGGTCTGTTCAAAAAATACGCGGACCGACGTCATAAAACAAAATGTACTTTATTTAGAAGTTACATGTCTGGGTGCCCTTCAAAGTACTCTCCTCCGCAACACACACACTTATCTGGTACGCTTTTTTTTGTTGTCCTTCGGCTCCTTCGTCGCATTTGCCTTTTTCTCGAGAATCGTCTCAAATCTTCTTCCTTTGAAGGGTCTTTTGAATTTGGGGAACAAAAAAAAGTCACAAGGTGCATGATCAGGTGAGTAAATAGTGATCGAGTGTTTGGCCAAAAACTCACGAGTTCTGAGGGCTGAATGGGCTGGCGCGTTGTCACAAATCTCGTAAACCCCCGGGGGGTCGCGATCCACTGTTTGAAAAATACTGGTATATAGGAAGACTATTTTTTATTGACGTTTTTATTTAACAAATTTGGCAGTAATTATATAATATGATTAGCTAATACTGTGTGGGAGGAAATAGTCACAATTATTTTGGTATTCTGTGACCAGAATAATTTATTTTGGTATTTTAGTTATTTTCAAGCATTTTGCTTAGTTATATGTAGTTGTTGCTATAAAAAAATAATATAAAAACAACTTTGTAAGAATGTGGTTAAAAACTAATAATTTTTATACTGACAGTTTCGAGCAAAATGTACAGAAGAAATAATTTTGATCACAGCATTTCGAAATGGTGATAATCTATAGAGTAATCATGAAACAGAAGGGTTGTCGATGTCATTAATTTATCGATCGACAACAGATAATGGTCAAAGTACACAATAGGTGTGGTAATATTTATAATTTAGGCTATTATTGTTAAATTATGTGTTTAGTTTTACTCGTTTTAGTTAATTTATGGTTATTGGTTTTAGGAAATATTAAGTATTGTGAGAATGGAACGCTTGGGGTTGTGTTTATGTTTTTCAAACCAATAAATTACGGTCAAGTATGTCTGGGTCTGTTTGAGTGATGCCAGATGTGAGAGCATGTTAGAATAGGTGAGGGATGAAGAGACGTGTGTGAATGATTAAGGGTGCATGAGACTTTGTAAATAGTTTCTAAGATAGTGTGTATCCGGCGATAGACGGTAGAGGTTGAAAGTAATTATTATTGTAAATGTTTATTAAATAAAACTGATGTATATATTCACTATACTTCGTCTATTATTATCCTGACAAATACATGAATAGAGGAGTGCAGAAGGAGCATTAATCACAGAAAATTCACATTGTATTTAGGCGACAATTATCAGAAGTTGATAGATTGTTATATTGTTTTATATTCGAGATTGCGACATAGGGAGCAGGTTATTGTTATTACATATGAAATATATTTTTGAATTAAAGGTTGAAAGTTTTGCCTAAATTTAAACAATAAATATGTTTGCAACTAATAATGGTAAATGATTATAAAATGTTGATAATACACAAAGACTTGTATTGTACAACATTTAATAAATGCATTTATTTGAAAATAATTTGAAAATATTTGTTTTAGTAGAAAAGTAAAGTTAGTAAACAATCTATAGTCAACTTAGTCGGCGTTGGCGTTAAATATTAGCTTTCCTTGTTTCGTCTTCAGCAGTGAAGCAGTATGACAAATTACCAAGATATTTATCAACAAATTATAAACTGACAGCAAGTTTATTATAGGTTTTTACTCTTGTACGTAGCTTTATATTCGGTTTGAATTTTGAAAGTACTTTTCTGTTCTGCATGATAGTATGATGTATGTGTTTAAGTTAGGTATGTTCAAATTTGGCCATTAGCAATGAAAAGTGAAATCAGTGAAGATTTCTATCATCAAAAATAATAGCTTCTTCTTCTGACAAAAGATAACATGTAACATTGCAGTAATATCTCGAGTAATATTAACGTTCATCTCCTAGTTAATAGTCTGTAGAAGAATTTTTCTCACAGATATAAATCTTACTTCATATGAAATGGTTTTCTTTTTATAGATGTTTTCATTATCTTCTTGCTACTCGTAAAGAATGTTGTTGCTATAAGTAAGAATAAGTAATAATATTACAATTTTTTACAAAATGTGTACACTATTACAAATCCTTGAACAAAAAATTGAACTTATCTTTTTACGCAAAAATAAAATCTTTCTTTGTGTAACATGCTCTCTTTTGAATACGCTTTTGATACATACATTCACTGCTCCAAATTAGAAAAAAATGGTGTCCCAAATAGGTAAAGAAAATTCCTGTTATATTTTTAATTGATTTCTATTCTTTGAAATTACTACCAAATAAAAGATTGCCCAGATTCATTGATATCTCAATTAATCGAAATCGACTGTATTGTAAAATAAACGAAATCGACACTGCAAGTGCAGCTGTTTTATTGTATACAATAGAGTTGCGTTCAAAGTTATCCAATTAATTAATTAATTATGATTAGTGGATTACTTTTAAAACTTGCGATCCAAGTTATAATTAATAGCACCAGAAATAAAATTAATAAGAAATTATATTAATAGAGAATTTGGAGCAACATAAATTTAAAAAAAAATCTAGCAATACTAAATTGTTATGTCAAAAAAAAACGAATAACCTTTTACAAAGTTTAAAGTTTGCAATCATTTGACTAATATGTATTAAAGTAATAATTAGTTGTTACAAATATTGTTTTACCATTGTTATTTAATTAACAATAAGTATTTTAATGCTGATAGTAATTAGTTATAACATAAGAATAAAAAAAAATATGTATAATGTAGTGTCAGCCATCCAGGCCATTGTTAACTTTTAACATAAAAAATAAAAAAATAAAATATATAATTACACCTTTTACCCATGACTGGATGTGGCACTCAGTCGAAGCAGATCTCGGTAAGTGATATATTTACGCGCGTGAAGTGTGGTTACCAGCCGTCAAATCATGGTCTCCAAAGATTTTAGCAGAACGAAAGCCACGAAAGTAGTTTTAAAAAAAATAAATATATCATCACGCCTTCTATCCATTACTGGGTGTGGCACTCTGCCGTAGCAGATCTCGCTAAGTGATATATTTTGCGCGTGAAGTGCGGTTAACAGCCGTCAAATCACGGGCCCCAAAGATGTTAGTGGTGGAGGAGCCACAGAGGTAGAATTTTTAAATTATGTAAATTGTTTGTCGCCTGTGGGATTCTCAGGATCCACAGGCCGACTTCATACCACTGAGCTAGCGAGCCCATAAATTATATCATCACGAATTTTACCCATTACTGGGTGTGGCACTCTGCTGAAGCAGATCTTGGTATATGTGCGCGTGAAGTGCGGTTAACAGCCGTCAAATCACGGGCCCCAAAGATGTCAGTGGCGGGAGAGCCACAGGGGTGATTTTAATGTGGTGAAAATTGTCGGCTGTGGGAATCGAACCGAGGTTCTCAGGATCCAAATTATTTTAGTCACACTGTTTGTACTTTACCAGACTGTTATTTTTGTTGTAGTCTTGGATACGTACTGTACATGACTGTTTTGATAAAAATCTACTTTACATATTAAAATTGATCAGGAAACTTTCTTGTCGGTTTCAGAAAAAGACTGTTTTTATGAAGAAATAACATTTCAGACAAATAGTACGCAGCACGCAATTCTAGGCATATTATCAAAGCTGTTCACATTACGCACATGTCTTTACTTAGTTTACGCAATGTAATAAATATAATTTTCCACTTACGGCAATCTAACTGAATTTTACAATTATTCAGAAACAATGTATAATTGCTTGTCCTCGTTAAAGGATTTACAGTTATTATAATAAATCCCAATTATAGGAATTAAATAATTACGAGTAAAAATTTTCGAATGATTCCAAGAACGACTCATTAGTTTCAATATTTTCCTTCTCACATGAAATGAATTCGTACAAACTGTAAACTGTCCTGCATCATGTAACAATCAATAAAAGATTACTACACAACAATTATTTCATTTAAAGATCACCGAATTACCATTGTCCACTGTTAAAAAAAGAAGTAGCACAATGGATCAGAAGTCAACAATTAATACATAACTGTATGGTGATCCAAAACAAAACAGAATCAGTAGAAGATGTCTTGATGTGTCCTCTTGCAAGTTGCAAGAATGAAAGAAGCATCTGTACGAGTAACATCGCATCCGGATTACATGTTGAATCTCTCAGTGGAACGGAAATTCCTTTCTTGGTCTGCAAGAAGGAGCTCACCTGCAGAAGACTTGTTGAATGTCTTGAATGAATCCACGATCGGCTATCTCATTGCTTGTAGGGAATTTTTTGTCCCAGTATTGCTTCATAATAAATAATGCAATTGTCATGCTATAATAATATTGTTTGAAAAAAGTGAAAATATTCTCCAGGAAATAGTAGTTGTGTTTTGTTTAAAGGTGTAGGTGTACAAGCATGGGACAAATTTGTTTCTTATTTACTACACGCTAGATTTTACGGTATTTGTTTTGGATTTCTAATTCTGCACGATTAATTAAACAATTAGAGGAAGTTAGTACTTCAACGCCAGTCTACAGAATATGCTAGGCTATTCTTCTACTGTCTAGTGTTGCTGGTGAAACAATAATTCCATATATTATAGAATTTTGTCAGTTTAATATCGGAAAAACAAAGAAGATAACTGTTTGCAACTAGATAAACTTTCATTGGCTCGGAAACGGCGAGTAGAAATGCCATAATTTTAATAAAATACTCCATTGAATAAATTATCTTAATAAGTATCACTAGAGGTTTAGTTTTTCTAGAGATAAATTCGTATCTTCTTCACTGAAACTTAATTGACATTAGCCAATTTCTTTCGTCAGTTGTTACCAAGCACACATGTTATAATATATTAAAATGTCTACAGTGAAACATGTAGTATTACTTTCAAGAAAACAAGAATTGTCAAACATTAATAATTAGTAAAATAGTTATTCATGTACTAAACGTGGTCAATTATTTTTTATTTAATTATTCTATGGCACTCAGTTCAACAGAAACATAATCCCAATTACAGTGCAGGGTCCAAGAAGTTCATATACAGGATGGTGAACGCAACTCTCGAACATAGGGTTTTAACATGTAAAGTCACAATTTTGTAATTTCCTGCTTCCCTAATTATTTTATGCAAAAAAGCTTCAAATAACAGTTTTAGGGACTAAAATTCTACATCTAAAACAATAAACAAAATGAATTTTGCATGCTTCGTAACGGCTCAAATTTGATCTGAAAATAACGAAAATAGCCTGAAAACTATTGATAGCCATGGAACTAAAACAAAATTAAACAAATGTTTGTCGTTTTATCTGTCAAAATAAATGACATAATAAATAAAGAAATTATTTTGACATATTAAACCTCAAACATTTGTTTCATTTTGTTTAAATTCCATGGCTATCGACAGTTTTGAGGCAATTTTTGTCATTTTCAGATCTAATTTGTGCCGTTACGAAGCATGCAAAGTTCATTTTGTTTATTGGCTTAGATGCAGAATTTTATGCCCTAAAACTTTTATTCAAAGCTTTTTTGCATAAAATAATTAGGGAAGCAGGAAATTACAAAATGTGATTTTACATGTTAAATCCCTATCTTCGAGAGTTGCGTTCATCACCCTGTATATTTCCGGACAAAAGGTTCCAAACAAATGTAACTTTAAACTCATTTAAAGCTTCCGGTAAATACAATTTTTTTTTTCTACAAACAATAAAAAATACAATCTAAATAATATGACATACGAGTATATCTATCAATTGTGATGATTAATTTTACAACAACAATAATGTCAAATTAATGTTATTTGCAATGATTAATGTATTGTAAAATTTTCTTTACCGTCCATGGGCGATAAATGACTCATTTCATCCCTGTTTTACTAAGAGTGTAATGATATACTTCCTGTGTTGCTGGTAGAAAAACACCTTTGCTATTATATTTGCTACCAAAATTTAATAGAACATTGAAAAGAAAAAAAATTAAATAATATGATAATTGCCTATTTCTCTTCTATTGATAGATATAAGAAATGAATTATTTAGAAAGGTACGAAAGGAGAATAGTTGGTTTACTTGTTTCTAAAATTTCCAACGAAAAAACTACAAAGCCACCAGTCCACAATGAAATCTGTAGTCAACAAAACGCATTTTTCAAAGAGGTCACTTCGCTTGTTGTTAAAAAACAAGGCTAAATCAATATAAAAGGTACATTCACTAAAGTAAAACTGTTAAACTGGATTTAACAAAACAAATACTAAAGAAAATTTGTAGTGAAACACCATTTTGACTACTTGTAATTAAACAAAAAAGTACTTATTCCACTAACTGATGGTTGAATAGTCATCACGTTCTTAATTAAAATTAACCATGAATTAAAGTTCGATATTTTTTTTCCTGTATGTAAAAATAATTTTATGCTATAAAAATAAATATAAGATAAACAGGTTTATTTCCTAATTTATTAATTATTTTTCATATAAGTACTTGATAAAATTTCTACTCTGGTTTCTTAACCATAATTTAATCTTTTTATTGCTAATCACTAGTAATTACCGTCTATAATCATTAAATGTTGTTTCAGAAGTAAAAATATCAGATTAGAAAATTTATTAATAACTAGTCTGAATTATTTTTGTAATTGATATAATTTCTAATTGCATACATTTAATTAGGCTCCACGAACACTGATATACCATTTCGTTATACAATCTATAATCGATTATTTTTAAATTTTGTACGAAAGTCCTTCAATAGATCTTTCTCATAATACAAAACACGATAGGATTTGTTAGCTATATTAAAAAAATAAAATAAATATATCTGGTATCCAAAGGTCTAACTTGGCCTGTATTTTTTTTTATCACTGCATGAAGCGTTTGTGAAACAAAAAAAGCAAGCGATCAAGTGAACGACATATATGTATACATATATAAATATACATACAACCACCTAAACTAAGGACCAAATTCATAGTCATGACTCACCCTTACCTCATTCTCACGTCACACTCAAAGCTGAAGTAACTAAGGCAACTAACTAAAATTAGGCGTATTCCATTTGCCATTTGGATCAGATCTAACGTACATTTACTGAACCAGATCACTTATTAATTTGGCTGAATTACTTCGCTGACTTTATTTCCAGTACTAGAATTATAGATTCTAATTAACTTTAAGTAATTCACCCCAATAAGTGCATAAGTTTGCTTAATTCAGTTCATTTAGTCATTTGTCGAATTTATCTGAACTGATTTAAGTGAACCAAGTGGCAAATGGAATACAGCTGATGTACACATTTTTGAGTTAGTTGCCTTAGTTGCCTTAGTTACTTCGACTGAGTGTGAGGTGAGAATGAAGTGAGGGTGAGTCACGACTATGAATTTGGCCCTTAGTCGAATTCGTCATCCACAGGTGTTTCTAAACTTGATAATCAAACTTTCAGGTATATTTTAGATACTGTTAAAGGAACAAAAGGAAGTTTGATATTTATTTCTATATTAATAATTAAATTATAAATGTAAAAATTACAGTCAATTATCAGATACTGTAGAATAAATAAATTTATTATTGTAATGTTTACAATTATAATTTAAATATTATTATATTAGAAATTAAATTAAAAATTAATACTTTAAGTAAGCCACCCTTAATTTTGCTACATGATGTTAACTTTTGATTATCAAATTTGAAACACCTTGTCAAAACCTTATCTAGGATTTATGAATAATAGTTATTTATTATACAAGTGTTTTATTAGGTATATAAAACACGCAAGAAAAGTTTAAACACGAAACCGAAGGACGAGTGTTTAATATTCTTAAGTGTTTTATATACGAATAAAACACAAGTGTAATACAAAATTTTATCCACACCTAGGGTTGCCACCTCTCCGGGTTTGATCAGGAGACTCCGGGTTTCAGTAAGTTATCTCCGGGCTCCGGATTTAATTAATATTTCTCCGGGTTATGTTAGTAAAATTGAATATGTACAAAATTATATGCAGTCTGTCGCGTGTATCTCTTGTACTGTGTACGGAATAGCTAGCGCGGTGGTTGGTGATCGGACGTATACAACTGGTGAAGGCGCAGTGTTGGCTGCGTGCAAGCGTGCTATGTATTTGTTCGGGACAAATCTGTCTCACTATCGGAATCTTCTACGCCGCTAAATTATTACATTTTTTTCTTTGAAGATCTTGTATATCTTACTGTTATCTAGATTTATTTCTGTCACTAAGTCCTCCAATTTCTTGATTCTGTCCTCATGATTATTTAAGGAAGAATTTATACAATTAATTTCGGTTCTAATATTACATATATCATCTTGTATCAGATTTTTTTTAGAATTGTATCAAGTTTTCAGAAATAGACATAATTTTAGGTGACGGGATGTCTTCTGTTGCATGTGATTATCTTCAATTTTATCAATGTTGTTACAGTTTAATCGTATATATGGCGTTGAGTACACTAATTTTATTGTTACAGTAGATTTATCACTTCCAATCTTGTTTTACTTTATTTTATAAGTAATTATTTTACCATGATAACAAAAACACTTGTCTTTAACAAAACAATGTAACCCCTTTTTTATCAAGTATGGTAAAATAATAAAATTGCAGGATCTTCTTTAAAAAAATAGTCATCGTCTCCGGGCGAGACTTAGTTCTGAGGTGGTAACCCTATCCGCAACTCATAATTATAGGTGTCGAAGAAGATTGGTCGTAACGTTTAACGTTGATTCTGTTATATATATAGTTTCTCAAAATACGGTAGATCATGAAGTAGTTGTAACAAGTTGTTTACAGTGTTTTATGGAATATAAAACACTAGTGTATGATCCATATAGTACAACTGAAATCAGTGTAATTATGTCTTTATAATATATAAGTTGTGGATAAATATTTTAATTACTGCGGATGATACAGACATCATACCGATCATATAAGCGCATCTCTTTGAAAGTAGACGAGCTAGAAATAATAAACATAAAGCATTACTGGGTGTGAAGACGTCAAGTGCGAATATAGAGATATAAATATAATTGAGTTTTCATGTCAGACGTCTTGATATACTTGGAGTACTGTCAATGTCAAGTAGTTGTCACATTATTAGAGGAAGAATGTTTATATTTTTATTTATAGTTATTTAAACTACAAGGAATGCAAGTACATGTTAACTTTGAGGAAGTTTTATCAAGCCGAAATGTACGCCATCGTCTAGTAACTTTTGAGGATATTAAGATGTATATAAGCTACCATATTTATAAAATACGACATCTGTCATCAGAATTATTCATATGTTATAATTTTGTTTTAGTTTTGTCTTGATCTAAGTTACCTATGTTTGTTGCTATGTTACTGAAATAATAGATATTCAAACTAACAAAACTGTTGACATTTTTATCGTGAAATTTGTGCATTGTATAATGAAGAATGGATATTAAGAGATATTTCTACCTTGAGAATGAAAAAAATATATTTTTTTAAACTTTTACAGTACAAAAATGTTTTTTATTTTTTTAACATTGGTTTTTTGGTCACACGAATTTTTTCAAAAAAACATAAAAAAATGACGGTTGACATGATTTCGGCCGTCTGAACATATGAAATAATAAATAAAAAATCTGGTGTGTTCACCACACGACTTTCTTATACATAACATATTTAATATTTAGAATATATGAATATAATATAATATTATTAAACATGTAATTTAGTTTTTCACTAATTCAGCATTTATCTGTTTGAAACATAAAATATCAAATTTGTTTACGTATAATTTTTTAGTAATGTTGACTACTTTATGTCTAACTTTACTGATGAGGCATATACAGGATGTCCGTTATTCGAGCCTAACCCTTGGTATCTCAAGAACCGTGAAATACGAAGTCGATTAAATTGAGGCAAAATTGCCAAATTAGTTGACCATTTTAATTATGTATTTGTTTTTCCGGAAAAAGACATACCTGTAGATAACTAGATAAAGCGAAAATTAAAATTTACGTTTTTTTTTGTTTCTATGATTACTTTGATTATTGAAATATATTATTAAATATAAAAATTAGTCTTTCTCAAAATTAGACGCATATACAGGAAAATTGCAAATAATTTATGTGCCAAATATTTTTGCTAACATTTTTTATTTGAAACTTTTTTTCGTAACTGATTCCATTATTGAAATAAATGGAATTTATTGTTTTGTGTACCCAGTAAACTTCCTCTTCCGATTTTTCAATTTCATTCAAAATCAACTCAGCTCTTCGTATTTTCATGAAACTTATAATTACCAAGTTTCGTTAAAAAATCTTATCTCGTTCAAGAGATATTGCACACTCGGACACACATCCATCCATCCATTCACATACACACACACAAACAGACATCATTGAGAAAATGATCAAAATTGATTCACTGGACCTCAAAATACATATTTCCGCGAAAATCTCGTTAACGATTTTTTTCACGATTCCAATACTTCCTTATACTGTGTATAAGAAAGTAAAAATGTCAAATTATTAAGTGTTAAAGTCGCTATAGCCCGGACTAAACGAAACTTTTGTTTCCAGACTACACCTATTAAATCACGTATTTTTCTGTAACTTTGTCCAGAGTAGCACCATTTTATGATCTAAAGCTTTTCTTCATGAGAGAATTTTCCAAAATATTTGTTATTGAACAAAAATCGCAAAAAACAAACTTTTTTTGACAATTAAGATGTCATACAATTGTTCGTAATTTTGTTTGAGTTCCACGACTATCGCTATAATGAATCAATTTTCAAAAAAAATTAAAATTGAATTTCTCGGTTATGAAATGACAAAAATAAAATCTGATCGCTAAGTTGGATGTAGAATTTAATTCTCTACAACGTTTATTTCAAGTATTTTTGTCTAAAATAATTTGGGAACTTTTGCGCAAGGAAAAACTGATTTCCCATGTTAAACGCCTATGGCCAGTTTTTTAATTAACACTCTGTATATACCTCTTTACTACATTCATACGTGGCACAAGGAATAATTATTCGCAAATAATTTTGTATCTTATAATCTGACGACAGTAAATTTGAGTATTAAAAGTAAGAATCTTAATTTAGCAAAAAATTTCATTACGAAACGAATATATTGGATATTCTTCTCTAATACAAAAATCATTATAAATAATGAACTTTGACGTCCGATTATTATTATCTTTATCACATTGACTTTGAACTTCAAAAACCAAATCCTTTTGTAGCGTAAATAACATTGTCAAATTTGATAAACTTCATAAGATAATACCTGCATATGTAACTATTATAATCTAAGGTCATTTTTTGGCCACTGAGACAGGTCAAAATTTTGGGTATAAAAGTTGCAGATTTTTCTATATTCAGTACACTCAGGTTTTGTGTCCAAAGTGAAGACATCACCATGAGGACGACTCTTGCTCTACTGTTGGTAGCCCTGTGCGCTTACGTCGCCGCCGATCACCAGGTCAACCAGTATGAAAAACAATACAAAGTTGGTAAGTTACAAAAATACACAACATTTAAAATAAAAGTTTAAATTTATTTTTTAATAAAGGAGTGCTTTGCAGTTTATTGTAATTATTATATTATAAAGAAAAAATAATTGCAATAATATTACATGAACTGAGCAATGACATTTTTACATCTAGACAACTCAACAACTTTACAAAAAATATTCCCACTTGTTGCATAAAATTGCATTTTAAACGCACATGAGTGCAATTTTAAAGTACGAGTGAAGCGAGTGCTATAATTTGCGCGAATTGTGCATATGACGTCTTCATGCATGAGTTTTGTACAATGCTTTTTGTAACGAGCAAAAATTATATAATCGACAATGAGAAAATTTATTAAATTTGAAGCGTGAATTTATATTGACAGTTAAGTATGCCATGAATTGATATTTGTTATTTGAAAACAAATTGTTTATTTTTTCTCGTAAATTTTTTTTAAATATATCTGATTGTTGGCGTTATAAGCTAATGTCTCTATTTCTTTTATAAATTCTTTAAATTGTGTGTGTATAAGTACAATTAGCGTTATAACAGAAAAATTTAGAATAATAAAAAAATGGGTCTTTTTTCAATTACTTTGCGCACTAGTACGCAAAATCAAACTTTCCATCGGTTTCCAAGGTAATATAAACTTTATTTTGAATGGTGCGAATACAAAAAAAAATATTTTCTTCAACTATTTACTAAAAAATGCGAATATAAATTTAAATCATTCATTTTCTTTCTAGCGGACAAGGTGTTCTTAGAGAAACAAAAGAACATCCTTCGTCTGTTCAAATTCGTTTTCCAATCCAACTACTACAAGGACCAGGCTGAGACCGCTCACACCTACAAGTTCTTCGACCACTACGACCAGTACGCCCACCAGCAGTACGTGAAAGAGTTCTTCCACTACTACCAGCAGGGTCTTCTCCCCCGTGGAGAGGCATTCTCCATCTTCCATGAGGAGCACCGCCAACAAGCTGTGGCCCTCTTCCACATGTTCTACTACGCCAAGGACTTTGAGACCTTCTACAAGACCGCCTGTTGGGCTCGTGAATATGTCAATGAAGGCATGTTTGTCTACGCCATGCATGTTGCTGTGCTCCACCGTGACGACACCCAAGGAATCGTCCTCCCTCCCATCTATGAAATCTACCCTTACTTCTTCGTCAACAGCGAAGTCATCGACAAGGCATACGAATACAAGATGAAGTATGGTGCTGGCTACAAGGGCGCCGACAAACAGGAGAAGTACTACGTACATGCTAACTACTCTGGATGGTATCTCCATAACAACCCTGAGCAATACGAGCTCTCTTACTTCACTGAAGATGTTGGTGTGAACGCTTACTACTATTACTTCAACCTGGATTATCCCTTCTGGATGGGAGGTGAAGAATATGGTCTGCACAAGGACAGACGTGGAGAACTCTACTATTTCATCCACCAACAGCTTATTGCTCGTTACTACATGGAGAGACTTTCCAACGACTACGGTAGCGTGCAAGTGTTCGACTGGGAACAGCCAATCAAGACCGGATATACTCCATCCATGCGTTATCCCAATGGTCTTGAATTCCCCGCCAGACCCGCATACTCTCACCTCGTCTACAATCCATACAACCAGGACTTTACCTTTACCGGCGAAGACAACCAATTCCTGGTGCAGCACATCGAAGACTACGAACGTAGAATCCGTGATGCTATCGACTCTGGATTCATTGTCACCGAAGAAGGTAAATTCATCAACATCTACGAGAAGGAAGGCTTCGAATATCTTGGAAACATTGTTGCATCTAACGCTGATTCTCACAACAACCGTTTCTACGGTTACCTGCAAGTGATTGCCCACCAGGTGCTCGGCTATGCTGCCCACCCTGTGCATCACTACAAGGTGCACCCCAGTGCATTGGAACACTTCGAGACTGCTCTTCGTGACCCCGTCTTCTACCAATTCTACAAGCGCATCACCTACTACTTCCTGCAGTACAAGTCTAACCTGCCCCAGTACACCTACCAGCAACTCCACTACGATGGCCTGAAGGTTGAGAATGTTGAGGTTGATAAACTTGTCACCTTCTTCGACAGATTCGACTTTGAGATCACCAACGCTCTGTACGTCAACCAGGAGGAATTCGAACAAGACAAGTTCCAAGTTTGGGCTCGCCAGTTCCGTCTGGCTCACAAACCTTTCACCTACAAGCTGAACGTGCACAGTGACAAGGCTCAGGAAGTGCTTGTGCGTGTATTCTTCGGCCCCAAGTTCGACGAGCAAGGTCATGAGATCCCTCTGAACGAGAACCGCGTCAACTTTGTTGAATTCGACAAGTTCAAGTACGAAATTCCGGCAGGCAAGAGCTTCATTGAGCGTAACTCCCAGGAGAGTGAGTACGTCAAGGACCGCACCAGCTACCGCGCTCTGTACAAGCACGTCATGGCCGCCTATCAAGGACAGGAAGAATTCCATCTGGATATGTCTGAGGCACACAACGGTTTCCCAACTCGCTTCATGCTCCCCAAGGGCACGGTTGCAGGTCAAGTGTACCAGTTCTACGTGTACGTCAGCCCCTACACCCAGCACAAGACGGAACACAGCTACGATCATGTCATCTCTGCTGGAGTTGGCTCTGGTGATCGTTACATTGATGATCTGCCTTTTGGATATCCCTTCGATCGCCAGATCAAGGATGAGAAGACCTTCTACGTTCCCAACTCGTACGTTGAGGATGTTGTTGTCTTCCACAAGACCGAGGGTGAACTCAACGACTCTCACTACCTTCATTATTAGAGTCTCAACAACAAGATTCAATGTGATTCAATAAATTGTATAGTTTAGTTTTAGTTGCAAAATAAAATAATTTAAAAAAATACCACCGAAAAAAAACTAGTTTCATTTCTTACTACAATATTTGCATTGACCTGAAGATTTGTAGACCAGATTTAAATTCCCACGACCAACAAACTAATTTTCACCACAATCAAAATTACCTCCCCCTTCTCTAATAAGGAGCCGCGATTTAATGATTGCTAATCGTACTTTACGAGCAGAAATATATCACTTACCGAGATCTCGTGCGACAAAGTAAAAGGTACACGAAAGAAATGATTAATTGAAAAAAAAATAGATTTAAAGTTTTTGAACTGCACAACATGGGCGGAGATGAAAATTTTGTCACATATAAATTATACCTTAAGCCGGCAATTATACAGGTTATTACAGAACTAATGTAAAAAACTGAAATAGCTTTATTCATTTTGGTTACCAACATAAAAAGATCAAATTTAATAAAATGGGGTAATGGCTCAGTAGTATCGAGTCGGCCTGTGGATCTTAAGAACCCTGGTTCTATCCCCACAGCGGGCAAACATTTTCATCAAATTAAAAATTATCCCTGTGGTTTCCCCATCACTAATATCTTTGGGAGCCGTGACTTGACGGTTGGTAATCGCACTTCACGCGCATAAATATATCACTTATGAGGTCTACTTCGGCAGAGCGCCACACCCAGTAATGAATAAAAGACGTGACGATATGTTTATTTTATATTTTTTTAATCAAGTCGTTCGGTCGACACGACGACGGCAAGAGTCAAAATAGCAAGAGTCAAAATATCTGACCGAACTACTTATTAACAGTTAACATTAGACCTAACCTGAATCGTCAAACCGAAAGTATTACTTGCGTTCGGTTTTCAAGTGTGTTCCCCGTATTTTCAAGTCGTTTTGATACACACATAACATATGAGCCAGGTCACGATGCGAGTCCGGTTGTTTTTATACGTTTTTTCAATGATTTTCGTGGGCGCGGAACCGTTTTTGTCAAATTCGCTTGTCTTCAGATTTTGTCCATCACAAAAAGTCGCCGCGGAGGGCAGCACCTGACGGGTCTTTTAAATGTCATGAGTGAGTTTAGCGTAACTACTGTTTAAATTTTATTTTCGTTGCACAGATTAATTTTAGGTCATTGTTAGTTAATACTAGGATATTAGAACTAATTATTTTATGACTAAAAAAAATTCATGTGAATTCTAGTGACATTTAGTAGAATATAGTGATTTTCACTGTCAGTCGCGGATTTTACTTGTAGGTTATTTACATAATAGCTGTCAGAATCGTAAGTTTCATCATATTTTCTTGTTATGTTATTTAAGTTATAAATTATAAATATTTTGATAATGGTAAGTCAAAAATAACTATAATGTAAAATATATGTTTTATTAATTTAGATATTTCTATAGATGGCTAAAAAAAGATCAAGCCAACCAAATTATACCAATGAAAAAAATGACATTTTAAACATTATTGAATCATACAAATCCATAATTTTAAATAAAAAAACTGATCATACCATATAGAAATATATAAAGAGACAGTGTGGGAAAATATTGAGAAAAATTTCAATGCAATATCTCCTACTGGTTAATATAACAATTTTTAATTAATACCACACAATTTTCTGCAGATCAACTAAAAACTTATTTTAATAATATTAAAAAAAAAAAAAACTAAAAATAATGCTGTAGATAAAGAAAAAACAGGATCTGGTCCTCTAGAAAACACAGTGGAAGTTTTGGACCCTGCATTTGATTTAACATTATCCTTGTTGAATGAAAAAAATCGGTTATGGATTCCAAAATCAATTTGATTCTGACAATGCTGCGAATTATATGGATCAACATATAAATAATGAAGAACCACATAATAATACTTTGACTGGAAATATGATGCAAGAAACAAGTAGCAACATTCACCAACAGGAATTACTAAAGATGCTTCAGAAAATATTAAAGAATGGACAAAAGCAACTAAACCTACCTAACAATATTGAATTTGGATACATGTTATTTTCAAAATTTCTTAATATACTGTCATTAAAAATTGTGGAATCGTATATTGAGCCTGGCCAACGTGCTACTGAATTAATTATTTCGTAATTAACGTTGCCTAGTGTCTGCACGTTAATAGAAAAATAGCCTTTCCTATTACGGTATATTTCAGCATCATTTTTACCAGGTTAAAATAAAATAATCGTTACTTATATATATATATATATATATATATATATATATATATATATATATATATATATATATATATATATATATATATATATATATATATATATATATATATATTAATGGGGTACGTGGCTCAGTGGTATCGAATTAGTCTGTGGATTTTTTATCTAACAAACTTATTACACCTACAACTCTGGAAAATGAAGCAATGGCATAGAAATAATTTTGAGTGTCTTTTATTTGATCGGGAGTTGATGGAAATAGTATGTATTCCGGCGCTAACTCAACAATAGCTTCTGCAACTCTACGGATGATACTTGATACTGTTGTCTAACAAATTGAAATTCAAATTTTTTTACTTCAACCTTACGGTTGTAAAATATTATCTTTTCATGTAAATTTAAACTTATAACAAGGCTTGATAATGACACTAATCAGTGTCGAAACGGCGTCGTTTTAAATAAAGATTTACTCGTATATTGAAAAGCCTAGTAATCCACTATTACAATAAATCATTATCCTTTCAGCTTATTAAAAAAATCTATCATTGTCACTGTACTTCAAAATCATTCATATGACAAAAATTGAAATTTAATGTTAATTTAATTAATAAATCTCGGATAGAAGCAAATGATTTTAAATTGCCAAAAAAAGTTGGCCGAGAAATTCCAAAAATGTTTACTTAGTAATATTGGACAACACTGCACTATAAATATTTTTTGTATCAACAAAAATAAATGATATCTAAACTCAAAACACAACTACATTGTAAAGAGTTACGGCAAGAGTTCCGCAGCTGCGTTTTAATTATAACTTAAAACATTTCCCAAATAAAAATGAGTGATATCATTTGTAAGCAAGAAATAAATTTTGATAAATCAAAACGTCACGAACGTAATAAATTAAAATAAAATCGGACAAAATACTAAATTAAATATATTTTTTTAAACTATCATGATTAAGTTATTGTTTCAGTAATATCTATCCCATCAAACCGTAACCATCTCAAATTGCATTGGTTGACAAGGTATCAAACGTGCACAACTTGAAATTAGTTAGTTTTGTTAAATACAGAAATAAAGGGTATGATACAATAAAAAGCCTAAACAAATTTTAATAAAACAAAATTGGCGTGTCCATTTTTTACAGAACACTTAGAATAAAATGTATGTAATAGTGACGCCGAGTCCTCTTATCTAACGTATTATTACCTAACATTAGTGGACTGATTATGTTCGAAATATGAAAAGATTTGTTAATTATAAATGGACACGCCAATTTTGTTTTATTAAAATTTGTTTAGGCTTTTTATTGTATCATACCCTTTATTTCTGTATTTAACAAAACTAACTAATTTCAAGTTGTGCACGTTTGATACCTTGTCAACCAATGCAATTTGAGATGGTTACGGTTTGATGGGATAGATATTACTGAAACAATAACTTAATCATGATAGTTTAAAAAAATATATTTAATTTAGTATTTTGTCCGATTTTATTTTAATTTATTACGTTCGTGACGTTTTGATTTATCAAAATTTATTTCTTGCTTACAAATGATATCACTCATTTTTATTTGGGAAATGTTTTAAGTTATAATTAAAACGCAGCTGCGGAACTCTTGCCGTAACTCTTTACAATGTAGTTGTGTTTTGAGTTTAGATTTTATAAATAACTGCTGTCTCAATTTTTTAAATTAAGATATTTTTCAGAAATTAGACGTAAAAAAATAAATAAATAATAGCATATTAAAGAACTAGTTTCATAAGGCAATCCGTTAACGCACGAGTTCAAATTTGGAAAACGAGTCGCTCTGCGGCGAGTTAAACAAAGCCACAGGGGTAATTTTAACGTGGTGAAATAAAACGAACAACAATAAAAATAAACTTTTTTTTACAATGTATTAATTTAGTACTGCGAAATATGCAGATATTGTTTTTTCAGAGAACCACTTATGAAAGTAACTATAACATCATAAACTACTACGGAAAGTTGGAAATAACATACACCACTGATATATTAGTATAACGCACATCTCTAACGGAAGTTTCACTGATTGACAACAGATGACGTTACGATGAAATAAAATAATAAAATAAATTTAAATAATTTGTATTATTATAGTTTTTGCAGATTTTTCGACACAGTTGTACAGATAAATCTTATATTTTAAAATAAAAAATTACTTATTTACTAATATTTTAGCATTATTTAATATTTTGATATTCCGGTTAATACAGTTGGTATCACAATACCTAACCTCAAACGTCAATCGTCGAACGTCAACGCCTACCTACAAAAACGCATCGACTGTCAAAGTGACACAACATTGCTCTTGTAGACTTTTTTTAGAAATATTTTGTGGTCGTCTGAAAAATAGTGTACATAACTCGCTCAAAAATGTGATAACTGTGCTCGTGTACTTAAATCACTCGGCACTGCGCGCCTCGTTTTTTTGTACACTCGCATGTTATCTTACACTTTCGATGCTTGTTATGTAATATACTATTGTGTAGGCGCACAGTCTGAGCATTTATTGTAAAAGTTTTATAAATTTTCCTTATCACATATTGTATTATCTTGTCTTGCTCTGTTTTTTGTTACGTTATTCTATGTTTAATTAAATTAATTTACATGTTTTGTTTTTTCTAATTTGTTCAATTACAACTTGATATATTTTGTTAAAAATTTGCTCGTATTTATGATACTTTGACCTCTTGTATTTTGATAACCAAAAGGAGAATGACCTAAGTACATATAACATTTTATATTCAACATAACTCCATGAACAAGTTATTTATTATGTTTTACACTAGTCCTGAAACATCCTGTTTAAATATGTATGAACACTAAGGACGTCGAATTTGAAAAAAATTTAAATAAATATATCATCACGCCTTCCACCCATTACTGAGTGTGGCACTCTGCCGACGCAGATCTCAGTAAGTGCGATTATCAGCCATCCAATCATGGTCTCCAAAATATGTTAGTGGAGGGGAAGCCATAATAGTAGTGTTTAATATGGTGAAAATATTTGTCGGCAGTGGGAATCGAACCAGGGTTCTCAGAATCCACAGGCCGACACGATACCACTGTGCCACCTACTCCATTGTCGAACGAATATTCTGTTGTTGGATATTCGTTAGTGTATTCGAATAGTTTGAATATTTGTTAGACTCCATATTCGTATCCGAATATTCGTTAGATTCTATATTTGTTATTCGGATATTCAAAAATTATTCGGATTTGAAATTTAACCTTTCCGGAGGTTATATCTTAAAAACTAAAAAAGATATGAAAATACATTCAACGGCATTGAATTCCTCGTGTCCGAATTGACTTACAAGCAAATTTTTAGCGATTTCTATTTTTTTTTTTAATTTCTAAACTCTACTCCTTTGATTTATTTCGTTATTAGGCTACTTTAAAACTGTTTGCTTTAAAATTCTTTCCTGTGCGAATATTGTAACAAAAAATTTACATATATATGTATTTTGAACTGCTGAATCTATTGGTAAAATCCCCAAATACATATGCCTCCTAGTTTTTGAGATATTGTTCAAAAACTGATCGATGAGGAAATTTGAAAGAAAACTTTTTGAAAAATAAAAAATCCTGAAAATTTGTTCACAAGTCAATTGAAGCGCGAGAAATTCAATGTCGTTAAGCGCATCTTCATAGCTTGTTTAGTTTTTGAGATATAATCTCGGAAAAGTAGAAAATATTATGAGGTATATTTTTTGGAACTTTTCCGGAGGTTATATCTTCAAAATTAAACAAGATATGAAGATGCGCTCAACATATTGAATTCCTCGTGTCCGAATTGACTTATTAGTAAACCTTTAGCATAATCCGAACTATTCGTTCATTATTATAATTGACTGTTCTCATTAGCAATTTGAATATTCGAACTATTCGGTCTGTTCGATTATTACGCTGTGTTTTAAAGTTGCTAAGCAACAATAAAAAATTTTGCTATTTAAATTCGTCCGTATATAATTACAAATTGCAAAACAGATAATCTACGTAGTAACATAAACAATAAATGCTAACCTATCTTCATGTGAATGATATTATATCAAATCACATACACAAAATTATGAAATAAGTCAATATCAAAATGCTGCTTTTCAGCTCTATTTTCCAGATTATTATGCAGGTATAATAAAAAATTTGCATATGATACATGTGTATAAGTACCTTTTTTTACTCGCATCATATAGAATAAGGTTTACATTACCCAGGAAATTGAAATAAAGTTTGATTTTGCGCACTAGTGTTTCAAAGTAATTGAAAAATCACCCATTTTTATAGTTCTAAATTGCGGCTATTAAAACTCTAATTATACTTATATATACATATTTTAAAGAATTTATAAAACAAATAGAGACATTAGTTTATAAAACAAAAAATAATAAATATATCATCACGCCTTTTACCCATTACTGGGTGTGGCACTCTGCCGAAGCAGATCTCGGTAAGTGACATATTTATGCGCGTGAAGTGCGGCCCCCAAAGATATTAGTGGTGGAGGAGCCATTGGTGAATATGTTTTGTCGGCTGTGGGAATCGAACCAGGGCTTTTAGGATCCACAGACCGACTCGGATACCACTGAGCAATTACCCCATATATTAGTTTATAACGCCTTCAATTAATACATTTTCTCATTGTCAATTATATAATTTTTGCTCGTTACAAAATACATTGTACCCACCTCGTGTACAAAGACGTCATTTACACCATTCGCGCATATTATTACGCTCATGTGAAAAGTATGTCATTACGCAGTATATTAAAGAACTAGCTTGATAATGCAATCTTTCAACGCACGAGTTCAAATTTGGAAAACGAGCCGCCTCGCGGCGAGTTTTCACCCTTGATACATAAATAACTATTTTAAATTTGAACAGAATTTCATTTACATATTTATTTATATATTTTAATTCCCAAAGTCAAAAATTGGCGTACATAATACTTAATATAAATGCAGTAAAGCTTGTTTATACATTGGTATTAACTACCTGAAAGTGACTGATTTTAAGAAAATATTTCATTACGAAACTAATATATTAGTTATTCTTCGCTAATACAAAAATCATCCTAAATAATAAACGTTGTCATACGATTATTATTATCTTTATCACATTGACTTTGAACTTCAAAAACTAAATCCTTTTGTAGCGCGAATAACATTGTCAAATTTGAAAAACATTATAAGATAATAGCTGCATATGTAACTATTATAATCTAAGGTCATTTTTTTGGCTATTGAGACAGGTCAAAATTTTGGGTATAAAAGTTGCAGATTTTTCTACAGTCAGTACACTCAGGTTTTGTGTCCAAAGTGAAGACATCACCATGAGGACGA
Source organism: Pterostichus madidus (assembly GCA_911728475.2). Lineage (NCBI taxonomy): Eukaryota > Metazoa > Arthropoda > Insecta > Coleoptera > Carabidae > Pterostichus > Pterostichus madidus. The sequence goes on along the minus strand of OU452313.1, from coordinate 28,252,045 downwards.
CTCTTGCTCTACTGTTGGTAGCCCTGTGCGCCTACGTCGCCGCCGACCACCAGGTCAACCAGTATGAACAACAATACAAAGTTGGTAAGTCACAAAAAACACATAAACTTAAAATTGTGTCAATCGTAAATTTTCAAAGATTATATGCATTATATTTTAACGTTTAAATTTATTTTTTAATAAAGAAGTATGTAATTATTATATTAAAATAATTGCAATAATATTACATGAACGGAGCAATGACATTTTTACAGCTAGGCAACTTAATGACCTTATAAAACATACTTCCTAAAACTGTTGCACAAAATTCACTTTGTAAACGCGATAAAATGTTTTCTTCAACTATTTACTAATATAGAATGCAAATATAAATTTAAATCATTCATTTTATAGCGGACAAGGTGTTCTTAGAGAAACAAAAGAACATCCTTCGTCTGTTCAAATTCGTTTTCCAATCCAACTACTACAAGGACCAGGCTGAGACCGCTCACACCTACAAGTTCTTCGACCACTACTACCAGTACGCCAACCAGCAGTACGTGAAAGAGTTCTTCCACTACTACCAGCAGGGTCTTCTCCCCCGTGGAGAGGCATTCTCCATCTTCCATGAGGATCACCGCCAACAAGCTGTGGCCCTCTTCCACATGTTCTACTACGCCAAGGACTTTGAGACCTTCTACAAGACCGCCTGTTGGGCTCGTGAATATGTCAATGAAGGCATGTTCGTCTACGCCATGCATGTTGCTGTGCTCCACCGTGACGACACCCAAGGAATCGTCCTCCCTCCCATCTATGAAATCTACCCTTACTTCTTCGTCAACAGCGAAGTCATCGACAAGGCTTACGAATACAAGATGAAGTATGGTGCTGGCTATAAGGGCGCCGACAAACAGGAGAAGTACTACGTACATGCTAACTACTCTGGATGGTATCTGCATAACAACCCTGAGCAATACGAGCTCTCTTACTTCACTGAAGATGTTGGTGTGAACGCTTACTACTATTACTTCAACCTGGATTATCCCTTCTGGATGGGAGGTGAAGAATATGGTCTGAACAAGGACAGACGTGGAGAACTCTACTATTTCATCCACCAGCAGCTTATTGCTCGTTACTACATGGAGAGACTTTCCAACGACTACGGCAGCGTGCAAGTGTTCGACTGGGAACAGCCAATCAAGACCGGATATACTCCATCCATGCGTTATCCTAATGGCCTTGAATTCCCCGCCAGACCCGCATACTCTCACCTCGTCTACAATCCATACAACCAGGACTTTACCTTCACCGGCGAAGACAACCAATTCCTGGTGCAGCACATCGAAGACTACGAACGTAGAATCCGTGATGCTATCGACTCTGGATTCATCGTCACCGAAGAAGGTAAATTCATCAACATCTACGAGAAAGAAGGCTTCGAATATCTTGGAAATATTGTTGCATCTAACGCTGATTCTCACAACAACCGTTTCTACGGTTACCTGCAAGTGATTGCCCACCAGGTGCTCGGCTATGCTGCCCACCCTGTGCATCACTACAAGGTGCACCCCAGTGCATTGGAACACTTCGAGACTGCTCTTCGTGACCCCGTCTTCTACCAGTTCTACAAGCGCATCACCTACTACTTCCTGCAGTACAAGTCTAACCTGCCCCAGTACACCTACCAGCAACTCCACTACGATGGCCTGAAGGTTGAGAATGTTGAGGTTGATAAACTTGTCACCTTCTTCGACAGATTCGACTTTGAGATCACCAACGCTCTGTACGTCAACCAGGAGGAATTCGAACAAGACAAGTTCCAAGTTTGGGCTCGCCAGTTTCGTCTGGCTCACAAACCCTTCACCTACAAGCTGAACATGCACAGTGACAAGGCTCAGGAAGTGCTTGTGCGTGTATTCTTCGGCCCCAAGTTCGACGAGCAAGGTCATGAGATCCCTCTGAACGAGAACCGCGTCAACTTTGTTGAATTCGACAAGTTCAAATACGAAATTCCAGCAGGCAAGAGCTTCATTGAGCGTAACTCCCAGGAGAGTGAGTACGTCAAGGACCGCACCAGCTACCGCGCTCTGTACAAGCACGTCATGGCCGCCTACCAAGGACAGGAAGAATTCCATCTGGATATGTCTGAGGCACACAACGGTTTCCCAACTCGCTTCATGCTCCCCAAGGGCACGGTTGCAGGTCAAGTGTACCAGTTCTACGTGTACGTCAGCCCCTACACCCAGCACAAGAAGGAACACAGCTACGATCATGTCATCTCTGCTGGAGTTGGCTCTGGTAATCGTTACATTGATGATCTGCCTTTTGGATATCCCTTCGATCGCCAGATCAAGGATGAGAAGACCTTCTACGTTCCCAACTCGTACGTTGAGGATGTTGTTGTCTTCCACAAGACCGAGGGTGAACTCAACGACTCTCACTACCTTCATTATTAGAGTCTCAACAGAAAGATTCAATGTGATTCAATAAATTGTATAGTTTAGTTTTAGTTGCAAAATAAAATAATTTTCAAAAATACCACCGAAAAAAACTAGTTTTATTTCTTACTTCAATATCTACATATCACCCGTCAAATGTAGTAGCACGAACCACAGAACACATATTCAAATATACTTTCTGTCATAAACTGTCACACAACAAACCTTGAATCATATTACATTCATTTATTTTTAAGTGGTCCTTGTAAATTCTTACCCTCAATTTTATCATAATATACTTGTTTCACCGATCTTTAATTCTAAATACGAGTAGTCCCAGATATTCAAATCGTTCCAACTAACACATTTCTTTTTCTTTTTTTAAATACTATTTCATCACTTGAAGAGTCAAACAGATTTTGAAACACAATTTAGGCCTTACAATGTTTTTTACAGTATACAATGATAAAATACTCAGTAATAATATAACAAGAGAGTGAGAATAAATTAAAAATAATTTGACAGACCTTTCGAAAACTTGTTGCCAGGCAATAGTCACGAAAGCCCATAGGGCTTGAATGGCTATTGCCAAATGGCAACAAGTTTGAGAAAGATACTGGAGAATTATTTTCTAATTTATCCAACTCTCGAGTTATATTTAATTAGATTATTATAATGGGGTAGCTAGCTCAGTGGTATCAAGTCGGCCTGTGGATCCTAGGAACACTATGGTTCGATCCCCACAGCCGACAAAACATTTTCACCAATTTAAAATTACCGCTGTGGCTCCCCCACCACCCAGAACTAATGTAAAAAACTTTAATAGCTTCATTCATTTTGGTTACCAAAATAAAAAGTTCAAATTTAATAAAATGGGGTAATGGCTCAGTAGTATCGAGTCGGCCTGTGGATCTTAAGAACCCTGGTTCTATCCCCACAGCGGACAAACATTTTCACCAAATTAAAAACTACCCCTGTGGCTCCGCCACCACTAACATCTTTGAGGGCCGTGATTTGACGGCTGATAACCGCACTTCACGCGCATAAATATATCACTTACCGAGATCTGTTTCGGCAGAGTGCCACACCCAGTAATAGGTGAAAGGTGGAGTGATATATATATATTTTTTAAATTACCTCCTCCTTCTCTATTAAAAATATCACTTACCGAGATGTCGTGCGACAAAGTGTTGCCCTCAGTAATCAGTAAAAGGTATACGAAATAAATGATTAATTGAAAAAAAATTAGATTAAAATTTTTTTAACTACACAACATGGACGGAAATAAAAAAATTGTCCACATATAAATTATACCTTAAGCCGGTAATTATACAGGAAGTTACAGTAATAATGTAAAATACTTTAATAGCTTCATTAATTTTGGTTACCAAAATACAAGAAATCAAATTTTATAAATAACTGCTAAGTTTCAAATTGTACAATCAAGATACTTTTCAGAAATAAGACGTAAAAAAATAAATAAATAATAGTATATTAAAGAACAAGTTTCATAAGGGGTTATATTAACCAGCAAATTTATTTTCCATTTTTTGTATTTCCTTAAATGATGCATAAACTATTTGAAAATGATATTCAAAAACTATTTTGGGAGACAAGCTATGAAAAACAATTCTTACAGCTTATTTTTTGAGACGCCTTTAAGCGCTCTGAATCGTTTGAAAAGACCGCTCAGCATCGAATCATCAGAAAAGCGCTCGGGAAGACCTTACATCACGTAGAAAAGAGGCAGTATGGTGCTGGGATAGCATGCCTATATTTTGAATATTTCATATAGTAACGCGTTTTTCTCGAAACTATGTTTTTCAAATTGGTGTGCAGCGTAACTCGCTCAATATTTATCGGATTTACTTGAAATTTTAACTGTAGCTTCTTAGCTAGAGTATCTTTCGAGGTACACACGATTTTTAAGAATGATAAATAATTACATTTGCAATAAACAATTTAAGTTCGATTTTTTGGCAAAAAATTAAAAAATTCAATAAAATCAATGCCACATTGTGAATTATCAAAAAAAGATTATAATCTTGGGTACTTCCAAAGAAAAACTAATATAGATTAAGGAAAAATTTATTTTTTTGCTCTAAGTGGTGTACGAAGACTGATACAGTGCACGCAGATTTTCTCCTAAAAAAAATATTTGTTCAAGTTACCTAGTGTCAGGACGCCATTTTGTATCGTAAATTTAAATAAAAAGTATTTTATATACCTTAATAAATGTATAATAAAGTCTCAAAATTTCATTTTAATATATTGATTAGTAATCGAGAACAAAATTCCAAAAAACAGGTTCACTTTTCAGTGCGCCTGGGTAGTATAATACAATGCCCGTTGCCATGCTGCCGTAGTATCTTTCAATACCAAAAAGCCAAATTATGAACTACATAAAACAATGTGTAATAATAAAAGTCCGGGAAAATATTCCAAATTATTAGAGGTTCGTTGCCATGCTAGACGCGAAAAATATGTTTCTACTAACAGAAGAAAATATTTAAGTTACAAATATAATAAACATGAGAAAAGGCGATGTGTACAAGATTCAAATTATGGTGAAAATTGTCAAAAACCAGATATACCGGACGAAGAATTAAAACAGGAAATGGAAATATTTTTGAAAAAACTTAAAAAAAATAAAGATGAAATAAAATCTTTAGAAAGAAGTACTTTATTGCAAGCAGGAAGTGGGATTTGGATGGAAGAACGCAGGAAGATTTTAACTGCTTCCAATTTTGGACTATATGTAAAAGAAAAGAAGACACAAGTTGTCAGAAACTTGTAGAAAGACTGCTATATAAATCAGATTTGGCAGATATACCATCTCTATGTCATGGTAAAAATAATGAAATGATTGCTTTGGACTGCTTACAATCAAAAGAAAATTTGAAAATAAACCCATGTGGATTATTTATTCATGAAAATATAAGTTATTTAGGAGCTACGCCTGTAGACGAAGAAATAATTATTGAAGTGAAATGTCCTATATCAGCATACAAAATGGATCCCGAGGAAGCAATAAAATCGAAGAAAATAACATTTTGGAAATATAATTCCACAACAGAATCATATGAAATTAATAAAAAACACAATTGGTTTTACCAAGTACAAGGACAGCTTGAAATAAGTAACAGAAATAAATGTATAGTCGGTGTATGGACTGGCTTTGAAAATAATCCTATCAAAATAGAACATATACACAGAGATAACGATTTTTTTAATACAATGCTGTCTAAATTGGAAATTTTTTATTTTAATTGTGTACTTCCAGAGCTTGTAGACCCTCGCCATTCAAGGAACTTACCAATTAGAGAACCTGAATATATAAAGACTGCAATAGAGAAACGAAAATCTGCAAAGGTCTTAAAATGTGCAAAAAAATTATTTTAGAAATTAGTATCTATCTATGCAGGTTTGATTGTTTCCCAATTTATTTATTTATGTTTGTTTTATACTGTAAATTTGACACAATATTATTTCATTTTATTTGTTTTAATCAGGGCTATTACTTTTAATAAAAATGTATACTTTTGCTTTGTTATTTATATACAAATATTTTACTTAAATACATTACAAATTAAAACTCTATTGTATGTTTCGTTTAATTGTTTTAAATTATTCGAGTAAATTTCCCAATACATATTTATACCTACATCCGATCCCAGCCGATTCCCGAGAATTCTTCGTTGACCGTCACTGCAAACTTTACTTAGCCCATGTACGAAGCCCCGCCCCGATAGCGCACATGGCTAAACCCCTCTCATGCCGACCCCGGAGAGCGCCACTAGCACAAAGTGTAAATACGACTCTTAATGTGGTGAAATAAAACGGACTACAACAAAAATAAACCTTGATTTACATTGACATAGTTGGACCTTACTTTTTTTACAATGGATGAAATTAGGGCTGCGAAATATGCAGATATTGTTTTTATGCGAGCGCACAGTTTGAGCATTTATTGTAAAAGTTTTATAAATTTTCCTTATCACATATTGTGTTATTCTGTCTTGCTCCTGCTCCGTGTTTTGTTATGTTATTTTATGTTTAATTTAATTAATTTATATGTTTTGCTGCTCATATCGTGTTTTGTTTTCCCTAATTTGTTCAGTTTACAACTTGGTATATTTTGTTTAAAATTTACTCTTATTTATGATAACCTTGACCTCTTGTATTTCGATAACCACAAGGGGAATGACTTATGTCCATATGACATTTTATATTCAAAATAACCTCATGAACAAGTTATTGTTTTTACACTAATTCTAAAACACCCTGTTTAAATATGTATTAATACTAGCGATGTCGATATTGAAAATAATTGTCGAACGAATATTCGATCAACCGAATATTCCTATCCAAATAAGTTGGATATTCGTTAGTTTCCATATCCGTATCCGAATAGTTCAGATATTCGTTAGATTTCATATTTGTTATTCGGATATTAAAAAAATATTCGGATTTTAAATTTAACCTTTTCGGAGATTATACCTTCTGTATCTATCAATCAACTTCATGACGTACTTCGTTTTATGACAGTACTTCAAGTATATCTATATGCTTTACGTAAAAGCTCAACTGTCATCTGTATATTGAAGATAAATGTTACTTTGTATTTGTATTATAAACAAATTCACTGCTTAATTTCCATTTGAAAGTGAAGATCGTAAGTTTTTTCATATTTAGCATTTCTTTTTTTTGTGTAACATTTACTATTAACATAAAAATGTGTTCAATGTAATAGTGCAAGTTATTAATTAGTATATTCAGAAAGTTTATTACTAAGTAGAATGCTAACAATCACCTATTGCATTATCTCATATCTCAACCGATATTTAAAAAGTGAACAAAGATGCACCTGATATTGCACCTCAAGCCATAAATAATTATTATGTGCCGAGTATAGCGGAAGTGGATATTGCTAATAAGAGAAAATCACCAGGAATTCTTCGCATTTCTTCGATACGGGTGAAGAGCATTCAAATGAATGGTCCGGCTCCGGACTGGGTAATTAATTCAGATTGTCTGGCGTAAAAAAGTAATAGTGAAAATTTGATACAAACTGAGCTATGATGTAATTACATACGGCTATGAAAGTGCAAACTATGGTTATTTGTGGTCGACTGCTTGAAAAAATCACACCTCAGCCATTCTACAACTGTTTTCATTGCTATCTATTTAATATTGTACCGAAATCAAAATTTCTAAAACATCTAACATGTTAACATTATCTTATTTATTATTAAATACAAGCCTGTTTAATTATTTGTTAATAACGAGGATTATTTATTTGATGTTCATAGCTACCATTATTTTAAGGTAAAAAAGCGGTTCATTATAGCATAAAATTTGAAACAATCAAGCATTTAGACACACCCCTGTGGTCTAAGTGGTAGGACGTTCCCGGCCCAAGTGGAAAGTCCGGGTTCAAATCCTAGCGGAGGCAAGATGATTTTTTCAAAATTTCATTAACATGCGTGTGACAACAGTCATTACAAGTATATTCATTAAAATTTATGTTTTTTGTTTTTATTGCTACTATGATTATTGAAACATATTATTAAATATAAAAATTAGTTTTTCTCAAAATTAGAGGTATATACAGGAAAATTTCAAACAACATTTTATGTTCGAAACATTTTTGCCAACATCTTTTATTGAAACTTTTTTTCGTAACTGATTCCATTTTTTAAATAAATGGAATTTATTGTTTTCAGGGTACCCAGCCAACGTGAGTTTTAAAATTCCCTGACTTCTCCAGGTTTTCCAGGATGCCAATTTTACTTTCATTAGTTTATCAATTTTAACATTTTTGATTGAAATATTCGACGGTAATTTAGTATTTTCATGTTCGACGAACAGTATTATATTATCCCATAATTTAAGTGCAGTTTTAGCTGTCTCTGCATTTTCCACCCACCGGCTTACACAACATTTTTTTGGAAATACTTCGCATTTTGTGAGGCCTGTAAAATCATTCCGTCTTCTCGGTGAGTCTTTGTGACCTACAAAATGTAGACCGCACGACCCGATATCTAAAATTTGCTTTTTTGAACAATAAAGAAAATATTTGTTCGGTTTATTCCGCCGTTCATCGTGTAATTCAAATAATAAAAAGTTTCAACGCATTTGTATGACAAAATTAACTATATATTAGCAGCAAAAAATCAAAACTTTTGAATAAATAGACAATTTGCATCTTTTTCCAGAAAAGAATTTAAAATTCCTTGATAATTTTTTATTTTTTCAAATCTCCCTGACTTTTCCCTGACTTATACAAATTCCCTGACTTTTCCCGGTTTTCCAGGTCACTGGGTACCCTGGTTTTACGTGTCCAGTAAACTTCCTTTTTTGGTTTTTCAATTTCATTCAAAATCAACTCACTCTTCGTATTTTCATGAAACTTATAATTACCAAGTTTCGTTAACAAATCTTATCTCGTTCATGAGATGTTGCACACTCGGACATACATTCATCCACACACACACACAGACATCATTAAGAAAATGATCAAAACGGATTCATTGGACCTCAAAACACGTATTTCCACGAAAATCTCGTCAGCGATTTTTTTCACGAATCCAATACTTCCTTATACTGTGTATCAGAAAGTAAAAAGTATAAAGACTGGTACGTAACTATAAAAAATCAAATAAACAAAAAAAATATGCAATAATTTAGACTTTTCAAAATTACATTTCTCTATCACAATAGTTAATGTTGCAAGGTTAACGTAATTTTATTTAGTTTGAGATTATTATGAAACTAAATTACAAAAAAATTGTAATACACTAGTCGAAGATAAAATAAAGTATACAACTCGCTATAATGGTAATTATTCCCTCCGTTGATAAAACCTTCGCTCGTTTTGTTCATTCATTTTGTAAACTTCATCGTTGGGAACAGTACCCATTATAGCGTCGTTGTAAAATATACTATTCTTCCCTAGTGATGAAAAGGATCAACTACTTTTCTCAAATGAGGGAAGAAAATTTTACTTTCTCACAAGATTATAGTAAAAATAATGTTTAATCGGTTTTTGTTTTAAAATTCCCTTAAAAATGTTGACAGTTTTGATTTAAATAAATCTTGAAAAGCTAACTTTTTAAAATTACTATTGAGCAATATAAATATTCCATGGTAAATTTTATAATGCATTTGTATGCACACGCACACAAATGATAGAAATTATATTATCATAAAAATAACAAAGCAATACTTTACATGTAAATTTTAATGTTAAATATTTAGTTTATTATAAACTTCCGTGACTGATAAAGCACTTTTATATTTAGGTTGCAAAACAAAATAGTAATATCAACTGATATTATATTTAACCGTGATAAATAATATTATAAATCCTCAAACTGATATGATCAATTTTTAGCGCAATAAATACGTGAATAAACATAACCAATGGATTAAATTTCAAGAGTTTAAAATCATATGAATGACGTTGACACCTATCTTGTTCAGGAGAGCCGTGGCTTACTGGTTAAAGCATCAGCCCGGCAAGCTGAAGGTCCTCGGTTCGAGTTCGGGCGTCTTCTGAATTTTTCTGTCATAAACTTTAAATTTAAATAACCACTGGATAATTGAACTGTACAAAATTTTTTAATTGCTGTACAAATATGTCTGAGTTGAGCAAACGAATAGTTCCTGATATAATGTTTAGCCTAAAAGACATTAGACTGTTGAGAAAAGTTTTGAAACTTCTGAATGATTGTACATAAAAATTCAATTACATGTTGTGGGAAAATGATGTGCAGATTGCTGTTTGTTGTTAGGTGTAATAAAAATTATATTTTGGCAAAATGAGTGGGCAGATATTATTGTTTAATGATTAGTCATCACCATCAACATTTTTTCAATGTACCATTGCGGATCTAACAAACCATGTCACCCAAAAATTCAACCTACATCGCCAAACAATTTGCAATAAAATTAGGGATTTGATGACAATAGCCTGAGTTCAATAATAAATCACTTTTGATTCTACAAAAGAAATCACAACCATGTAATTATGAAATAAAATATGTAAGAAAGAATCTGTTATATGTAGGTATCAAAATATAAACTGATTCTCTGAATTAAGAGTCAATGTCCTAAATTTATCACACCTACCCATTCGAAATATGTAGATCGACAAGTTTAAATTAATAATATAGCATTAAATAGTTGATATTTATGCTTTCAGTTGTCATCGTAAAGTTGATGGTTACTGAGTAATGAACAATAAAATACTGTACCGCGCGTCTCCTATAGCAACAAGCGGTAAAATACTTTACCGCTCGCTTAGAAAAATATAAATTGTTGCTGAAATCTTAATTTATTGAAACAATACTTACAAAATCTAAAATATAGTTAGATTTATTTTTACACTTTTACACATATTATACATGAAGTTTGTTGCGCTATGATTTGAAGTTGAACCTGAACGCAGCTGGGCAGCAGTGCCAACTTAATGAGCATGAGGGATGTTAAAATTGAAAATACAGTTTTGACAGTTTGGTATATTTATTCCGGAACTTGAAATGGTGTTTTATAAGTTTGGGGATAAATTAGAGTCTGTGATATTCTCATTAGAATTTTCAGTTAGTACGTCAATCACTATTTTCTGAGATTTTTGAGCACATTTTTTATTTATGTGTGAAAATTTATCACAAACAATGATTGTTGATAACAGAATTTTTTAATTATTTACTTGAATACTGATATCGTCATGGTTAGATACAATACAGAAATTGGTGGAACGTGAATTGAACTAGCCTCATATTATTATTTTTTATTTTTTAGTAAGTAAAGTCGTAGAAAAAATTATGTGTGTGCCTCTAGTGTAAAGTATCTTTATTGCTCTCGCTCTATTGCAGCGGTCGCTTCGCTCGCGGTTCAATTACCGAGCACGAGCAATAAAGATTCACTTTACGCTCTTGATACACAAATAACTATTATATACAACCGGTAAATAATGTTAACTTTAAAAATCATTACGTGGTTCATTATTTACCGCGGGAAATCAAAATGACATATACTCCTTACGGAAATAAAGTGATTCAAAGTCATTAGCAGTGCCACCTAGAAAATTCTCTATTTTCTTCTTATTCAATAGACCTTCTTCATTGCTCTTTGCGCATGTAAGAGAGACCGGCAAACTTCTCTGTAATATTCTTTACATGATTATTTTTGACATTTCTCAAAACCAATGAAATGCTTCATTGCATGTTACGTGTCTGCGTTTGAACAAATCCTGTCATTATTATACTGAGAATAAAGCTCTTGTGATTATTCCCGGGAATAATCTCTGTAGGTGCTTTTTTGTTTGTGACAAATGATAGGTAGTTGGTAAATAATTATTTAAAACTGTCAGCGTGTCAAGTAAAATGTGTAAAAAAAATCGATTTAGTTGTATTTCAGATACAGAAATACACCAACAAATTTTGTAACAACTTCCAAGAATGCATTAATTAGTAATCAATCGATATGAACCTAGTTCAAAATATTTTAAGTTGAATGAATCGACTTCAACAACTAAGTCAAAAAATAATCTAATTAAATATAACTTGAGAGTTCGATAAATTAGAAAATAATTCTTCAGTATCTTTCTCAAACTTGTTGCCCTACAGGCTTTCCTGACTATTGCCTGGCAACAACTCTCCTGTTATATTATTACTTCTGTAATCTTTGCTAATAACAAAAAAAAGTTTTTCTTTTTATCATCTCTTTTCTTAAATAAAGAATTTTTTCATTTGTATAAAAAATAAATAAATAAATATATCATCACGCATTTTACCCATTACTGGGTGTGGCACTCTGCCGAAGCAGATCTCGGTAAGTGATATATTATATATATATATATATATATATATATATATATATATATATATATATATATATATATATATATATATATATATATATATATATATATATATATATATATATATATAAATTTTATATTTAATCATAATTAAATTTCCAAGTAAATTTAAAGAATGATATTGCATGTTTATAGGGAGATACAAATTGTAATGATCAATAAAACATTGATAAAATGTAAAACTAGTAGTCACTTTTATAAATTTCACGTCCAAAAATGCCATGTTTCTTATGATCACAAACTAAGAAGTGAAAACAATGTATTGTAATTATTGTCACCGTCTGATGTGAGGACCCGGAACAATCAGATGATGTGTACTGCAAGGAGTGGTTCGAGTCGCTCCCAGGTCATGTTTGACACGAGCCCAGGTACCGGATGACATGAAACTCCGGGTGAACAGAACGATGAACACTCATGGCAGATGACCGCTGATCGTCGCAGTTACGCTCTATTGACCGTTGCGGTCACACTGCATTTATACCACCCAATGTGTAACGAAATGTTGTTTAAACTGTCGAAATATTAATTTATTTTATACTATGTCGTATTTTCATGTTTCCAGTAGTGATTTCAGACCGGGAAGTGAGACTTTACAGTATTAAACACCGTAATGGAATATTACAATATTGTATCGTGAGTTTGCTAGGTAACAAAGTTTATTAACATTTACTTATAATTATTTGAAGATGTTACTTTTAAGGTTAGGATATGAAAATAATATTTAATAATTAAATGCGCTACAGTCTGAAATAAAACGTTGTACAGTATATGTCCATTAATATTAGGGTTGTTGATTTTACGAATATTTGAGACTTCGATTGTTCGAGATTCGAACTTTCGAATTTAGATTCGAACTTTCGAATTTTCGAATATTCCGAATTTTCGAATTATTCGAATTGTGAATCTGGATCCTAACGTGACCACGGCATGTTGATATGAATTATTTTCATAATCAACTCATGTGCAGAGTTTTGTATTAATTCGTAATTAATTATTATTATTATTATTTGCCAAATTAATTCAATTTAGACTTAAAATTTCGCTACACTGTCAAACACGTTTTAATTAAGACGGTTTTGTATCCTATTTATTGTCATTTTAAAACGTCTTACTAAAAGTCCGTAGCATATAGATGGGCGGTAAGAGAGTAGATGGCTTAATTAAGACGCATATCCTTGCAGAGTTTTTGTAGGATACTTCGCCGAGTTTATTATTTAATTCGTGGCCGACTTTTGTGAATTATGCGTGAGCGTATTTGGAGATGATAGATGGCGTTAATTCAGTGGCAAAAAATTAGAGAATTCGAAGCTTCAAAAAATTCGAAAGTTCGAAGCTTCGAAGTTTTTCTGGCGAAGTTCAAAATATTCGAATGTTCGAACGTTCAGAAATTCAAAGTTCGGTGGAAATCAACGACCCTAATTCACACATTTTATGGTACTCATTTCGACATTCCAAACTTGGATCCTACGTACCAGACGTGCCAGACTTACAACATAAATAACTATTATAATTGTACATCAGGAAAGGTAATGAAACCTGGCAAGATGTTTGGAAGTCAATCCGCTACAATAATACGAGCGTATTTAAAACGAATTTAAATTGTATAACTAAGACACAATTACCATACATACATGAGAATGAACTATGTGTAATAACTTTACAATTATGTCACATAATATATGGTAAATCTGTATTTATAGTTATTCAATTAGCTATTACAATTAGCAACTGCAGTTATTAATTACAATTAATAGTAGCATAATTGAATGAGTGAGAAATTACATTAAAAAGAACATAAATAAAGAAACAAAAACTGAACTAGAAGTTTTATAAAATTCTAGTTGACATTCAAATTTTCACTAAAAAAAAAACAACTTAAATCCTAAGTAACTATAGATAATATATCTATAGGATTGAAAAGTTTGCAGTTTCATTTATACGATATGAGTAAAAATGTCAAATTGCCTCGAGATAAGGTAATTACTCGAGAATCTCGCGATTAATTAAGTATTATTAAAACATAATTAATATGATCTACTTAATTATAATTTTCTTTTTTGTCGTTGTATTCAAATGTTTAATATGGTATAAAAATCTGTCTGCTTTTAAAAAATTCTAATTAAGACGAATATTAGAATAGTCTTGGAATGTTTGGGAATATGATGATTGTGAATGCAACGGAGATGGTAAACTTATTGAATTGAGTCTTACTTCGCTATCACTTTTGCAAATGTCTTACATATTTAGAACATAGTTTTTATCGCGTATACGGTGAACGACCCGTTCACTATCGCTTGGCTTTTATATAATTCAAATTTTCAATATCTTGAATAGAAATCCCACTAAAAATACAGAAAACACAAAAGAAAGAAGATATTGCGATAAGTAAACAATATTAACGAATTATAAGCAACTACAAACTAAAATGTTTACGTAGTCAAATAAAGACGACAAGACAAAATGCCATCTGATGGAATGAAATTTCGTATTATCTCCAATAATCTTGATTCGCTTGCTACTCTAAACAACGGACCATAATCTTACTTACAGTATAGAAGACCTACAGTGGATTTTGAACCACATTAATTGATGAGTTATCTATCACTTTATTCCCGCATCAGTGGCGCACCTAGAACTTTTGCCACCCAGGGCGGTCCCCAATTTGCCACCTTTTCTAAGTCAATCAAATGTGGTTTTTATAAATTAAAAAAATAAATATAAAATAAATATATCATCACGACTTTTACCCATTACTAGGCGTGGCACTCTGCCGAAACAGATCTCAGTAAGTGATATATTTATGTACGTATAGTGCGGTTACCAGCCGTCAAATCACGGCCCCCAAATATGTTAGTGGTGGGGGAGCCACAGTGGTAATTTTAATTTGGTGAAAATTGTTTGTCGGCTGTGGAAATCGAACCGGAGTCCACAGGATCCACAGGCCAACTCGAAACCACTGAGCCATTACCCCATTAAAATAATAAACATAAATAAATAATTGTAATTGCGGCTCGGTGAGTCCGGTCCCTGTACTGTAATTGGGATTAAGTTCCTGTTGTACAGAGTAACATAAATAAATAAATAAAAACGAACTTTGCCTTCATTTTATTTCGGTAAAAAGAAGATGTAATTATCAAGAAATTTTATTAATATTTCATGCTACCTATTTCTATTTCAAAGTGTATAAAAAGTTTTTATCCACACAATCTGTTCTCATTCTAGAGAAAGTAAGAAATTAACACTTAAAATATTGCTTTAATTTTAATTTAGTTTTTGGAATAAATTTTTGAATTTGTATCTTATATAGAGACATATTTATTTATGGGATGGTTAGCTCAGTGGTATGAAGTTGGCCTGTGGATCCTGAGGTCCCTGGTTCGATTCCCACAGGCGACAAATTTTCATAATTTGAAAAAGCTATCCCTGTGGCTCCTCCACCACTAACATGTTTGGGGGCCGTGATTTGACGACTGGTAACCGCACTTCACGCGCAAAATATATCACTTACCGAGATCTGCTTCAGCAGAGTGCCACACCCAGTAATGGGTAGAAGGCGTGAAGATATATTTATTTATTTATTTATTTTATATTTATTTAAAATATTGAATATATTTTTATACACATATAATTAATGCAAATTTTAAATATGAAAAATTGTATCAGTATTAAAATTGAAAATATGTGCACAATAATTTAACTGCGTACAAGGTACAATCCCATTCGAAGCTCATAAATAAATTTTAAAATGTTAAAACGCAAGATTAAGAAACAACCATTTCACAACATTTGTGTGTCAGAACCTTGACCAATACAGCCCTAAATCACCATACAAACCCAATTCCGCAATAATACTCAATCACTCTTCCAACTCCACGCACAATCTTTATCACAACGAGTCAACGAAGTGCATTTCAAAATCGCATGTCGTCAGAACGCGATTGGTGACAATTGGACTGCACCTTTTCGAAACCAGTGGACATTCTCGGATAACGACGCAGCGTTATCACCAGCGGCCAATAGCAAAAACCTGTCCGAGCACTTTGCGTAAATTGCGTATCAACGTTTCGCGAAATATAAATATCTACAGAAGTCTCAAGGTGAACAGATACAAATGATGAGTATCAAATCAGCCGAAGTAAAAAACTTACACTGTTTTCGGGAAAAGATTTTGATAAAAATGTGGTTTTCTCTGTGCTTTATCGTAAATGAGAGAAAATAGAAAATGCATTTATTTTGTAGCAGTATGTAGAGTAATCCGTAATCGTAATATAGAAATTGTACCAATATAATAAACACATTAAGCACATTTATAGTTATGGATTATAGTTCATTATTTACGTGATAAAAAAAAAGAAAATATACCGTTCGTCTCAAGTCAACCGAGTCGACACACACATGAATTTTTTACGAGTGAAAACTGTCCGGAAACAATTATGATACCAAATTACGAATCTGTGACCTATCCACTTACTTTATTTAATACATTTAATACAATACATTAGAAAAATTAATTAAAATAATTCGAAAAAACTACTTACAATAGTTATTTTTATCGGCAAGTCTCGTGCGTTAAATTCTGCTCGAGCACGTAACCTTTTTCGGCAACAACATTTTTTCTACAACTGTGCGATTTAGAAAATCACTAAAATATTGTCAAAATTTATAAAATGATATTCACGAGAACGATATTTTACGGCGTTGCTATGGTTCGTTTGTTGATGGTTGTAGATTGTTCTACGTTATTTAAAAATATTTCACTAATTTCAAGATAATTTTTTCAAAATCGTCTAGATTGGAATACTACAGTGAGTGATTCTTCTTTATCATAAACACCTCCAAAGATAATTGAAGCCCCAGATCATACTAAGTTGGATCTATTTTCGAAAATGACAATCAACCTGCTGCTGGTACTTCTAAAACCTCCGAAATGGTTGTCAATAATATTACTGTTAATAATATGAACAGGTACGCAAAAAATCAATGTTTTTTTTAGACAGTACAAAAGTTTCCACTTCACATTATGTCAATATAAGCAACTGTAAAAACTGTGTTAATAATATACACAAACAATAAATATTATGTATTTCACTAACTCTTTAAATAAAACCATTTATCGATATATTTTACTTTGTTCGGTTCTTTTTATTAATTGTGTACATATTAGATATACTGCAATTTAAGGTTATGTTTATAAACGTCAAAATATACTACCGCATATTTACTAGCGTTGGCTCACTGCATCTTCTTCTTTCATAAGCGTCTATGGCCAAAATATGAATTCCGCACTTGGCGCGAAATTTGAATCGGTCTCAATACAACTTTTTTTACAATTGCGTAATGAATTACTTTCCTCACTAGTGTTTCTTTGCTTACAGAAATGCACTTGGTCTGCATTTGTCTCCTTTCCACCCGTAACCAAGGCAATAATAGTTACGTAATAACAAAGAAATCGCACAGTTGTAGGAAAACTATATTTTTTTCCGACTACGCTACGGAAACTATCCTATAACTAGATATATGTATTTGTTATCGATCGATATGTTGTTGACAACTGTTTCTATTTCATTATTTTATAGCTCAACACAATTTCGGATATAGTCTTGCATTTGTATCTTATATTCCTGTAGTTTTCTTACTAATTTTCAAAGCTATTAATTATAAAAAAGAATCAAATGACAGCTCATTAACAACTTTGTAAAAAGTGTAGTTAAAAAGTAATTTTTATACTGGCACTTTCGTATGAGAGCAAAATGCACAAAGATAAAACAGAAACTATAGAATATAGATATTTATGTACAAAGGGTGAAAACAGGCGTTTCTGGCCCGTGGCATGATTATTAGCACGAGGCGCAAAACGCCAAAGGCTAATAACATATTCAGGGTCAGAAACGCTAATTTCATCCGTGATACATACAATATTTTATGCACAACAAAATAACATTTAATTATATGTTCAAAAGATAAAAATATGTACATAAGTTCCGAGTACATGTCAAAATGACATTTTGCAGAATCAAGTATTCACAATAATTAAGAATTGTCATTTTATTTATATTTCCATAGGCATTATTGTTTTATGGCCTTAGAGCCAAAAAGAAATGTTTAAGCCCACTTTTTGGGGCTAAAACACATCAATTTCGTATAATAGTAATTTATGTACCAAAGGTGAAAACAGGCGTCTCTGGCCCGTGACATGATTATTAAGCACGAGGCGTAAAGCGCCGAGGGCTAATAACATGTTCAGGGTCAGAAACTCTAATTTTACCCGGGGTACACACAATATTTTATGCACAACAGATAACATTTAATTATATGTTCAAAAGATTAAAATATGTACGTAAGTTATATGTCAAAATGATACTTTGCAGAATCAAGTATTCACAATAAACAAAAATTCGGCTGTATCATGTAACATATCTTTAATAATAAGCGACGTCGATAAATTTTACAAGCTTTGGCATCACCGGTTTTGTCTTAACGTTTGTCAAATTTGTATTTATATGAATAAAAATTTGACAAACGTCAAACAGAAACCGATGTTGCCAAAGCTAAAAAAAGTTATCGATGTCGTTTATTATTAACGATATGTTACATGATACAGCCGATTGTCATTTTATTTATGTATCCATACGAATTATTTTTGTATGGCCCTAGGGCCGAAAAGAAGTGTTTAAGCCCGCTTTTTAGGGGTAAAACACATGAATTTCGGCCCGGTTTTGCATAACATTATCTTAGTTACATAATTCCGAAATAATGGTCATGTATGAAAAATAAGAGTTGACACAAATTTGTCGATCGATAAAAAATAATTATCGAGTTCTCGTTATGTAACCTTGACGGTAAATATGCATTTTAAAAATAAATATAGGAATTAGTGATAATTTTCATGAAATATTTTAATTAATTTTTCTAATTTGTGGCATTAAAATGAGGTAATATGTATTACATAAGCTGTGTGAATTGCAGTAGTATGTGCCTTTATTCTGTAATTGGATCATTATCTATTACTGATCGATAAATTAATGACACCTCCTATTTTTCATGATTACTCTATAAATTACCAAAATTTCGGCATTCAGTGACCCAAATCATTTACTCTGTTATATCTATTTTATTTTTATGCATTTTGCTTTAGTAGAAAAACTTTTTAACAATCATTTATATGCAGTTACCAATGAACTGTTATTATATAATTATTTATAACAGCTACGTAATATGTAAGCAAAATGCATGAAAAATAACTAATCACAAAATATAAAAATTGTGATAATCTGTAATATAACCATGAAAATTAAAAGTTGTTATTAACTTATCGATCATTAACATATAAACAGTTACAGAATATAGGATGTTATTATAGTTATATGCAATTTAATACCAGAATATCGTAGAATGTCGAATCATTATGACTTGCAAAAAACAGATTTTCTCTGTTTCGGCAGTAGAATAACAATCTCGCACGCATATTGATGCTAGAACAATCTTCATTCTTAAACGATTTGTAGTTACATATTGTTATCATAAATTGGTATAACTGCATTTAATACTCAAAATATCTAAGCAACGGACAAAATAAAAAACACGATTTATACAAATATCTAGGCAACGGACAAAATCAATTGCAAATCACTGTCACCAACTTAACTATTCTACCAAAATACATAAATTCATGTCCTGTTGTTGACAGTGACATTTGAAAATTTAAATTTGAGTACATTTATTATTACATTTATTTCTATTATTCAAAAAAGTCAAAATACTATTAGCTGTCAGATACCTGACATAACCTATTTGTATTTATACATGTCAAATAGTATTTCCGCCTTTACCTAACGTTGTGCCAACTGTGGAATAAAAAGATCTTCGGAATTGTATTGCCAACTGAAACAATTCCTTTTGATCAGTCAACAAGGAATAGTTGTTGAACAACCCAACCAAATGCATGGATATCATTTCTGAAATAGATCACTGTCATCTTAAGACAACTGCAGTGAGCTGAAATTTATAGTTAGAGAAATGTAGAACTATTTTTATAATATTAAAATTGCATGAGACAGTTTTTTGGTGTCAAAGTGAAATTAAACAGAATTACAAAAATTAATTAAATCTAGCAGAAATGTATTTATCAAATTTTAAATCAATAATGTTTTCTTGATATAGTTATGTAATTTTGCGATAGGGAAGTAGAATTTGTCTACCTAGGCAGTGGTAAAATGCAACGTAGCCACAACCATACAACAATCCAATTATTTATATGCAATTTTTAAATTTTATTAATTTATAAAATTTATGTTAAATCAATTATACAGAAAAATGAAAAGATTTAAAAATTTATATAAAAATAAATAAATATATCATCACACCTTCTATCCATTACTGGATATGATACTTTGCCGAAGCAAATCTCGGTAAGTGATAATATATTTTTGCGCGTGAAGTGCGGTTACCGGACGTCAAATCACGGCTCCCAAAGATATTAATGGAGGCGAAGCCACAGAAGTAGTACTAATGTGGTGAAAATGTTTTGTCGGCAGTGGGAATCGAATCAGGATTACATAAATAATAACGATAATTTTATCTACTACCTAATTTGTGATCTGGCAACGTTCAATCCGAACATATATCAAACAAAACATCAAGAACACAACATAACCTATGTCACTGAGCTAAAGTTGTAACATTATTTCAGAAAGAATGGAATATTTATCTCAGCATTGAGGTTCCTTTTCCTTGCCTTGGTAAGCAATCTCCATATTCGGCATGAAAATACGAACCTCCCTACCTTGATAAGTAAATAACTATAAACACATTCGTACATTTTAATATTTTTTAGAAGAAAGTAAAGATACACATATATTACTTTAACTGAATCTAAATACATCAGTTGTCATTTAAACTACAATTGGCATTTACTAGCAAAAGTAGCGCAAATTGTTTTACGAGTTTAATTAATTTTCACGCTAAAATACACTATGAAATTGAATTTATACAACAAAATACAATTTCGCCTCAGCGCCTACATATAAACAAATAATTTAATTTTCTCTTCATCAGTAAATTTACTAGCAATTTTAATAGTTTTCCTAGAAAATCTATTTATTTGAAAGACATAATATTAAATGTAACCTACTTTTGTCCATATATCTTCAACGTGGCAGACGGCTTACTTATTCGTTTCCGCTTAATATTAAATAACCAATTTTCCAAGCTAAGTACGAAATGCGCCTCTAGGTATAATATCCCTTACATTGGGTGCAGTTCCCATGCGCGTAACAAATAGAGCGTCACTCAGGTCAATGTCTCTCACTTAAATCATTCAGTTCAGTCCCCAAAAAATCACTCAATCTCTTCTCTACTCTACAAATCCGAAGCCAAGGGGAATTTTAATCAATTTTAGTGAGATTTACAGATCTAGAACTCGTTATCATTAGCTCAGTTCCAAGTGGGTGACTTCTTCGTTTTTTAGTGAAAATGGTAAAAGAGAAATTGAATTAAAGAAAATTACAGTGTTTATGTGAAACTACTAAGAATTTAATAAGTGAAATGAAATGGACGTCTAATTTATTTATATCATAAATCATTAGGAAAGTAAATCATATAACGAGATCATATGTTACTGGTAATATTAATATTTCTTATTGTTTTTAGAAATTGCAAAAAATAACCATTAATCAGAAGTTCTCAGGCTTTTTCAGAAGCCTCATAATTCATCTTCATCATTAAAGCAAAATTGTTTTTTGATTATCAGCAGAAAATTTTACTCGTTACTGGGTGCTGCACTTTGCCGTAGCAGATCTTGGTAAGTGATATATTTTAGTGCATGAATAGAGAGGGTGAAGTAATATAAGGTTAAAAGTTTTGTTTGGATCACAAGCAGAGCTGGGCCAGCTACTTAAAAAAAGTAGCTAAGCTACAGCTAAAGCTATAAGGTACATTTTGTAAAATATAGCTAAGCTACAGCTAAAAGCTTCATTAAAGTAGCTGTTAAATTTTAAAGCTACTTTTTTCAATTATTGTGAAATATTAAATTTGTCATTGTCATATGATCAGTTGATCAGTCTTTTGTTATAATGACTGTTAATAAATATAAAAATCGTAAATGGACAAATGTACTGTTAATTTGTAATGCTATAATTCTTATTTATATCGGAATAAATTAACAGTCACATTAACAGAAAACTCCTAAACAGTCAATGTTTAGTTCATCTAATATTTAATACAAAAGTAGGATAGGTTAAGAGCAAGTGAAAAATAAATTATGTTAATAGATTTTACACTATACGAGTATAATAACTTGTTATCCTACAGTTATAGAAAACAATAAAGTAGGTACAATTCAAATACAAAACAAAAATTAATAGGTATTTTTTAATGAACAGTGGTAGCTTTAAGCTAGAAAAATTAGCTTTGAACTACAAAAAATAGCTTTAAGCTACAAAAAGTAGCTTTAAAAGTAGCTTCAGTTGTTATAACAATATTTTTAAGCTAATAGAGAAAAAAACATAGCTCGCTACAAGCTACAGCTATATTTTCTCACATTTAGCTACAGCTACAGCTAAGGTAAATGTAGCTAAGCTAGTAGCTAAGCTACAAAAGTAGCTAGCTACTGCCCAGCCCTGATTACGAGGCACAGTCGATGAAGCAAAAAAAAAACCTTAGACCTTTAAATTTATTTAACGCGAGAGGTATACTGTACGCAAAGATATAAGAAAATGACTTTTAGACGCCCCTCACAGCATGTAATTAGTACAGGCTTATCCCAGGATTAAACTGGTAGAAATGTGAAAAGAAACAGAGCCGTATTATAATTACTTTATTTCTGTTAACATAATAAAGATGTTTTATTATTTATTTATGTATTTATTTACATTTTTAGTTTAAAATATAGTCAAAAGTCATGTTACAGTGTTCAATAAGAATATAATAACATGGATAAAAATAGAATAACAATAATATGAGCATGAAATAGAATTTTATTAACTTTGTGACAAATCTACTTAATGCACCCCTTTGTTACTTCCCGCTGAGGCCGGTAAAACCCACCTATTAAGAAGTCAACTCGATTCCTTATATCTTTGCGTCCACTATACATACAATTCTTTTATTTTGTTTAACCAACAACGAAAAATAAATTCTAATATAACTTGTTCTATCATTATTCACTGTGAGAGAAACCCAATTTAAATTTACAAAATAATATCGACGATACTTGCCGTCATTTTAATGTTTTGGTAGCTAATAAAATTAACAAGTTACGCGTATATATTCAATAATACATTTCAAATAACTGCATAGTTAGATGGAATAGAGTTTAACTTATATATGTATTTATAATAAGCTCAAGCGACAGTACCTTCCTTTCTTATATTTTTGATTCGTTTTCAGTTCTTACAATAGAGTGTAAGTGCGATGGTGTGGAATTTACTTTCAGTACAAGCACAGGCTGTTACTCACCTCCTTTCTTGTCTTTTTAGATTCATTATTGGAAGAGTGAGCGTGAGTTATTTGAAATGTTTTGAACAGGGGAAACGTAAGTCGAATGAAAGATTAATGAAAGGTATATAGGAGTGAATTGAATATTTGTTGCGTGATGAATAAAAGAGCTTGTATGGAAGGAACTATGAATGTGGTTGAAGCGAAGGGTGGTGTGTTAGGATGAGAATATTTGACGAGGACTGATGATTTGATGAATCTGATGAGTGAATATTCTGTGAATCTTCCTAGAGTTCGTGCTACCCCATATTTTGAAATATACTGAATGGTGTCTGTTAGGGATGAACATAAAAATTAAACAAATAATATTAGCTTCATTTAATTTTCTGCAAAAACTATGAAATATAAAGTTGTTCAAAATTAAAAGTTACATACATACAAACAAAACATTTTAAACATTTTTTATTAAATTTTTATTATCTCCACAATTTTAAAGACATTGATCATAAAAGAAGTCATGGCTATTACCTACTATTTAATAAAAATTTAGTAATATATTTTAAAGTTGTTAAGATATCAAAAATTTTATTAAAAATGTGAAACAAGTTTTGTAAGTATCTTTTATTTCTGAACAATTTTACAATCTACAGTTTTTGGCGTAAAATATACAGAAGAACAGGAAATTGAATGAAACTATTATGTGCGATAATTAATGTATTGTTACTATAACAATATATCAAATTATTCTTTATCGTCCATGGGTAGTAAACGACTCATTATATCTCTGTCACAGACGTAATGATATACTTGCAAAGTTGGTGATATTGCACAGTAGTTTCTATGGTTATATCAGAATTTTAATATTTACTTACTGTCCACCGTGAACCGTAAGTAAATATTACATATCAAGGTCCTGTTTATCTTGACAACAATTTAACAGCTGTCAATTTTGAAACCTATTTTTCTTTTCCTTCCATTTGTGCAAGTATTGTAAGAAATAGCTTACTAACCTGGAACTGTAAGTGATTTTTTTAGATCACGTATGTCTGTTACAGTTCATGGTACGTAATATACTATTAGAAAAGTCTGACAGCAGAAAGTATGCGATGCTCAAATGTTGAAAATACCATAGAATAGCTGATACTAACTTTTTCTGTGCTAGATATTTTCAAACGATTACAAAGTTCTGAAATATTTGTATGTTTGCAATAATTGTTTAATTTTGCATACATTAGAATGTGAAATTAGATGAATGAAAATTACGTAAACATTAAAAATATTCTGTGAAATTAAATGGGTAATAATTGAACGTAAGAGCTATGAAATAAGTGGGAACAAACAGATCAATTTATGCGATTGTTTTTCATAAAATTGTCAACTATGTAATTAACTTGAGAAATGCAAATGCAAATGCACTGCATGACATTTCAAACAAATGAATGAATAAATACCAGTGTGTAATTATATAATCAAAGCATTACAGTACCGTATTAGTTAACATTTACATACTTATCACCCGGAAAAATGCTTCTGACATAATTAGTTTTGAAATATTACTAATAGTTTAAATACAGTTTTTATAGTCGGTTTTACAAAGCGAAGAGTTTTTATTAATTGTCCAACTAATCATAAAGCAACAGGCATTAATGCCTACCATTAATTTTAATTCATTTAAATTCTGACTAAGAGATAAGCGCAACATAAAAGAAACTCTTTTTCATATATTTGTTAGTTCATTAGGTACTGGAGACCGATTCTAATTCGTAGCCACCAGTTGTAGCGACTGGCTTGACGTCATTTATTGTCTTTACCGATAATGGTCGTATTTATTTGGGATTTTTAAAGTAACCTGCAGGTTACTTGACACACTTTAAGTAACCTGGAACTAACCTTAAACTGACCCTACTGCCCCAGCTATTTTAGCGGGTTGGTAGATTCAACCCGCTTACTATCTCTATCTAATCAACTTGTGTTCCTTGTTATTCGTGGCGGCACCGCGATTTGTAATAGTATAGAGAGGTTAGGAGTTATTTTTATGAAAAACGTAAGTAATTTTATAATAATATTTTGAAAAAATATACTAAACTATTATTTATGCAGATGATGGAAGAGCAATATGCATTATGTGCTTCTTGCAATATAAGTCACAGAGGATAATATTACGACACATTATTACGACTCCGAAATTCATTATTTTGATAGTGCTGATGACAAAATTATTAAAAAAAACAGACCCTGACGTTATTTGCTTTTTGACTACATATAAAAAATATAAAGATGACTCAAAACATCCAATTTAAAGCGCAATTTAACACACAAACAAAACTAAGCAGATGTCGCTTCGAACATGCATTCAGATTTTAAATTTACCGCTAATATTTACAAGTGACACTTGAGATGCATCATTTATTTGGAAGTAACACGAGTTAGTTCTAGGTCAGTTCAGGGTTGGATCAAAATTTCCCAAACAAATACGGCCAGTGTAGCCACCTTGTGGGATAAAATGTAACTTACGTGTGACGTCATTATTGGCGACTAAACATTTTGTAGCGATTTACTGCTAGCAACCAGGGTTGTTCCTAGGTGCACTATTGTACTAGATTTAGTACAATGAATAACGTTTTAGTACATCAGCACCCCTTTCTAAAATCTAGTACTATTTTGTTATTTATATTTATACAAGAAAAATTATTGAAAACAAACACATAATTTTTTTCTGAAACTGAAGACATTTGAATTCTTATTTGTAATTATTGGTGGCAATGGTGAGATGTGTAGTTGAGTATTGTTAACAATGTTAACATTGATTTGACAGACATTTACATTTACCCGCCGTTGTTGGTCGCCGTATATTTGTGTGGTGTATGAGGATTGAGGTTATAAATATAAACATAAAAAAGTAAAAGTTACCAAAGAATAATAAATCATTTATTTTTGTTACTTATTTTGACGACTGGTAACTGTACTTCACGCGCAAAAATAACTCATTTACCGAGATCTGTTTCGGTAGAGTGCCACACCCAGTAATGGATAGAAGGCGTGATGATGATGATATACTTATTTTATGTTTTGTTTAACAGTAAAAGACATTTTTAGTAATATTTTATCCATATATTATGCTTCGCCGCCATTTTCTGAATTTAGTACAATAGGATGCGAGCACCCACGTGATAATGAACAGCTGTTTCGGGAAAATTCACTGCGCCACCTACAAAATGAACTATTTTTTGGGACGAAATTTGAAAAGAACCAATTGGATGCGAGCACTCACGTGACACTGTGACAGCTGTTACGTGAGTGCCCGCATCCTATTGGTTCTTTTCAAATCTCGTCCCAAAAAATAGTTCATTTTGTAGGTGGCGCAGTGAATTTTCCCGAAACAGCTGTTCATTATCACGTGGGTGCCCGCATCCTATTGCGTTTATTTTTAGTACAAATTTGTCCCAGAAGTTGGTACAATTTTTTTTGTCCTTGGAACAACACTGCTAGCAACTGCTTTGAACCAGTCGCTAACTCAGTCGCTACGTCTTATTCGTATGTTATGCAGTCCCGTGTTTTGAAAATTTTGGTTAAATATAGAAACATAGTTACAATTTCAATCAACAAAGTGGACTAGTTAACAATAATCACAAAAAGTGGCAACAAGTTTTTCAGAAATACCATATCAAAATATATAGTCTGATCTTTGTAAGCAACAGTAGAAAATAAATTCCCTAGAAATTTAACTAAGTCGCCTGACGTCATGAAAAATACGTCATTCAACTAAATATTTGGTTGCTACGAATTAGAATCGGTCTCCTGTTAAGAAATAAAATATGTGTCGTAGATAAATTTTATCAGTTTTATTGTCCCGTAATTCGGCCCTGATAAAGTAATAAATATTCATAATACCTCGGTAATCTGTCAGCGACAATACAAGACGTAGCTCTTTATAATATAAATAATGATCTGTTCACAATTAATCGTTTGCTAACCGCCTTTATTTGCAACATTACGAAGCAAAATCTTGAGCTTTATGCATCTGCATATAATTTTAATTAACTCATTTATTTTCACTTTCCTTTTCGCATTTTTCTTACTTCTGCGTTCATGAGAATTAATACAAAATACCAACCGAAATAACTTTGTACATTACTGAATTTTAACAAGTTTGCGATGAATTTTTAATCGTTCCCATCAAAATATTTACATTGAAGATTTCAAAACTTCTTTTTGTAATTCGTAACGAGAAAATATATACAAAGTGTCCCACGAAAACTGTTTAATAAGCATAGGAAATAAGTTTTCCACTATCATTACTTCTCCGGTTACTTTACAGGAAAATAAATAAATATATCATCACTTTTTTACCCATTACTGGGTGTGGCACTTTGCTGAAGCAGATCTCGGTAAGTGATATATTTATGCGCGTGAAGAAGTGCGATTACCAGTCGTCAAATCACGGCCCTCAAAGATGTTAGTGGTGAGAGAGCCATAGCAGTGGCGTACCTAGGAGGCGGGAGGACGGTAGGTGCGGTCCGCACCGGGCGGCATTTTTTATATTTAGTTTTAGTTGTAAGAAACAACTTGTTCACTTCATAAGTTTACTATTCGATTTCTACGATTCTGTGGATCCTGAGAACCCCGGTTCCATTCCTATAGCCGACAAACAATTTTCACCAAATTAAAATTACCCCTGTGGCTCCCCCACCACTAACATCTTTGGGGTCGTGATTTGACAGCTGGAAACCGCATTTCATGCGCATAAATATATCACATACCGAGATCAGCTGACTGTTCAGCTAAGTCGGTATCACAATCCACTATTTCCTAGTTGATCTAGTTGGATATATGATCGCACCATACTGATGAGTCCGGAAGGACGAAACGCGTCTATGGTTAAAGCTGAACTGACCAGCCGTTTGTTGATGACCTGAGAAGTTGATGCAAACGTGCTGTAAAAAACCTCTGTGGAATTATGAGACAAGTGATGGAAAATTTTTCCTATTTTTCTTATTTATTAAGACTCAATTCCACTTCGCAATAGACATTTTGTCTTTTGTTTTAGAAGGTATAACGTTTAACTGTTACATACATATTTTAAACATGATTTTAACAGTAACTTAATAAGTAAAATGTAATATCTAGACTGATTTAGAAGCAGAATTTAATATTGTAAACATTTATTCGAATATTTTTTCCAAAAAGTACCCAGGGAAGCAATGGTATCAAAAAAACGTACTGTCCATGTTATTCGTCTATATATTACACATTTTTTGTAGGAAATTCTGTATATAGAACGCGTTAAAAAGTGACCTATGGCCGTTGTAGATTTTAGTAGAAAAATTGGACTACTAAAAATTATTACTGTGGCTTGTATTACTTACGAATATCTACAAGTTATTTCCTAAAATTATGTCATAGAGCTAAATAAATTTTCTACTACCGTTACTACCTTGACAACTTTAGAGGAGAAATATTTAAATAAAAGTAGTACGTATCAGTAATCTGTCTCCACTTAATTTTACTTATATAGTTACTGTTAAAATCAAGTTTAAAATATGTAGGTGACAGTTGAACGTTACATATTTGATTGCATTTGTTTCATATTCAATATTTGACAATGCGCCTAATTGGATCTGAAGTTGGTACCTGAACACATGGTTGACGTGACCATTTTAAAACAGCCTGTTATTATTATTATAACTTCAATTTTCGAATATTATTATAAATAAAACACATTTTGTATTGCACATATTTTTAAGTTCAACCTTGAAAGTACTGTAGTAAATTTGAAAATATTAAATTTACATACAATTAATGGAAACTGATATCAAAATTTTGATTAAATTTCTCAAAAACAGTTGAGAAGATGATAAAAATATAACAAAAAAATAATAGTTATTTATGTATTAAGGGCATATTCAAAAGATTATAGCACTGAGGGAGCGTAGCGGAGAGGTTTGAATTTCTCGAGTGATATGTTGTTTCTTTGCATATACCTACGTAGATTGTTGGTGTTGCTATATTGTTTGTTTACAAACAATATTTATTAAATTTATTGTCAAATAAAAATGGAAGATATCGATAACTATTCCAAAGAAATATTGGATGAATTTGAATCTGCACGGGGAAAATTAGTATCACAGAAGTCAAAAGAGCTTTACAAAAAACCATATGAATTTAATGTGTTTTTTGGCATTTATCTATAAATCACGATTTTTTGTTTTTTTTTTTGTGTAGCTGTTGCAATAGCCAAATTACACCCGCTTTTGAGGATCAACAAACAAGTTTAAGATGGCAAAATGAAATAAATATATTTAGCATATATTCGAAAAATAAAAATTCTAAAAGATATATATATATATATATATATATATATATATATATATATACGTCACCATCCTGTCGTATATATATATATATATATATATATATATATATATATATATATATTTAAATTGTCGAGTATGTTTTGAACTATTTTCTTTTATTAATGTCCTACTATTTAAAAAAATTAAAATTGAAATTTTGAAATCATTTTCCATTATTTTCGGCTGGAAATTTTATGTTTTCAAATTTATTACAATACTTTCAACTTTTAACTAAAAAAATGTGCACTAAATAATATTTTTCATTAAAAATAACAATAATATTTTGTTTTAAAAAGATTGCTCAGTGGTCAATTGCAAATTAGACGCATGTTTCACCTTAATTTTAACAATAAAAGACAGTCGTGCCCCAGCTGATATAACTTGCTTCTACTAAGTAGGATTCATATCTCGCTGATTTCAACTTTTATAGAAATACGACTTGGAATTGTTAGAATTCCACTATAAACTAAAATTAGGATTAAGGTCATATTATGCAGAGTAACAAATAAATAAATAAAATAAAGAAAAATATTAAATAATACACAATGTATTCACACTTCGAGAAAAAAGAAATAAAAGGAATATATTATATGACGTTCTAAATATTTTTATTAAAATTCGAAAAATTAATGGTTGTATATCTTAAATAAACATTTTTAGAGCCACTAGTTTGATTGTTTATTAATAATTAGATATAATTATAGACACTATAATAGTCAATTTATTCATTGTACAATATGAGATAAAAGTCTGTTTGCAATGTCGATCAGTGGCACTTGTAATGTACAGTTCAAGAATCAAGTTCTTCATTTTTGTCTTGTTTTATGATCAGTCATATAATATTTATTTATACCCAGATTTTATTTCTAAGGCTTTGACTTCTGGGTAGTGATTATAGCATGTCATTAGTACAGGCTTATCCGTAATTTATGCAGGTTGAAATATACAAAATAACAGAAATATATTCAAATATTTGTAAATACACGTGCATTTTATTTTTAATCAAAATTAGAGAAACGTTTTGCTTGGCACTTACCACTTCTGATTTTTTTTGTAGAAACACCACTTTGGTTAAGAGTTTTTAATTACATGTACAGTACAATACTGAAAAATTAAAATTCTACTAAATACACCCCAGACTACCAGGTAGTAACACCCCTAAACCACTCATTACGGAGTCAAGAGCTAGAGCCAAATATTGGTAACCGGAATATACCCATACATTTTTTTGCGAAATATAAAAACAATCATATAAACTCTTTTAAAGTTTTAAACTTTTATTTGAAAAATATTTTCCTGTAAAGTATAAGGAAAGCAATGTTCATGGGCGTCCACAGACATTATTCCAGGGGGGCGCAAAAAACTCAGAAATACATAAATTTCTATCTAAAAAGATTTTTTTATGTAACATAAATACAAATACACATAACAAATACACAAAAAAATATTTAAATTTGTGAATTAAATTACTAGTTTCTATCGTCTGGATTTGAATTGAAGAGGAAGGACAATATTCGAATAACTCTTTCATAAATTGACACCATTTCTTCAATAAATTTCTATTTAGCAGTTTGACCGTTTTTATTTTCTAATATTTCGTGTCTGTGTATACTTAATAAACTTAGATACTCAATCGTTACGAAAGGGAATATGTCGCTAGCTGACTGCTGAAAATTTCGTTTCAGCTTAAATTTATTATCTTTACACTTATAATTTAATTTTTATTTTATTTTTATATATATATATATATATATATATATATATATATATATATATATATATATATATATATATATATATATACATATAAAGGGTGATGACCGCGACTCTTGAACATGGGACTTTAACATGTAAAATTATATTGTTTTAATTTCCTGCTTCGCTAATTATTTAAAACAAAAAAACCTTCAAATAAAAGTTTTAGGGCATCAAATTCGAAATTAATATTGTATGCTTTGTAACGGCACAAATTAGACCTGAAAATGACTAAAATTGTTTCAAAACTATCGATAGCTATGAAATTGAAACAAAATTAAACAAATGTTTGACGTTCAATCTGCCATACTATCAAAATAAATGAAATAATAAATAAAAAATTTATTTTGACAGACAAAACGTCAAACATTTGTTTAATTTTGTTTCAATATCATGGTTGTCAATATTTTTGAGGCAATTTTCGTCATTTTCAAATCTAATTTGTGTCGTTACAAAGTACGATAAATTAATTTTGTTTATTGGTTCAGATGCAGAATTTCATGTCCTAAATCTTTTATTTCAAGCTTTTCTGCTTAAAATATTTAGGGCCAGTTTTTCAATCACTGATTAATGTTAATCATGATTAAATAATAATGGAAACTATGGTTACCATTATTATTTAATCATGATTAACGTTAATCGAGAGTAAACCGGTGATTGAAAAACTGGCCCTTAGAGAAGTAGGAGTTAGAGAGTCATGGTTATGGTTACCACTCTAGTTAATATCCATGGGGGTGGCGCGCGCCCCTCCTTGCCATCCCCTGCGGACGCCCATGGCCAATGTTAGTAAAAAGCTAGTTTTCACGTTGTGTGTATTGTGTTCATAGTTTGTGTAATTTTTTTAAAACACCAAATTTCAGTTATTTAATTAGTTACATCACTGGCATTAAGTGACAAACAAGTAAAATATTTACATATTATGCATGAGAAAAAACAACAAAACAACAGCGTCAGGTAGCTTGTGATTACGTTGCTTTGCTTAGGTATTTGTTACGTTTTACGTTACGTGAAGTTAGACATTAACCGCACGTGTGAAATTGTTTTCAAACTATTAATCAAGTGTGTTTCCTTAACGGGCCTTTAATTGCAACTAACTAATTTTCCACTTATTTTGTTTGAAAATATCAAATGAGTAAGTCTAAATTTCCTGCGATTTAGGACAATTTGATGACGTCATTGTTTATCATAAACATTCGTTTATTTTTTGTCGAGATTTCTTTATTGAAATGTATTGTAATGAATACCTGCAGTTAATTATCGTTATTACGATTTGTAATTTTAATTTTTTCTTTTTGTAATTGAATCCATAAAATAATGAGCTATCATTACTAAATTGCTGTTTGGAATATTATATGCTTTATCATGAAATTATGAGATACTGCAGCGTCCTTGCTAAATGTTGCGATAAATTTTTAATTATTTGAAATTAGTTTTGAATCATCCATTAGTACTAATAACATCGATTATAGTAATTTTATATTGATGTTACCTTTGGAAATTCGAGGTAGGCGATGGAAGCAGGAAAAAATCGTACGTGACATCACTTACCTAGAAAAAAAAAACATAAATTAGTATAATTATTGAGAAAATAGTGTGAACTTGCATTTACATTTTAAATTAGTTTTCATTCTTTTTAAATAGTTTCGCAGGTTATATAAAAAATTATCCAATAACAAATACTGTTACGTTATTGTCTAGTACATATTATAAAAATATGAGAAAAATATATAATTATGTATTGTAGAAGTTTCCATGTTAGTTTTACGAATATATAATAATTTAAGTTCCGCCTTCATTACCTACTGATACCAATACATGAATTATAAATCATCTAATTCTAATAATTCATTAGAACATCGATAGATTTGCAATTCAAATTAATGCTTTACAATAAAATTAATATATTTATAATTAGGTCAAATATAATAAGAGATAAACAATATCAGCCCGACTTTCAAAAAGGCTTTAACTAGCCTTTTGATTTAGTCAAATTGAGCGAAATCATATTCCCACAAAAAGTTGAAATAAATCCTGTTACTATTTTGTTTTCGAAATGTGGTATATATACTTCTTCTTTGACGGCTGGTGATCGCTCAGGTGACTCGCTATCTTCGAGGTTCGCACAGTCGAAGACGGATGAACTGACTGTCTTTAGATGGCTGAGGGCCCGGTTTATATACTGTTATTTTAATTAATCCGGTCCTAGGATGTTGTCGGCGGCTCGCACAATGCTAAAGGATAGGGAGATTTGGTTGAATTTGGAAACTGGATCACGGGAGTTTGGATTTGGTTCAAAAGTAGGAAATCGGATGAGATGGATAGCATTGTGTCCGCGGTGAACACGGCGCGCGAGTACGGTCCTGCGTTCGCGCGCTATTCACGATTCCGTGACTCGCGCATGAAAACCGCGGATTCTGAGCCGAAATTCAGTGTGACAAGTACGCTTCGTCACAATATATATATATAAATAAAAATATCATCACGCCTTCTACTCATTACTGGGTGTGGCATCTTTCTGCTGGCAAATACAAAGTATTTCTAAACTTACGCATAAAATTTAAACCACAAATATTATTTGTTATACTGATTATGGAGCAGTAAGTTCAGTTTACTCGAAGTAAACATTTGTGTTATCACTGGTATGGTCGTTATAATTTTAAACATTACAAATAGTTAGCTGTCTGCTGTTGCAGAATGAATAAAATTTACCAAAAATGTAACATGAAGTGCTGTCATTCGTCAACAATTTTCCAGTTTAACAAATCATGAACATAAAAAAAATTTATTTCATATTATATAATACTGTGAGTTTATTTTAACATAAAACATAGGATGCAAAATATATTGAATGAACGATTATAAGAAATACAAATAAACTATAATTTCAATATTTAAAAAAAAATTCTCCATTCGTCGCCAAACAATATCCTAGTCGGTTATAAAACTCATCCATAACATTAGATATTTAGGCAACTGTAACGCTTCCAGCCTCGTTTTGAATCTAAATTTTTAATTTTTTTGGCTAGATTTTACGTAAAACTCTTTTGAGAATTAGGCTATTCATGTGTAACTCTTCTTCAGCAATATTTTTAAAATTTAAACTTTGCACAAAAAGTTTATTGTTTTAAATAATAATACATTATTTCGGTAAATCGTTAGGATCCATTTATCGATGGTTTAATCGAAATTTCGATAGCTAGGGAGTAAAGTTAGGAAACTTATACACATTACATAAAAACATAATCCCCCTATTCGTTTCCCTAGTTCTAAATGAAATATTCAAGTTTGCTTCAAAAAGGTAATTCTAAAAATCTACCAAATTTACATGACTGCGTCATTTCAACAAAGAGTCCAGTCTAGGCTTGCCACCTCTCCGGGTTTCACCCGGAGACTCCAGGTTTCAGTGAGTTATCTCCGGGCTCCGGGTTTAATTATCATTTCTCCGGGTTGTGTAAGTAACATTGAATATGTAGTGCTATATAGTTAGTTGTCCAGGACAAATCTGTCTCACTTTCGGAATCTTCTACACCGCTAAATTATTAATTATTTTTCTTTGATGATCTTCTACATCTTACTGTTATCTAGTTTAATTTGTCACTAAATCTTCCAATTTCTTGATTCTGTCCTCATGATTTTAAGGAAGAATTTATACAATTAATTTCGGTTCTAATAGTTGATATATCATCTTGTATCAGATCAAATTTTTTTATAATTGTATCAAGTTTTCAGAAATAGACATAATTTTAGGTGAGGGGATGTCTTCTGTTGCATGTGATTATCTTCAATTTTGTCAATATTGTTACAGTTTAATCGTATATATGACGTTGAATACACTAATTTTATTGTTACAGTAGATTTATCACTTCCAATCTTGTTTTACTTTTTTGTTATATGTAATTACTTTACCATAATAACAAAAACACTTGTCTTTAACAAAACAATGTAACCCTTTTTTATCAAATATGGTAATAATAATAAAATTGCAGGATCTTCTTTAAAAAAATAGTCATCGTCACCGGGCGAGACTTAATTCTGAGGTGGTAACCCTAGTATTGGTCCATCTAATGGAGAGATTTTCCCATTGAAAATACATTTAGAATTGTCCGTTCAATAAAAAGGCCGTTGAGAGAAATTTCACAGCACAGTGTTTTACATTTATGGGTCAATCGAGTATAAAAAGTTAAAAACAATAAAGAATAGGTTTTCGTAAGAGTTTCGTAAAAATTTGAAGGACAAGTCAGTTTAGAATATTGACATTTCAGATTTCAGCATTTGATCGAAAGTTTGAAACTAAACTAATATCACAGTATTTATTGATACTCATTTTAGAAATGAAATTTGTCGAAGTATAAAATAATGATCATCATAAATTTCTACAAGTGGGAAAAATGTGTGAAGATGATTATACGATACCAGTGAAAAATCTTAAGTGCATTTTAATAAAGATTATTCGCAAATGTGTAAGTGAAACACTAGGTTGAGCAATCTTGATCATTTAAGTAGAAAGTTTAGTGGAGATCAAATGAATTATATTAAATTAAGATGAAGTGAATAAGTGATGATAGTACATCTGCTAAATTTCTAAATGGATTCAATTGAGATAATTTCTATAATGGAATCAAGTCAGTAGATGATTGATCTAAAACGAATGTATAAATAGGTGTAACAAATGTTAATGTAAAAAAATATGAATGTCATTTCGCATTTTAGTTTTAATAACAACTCGATTTACAAATATGGATAACTATCATTGGTAAAAAATAAATAGGTAGATCTAGATTTGTAAGCCATTATTTATTGCTCAAAATTTATAGGCGTCCAAATCTAATATGAACAGAACAAGTTTTTTCGACGAACAAAATGAACTGAATTAAAATTTTGCTAATTCCAAATTTTCTTAATCTGACATTGATAGACACTATTTACATCAAGTATCTACATGTTTTATATTCCGCCATAATTTAGGATTAGTTAACTTTATTTTAGTTCGATTTAAAAAAGTTAATACAGATCACTTTCTGAAAATCAAATGGTAACAAGATTACATTAGAGTTTATTTAAACTTTTATGATAACATGGTTACCTTATTTTGTCAAATTCAAAATTCTGGATTAGCTACTTAAGAATTGGGCAGTAGTTCATGTTCTATCAAAAATATTCCACTTAAATTTGGAATCTAGTGTTAGGGAATCCCACTAACATATTAGAAACTTATCTTAAGAATGTTCTAATAAATGTATCTGTCAAACAAACAATAAATATCGCATCGTAATCATTATTCAAATTACAAAAATTATATTAACTGTCATTTTAATGTGCTATTTTTTGTTAGGGGGATAAATTTATTAAAGACTTTGTTATATATATAGTGGTTTATACTAGTGATGCGCCGAATACAATTTTGGCCGAATAACCGAATACCGAACATTACCGAATGTCATGGCGGCCGAACCGAATATTCGGGCGAATATTGGCAAAGGATGCTTCATACACACTTTACAGTTGGCTGTAAAAGATTCTTTATATATACAAGGCTTGAGTGAGACTATTGCAACTGCTAGAAGAATAGTAACTCATTTCAATCATTCCAGTCAAGCGCAAGAAAAGCTAACTGTCATACAAATTGAATTAAATTTACCTCAACATAAGCTACTACAAAACGTACCTACAAGGTGGAATAGCACGTATTATAAAACAAGCTCAGGGACGACACTCCCTTCGTTTCTTATCTTTTTTATTCGTTTTCTGATCTTACATTGAGTGTTTAACTGCAATTGTGTGGAATTCACTTCCAAAAACAAGCGTAGAGCGACACTTCCTTCCTTTCTTATCTTTTAATTTGTTTTCAGTGATTACGTAGAGTGTTTAACTGCAATTGTG
This sequence comes from Pterostichus madidus, assembly GCA_911728475.2. NCBI lineage: Eukaryota > Metazoa > Arthropoda > Insecta > Coleoptera > Carabidae > Pterostichus > Pterostichus madidus. The sequence continues at coordinate 28,214,321 of OU452313.1, read as the reverse complement.
TGAAATTCACTTTCAAAAACATGCGCAGGGCGACGCTCCCTCCCTTTCTTATCTTTTTGTCTCATTTTCTGTGACTGCATTGTGTGGTCTTTTCTTTCATATACAAGTGTAGACTATCGCTTTCATCTTTTCTAATCTTGTAGATTCGTTGTTAGTTTCGTTATTAGATTCGTTGTTAGGAGTAAATGTGAGTAATTTGAGATTTTTTTATGCATATGTTATGTACGTTGAGGAAGGAAAATGAATGGTAAGAGAATAGGAATGATGTGATTGAAGGTTTGTTGTGTGATAATGTTTTCGAGTGTAATAAATGAATGAGTTTATATGGAGTGATCTATAAATGTGGTTGAAGTGAGGGTGGTGTGTTTGGATGAAAATGTTTGGTGATGGCTGGTTGTTTGATGGGTGTGATGAGTGAATGTTTTATGAGTGATTTTAGGGTTCGTGCTACCCCATTTGTTGGGATATAGCGTGAAGATATGTATGTATGTATGTATGTATATGTGTGCAAGGTTTTTAGAACAAAAACGAGCTGTATCTCTCTATCTTTCCGATAACAGTAGTGCAGTAAAACTTCAGAATTTATCTGAATATCAGTGTGATCTGATACAACAAGGTCTTATATTGTTGCAACCTTTCGAAGAATTTACAAAAATCATAAGCTCCAGCTTCTCATGCATTTCTGAAGTAATACCGCATGTTCCAGTTTTCTGTGTATTATCTTAAGAATTGCATTTTTTTTTCTAATAAATAATTTGGTTTATTATATGCATTATAATCGTTTTCAAATAAATAAAAACTACTAATACGACAAAATATTTTTGTTTTGAATAAATTATTAATTTCCAGACACAAATAAAAAAAATGCCGAATGTTCGGCCGCACGACCGAATAATTCGGCTATAACCGAATAAACAAAAAGTTGCCGAATATGCCGAATACCGAATAATAACCGAATATTCGTCGCATCTCTAGTTTATACACCCCAGTAGGGGTTTCACCGCTTCACAAAGATGCTCTCTAAATCCTTTTTTTAGGGTGGATTAGTTCCCATTTCTTATTTTATACTATCATCTGTAGTTTCTCCCTCCGTATCTTTCTACTTTTTGTCTTTTTTCCAGTTTTTAATCTCTGCATTGTACATATCTTTTACTTCTTCCAACCATTTAGATCTTGGTCTCCTTCTTCTTCTCCTGGCTTTTGGTTCTCGTTTTACTATCGATTTTATTATGTCTTCTTCATTTGATCTCTATACATGTCTTAGCCATCTAAACCTTCATTGGGACTTTGTTAGAAGATTGAAATATCGCTCCTCAAGTTAATATTATTAAGGTCCAGGTGAAAGTATTGTCATCTCAAACTGGGTGAAATAGATACGCTATTTCTTTAAATATATTAAAAATAAAAAAGCTCGTATAACCAGTATTACACAGTAAACATAAATGAACACTATTTGATCCTTACTTTTGTATTTGAATGTACATGGGCGAAACCCAGTGTGACTGAGTCCTATAAAATTAGCAATAAATATTCTGATGATGAAAGTTAATCACTATCCATTGTCTATTGCTAATTTATTTTTTAAATTATTTTCATGTTACTCCTACTTTTGAGTTATAAATCATTAATTGCAGAATTGCACCACCAGAAGTTAAATTTTAACAGCTGTGTTAATTATTCCTATGACAAGTAATTTTGCTACACTTTTATTTTAAATTGTTTGTCGGCTGTGGTAACCGAACCGAGCATATACATAATAGATACAAGATACATATACTGCTAATGCTTGGCTTTGGGCACGTCGAACACAAGGATATATATATATATATATATATATATATATATATATATATATATGGCTAGCTTAGTGGTATGAAGTCGGCCTGTGGATCCTGAGGTCCCTGGTTCGATTCCCACAGGCGACAAATTTTCATAATTTGAAAAAGCTATCCCTGTGGCTCCTCCACCACTAACATGTTTGGAGGCCGTGATTTGACGACTGGTAACCGCACTTCACGCGCAAAATATATCACTTACCGAGATCTGCTTCAGCAGAGTGCCACACCCAGTAATGGGTAGAAGGCGTGATGATATAAAATATATATATATATATATATATATATATATATATATATATATATATATATATATATATATATATATATATATATATATATAATTACAATAGTAAGAGATATATCGCGCTCTTAGTGTTCGACGTGCTCACTACACATTGGTAAGATCCCGTATCAGCAGTATATTATCTATTATGTATATGGAACTGGGTTTTTTAGGATCCACAGGCCAACTCGATACCACTGAGCTACCTACCTACAGATGTCACCTGAATATTCCTAATGTTAAATTATATCGTTGTCTTCCAGTTACCATGGATATGATTTTCCAACCCTAGGAGAGACAACCTATACTCTACGTGCTGTTGTCATACCATCGACAACGAACAACCGAGACCACAATAATTTAAATAATCCCTAGTATCTTATTCCATCATCTCTCATTACATCTCAATCACATTCACTTCTAATCTTTTCTCCTGTATCAACTATACATCATCTCTGATAAATTAACTCATATCTCCTCAATGCTCTGCCTCACCATCTACTCTACTGTCCTGTTTGTTTTGTTCTTTGTTAGTGGTCGAAGTGCGCGCGTCCACGTACCACGTCTGAGGTGAGTGCACCACCCGAGCGGTCGTTATACCGTCGCGGCCACAGCGATACGCGGAACTGCGAATGCGAACGCAATCGCAAGACCAACACCGAGAAATGTGGGTTTTTCTAAACGTACGCACAGCCACCGCACCACTCTGTGGATGAAATGATGTAATTGAAATATGAACACCTGGATTTCTGTAGAAAGAGTGACCAGTGGTTTCCAATATGTGGAGAATGCTAAATGGTTTGCTTCATTATTATTAAGGGTATCTGACGTACTTTTATTATATATTTGTTCGAGTAAGCAATCAGAAATTAGTATGATACTAGCGGTCAACCTGGCTTCGCCAGGCCTTCACGCTACGCTCCGCGAACACTGAAATAGGATTCACTTCTGCAAGACAATTGACACTATATAAATCAAATTATTTCCGAAGTAAAAGTTCTCAATTTTGCATGTCTGTCAATTTGTTTGTGACTGTTCAATTGACAACTCAAATCAATTATAGAGGCGCTGCGTTCGCCTAACTTTGGTAGGATAAATGGTTTGTTGACATTAGAATACATATGTTAATGTAGAGCTCGTTTCCCCGATTTCGATGATAAAATTAAGTATTGTGCAATTGTTTAAATTCTTGGATGTCTTCAGATTAGTAGGAAAATTGTATATATTTTTTTAAATTCTGAATAACTCGCGTAATATTAGAAAATAAAAGTAGATTTTTTTTCTTTTGATCATTTATTCTTAAATAAAATAAAATAAATATATCATCACGCCTTCTACCCATTACTGGGTGTGGCACTCTGCCGAAGCAGATCTCGGTAAGTGATATATTTCACGGCCCCCAAAGATGTTAGTGGTGGAGGAGCCACAGTGGTAGCTTTTGAAATTATGAAAATTGTTTGTCGCCTGTGGGAATCGAACCAGGGTTCCCAGGATCCATAGGCCGACTTCATACCACTGAATAATATTATTTTCGCATAGATATATGATTTGTGGTTACAAAATACATACTAAATATGGGGGTAAGTATTCAAGTATCAAAAATTTTAACTTAAAAAATGTAAACATCGAATATTTACTCAATACAAAAATATGTTAGTTGCATGTTGTGAAAATTCGGAATTACATAAATTTTCACATTTGACAAAACAGAATCGAGCAGATTCATAAAGCAGATTGGCACTAACACCATTTTTTATTTCATTTAGGTATAACTCTCTTTTCAATGTGGGAAACAAGTTTATTTTAACTTAAGTTAAAAAGACTATTAATTAGCATCAAATTTAATACAATTCTTGAATCTGTTTTAATTTGAAACATAGTTATAAATAATATTAAAAATTGTGTTAGCGTTAATCCGTTTTATGAATCTGCCTGTAAAATAATATTGTTTACTTTGATCAGGAATCAGCTATCAACGACGTTCCTAGTTGCCCACTATTCACATTAGCAATTATGCACCACCACTAATTACACATATTATAATTAATTTTACGCACTAAAACACAATAAAAATGTTCACTAAAAGATTCACAAAACGTCTAAAACACTAAACACTGCGATCACTATAACATCCCGCACTGTACTAGACTAGCCTAGTTCAGCACGAATATGTTTAACGATGCAAATTAATTAATAAGCTATGCACTAGTATGATGTAACTTGTTCGCTAACGTTAGGAATCACTTTAAAATATTTTAAATATAACGTACACATCTCTCAGCTCTCGGACAATAGCTTATACTAACAATGATGACATTGACAATGACTTGAGACCAGCTGGCTCTACAGACCCCAGGTGCGATTCCTGTCTGCTAACGACTTATACTGAAAACCCCATATCCCATTCACACTTGAATTGGGTCATTGGATGAATGTCATCTGTCGTAACGCGGGGTTAAAATGTCGAATAATAGTTTACTAAGTTCGTATTTGTTTGGGAACTTAGGTTCAACCCTGAACTGACCTAGAACTAACTCGTGTTACTTCCAAATAAATTATGCATCTAGTGTTAGTTGTAAATATTAGAGATAAATTTAAAATCTGAATGCACGTTCTAAATGACATCTGCTTGCGATGCTACCAGTTCAAAACGAATAACAAGGAACACAAGATAAATAGAAAGAGAAAGAAAACGGGTTCAAACTGCAAACCCACTCAAATAGCTGGGGCAGTGGGATTAGTACAGGAACTGTCTATCGGGTTACTTTCAAAATTACAAATAAATACGGCATAAGCATCAAATTTTAAAAAGACGATTGTCAATTAGTCAAATGGTGAAATACATCTTACACTAAGAAAACGACAGTATTAAAATAAGTTATTTTAACAAAGGAAATTTGTATTTTATTACTTCGAAATAGTTTATAAACAAAATAAATAAATACTGAATTATTTTCAAACAAAAGTTTAATAATGACTGTTTGGCGTATCATACGCCTTTTTGAACGGCCGTCACTAAAGCAAAGTAAAATAAAATAATATTCTAAAAAAAAAAAAAAACTACATGATCAAAATCGTATTTATGTTACTAGCAGGGTGGAAAAAACCGTGATTTTAAAAAAAAATCAAAAAAATCGATTTAAATTAGATTTTTTTAATAATTTTTTTAAAAACGAGTGTTTTGAATTAAATTTTTAAATATTATGTATTGTGTAATGTTTTCAAAAGAAATTCTGAACAACGTTTCAAGTGTTGAATGGTGGATGTTCCAAGAAGATGAATTAGGACCAAATAAAGATATAATATTGAAAATTATAAAATCACTTTTATGCGCCACTTCATCTTCAGCTTGTGTTGAGTGAGTTTTTTCATCATTTGGACTTGTACATTCAAAATTGAGAAACCGACTAGGAACTGAAAAGGCTAGAAAACTGGTCTTTTTATTTAAACATTTTAATAATAATGTACCACTAAATGAATAAATGTTTCTATTTTTTTTTGTTTTTGTTATTTGAATTTTTATATTTTCATATTCAAGTATTTATGATTTATTAAAATATGTTTTTATTTTTTTACTGTGATTTTCTGTATTTTTAATTTAATAAATACATATACAATAATAAAAATTATTCATTTATGTTTAAATTATTAAATTCAATTTATCTTGATTTAAATCAATGATTTTTTTTTAAATCGCTTGATTTAAATTTCTCAACCCTGGTTACTAGTGGGATACACGCATTATTACAGCACTATGAGTGTGAGGAATTGCAAGTGACGAGGTCATAGACCAATTTGCTCCTTAAATCCATTCATATTTATCATATAAAATTGCAAAATAACGAATCCACATACTAAAATAAACAACAAATGCTAACCTATCTCCATATGAACGGTATTATATAAAATCACATACAAAATTATGAAATGAATAAATATGAAAATACTGCTTTCTAGTTATATTTTGCAGATTATGATGCAGGTATAATGAAAGAAGCGTATGAAAGACCTTTATAAGTGTCTTTAACGCAATAGTACCGTTAAAAGCACTGTCACCTTTAATTATATACAAGTTTAAATATATCACTTATCGAGATCTGCTTCGTAGGGTGCCACACTCAGTAATGGGTAAAAGGTGTGATGATATATTTATTCATTTTATTTATAATTTTTTTTTATTGCATATTATTGATATTAAATTAATTTTACGAAGATAAAAATTATTTTAAATAAATAAATAAATATAAATATATCATCACGCCTTCTACCCATTACTGGGTGTGGCACTCTGCTAAAGCAGATCTCGGTAAGTGATATATTTTGCGCGTGAAGTGCGGTTACCAGTCGTCAAATCACGGCCCCCAAACATGTTAGTGGTGGAGGAGCCACAGGGATAGCTTTTTCAAATTATGAAAATTTGTCGCCTGTGGGAATCGAACCAGGGACCTCAGGATCCACAGGCCGACTTCATACCACTGTGCTAGCCATCCCATAAAATAATAATATCCTATCGGAACATTTGTCAAAATAATTTTTCCTCTTTTTATGGGAAAAATTATTTTGACAAATGTTAAAGTTCCGATAGGATATTATTCACTTTTAAATTAACTCCAAGGAGATAAATAAATAAAAATAGTGAAAAAAGTAAAATTAAACCAATTAGAATACAGTACATATTTATTATTTTTTACAAATTTTTAAATAGTTTTTTTTTAATTCTATACGATTTTTCGTTAAGACGACTGTCATAAGCAATAAGCAAAAGATATATTTTTTAAAGAGAATTTAGAAAAAATTAGAACAGTGTAGTCCGAAATAAAACAGTCTTCGCAAAAAGTAACACTAAAATTTATTCTAGATTATACATCAAAGGAGAAAAGTAAAAGCAAAAAATGAAATAACACTTGAATATTATAATCATACAAAACACCAATGTAAATACGTATTGCTGTTTCTTATCGAATGATTAATACCTTTTATTTATTGTTAAACATTGAAAGACATATGTTTAACGCACGTGTTTCTAAATGACATATTTACAAGTTCCATTAGTAACAATAACTATTAAATAAAACCGTTAATGAAAAGATTGTAATTATTTGTTCACTGAAAATTCAACAAAAGTTCCAAATACGTTAAGAGTTTCATCCAGTTGACTTTCAAAATATACAAAACGCCATATGACAACCGCAAAATATGACACGAGCCTTAAGCTGTCTAGAATCAATTTAACATAGCAAAATTAGACACGGATTGACGTCTACTGGCTTAGATAAACAGCTGCGCTAAAATACAAAATTTCTTTTCCAAGACAACACGTCAAACTTGAAAAGTTGAATAGTGATTCATTACCAACAATTGAAAATCTTAGCACGTACTTAATTGTTTATTATTTTCGGAATTCAAGCACGCTTTGAACAAAAACAATCAATTGTTTTAAAGAATTAACACCGATAACCAACAAAAGCAATTGTTTTATACAAAATATGTGAATGGCGAAGATGATTTGAGTTACGAAAAAAATGTAAAAGGAAAACTTAATTTAAAATTCGTTTCAGTACGTAGATTAAGTTTGCGTTAGATAATTATACTTCCTGGGTGCTGCTTAATGCGAAATAAATAAATAAATATCATTACGAAATCCAAAGAGAATGTGAATTAAAAATGTGGATTACTTACACGTCGACGTGTGTAGTAAACTACATATTCTCCTTGACACAAATGTAAATTTTGTTTCAGCTGATTTCAAAGAAATGCTGTCAAAATATTACTAATTTAATTATATCCTCATTATACTAAGTATTCTATGTATTCAGATTTTATTCAAATGCTATGCAAATTAATTATTAATGGATACATGAAGGAGATTAGTAAATAGATGTCATTAATTTACCACTTAATATGTGTCTAATCGAAACAGAAGTAGTAAGTACATGATAAAATTTCTCCATAATATAAATACTCTGTATTTCTCTTTAGAAATTACAATGTGATTTGATTTGATGATCATTTTAAATTTCTCCTGATAAAAAATATTTTCTATGTGAATGGTTGGAGATACTTTTATTTAAAATCCATAAATAATACACTTGTACTATGTTTATAATAGTATCATCGAATAATTGAACTCACCTAGCAAACATTCAAAGAATAACTACTATAACTATTATAAAGTTGACGGCACTATAAATATAACAGTTTTAATTGATTGTTAAGTAAATGTTAACTAACAGCAATATAAATTATACAGGCTGTACAAAAAGTTCCGGGACGATCAAATATCTCAAGAGATACACATCGAATCGAAAAACAAAAAAACATGTGTACAATACTTTCAAAAAATCTATCTAGTGACATCAAACACGGCCTCCCACCCCCAGGATATATATGGTGAATTTTATGATAAATCCAGAAGTGTTTATAGATCCGCAAATCTGTAAATAATGAACAAAATTCCATCAATATTTGTTAATAATATTTAATAGTCGTTGCGATTCTGTTTATCATTTATAGATTTACGATCTACAAAACTTATTGTGGAGTAATGGCTAAGTCGTATCGAGTCGGCTTCTGAGAAACCTGATTCAACCCCCACAGTCGAAAAATATGTTCACCAAATTAAAATTACCCCTGTGGCTTCCCCACCCACCACTAACATCTTTAGGATCGTGATTTGATGGCTGGTAACCGCACTTCATGCGCATAAATATATCACTTACCGAGATCTGCTTCGGTAGAGTGCCACATCCAGTAATAGGTAAAAGATGTGATGATATATTTATATTTAGTGTATTTTCGGCGAAGGTACAATTGTTAGAAGTGTAGTGAAACTATTATTTAAGCAGATAAGTCTAGAGACAGAACATATCGCGTGTTCACCGTTACGTAAAGAACTTGTAACCGATGAAGAAACTGTTCAAAAACACACCCATACTTACAAACACACACGGCCAATTTTAACACAAAATTATACACCTCTCAACATGATTCTTTCACCTCAAAGATACACATTCATTTCCTTGTGTTCCTATCGCTAACTAATACCAACAATTGTTTCTACAACGTTTTCTAAACTAATACTAGCCTTCTTTAACACTAATTTTTATACTTTTACTTAAACATGTTCAATATGACGTAGAGTGAATTCAGTCTCAAACATTTTTCAAGTTATTTGACTGACTCACGACGACTTTATTCAAGTAATTTGTTCAAATGACGAGAGCAATTAACATTAAGGTGGTACTATCATGGAAGCATTTAACCCGGATTATAATGAAATGTAAATATGTTATTTTTCATGTGTTTCTACACTAGTATGCAATTTTTTTTTTAAAGTTACCCGTTGTTGTGCTGAGTAATGTAAAGTTAAAGTCGACCAAAGTCGATCAAAAATGCATTGGCGTTATAGGAACTGTACCTCGCGAGGAAGCTTACTGCATAATAAATTCATATATTGTAGTTATTTTTTAACAAAAAACTAACACACAGTACAACATGTAAAGATAAAGGTATGAGAATTAAGAAATCCATGCCTTACCGGATTAGTTTCAAAGAAATTGGCGATGAAAGTTGGACATTCTATGATAATCAATAGAACTGTCAGAAATTCTTGGCAACGTTGCACAGCACAGGTAGACACTAGACAGAGATGGACGCACGAATAACAAAGCAAGAACTATGAATGTTATTATTTCGATCAGTAAAATATATTAATTTTAATACAAAAAAAAATTACAGCATATTATATTTATTTATTTGTTGTTACAGTTGATAATAATTGCTTTGGTGCATTTTTCTCATTTTTCTTATGAACTGTCAACAGGATGTATCGATAATACAGTTACGTTTCGTACCGACTGGTAATATCATGCTGCTTCTAGTTCTCGCCTTGTTGTCATAGCTTCTGCTGTGTAAATTCTTACACTGCTATTGGTTGGCATGAAACATTCACTTCCAAAAATTTTGGTATGTTACTGAATTTCATAAACTAGTTAAATAGTTTTATTTAATATATTCAATGTTATTATTAATTATACGATATTTGAGCGAAATATTAATTCTATTAATAACCTATACCATACAAAAATGTAATAATTATTTTTGTAAACTTTTTAGGTCACGTATACTTTTGTATGAGACTGTCATGATAGAACCACCTTAAAAAATTGCAATACCGAAGTGGAGACATTTTGCCTAATCAATAAATAACTCCGAAAATGATATTTGAGTACTAAAGAATTGTTACATAGTAGACTTGGCAAAATATTGCAGAATCCCAATGTCGAGAATGATTAAAAACAATTAAACAAAGGATGAGATCACATTTGCACAGCATTTCATCATTTATATGCCAATATTAGCATGAACTCATTCTAATTGTAAGAACCGGAGTTCGAATCCCATTCAAGCTAAAAATATATGAACTACCACATTGCGGTTCGGTGAAACCGGACCTTGTAATAAATAAATAAATATTTTAATGTTAAATAAATAAATGCAAATATAAATAGTATGTTTAGACAAAATATAATACCGATTTACAAAAAGGCATTTTGCAAAGAAGATATTTTATATTCTCTCATTGCTTTATTTTCTGGTGGTGCGAATATATATAAATGATATTTCAAATTGTTTTAATGTAAGTTTGAATACTAACTTCAAGTTGCATTTCAAGTTCAAGACAAGTTTTACACTGTTCATCTTTTGCTTGACTTAAATAAACTTGACTGATATATTTGTGTGCGTAAAATAATGGGTAGAAGGCGGGACGATATATTTATATTTATTAACAAATCATGAAGTCGATCTGTGGATCCTGAGAACCCTGGTTCGATTCTCACAGGCGACAAACAATTTTCATAATTTCAAAAACTACCCCTGTGGCTCCTCCATCACTAACATCTACTAAAGTCGACAATTCTAGACGAGTGCTTCCAAAACTTATGGGTATAATGGTTCATATGAAAAATTAAAATATTTTCGACTCCTATTAAAAAAAATTGTAATATTAGACACAGCTATATTCAATTCATTATAAAAAAAAAGAATTAAAATAGTAAAAATAAATAAATAAATATATCATCACGCCCTTTACTGGGAGTGGCACTCTGCCGAAGCAGATCTCGGTGATATATTTATGCGGTTACCAGTCGTCAAATCACGGCCCCCAAAGATGTTAGTGTTGGAGGAGCCACAGGGGTAATTTTTAAATTGGTGAAAAAGTTTATCGGCTCTGGGGATCGAACCAGAGTTCTTAGTATCTACAGGTCGACATGATACCATTGTGCCATTACCTCATTAAAATAGTAAATAATAAAAAACAACTAACGGTTCAGTAAGTTCCAGAAAATCGCTATTGATACTGTTGCTAGATAAACATTTCTAAAATAAAGAGCTCTTTATTTTTTGCGTGCAACTCAGCGACAGTGCGGTATGATTTCTTGCCGCATCGAGTGCTGCAAGAAATAATTGATTATGTTGTTTCCAAGATTAGAACGATCTTTTTATTTGAATTAATGTGATTTAATATCGATTTTAATTTTAATAAAAGTTCACGACCTTATAAAAAATAGTACATAATATACTTGTGGCAAAAACCACTGCCATATATGTGTTACATACTATTTTTTTCTAATAAAAACATTATAAATTTGTATTCATTAATTTAGGAAGAGATACCTTACTTTAAACGCAATCTAAACCGAATAAATAATAATTGAATTCTTTCGTATCTTTCATATCCGTGAACGTAAACCCGTAACAGTAGATTTATCATGTTGCAAAATAAATGTATATACAAGTATTAATTTTAAATTGTAGTGTTATACTTAATAGCTATTTTACAATATTACTCAAGTGAATATTAACAGCAGCAAATCATTGTTCTATCCTTGAGTGCAAGAATAAATGCGTTAAATTCCTGTTTGCTTATCACGTTCTACAATTTCTCGCCAAATTATATTTGACAGTTGGCCATTTCTCTAATTGAGAAGAAGGCGCCACTGCAATTAAGATAATTACTACCAGAATGCAACCATTTATATTAAAAGATAGTCATCTTATCAAACAATTTTCGTGTCACTGAAAAAACTAGGGCGTGTTTGAATAGCGTTGTGTTTTTTCGCGAACGGCGACCAATTATCTCTAATTTAAAGGTGTGTGCTGTGTACGAGTATCGAGCACTAACTGTAAAGTAAAAATAACATAAATAAATCACGTGCATCAGTGCCAATGAGAATGGTTGAATGGTTGGAGCTGTTGCCAATGTCGTTAAAATTCTTACCAAGAACCGCAAATTATAACATGCCGCATGATTCGCTAAATTGAAAAGCTCACCAATATATTTATTTATTTGCTTCTCTGTCCAACAAGAATTTAATCCCAATTACAGGACAGGAGGTAGACAGGTTAATGTGGAATCTGAATTTAACCACACAAACAGTGGTGTTTTTTTTATATCTCACTTGGCAAGTGATGAAAGACTACGGCCTAGTTGCATGAAAAGTTGTCAGCTAATCACGTTGTTAAATAAGCGAAAAAGTTGAATTAGAATAAAAAAAAATTAATCGCATATACTTGTAATGGTGCCACCTCACAAATGTTTGTGAATACTTGTCGCACAGTTATTTATTTCCCGTGAATTTTAAATCAGCAACAACGAAATAAACGAAATTCTTTTCAAATAAATAAGAAAAATAGGAAAAAAAAACTTTCCATCACTTGTCACAAATCCTACAAAATTTACAGCATGCTTGAATCAACTTATCAGGTCATCATCAAACGGCTGGTCAGTTCAGCTTTAGCCATAGACGCGTTTCGTCCTGTAGGGACTCATCAGTATGGTGCGATCAACTATACAACTAGACCAACTAGGGACTAGTGAATTGTGATACTATCTTAGCTGAACTGAATGATGTTAAACTATGTAAGCCGGTATCACGACATGAGAGCTATGGAGCAACCCGTGGTGCCATCTACCAACAAAAATCGCGAACTGCTTGACAGCAATTAAATAATACAAAGACAAAATGTCAATTGCGATGTAGAACTGTGTCTTATTAAATAAGAAAAATAGAAAAAAACTTTCCATTACTTGTGACAAATCTCACAAAATTTACAGGACGTTTGAATCAACTTATGATCAAACTTTTTTCATTAGTGTAGCATATATTGTTATGGCGGCAGGATACATATTATTAAAAAATCTAGTTTGGTCACCACACGATTTTCTTATACACAGCATATATTTAATATCAAAAATGCTGAATTAAACACATGACTTGCTCCCTGCGTTTGACAATTATTATTTGTCATATACATATATACAAGCCCTACGGACTTTCGTGACTATTGCCTGGCAACAAGTTTGAGAAAGATACTGGAGAATTATTTTCTAATTTATCCAACTCTCGAGTTATATTTAATTAGATTTTTTTTTGGCTTAGCTGTTGAGGTCGATTCATCCAACTTAAAAGATTTTGAACTGGGTCCATATCGATTGATTACTTAATAATGTATTCTTGCAAGTTGTTTCCAAAATTTGTTGGTGTGTTTCTATATCAGAAATGGAATTAAATCGATTTTTTTTCACACATTTTGCTTGACATGTTGACAGTTTTAAATAATTATTTGACAACTACCTATCACTTGTCACAAACAATAAAGCATCTACAGAGATTATTCCCGGGAATAATCACAAGAGCTTTATTCTCAGTATAATAATGACAGGTTAAAACGCAGACACGTGACATACAATGAAGCATTTCATTGGTTTTGAGAAACTTAAAAAAATAATCATTTGAAAACATGAACTTTTAAAGGAATTTCACTAATTTGTCAACACAAAACCCTTACTATCTATTTTCACCACGACCGCGAATCAACCTAACAAATCCTATGTAAACTCATCATACAACGTAGGCGCATATAATTCCAGAACGTGACTAGAGAGACAATTTAAACGACATGCACATGCACATGCACTTGTAGTGTACGGTGTACCGAGCAGAAGCACCGCTGCATCGCGCATAAATTTCACATTAACAAGCAAAGTGCCGAGTGGATGGCAGCGCCGAGGAACGCAGAAGGCGAAGATCACAAATGCGGAGGTTCAGTGCAGGCGCTTCTCTTAATTCATGTAAATTGCTTCGTTCTTGCTACTGACTATACTATAGTTGTTGGGATTGAGAGAAGGAATATTACAGATAAATATTTTTATGTAGTTTTGTAAAATGATGATGGATGAAGCGTAAAGCCGCATTCACAGCTCGAAATTTGGTGAACTTCGGTGAAATTAGTAGAGTTTGACATATAGCTTTGTATGTATCCGTTCACAGCTCTGAAATTTGATGCGCACAAATTTCACTTTCTACAAAAGTTTGCAAACTCCAAACTTTTTACCAAATTTAGAGACCGTTCTATAAATAAAGTACATCGATGGTACAAGTTGAACGAATTCTCTTTGAAAAATTGTCAAAAATTGTTGAGTTTTTTTGTACGTCAGCTATAAAAGTTAAAATATATAATGGATAGACTCCGACGATGTAAATATCGTCTTGTCGTTCATGTGTTTAACACGTGGTCAGTAACAAGCCAATCGGCAAATAGCTGGTAGATGGTACATTGAAAAGATAATAGATGTCGACATTACATAAATTTCGAGTTGTGAACACAAAAAGTTCATTTACAGAAATTACGTGTTACAAATTTCACAAAATTTCGAGATGTGAATGCGGCTTAAAGGAGTCTAATTATATATACATGTATAAAAACCATTTTGACGCAACTGTATCTTTGCATATAAGATGAAATCAGCTCGAAATTTGGTGAAATTTAAAATAAAAATATATCACTACTCTTTTTACCCATTACTGGGTGCGGCACTTTGCCGCAGCAGATTTTGGTGATATATTTATGCGCGTGAAGTGAAGTACTTGGTGTCAAATCTCGGCTCCCAAAGATGTTAGTGGTGGAGGAGCCACAGGGGTAATTATAATGTGATGAAAATGTTTGTCGGCTGTGGGAAATCGAACCAGGGTTCCCAAGATTCATAAGCCGACTCAAAATCACTGAACCACCTACTCCATAATTTTTTTTTTTTGATTGACATTCATTTTATTATGTCTATAAATAACAAACATTGTTTCACGCCGCCTTACTTACATTAATAATTATAAATTCTAATTAAAAATTAATATGATAATATATTTGATTATTTTTTAACGTTTATCCAAACCAATGAAATGCTTCATTGTATGTCATGTGTCTGCGTTTTAACCAATCCTGTCATTATTATACTGAGAATAAAGCTCTTGTGATTATTCCCGGGAATAATCTCTGTAGGTGCTTTTTTATTTGTGACAAATGATAGATACTTGTCAAATAATTATTTAAAACTGTCAACGCGTCAAGTAAAATGTGTGAAAAAACGATTTAGTTGTATTTCAGATACAAAAATACACCAACAAATTTTGTAACAACTTCCAAGAATACATTAATAAGTAATCAATCGATATGAACCCAGTACAAAATCTTTTAAGTTGAATGAATCGATCTCAACAGTTAAGTCAAAAAATAATCTAATTAAATATAACTCGAGAGTTGGATAAATTAGAAAATAATTCTCCAGTATCCTTCTCAACCTTGTTGCAACTTAGCAATAGCCACTCAAGCCCTACGAGCTTCGTGACTATTGTCTGGCAACAAGTTTTCGAAAAATCTGTCAAATTATTTTCAATTTATTCTCACTCTCTTGTTATATTATTACTGATAATTATACGAACACAAAGATTGCTAGTCCAGCTGTCAAGTTTGACACTTTTTTGGGTTAATTCCAATATGTATATATATATTTCTCTAAATTTATACGAACAGACCCAAAATTTGAGGAAAAAGTTTGGAGTTTGCAAACCTTTCTGAAAAGTGAAATATTTTAGACCCACAAGAAACATAAAATAGCATTTATCTTTTAAAGCCATTACTCAAAATTATGATTATTATTTATTTGTTAATCTGTACAACAAAAACTTAATCTAAACCACTCAGACACAATCTTATTTTCTTTTTAAATAGAAAGTTGAAGTCAGTGAGATTTGAACACAGACATATTTCTGCGGTACAACAAAAGTAATACCATTTCAAATCAAAATCGTAGAAAAATTAAAGAAAATACATACATACATAATATCTATATATGGGATACCACGAACGCTTTAAACATTCACTTTAAACATTTATTCATTAAATAATTAATCTTCGCCAAATATTCCTTTCCGGCACTCCGGAACAACATGTACACTTCATTTGCATACATACATACAAGCTCACTTATTCCTCCCACGTATGAGGAAATGGCTCAGTGGTATCTAGCCGGCCTGTGGATCCTAAGAACCCTGATTCGATCCCCACAGCCGACAAAACATTTTCACCAATTTAAAATTACCTCTGTGTCTCCCCCAACACTTACATCTTTGGGGGCCGTGATTTGACGGCTGGTAACCGCACTTCACGCGCATAAATATGTAACTTACCGAGATCTGTTTCGGCAGAGTGCCACACCCAGTAATGGGTAAAAATGCGTGATGATATATTTATATTTTATTTATACTCGCAATACCTGTAGTCATATCCATTTATTTATTTCTAGGTCGTCAAAGCGATCTCTCATCCTCAATTTTACGAACATCATTTGTTTCACCATTGACACTGTTATCGATGTCGAAAAAATATATCATCACACCTTTACCCATTACTGGGTGTGGCACTCTGTCTAAGCAGATCTCGGTATGTGATATATTTATGCGCGTGAAGTGCGGTTACCAGTCTTCAAATCACGGCCACCAAAGATGTTAATGGTGAGGGAGCCACAGGAGTAATTTTAATGTGGTGAAAATGTTTGTCAGTTGTGGGAAGCGAACCAGAATTCTCAGGATCCACAGGCCGATTCGATACCACTGAGCCACATATCTCGAATGGGGTAGGCCTCAATATTAAAAAAAAAATGTCATCACGCATTTTACCCATTATTGGGTGTGGCACTCTGTCTAAGCAGATCTCGGTAAGTGACATATTTATGCGCGTGAAGTGCGATTACCAGCCATCAAATCACGACCCCCAAAGATGTTAATGGTGAGGGAGCCACAGGAGTAATTTTAATGTGGTGAAAATGTTTGTCCGCTGTGGGAAGCGAACCAGGGTTCTAAGGATCCACAGGCCGATTCGATACCACTGAGCCACATATACCGTATGGGGTAGGCCTCAATATTAAAAAAAAAATGTCATCACGCATTTTACCCATTATTGGGTGTGGCACTCTGTCTAAGCAGATCTCGGTAAGTGACATATTTATGCGCGTGAAGTGCGATTACCAGCCATCAAATCACGATCCCCAAAGATGTTAATGGTGAGGGAGCCACAGGAGTAATTTTAATGTGGTGAAAATGTTTGTCAGTTGTGGGAAGCGAACCAGAGTTCTCAGGATCCACAGGCCGACTCGATACCACTGAGCCACGTATCCTTTATGGGGTAGGTCTCAATATTGGGTTCTCGATAATCAAATTACTGAAATAATATCATTCTTATATAAAAATCTTCATCTTATCAACATCTGTAGGTATCATTAATAATCGCACTTTATGTTAAAAGTGCATCACTAATTTATCTTACGATTTGCAACTACTCGTACATTAGAGTCACAACTGTAAATTTATTATTAAGAGGCGTAGGCTTGATGATTAATGATAAATTATATATACTTTTATTAGTTTGTTTACAGTAAATAACAAAAAAATCTCACAATTCTCAAGTTTCTTATTTTATTTGTTTAAAATAAAGATATATGTTCAAAATAAACAGTGAAAATTTAAATCACATGCCACCAATTAGAGTCTAAAACACTGCCGTCATCCTTTACAAACAAGTCGATTTTTTTTAACACCATATTTCAAATTATTTCTTAATTAAATTATGCACACAAATGCTGGAACTATTTACAAGTTACCACTTGTTATACGATTAAAATACGTATCGTAGACTCACAGTCGTACATATACAACTACGCAAAATAAAAACGCAAATCTGAAAAAAACTGAAATATCTGCGACCACACCTGACATTTCTTTGTCCGCAAGTGTAAACTGTTAAACCTACATGCGACTTTCGTTTGTTTGTAACTTGTCGTTGACACCAAACGTGCCATAAATTCTACAGGTTATGTAGCTGTAATATTTCTGTACGTAAGTGTATTTCAAGATATATGAAATTGTCTTCACAATATCACTATCTGTATTTATTTATGTATGCCACTCTTTACAACTTAATTCCAATTACAGTAATATTATGTAATACACACAGATTACAGATAAACACCGACAGGAAGTAAATCCTCGGATGTTTTGATCGAATGAAGATTGCTGTTTGTTCGCACTTTATTTATAAAATGAACAAAGATAACCTTAGAGATATTTAATATTAATAAACATTACATTTTGTATGAACTTACTTTTCTCTTTATTAATAACTGCTTTAAATGCAATAAAAGACATGTTTTTACAATTCAAATGACATTTCATAGACACATAATCTGACATTTTACTGTTTTCATTGGTCAAGTATGACATATTTTGAAGAAGTTTATAAGAAATTACACTTTAGTTCACAATTATTTGGGCTTCAATTTCCAGCTAATGCAAAAACAGCCGGTTTTTCCATCTCCGTATAAAGTTTCCAATAACTATCAGCGAGATAAATAAAAAAATATACGAGCCCGGCCCCACTTCAGTTGGCCCAATTAGGTTTTTTCGTTTGATGTTATATTTTACTGTTTTATTAATGAAATGTCGTTAATACACAGATAAAATTGTAAGCCAATCGATACATACATCTAGAAATGACAGCCATTGAAAGAAGAAGTAAACATTTCTGTTTTAACTAAAAAATAAAGTTTGTTTTAAATAATAATTAACTTCAATTTCATCGGCCGAACTGCCCACAAGATAATAAACATGATAGTTCATATGTGTGTTGATTTAGTTTATGTGAAGAAAAAAAAATGACAGTTATACTGCTACACTTTTGTGTTTAAGGTATAATTAATGTTAAATTTAGTTAAAAATGTTGAAAATTAATTGTAGAATTTAGTAAATGTAAGTTACCTGAGTTTTTAGTATTATTTAAATTTTTAACGAAAAAATTAGATTCGGGCCGACTGAAGCCGGACTGGGCTCATAGTATCAATGAAAATAATTTTACTGATTTCCGTTATCTTATGCGATATTTTTTCAATTATTCTGCTGATAGTTATAGGGAACTTTATCCGGAGATGGAGAAACCGACCATACAACTTATTTTATTAGAGATTCCTGATTCTAATTCAGTTTGTTAATAACATCAATAATTTTAAACTATTTTTATTATAAATAAATATATCATCACGCCTTTTACTCATTACTGGGTGTGGCACTCTGCCGTAGCAGATCTCGGTAAGTGATATATTTATGCGCGTAAAGTGCGGTTACCAACCGTCAAATCACGACCCCCAAAGATGTTAGTGGTGGGGGAACCACAGGGGTAGTTTTAAATTGGTGAAAATGTTTTGTCGGCTGTGGGGATCGAACAAGGGTTCTTAGGATTCACAGGCGGACTTATGTATGTACTAATCTATTTGTTTACTGGTTGTTTTATAAAAATATTATTCATATATCAACAACGCGTCGGACTATGGATTTAAGAATCCGAATTTGATTGGCAAATTGAATTTCCCCAAATTAAGATTACCCCTGTTGTTTTCCCCTTCATTATCATCTCAGGTGGCTATTATTTTAATAGGTAATAACCGTACTTCACTTTATTACGGCAGAATGCTTCTCCCAGTAATGCGTAAGAGACGTGATAATATATTTATTTATTTGAACATGAATAATTTTTCAAAATCTTACATATATTTAACAGTTTCTTAAAAATTACAATCTATTATCAAATATTGCAGGCGTCTATTGAGGTAGCTTATAACCTTAAAAAAATTCTTGTCAAGTCAGTTCCGTAAAGCAGGTCGAGAACAACGCTAAGATAAGATACGAAGTATGAGGAATGCACGAAGAATGAAATGTATTCCAATTTGTAGGCGGAATAAGGTTAGTGTTTTGCACTGGCATTGAAGTCTCTCGCGAGAATTTGTAAAATTTGGAATGTAGTTCAGTGCGTGGGCTTTAAAACTTGATGTTTATATGATAACAACTTTGAAAACTAGAATTTTAGAAAATCTTTTACATATTTTAAAAAATGCCATAAAAAAGATATTATTATTTTTATATTAAATATATTTCCTGGTTGATATTTTAAGAGAATAAATAGAACAGAACCGTATTAAGGCGGAACAAACTCAATTCTTCTCTCAGGAAGCATAACAGAAAAAGATACTAATTTTTTTTTTAATCTTTGACAGTATAATACATATATAGGACTTAAATAAATTAAAAAATATATCATCATGCCTTTTATTCCTTATTGGGTGGGTTACTCTGCCATCGTAGATCTAGAAAACTGATATATTTAACGCTTTACCAGCCGTCAAATCAGGGCCCTCGAATGTATTAGTGATAGGGGTGCCATAGGGGTAATTTTAATGTGGTAAAAATCAGATGTCGACTGTGGGAATCGAATTTGGATTGTGTTTATATTTTTTTATAAAAGAACTATTAAATAATAAATTTATTTGTTTATTTTTAGTAGACTTTATGACTGGAACAGTCAATAATTTTAGGAAAATTATATTTTCGAAAAAATAATTCAACCGACGACCAATACTAATAAAATTTTATAAGCATTTTAACGAAATGGATTGGTTCTAATTTCAGTTTAATGCTAACTTGTAGGTGTTAAGTATTCAAATAATATTGCTATGGGCTCATTTCTCAAATACGTGAGTTTTTATTTATTTACGTATTTGCTACTACACAACACTAGAATCTGAACTAAACTGAAAGAAACATAATAATATTTTTTATATTATATTCGTATATTTAATGCTTTTCATTCAACTGTTATGTTTCTGTTATAATTATCTTCCTATTAAATGTCGGAGAATACATACAGTTTACATTGCTGTTAGTTAATTCCCTCTATTCTGCAACTGGCTCATTATTTGTTAATGATCGATAAGTTAATGACGACTTTTATTTTTCATGATTACTGTATAGATTATTATAAATTTGATATTCTGTGACCAGAATAATTTACTCTGGAATTTTTATATTATTTTCATACATTTTTAGTTGTATAATGAGCTGTTATTATAAAAATTAATGTAATGACAGTTCAATGACAGGTTCGTAAAAAGTAATATTTTTTTTATATTGTCAGTTTCATACGAGATCAAAATTCATAAAAATAAAATAAAAAGAACAGAATAAATTATTTTAGACACAGAAAGTGGAAGTGGTGTTAATCTATACTTTAATCATGAAAAATAGGGGTTGTCATTAACTTATCGATCAGTAACAGATAATAATTTAGTTACAGAATAGGGGATAAAATTTTCTTAACAATCAGTCGATAACTCCGGCCCTCAGACCAACCATAAGTAGACAAATTCTGCCGTATTCAAGTCAATGCAGTGTTGTGAAGTAGAAAGAGTTAGAGTAACTTGTGGGTGAGGTGGGTGCGCGGCAAGGAGCGAGTACACTTTGATGTTATGCGAGTTGCAAACATTTGTGTAGTTATTTTTATATTCAATTACTTACTTTTCATACATCAAACTAAAGAGTTTTTGACATATTAAGTGTTTTGTATACACACGTTTGTATTTAAATAAATAAAATGCTCGCGTCTGATAACTGTCATCAACATAAATGCAACCCGCATAACACCAACTGGTACTAGCTCTTTGCCGCGCACCCGTCTCATCACCAAGTTATTCTAACCCTTTGTACTTCACAACAAACGCCGTTGTTCTCCGTCTACTTATGGTTAGTCTGAGCTCCGGCCTAAGTCAGCGCGATTTGAACATGCGAACATTGCTTGGAAGACGCATGTTAAATCCACTGGACTATTACTTCCTGTATATACAGGTGTCCCAGATTTAAATGATCTAACTAAAACCATGGATTAAACATCTAAAAATAAGTTTAAAAGTTCATTTGAGCAAATGTCCGTGAATGCTTTATTCCAGAGATATTTTATTTTTCTAATTTTCTAATTTTATAACGAGATACCAAATATTATCTTATTAAGGTGTGACATAATAATTGAATTAAATTAAAAATGAATTGTTATTAGCTAATTTAAGTACAAAAATTAGTTTGTAACAATTCAACAAAATGTCTCGTTCTTATAGAGTTGTTGATTTTTCGAATATTCGAAACTTCGATTGTTCGGATTTATTGAACCTTCGAAGTTAGATACGAACTTTCGAATTTTTGAATATTCCGAATTTTCAAATTTTCAAAATTTCGAATTTTGGAATATTCCGAATTTACGAATTTTCGAATTATTCGAATTGTGAATCTGGATCCTAATGTAATATGTTGATATGAATTATTTTCAGAATAAACTCATTTGCAGAGTTTTGTATTAATTCGTAAGTAATTATTATTAGTTATTATTTGCCAAATTAATTCAATTTAGACTTAAAATTTCGCTACACTGTCAATTATGACGTTTTTGTATCCTTTTTATTGTCATTTTAAAACGTTTTACTAAAAATCCATAGCATTTAGATGGGCGGTAAGAGCGTAGATGTCTTAATTAAGAAGCCTAAACTTGCAGAGTTTTTGTACTTCGCCGAGTTTATTATTAATTCGTGGCCGACTTTTTGAGAATTATGCGTAAAAGTGTTTGGAGATGATAGATGGCGCTAATTCAGTGGCAAAAAATTCGAGAATTCGAAGCTTCGAAAAACTCGAAAATTCGTAAATTCGTAAATTCGAAGCGTCGATTTTTTTCGGACGAAGTTCAAAATATTCGAATGGTTGAATGTTTAGAAATTGAAACTTCGGTGGAAATCAACGACTCTAGTTCTTACACAAATGTTATTAAAAAAAATAGTTTATGAACCTTTCTAATATGTAATTACTTTATTTTAAACAATAAATATGTTTGAATCCATTGATACTTTTCATTTTTACCCACAAATCAGTGAATTAGAAAAACAGGAATGCATTTGGAATAAAGCATTTAAGACAACTTGTTCAAATGAACTTTTGTACTTTATTTGTTTGTGTTTAAACTATGGTTTAAGTTAAGCCGTTTGTATTTGGGACAACCTGTATACCTGAAAAATCTCGGAGTGTAATATTGTTAAATACGGCCCTGAGTAAATTCCAAGATATTTAAATATGAAATTAATAAAACCGTTTCAATTAGCCAATATGTAAATTAGCTTTAAAAGATATATTGCAGTTGCAAATTTTATTACGCCCATAAAAACATATTTTAAATACAAATGAAGACAACACAAATTCTCAATTTCTATTATTTATTGAATAGTTTTACTTTTATTATAGGTTACCAACTAGTTTGTTGTGTTCCATTTAAATGAGTTTAAGAATTCTATTTGAATTTCTAAACTGGACGTATTAAATTATATGTTACAGTTTAAGAAATAACTAAATGTTACGGTTCTGATAATAATAACTTTACAGATATGCATATAATTTTGAATTATATCAAGTTATCAACATTTTCACTTATCTTATTGTGTTCACTGATGCATTGAACATTTGTAAAAGTTTCAATCGAAAGTAGTTACAAAATTCTTACTGTTTCTTTTACATTCAATTGGTTTTGCTTAACAATCAGTTCCTATTCCGCGTATTGCACTTAGCAAAATGTTCTACTGTCAAATTAAAACACAATATATCATTTTATACTTGACGTACTTGAACAACGTTCATACGTGCTTGTTTACTATTACAACGTTTTTATACAAATAATTAGTGTAATGAATTGAAATATTTGACATTTGTGCTGTGAATAAAACTGCTAATGTGAGAAAATTTATTTGTTTTGTAAGAACTGTATGTGCAAGTGATTTTGTAATGTCTTATTGGATTCTGTGTCACAGTAACTTTGAATTCGAGTCGAGGAGACCAAATAAGAAAATACAACCTTTCATTCTGAGCTTACGACCGAATCTAGATCACAAATTTATCTCTAAATACTACAATTACAGTCTGCGTATTTATGTATTATTTCATCTTTCTTCTTCGTCTTCTTCCAATAGCGCTACAGCCCAAATCGAGCATACCGAGCCGCAGTTTTTTTTTACAATGTCGTACTGCCGGTTTTTTATTCGATATTACATTATCTTTAAGGTATATAACTAGCGAAAAAGTAGAATGGAAAAATTAAGAAATAATTTCATAAGACACAAGACACTATAATAGACCGCATCAAGGAAAAACAATTAATGTGGTTTGAACACTTAAATAGAATGTCAGAAGAAAGATGGCCAAAGCAATTATACGAACGGGTACCATTTGAGAAGAGAAAACGAAGAAGACCAAGAAAAACTTGGAAACAAGAAATGAATGAAATAATGGTAAATAAAGAACTAGAAGAAGGAATGTGGAATAACAGAGAAAAATGGAGAATAGGCGTAACGAGTAAGCGACGGCAGTCGTAACAGCTCGAAAGAAGAACTAGATTATAGCGCCCGAGTGTGATTAATACATAAAATGAAATAAATAAATATATCATCACGCCTGCTACCCATTACTGGGTGTGGCAGTCTGTCGAAGCAGATCTCGGTAAGTGATATATTTTGCGCGTGAAGTGCGGTTACCAGTCGTCAAATCACGGCCCCCAAAGATCTTAGTCGTGGTGGAGCCACAGGGGTAGTTTTTCAAATGGTGAAAATTGTTTGTCGCCTGTGGGAATCGAACCAGGGTTCTTAGGATCCACAGACCGACTTGCTACCTCTGAGCTAACTACCCTATTAATAATAATGTAACTGTATTTTTTTAATTTTTACGACAAATCACACTTGGTCGACAAGCGAATTCGAACTGACAAACCTTGGTTCGGGCGACGTCAGACTGTGTTAAGATAGTACTAGCGTGAAAATTTTTTTTGCAGATCCGAATGAAATTTGGCGCTCGTAAACATTGGGTAGTCATACGTATTCTGTTAAAATATGAAACACATTCATCGTCTGTGAATAAATATATTCGCTTGTAAATTTGAGTTCTTATACACGGGGCTTATGGCGATCATCACTCAGAATCGCACATATTTGGTTGGTGTACCTCTAAAATTTTGCAGTTTCATTTGAAAAACTAGTATGTTGTAGAACTATCCATGTATATTGTATCAGAAGGACAAAGTATTTTATCGTTTAGTAATGGACAAAGCTTTGTTTTTAACGAAAAATTAAGAATCTCAATTTATAATGGCAACACCACACGGTGGTATGGTATTTGTAAATTTAAAAAGATGCACCTTAACACGCTCAGCCACCACGCATGCATCACCATATTTCTTATAAATCAGAATTTAAAAGTTCTTTTTCCTATATAACACCAAGTATGTATAACAGCATTTATATTTTTTTGCTTTTTGAATTTTTGTTAAATATTATGTCTATGTGGTGTTTTTTTTTTTTGTAATTTTGTTAATTTTTTCTATAAATTTATACTTTCTTGAATATCTCAATAACAGCAACTGAACACGTGACGTGTCATTTATGAATTATTAATTTTAATTTATAAATCTTGTATAATATTTTTATTCCAGATTGCATTTATTTTCAATTTGTACCAGAGAATTACTTATCGATCTACCACTAAATTTGCCGTTTAAATAAGATGCAGGTAATGGTCATCTAACAAAAAAGATTAAATTTGATTGAAATCCGTCAAATCAGATTATACAGTTTTTCAATTATCAGTAGATCTCTAGATCCACCACTGTATGAGCTACATATAGAATCTACGTCTTTAAAGTAAATATCTCTGATTTAATTAGAATTAAACTGTTAGCTTTCCAAACACTTTCAAAACTTGTACCTACCTTAATAAAAACAGTTGTACATCTAACCGTTTTATTAATACAAGCAACAATTAAAATAAAGCAAGCTTCTTGTTCCTTTACGACTGTAAAGATAAAAATCTACAAGCAAACTTCATGGAGTCATAGCTAAAGAACCAAAGAACGTGTTTCTAACAATAATAAACGAATAACCGGATCAAGTGTAAAGAAACCGGAATCGACAAAGGAACAGAGAGAGTGCGTCCACCATGGGAATACTTAGGAAACAAACGCTAAACTGGAAAGACGGTTAACGGTTTTGCTATGGATATTGTCAGCGAAAATCGTGTCGAAGAAAATGCGAAATCGCTTACAAGCAGCTTCTGATTCGCCTGAACGTTGTAATTGTAAATTTCTCAAACTTCTTAACTGATTCTATGACCTCCCAACTAAGAGTTACTAATTAGTTGCTTAATAACTATATTTACAGCAGTCAACTGTTCTCAAATTATTATTAATCAAATGCCTTTGAAGAAAACAATAAGAGTTGCTGAAATTTATTCTCAGCATATTTTATAGTTTAATATAAAACATTAATAAATATTGCCTACATTTTTCGTAGACTGTAAGCTGGGTTTCCGGACTTATCGCACCCGTAATACCAGATCACTATAAATCAAAATCAATAGTATCGAAATTTGGTAAGTATATTAAAGAAAAATAAAACATCAAACGAAAAAGAAGATTCGGGTCAACTGATGTAAGACAGGACTCGTATTCAAGTTAGTTAAAAGAAATTAATTCTTAAATTGTTGTTATATTTTAAAACGAAAATGGACATTATGTAACTATAATTTAAAATAGTATATTAAACAACGAATTTCGTAATTGTTAATTTATTTTGTGAGTAGGTAGTTTGAGTCACGACTAGGCTTGCCACCTCTTCGGGTTTGACCCGAAGACTCCGAGTTTCAGTAAGTTATCTCCGGGCTCCGGGTTTCATTATTATTTCTCCGGGTTGTGTAAGTAAAATTGAATATGTAGTGCTATGTAGTTAGTTGTCCAGGACAAATCTGTCTCACTTTCGGAATCTTCTACGCTGCTAAATTATTAAATTTTTCCCTTTGATGATCTTCTACATCTTACTGTTATCTAGTTTAATTTCTGTCACTAACTCTTCCAATTTCTTGATTCTGTCCTCACGATTTTAAGGAAGAATTTATACAATTAATTTCGGTTCTAATAGTTGATATATAATCTTGTATCAGATCAAATTTTTTAGAATTGTATCAAGTTTGCAGAAATAGACATAATTTTAGGTGAGGGAATGTCTTCTGTTGCATGTGATTATCTTCAATTTTGTCAATATTGTTACAGTTTAATCGTATATATGACGTTCAATACACTAATTTTATTGTTACAGTAGATTTATCACTTCCAATCTTGTTTTACTTTATTTTATATGTAATTATTTTACCATGATAACAAAAACACTTGTCTTTAATAAAACAATGTAACCATTTTTTTAATCAAATATGGTAATATAATAAAATTGCAGGATCTTTAAAAAAAATAGTCATCGTCTCAGGGCGAGACTTAGTTCTGAGGTGGTAATCCTAGTCACGACGCGCAGCGAAGTAGCCCAACAAAATAACTAACAATTATGAAACGAGCTCCTTAATTAATATAAACCTTAACTAGTTATTTCAGTGGAGGGTTACAGTGTAATTGTAAACAACTGATTTGATCTTCATTCTGATTGGCTGATTAAAATGTCAAAAGGGGGATACATTTATATAGTTCCAAGAAACTCGATGAACCAATTTTATTGAATTTCATAAAATGAATCTATAGCTTGTGTCATTTTATCAGACATTCTGATTTGTGTAATCTTTCACCAAATGCATCAAGAAAACAATGATAGCATAAAAACTCATTGCTGATCATCTACATAAAAAAGTTTAAGTATCACTGAATAGGATATTCATCTAAAAGCTTCTAACGTTCATCTTAACTTCAAACATTAGAATCTTTGTATTTACCTTCCATTCCCTCTGTTTGTTTACCTTCTCACATGTAGTCCGTTACAGACACTAATTTAATTTTTTTCCTTTATATGTTGGACAGTTATTCCGTTAAATATAGACATTAGCAGCGACGGGATTCGTAACTGCATTTGTTGTAGTGTGGCCGGTAGTTAGTCAATTGCATCAAGTGTGCATTGATAATGGAGAGACATGTGAGCCAGATAGCGTTAAATCATACGCTACTTGCAGAAAACCAATGCGTAACTACTGTTATTGAGATGAAGTTCAGTTTCAACATTGAAGGATGTTTGCCGAAGAAAATAAATGAAATTAATACAATAGTAAGTAGTGACTATGTACCGTATGTCCAAAATAAATAGAGACAATGGTGCTCAACAAGGGAAATCAGTTTTTTGCTAATTAAAACAACAATATAGCTGCGTTCACTGCAAATCAACTGGCAATTACGATTAGCAACACTTGCACCCCAAATTACAATTAATAGAATCATAAGTGAATTAGGAATTGGTGACAAATGACATTTGTAAAGAAAAATATATACTGGATGGTGCTAGTTATAAATATAAAATAAATATATC
Source organism: Pterostichus madidus (assembly GCA_911728475.2). Lineage (NCBI taxonomy): Eukaryota > Metazoa > Arthropoda > Insecta > Coleoptera > Carabidae > Pterostichus > Pterostichus madidus. The sequence continues at coordinate 28,185,613 of OU452313.1, read as the reverse complement.
ATCACGCCTTCTACCCATTACTGGGTGTGGCACTCTGCTGAAGCAGATCTCGGTAAGTGATATATTTTGCGCGTGAAGTGCGGTTACCAGTCGTCAAATCATGGCCCCCAAACATGTTAGTGGCGGAGGAGCCACAGGGATAGCTTTTTCAAATTATGAAAATTTGTCGCCTGTGGAAATCGAACCAGGGACCTCAGGATCCACAGGCCGACTTCATACCACTGTGCTAGCCATCCCATAATGCTAGTTAAGGGTGTATATAGGGATTTAACATGGGCTATTATAAAGGACACGTCCATAAAATTTTCAAGGCGGAGGCCATATGTATTTGTGTTTGTGTATATATGTACAGGGCCGGTTTAACACTATGAGGGATCCTAAGCCCAACAGATTTGATTACAAAATCAACTAATTCTTGACGACCTTTAAACATGGCCAGTAGTTAGGCATCCGCAAACTTATATATTCCAGTAGTTTCTTCACTTCGTTATTTTTTACCCGGAAAAATTTTCAGTAATAATATAAAAAGAGAGTGAGAATAAATTGAAAATAGTTTGACAGATCTTTCGAAAACTTGTTGCCAGGCAATAGTCACGAAAGCAAGTAGGGCTTGAGTGGCTATTACCAAAGTTTGGGAAAGATACTGGAGAATTATTTTCTAATTTATCCAACTCACGAGTTATATTTAATTAGATTATTTTTTGACTGAGCTGTTGAGGTCGATTCATCCAACTTAAAAGATTTTGAACTGGGTCCATATCGATTGATTACTTATTAATGTATTCGTGGAAGTTGTTTTCAAAATTTGTTGGTGTATTTCTGTATCTGAAATGGAACTAAATCGATTTTTTTCACACATTTTACTTGACGCGTTGACAATTTTAAATAATTATTTGACAACTACCTATCATTTGTCACAAACAAAAAAGCACGAACAGAGATTATTCCGGGGAATAATCACAAGAGCTTTATTCTCAGTATAATAATGACAGGATTGATTAAAACGCAGACACGCGACATACAATGAAGCATTTCATTGATTTTGAGAAACGTCAAAAAATAATCATTATTAGTTTAATAAGTTCTATTTTTTTTACAATTTACGCTTAGTCAGCTTATGCTATAATCCAGAACTGTTTATGTAACTAAAAATATAAATAAATATATCATCACGCCTTTTACTCATTACTGGATGTGGCACTCTGTCGAAGCAGATCTCGGTAAGTGATATATTTATGCGCGTGAAATGCAGTTACTAGCCGTCAAACCACGGCCTCCAAAGATGTTAGTGCCAGAGGAGCCACAGAGGTAATTTTAATGTGGTGAAGATCTAATAGAACCAGGGTTCCCAGGATCCACAGACCGACTCGATACCACTAAACCACCTACCACGTAGTAAATAAAACTGTATATAATATTTAGCAGGTCATCTAAAACGAAAATTAAGTAATTATACGACATATCAAAATATATCAACTTTTTTAATAATACGTTAACTGTAACACGCAGAAAAACGATGTATTAGCAACAACAACAAAATTACATTGTTACAAGAAGTTGCAACAAAAAATAATGTAAATCAATAATGTTGTATTTAAAGAACATTTTACAGTTTTACAGTTTCAACATAAACTGTTATAATTAAAAAACTAATTAGGTTCTGCTGTTATACGTATATATACGAGATTATGTTTGTACATTCATGTTGGATTTACAAAAACACTATTTACTTTTTCAGTTGATAAAATGTACTAACTTTAAATAATTATTGCTCCAACTATCAATAAAAATAATAAATTAACATTTTAATTCCACAAATAAACGAAAACATCCGGTTAAGGTAGTACTAGCGTGAATTTTTATTTTGCAGACCTGAATGAAATTTGGCGCACGTAAACATTGGATAGTCATACCCATCCTGTTAAAATATGAAACACATTCATCGTCTGTGAACAAATATATTAGCTTGTAAAGTTAAGTTCTTATACACGGAGCTTATGGCGACCATCAATCAGAATCGCACATATTTGGTTTGTGTATCTCTAAAATTTTGCAGTTTCATTTGAAAAAATAGTATGATGTTCTAGAACTATACATGTATATTGTACCAAAAGGAGAAAGTTTTCTATCGTTTAGTAATGGATATATAGCCATGAAAAGCCTTATTTTTAACGAAAAATTAAGAATCCCAATTTATAATGGCAACACCACACGGTGGTATGGTATTTGAAAATTCACTAGACCAACAACCTGTTAACAATTCATGATATTCAAATCATAATAGGTATAAAACACTTATTTTATTCAATTTTTATATTTTTTTGAGCGTCAGTTTCGCCACTCGACAACCGATGGCGCCACCGTCACACTAGAACATGACCAACTTCATTGAATTGGAATGGATTACTGTTACTTCTTATTCTTCAGGATCCTATTTCTACTTCTACTGCTCCGTGAAGCATTAGGTTGTGCCACATGTTTTCGGACAAACAATCACAGAGTCAAGAAATCTCGCTTTTGGGTAAAAGCGCGCGTTTTATATATTTGCTAAAAAAAACCTGATATATCTTTATAAATGATTAGACGAGAACTGATTATTTGATAGATCTTATAAGTGAAGGTTTTATGAATGATTCTAGGGTTCGTGCTACCCCATTTGATGAGATATAGCGTGATTTTATGTATATATGTAAGGATGTTTAGAATTAAAAGATGCATACAAAATAGTTTTTACATTTTCTATTACGTGTCTGGTTTAGTCACAACTTTAAAAGTAAATTTCAAAATTTCTGTTAAATTGTAGCAATTTGTTTTTCATGAATTATTTATAAATGTCAATGTTTGAAGTTTGTACACTTCAATTTATTTTATAAATTAAATGAAATCAAACAAAACATACTTTTATTATTAGAACTAAATTTATTTTCATATTTAAGAATAAATCAATGTCTAGTGTATCAATAATTTCAAAAAATGTTAAATATTTGGAATTACCACTAATGTAATGTGAAATAAATGTATGAAAACAATAATAATAATAATAACAGAACACGTTATAATAAAGTGAATGGCGAAATAATAATTACAATATTTTTTATTTTTTAAATTACGCACACAAAATAAAGAAATTACAATAAATATTCAAATAAGCCACCATTCTGAGCAAGACAATAACCTAATCTACTGTAAAACAAACCTCTAACATTAGCTAAAATATTCGAATTGCATAATTGTAAAAGTAAAGTAAAGTAAAGTTCGGAGTTAGCAATTATGCTTAAATTTTGTCGGGATAAACGCTAACATAATTTGACACAAGACAAAAAATTGATAGTAATGATGTCTGTGTTTAATTAAAAAAAAATTAAAAAAAATAAAAAATAGGTAATTTAAACATTGTCATCAAATCCCTAATTTTATTGCAAATTATTTGGTGATGTAGGTTGAATTTTTGGGTGACATGGTTTGTTAGATCCGCAACACAAATTAGAAAAATTAAACAAAATTTAATTAAAACTACAAAAATAACGAAGAATCCATTATCTACATTTAAAGTTTGGTGTCAACAAAGAAAGAAAGTTAAAAAGTAATCAAAGATGGTAATAAAATTTAATCAGAAAACAATTATACAACTACAAGAATAAGTTATAAATAGCAGCAATAATTTTCTTATTAGATTACACACACAATAAATAGTTTTAATTGCCGTCATTAAAGATTAATCATGAAAGAGAGATGCTTTTCAAATCTTAACATGTGCTAACGATCACGTTTAGTTGCAGGTGCAATATGGCCTCGACAACTCGTAGATTTCTGTTTAAGTGCGGAGAAACTGGTCATAGCCATCGCCATCTCAGGAATTAATCATAATAAACGTCTGCTAATAGGAAATTGTTTCAAATACTTTCGCTTTCTCTGTGTTTACATTATTTGTGTGCCCAGTGTTCTTCGTGCTTGATTGTTTAGATTCTGGCTGATGAATGACATTTAACAGAAGAACAATTATTGTTATCTGTGGCTGCGGTGACTGTAATTATGCATGAAGCCTTCGGTAATGAATATAATTTTAGAGTTTGTTTTCTAAAAATTCACAATTGTCAAGTCACTGAACTTTGCCGAGTTAACAAACAATCAACGAAATTGTTCCACTAATTCAACATTTTTGTAGCATCAGTCATTTGACTAATTCAGTAGTTTTCAAAGTGTGGGCCGCGACCCTCTAGATTCATCGCGTTCATTTAAATTTTAAGGATTACTTAAATGAAATATATCAAATCAAATATTTAAGTTGTCGAGTGGCGAAACTGACGCTCAAAAAATATAATAATCTGGATGATGATCGCCATAAGTCCCGTGTATAAGAACTCAACTTTACAAGTGAATATATGTGTTTCATATTTTAACAAGATGCGTATGACTATCCAATGTTTACGTGCGCCAAATTACATTCAGATCAGCAAAAAAAATTTCACGCTAGTACTACCTTACGAGCAATATAACAAACAAATTTTGTATTAAAATATTTATACATAAAAAAATAATGTAAAATTATTAAATTAGAGTGGCATCCTTTTCATCGAACCTACAAATTTTCTGAAACCAGAACAAAAGTGCTCTTTTCTACTTTTTTATATTTTCTTTTTGTATTAGGGTTATTTTTATGAATTTTGTGGAGGGGAGAGGCAAATAATAACTTTGTCCCCTCGTGATTTTGAGTGAAGGGCAATTTCTCCCTCTGCCTCCCCTCCCCCGTTTATTTATATTCTATTATGAATTAATTTTATTTTTTGTTTATTATTAGTACTAAAATATGAGAAAAATAAATATATTTTGATTGTTATTAAAGTATATGCATTTTTTTTTACGAGGGGTACACAGTGTTACGAAAATTATAGAAGGGGTACACATATGTCGAAAGTTTGGGAAACACTGCTGTAGGATAACAAGTTATTATATAGTGTAAAATCTATTAACATATTTTATTTTTCACTTGTTCTTAACCTATCCTACTTATGTATTAAATATTAGGTGAACTAAACATTGACTGTTTAGGAGTCTTCTGTTAATGTGACTGTTAAATTATTGCGATATAAATAAGAATTATAGCATAACAAATTAACAGTACATTTGTCCATTTGCGATTTTTTATATTTATGAACAGTCATTATAACAAAAGACTGATCAACTGATCATATGACAATGGCAAATTTAATAATTCACAATAATTAAAAAAATAGTTTTAAAATTTAACAGCTACTTTAACAAAAGCTTTTAGCTGTAGCTTAGCTACAATTTACAAAATGTAGCTTATAGTTGTAGCTCAGCTCAGCTCAGCTTTTTTTAAAGAATAGCTGTAGCTGTAGCTTAGCTACTTTTTTTAAGTAGCTTGCCCAGCTCTGGTATATTAATAAGTATTAAGAATCAATCTGGCCCATTTAACAATTGTATTTGACCCGCAAGAAATAAATAGAAAATATCAAAATAATTTATACTGAGAATAAAAAACAAGAGAATAGACTAGAGATAAATAAAATTATGTATTTAGTTTCAGTACCAGCGCAAGTACTCCATAGTTCATTCGGAACAAAATTACAATGTGGATGTACCTGACCTTGATTATGATTGCCTGATAAAACAAAAATGAAAACAAGTTCACGCAGCACGAAAAACAATTCTTCTAGCTCTTACTTTTTGTGTAAGTCCTAAATTAATAATTGAAGTCGGGCCGTTTAACTCAAGAACACCCCTGCAACATTAAAGAATCATATAATTGAGTGTTTTTCGTGCAGTGTAAACTTGTTTTCTCTTCGAAAACAACTTTTACACTGTAATCTCGCCAAATGAAGTATATGTAAGTTCTTAAATGAGTTAGGTGGCAATGGTACTGCGTCGGCCTATGGATTTGTGAACCCGAATTCAATTCCCATAGCCGACAAACAATTTTCACCACATTAAAATTACTTCTGTGGCACCCCTTTCGCTAACATCTTTGGTGGCCATGATTTGACAACTGGCAGCCGCACTTCGCTCGCATAAATATATCATCAAATAAATAAATATAAATATATCATCACGCCTTTTACCCATTACAGGGTGTGACACTCTGCCGAAGCAGATCTCGGTAAGTAATATATTTATGCGCGTGAAGTGCGGTTACCAGCCGTTAAATCATGGCCCCCAAAGATGTTAGTGGTGGTGGAGCCACAGGAGTAATTTTAAATTGGTGAAAATGTTTTGTCGGCTGTGGGGATCGAACCAGGGTTCTTGGGATCCACAAGCCGACTCGGATACCACTGAGCCATTACCCCATTACCAGTAATGAAATTTATTTATTTTTATTTATTTATTTGTTACTCTGCACAACAGGAAGTAAATCCCAATTACAGTACAGGGGGCCTACAGCTTATAGTGGAATCCGAACCACTCAGACACAATCGTATTTTTGGATATAAGTTGAAGTCAGTGAGATTTGAACGTGCGAACTCTTGCTTGCTAATTAGGAAATGCAAGTTTTACCTCGCTTTTATTCACTGGGCTACGATTGCCTGTAATGGGTAAAAGACGTGATGATCTATTTAATTATTCATTTAATTTAAATAATGTTCGTATTTCGTGAGAACCTTCAATATTATCGAGTTCAAATGAAAGAAAATTTTACAGATAACCACATTTATAAATATACATAATTTTTATATTATCTTCATCCCACGCAGTTTCTAGAAAATAAATAAAAATTTTAAAACCATTTTTCATCATTATTTGAACATAAATTCAATGTTTTCAAATTTATAAGAATTCTTTCAACCTTTAACTTCATTAATATGTACAATACATAAAATGTTTCATTGTCTTGTTTCGAAAAGATTACCTAATGTTCCTAATCAATTTCAGACTAAACAAACCACAGAATTCACCTTAAACTTCATTTTAACAGTAACGAAAAAAAGGATTTGAACCTAGGACCTTTCAAATGTTCTTTATCAACAGAGCTATTGTCTCAAGTAATTAAAATCTGATGTTATTTCAATTTTTCTCTTTTCGTTAAAGTAAAAGTTAGAATTCATCAATTGTCAAGTATTTACTTTAAAAAATAGTAATTACACTAATTTAAACGTATAATTTAAGTAACAGTGTAATATTATTTCTGCTCCAATTCATACTATATTACTTGACAAAAATAATTTTATTTTTTATAGAAATTATATAGAGATCTCTATAGAGAATAACACTATAACTTTTTAAATAAATTTAAAAACGTAAAATTTATAAACAAAACTTATTTTTTTTATGGCTTCCTGGCGGACCAACTACTAAGGCCATATGCCGCCATTACGCCCTGATCCTGCGTTTTATGTCTTAGAGTCAACAACAACGCGGATTTCTCAGGACGGTCACCCATCCAAGTACTACCCGCGCGCAACGTTGCTTAACTCGCGTTACCGCATAGATCAGTTCCAACGAGCGCAGCCATTTAATTCCAATTTATTAATAAAAATTAAAACTGTTTTATCCTACATTTCATAGTCAGAAATTCAATTTTCGTAGTAAATACACAAAATTTTAAATTAATAAGAAATACGAATAGTCCATAAGAGCCTATATGAAGTTAAAATCGTCACAGACAAAATATATACAGACTAGTAAGAAATGTATTCAAATCGCAACGCTTATTATCGATGGAACTAGAGTTCCAGACAAGTCTGTATTGCGGTGTTAATGTTGGTTATTAGTTCATGAACAATAAATTAGGATGTATGTACGACTCTACAATTGCTATCTTCCCTCCTTCTGCCGACCCTGGCTCTTGGCTCCCTTCATTTCCTTTATGCACTGAGGGGTTTCTCTCCCTTTCCCTTCGGCCTCTCTTTCTCTCTCTCGTTTCATTTCGGCTGAAAACATTGCTCTAGCGTATGCACAATTCATTTTGAATTGCGAATTAATTCTTGTTAAAATAATTGTGTATTTTTATATTATAATTTCTGAACATGAACAAATTCGATATCAGCGATGCCATACAATGTCGTCCAGAACTGCAAATTTCATCCATAAAAACGCAGCGATTGAACACAATTAAATAGATATTTGTACATATATTGTCGGTGGTTCGGTGTTGAAGGCCCTCTCTCGCTGCCACCCACGACTGTCATTTGTCTCTGTTTCAGGGTTGTTCATATTTTACCCCCCCAAAAAAACCCACCTGGGTTTTCTTAATAAAACCCACCTAAAAAAACCCAAATAAACCCATTAAAAAACCCATTTGATTGAATAGTTGAAAATTCACCCAAGGTGAATTTTAATATAGTCAAACTTCGAAACTAAATATCTTTTATTTATTTTACAATGTAAAAATACGTGATCTTCTTACAAAATAAAACATTTAACTTAAATTATCATTTATTATATCTCATCGTAGTATCACATTGCATTACTTTGACAAATGTCAATATCAAACTAGTTTAAGACCAAATATTATTTGTCTTATTAGTATTACAAAAACTGATTGATTTCCAATCTTTTACTGAAAAATTTTAAATATAGTTTTAAATTAAATAAGTATGATAATATATGATAGAGCGTATTATGTTTTCAATTCAATAAAATAAATATATTTTTGCAATTATTACTTAATAGTACATAAATTTTGTTTTAATGTTTAGTAGTGTACAATATACATTTTAAACATTATATACAAAATTAATCTAGAATTAAATAACTTGAATAAAAAAGTGTATTTGTCAATATTTAAAAAACCCAATAATGCCCAAATAAACACAATAAAACCCAAAAAAACCCAGTGGGTCGGGTTTTTTTCAACCCTGCTCTGTTTACTTTTGTGCGGCGGGAAATTTTGTTAGGTGTTTATGCGCTTTAAACGCCAGCACCTACAATTTTAATTTGAATTTTTTTCATGTAAAGTACCTAGAAAAACAACGGTAGCAAAAAAAATCCCATGTTAATTGCCCTATGGCCTATGGCACAGTTTCCGTGAGACAACCTTTTTTTACATTTATCCGAATTATAAATAATAATATCTATAAAACTTTCTCAATTTTTTAAAGAAAATTTATTTATTTTTGTACGTAATTGACAGCAAAATCTAATTTCTACTACAATTTGTATCCGTCGATAGAATACAAGTTATAATAGCCAAAATTTACCTTCATTAAACTTATGTTATCAGCAAAATGTGAAATTCAAGCAAAATATGAAATGCAGTATTAAATTATGCAAATTTTGCCAAAAACAAATTTAAAGTCGCGCGTTTGTGGAGCGTGCGTTCATCCGACTTAAGATTTGTTTGTTTAAAAACGAGAGAACACGTTTAATATTTAAATAAATTAAAATAATTTGAGCTAAAATCGAATATAAAGGCTTACAAAATGTACAGGAGCAAACTAAACAATGTTCTGGGTTGGGGAAATTGTGGTAGAAATTGTTCCAGTTCGTAAATTGTGAAAATTATTGTTGCGATTACATTAAGATTTCCTTGTTGAAAGAAACCTCTTTAATGAATAAATCTGTGATCATTCTTTTTCTTGTTATTTTATTATTGAACAAATTATTTTTGTTTTATATAACTTACATAATATATACGATTTATACTATACCAATTTAATATCTTTGTTTTCTTCCGGCATCTGGAATTTATTTACTTTTTATTAATTTTGTTTGATTATATAATAGTTAAGTGTTTAACTGGAACAAAATGTATAAGATTTTGGAATGAGTAATAACGTTCGCGTCGACTGGCAATATTACCAGGCCGAAATTTAATTTTTTTGTCCGAATTAAACATATTATTACTTATCTATCAAATTCCGCTGATCTATTTATATTAAAATGAAATAAATTGTTATGATAATAGGCGTATTCCATTTGCCATTTGCATCAGATCTAACTTACATTTACTGAACCAGATCAGTTATTTATTTCGCTGGATTACTTTGCGGACTTTATTTCCAGTACTAGAATTATTGATTCTAATTTACTTTGAAGTAATTCAGCCCAATATGTGCATTAGTTTACTTAGTTCAGTTCATTAGTCATGTTGTCTAATTCATCTGAACTGATTTAAGTGAATCAAGTGGCAAACGGAATACAGCTATTGATATACACTATGGATACATCTTCTACTTTTTAGACGTGGATTTTTTTGGTACATTTCTAAATAGTTACCATGGTGATAGATAACAATACCGCAATTGCGTACTTTTTGAACAGCAATAATAGCTGTATTCCATCTTCCACTTAGTTCACTTCAATCAGTTCAGATAAATTTGACACATGACTAAATGAACTGAATTAAGCAAACTGATGTACTTATTGGGGTGAAATACTTCAAAGTAAATTAGAAACAGTAATTCTAGTACTGAAAATAAAGTCAGCGAAGTAATACAGCGAAATAAATAAGTGATCTGGTTCAGTAAATGTAAGTTAGATTTGATCCAAATGGCAAATGGAATACGTCATATTCCAGTGGATGAAAAAAAATTGAAGAAAATATTTTTTTGTATCATCTGTACTCGTGGTAGTCAAAGCTGGGCAGTAGCTAGCTACTTTTGTAGCTTAGCTACTAGCTTAGCTACATTTTCCTTAGCTGTAGCTGTAGCTTAGCTAAATCTGATAAAATATAGCTGTAGCTTGTAGCGAGCTATATATTTTTCTATTAGCTTAAAAATATTGTTATAACAACTGAAGCTACTTTTAAAGCTACTTTTTGTAGCTCAAATCTACTTTATGTAGCTTAAAGCTACCACTGTTCATTAAGAAATACCTATTAATTATTGTTTTTTATTTAAATTGTCCCTTCTTTATTGTTTTCTATAACTGTACGATAACAAGTTATTATATAGTTTAAAATCTATTAACATATTTTATTTTTCACTTGTTCTTGACCTATCCTCCTTTTGTATTAAATATTAGAGGAACTAAACATTGACTGTTTGGGAGTCTTCTGTTAATGTGACTGTTAATTTATTCCGATATAATTAAGAATTATAGCATAACAAATTAACAGTACATTTGTCCATATGCGATTTTTTACGTTTATTAACAGTCATTATAACAAAAGACTGATCAACTGATCATATGACAATGGCAAATTTAATATTTCACAATAATTGAAAAAAGTAGCTTTAAAATTTAACAGCTACTTTAATGAAAGCTTTTAGCTGAAGCTTAGCTATATTTTACAAAATGTAGCTTATAGCTGTAGCTCAGCTACTTTTTTTAAAGAATAGTTGTAGCTGTAGCTTAGCTACTTTTATAAGTAGCTTGCCCAGCTCTGGTGATAGTGAAATAGTCCATTTTTTTAACCTCTGGGCTTTGAGTTTATTTACTAAAAGTACGAGCTTTACCAAAAATGCGTTCTACTATTAAAAATAAATAAAAAATAATACAATTTTGTACAATGCTTCAATTTTTACTTTACCGGTAACATCTATAAATACAAACCTATTAACAGTGAACTAACCTTGTAGTGGATTATCAAAAATGTATTAATTATAATTACAAGAAAAGTAGTTTGATAAGTCCAGCCAAACATTTGTTGTAATCGGTTGGAATTCACCGTGGAAAATTTCTAAAAAAAAATATTTTGATAATAAAAGTTGTGGAACTTGAAATATTTTCCAGAAACAGTATGTTTAAGCTGATACGTTAAATTATTATGTTGATAACAATATCTAAATGTTTAAACAATTTTTATTATTGCTAGAACAATTATTCACCTTTCCTGGGCCTCCGAAGAATCGTGCCGTGAAAGAAAGATTAAAATATCGGAAAAAAAATTACGCTTTCGGGCGAGAGACGATAATACTCTAAATTAACACCTGTAGAGAATTCAGTTAACCCGTGCAACCCAAGTTTGATCGTGATGATACCGAGATGGTTATTTTTAGCAAGTGTGGTTTTTTATTTTTTCTGTTGAATCAGAGTGGTTTGCATACTGTGATGGTTGGTGGTTTGGTTGCCGTTGCTCTTAATGGTTTTGCATTCTACTGTCGCTAGTCTGCTTCTGAAGGCCGACGGGATCTCTGATTAAACAACCGAGTATGGAATTCTGATTTTTCTGATCGCGATTGCTACTAAGAAATGAGAAATTTTTATTTTTCAAGGTATTGATGAAGTCATTGCCATATTTATTTCATTGCAGAAAAGGAAAAGAAAAACAAGTCTTTAAAGTTAATTTCGATATCTGCATATCGAAAGCAAACACGAAACTTGATATACATGGTGTTTCGCATATGTGTCCCATATTTAATTTTTTAATAAATCAGTCAATTTTAGACCAATCTTGATGAAATTCTGGCTGATAATAACGCGTCCGTTAGAATTTTGTTTCACTAAGTTTTATCCGTATTGGTTACAATCAGAGCTGGGCAAGCTACTTAAAAAAAGTAGCTAAACTACAGCTATTCTTTAAAAAAGTAGCTGAGCTACAGCTATAAGCTACATTTTGTAAAATATAGCTAAGCTACAGCTAAATGTTTTTATTAAAGTAGCTGTTAAATTTTAAAGCTACTTTTTTCAATTATTGTGAAATATTAAATTTGCCATTGTCATATGATCAGTTGATCAGTCTTTTGTTATAATGACTGTTAATAAACATAAAAAATCGCAAATGGACAAATGAACTGTTAATTTGTTATGCTATAATTCTTATTTATATCGGAATAAATTAACAGTCACATTAACAGAAGACTCCTAAACAGTCAATGTTTAGTTCCTCTAATATTTAATACAAAAGTAGGATAGGTTAAGAACAAGTGAAAAATAAAATATGTTAATAGATTTTACACTATATAATAACTTGTTATCCTACAGTTATAGAAAACAATAAAGAAGGTACAATTCAAATACAAAACAAAAATTAATATGTATTTCTTAATGAACAGTGGTAGCTTTAAGCTATAAAAAGTAGCTTTGGGCTACAAAAAGTAGCTTTAAAAGCAGCTTCAGTTGTTATAACAATATTTTTAAGCTAATAGAGAAAAAAACATAGTTCGCTAGAAGCTACAGCTATATTTTTTCACATTTAGCTAAGCTACAGCTACAGCTAAGGTAAACGTAGCTAATGCCAATGGCACACTGGTCGAGGAGCATGAATGAGCGTCGAGGAACTCATCGATGAAACAACAGAACGCACCCGTCATCGATGAAAAATAGAGGCGCCTCTATTTCCATCGAGGAGGTCCTCGATGAAACGATTGTATCTCATTTCACACGTATTATTGTGTCTCATTTCATGTTAGCGTGGGCTGTCATTTTGGTTTTGCTTTGTGCTATTTTTTCGTGTTTGTTTATTTTATCAGTCAGGGTGCGTTCTGTTGTTTCATCAATGAGTTTCTCGACGCTCATTCATGCTCCTCGACCAGTGTGCCATTGGCATAAGCTAGTAGCTAAGCTACAAAAGTAGCTAGCTACTGCCCAGCTCTGGTTACAATACGCGAAATTTGCATAATTTAAACTGAAAGAGGTCCATTTTTACTAATAAAAATTATAAAAATTAAATTTTTTGTAACATAGATCCAGCACATTGGGCTAAGAATGTACATCATTGGTTAAGTGAAAAATTTTGCAGATCGTTGAATGGGTTGTGGGGCTCCAAACATGCCCTGGCCACCTCGTTCTCCAGACTATCACCATGCGAGATTTCTTTTAAGGTTTCATCAAGTCAAAAGTTTACACCACAGTCGCAGGAGATATTCCGGAATTGAGGGAACGAAATAACTGTGGAAATGAGGCAAAAAACTATGTTTGAGTATCGTGTTAGGTTGGAAAAAGTGCTTGAAAAAGGTGGTGAACACGTTGAAGTGTACAATATACTCGTATAAACGATTATAAAAAAATAAATCGGGAATATTTGTGTGAAATACCCTGTATCAATCCGTGGAATGTCACCCAATATGCAGAATCCCAAATGCAAAAATTATTTACGAAATTTAACTCTATAAATAAATTTAAAAACTCTCAGATATACATAAATTTCTAAAAAAATAATTTTTACGTCACATAAATACAAATACACATAACAAATAGACAAAAAATATTTAAATTTGTGAATTAAATTACTAGTCTTTATCGTCTGGATTTGAATTGAAGAGGAAGGACAATCTTCGAATAACTCTTTCATAAATTGACACTATTTCTTCAATAAATTTCGATTTAGCAGTTTTACCGTTTTTATTTTCTAATATTTTGTGTCTCGGTGTACTAAATAAACTTTAACATGTAAAATCATATTGTTTTAATTTCATACATACATACATGCATATCTTCACGCTATATCCCAACAAATGGGGTACCACGAACCCTAAAATCATTCATAAAACATTCACTCATCACACTCATTAAACAATCAGCCCTCGTCAAACATTTTCATCCAAACAAACCACCCTCACTTCAACCACATTCATAGATCACTCCATATAAACTCATTAATTTATTACACTCGAAATCATTTATCACACAACAAACCTTCATCAAAAACATAAAATTGGAAATTAATTTTGATGACTGGCATAAATTAGATCTGAAAATGACTAAAATTGTCTCAAAACTATCGATAGCTATGAAATTGAAACAAAATTAAACAAATGTTTGACATTCAATCTGTCAAAACTGTCAAAATAAATGAAATAATAAATAAAGAATTTATTTTGACAGACGAAATGTCAAACATTTGTTTAATTTTGTTTAAATTTCATGGATATCGATAGGTTTGAGACAATTTTCAGCATTTTCAAATATAATTTGTGTCATTACAAAGTATGTGAAATTAATTTTGTTTATTGGTTCACATATTAAGAGAAGCAGGAAATTACAAAATTATAATTTTACATGTTAAAATCTTATGTTCGCGAGTCGTGGTCTCCACTCTAGTTAATAACCGGGGGGCGCGCGCTCCTCCTTGCTCCCCTCTGCGGACGCCCATGTCTACATGCAATGTTAGAGTTGCAGGTGTCATGCACCTAAATATCTACATGAGTATCTAATAAGAAATGAAGCATTTAAAATGGTAGTAGTGCGTGCTGAGTAGAATAACAGTTTTAGATATTATAATTTCTTTTATCTGGGAGATAAATCTCGTTTCTTGTTGTTTATAGTTATGATACAGAGTTAAATCAGCCAGAACAGTTATGTTATTCAGCACAAGACATAAACTTATAAAACATTCTCGTTCCTCGTGCATTGCAAGAGCAAAACGACAGCGGAGAATATTCAAGGAATTTATATTTGTCATACACACTCGCTTGCGCAAATTACTACAGAACAACGTAAACCTTAGACTCACGGTACGGTTGCTTATGCGTGAATATTAAAGACAATGTATAGTTAATTCAATTTAAAATGTCGTTCGGAGATTAATCACCTTTTCTTCCTTTCATCTCGTTAGTTCAGCTACAGAAGTCGCGTTTTTTTGTGACTTGGAGATGATTTTTTCCGGCGGAAGGCTCTTGACTTTCTAGCTGTAAACACAGCTGGCGGTGAAGTTTTCAGATGGAACTCTATTAGACAGTAAACTCTTGTAATTGTTCAAAAGACATGAGTAATTTTGTCATTATGTCATTGTTTCTTACTTTCTGGGAAAAAATATGATGATGGCATTTTAAGAAATTATAGAATTATAGTACATTTATTTTCATATAAATCTTGGAAAAAGATTCTAGATGTTCAAGTAAAGCAAACTAAAATTGGCTTAAAAAAAAACTAAACATCAAGAAGTATTTTTAAAGTTAATTTTATGATAGAAAAATTCTAGAGACGCCCGGATTCGAACCGGGGACCTTCAGCTTGCCGGCCCGATGTCTTAAGCACTAGATAACATTCCACCTGTAAGATGCAGGTGTTAAACAAATTCCTCTGTAATATTGTCTAACACAGCATCGATTCCAAGCTTGCCGGACATCGACCTGGCAAGCTGAAGGTCCCCGGTTCGAATCCGGTCGTCTCCCAAATCTCATAAAATTAACTTTTAAAATTATCATTGTCACTGTACTTCAAAGTCATCCATATGACAAAAATTTACATCGAGAAGTATTTTATTAATATAAATAAAAATAAATATATCATCACGCCTTTTACTCATTACTGGATGAAAGTGGCAGTCTGTCGAATCAGATTTCAGTAAGTGATATATTTATGCGCGTGAAGTACGGTTACCAGCCGTGAAATCGCGGCCTGCAAAAATGTTAGTGGCAGCGAAGCCACAGGGGTAATTTGAATGTGGTGAAAATGTATGTCTGCTGTGGGATCAAACCAGGGTTCTCAGGATCAACAGGCTGACACACTGAGCCACCTACCCCATTAAAACAAATATAAATATATCATGCCTTTTTACCCATTACTGGATGTGGCACTCTGCCGCAACAGATTTTGGAAAGTGACATATTTTCCACCATTAAATAATTACGGCCCCCAATGGTGTTTGTCGGCTGTGGCAATCGAATTCAGGTTCTCAAATCTACAGGCCGACGCGATTCCACTGAGCTATCTACCCTATTGACATTTATATTAAACATAAATCATGAGGTAATGGCTCATTGGTATCAAGTCGGCCTGTGGATCCTAAGAACCCTGGTTTGATTCCCACAGCCGACAAAACATTTTCACCAATTTAAAATTACCCCTGTGGCTCCCCCTCCACTAACATCTTTGGAAGCCGTGACTTGATGGCTGGAAACCGCACTTCACGCGCAAAATATATCACTTACCGAGATCTGCTACGGCAGACTGCCACACCTAGTAATGGGTAAAAGGCGTGATGATATATTTATTTATTTATTTTATAAATAAAAATCTATCCGCTTGCAAAACAGTTCTCTTTTCTGTTTATTCGATTTCAAAGTGACTAAAACTGATATTTCAATATGAAGTTTTCATTTATTTATTTATGCTACTTTGTACAACTGGACCTTAATCCCAATTACAGTACATATATTTTTAGCTTGAGTGGGATTCGAACTAATGATTTCTGGATTTCAATGCCGTCGCTATCGATACCATCGCTCTTCCGAAGGTGAATAATATCTCAAAAATTATATGTCAGTTTTAAATGTAATTTGAAGATAAAATTTTTAATTAAACGAATTCTTTTATAGTTTATATTCAGTAAATACAGTAAAAATGTAAATATTATTTATTGTTTATGTTCTCAATTAAGCTTAAAGCTTAATACTTATAATCTACAATTTTTTTTATTGTCAATTAATTTTGATATATGACTTACTGATTATGGGAAAATTATTTTTAAAAAATGCAAAACAATTGCCTATAGTTTGTTTAATGAGAGATTACAGCGTGGTTGTATACAGGGTGTTCAATTTTGTTGTGCCACCATTCCTATCTGGAGAACTATAAGAGCTACAAGGTTGATTAAATCACCAAAGAAATACCGTTTTCTAAGTGTATCCACAAGCCGATTCGATACCACTGAGCCAACTACCCCATAATATATATTATTTCTCTTAGTTTGCTTTCTTTATTTATGTCCATCTCTTGATATCACTGATCTATGCAATAAAGCGAGTTAAGTAACGTTGCGCGCGGGTAGTACTTCAATGGGTGAGCGTCCAGAAAAACCCGCGTTGCTGTTGACCATAATACCTAAAACGCAGATCAGGGCGTAATGGCGGCGTATGACCTAAGTAGTTGGACCGCCAAAGAAGCCACAAAAACAATATATATCATCACGCCTTTTACCCATGCCTGGGTGTGCACTCTGCTGGAACAGATCTCGGTAAGTGATATATTAATGCGCGTGAAGTGCAGTTACCAGCCGTCAAATCACAGCCCCCAAAGATGTTAGTCTAGGAGAAGCCAAAGGGATAATTTTAGTGTGGTGCATATTGTTCTTCGATTGTGGGAATCGAACCGAGGTTCGCAAGATCCGCAGACCGACTTGATACCACTGAGCTATCAACCCCGTATGTACTTACTACATTAATAAGTTTGGATTTATGGAATGCAGTTTTTGTATTTATACTTAAGTAAAAAAAATAAATATAAATATATCATCATGCCTTTTACCCATTACTGGGTGTGGCACTTTGCCGAAGCAGATCTCGATAAGTGATATATTTATGCGCGTGAAATGCGATTAGCAGCCATCAAATCACGGCCCCCAAAGATGTTAGTGGTGGGTGAACCGCAGGGGTAATTTTTATATTGGTGAATATGTTTGTCAGCTGTGGGAATCGAACCAGGGTTCTTAGGATCCGTAGGCCGACTAAACTAAACCATTACCCCATATATATACTTATGTTCTCAAATTAATAGGATCAAAATTACCGCCATATTACCATTATATTTCCTATAAAAAAGTGGATACCCGGTACAATTAACAACAACAAAAAAAACCTACATTTTGAACCTCCTGAAAATAATTCAGTAACCTCAATGGTCAATACCCAATTATCTTCAGCCTTGAAAAGTTGAAACCTATTACGCCCGGAAATAGTTTTCATTTTGCCACATTGTATCGGAGGCTGCAGCAAACAAACAGCAAGTTGAACGAACGTCCGTGGCCTTGTCGCGTAGCGTGCGCAGAGCCGCAGCTCCGTGCCCGCACATACTCCGACCCGTGGAATGAGGATCGCGGATTCTGTGCTGCTGGTGTCGAAATTAGGCCCTCGCAGGTTGGGTAGCGCCTCTAACTTAACGGTAAGACGAGATGTTTCAGATTTGCGCATCGTTACTTGCACTTGTAAACCTGGAATGGTGTCATCTTCGAGTAATGTTTTGAGATGCTTCGTGGAGATCTTCAAAGTTATACATATTTTTATTGGTACTGAGATGTTTAAAAAATAACGTACATATTTTTATTCAATAATTACTTATTTCGATGCGATTGAAACCTTAGTTACAATAACAAAACAGCTTCAACGTTTTAAAACTATGAGGTTAGAATTAATAACAATTATAAATTTTAAATTACTGTATTCTTATGCAAAATTGAATAGCGTTCAATGTTTTACATTTTTTATACAAACTTTTAATGTTAATTTTTTTTTGCACATTTATTAACAGAAGGTAATTTACTCTCATGTTCAACAAAGTCAATTTTCTGTTTACTGCACATATGCATTTCTGTTAATTGTAATCATAATGGCTGGTACCACGAGTTTGATTTTTGCCTTTTTATGAGCAGTGTTTTAGCTATTTTTAACATGTTAAAACTGGGCTCTTAAATAACCTAAAACAGTACTTGTGGTACCAGTCAATTTGTTTATTTAAGGTAGTACTAGCGTGAAAATTTTTTTTGCAGATCCGAATGAAATTTGGCGCACGTAAACATTGGATAGTCATACGCATCCTGTTAAAATATGAAACACATTCATCGTCTGTGAACAAATATATTCGCTTGTAAAGTTGAGTTCTTATACACGTGGCTTATGGCGATCATCACTCAGAATCGCACATATTTGGTTTGTGTATCTCTAAAATTTTGCAGTTTCATTTGAAAAACTAGTATGATGTTCTAGAACTATCCATGTATATTGTATCAGAAGGAGAAAGTTGAGTAATGGATATATAGCCATGCAAAGCCTTGTTTTTAACGAAAAATTAAGTATCCCAATTTATAATGGCAACACCACACGCTGGTATGGTATTTAAAAATTCACTAGATCAACAACCTGTTAACAATTCATGATAGTCAAATCATAATAGGATTTGAGAACCTAAGTTCGATTTCCACAGCTGACAAACAATTTTCACCACATTAAAATTACCCCTCCATTAACATCTTTGTGGGCCTTGATTCTACAGCTGGTAACCGCATTTCATGCGCATAAATATATCATTTACCGAGATCAGTTATGGCAGAGTGCCACACCCATAATAATACTTCTAATATTGAAGGATGTAAATTGAATGTGTCATATATATGGGGCGTTCTTCATCAAAAAGGTCATCATTTTTCTTTTTAAGATAAATGACTGTGGGATCTCAAAATTTTCGCTAGACCTTAAATTTTTGCCGTTTGCCCTTTTTATAAATTTTAAAGTGGCGGCTTAAGATGCCATTCACAACGGAAAAAGCAACGCAATTTTTTTATAAAATATTTTTAAAAAATCTTTTCAAAGTGGTGAATATCTAGTTTTGAAGAATATGAAGGGGTTTTGGGGTAGCTGATCACGATTCTGAAGATAGAATTCGATAATTACTAAATCCAACATGGCGGACACAATACAACAAAATAACAAGTTTCGGTCTCAGTTTACAATTTTTAATAACTTTTTCGATTTTTATAGGCGCCATATTGTATATTTTGACTTCGGAATCGTGATCAGCGACTCCAAAAACCGCTTAATATCTTCAAAACTCGATATTCAACACTTACTAAATAATTTGTTTAATATTTTACAAAACTTTACGGATCTTTTTCCGTTGTGGACACCATCTTAAGCCGCCATTTTAAAATTTCCAAAAAGGCCCAACGGTATTAGAAAATATAAGGTCTAACGAAAATTTTTAGACCCCGCAGAGTCATTTATCTTAAAAATACAAATGTGCAGGGGTGGCTTTTTTGACGCAAAATGCCCCATATTTAAATCATATCAAAATAGGATCAGCATTGCTTATTTTATTTGTTATTTCTCAAGATAATAACAATATAATTTTGATCTTTTCCCATTATCATGGAACACTGACATAATTATAAAATTCTATAATTTTCAATCTCTTAGAATTTTTTATTTCATGCTTTACAGCTTTTACAGTTATATCCAATTTTTTTGACCTTGCATATTTTATCTTCGGATATCTGCACGAATGTTATTTATTACATGCTTTTTACATGTCTTATCGGGCTAATAAATTTAATTATTTACTACGCACTACGCTGTACAACCGGAAATTAATTCCAATAAGATCAGAACTAATTTATCTGCCTGAAACTTGTATTACATCTAATTTATTAAATGGACAAAATATTTAAGTAATTTAGTAACTACATATTATTTACAATTTTATACATTTTTGGAGGTGTGCACTTTATCCAGTTCAATATTATTTTAACTTTTGATCACTCTGTACTTGTATTTATTATAAAAATGGCATGTCAAATAGTATTTCTGCTTTTATCTGGCTTTATGCCAACTGTAGTATAAAAAGATGCCCAGAATTGTACTGCCAACTGAAACACTTACTTCTGATCACTCTGTAGAATATTGCCTGTCAATGTCAAGTAAATTTACCTGTCAATTAGTTATATTGTTACTTCTAAGTTAAAAATAATTTATACAATTGAAGAAAAAGTGCAAATAATACAATGCTATAAAGCAGATGTTAGTTTCAAACAGGTACCTGATTTATTTCGTACTTCATTTCCTGATTAGCTAGCTCAGTGGTATGAAGTCGGCCTGTGGATCCTGAGGTCCCTGGTTCGATTCCCACAGGCGACAAATTTTCATAATTTGAAAAAGCTATCCCTGTGGCTCCTCCACCACTAACATGTTTGGGGGCCGTGATTTGACGACTGGTAACCGCACTTCACACGCATAATATATCACTTACCGAGATCTGCTTCAGCAGAGTGCCACACCAAGTAATGGGTAGAAGGCGTGATTATTATTATTTTTATTATATATATATATATATATATATATATATATATATATATATATATATATATATATATATATATATATATATATATATTTATCATTTCCTGATCGACAAACACAAGTTCCTATCTAGGAACGATAGGACATATTGCGAATATAAGGTGTCGATATTTCACTGTTTGTGTTAAAAATCCGCCATTTTTGTTTTTTACCGATTTTTCATTAACGGTGGTGAATTATTGGGTAAGACACCTTCCTCTTTAAAATGCTTTTTGAATATTTTGTTTCTGACTTGCCAATCCTGAGATTAACTGTCCGCCATAGGACAAGGATTTTTAAAGGACTCAACTTTGGCACAACCTATAAATTGGATAAAAAGTCAAAAAAATCTAAAAGAATAATTTTGTATTCTCGAAGGACTCACTTACATTATAGAAAAAGTTTTATGGTTATATTAAATAAAAAAGCTGCAAAAATTCTTGAAAATTTGCTTTTTTTTAGCCTTCCAATGGGTACTAGTCCCTCAAATGAGAAAATTTTATATCATATGTTTACATTATCAACAACTCTAATTTAGGAATGTATCAATGATGAGTTATTCAGAATACTTTCATAGCATAGAATGGTATTTTGCGAAACATGAAATCTGAACAATCTTGCAGTCTCAATTCAAGCGCAAGCAATACAGTTCTTGTAATAAATTAATGTAGGTTAAATACTAATCATTCAATATATAAAAACTATAACAGCAATCATAGTATAGATACCATGATTTCACCTCTTGTGATCAAACACTCGGAGTTCAGTTCAATGCGTGTCAGAGCACGTGGTCACGTCCCAAGGTCACGAAGTAACAGTTGAATCATTCACCAACCCGACATTCGCTTGTTTCTCTCTCTCTCTTCACCATGGCAATAACAACGCTCCGCTACGCTAGAGTATTGCAATAAATTATCCACAACTATTAATTATTACCGTAACAAAAATGTGCAACGAATGATTGCAATTTATTCGCGCTCGCCTCTCCGAGTTGCCTCATGTTTGTTATTAACACACTTATGATTTCTAAAATGATTAGAAACATCGCAGGTGCTTCGCTATGCGCTTTATCTTCGTGTAGAAATGTGTTCCGTTATCGTGATTCTACGCACTAGATCTGAATACAGGAAACAGGATAGTTGAAAGAGCTATGAAGTATTTTATGAGATGAGATTTTTTAGTAATATGAGTTGCTTCACGTAATTATATTTGCTTATTGCTGTTTTGATTTAAACCTGCATATGGCGTTTACGAGAAGATTCATACTATACCATAAATATAAGGACTTAATCGTTCAATCAGTGTAGAAGTAATTTCTTATCAGATGAAAATCAAATTTCATTACCTAGAATCCAGTTATTATAAAGTGATAGATAAATCACCTGTCAGGTACGCAAAATGTCATTTAATTAGTATTTTTTAAGTAAATAATTAACACTTATGTAAGACATAGCAGGATCAGGGTCACTCCAGAATTGCGAGGTGGCAGAGTCAGCACTCCTGCCTGCCGAACTGCGAGAGGACTGAGTCAGCGTTCCCGCTTGCTTGACTAATCGGGAGTTAGATATTAGTAGCGTTCGATTTGCAAACAATCTCACCTCAGTTCATTTCAACTGAGTTGAGATTGTCTGAAATGAGATGATATTTTTTCGATCACAAATCGAACGGGTTTTGACAGGTCTGAACTGAGTCGGTTACGTGACGAACGTTGTAGTATCATTTCGCGGACAACACATGATTTGCTTGATGTTTTTGTTGGTAGTTAGCTGTGAGACATGATTTATAATAACATGTACAATTTAAAAAAAATATTAAATAACTTCCAAATATTCAAACTACAAACAAAACATAACGAATTCTACCCCCACTCTAACTGAGTAGAAAATCTCAGTACGTACCAGTGAAATAGGTAGTGCAGCATCGGCAAGAGGGGAAGTGAGTGTCTCACCTGATCTCAGTTATGTCAGTGCAAATAGAACAGCACAAAAAAGCTGTCAAACTGAGGTGAGGTGAGATTAACTGAGATTTGGTGCAAATCGAACGCTACTATTGACACTCTATGTTCACGCATTGATTACGCTAGACGTGTACTGATATAGCAATATAATCATTATTGTATTTAATTGTAGTTTAAAACCTAAAACACCTTACACTTATGTGGCAATATTTATAATTTAGTCTGTAATTGTTAAATTATGTGTTTAGTTTTACTCGTTTTAGTTAATTTATGGTTATTGGATTTAGAAAATATTAAGTATCGTGAAAATGATATGTTTGGGGTTGTGTTTGTGTTTCTAAAGTAATAAATTATGGTCAAGTGTGTCTGGGTTTTTCTGAGTGATGCCGAATGTGAGAACATGTTGGAATAGGTGAGAGATGAAGGGACGTGTGTAAATGGTTAAGGGTGCATGGTGACTTTGTAGATAGTTTTAAGATAGTGTGTATCCGAAGATAGAGGAGAGAAGTTGAAATTAATTATCATTGTAAATCTTTATTTTAATAAAACTGATGTTCATATTCACTGTACTTCGTCTATGATTTTATCCTGACAAATATGTACATGAATAGAGAAGTGCAGAAGGAGCATTAATCACGGAAAAAGTTACATCGTATTTAGGTAACAATTATGAGAAGCGATAGATTGTTAAATTGTTTTTTATTCGAGATTGCGACACTTAATGAAGCGAATTGAATTGTTGAGAAAAAAAATTGGGATACCACCAGGATATAAACTTCGGTAAAATGAACTATGGTAATTCAAATCAAATATTGAAAACATGTTATAAATTACATATTTGATCAAAAATTTTATTTTATAGAAAGAAATATTCGGAACCTTGGGATTCGAATCCAAGATTTTTTGTACTCCAATCTAACGCTCTTCAAATCTGATGTTTCTCAAATTTTTACTCTGTTTTATTATAATAAAATTTGATTTATCAACTGAAATAATTTAAATAAAAATATACATGTGTTATTAATACAAAGACAAAAAGGCAATTGCGATGTGGAACTGTGTCTTAATAAATAATAATAATAATAATAGGAAAAAACTTTCCATCTCTTGTCACAAATTCCACAAAATTTATCAGGTCATCATCAAACGGCTGGTCAGTTTAGCTTTAACCATAGACGCGTTTCGTCCTTTAGGGACTCATCAGTATGGTGTGATCAACTATCCAACTAGACCAACTAGGGACTAGTGAACTGTGATACTTTTTCAAGCTGAACTGACTGATGTTAAAAAGTATGTGAGCCGGCATTTAATTAGTATTTAATTATTCTTATTGTATATTTCTAGTTTTATTTTGTTATAATTTTACTCGTCATATAGTCCATTAAGTTAAATAAAGTTGTATGTGTTTCATTCACATCTAATAATTCGCGCTCGCGATGTTCATACCCCTTCGTGTTACACTAAAATAAACTGCTGTATCCAATACTGCTCCAACCACAGATAAATGAATTTATAATTAATTTCGAAAAATGTTTCAAGTAAAACTTGGTTTTCAATCATTTAAGCTATTACAGATTTTGTGGTAAAACCACAACAATACTTTCTGTGTATAGGTTAAGGAAGTAAGAGTCGTTATATTTGCTCTAATTTTATCATGATTTTTATGCGAAAATTCTTTTGATGTAGATACTACAGGCTACAGATGTGAAACCACAACTTTTTCATGTGTTAATCTAATGAAACCATTCATGTGCCTCAAATTAAGGTTAAATTAAATTAGGGCACTTACCATAACCTCTAATTTAATCTAACCACTATAATTATAAACCAACTAAATGAACTGAACAATGAGTACACCTTACACTCGGTTGCGGTACGATGAAAGAAAGTTCTAAAGGAGGCACTCGTCACTTGCTGTAGCTATTGTTTTATGCAAATTTCACCGCGTGGATCATGAAACTGAGACGTCATGCTGTGCTTGGTGTTGTCGCCGCCCACACGCCGCCCTCGTCAACAGATTTCAAGATGAAATATCCGGCAAGGTCGTTTCAAAGTTGTTGAAGATAATTTGAAGATGGAGATAGATTACAATTGAGTCTACTTAGTAAAGGAAGACGTTATTTTGTTGAATTTAACCTGAATGTTTCTCACGTATTTAGCATAACTGTAGTTTTTCAACAAGTTTTATAATGCTACTGTAACAAAACGAAACAATTCAGAATTTGGTTTTGTTTATAAATTATGATATTTCACTATAAACTCAGCTTCGAGAGATAGAGAGCCATCAAGAATTATATCAGTAGATTGACAATTTCGAAATACAAGTAAAGAAGATTTTTCTGCGTTAATTTTCAATCCATTATTTTTAATCCACATTACTAAATTATTGAGATCTAAATTAATAGATTTACACATAGTTACAGTACCAGCTTTTCTACGTAATTTGTGTATCATCTGCATACGAATGGACAGAGCAAAAAGAGAAAGTTGAGGACATGTCAGCAACGTATACAAGAAAGAATAAAGGACCTAGAATGGAGCCTTGTGGTACTCCACGATTTAAAGATAAGGAATTAGAAGATGAAGAGAATGAATTCGATGTCATATGTACTTGAAAACTTCCGTTAATGAAATAACTACTGCACCATTGAAGAGCATTTGTACTGAAGTTGTAAAATTTTAATTTAGCAAATAGCATTTCATGGTCCACCATATCAAAAGCTTTTGAAAAATCTATTTGAATTAAAAATGTAATATTGGAATTGTTATCTTAAGTATCTTTCTAAAGTTGACTTGGCAGAGTTTATTTTGTTTATCAAATTTATATGTGCATATGTTATAATAACTTCAGTATTTCATATCAGCCAGCAGAAAGTTGTATAGGTAACCATGGGACAGTGTTTATACTTTGACCGGTTTTATCGCGCATGCATCACCATCCAAAACTTCTGTCTACCATATTTATTACTTAATCATATCAACGTCTATAATTTAAATTGAAAATTAGCATGTAAAAAAATATGTCAACAGCCACCCTTAAAATTGGCGCATTCACATCGGCGCCATCTATAGTTGCCACCCGTTCCCAAATCTAATTTTCTTTTTTTCATGTTTATCATGACATAATCTATTAAATAAGCCATTTCTGTCACTGGAATAAATGAGACATCATTTTGCACCCTAGCTCTCTAACTCAGGCAGCAGAAAGTTATATAGGTTACCATAGGACTGTGCTTATAGATAGACTTCCACCTAAGGAATGGCGCTAATAGTCTCTTTGTGAAGACAAACATTTTAGGTAACTACAATAGCGGCAATCATTGGTTACTAGATTGTTCCTGTAGTTGTCATTTGTATGTATTTCAAATTTGAAAGAGAAATGAATGGGGATGAAGTGAAAATGAGCGAAAAGATGAAGAATGTTTGACGAAGAATAATTGCAGCATGAATCATAATATAAAACATTTTTCGAAATTATTTACCGTTAATTGTTTGTGGCCGGGAAAATTCTATGTTGCACATGGTCGTTTATTTATTATATGTTGGCTCACGTTACTCGTATAAAGTCCATATGACGCGATCAATTTTTTTAACCAATTTTTTATATTCAAGTAAAATATAAGTTTAACAAAATGGATACTATAATTCTTATAATCTATTCTAAAATAGAAGAATAGTAAATGTTGACGTGTTTATATATATATATATATATCGAGGTTAGATAGCTAGTTTTAAGTTTGTACATAGATTATTACTAATAAAAATGTATTGGTCGCATATAATAATAAAATATTTTTGTTTTCCATAATTATTAGTTTGAATATTTTAACCTAAATTGCAAACTTGAAAGTTATTACTCAAGTAACTGCGCAAATGCATGAACATAAAAATTGATCGTCATACGGCCAATTTAAAAGTAAATTTGTTCATCAATTAATGGTTTCAATCTAAAATCTCCAGTAGGTACATTTATTGTCTTTTTGGGAAAAATCTGTATTTCTTCTTTTCAGTACATACATAAATTTCACTGATTCTAAAAGTCTATAATTAATTTAGTTACTACTGTGCAAAAGAGTAACTTAAACCAAATTACAGTACAAAGGACCTACAGCTTATAATGAAATTTGAACCACTCGGATACAGTCATATTTTTCTGATGAACTCGTTGAAGACAGCGAAGTTAGTATAAACTGAACTAAGACAACCAGTTGAATCTTTCAACTTGATTAATTCACGGAATTTTAGTATTTGCCGAACGGACAATTATATTCAAAGAATTTTTACTGTTATATTAACAACAGTTATATACACAAATCAGTAATTATGGGTAAATAAAAAATTTTGAAAAAAATAATAAACAAATTATTAAAAGTTGATTAATTTGAAGTTTATGACAGAAAAATTCGGGAGACGCCCGGACTCGAACCAAGGACCTTCAGCTTGCCGGGCTGAACCTTTAACCACTAAGCCGCGGCTCCCCTGAACGAGATAGGCGTCAACCGAATTTATTTGTCATAGTGTCTAACACAGCATCGATCCCAAGACTCCTATGACTCATAGGAATTGACAACGGGTTTCGTCTGTAGCGACACAGTCTGATTTTAAGGAAATCATACCACGAATTAAATTTCAAGAGTTTCAGTCATATGAATAACTTTGAAGTTTGATAAATTTGAAGTTTATGACAGAAAAATTCGGGAGACGCCCGGACTCGAACCAAGAACCTTCAGCTTGCCGGGCTGAAGCTTTAACCACTAAGCCGCGGCTCCCCTGAACGAGATAGGCGTCAACCGAATTTATCTGTCATAGTGTCTAACACAGCATCGATCCCAAGTCTCCTATGACTCATAGGAATTGACAACGGGTTTCGTCTGTAGCGACACAGTCTGATTTAATTATTAAAAATTTCAATTTGCCGTGGACTCACAGACCACACCCGACAGACGGAGTGTTAAACGAATTTCATTTGCAATAGATACTTGTTTAATGAACAATAACAACTCTTATTTAACTTAGTTAACCCTCAAGAATGTGCGTTTTAGCATAACTAACAGGATAATATTTCAGTTTATCGCAATTTTTATGGCTTCTTTTACGATAATAGAGTGAGTTGTTTACGTACGGTGACTAGACTAAAACGTTGTTTACCTCCAAGGAATAGTTGACCTAATTATGTAGTGTTGATTATGTTATAAATACATAAATAAATGCTAAGAAGGTTCTGGTACTGACAAGCCAACAGTCCGGAAATAATATTCATTCATTTGTAGATAATTTATAGCTACATCAGTGACTGTGTACGCTAGAGTGGAAACATAGCTACTTTCTGGAAAATTATGTTTCTATTACGATTTTCACTTGCAGTATTTTGCAAAAAAATCATTGTTGTTCAGAGCCGGATCCAGGAGTATGTTGAATGGTAAACTAAAAAGTTAACGATGATTTTTTTAAAGATTTAGCCCTCTAATTCTGTAATATAATCATTATCTGTTACCGATCGATAAATTCATATTATACTAATAGTTATTTGTGTGTTAAGAGCGCAAAGTGATTCTTTATTACTCGAGCAATAATGCAAGAGGAACAAAGATACATACATAATTTTTCCTATGACTTAAATGATTAAAATAGGTATTTTCAAATTGATAATAACTATATTCGGTTAGTTCAATCCAAGTAAATAAACCAAAAATCTGCTCGAGTTTGTCATTTCTTCACAAATCATCATATTTTAGTCAAAAATGAGTGAAAATATCTTAAATTTGTCTTTTTAAAAATATTTTTCTACAGTAGAAATACAAAGTAGGCATTTGCGCTTGCATTTGTCAAAGTAAAATGCCACTTTCCGCTTGTGTGCGACAATACAGAAAAAACACTCGCTCTCCGAATCTTTAACTCTAAATCAAACGTTCATTGCATGTTACGAAAACAACCAGTGACACAAAAAAAACTATTTGAATTTTTTATGTTCTGTAACGTTGAAAACTTGTAAAATGAGATTTTTAAAATGTTAAATTTATTGTCGCGACTGTAGCAAAAATCTGTATGTTTCTAGCGCAAATGTACATTGTCGATTTTGTCTCAATTGACAATGTACTACTTTGCGCCCTTAACACACAAATAGCTATTTGTCGCATGTTGCCATGGGAGACACGCGGTAAAAAGTTTATTTGCTTGTTCCTTCGGCAATCGTAGCTCAGTGGATAAAAGCGAGGTAAAACTCGCGTTTCTTAATTAGCAAGCAAGAGGTCGTGCGTTCAAATCTCACTGACTTCTACTTATATCAAAAAAATAAGATTGTGTCTGAGTGGTTCGGATTCCACTATAAGCTGTAGGCCCCCTGTACTGTAATTGGGATTTAGTTCCTGTTGTGCAGAGTAACAAAATAAATAAATAAATAAATAACCATCAACTTTACGTTGACAACTAAAAGCATAAATGTGAACTTTTCATAGCATTTCTAAGAAAAATAATTAATACAATTTTATTGATTCAATTCAATTGTAAATTTATTATCCGCAACAAAAGTAAATACAGCTGAAACACTTTCAAGTTTCAGATTAATCTGATTTTTAAATTTCATTGATTATTTTTTGACGTTTCTCAAAACCAATGAAATGCTTCATTGTATATCACGTGTCTGCGTTTTAACCAATCATTATTATACTGAGAATTAAGCTCTTGTGATTATTCCCGGGAATTATCTCTTTAGATGCTTTCTTGTTTGTGACAAATGATAGGTAGTTGTCAAATAATTATTTAAAACTGTTAACTTGTCAAGTAAAATGTGTGAAAAAAATCGATTTAGTTGTATTTTAGATACAGAAATACACCAACAAATTTTGGAAACAACTTCCAAGAATACATTAATAAATAATCAATCGATATGAACTCAGTTCAAAATCTTTTAAGTTGAATGAATCAACCTCAACAGCTAAGTCAAAAAATAATCTAATTAAATATAACTCGAGAGTTCGTTAAATTAGAAAATAATTCTCCAGTATCTTTCTCAAACTTGTTGCTATTTGGCAATAGCCACTCAAGCCCTACGGTCTTTCGTGACTATTGATTGCCTGGCAACAAGTTTTCGAAAAATCTGTCAAATTATTTTCAACTTATTCTCACTCTCTTGTTATATTATTACTGAAAATTTTATTTTTTGTTAATGTATAATGTAAATACATAGTTAGATAAAAATATTACTAAATCTAACATAAGCCAAGACTATAGCTATTATATTTACAATCATTATTTTGTAACTGAAACTATTTATTATTTAAAGCTGGCAAAGAATGTATGTAGGTAAGTTCGTGTTCTGTAAAAGTACAAAGATTATCTACATATTTAAAGAACGGTAATATTTTATCACTATATACATACTGACTTGTTATTTAAATCCTCTTTTAGAGGACTCATATTTTTATCAAATCATAATGCGCTTAACACATTTTTTTATTTATTTGCAAGTAAGTACTTCTTATCAGATTGTATTTGTGTACCAAGAATACTTATAAATAACACACGTAATTTTATGAAATTAATTTCGCAAGCTTAATAAATGTTTCCTAAATATTTTACTTAAACTTTAGCACAAATATGATAATGATAATAATATATTATCAGTACTTAAGTACATATTGCAACAAGTGTATTTCAAAGAAAATAAAATAAAACTGTAATTAAATATTATAGAAACAAGGTCGTATCGAAAACAAAAGTTGAAATATGAATGATTAAAAAACCCTGTTAAAGTAGGCGTTGCTTACCTTAAAATACAATATAATAAAACTACCCTGTTAGTAGGGTTGTTGATTTTACGAATATTCGAGACTTCGATTGTTCGGATTTATTGAACCTTCGAATTTAGATTCGAATTTTTTAATATTCCAAATTTTCGAATTTTGGAATATTCCGAATGTACGAATTTTCGAATTGTGAATCTGGATCCTAATGTGAACACTGCATATTGATATGAATTATTTTCAGAATAAACTCATGTGCAGAGTTTTGTATTAATTCGTAAGTAAAAAAATAAATAAATATATCATCACGCCTTCTACCCATTACTGAGTGTGGCACTCTGCTGAAGCAGATCTCGGTAAGTGATATATTTTGCGCGTGAAGTGCGGTTACCAGTCGTCAAATCACGGCCCCCAAACATGTTAGTGGTGGAGGAGCCACAGGGATAGCTTTTTCAAATTATGAAAATTTGTCGCCTGTGGAAATCGAACCAGGAACCTCAGGATCCACAGGCCGACTTCATACCACTGAGCTAGCCATCCCATAATTCGTAAGTAATTATTATTAATGATTATTATTTTCCAAATTCATTCAATTTAGACTTAAAATTTCCCTACACTGTCAAAAACGTTTTAATTTAGACGTTTTGTATCCTTTTTATTGTCATTTAGATGGGCGGTAAGAGAGTAGATGGCTTAATTAAGACGCCTAACCTTGCAGAGGTTTTGCAGGATACTTCGCCGAGTTTATTATTTAATTCGTGGTCGACTTTTCGCGAGTTATGCGTGAGCGTGTTTGGAGATGACAGATGGCGTTAATTCAGTGGCAAAAAATTCGAGAATTCGAAGCTTCAAAAATTTCGAAAATTTGTAAATTCGAAGCTCATATAGAAAGTTTTTAGAGATTTTATTTTGTTTATTTTGCTCGTAATTTACCAACAAAAAAGCAATCTTCATTCGATCAAACGCATGAGAGTTCACTTCCTGTCTTTTTTTTTGTTATTATGAAATCAAAATCGAATTGCATGCTTATGAAATAATTTTTATAGATATAGTACAGAGATTACGTTTATTTTTCAATAAACTCGATACAAAAATTGTACATTTTTTTAAACAATATCGTAAATGAAATTATATATGCTAAACTAATGCAACGTAATAACTCTTACCGAGATGGTAGCGTAACCTGTAACAATAATTTCTCTAGTACAATTGAACAAATTTCTTCTCCAAATAGGGATAAAATTAAAAGTGAGTCTAACATTAAAGTGGTGTGATGTAGTCACCAACAGGAACAGGAAGTAGATAGATTCAGGCGCCAAATACGGGCATCACATAGTAAAGCACAAGTGTGCGTTTAACTAATAGTCAGTCGCATCATCGCAAATTTCGCGAGCGATTGTGCGATGGTGCCGATGCCCTCAGCGAAACGAGTCGTTGATCTATCGCACTGGAACTTGAAACTCTGGCATTTCACATTTGTATGCCGTGGAGCAACTCTTCAGCGTCAACAATCACTCATATGTTGCCAAGAATATTGAAGAGTGAACTTCAACTATGTGTTTTGACAATAACGAGTAGAATAGATTTTTCAAACAAATACCATCTCTGAAACTGTAATTTACACTTTCAGATAGTTGATTACTTGGGTTACCGTCCATTTACTCGAATACAATATCCTGAATGATAATTTCAACAAATAACAATTTTACAGAAAAATAATTTCCTAGAATGAGAATTTTACCGAAAGAAAATTTTAAATAATAATGTTCCGAATGACAATTTCACGAACGCAGATTACAATAATGCATTTTCTCTGTTTCGGCATTAGAATAACATATTCTCGCACGCATGTTAGAATGAGCTTCATTCTTAAATGATTTTTGATGATATATTGTTATCATAGATTGGTATAACTGCATTAAATGCACAAAATATCTAGGCAACTGACAAAAAAAAGAAACACAAATTAAACAAATATCTAAAGTATTTTAACCAGGAGGAGTAAATGCACAAGTCAGATTTGCACTATAGAAAGTTACCAAAGAAAGTTACTAGATTTTTGTTGGCGCGAAATACAAAAATTTCTTACACATGTGCATTGATTAAGTCTCATGGAATTTATTTTAAAATACAAATGACATTATAAACTCTAATTTGTCACTCCGTATATTCTTAAAAGAACTGATTTATGTTAATGTCACAGAAATGCAAAAAAACCAACAAGAAAACAGATAACCTCAAAACTTATGACAGTTCTAATAAATCAAATGTAAAATCTATGTACAGTGTAAACTGGACGAAGCACTAGCCAATCAGAAGCGTCAGTTTTAGCGGTTAAAATTTAAATTACTCCTCCTGGTTAAAAAACAGAGTATAGGCAACAGACAAAATCAATTACAAATCATTGTCACCAACTTAACTATTCTACCAAAAATTTCGCTTAATGACAAATGTCGAACTATTTTTATAAAGAAACAGCCGAAACAGAGAAAATACAGAGTGATCAAAAGGAATTGTTTCAGTTGGCAATAAAAAATACTATTTGAAATTGCTAAACCTGATACATAAATTCATTTCCTGTTGATGACAGTAACATTTGAAAATTTAAATTTAAATAATAATAATAATAATCTAAAGTATTTCTATTACTCGAAAAGTAAAAATCCTATTAGCTGTCAGACTCCTGATATAACCTATTTGTATTTATTAGACATATCAAATAGTATTTCCGCCTTTACCTAGAGTTGTGCCAACTGTGAAATAAAAAGATCTCCGGAATTGTATTGCCAACTGAAACAATTCCTTTTGATCACTGTAGTACAGTGTTTTTTCAAAGTGTGGGTCGCGAAGCAGTCCAAGAGGGATCGCAAGTAGGGCTGGGCAAAAAATCGTTAGATCAATTTAAGCGATATTTAAAAAAAAAACCGCGATGATTTTAAATTTTTAAAAGATCGATTGATCAATAAAACGATGTAATCGATTTTTTTTAAATCGATTGTTTGAAATTATCGTTTCGTAATTATTTACATCTCTTTTACCTTTTCGGGTGTCGAGATGGTCGAACTCACCGAGCCGCAATGTAGTTTTGTCTATTTGACTCGTTGGACGGTCACCCATCCAAGTTCTAACAGCTGTGAAGCGTAATCACAACGCTGCGCTGTCACGTTAACCCCACTGCCGTACCGCCGACAAAAAAATTGGGATTAGAGTTTTCATTCAAATTTTCTTGAATGTAATTTCTGGAAATTTATAAAAATTATCTTTTTGTTTCATTTTCAGTTACTGCATTGTGTTGTCTTTTCTTTCATATACAATTGCAGGCTATCACTTTCATCTTTTCTAATCTTTGTAGATTCGTTGTTAGATTTGTTTTTAGATTCGTTGTTAGGAGTAAGCGCGGGTAATTTGAGATGTTTTATGCATGTGTTATGTACAGTGAAGAAAGAAAATGACTGATAAGTGAATAGGAGTGATTGGATGGATGTGATTGAGGGTTTGTTATGTAAGAATGATTTCGAGTGTGATAAATAAATGAGTTTATATGGAGGGATCTATGAATGTGGTTAAAATGAGGGTGGTGTGTTTGGATGATAATGTTTGACTGGGGCTGATTATTTGATGAATGTTATGAGTGAATGTTTTATGAATGATTTTAGGGTTCGTGCTATCCCATTTGATGGGATATAACGTGAAGATATGTATGTATGTATAAATTATTTTTATAATTCCTGTATT
Source organism: Pterostichus madidus (assembly GCA_911728475.2). Lineage (NCBI taxonomy): Eukaryota > Metazoa > Arthropoda > Insecta > Coleoptera > Carabidae > Pterostichus > Pterostichus madidus. Next base: position 28,150,574 of record OU452313.1, on the reverse strand, counting down.
ATTAAACAAGAGTCAATTAATTTTATAACATTATTGCAAAGAGACACTTTCCACACTCATTTTGAATGTTTTTGAATGTGTTGACTTTTCAATATGACCGTAGAATAGCATATTTTTTCTGATATTAAGAATGCCAAATTTGTTATGATTTTTAAACTCAGTATGGTCCCAATAATATAAGTATTTATATATTTATTTAAATTCTAAATTGTAATATTTTATAATTACTTTTTTTTATTTTACATAGTGAGATCTTTTTTCTAAGTAGATATGTCATTTTGTGGTGATCTTTGTGTAATTTTCCTGTCACAAAATTAAAATTGCTACATTTTCTCAACACATCGGTTCAAATATGAATATTCCGTCCATTGAAACCGGAGTTCTAGTCCAAGAGAATAGAGATCATCCATATTTGTTTTTTTTTTAAGTTATGTAATTTTATGGTCGGTTCTTGAGTTAGTTATTGCCACGGTGATGCGATAATACTATTATATTTTATTTTTCATTGTCAGTAACAAAGATTATAATATTGTTTCCGCCATGTCGGATGCTATGAAGGCTGAACCGTCAATTGTTTCCAATGTCGGCATTGAAATATGACATGATAAAAATAATAATAAAACTAAACAAACACATATTTGTAAGTTAATGGGATATTGTTTAGACATGATAAATTATAATAATTATTATATAATTTAGAAGTTTAAACATATCTGTTGAATTATCTCAGCAGGAAGTTTTTTCAATTAACAATTTATTTCTAATGTAGCTATTTGAATTGCATATGTTCTATCATTAAGTTTAGTTATAAATACTACAGAGTGACCAGAAGTAAATATTTTAGATGGCTATAAAAAAAACTATTTGAAGTTGGTAAGACTGATATATAAATTTATTTTCTGTTGTTGATAGTGATATTTGTAAATTTTTAATTAATAAAAATCGTTGTTTCCCTCACTCGCATCCTTTTATTTCTTTCTGAAGTATTTCTATCACTCAACCTATTTGTATTTATTGTCATACATGTCAAATAGTACTTCTTCCGCTTTACCTGTCATTGTGCCAACTGTGTAATAAAAATTGTACTGCCAACTGAAACACTTGCTTTTGATCACTGTGTAGAAACTTGTTAGTTAAACTTGTAAATCTGAACTAAATTTAAGTATCTACAAAGTTTTTGCTTGTTAAATCTATATTTATCGTAATTAACAATTTCCTTTCAATCCTTTTAAGTACAACTGTATATAAGTAGAGATTTATTTATTACTTCTAAATATAAATGTAGGTTTGGTGAAATTGCCAATGGAAAATCAATTTCCAATTTCTAATTATTTGTTGTTTATTTTTATATAAACTGATGTGATAGTTACGTACGTTTGTGACCTTGGGTGTTTTCGATTAGATTCCAGCACGCCATTCGCTAATAAAATAACAATTATTGCAGTGCTGAAAATAACCCTTGTCACTTGTCAGTGGCTTGTGACACACCTTCTACTATCTGGGTGTGTCACCTTAATATAATGAAAACTACTAACAGTATTTTATAGGAAAAACTATTAAACTATTAATGGCGGTAACAATGCGGTTCTCATAAATTTCACGATCATATACTTACAGAATTATATTGTTTAATACAAAGTTACTGAAAATTCCGTCTTAGAACATGTTGAAAATATCAAGGATATTTGCTTGAAATTTTGAAGATTTCTAGAGATTTTATTTCTACCTATACAGTTTGCCGTCCTAACCTAAAAACTGTTGTATGCCACAAAATTCATGTGATTCTATTATATTTACTTCCAGGTTTTTAAATTTAATAATATGAACTATGAGAAACAGAAACCTATTTTAACAGTGAAATATGCTAAATACAAACGCGAAACATTTCGTACCAACATAAAAAATTAAAGCTTGTTGGTTATATTGTAGAAGTATTTTTTCAATGTTATGATCGTGTAACATGAATAGTATATTACAAAGTAAGTCAGGAAAGTGATATTTTACTTGACGAAACGGTTGTTTAAAATACAAGGCGTCAAGCAGAGTATTTTAATCTACTGAGTCAAGTAAAAACACTTTTCTGACCTATTATGTATACTAATTGTTCTGTAACCGTTTAAGTTAATCAATAATGAATCATAAATCATACAAAATGTTTCAATTTTTGATATGAATTGTATTGGCAAAATACAAAACAGTCAGGGAAGATCTCTACCAGATTGTTTTATACATTACCAGATCGTTATTTTTGTTGTAATCTTAGATACGTACATTACTTGACTGTTTTGGAAAAAATCTACTTTCCATACTAAAATTAGTCAGGAAAGTAGTCACTTTCTTGCCGGTGTCAGAAAATTATGTTGTAGAAATTTGACAAGAAATATAAGTAAATTTATTACTGTATATTTGAGATAATCAAGTACTAAGAGATGGCGTTGTTCACCTAGAACAAATGCACACTTTCAGTTGGTGCGCTTAAGCTTACCATTGCTGTCACTTGTATTTCTACGTTTTTTCTTTTATTTTGTGTTTGCTAGTAGTGTTTTCTTTTTATTAATCTATATGAAATATAGCTCTGTTATCGTTAGTTGTAGTTTTAGTATTAATTTCATTTATTGTTTAACTTTTAGATACAAAAATTCTATAGTTCATAGGTACTTTTAATAGTGTAAGTTTTTCTCAGTAAAATTTTAGTATAATATTAGTTAATTATAGTTTTATTACCTTCTTTATTATAAATATTAGTTCAATTATCATTCATTTTTATTATTTTGTAAATACGAGGGTCATTCAATAAGTCCTTAGAAAATCCAAGAGATGGTGCTCTTAGTTTGGAAATTGAATTTTTTCCAGTAAGCAGCACTCCTAATTAGTCAGCTGTTAGAGTTTTAGCTTTAGCCGTCAAGTAGTTTCATTGTTGTTGTCAATTGTAGTGAAAAACTTTTGATAGTTTACAATAATGGATAAAAGTGAGTTTCGAGCGGTGATTAAACATTTGTATTTAAAAGCCTTAACGCCGAAAGAAATTAAAGCTGAGTTGGATGAAGTTCATGGCACATCTGCTCCTGTGTTTGCAACTGTTTACAATTGGGTGAATGAGTTTAAACGTGGCCGTACATCCACAAAAGATGAACATCGTTCCGGACGCCCTGTAGAAGTGTCTACCCCCGAAATGATTGACCAAATCCACGATATGGTTTTAAGTGACCGACGAATCAAAGTGCGCGAAATAGTTGAGGCTACAGGCATATCACAAGGCACAGTCGCTTTAATTTTGCACGAAAAATTAGGTGTGAAAAAAATCTCGGCAAGATGGGTGCCGCGTTTGCTCACAATGGAGAATAAACGCAATCGTGTGGTGGACTCTGAGGCTGTTTTGGCGCTTTTCCGTCGTAATCCTGAAGATTTTCTGCGTCGATACATAACTGTGGATGAGACTTGGATACATTACTACACTCCAGAGACAAAAGAACAGTCAAAACAGTGAATTTTTGAAGGCGAACGGGCTCCGAAGAAGGCGAAGACGGCGAAATCGGCTGGCAAGGTATTGGCAACGGTCTTTTGGGATGCACGCGGAATCATCTTCATCGACTATTTGGAAAAGGGAAAAACGATAACAGGAGCGTATTATGCGTCGTTATTGGACCGGCTGAGCGAAGAAATAAAAGAAAAAGTCCTCATTTGAAACGCAAAAAGGTCCTTTTTCATCAAGACAATGCACGTGTGCACTCCTGCGCAGTTGCGATGGCCAAAATTACGGAATTAAAGTTCCAATTATTGCAACATTCACCGTATTCACCAGATTTGGCCCCCAGTGACTTTTTCTTATTTCCAAACTTAAAGAAATGGCTTGGCGGACGAAGGTTTACGACCAATGAGGAGGTCATCGCCCAAACGGAGGCATATTTTGAGAAGCATCCAAAATCCTACTTTTTGGACGTCTTAAAAAATTTGGGAAAACGATTAGAGAAGTGTATAGAGCTAAAAGGAGATTATGTAGAAAAATAAAAAAAAATCTACCCAAAAAAAGTGTTTTTTCTACTTTTTTCTAAGGACTTATTGAACGACCCTCGTAGTTATTTATTTGGTTAGTAGCAAATTGTACCTTTGTAGTAGTTCAAATTTTCGCCACTATGAGCGTATTCTTATTTAAAAATCCCAATACCAGCGTTAATAAAGAGCTATCGCGATCAGCAATGAAAACAAAATGATAGAAAATTTGATCCTTCGTATTTTTTATTTCAAGGTCTTTTCTCTGAAATAATTTACGAACGTTTGACAGAAGGAAAGATACGCACATTGTTAATTACATTTTATTGCATTCATACGCAATAAACTCTGAATATAGCATACCTAATATGAAACTGAGATATGACCTTTGAAAAATTAAATGGTATATCAATATTTATCTACGAACTTGTTTTGTTATTTGAATAGCAGTAATAAAATTAAGTTGGGTAACACCAAATTTCATATATCATGCAAATTAGAAACTAGTATATTTTTTTTTGTGAAATAAAAATATTGATTCTAAAATAGTGTACTAGTAGTATTAAGAAAGAAGTAACTTAGTAACTATTTTTAGTAAAAGCAGTTGGATTAAATTTAGAATGATTGTACAGAAAGAAAGTCTACAACTATAAACCGAATCACTCGGACACAATCGTATTCTTGAACAGGCTGAGTCTCAAAAAAAAAGTTTTAGCTAATCCTGAATTTTTGATTAGCTACTCTTACTCAGTTCGATTTTATAAAATTAATCCAAATCACTTTCCAAAAATTAAATAGTAGCAAGATTATATTATATTCAGTGGTATGAAGTCGGCCTGTGGATCCTGAGGTCCCTGGTTCGATTCCCACAGGCGACAAATTTTCATAATTTGAAAAATCTATCCCTGTGGCTCCTCCACCACTAACATGTTTGGGGGCCGTGATTTGACGACTGGTAACCGCACTTCACGCGCAAAATATATCACTTACCGAGATCTGCTTCAGCAGAGTGCCACACCCAGTAATGGGTAGAAGGCGTGATGATATATTTATTTATTTATTTTATTTATTTTTAAAATATGATTTAGCTTAATTTCACTAATCCAAAACTCAGGATTAGCTAAAATTCTTTTCATTATTTTTTGACGTTTCTCAGAACCAATGAGATGCATTGTATGTCATATGTCTGCGTTTTAACCAATCCTGTCATTATTATACTGAGAATAAAGCTCTAGTGATTCCGGGGAATAATCTTTGTAGTTTTTGTTTTTGTTGACAAATGATAGGTAGTTGTCAAATAATTATTTAAAACTGTCAACGCGTCAAGTAAAATAAGAAAAAATAAAATAAATATATCATCACGCTTTCTACCCATTACTGGGTGTGCCACTCTGCCGAAGCAGATCTCGATAAGTGATATATTTTGCGCGTGAAGTGCGGTTACCAGTCGTCAAATCACGGCCCCCAAAGACGTTAGTGGTGGAGGAGCCACAGGGGTAGTTTTTGAAATTATATTATTATTTATTAAATTAAATGTATGAAAAAAATCAATTTAGTTCCATTTCACATACAGAAATACATCAACAAAGAACCAAGAACCAACAATTAATAAGTAATCAATCGATATGAACCCAGTTCAAAATCTTTTAAGTTGGATGAATCGACCTCAACAGCCAAGTAAAAAAATAATCTAATTAAATATAACTCGAGAGTTGGATAAATTAGAAAATAATTCTCCAGTATCTTTCTCAAACTTGTTGCCATTTGGCAATAGCCACTCAAGCCCTACTGGCTTTCATGACTATTGCCTGGTAACAAATTTTCGAAAGATCTGTCAAATTATTTTCAATTTATTCTCACTCTCTTGTTATATTATTACTGAGAATTGGGCTGGATATATTATACTCGTGGTATATACAATAACTTTTCCAAACTTACAATGATTTGAAAAATGTTTGAAAACTGCATGTAAACTTAGTAATAACGTACATGGGCGGAATGCAATATGAGTGAAATGCGTGACATGCAGCATGCACTATTTGTGTAAAATATGAGCTTTATTTCTCTATTAAAATTGCAGTAAATATTGCGATAATACTTAATAGTTTATTATTTTATCACCACTTTTAGTACCTATGTTTGTGTTATATTTGACTTGTAACTCATACAATTTAGGTAAAGTTTAAACAGAAAAAGGAAAGAAATTATAGACAAAAATGAAGAAAGTGACATTAGACGAAGTTGGAGGCAAGTTTACACAATTCGAATAATAATTTTATTTCGAATATCTTAAGTTTGAAGTTTATCTTAATAAGAAAACTAAACAGTGTTTTTCGATATTTAGTCGACTAATAGTCAACCGTCTTATGGGGGGACACCCGTTGAAAATTTTCAAAAAATCGAAATTTTTTTTTGCATTTTCAGCATCTTTATACTTTCTTGAATGTTGTGTCAAAATACCAATACGATATATAAAGTCGTTACGAAGATACAGCGAGAAATAGGGAACTGAGCAGGTATAAAACTTAAATAAAACTCAAATTTTTAAAGGCGTTTTTCTCGAAATCACATTTTTTTACCTTGCGGGACAGAGATTTCTGAAACTATTCGTTCAATTTTGCTGATTCTTTCGGTTTTCTATGTATGAATTATCTGAAAGGTAGCATAGGATTTTTCGGATATACCAACTTTTCGATTTTTTATGCTCATTTTAATAGCGATTTTTTCAACGAAAAATTGAACTTTTTTTTTGAGCGCCGCCATTTTGTTAATTTTGCGAATTTCGAAAAAATCGTATGCTACCTTTTAGATAATTTAATTTAGAACCCGAAACACGAATCCATTTTTTTCTCCGATGTTTCAGTACTGAACGCGCTGTCCCGCAAGCGACCAATGCACCGCCTGCAGCTCTATATTCGCAGGGCTGCCAATGGTAGAGAAACAAATTGTTTCTGCTGAAAATTTCTGAAAATAAAGCTGAAATATTACTTTATAACATGCTAAAAACCCAAAGCGATTGCATTTATTCTAAAGTCCTAAAAAAATTATCAAAAAATACCTTTTTGTTAGCAGGCTCAACGGGTGTCCCCCCTTAACCTATTATTACTGGAACCTAGGCCGTATTTGTTGTGAATTTTGGGTTCAACCCTGAACTGTCTAGAACTAATTCGTATTACTTCCAAATAAATGATACATCTAGTATCAGTTATAAAAATTAGCAATAAATAAAAAATCTGAATGCAGAAATTCTAAGTGGCATCTGCTTAAATACAAATTGCGATGCCACCAGTTCAAAACAGATAACAAGGAACACAAGTTGATTAAAAAGATAGAAAAGGGTTCAATCTGTCAACCCACCAAAATAGTTGGGGCAGTAGGATCTGCTTAGGAACTATTCTGGGTTACTTAAAACGTGCTAATTAAACAAAAGTAACCTACAGGGTTATTTTTAAAATGCCAAATAAATACGGCCAAACTACGAATTCGATTTTTGTTATTATTAGGATTTTTTGCTATCAACTCAGCTTTGAGAGATACAGACTAATTAAGTGTTATCTGAAGTATATTTATAAAAGTTGATTTAACAGAGTTTATTTTGTTTATCAAATTTATTAATGCGTATGTTATAAAAACTTCAGTATTCCTTAGATCATAAGTTTATAGCTTTTCTGAATTGACGCGTTTGTTTAGATAATGTGATGCAGTGGCGTACCTAGAACTTTTGCCGCCCAGGGCGGTCTCCAATTTGCCGCCCTTTCTAAGTCAATCAAATGGTGTTTTTATAAATTAAAAAAATAAATATAAAATAAATATATCATCACGACTTTTAACCATTACTCGGTGTGGCACTCTGCCGTAGCAGATCTCAGTAAGTGATATATTTATGTACGTGAAGAGCGGTTACCAGGCTTCAAACCACGGCCCTCAAAGATGTTAGTGGTGAAGGAGCCACAGGGGCAATTTTGATTAAAATTGTTTGTCAGCTGTGGCTGTGGGAATCGAACCGGGGTTCTCAGGATCCACAAGCCAACTCGAAACCACTGAGCCATTACCCCATTAAATTAATAAACATAAATAAATAATTGTAATTGAGACAAACTATAGGTGGGGAACTTTTTTTACATTGGATGGCATATTTAAATTAGACAGTGATAAAGGAATTTTTCGAAATAATATTTTCAACCCTACATTGACTTGACGATGAAGAAAAATATTCGAAATCATATAGTAATTCATAATTCGTAGAAATCGAATAGTAAACTTATGAATTTTGAAGATAATATTCTTGTCTCATACTTTGTATGAATTACTAGAGCGAGCAAATTTCACTTGGGTGTGGGAAGCACAAGATCCTTTAGTAATTAGGCAAGAAAAAGATAATATCCTCATTTCCTACTCTCAATATCTTTATGATTTAGACTCTTCAAGAATAAAGAAATCAACGTACAACTCAGATTATAAACTATACTTCATATCAGTTAGCTATCTCACACAACAAATACCATTAAGCGTACTTCGAACAATCGCTCAAATACGAGTGGCACAACAAAATAACTCTTGTCTCTACCTAAAGGGCACATCGTACAAATTCAAAACTGAAGAAATCTGCACGTTGTGCAACACATTTGAAGAAGACTCTATAAATCACTTGATATACAAGTGCCCTATATTCAAACCTCTAAGAGAAGATCTTATTGGGAAATATATAACAGAAGAGAACAATATATTGATAGACCTAACACCAAATAAAATATATGACATCCATAATTATGTTATACGTGCCTTAAAATTAAAATTATTTATAATTAATGCATAGTCTTGCAAAATTACTGCGCGAATGGGTTTTACTGTGGCCCAGTTAATTTATACCATCCAAGAAGAAGTGTCCAACTTTTCACTAAATCTTATAAACCAACTCCTAAAAACCTTAACTTTAAAACAATACCCATAAAACAAAATAGTGTACTAATGTTGAGTGACAGTTCTCGCGAATGGCCTGTTACCTTGCGTCATCGCCTATGACCAAGGTGTAGTGAATCTATATGAATGCTTAAAGTAAACCCATACTATTTCGAACTTTTACTCTGCAAGCCAAGTATATATGAGTATGGTCTTCTAGTGAATAAACGTTTATATGTCTCAAGCTTTGTTTATTTTATAAGTATTTCTAAATTTTTATATTTATAAGTATAATTATATGATACCTTCCTCCTTTGTAATGAGCATTGCTCGGTATACAAATAAATATTATTATTATTATTATTACTTTGTATGAATTGAAGCATGTCTACATTTACATGTAAATAATATTCTTCACTTGTATCTCTGTTCAGTGAAGAGTATAGACATCATGTACGATGTACACAAAATGAATAGCACAGGTCTGAAGAGCCGCTACTCGCAATCAGTTTATAATTATCAGTTCGACATCCGAATGCATTCCTTGCCGCTAAGCGCACACGCAGCTGCCGCGAGCCAAGCATGAGCACGAGCACTCGCAATTTATATACTACATACATAGCGTAGGTACAGGTACGTGATATTGAAGCGAGTGTCAGGTGTTCCACGCAAATAGAAACAAAGTCATAAATAACAGAAAATAAATAATGTGTAATAGGTGTGCTGTAATAGATATAAGGAAATGACATTAAGCTCATGTCATATCTGTATGATTTGTTTGATGTTCAATTAAACGTATCGAAGAAATAGAAATGCCGCTATTAACAGTTTTATCAAACAATAATATGAATATGTTCGCTACAGATTTAAAGCGATTTATTTGAATTACTGTGAAATATATCACTTACCGAGATCAGCTACGGTAGAATACCACATCTATAAATAGGTAGACGATGTGGTGATATATTTATTTTATTTTTTACTCTTAATGGGGTAGGTGGCTCAGTGATATCGAGTTAGCCAGTGGATTTGACAACTCGGGTTGTATTCCCACAACCAACAAATAATTTTCACCACATTAAAACTACCCCTGTAGCTCCCCCTCCACTAACATCCTTAGGGGCCGTGATTTGACAAATTCACGCGCAAAATACCTATATCATTCACCGAGATCTACTATAGCAGAGGGCCATACCCAGTAATGGGTAGAAAGCGTGATGATATATTTATTTATTTATATTTATTTACTGTTGTTTCATTATTTATATAATTTTCCGTATAAAATGAACTACCGGATATAACACGAAAAGTGTGCCATATTTAAACCAGCGTTCATTTGGAGAAATGACTTTTTCCTACAACTGTGCGATTTCTTTGTTATTACGTAACTATAATTGCCTTGGTTACGTATGGAAAGTAGATGAATGCAGACCAAGTGCGTTTCCGAAAGCAAAGAAACACTAGTGCGGAAAGTGCTTCATTACGTAACTGTCAAAAGAATATTGTTTTGACAGCGATTTAAATTTCGCGCCGAGCGCGGAATTCATATTTTGACCACAGACGCTTATGGAAGAAGAAGATACGGTGAACCAGCGCTAGTAAATATGCAGTAGTATATTTTGACGTTTATAAACGTAACCTTAATTTGCAGTATATCTAATCTGTAGACAACTAATAAAAAGAACCGAACAAAGTAAAATATATCGATAAATGGTTTTATTTAAAGAGTAAGTGAAATACTTCATATTTATTGTTTGTGTATATTATTAATACAGTTGTTACAGTTGCTTATATTGACATAATGTAAAGTGGAAACTTTTGTGTCTAAAGAAACATTGATTTCTTCCGTACCTGTTCATATTATTACCAGTAATATTATTGGTAACAATTTCGGAAGCTTCAGAAGTTCCAGCAGCAGGTTGATTGTCATTGTCGAAAATAGATCCAACATAGTATGATCCGGAGCTTCAATTATCTTTGGAGGTGTTAATGATAAAGAAGAATCACTCACTGTACTATTCCAATCAAGATGATTTTGTAGAAATTATTTTGACGTTAGTGAAATATTTTTAAATAACGTAGAACAATGTGCAAGCAATCAACAAACAAACCATAGCAACGCCGTAAAACATCGTTCTCATGTAATATCATTAAAATTTTATAAATTTTATAAATTTTAATAATATTTTAGTGATTTACTAAATCGCACAGTTGTAGGAAAAATGTTGTTTATAACACGTGCCGAAAAAGGTTACATGCTCGTGCAGATTTCCGCACTCGGCAAGCCTTAAATTCTGCACTTGCACGTAACGAGTCTTTTTCGGCACTTGTTATAAAAATAACTATTTTGTAATCGCAGCATTCAAAATAATGTTTAAATTACCTTGGAAACCGATGGAAAGTTTGATTTTGTGCACTAGTGCACAAAGTAATTGAAAAAACACCCATTTTATATTATTTTAAATTTTGACTAATAAAACGTTAATGCATAAAAGACATTATAACTAGTTGTGCTCGAGTAATTAATTCGAAACTCGAGTTTCGATATTTATTGATGGATTAATGCATTATAATATAGATTACAACTGGTTGCGCGCGAAAAATTAATTCGAAACTCGGGTTTAGTTATTGATTGATCGATGAATACAGTCTAAAATGCGTTACTTCCTCGGATCTCAGGTGGACGATCCACCTTATTTCAACAATTAACTAATAATTAATTCGTAATTAATTAGTAAACAATTATTATTACTTTGCTATTTTGATTTGTTTTTGTGTGGTTGTGCTAGCTTAACGCATAAGCTGACACAACCCCACTAATAAATTTCGTTCTTTGGTAATTAATTAGTAATAAATGAGTACTAATTTTTCTGATAGTTTTTGTTTAATTGTGCCGCAATGGTTGTGTTAGCTTAACGTTCCTAAAGAAATCCTTAAACCCATTATCGTTTGATTTTAGAATTTGATTCGAATTAATCTCTTTTATTTATTTCTCACTAGAGAGGGAAAAAATGTTCTCATTATTTCGTGAAAAGAAAATTAAGTTTTCTGCGCATGTTCCGAAAAAATTAAATCTTTAACAGGCAGATTCGTAAAACGGATTAGCGCTAACACCGTTTTTAATATTATCTATAACTCTATTTCAAATTAAAACAGATTCAAGAAATGAATTAAATTTGATGCTAATTAATACCCTTTTTAACTCAAGTTAAAATAAACTTGTTTCATATATTGAAATGAGAGTTAAAAACGAAATAAAAAATGTTGTTAGCGCTAATCCGCTTTATGAATCTACCTGTTAGTTAATTTAGATCCAGAATATTAATCTCTGTAACTGATATTTAAAGCACTTTGTCCAAAAATAACTTAGCCAACAAGAGCAACGGAAAAACCAATTTCTCATGTAAATATCTCTGGACTTTCTCAAGGCAACGACATACTTCATTTATTCTTGGGACACTACTGTTTAAAAAATAATTTCATGTTCAAGCTATTTACATTACGCATATTTATTATTATTTATAAACAATTGATAACGGATTACATACTGATTATGTAAGTCATGTCCCTATATCTTGGAAACTACTTAACTAATATATACCTTCAAGCTTCTGTCTTTAGTACTTGGCAGGAGAATAATTTACCTAACTGAAAATTTTAATTTATTTTCATAACAGAATATTTATTCTCACAATATGCCAATGGTAATAGCGCATATCTCTCAGAAATGCAAAAAAATGAAAAAAGACAAAAGTTGCGCGCGTTGTGCGTATGGTTAAAGTTATTATTAATGTTATTAGACAGTAAGAAAGATAGGCAAATAATTATTTATGTATATGTAGCAGTTGTTTTTGCATTTCGATTCGAAATTGTTTTGCTAAACAGTTACTTCTCCATCTGTTCAATGTTCACTAGCATACAATAATAATACAGTTAGAATATTATTAATAGAGATAGTTCTTTTTAGCTTCTTTGTTGCTTTAATTTATTACTTACGTTTTTTATTACATGTAGAGGAATTTTAGGTATTTTTATTTTCAAATGTGTAATATGATTTTAATTATTGTTTACGGTAATTTTTGGTCACGTAATAATTAAATTTTAATATTTTAATTTAGCGTGACGCTAACGTGTAACTAAATAATTAGTAGTATAAGCACATGTTAGATTATATTTTTTTTTATTTGGCCTTTATTACTCCAACAGTATTATATTGTTAATGATTCATTTTTTTAAATGATTAATTACTCAAAATATCAAGACAGAATGAGACCAATACCACCAGTAGCCTAAATAATATTTCAGTTATTTAGTTACCAGTATTTTATTCAATTTGAGTTAATAATATGAGATTTTATTTAAAAGTCGATTTTTGATCTTCGGTTAAAATTTCCAATAAATATCAGCGGGATAAATAAAAAATATCGCATCGCAATTATAGTGCAAATGGTAACAGTAATAATTATACTGATTCAGGTTTTTTATGCTACATTTTTATTCTGAATTGAAAAAAGAATTATTGGAGCTAGCAAAATTTTTCCAAGTTTAACACAAAATTGAATATTTGCTCGTTGTTCCATTGTATTTTTACAACATAAACACAAAAACTACTGTCATTAAAATGCGCGTAAATTTTTAAACTGTCACCTGATTGCATGAAGTTGTGTGCGTTCGAAAGAGGAAATATGTATCTTTCTAACAATGTGTATGTTCAATAGATTGCGCTACGTGCTCTATGATTTAAATTAAAAGTTTCGTTATTTTTGGGACATACTGTGTATAATATATGTATGTATACCCTTAAATTTTATCTAGAGGTATGAAAACTTTCTGTTTACAGATTATCTTGCTACAATTGCATACTTTAAACAGAGTAAATGTATTTCAAGTAAAAAATTTGAATCTTTTTTTATTTATTTTATGGGAAAAATTCGACATTATTTGAATAAATAAAATTTCTTTAGTTTGGAAGTAAATTTGTCGTTTATAAACTAGTAATTAGAGAATTTAATACTGTATTTAAAAAAATTCGTATAATCATTTCATACGTTATTCGGCAATGACGCAGTTCTCGTGCGCCAACCTGTATACGAATATTGTACTAAATGGTGAAATATATAATTTTTTGCTAGTATTAATTCTGATTTACATATTAACTATAAAACAGTCATTATGTTAATATGAAACAAACAAAGAAATGCTAGTAGCACAAATGAGACAGAAAGAATGTACTCGTATGTATGTTAAATGATTCTTGAATTAGCGGTAGGCATAATTTGATAATATCTAAACTAGTTTTTAACAGCAGGAATTAGCTGTAGCTGTAGCAGTAAGCAGGGAACAATGCAGCATTAATGGCTTGCAAAGAGTAGAATTTTCCGGGTTGCGAAAACTGAGAGCGGATCTCTTAACAGTCGTATTCTTGTTTAAAAACGAAAGGATCTCGATAACACATACAATGGATTTCAGCATTCTCTTTCAATTTTAAATACACGAGTGTCTTCCTCTTTTTATTTCAGTTTTACATCAAGCTTCCGAGGTTACATTTCAAGAATTATCTTTCTAAATACCATCATTCTTATCTTTCTCATTTACTTTTCATACTTTTCAAAATCGCTTTGTTTTCTTTTTTCTTTATTGATAAAATGTACTTTCGGAAGAGAATGAATGATAAGTGAATAGGAATGATGTGCTTTAAGGTTTGTTGTATGATAAATGATTTCGAGTGTAATAAATGATTGAGTTTATATGCAGTGATCTATGAATGTGGTTTAAGTGAGGGTGATGTGTTCGGATGATAATGTTTGACGAGGGCTGATTATATGATGAATGTATTTAGTGAATATTTTATGAGTGATTTTAGGGTTCGTGCTACCCCATTTGTTGGGATATTGCGTGAAGATATGTATGTATGTATCAAGTCGGCCTGTGGATCCTGAGAACCTCGATTCGATTCCCTCTACCGACAAACAATTTTCACCACATTACAATTACCCCTGTGGCTCTCCCTCCACTAACATCTTTGGGGGCCGTGATTTGACGGCTGATAACTGCATTTCACGCTCATAAATATATCACTTACCGAGAACTGTTCCGGCAGAGTGCCACATCCATTAATGGGTAAAAGGCGTGATGATATATTTATATTATTTAATTTTTATGCAACAAAACATCCTGATTTGCCGCGTATTATTGTCATAATTGTTATTTTATAAAACAAAATATATAAATATGTCATCACGCCTTCTACCCATTACTGGGGGCGGCTCTCTGCCGTAGCAGATCTCGGTAAGTAATATATTTTGCACGTGAAGTGCGTTTACCTACCGTCAAATCACCAACACAAAAGATGTTAGTGGAAGGGGAGTCACAGAGGTAATTTTAACGTGGTGAAAATTGTTTTTCGGCTGTGGAAATCGAATCTTGGTTCTCAAATCCATAGGCCAACTCAATACCATTGAGCCACGTACTTTTATTTTAACAAGTGATTATTTACATTTTTGTTATAATTATTAGGTATACGAATAGTTACATTTTTATAGGGTAGGTGGTTTAGTGGTATCGAGTCGGATTATGAATTTGCCGATGATCAATTGTCATTACATTAAAATTATTCCTCTGGTTTCCCCTCCACTAATAGCTTTGGAGGCCGTGATTTTACGGCTGGTAACCGCATTTCACGCGTATAATTATAGCATGTTCAGAGATCTGCTACAGCAGTGCCCATACCCAGTAATGGATAAAAGGCGTGATGAAATATTAATTTTTTTTTTATTCTAGTTATATTTTATAATTAAATATAATATAATTAAATGGAGTAACGGCTTAATGGTATCAAGTCGGCCTGCGGATCCAAAGAACCCTGGTTCAATCCCCAAAACCGACAAAACATTTTCGCCAATTTAAAATTACCCCTGTGGCTCCTCCACCACTAAAATCTTTGGAAGCCGTGATTTGACGGCTGATAACCACACTTCACGCGCATAAATATATCACTTACCGAGATCTGCTTCGGCAGAGTGCCACACCCAGTAATGGGTAAAAGGCGTGATGATATATTTATTTATTTTATTTAAATATAATATAGATATTACATACTCAAAATTCTCATACGATAAAAATTGTTTAATACAAATTTAGAAATCAAATATGTGTTTTTGTTATTATTATTGTTATTTAATTGATTAGAAAATAATAGTTATGCATTATTCAACATGGTTATGTTTTATGTCAAATGAAAAGACAATTGTGTCATTGAGTTTGTCGCATTTTATTTCTGCCATTTACATTTTTAATGTCTCTCTAGAAAACAACAACATATTTCATTTTGTTATTGATATTTTATAACATGCTTATAAATTATTTATATAATACTAAATATTTGTTATGAAAAACAGTTATTTATTTATTTTCATACTATTACAGGTAATTTAGGAATTCTATAATGGACATAGGCTTAAGTTGTAATAATTTAATGAAGATTAGTTGACAACGTTTCGGTCAAGGTTATGGCCATCTTCAGGTCAAAAGTAAGAAGTTAAACAACAATTAAAACAAGTTAAAGTTGAAGTTGATGTGTCAGGGCGAACATACAGAATGTCCTAGACAGGGTTGAAAAAAAACCCAACCCACTGAGTTTTTTTGGGTTTTTTTGGGTTTATTTGGGCATTAGTGGATTTTTTATAATATTGACAAATACACTTTTTAATCCAAGTTATTTAATTCTAGATTAATTTTGTATATAATGTTTAAAATGTATATTGTACACTACTAAACATTAAAACAAAATTTATGTACTATTATGTAATAATTGCAAAAATATATATTTATTTTATTGTGAATTAAAAACATAATACACTCTATCATGCTATTATCATACTTGTTTAATTTAAAACTATATTTCCAATTTGCCAGTAAAAAGATTGGGTATCAATCAGTTTTGTAATATTAATATAATATAAGACAAATAATATTTGGTCTTAAACTAGTTTGATATTAACATTTGTCAAAGTAATGCACTGTGATACTACGATATGATGTAATAAATGATCCTTTAAGTTAAACGTTTTATTTTGTAAAGAGATTATGTATTATTACACTGCAAAATATATAAAAGATGTTTATGTTTCGAGATTTGACTGTATCTTAAAATTCACCCTGGGTGCATTTTCAACCAAATGGGTTTTTTAGTGGGTTCATTTGGGTTTTTTTAGGTGGGTTTTATTAAGAAAACCCAGGTGGGTTTTTTTGGGTGGGTAAAATATGAACAACCCTGGCTCCAAGAGCACCCGTCCACCCCTTTTAAAATTCCGCTGATGAATATTTTTCAAAAATACTATACGGGATCTTACTAATGTTACTGTGCTCTATCTAATGACGTATCAATCGAACCCCCCTGCCCCCTTCGTAGGGGGCGGGGGGACAACTTTAAATTTTCAAATGGCAACCCCTATTTTTTATTGTAGATTTGAATTGTCAATTTAAAAATATCAAAAATTTAGGTAATGCAGATCCTATCAATGTATTAAGGAAATAGAGAGTAGGTCTCAGGATCAAAAATTGCACAGAAATCAATCTAGCAATAGAATTTCGTCCAGCGAACTGGACATCATCAGCTACAAATATAAAACATATCAATTATACAAGTTATGAACCAGATTGATTTCTGTGCAATTTTTGATCCTGAGACCTACTCTCAATTTCCTTAATTTAAAAATATGAAAAATTTACTCGAAATTTTTTTTTGTACGAGCAACAGGTGGCGCTACAATCGCAAAAAACAATGACATGTGTATCCCCCAACTGGAAACATTTTTTTGGGTACATAACATAAAAACCTTGATTTTCTCCCCTCCAGAAGATAAGGAAAGGAAAAATAAAATGTTAATTTTCTTAATCTCGTACAAGGGGGACAGGGGGGGTTCGATTGATACGTCATTAGATAGAGCACATTAATATTAGTAATATCCCGTATAGTATTTTTGAAAAATATTCATCAGCGGAATTTTAAAAGGGGTGGACGGGTGCTCTGGGACACCTGTATAACAAATGAAAAAATGTATTTGAATCTAATTAAACAGCAAAAAACTATGATTCTAAATTCTATGTTTGCCCTGAAGAGTCGAAATTTGGCCGAAACGTTGTCAACCAATCTTCATTAAATTATTACAACTTAAGCCTATGTCCATTATTCAATTCCTACATTACTTTTGGCTTTTTAAAACACTCTATTACAGGTAATTGTTAAAAGTAAAAAGGTTGGGAATCATTGTAGTATAGATTATAGATTAAGTTAACATCAGGGCAGCTATTTAAACGGAAGAGATTTAGAAACCTTACTACCAACAGATATTTAAATACTTTTAAGTTTTCTTTGGTAATTAAATAACCGGGGTATCCAATAACGTGAAAGGGTGTTACCACCACATAACAAATACTATGAGTGCGTTCCACTTGGCGCCCACAACGCTCGCGACCACGACCGCGAATTTTGCCGTTCCATTAGCATGCAAACGCCGCGGGCGAGAACCCAAGTGAAACGTACAACGGGCTTGTGAATAAAAGATGGCTGCTGCTGCAATTGACATATTGATGTTGAGAAGAAATAAATATGAATCTGATAGCTCATCAAGCTCCGTTGAAGACTGGGATATAAATTACGGTGATGTTATTAATAGTTATGTGGATAATGAATTTAAAAGTCATTTTAGGTAATGGAGAACAAACTGTTTATTAAACAATTATCTCTTTATCTTTATCTCTTTTTGTAGAATGTATAAAGCGACATTTGAATAATTGCGCGCGTAAATGCCAAACGACCGCGCCGACCCACCCTGTTAAGATGAGCGTTGTGGTCGAAGCGCGGTCGTTGTTAGTGACGTCATCCGTGACGTTTTTAGAAGCAACGTTGGCGACCACGGCTTTAAGTAGAACGCATCTTTGAGCGTTGCGGGCGTTGTGGGCGCCAAGTGGAACGCACTCTATATAGAAGAGATAGTCGTATTGTTGATTATATAGCCAACAGAGCCACAGAGGTTGTTTTAATATGAGGCGCCGTTTGCGACAAAACGTTTTGAATATTTCATGTAAATTAAAACAATATATTCTATGATTAAACGTATATACAAGATTTATGTAGTAAAATATTACACATTTTGAGGAAATATACTAAATAAATTGAAAAATAGCAACTGTGTAAAATATTACCTCTTGCATTTTGTCGTACTTCAAATGCGTATATCAGACATAATTCTAGAATACAGACTAGGATTAGAACATTTGCCGCAAGATGGCTCTGCTTATTACAGTGTTCTGTAGCAATTTAAATTCATTTCATACTTTACCAATAGTGTAAAAATCAAGGATGACCAAAGTTTTAGTGAGTAAATGGTTGCCTATTTCATTGACTCCAACAAATATTTTTAATTAAACAATAAATAGGTATAGTTTTCTATTTTGTTGTCCCAAGACAAGAGAAAACAAATATTTGACTAATAAATGACAAAACTTTTACAAATAAATTATTACTTTTTATTTCACAACTTAGCCAAATAAGTTTTATGTACTATATCTTGAATACTCAAGGTATTAAGCAGCTCCACCGGCTATAAATTTAAAAATAATTTTTTGCGCAGCCGGTGTGTCCCAATAAAATTTAAAGAGAAAATATTCAAATAAAAATTGTAGATATTTCAATATTGCATATGTTTAGTTAACATTTCTTGTTTTACTTGATTAGTTACTGTAAAAACTAGATTAAAATTAACTAAGTATGTGGAAGATGATCGAAATGCGAACAAATAAAATTTTTAAATGTAGAAGATGTCAATGAATAACACCGATTAATAAACAACGTAGATAAACAATAGATTTGCATAAGTTATCTCATCTGCACCCCGGTACTTCTTTTTATGAGTACTTATGTGATTTATTTGCCTCGATTGATTACAAACACAAAGTTTAACTTCTGTCTATGTACACAAATAATTATTATTATTAATGCAAAGTATCTTTGGTCTCAACTAAAATTATTGTTTTTTTTTTTGGTAATGGCGTCATTTTTGAAACATGTATTATAAATTTATGTTTACTTTTTGGTTTTTTTTATTTTCGGAATATTTTGTTGTTATTCACAAGACTACTACTGTATTTTAATATTTGGAATAATTGCTTTGCAATAATTATTGGTTACCTTAGAGATCAACATTTTTTTTTTACGCTTTATTCCCTAGTTAAATAAATAATCATCACACCTTTTACTCATTTCCATGTGTGGCAGTCTGCCGGGACAGATCTTGATAAGTGATTTATTTATACGCGTGAAGTGCGGTTACCAGCCATCAAATTACAGTCTTCCAGAGATGTAAGTGGTGAGGGAGCCACAGGGATAATTTTAAATGTGGTGAAAATCAGTTGCCGGCTATGGGAATTGAACTCGGGTTCTAATTTCCACAACCCGGCTAGCTACCGTTGTGCCATAAGTTGATAAGTAGCCCTTAATAAATAATAGTCAAATGTTCAGAAAAAACAGAATAAAAAATCGGAGAAATTATAAATTTACTATAAATGGCTCATATATTAAATAAAACATAAATAATAAATATATGTGGGGATGTAACTATGACTATAACTAACAACGAAAGCAAAAAATATTAGTAAAATAAATGAAGAGAACATTTTTTTCATTACATTAAAAAATATAAATAGGAAATATCTATCTACATTAGACAACCAAATACACATCCCGAAATAAGACACATTGCAGAAGGTACTAATGACAAACTGTTACCCGATAAATCCAAGAACAGATATTGCACTAACTGTAATGTCAATATAAACTATTTTGATTCAAATAAATAAAATATTACCCTCATTCTACTAGTCATGTCAATATAAACTATTTTGATTCAAATAAACAAAATATTACCCTTAGGGCCAGTTTTTCAATCACCGATTAATGTTAACCATGATTAATCGAGCGTAAACCGGCGATTTGAAAACTGGCCCTTATTCTACTAATCTTTTCTTAAAATGTATTGAAGGTTCGAGACAATCGTTTTTAGAAACATTTCGTGAAAAAATGTGGTGTCTAACACGAGAAGAAACAGTTTTTTCCACTCTCGCTCGAATTGCCTCATGAGCGAGTAGAAAAAAGAGGCACTTTCTTCTCTAGTTTAACAAATAACTATTTATAATGTCTCTATGTAATATGAATTTATCATAACAATGATATAATTTTCCATAACATACAAATTTAGAAGTATTTATTTTTAGGTTACTTAAAAATTGTAATCTCATTTCCGTTAGCTATAAAGAAATTCCAGTTTTGTTAATGTTACTTAAACTAAACCTAAGATAGTTATTTTAAATCTGGAGAAAAAGATTAAAAATAATATTTTGTACACCCCTTGGGTGTACATTTCATAGCGCCATTTCGTTCAAATGTTGCACTATCTCTCCAAAATGCAGCGTGAACTACCTGAAATTCCGCGCCATCTCTGAATAAGTGGCACAATCCTATTCTGTATATATTTTTAACGCGACAAAAATATCACAATATACAGGTTTATAATATACCCGCTTTTCTTAATACAGTACACAAAATTTGTATATATACAATATTTTTTGTGATATTGTAATAAATTTAATATATATACAATATTTTATGTGATATTGTCAAAAATTTAGTATATATTGTGAAAAGAATTGTATATTTACGAGTCTGTATATTGTCGCAAACGGCGCCTCATATTTTAATGTGGTGAAAATTGTTTGTCGGCTGTGGGATACATATTTTATCAAATGGTAAAAACATTCACACCGACATTATGCGAACTTATTATCATAGTTACGAATGAGAAAAAGTGAATTCAAGTAATTTTATGCATTCGGACCGAAATTCATGTGTTTTAGCCATGAAAGGCGGACTTAAACACTTCTTTTTAAATAAATAATTTTCTATGAATACATAAACCAAATAACAATTTATTTTCATCACGCCTTCTACCCATTACTGGGTGTGGCACTATGGCCGAAACAGACCTCTGAAAGTGATATATTTTGCGCGTAAAGTGGGGCTACCAGTCGTCGAATCACGGCCCCCAAAGATGTTAGTGGAGAGGGAGCCACAGGGGTAGTTTTTGAAATATTTTTGAATTATTTATGCATTTATTTATTTTGCGCTTTGTTCCAGCAACTTTATCAAGTATCGCTTCTGCATAGTAATTTATTAACTCGATCTCTTTGGTCAGTTACATAATATCACCTACGTTTTATTTAAATCACATTACAAAACAATCAAAAATAGTAACCCTTGAGTATAATAGATGTAATTATAACAATTCTTACGATTGCAAAACTAGAAATCAAAATGCAATCATATGAATCCAAACAATTGTTTATTATCTCGAATCTATCAGTGGACGTAAGATCATCTAATTACTAGCTAAGTTACATAACAACGAAATACTGCAATACAATGGCATCGGTAGGTAGGTTGCCGAGAACAAGCGATGCAAATCATGAACAATTTGCATTGCTGATTAAGATGCGATCATCGAAGACCTTCGCCAAGGACTCGGGGTCGTGTGCATGTATTTGTTTACATATTAAAGGCATTTGTTTCGATTAGCATTTGTTGTTAATTAAGATTTTTATAGAGTATTGTTTCTTTGTTACTGAGATATTTATAGGTTTTTCTTTATTGTTTGTACAATGGATTTTTGATATTACTGTAAACAAAGGAGGAAATCTAATCACATTCCTGGTTCCGATAAAATTAGAATTAATTTTGGGAATTCGTTCCGCTTTTACAATATACGTCTGGGAAAATATACACAAGTAATCAGTAAGTAAAGAATATTATTAACAAATGCAATTTTATTGATAAAAGCTTTCACAACTTTCAATAACAATAAAATTTAAATTGAATTGATTTACAACTCCGTACTCAATTGTTTTATGTTTTATTGGCGAACTCATATTGCAATTGTTAAAAATGGTAAGTTGTGTATACATCTGAACATAAAAGCGAATGGAATATGTACGAAGGAGGCAAGG
This sequence comes from Pterostichus madidus, assembly GCA_911728475.2. Lineage (NCBI taxonomy): Eukaryota > Metazoa > Arthropoda > Insecta > Coleoptera > Carabidae > Pterostichus > Pterostichus madidus. The sequence continues at coordinate 28,127,627 of OU452313.1, read as the reverse complement.
CGAGACAAATTTGTTAGGAATGAACTCGGTCGTTCACTGGGACAAATTTTTCGGAGTTTAAAATCATTCATAGGTCGTATTTGTTTGGGAACTTTGGGTTCAACCCTGAACTGATCTAGAACTAATTCGTGTTACTTCCAAATAAATTATGCATCTAGTGTCAGTTATAAACATTGGCGGTAAATTTAAAATCTGAATGCATGTTCGAAGCGACATCTGCTTAGTTTTGTTTTTGTGTTAAATTGCGCTTTTAATTGGATGTTTTAAGACATCTTTATATTATTTATATGTAGTCTAAAAGCAAATAACGTCATAGCCTGTAAATTTTTTATAATTTTGTCGTCAGCAATATCAAAATAATTTATTTCGGAGTCACAATTATGTGTCGTAATACGAGAGCAGGGTGAAAAAACCCTGAAAAATAAAACAGATGGCGCCACAATCGCAAAACTCATGTGACATTTGTGATGTACCATCTGTAACTAGAACGCATTAAAATTTTCAGACTGATATGTCATTCAGTTCTGTTTTGACACCCATCTAAAGCAAGCAACCTTGAAGATTTTTAAAAACATGGAAAAAAGTGAATTGCGCGTCTTGATTAAACATTATTTCTTGCGTGGAAAAATCAATACGCAAACCAAAGCATCGCTTGTTAAACATTATGGGGACTCCTCACCATCGATTGTAACGATTCACAAGTGGTTTACTGATTTTCGTTGTAGTAGTATGACCACAATGGACGCCGAACGTTCTGGTAGTCCAAATGAGGTTATAACGCCAGAAATCGTCGATAAAATCCATGGTATGATATTGGATGATCGGCGAGTTCAAGTGCACGAGATTTCTGAGGCTATGAGCATCTCAACCGAACGGGTACGGAACATTTTGCATACATTTTCGGATATGAGAAAGCTATCTGCCAGATGGGTGCCGCATTTGCAGGCAACGCACCGGCGCACAGGTCCGCAGTCGCAATGGCAAAATTGCATGAATTGCGCTACGAATTGGTTCGTCATCCACCATATTCTCCAGATTTGCCCCCCTGCTATTTTTATCTATTTTCAAACTTGAAGAAATGATTCGGCGGACAGAGATTTGGCTCCAACGATGAGGTCATCGCTGAGACAAACGCCTACTTTGAAGGATTGCCAAAATCATATTATTTGGAAGGAATCGAAAAATTAGAAAAACATTGAACGAAGTGTATCGAGCTACAAGGAGATTATGTTCAGAAATAAAATATGTTTTGTTCAATTTTTCAGGGACTTTTCATCGTGTCCTCGTATTATCCCTTGTGACTACTATATTGCAAGAAACACATATTGCATATTGCTCTTCCATCACCTGCATAAATAATAGTTTTGTATATTTTTTCATAAAAATAGCTTCTAACCTCTCTATACTATTACAAATCGCGATGTCGCCACGGATAACAAGGAACACAAGTTGATTAGAAAGGGATAGCAAACGGGTTCAAACTGTCAACCCGCTAAAATAGCTGGGGCAGTAGGGTCAGTTCAAGATCAGTTCTGGGTTACTTTAAGCGTGCCAATTAAACAAAACTAACCTACCGGGTTACTTTAAAAATCCCAAATAAATATGGGCATAGAGTTCATTCTATGACGACTAAAATCATGCGGACTAACATCCACGCCATCGAAAAACCATTTGGCCTTAAAAACTAGTGGTGGGATCCGGATTCGGATAGTTTCGGTTTCGGATCCAAAAATATCCAGATATCCGGATAATTGAATGTTAAACTATCCGGATCTCGGATCCAAATCTCAGTATCGGATTTTGGATCCGGATCTGAGTATCGGATTTTGGATCTGAATCTGAATATTGGATTTTAGATCCGAATCTCAGTATTGGATCTCGAATCCGGATCCTAATGTGGAATCTTGGAAACGGATTTGAGCATCTGATCTTAGATTCGAATGTGAGTATGAGTATGGAATTTTAGATATGGAATTTCAGTATCCGGATCGGTTCTCTTCAAATATTCTGAGTAAAACCAAATAAATGTGATTATGAAATCATCCACTAAGCATTTTCGTTTCATATAGTTAATAGTCGGCATATTTCTGATGTTTAAATTTCTGTTGAACAACTTTTAGCATATGCTAACAAGGAAATTTCACAGAACTAGTAGGTAAGTAGGTAACAAAAACAAATAAATAAATAAAATAAATATATCATCACGCCTTCTATCCATTACTGGGTGTGGCACTCTGCTAAAGCAGATCTCGGTAAGTGATATATTTTGCGCGTGAAGTGCGGTTACCAGTCGTCAAATCACGGCCCCCAAACATGTTAGTGGTGGAGGAGCCACAGGGATAGCTTTTTCAAATTATGAAAATTTGTCGCCCGTGGGAATCGAACCAGGGACCTCAGGATCCACAGGCCGACTTCATATCACTGTGCTAGCCATCCCATAACAAAAACAATCCCTTTTATTTTATTTTCCGAAGGATTGGGCCACCCCGCTGCACGTCGTGATCCAAACTCCTTTCTCACAAAATAAAATGACCATACGAAACTCTTAAGGTAGTACTAGTGTGACGGTGGCGCCATCGGTTGTCGAGTGGCAAAACTGACGCTCAAAAACATATAAAAATTGAATAAAATAGGTGTTTTATATCTATTATGGTTTGAATATCATGAATTGTTAACAGGTTGTTGGTCTAGTGAATTTTCAAATACCATACCACCGTGTGGTGTTGCCATTATAAATTACGATCCTTAATTTTTCGTTAAAAACAAGGCTTTGCATGGTTATATATCCATTACTAAACGATAAAAAACTTTCTCCTTCTAATTCAATATACATGAATAGTTCTAGATCATACTAGTTTTTCAAATGCAACTGCAACATTTTAGAGGTACACAAACCAAATATGTGCGATTCTGAGTGATGATCGCCATAAGCCCCGTGTATAAGAACTCAATTTTACAAGCGAATATATTTGTTCACAGACGATGAATGTATTTCATATTTTAACAGGATGCGTATGACTATCCAATGTTTACGTGCGCCAAATTTCATTCAGATCTGCAAAATAATTTTTCACGCTAGTACTACCTTAATAAACTATTATTTGATAATCTATACCAGTTCTCATTAATTCACAACAAAAATAAAAGTTACAAATATACTAAATACGGTTCTGGCCACGCACGCACTACTTCTTGCAGATGAAATCCGACCGGTTGAACAGCAGGTTCACTGCAAACACAAGGTGAACCAGCCACAAGGTGACAACGACTACCGTCCGACCGACAATCCAACAGATTCATTTCCTAACAAAACATTCTGCCCGGCGTGGATGCGGTCACACTTCGACGGCTTGTCTTTGTGTCTCCCTTTCACACACATATATCATCATAACTCTGTCTCCCTCTGTCACCAGCATAATGTGACCAGGGCCCATCATAATCTGTGTTATGGTGTTTGATTTATTGAGAGATTAGGATTTTTACATTGTTGTTTACGATACGAGGTTTAGATAGCTAGGTATATGAAAATTTTTGTAGGTAACGTAATCTATCAAATATATTATTATTTTTCAATAAATTTTCCTCGATTTAATTATGCAAAATCAATGATTATTAATAATATTAATCATTTAAACTGATAGAGTTAGGTTGATCTAAGTATTTTAAATGGTAAAACAAATAATAAAGCACAAAAGTTGATTTTTTAAGAACTAAATAAATATAAAAGGCAATACTCTAAAACAAATGACTGTCCTCCATAATAATAGGGCATATTGTCACCGTAAATATACTATAAGTTAGTGCTACTTATTTTGATAATAAAGATAAATAATTGTGTTTTATATAGTTGTGTTACAAATACAAGTTGTTTTAGAAAATATAAACTAAACAATAAGACTAGGATTAATTATATATTTTTTTCTATTTCGGTGTTCTTATAGTTTTGAATGTAACTTTAATTTTTTTATCATTTTCTAAAGACCTATTAGAATTTTTGGGACAGTAAGAATACCAAATATCTTCACTAAGAATGTGCTGACTTTGATTTGTTACAATTTCCTTAAATCTGAATTAACGAACTCGTTGCTCTTATAGTTTAGAAATTAGTAATACTGCCTCTTGTATATTAAGGTAGTACCGGCAATGGAAACAACAACAACAACGACGACGTATGAATAAACTAATCTTTAAGTTACAAAATTACATAGCAAGATCTACATCTTGCACAGACGAGACAACTCGTCTCGTCAGAAGCTAAAACACCATTAACTAATCATTGTTGTTTTCCATGAGATGTTCTGACAAAGGGTAAGGGGTGGTATCGTCGCTTTGGTCGAAATAGAGGTTTTCACATATGTGTTTACATAAAAACCCAGACGAGGTTAAATCTATTCGACCCCATGCTTAGCTATAATTTACCCAGATATGTCATCACATCCCGTATAACCAGACGCGACAATTCAGAAAAGCTATAAACTTGATAAATAATGATCTACGGAATACTGAAGTTATAACATATGCTCTAATAAATTTGATAAACAGAATAAACTCTGTCAAGTCAACTTTAGAAAGATACTTAAGATAACGCTTAATTAGTCTGTATCTTTCGAAGCTGAGTTGATAGTGAAATATCATAATTTATAAACAAAACCAAATTCTGAATTACCCGTTTTGTTACAATGGTTTGAGAAATTTATCACTAATTTTTTTAAGCCACGAATTACTCTCCGGAACACTATAATCCGGATTCATTGTTAAGTTGAATAAATTTAAGTCACTTAGATATTTAATAAAAAAAAAAAAGGAAACATTCACTCGCAATGGTTGACAAATGCAATGAGAAACTTTGAAAACAATACCTGGTAGAAGGGTTCCAAATTTATCCGCCAGATGGCGAGCGTTAGGTCGGTATCGCCAGTAATATACACAAAGGAGTAAAGCTTACTTTTATAGTAGCAACTATAAACAAATCTATAATTATAATGCATGTGTAAACAGTTGTATATGAAATTGGTAATTTAAATAATAATTTATTGCTTTTGTGACATGAAAGTAATTTAAAAACGTTATTTATAACTTATGCATACGAGAATAGTACAAATTCGATACAGATTTCTATGGAAACTCTACAAGTACATAAAGTGTACAATAAAGTTACTATCAACATTGATGGGTGACAGCTAATTGACAGTTGTCAAATGTCAAAATATTTTGTTTTTAACAAAAAATACGAATTTAGCCTTGAAAAATTAACTAAAATCTCGAAAAACCGGTAAAATGAAGGAAAACCATTTAGACTAGTTTGTTGACAGCTTTATTGACAACTGTCAATAATAAAAATGTCAATTCTGACATCAGATTCTGATTGAACGATGTCAAAACCATAAGACTACCAAGTTTGAGAACGTCAAACATATATTAACGTCTTTGTCGTTTTTTTGCTACAAACTTCTTATTATTCAAATTGACGCTATGGCGTTGTTTTTTATCCAAATGACTTGAATTTTAGTCTGCCTGAAAGCTTATTTCATGAGCTTTCTGGCAGTTATCTTGAAATATTTTTAGGTCTAAATCGTACAAAGTTAGACATAAAAGTAACGGGAAAAACAATTTCCCCATTTAAATTACGTGCAAATATTTGGCCCTCTGGTGGCACGTTTTAACGTTATTTGACGGGCCTGGGATTTAGGCTCAATTTTTTAAAATTTATTTTGAGTAGTTTTAGAGGGTGCGAGCATCAAATTTCCGACTTTGCAAAAATAACGGACACCCTAATATACATCACTATTATTGTTTGAAATCCATTTGAATTTCATGCCAAATTTTGTAAATTTATTTCTTTATATTACTCTGCATAACAGGAATTTAATCTCAATTACATTGGCCGTATTTGTTTGGGAAATTTTGATCCAACCCTGAACTGACCTAGAACTAACTCGTGTTACTTCCAAATAAATGATGCATCTCAAGTGTCAGTTGTAAACACTGGCGGTAAATTTAAAATCTGAATGCATGTTCGAAGCGACATCTGCTTAGTTTTATTTGTGTGTTAAATTGCGCTTTTAATTGGATGTTTTGAGTCATCTTTATATTTTTTATATGTAGTCAAAAAGCAAATAACGTCAGGGTCTGTTTTTTTTTATAATTTTGTCATCAGCACTATCAAAATAATGAATTTCGGAGTCGTAATAATGTGTCGTAATATTATCCTCTGTGACTTATATTGCAAGAAGCACATAATGCATATTGCTCTTCCATCATCTGCATAAATAATAGTTTCGTATATTTTTTCAAAATATTATTATAAAATTACTTACGTTTTTCATAAAAATAACTCCTAACCTCTCTATACTATTACAAATCGCGATGCCGCCACGAATAACAAGGAACACAAGTTGATTCAACCCGCTAAAATAGCTGGAGCAGTAGGGTCAGTTTAAGGTTAGTTCCAGGTTACTTAAAGTGTGCCAAGTAACCTGCAGGTTACTTTAAAAATCCCAAATAAATACGGCCAATATATGAAGTTTATAGTGGAATTCAAACCACTCAGACATAATCTTTTTATAAAAATTTAGGTACATTAAAAGATGTGAATTTACTAATTACTAATAACACATTTATGAATCAATCATCGACCATCTAAAATGCACGAATAATTATTTATGCTTAGCTACAAAATGTTGTGAAGCCAACACTTGAAGTAGTGGGGTAAGGGGATTGGCCAATATAGCTATATTTTTGTTTACATTTTTCTAAAATTTATGTTATGACATAATATTATTAATATAGTTTTTAATCTCGCTCTCTTTATTTATAATATGAAAATATTTTTGAATATATTACAATAAACATTACAAAATATGAATTAAAATTTTTATTTTATTAAATTTGCAAAGCGGTAGAAATTTTCATTTATTATTATTAATTTATAATAGTCACATAAAATTAAAATAAAAAAAATAAATATATCATCATGCCTTCTACCCATTACTGGGTGTAGCACTCTGCCAAAGCAGATCTCGGTAAGTGATATATTTTGCGCGTGAAGTGCGGTTAACAGCCGTCAAGTCATGGTCCTCAAAGATGTTAGTAGTGGGGGAGCCACAGGGGTAGTTTTTTCTTTAAATGGTGAAAATTCTTTGTCGCCTGTGGGAATCGAACCAGGGTTCTCAGGATCCACAGGCCGACTTGATATCACTGAGCTAGCCACCCCATATAAAATTAAAATATTATTATAAAACAAACTCATATGACGGTAGTTCTGATTAGGACTTATTTGTAAACAAAGTTTATGGGCCATTTCCCTTTCCCCAATTTAGAATGTATTGGTTGCACAAAAAAATGTCTATTTTGTATGGTCGAAGGATTCAATGTTAAAATGCTAATTTTAATTATTACTATAATTGGAGCAACTTGAAAAATTAAATCTTAGTTCAATAAAATAATAGGGTACTATTCCGAAAATTATCTATGTCCGATCTAAAGATAAAATATAGGTTGAAGCATAAACGTCAACGAGAAAATAATTCAAAAATAATTATTGGCAAATGTTGAAACTTTCATAAAATTAAGTCGACAGGAAACCCGAAAAAAGTTCAATGTTAGAAATCGTAATACCTAATAATAATCTACGCACTACTTGACACAAAAATTGCTCCATCAGATTTAATTGTAGAAAAAGCGTACAAAGAAAATGCTGTAAATTTTAGGTAGGAACCGCAGTGTGACTTTTACGACAAATAGTAGAAGCAAACGAGTCGCAGCCCACTTTCTATCGCAGACGGTAAAACACTGATTTCCTTCGATTCACGTTTCGAAAAGGTGGAAATAACTGAGTCACTTAGTCAACCGTTGAATGATCAACAAATAACGCAAGGAGGAAGACTTGCTCAACATTCTTTCAACACGGAAAAAATGTCTCATTTTAATAATTCTGCATGCTTCATTACCACATGAAAAATGCTATCATTTAGAAAGGGAATGTTTTTATTTCATTCACAAATTTCTAACTGAAGAGGAATTCAATCTCAATTACAATAGCTAATAGTGGAATAAGAACCAATCTGACACAGTTGAATTTTCTTTAATGAAGTTAGCGAGGTTTGAATACTTTCAGGTGTGTTAAGTACTTTGTTTCGTGCCTCCGTCCGAGATTGATAGTTTTACATATTTCAAAATCGTTCGGAAACCATGTGTTTGGTAAACGCCGTTCTGTAAAAACTAGGGACTTTTGTAGAAATTTTTACCAATTTTAGAGCTAATTTATGCATTGTAAACTGAAATGTAAGTACCTATAATTAAATTTGAAGTTGCTGTGTACAACCAATAAAAAATATGTACACAAATAATTGAACTATCTTAATAATAAATATTTTTCTATTTCGGTGCTCTTATATCTCTATAAACGTAATGTAAACACGTTGCTAAAGAGAGATATAAGCGCACTGTTTTCGGCGCTTTTTATTTTGTTGGAGTGGTATGAATGCTCTTATATCTAACAGATGAATGGACTAGAGATGGCAAAAAAAAATAAATTAATCGATTAATTGATCATTTGATTAATCGAAACGTTATAATCGATTTTCGATTAAATTGGTAGGGAAATAATCGATTAATCGATTAATTAATTTTATTAGTATATATGTATTTGAGAAGGATTTGCTGTTGATAATTCAATTTTCACTCGATTTTATTAAATTCATTTTTTACTTCCATTTATTGTATTAGCTGCAGTATTAATTAATTAATTATTTTTACATTAAACTGGATCTAATAATCCATTAGGATTAAATAATATTGACTAAATTTCATTTATCCCTATTTTTCTTAGTTAAAATTGAAAGGGTTAATATTATAATAATATATCCTATAATATCATTATAAGAAAAATAGGGATGAAATGTAAAAATATACTGATCGATTAATAATAAATTAATAGATTAAATATTAATTAATCGAAACAAAAAATATCAAATGATTAATCGATTAATTGAAACGAATTAATCGATTATTCCAATCATTCGATTAATCGTTGCCATCTCTATGAATGACACATAACCTCAAAATTGTAAACTGTCGGTGTTGAAATATTACTAACAGAATATGCTAGAATCAGACAAAATTCAAAACATTCACAATACAGTCAAAAAATTCAAAACATTCACAATACAGTCAAAAAATATGATATTTCAATTGTCTATGTTACGAGAAGAGCTACCAACACGAATGATAAAAAAACACCAATTTATATTTTTGACAAATCGCAGTTTTTAAAAATTTTACAGTATTATAAAATTACCTCAATAGAAAAATAATATAAAGAACACGTTTCATAATTGCAAGTAATTTTTTTTATTGCCAACAGATTGCCTTATGAAACTACACAATGATCAAAAAGAATTGTTACAGTTGGCAATAAAAAAAATTAATTGCAATTGGTATACCTGATACATAAATTCATTTCCTGTTGACACTGACATTTGAAAATTTAAATTTGAGTGCATTTATTATTACATTTATTTCTAAAGTATTTCTATAACTCAAAAAGTTAAAATCCTATTTGTATTTATTAGAAATGTCAAATAGTATTTCCGCCTTTATCTGACATTGTGCCAACTGTGGAATAAAAAGATCTCCGGAATTGTATTGCCAACTGTAGGTAACAATTCCTTTTGATCACTCTGTAGTTCTTTAATATACTATTATAGTGTAATACACCGCAAAGAAAATTCAGCTGGTTGAGTCCAACATGTGGAAGTAGGGATGTTATGAGACTAACTGTCAATTTCTTGCTTGGAGATTAGAGATTTTTACCAATTTTAAATTAATAATTTCATTTAAATCGGCGCGAAAGATGGGGTAATGGGTAATTTTAAATTGGTGAAAATGTTTTGCCGGCTGTGTGGATCGAACCAGGGTTCTTTGGATCCACAGGCCGACTTGAGCCATTACTCCATCAATCCTACCAACCTTTAAGCGTTATATGCTTATCTAAACAACACCCCGTATGTAAAATCGGCCTAAGTTAAACATCTTTTTTTAAAAGACTAATTAAACGTACTTAAAGTGACCTTCTTTTTGCCTTAATTTTAACAACAATAATTCGTGAAATTTATTTAATAGCAAAACATTTTAAGCTTGTTATAACAAAATGAAACATACTTTAAAACTCATCATTAAATTGTTTGTTTTTAACTATTTTAATAACAAAATTTGCGCAAATAACATCATGGAAACATTAAACAATTAACAAAATTAATGACCGTTTTCAGTCATTATTATTATTAAAAATATTTTACTTTTAACAAGAATTTGTATTTCCTTACTGCTCAAACTCTACTTAAATAGTCATTACAGTAATTAATATCTCCTTCGAGTTGTCATTAAATAAAAAACTAATTTCCTAACAAACTTACGATTAGAAATAAATCAACAAATTTATGGCCCAATTAATAAATAGCAATCGACAATAAACTATAAACAAATAATTAACAATAATTTAAGATCATTCTCCGATCACGTAACACGATCAAACAGTAATTAAAATCCCAAATATCGTCGGTAAGAAGAAAGCTACTCCAGTCTCGAAAGGAAAGATAGGCATCACATTTAGTAAACGTGCGCTGCGGCGCTGTTACTGGTAATAAAGATCAGCGTACGGTCATATGAATGAAATACACGATACATGCACCTGTAACACCGGCTTCAAGTTGTTTCGAAACTTTGGAAAAAACTTTCATCGCCCTGAGCTATACTCGAATTTTAAGATTACGTGGAATCGGTGTACAGTGTAGGTACTTCAAATGAAATATATGCAGTCAAATTCTCAATATACGAGGGCAGGGTGAAAAGTCCCTGGAAAATAAAACAGATGGCGCCACAATCGCAAATCTCATGTGACATTTGTGATGTGCCATCTTTAACTAGAACGCATTAAAATGTTCAGATTGATATGTCATTCAGTTCTGTTTTGACACCCATCGAAAGCAAGCAACCTTGAAGATTTTTGAAAACATGGAAAAAAGTGAATTTCGCGTCTTGATTAAACATTATTTCTTGCGTGGAAAAAATATTACGCAAACGAAAACATCGCTTGTTAAACATTATGGGGACTCCTCACCATCGATTGGAACGATTCACAAGTGGTTTACTGATTTTCGTTCTGGTAGTATGACCACAAAGGACGCCGAACGTTTTGGTAGTCCAATTGAGGTTACAACGCCAGAAATCGTCGATAAAATCCATGGTATGATATTGGACGATCGGCGAGTTAAAGTGCACGAGCTTGCTGAGGCTTTGAGCATCTCAACCGAACGGGTACAGAACATTTTGCATAAATTTTTCGATATGAGATAGCTATCTGCCAGATGGATGCCGCATTTGCTCTCTGTTGACAACAAGCGCGACCGTGTGACAAGTTCAAAGGACTGTTTGGCGATGTTCAAGCGCAATAAGAAGGACTTTTTGCGCCAGATTTGCCCCCCTGCAATTTTTATCTATTTCCAAACTTGAAGAAATGGCTCGGCGAAAAGAGATTTGGCTCCAACGATGAGGTCATCGCTGAGACAAACGCCTATTTCGAAGGATTGCCAAAATCGTATTATTTGGAAGGGATCGAAAAATTAAAAAACGTTGGACGAAGTGCATCAAACTGCAAGGAGATTATGTTGAGAAATAAAGTATGTTTTGACCAAATTAATAATTTCTTGTTTCATTTTTCAGGGACTTTTCACCCTGCCCTCGCAGAATTAGCGTTTAGAAAATTTTAATAACGGCTTGTCTAATTCTATTGCTATTTTGTTTTCGAAATATGCGAGTAAATATAGCTTAGATTAATTCTATATTATTGATTTAAAATAAGTTGTTCAACTAGTAATGAAAGCAATACTTTTTTCACGAATTTAAAGTTTGACGCACGACGGCGAAGTCAACCAAATGAGTGAAAAAATATGCTTTCATTACATGTTGTACACGTAATCTTTTGCTTGGTAATAGATTGATTTTATAAAGAAAATTTAAAAATTATTTCGGCAGATATCAAAATTTTAATAGTATGTAATTAATTAATTATTAATGGGGTAATGGCACAGTGGTAGGAAGTCGGTCTGTGGATCCAAAGAACCCTGATTCGATCCCCACAGCCGACAAAACATTTTCACCAATTTAAAATTACCCCTGTGGCTCTCCCACCACTAACATCTTTGGGGGCCGTGATTTGACGGCTGGTAATCGCACTTCACGCGCATAAATATATCACTTACCGAGATCTGCTTCGGCAGAGTGCCACACCCAGTAATGGGTAAAAGGCGTGATAATATATAAGCGGTAATTTTGATGTGGTAAAATTGTTTGTCGGCTATAGGAATCGAACCTGAGTTCTTTAAGCCACAGGCCGGATCGATACCATTTTCCAATCTCAAATGTTTCTAAATTATTTCAGAGAAAATTGTTTTAAACAATAAATGGTAGATAATTTAGTTGTTCATGTTTATTTTTCTTTAAAATAATTGAGAAACAGTTGAAAGCAGAAAATATTAAAGACTAGGAAGGAATTCCCTTTGAATATGGGTTCGATCCCTGCCTGCTGTACTATGTAAAACAAACATTTTTTTTTATATATTGATCATCGTGATTTTTTAACGAAAAATCGTATAAAAAGTTACACATTTTTCAACTATTTTAATAATCGTGAAAAAAGTAAATACTACATCTCATTAGTTTAATTTTATATTTTGTCGCGATTTTTATTTATTTATCTCTTTCTATACTATCGAAATTTTAAATGTCAAAATAATTGTTATCTCCATAAAATCAATCTAATATAGAAATAAATTACGGGTACAATACGTATAGAAAGCTTTTTTTTTCACTCGTCAAAAAAAAAATTCTTTAATTACTAATATGCTGGGTTGCATGTAAGTTTTATCGGTTCATTAGCAACTAACGGTTCAATAAATTTCAGAAAATCGCCATTGATACTGTTGCTAGATAAACAATTCTTTAACTAAAGAGCTCTTCATTTTTTTCTTGCAACCCAGCATAAGGATAACAAATTACTATTGACGTTCATCCCAGTAGTTTATCCATCACGAAAACAGATGTCGCTATTTCACGCTAATAAAACTTCATCTACTGACTACGTAATTCTACAATTGCACATCAACTATATCATAAATATTATTATTATTTTATTTATAAATATTACTTATTTTGCATTTTGATTTGCAATAAAAATTTAATATCGCTTAATTTTCAAAATATTTTTTGTATGAAAAGTAAATAACAGCATCAATCTGTGTTTACAATGAAAATTGATGTTCTTAAAAATCGAAAACTGTGTCAAATTTCTGAAACATAAAATCTAAAACTGAAACATTTGAAGCATAGCAAATAACCGCATATTTTTTCGATATTAAATCAGTTTTTTAATGAACGGCAGGCCTGAGAAACTCATAGGCGTGCAATATGATTTTACAGCAATTAAAAGTGAGAGTAGTGAATTGCAAGGTAAGGATAGATCACAGCACAACACCGTTGCGCCTTACTTCCGGAAACAATTGAAAACGAACAGTTACAGTCACGTACCATTTCCTGTACGGTTAGAACCGGCAAATATACTTAACGGTTCCATTTTGGCATGTTCTTAGAATCTCAAATGCGCGATTATCATTTATTATTTTGCAACTTGTATGTATAATTATGCTGATTTGGGATTGGTCCTTGCTTTTAACTCAATCAATCGATAATTAATTTTAATCTGTGTGAAAAATTGCGATAATATTCTCATGCCACAAAAGTATGTACTTTAATATTTACTAATAATACCTCTTAATACCACTGATAAAATTCCGAAATAATTATTAAATAGTTGCAAAATGACTAATTGTATTTCTTTGATTAAATATAGAAAGTCATTTTATATAGACTTTTGTAGAAATAATGGCATTTAAACAGCAGAAAATACATTATTTACGTCGCGTTACTGTTGTGTGTACGTGTATTGAACTTGTTTTTGCAAGGTTCGTGACATTAGCAAAGCGATATTCAACATCAATTTAATTCAAACGTTTCGAATCTAAATTTGAATTATAAACAAACACTGAATGAAATAATATTTTGATATAAATAAACTGGAAATTATAAGCAACGTGGATATATTGACATTTGTTTGTCCACATCGATGCTTCAATAGCCTTGAAAAGTCGAAACAAAACACAGTATGCGGAATAATTATATTTCAGTTTCATTCGCAACAAAGTTCTAACGAGATATGTTACAAGTTCAAAACAATTAATAAACTATCACATGTCATAAAAAACACAACAGCCATGAATTATAACATAAAATAATAATTAAAATTAAACTTACATTCAGTATCCATGTATTGTTATCCAGAGATTTGTCCAACCATTGTTGTTGCACAGGCACAAAAATAAACAAAAGCAATTATTCCATAAACTGTTTAGGTACAATTTCCGTTAACCAACAGTCAAAATTCAAACTGGTGCAAACCGAAACTGATTAGAACAATTTACAAAACGATGTCATTCCAAAAGATGAGTACGTGAGATGAACGTATACACTGCACGAACCAATACCGCTAATTCAAGTAAATTTAATTACGGAAAGAACGTAAAAACGAACACTGACATAACAAGCACACCTGCTTGTTACCTTTCGCTGCCACTACCGCGACGCTACTATTTGAAATGTTTAGCGATTCGGATTCGTGGAGTCGAAGTGCAATCACTCGCGTTTTGCGCATGCGCTAATTTTAAAAGTGGAAGCGGTAATGTACTAATCAACATTGTTAGCATGAAATATTTTATATTTTTCACACTTTTATTAATTGTCTGTTAATTAAATTTATATATTTTTCCCAAACCAATTAAGATCTTTTTATTTTACACCCATATTATTTTCTTAAAAATGACAGGTAACAATTTTTAATTCCAATAATATTAGACAACACATTTACTTTTTTTCTTAAATAACTTTCGAATACTTGTCTTTGACTTCTGATAATTATTCATGAATTTAAATTTATTCATTTACTGCAGTGTAACAACAGAAAATTAATGAACTATTGCAAAATCTTAATTACAGTTCAGGGACCTACAGGTTGTAATGGAATCTGAACTACGCGAGTGCTATTATAGTTTGTTTTATTTTTTATAATTGCCAGTTTAGAAAACAACTTTCATGAAATTAGTTTATTTGTTTATTTATTGCTATTCTGTACAACAGGAATTTATTCCCAATTACAATACATGGTCTAAACTAACCGAGCTGCAGTGTGATAGTTCATATATTGTTAGCGTCCTCAAAAAAGTGAAAATAGCGATTTTTTAAAAATAATTTTAATTCTTAAATAGTTGTGGATAAAGGAAAAAATTTCAAATAAAAATTGTGTATACTAAAGGTCTATTTACACTAGACAATTAATATAAATTTTTTTCAGTCATCCATTTTGAAAATATAACAAAATTATATTTTTTAAATAAAATTAACAGTAGAAAATTACATATACTATATTTTAAAAAAACTAAATTTTTTTTTTATAACGATGATAATTTCATTTGATTTAGTTAACATGTTCAATAAATCTAAATTATTTAACGTTAACCAAGTAGCGTATTAAATTGTTTTTTTTTTTTGCTCGAGTAAATAAAGAATGTTGAATTAATATAATATAGAAACAATAAGGATAACAAGTAGTTTTTTATTAAAATTTATTGTGCTGTTATTTCTATTTACAACTTATAATATTTTAAAAATAAAAAATGAAGCAAGCTAAAAGATTAAAAGAAAAAAAAACTACTTAAATACAGAGTGATGAATAATTTACAAATTTCTTTATTCCGGATATGTTTATCAAATTCAGCAAATCTAGTATATGAAAATATAATACTGTAGTTGTTCTTTTCATTGAGTTAAAAAACCATAAATTCAGATAAAATTCGAATGAATTATGAGATTTTTGAGCGCACAAGACAATCATTAATGTGTCGTTGTTAGTTGTGTTGAGCCGTACGTGCCAGAAATTTTGAAAATTTGTTGTAAAAATGGTTTCCATGAAACATCTTTTAATCAATTTTAGTCTCTTTAATACATAATCGACCCTATATTATGTTACAAAAAATGTATATATTTTGGTCTTCTCTACTTACCCTGAAAATTTATAAAACAAATTTTTCATCAACCTGCATATAAGTTTCAAATGTATTATTAAAAAAAAAAAATGTAAATGTCATATCTTAAAAATGGACAACTACAAAATTATATAAAGTAAATAGGCCTTTTGTATCTATAATTTTAATAACTTTTCCCTGAATATGAATTAATAGTATTTGAGAAAATTCCTCATTTTTATACTTTCAGTGATTTCTAGTGATCTATTTATTTTGTGGAAAATAGAAACATTGTTAAGTTGGCCTAATAATAGGATAACTTTTATTTAATTTAACTGAAGTCGCAGCTCTTACAATTCCCAAAATCTCCATGCATGTGGGACATCCAGTAGAAATAGGATAGTGTACTGGTTTTATGAAATAAAACATAATCTTTGTCAAATAGTATATATTTTCTATTAATTATGTATATATACACGGTTTAAACACAATATTAAGATTGTTATATCCTACATAATGAAATATTGTAAGCAATTTCTGGAGTAGGATACTTAAGGCACTACTGACGTGATGTTGAAAAATAATGTACAGTGTAGGTATGACTACAATAAAATGGCAAATAATTCATTCATATTTCGTATTTTAATTTTGTACAAATTTATATCAGTAAAAAAATATTCCAATCTTAATTATTTGTTGGCAATTTTAAACAATTGGATAACAATATTTGTGCTTCAATCATACAACAACAAAATAAAATCAACAAATTATTGCAATTTTAATTGTTCCCAATTAAAATTAGCGATAAAATAATTATAAATCTCTGTACAACATCTGTGTATTATGGAAGGTGCCATAAAATGTTTTTGGTTAGTATTAAAATTGCACATAACAATACACTAACGTTTGAGCAACTTGAGGAAATCTTAGCTACAAGATTAAATTTTCAAGTTTTTATAAATTATATTTAACAAGAAAATTAAATCCGCTATTGGTAGTATAAAAAATCTGTTCAAAATGTTTAACAATATAAAATTAAGGATACACAAGTTTCGTGTTCATGGCTGCCTGTCTTGCTTCTTGCGGTAACATATCCGGTTCTGTTAAGATATCTGTCTTTGTACAAAGATATCGCAGAGAATTCAAAACAACTGAGAAGAAACAGAAGAGTAATGGCAGTATTACAAGCACAACCGACGGAAAGTGAACCATGAAAACTAAAATATAATTTATCCGAAAATCTTCAAAATATGTCAAATTTGCTAAATGATAAAATGTAATCGAGGCAGCGTAGGAAATTGCAAAATGTTGACACATGTTATCTTCCCCCCACTCGATAAATTAATAACAACCTTCATTTTTTAAGACTGCTTTTATAAATTATCACCATTCTAGCATTCTGTTATTAAAACATTTATTGTTATTTTTATTTTTCTCATATGAAGCTTTCAGTATACAAATTTTACTACTTAACCACACTTTTTATGAAACTGTTATTGTATTATTTTTTATAATAACAGCTACGTACAAAAGTAACGAAGATGCATGAAAAAAACATAAATTACCAGGATAAATTATTTTAATTACAGAACATCGAAAATGTCATAATTTATAAGGTAATTATGAAATATAACAAGTATTCTACTTGCCACTTGGTTCTCTTAAATTAATTCAGATAAATTAGACATAAATAAATAAATATATCATCAAGCCTCCTACCCATTACTGGGTGTGGCACTCTGCCGAAGCAGATCTCAGTAAGTGATATATTTTTACGCGTGAAGTGCGGTTACCAGCCGTAAAATCACGGCCCCCAAAGATGTTAGTGGAGGGGGAGCCACAGGAGTAGTATTAATGTGGTGAAAATGTTTTGTCGGCAGTGGGAATCAAACAAGGGTTCTCAGGATCCACAGGCCGTATTACAACTGTGCCACCTACTCCATAAATTAGACAACATGTCTAAATGAACTGAACAAAGCAAACTGATGAACTTATTGGAGTAAATTACTCTAAGCTAAATCCGAATCAATAAACCTAGTGTTGGAAATAAGGTGAGCAACGTAATAAATAAATAAATATATCATAACGCCTTTTACCCATTATTGGATGTGACACTCTGCCGAAGCAGATCTCGGTAAGTGATATATTTCTACGCGTGAAGTGCGGGTACCAGCCGTCAAATCTCGGCCCCCAAAGATATTAGTAGATGTGGAACCACAGGGGTAATTTTAATGTGGTGAAAATGTTTGTCTACTGTAGGAATCGAACCAGGGTTCTCAGGGTCCACAGTACGACTCGATACCACTGAGCCAGTTACCCTATTAATACGTAATATAAAAATATAAAAATAAATATATCATCACGCCTTCTACCCATTACTGGGTGTGGCACTCTGCCGAAGCAGCTATCGATGTGATATATTTCTGCGCGTAAAGTGCAGTTAGCAGCCGCAAATCACGGTCCCCAAAGATGTTAGTAGCCATAGGGGTAATTTTAAATTGGTGAAAATGTTTGTCGACTGTGGGAATCGAACCAGAGTTCTCAGGATTCACAGGACTAGATACCACTGAGCCACCTACCCCATTAATACGTAATATAATGAAATAAATAAGTGATCTGATTCAGTAAGTGTTAGTTAGATTTGATCCAAGTGGCAAATGAATTACACCTTTTTAAACTTGTCGTTAGCATATCAATCGATTACATAATAGAAACCGATTTGTATTTTAAACCGCTATTTGTATTTTATTTAAATTAGTTGTAATAGAAAAGTACTAAATTATATTTTATACTGTTTACTCGTTTGCATTAATTTTATTTTTTTATATTTGATCATTTTGCATAGAATGTTCAAACTAAAATGCGATTAAAGCGTCCGAGAGTTCACTTCCGGTCGGTTTATTTTTTGTGGTTTATTTTTACCTGGCCTGAGATCTACTAACGTACAGTGCTGTTCTACCCAATGAATCGTTGTTCTGTACAAATCGTCAAAATTTGATGTAGATACAAAATTGTTGTAGGAATCTAACAACGGTTTGATCATTAAACTAAACTGTGCACAGAATTAAGAAAAAAAACCTACATTAAGAAATTATTTAAATAGATATTTACTGTAGAATTAAAAAGGATACAATCCAAAATTTCCAGTTGTCTATCGTCCGACTTCTGACATATTCATCAAACATCTCCTGCATTTTGCTGTCTCTTCTTCGTGAAACAGTTACACCTGTGGCCGGTAACATTGACTGACAATTACTGTAAAACAAACAAATTTATATTTTGGTATTTTTGCAACAATTTAAACCTAACAAGTAAATTCTTAGAGAGGGAGTGCCGATTTACATTAACATATTTATTTCATTTTAACTTTTTCCAATTAATGCCACAAGTTTATTTGAACTAGAATTAAGAAGAGATTGAAAGAAAATTTAATCATGAAAGGAGTCGTAGATAATATTAAAAATGGTGTTAACGGCTAACCCATTTTGTGAATTAGTAAGTATAAAATAAATGGACATTAAAAAAATAAATGTGTAATAAAATAACTCTACGACTACTTAAAAAATAAGTATCCAGTAAAATAAATTTATGTTATGAACATATTAACATATTTTTTAGCTAAATTTTGTGCTGTAAATAATTTATTATACAATTATAAATTTAAACTAATAGGCTATTTCACAAAAATGATTTTATTGTAAAATTTCTACTAAGGAAGAAAAACAAATTATAAAGATTTATTAATTAAATCGTGACGAAGGTAGCTCTTAATGACAAATGTAGCATTATAGTTAGAGAGCTGGAGTGCAAAATGATGTCTCATTTATTCCAGTGACAGAAATGGATTATTAATAGATTATGAATTGATTAGGAGCAGAAGGGTTGAAAAAATTACTCCACTATGTTTGGATTGCTTGGCTTTTGTACCAATAATTTTTAATAAATAATATTTATAGGTGACGACGTTTCGGGACTATGGGTTGGTCTCATTTTCAAGTCAAACAACCCATAGTCCCGAAACGTGGTCACCTATAAATATTATTTATTAAAAATTATTGGTACAAAAGCCAAGCAATCCAAACATAGTGGAGTAATTTTTTCAACCCTTCTGCTCCTAACCAATTCATAAATTCAACGGCTTAATAAAACGGATCTCCATTTTGAGATTCCATATATTATTAATAGATTATGTCATGATAAACATGAAAAAAATAAAATTAGATTTGGGAACGGGTGGCAACTATAGATGGCGCCGATGTGAATGCGCATATTTTAAGGGTGGTTGTTGATCCCTATACTAGTCCACTTTCAGAGCTTCTGTCACCAATGAGCAACCAGCAATCATGTCTGTCAATAATTTTTTTGTCATGTATTCGTCGTGAACAAGTAGTCATACGTCACATGACACCATAAAAATTGCCTACTTTGACCGGTTTTGTCGCGCATGCGTCACCAGGCAAAACTTCTGTCTACCATATTTATTACTTCATTATACCAAAGTCTATAATTTAAATAGAAAATTAGCTTGTAAAAAATATGTCAACAACTACCCTTCAAATCGGCGCATTCACATCGTCACCGTCTATAGTTGCCACCCGTTTCCAAACCTAATTTTTTTTTCATGTTTATCATGACATAATCTATTGAAAAAACCATTTCTGTCACTGGTATAAATGAGACATCATTTTGCACCCTAGCTCTCTAACTATTAATATTAAGAGAGAAAGCATAATAATGAGAAAGGTTTTCTTTTTTGAGAGAGATGGATATACTTTGACAAGAGCGCGAAACATCTCACGGAACTAAGTTCACGATTGTCAACATTTGTTTTTGCCAGTTTTTTCTTTTATTATACGGAATTTGTGAAGTACTATATTATATTAATTATGTTCCGACTGTTAATATTCAGATAATAATATAAATAATTATTATTCTACAAATATAAGAAGTAAAATTTATGTACATTTTTAAAGTTCAATTAAAATGAAAGAATTTGATGTGCTAGGTTACTGTGTTATTCTAACATTCATAATTTTAATTATTGTTATAATTAAATATTGTTTTGTCCCTAATTGGCTTTTTGTTGCACATGCGCATTGCCTCACAATATGATGTTGCAGTTTAATTGAGCCACCCACGTCACAATAACATCAATGGGAATCGTTTTGAATAATTAACTTTTAGATATTATTACGTTACTTTTGACAATTTTTTTAGCATTATTGTAACACATTTACAATTAAAATTAAACACCGTACTGTTGGAATAACCTATTGTACCTATATTAATCTGTGATCAAGTTTAATTCACAATTATTTACTAGAATAGTAATTACCTTATCGAAGTATTTAAACATTCAATTTGCTGCCTTAAACTATCCATTTCGTCTCGTAACTGATTCCTTTCTGACCGTAACTGCCTAATGTAATCCGCTCCTTTCTGAAGCATTGCTGCTTTACTTAACTGCAAACAAAACATTTTATTACAAATTTTATATCGTACTTTCTATATTTCCAATTTACCTTGGTGTTAGGGTTCTGATTCAAATGAGGAATTAACGAATGAATCATATCGAAACCATTTTTAATATTATACCTTCGTTTTTGCTCGGCATGTATGTGCACAATTCTTTTATGATCTCCATGCGGTGGGGATTCCCCTTTACTTCCGGGAGAATCAATCATCCCTCTGTTCAGGGGAGACTCCGGTGAATCCTGACTCCGGGAACTATGATCTAGGACTGGACTACGGCAGGGCGCGCTCATTGAATTGAGCAATATCTACACATAATCAATTTTAGTGATGCAAGAAACAAATAAATATTAATTATTATTACTTGATCTCCGGTTGAAGTAGGCTGTGATGGGGTGGTGATAATAAGTGTAGTGACAGGTGGCGGTGGCGCAGGTAAAATGGCAACGGGATGAGATGAAGATGTGTCTTCTCTTTTCACCAGTACTGTGTTTGTACTTTGTTTGTCCAGAGTAGATGTTGATTGGCGCAAATGATTATCTATACAAAAAAATAATTGACATATTTGTATTACAGTGAAATTGGATTTATTTACTCGAAGTGAGCAACTGAGTGAGCAGAACACTTGAGCTGCTGTTGCTGATCAAGGCAGGATCACTCACGGCTGTGAGCAGTGGAGGTCGCTGGGTAGGTTGATCTCGAGTTGAACTTCGAGATCGTGGACGTCGATGATGTAATTGTTTGTTACGGCACACGCCCATTTCTGGTTTCATTATTTCTGTTTCTATATCTTTCTATAAGTGAAAATTTATAACATTGTACGTCACGTTAAAAAACTGAATACATCCGAAATAGATTAGGTTTGCCAAACATCCGATTTTCCGGGATTGTTCTGATTTGTGGCCTCAAATATTTTAAAGAGGTTTCGGTTTGATTTTGACCAGACTAGTAATTCTGGCAGGTTTAATCCAGTAAGTTAGCAATTCAGTGTTTATACAAAATCATTGTGGTTTACAACACTATTATTTAAAAAAATTATTTTATGAAATACGAGTACATGTTTGTTGATGCATTGACATTGAAAATAAAAATTATCATGGGGTTTAATGGCAATGTAGATTTGAGAATATTCGAATTCGACTCTCATAGCTGACAAACTTGGCACCACCACCAAATACCATTTATAGAAATTTTAGACTTTGCAAATTATTTACAAACATTAAATAGAACGTGTTTCCACTAATTTTAATGTAATACAGAACAAATTAAAAAATAGATTCGGTCTAGATAATTTCAAAATTAGTACCATGTTATAAACTGTTAAAAAAAAACAAACAGACGAATATTAAATCATTTTTATTATTTACATTTAAATAATCCCTGTGGCTTCCCCTCCACTAACATCTTTGGAGGTCGTGCTTTGACGCGCATAAATATATCATTTATCGAGATCTGCTACGATAGAGTGCCACACTCAATCATTGTTAAAAGACGTGATGATATATTTATTTTAACTTTAAAAAGTAGTAACAAAAAAGAGCAAACAAATATGAATTAAATGATACTGAATATTAAATCATCTTTATTTCTATTAATTTCAGATTTTTCTTTATTATACATCTTCTTTCATTATTATTGTTATATTTTTTATTTTTCTATTTATAATATGTACTTTATAAATAAAATGTATCAAAAATATATAAAACTAACTATAATCTATTATTTATACCCTTAACTGTCTTTCGCAAATACTTTTAAAATAAAAATAAAATAAATAAATATATCATCACTCCTTTTCCCCATTACTGGATGTGGCACTCTGCCGAAGCAAATCTCGGTAAGTGATATATTTATGCGCGAGAAGTACGGTTACCAGCTGTGAAATAACGGCCCCCAAAGATGTTAGTGGTGAGGGAGCCACAGGGGTAATTTTTTTTTAAATTGGTGAAAATGTTTTGTCGACTTTGGATCCACAGGCCGACTTGATACCACTGAGCCATTACCCCATACAATTAATTTCGCATATAATGAATAGTCGCTTAATAAAACCCACTGATCAAAAATACAGTGATTAAAAGTAAGTGTTTCAGTTGGCAATACAATTTGGGGGATATTTTTATTTCACTGTTGGTACGACAGGTAAAGGCGGAAATACTATTTGACATATCATTTTTATTAATTTAAATTCCAACAACAGGAAATTAATTTGTGTCAGTCTTACCAATATCAAATAGTTTTTTTATGGTCAACTGAAACACTTACTTCTGATCACTTTGTATATAAAAACCAAGATGGTTTAAATCAGTGGTTAAAACCGTAGTGGAAATTACCGAAAAACTTTGTAAAACTAGTACAAAAGAAAAATTCTAGGAAATCGCATTGTTTCGCTGGTTTTGCTAAATAATTTTTAATTACATCTATTAAAGAAAAATTATTCTGGTATGAAAAGTTAGTATTTAAGTACTAACAACTTCGTAAAAAATAATATTTTTATATTAGCAGCTATGTATGACAGCAAAATACATAAGAATATAATAGAAATAAAGAAAAAAAATTGATTACAGAATGCCGAAATTGTGATAATCCAGACAAATATTATGTAAAATAAGGGCTGTCATTAATTTGTCGATACAAATAATGATAAACTTACAAAATATAGAAGAATATTCTAAATAGATTCAGAAGGCTTTCAGATGAAGCTGAAGTTGCAGGCGAATCACAAACAACGCGATATTAAAAATTTTGTTTTATTCATGGAATACGCACTAAAAATATATGTGAGCAAAAATAATCGCTTACCTTCATGTTCGTAATTTCTTGTCGACTAGTGTTCATCATCTGTCCTTGTGGCCTTTGTGAAACCAAATATTCACTAATATTCGGACTGGTGAACTTAACATTCGGCTGAATAGGCGTTGCAAATTTGTATCCAGTCGAAGAATTTAAATTTTGCTGCTGTGGAGCTCTCATAGAGGGCCCAGAAGTAGGTAAGTTTGTTAATGTCTCTTGTTTCAAAGACACAAGAGGAAAACTTGAATAATTCATAGCTTGTTGATGTTGTTGCTGCTGTTGTTGTTGCTGTTGTTGTTGCTGCTGTTGTTGCTGCTGCTGTTGTTGTTGTTGTTGCTGCTGTTTGTATAGAGCATTTTGCGTTTGCATGCTCTTTTTACTAGGTTTATTCACATTAGTTTTGGATATCACAGAAGAATAAGACGTCATGTTAGTATGTTGCGGTTGTGATTGCATGTTGTAGTTTCCTTCCGGTAAATCTAATATTATGTCGTTGTTGTATGTGATTTTATCGGTGGTTAAGTTATGATATTGGTCTGTTATTGACTGAGAAGGAACCATAACTTGCATGTTATTCACTAAGTCTGAATAGTCCCAAGAAATTGGTTTGTATAAATTATCTGTGCTCTGTTCTTCGGGAACTACCGGCAATTTAGAAATCATAAAGTCTGGAAAATAAATAAAATATAAAATGTGTGCATTTAATTATTTCTTTTTTTGTAAATATTTTGTTACCAGGTTCAAAAGTATCCATAAAATCCTCTAAATTGGGTTGTAAAGGTCCTAAACTTGGTTGAATAAAATCAGCCAAACCTGCTTTTGCTGCACAATGCATGAAACACACAAAAACAAATGAATGAATTGTAGTACATAATTAATACACACAATAACACTAAACCCATTAATAACAATGAAATGATTAAAAACAATGAAAACAAAACAAATAATGACTCAATAAGAATAAGAAGCTTTAAGAAAATAATAGATATTTTTTAAAACTTACCAATTTCTCTTGAATCCGGAAAAACAAATGGTTGATTAGATATAGTGGAAAATAATGTGTCACTCATGAAATCCATGTAATCTTCATCAACCATCATGTGTAACCCGTCATTACTTTGAGAATTCCAATTTAATGCCTCTCTTTCAGCCATCTGAAAATACTACATTAATAAATAAATATTTCAATAAAAATATGGAAAATAAGATATTCACAGTCATGATTGGATCCTTGAGGAAACAACCTCCCAACGACTGGTTCCGATAAAACAGTCTCCATTTCTTGTATTCTGCAGTAACTGCCTGCAGTTTCCGTTTCCAATATTTTCCTTCAAGTACAATTGCCTGAAATACAATTTCAAATTAGTAAAGATAGAAACAACTATGGTATTTGTTTTAATACTTCTGGTTTATTATGTGTATCAACATCCAATGGCGATGCAAATTGACAAATTAATGTTGGCTGTTTCATAATAACTATAAAAAATTATTAAGAATAATACAAGAAGATCATTGGAGTGATATAAAACTTACACTGCATATGCCAACATCTCCAAATAACATTGTTCAATCGAATTTTGTCTTTCCACCTTAGTTTTATACCACGAAATCTGTTCCACTTTGGCGATGTTAATTTTTGTCTAAAAACAAAAGACAACAATAAATAACAGTTGGATAATCAATTTCCATTGTTTTTGAAACTAACCTATACGCCAAAGACATACATTGAAATAACTTTGACAGGTTAGTTTCAATTGACAGTTGCTGATTTGTTTTTCCATTTTCTGGGTTTCCTCGAGTCAATGCTAGATTAAACTGATCAGGAATATTTTCCAGCGAGTTTTTGACCTCAGTTTCTGGGACTGGCACAGCGACGTCGTCTTCATCGTCTTGTTCTTCAGCTTCGAAATGAGAAACCATGAAGTGCCCAGAATGGATGGCCTCCCTTTCGCGTTTGTCACGTGAATGTATTTCCTGCATTGTTTATCAACTGAACATGCACATTCTCACTTAATTCCTAACGTGATTTTCAAGTCTCGTTTGTTCACTTTACACAGAACTCCTGTGTGTACATTATGCGGTTATCAGTTCACTAAAAAGATCAAGGACAGATTATAAGGTCACGTTAAGAATAAATATACATGTGAGGAACTCGTGCAAGCTTTTAGATAAATCTCAAAGGTATACAAATTTTATATTATTCCTAGAGAACAAGGAATCGTGTAGCAGATGTATGTTTACATTGTCATTGTATAAAGTAATGTCAGGTTAATCTTACCTAACATGTTTTGCATATTTTACAATCTTATCAACATTTTGATGCTTTATGGGATTAAAATTTTATTTTGTTGATTAATTTCAACACACTTATTTACTACGCACAGATAAAACGATCACCAATTTTTACAAAAAGGTTGGCAACCTGCAACCTGTGACCGTGAAAAAAAAACATTTGCAACTCACTCCACTTTTAGCAATGTTGCCAACGATACTAATTTTGAAATCAACATTCGATAATCGTTAACAAAAAAATAGGCATTGGATATAAAAATATATTTATTTATCTACCTATTACACAATATCTAACAAAACTAAAACAAATGCAATCGTTTTTTATGCCTATTTAAACCACCACATGTTGCAAACTGACCGTCACAAAATTCGCATAAGTACGGTTTTTCTGAAGTATGTGACCTTTTATGAATTTTTAAAGCTGAGGATGTAAACAACGCAAAACCACACTTATCGCAAATAAACGCCTTTATGCCTGAATGACGTCGCATATGCATCTAAAAATAATTTCTTCTTTATCAAAAGATGAGTACATTTTATTATTTAAACTTTACCTTATAATTATTAGATCTGTTAAATCCTCGGTCACAAATATCACAACTGAATGGAAAATCACCAGTATGCAAGATAACATGAGTTTTTAAATCTTTCTCACATTTAAATCCCTTACCGCACTCCTTGCATGTAAACAACTTTTCTAAAAACTGTTTAGTTTCATGAGACCGCATATGATATTTTAAACCACTGGAATTAAAATAGCGTTTTCCGCATATATTACAATAATGTTTTCTTTCGCCACTATGGGATTTTAAATGGAAACTTTTACTTGCTCTCGACTTAAACTTCTTCTCGCACAAATGACAACTATACGGCAGCTTATCGCTGTGCTTTATCAAATGCGATGTTAATGTTGACAATGACGCACACAGATACCCACAAACGTTGCATAAATATTTAGGTTCTGATTGATATACAGTAGCTGATTTGTTATTATTTGCACATTGTTTTGTCTTAGTTCGATTTACAAACTTCCTTTTTATTTTAATTTGTTTTATATCAGTACTGGTTAAATCCAGATTGTCAATCGTTTTGTCGCAATTGTTTATTTTACTTTTGTGTATATTTTGTAACATTGATTGCGACGTGATAAAATCCAGATTGTCAACCGTTTTACTGTATTTGTTTATTATTTTGTTTTTGTGCACATTTTGTAAAATCGAATGCGACCTTTCATATTTTTGTTTGAAGTTATAAACAATTTCTAAATTATTAAAACAGTGTACACAAATGTATAATGGCAAATCTTCGTCCAGTGTAATCTGAAAATATGGACACAGTATAAATTAATTTAATTTATATTTGTTACGCCGTTATACCTTGAATAAAGTACAATATTCAAGTCTTTTGCATATTTCATTAGGTTCTCTATGATCGTAAAGATCTTTCATGTTACCATCTTGCGTTAAACATACTCTGCAAGTTTTATTTATATCCCAATTTATCATTTTTCCTTAGTGATTAACTTCTGACGTAACATGCGAAAATAACATAAATTAAATTTTAATTTTCTTCAATAAGATCAGATGAATACGTCACTGTAATAAATGTACAAACATTTTATAACCATATAGGTCAGTTTAATTTCACTTTAGTCGTTTTTTAATGTCCAATATTTTTCTTTACTGTACAAGTGGCAACATTTATTAAATTAAAATCTAGACTTCTTCAAAATAAGAAGCGAATTCCTCAATAAAATTTCGTCGTCAGTAATAAATGGTAAATAACTAGGTTACTTAGTAACGGGATAAACAACATTTCCAGAGGTTTTCAAACAAATCCTTCGTTGTTGCACAAATTTTTACTTTACATGTTCACAAATATACAGTTATACAAACATTTATAACATAAATACACACATTATAGCTAGTTTAATATCACCATAAACATAATCTCATTATAAATAAAACGATTCACTTACTACGAAAATATCAACATTTTTAGAAACTAATTAATGGCACGCAATAATTTATATCATTGCGTCATCTCTTCGCAAATAAAAAA
Source organism: Pterostichus madidus (assembly GCA_911728475.2). NCBI lineage: Eukaryota > Metazoa > Arthropoda > Insecta > Coleoptera > Carabidae > Pterostichus > Pterostichus madidus. Next base: position 28,098,882 of record OU452313.1, on the reverse strand, counting down.
ATATATACGTATCTAAATCATTCAGATAGAATACGGAAAGTGAAAAATACTAGGTAAGTTTTAAACTTACCTACAGAGTGATTAGAAGTAAGTGTTTCAGTTGGCTATAAAAAAAACTACTTGGAATTGGTAAGACTGATACTTAGGTTTATTTTCTGTTGTTGACAGTGATATTAGAAAATTTAAATTAATAAAAATCGTAATTTCTCTTACTCATATTCGATTATTTCTTAACATTACTCACAAAGCAATAATCTAAAGTATTACTGTCAGTCAACCTGTTTGTATTTATTATAAAAATGACATCAAATAATATTGCCGCCATAATCTGGTGTTGTGTCAACTGTGGAATAAAAAGATCCCCAGAATTGTATTGCCAACTGAAACACTTACTTCTGATCACTCTGTAGTATTTTTCTTTTTACATATTCTTCAAATATTTCAACGAGAACCGACAGCAAAATCTATCGAATTCATATGAAAATAAAATAGAAAGTAATATTTTACATTTAATCAAAATCTGATTATTTGATATCATATTTAATCAATCAATTTGATATCATCAATGGGAGCATTGAGTGAAAGATGGCAGCACGGAGGCATGAACTATTAATTTAATTTCAATGTATCTATTCACAATGGGCCTTTCAAGACTTTTTTGAATTTTTTATATATTAATCTACGTAATAAAATAATTATACCCAAATTTTTTATTTTTTTTAAAACTTGTATTAAGCATGATAAAAATATTTAAACTTTCGAAACAAATGAATATGACGTAGTTGCATCTTAGCTTAAAGAGAGACAGATAAGACAGAGATAAATAACACGTAACTTGCCGTTGTCAGTAGAATCCTCAGACAAAACATAACTAGACGGATAACATCGGCGTTTGTTGTGAGTCAGAAAGGGATAGAATAACTGGTCGGTGAAGCGAGTGCGCGGCAAGGAGCAACTTGCATAACATCAAAGTGTACTCGCTCCTTGCCGCGCATCCGGCGGACCCAAAAGTTATTCCATTCCTCTCTGGTTGACAACACTGCATTGACTTGAATACGGCATAATTCGTCTAGTATTATACGTCATTGGTAGAATCGTAGAATGCTGAATGCTTATTTCTTCTTCATCTTCTTGAGCACCGACAAACGTTTCAGACAAAGCTCTGTGATTGGCTTAATGCAACTACGTCATTTCAATATGGCAGTGCGAACGTTTGAAATTACTCAACTTACACTTTCATATTTCAGCAATAAAGATATCATTTATGGTATGATTTTATATTGTATTAAATATGATGTACGGTCAAGAATTTATTTTAATAAATATATATTAAAAAGCTCTACCACTTGAATCCCCCATCATTGTCGAATTTCATTTAGTATTATTTTAGTAAAATCCTTTTATATTTACAATTTCTCAAGCAACATTTTCGAAATATAAAACTGAGAAGTTGGAATGCAAGAAAAAAAAAATGAGCTCTTTATTTAAAGAACTGTTTATCTAGCAACAGTAGGCTCATTTCATTTACCATTTGAATCAGATCTAACTTACATTTACTGAACCAGATCTCTTATTTATTTCGCTAAATTACTTCGCTGATTTTATTTCCAGTACTAGAATTACTGATTATAATTTACTTTGAAGTAATTCACCTCAATAAGTGCATTTGTTAGCTTAATTCAGTTCATTTAATTATGTTATCTAATTTATCTGAACTGATATAAGTGAACCAAGTGGCAAATGGAATACAGCTAGCACCAATAGTGATTTTCTGAAACTTATTGAACCGTTAGTTGCTAATGAACTAACAAAACTTTCATGCAATCATGCAATCCAGCATGACGTGACAACAAATGACAAAATATCACAGTAGAATTCAAATGACTTAATATTTGGTACGTTCCATGGAGCTAGTGCTAGCTAGCATTTAAAAGTGCTAAGATTCTGAATAGATTGCTAGAAATCAGCTGTTTTCAATTCGCTCGAACAAAATAGAGATAGTAGATCAAAATCTAATGTAAATTTTAGCGCTAGGTGAATCCGCAAATTAGATGGCGCATTGATCAAAGACGGTGACACGAATGTCTGGTAATAATAGGTGTATTTCATTTGCCATTTAGATCAGATGTAACTTACATTTACTGAACCAAATCACTTATTTATTTCGCTGGATTACTTTCCACACTTTATTTCCAGTACTATAATTACTGATTCTAATTTACTTTGAAGTAATTCATTCCAATAAGTGCATCAGTTTGCTTAATTTAGTTTATTTAATCCTTTGTCGATTTTATCTGAACTGATTTAAGTGAACCAAGTGGCAAATGGAATACAGCTAATAAATGTCAAAAACTGTGTGCGGTTTGTGAATTTATGTGTAAATCATTCAATTGCAATTGTTTGCAGACTTTCTATAGTTTATTCCAGTTAAGACAGGAGAATTTAGCACTGTATACGTGATCGATTTTACATGCTCAGGTTTATCATCCATAATAAAGTAATTTGTTAAACGATTAAGTATAATAATTAAATAACAGAACAAATTAACAAATTAGTTATTATATGTATTACACCTTAATTTAAATACTTGATTAATTAAATACTGTACATGGCGCATGACAAAATATCCGCCATCAGATGTGATAATGTCAAATTAATTTAGGGATATGTGATATGAAAGATTTTAATTAACTGTTTATTCCAATCAGATAAAAACATGTATGCATATACGCGAATAAATATTAAACATTTGTGAAAATAGAACACTGCATGCAAATAGCATCTTCAACATGGAAGAACCCGGTTCTTTTCAAATCTCGTTCCAAAAAATAGTTCATTTTTGTAGGTGGCGCAGTGATCTTTCACGGGACAGCTGTTTTTACGTCACAATATCACGTGAGTGCCCGCATCCTATAAATGGTGTACTAGTAGTATGACGTCATTGGTAGCATTCATACTGCGCAAACTTCGAAATACACTAACCTCAAACAGGTTTATGTAGTACTGATGCCAATGTTTTACGAAAATTCCATTAAACGCTCCCATTGTTCAGTAGTTATTTAAAAAATATTAATTAAAATAATTATTTGAATTTGTTGAATATAAATTTTATCAATTTAAGACACAAATGAAATAAAACTATTTAAAAACATTGTTTTTTTTTTTTAATTTTGGATGATCAGTTCGGAAACGATTTGAAATATTGCTTATTTAATTTTTTTTTAAAGATTAGCTCAGACATGCGTTTTCATGTGCGCGCTTAAAGTCCCCGTCTGCGAGAACGCTTTATCACAAATATTACACCGATACGGTCTTTCACCAGTATGAATCCTCATATGTACCTTCAAAGTCGATCCTTGATAAAATCCTTTATTGCAAACCGGACAAACATGACTCCTATCATTCGTATGTGTCTTCACATGAATCCTCAAATCTTCTGATCTCGGAAAAGCTTTCGGACAAAGTTCACAGCGGTACGGCTTTTCTCCAGTATGCAACCGAAGATGCTTTTTAAGTTCAGAGGAAGTAACACATCCTCTGCCACAAACTGAACAGATGTAGGGACGTTCGCCTGTGTGGGACCGCTGGTGTACTCGCAGACGTGATGCGTCCGGGAATCCTTTACCGCAGACTTGGCAAACGTATGGTCTTTCTCCGCTGTGAATCCGAGAGTGGATTACTAAATGGCCCGCGTAGGTGAAAGCTTTGCTACAAATACTACAGATGTGGTTCTTTTCGCCTGTGTGGGTTTTCATATGCAAGGTTAGAGCTCCACTACTTGACAACCTACAAAATTCAAAATACATATACAGATGTTCTACAATAAACAGCTCAACATTACTAACTTTTTAATTGGAAGAGATAGAGAAATTTAAATTTGGTATCGCTTTTTCCGAACATTTTAAAGCATTAAAGTGAAATTAGCATTTATACAAATAGTAGAAAGTTCACTTGATTTATATGCAAAATTATAATTGCCATTATGTCTGTTGTATATTTAAATATCTTAATAGGGACTTATAATTTTGACGTCACATGCAGCAGACCCAAAGCAGACTCCCCTTCACATAATTTTGTGTGAAACAACAAATTTGTAGAAAGAGCGAGGTGACATCATGCCGAGTCGATCAACTGTTTTCTCCTTTCAGCACTTCTCCCCGCAGAGCTCAACATTTGTTCGACGTTTAACGTTTGAATCACGTGATAAGCGTCAAACTGTAAATGTATACCATGTTCGCTACATAACAAATTATTACATTTTATTTTATTCACTAGATGGCAACCGAAAAATTTGATTTGTATAAGTCCCTATTAATATAACATTTTATTGTCAATTAATTTTATATATCGATATACAGACTTAATGGTAATGGATCAGTGGTATCAAGTCGGTCTGTGGATCCTAAGAACTCTGGTTCGATCCCCACAGCCGACAAAAAAATGTCACCAATTTAAAAAAAAATTACCCCTGTGGTTCTCCCACCACTAACATCTTTGGAGGCCGTGATTTGACGGCTGGTAACCGCACTTCACGCCCATAAATATATCACTTACCGAGATCTGCTTCGGCAGAGTGCCACACCCAGTAATGGGTAAAAGGCGTGATGATATATATATTTTTTTTATATACAGTCTTTAAAATAGCTGTAAAAATATTTTAAAAAAACATATTATTCAGATACTGATTCATTTGTTTAATGTAATTGATTAATTTTCTGTATGGAGTAGGTGGCTCAGTGGTATCGAATCTGAATGTGGATTTTAAAATCTGGGTTCGATTCCCACAGCCGACAAACAATTTTCACCATATTAAAGCAATCCCTGTTGATCTTCGCTACTGACATCTTTGGGTGCCGGGATTTGACGGCTGGTAACGCGTTAAATATATCACCAAGATCTGCTACGGCCGAATACCACACCCAGTAAAGGGTAGAAGGCGAGATTAATTTATTCTATATTTTGACTAAACTATGTAGGATTTTTTTTGTGGCTTCTTGACAAACCAACTACTTAGCTTATATGCAGCTACTACGCCCTAATGCGCGTTTTTAAGTCTTTTTTATTTTAGTCAACAGCAACGCAGGTTTCTCTGGACTGGTCACCCATCCAAATACTCCTTGCGCACAATGTTGCTTAACTAGCGTTATTGATGTAGGTATCTTAATATGGTTTCAATAATAATAACCATTAATTAAATCAAATTGAATTATAAAGAGAAAATTGAACCTGGGATATAGTCTCAGGAACTCTAATCTCAGGTTCAAATCCTAGCGGTATCCCAATTTTTCTCTTTATAATTCAATTTGATTTCTTCAATTGTTAAGTATTTACTTAGAGCCAGTTTTTCAATCACCGATTAATGTTAATCATGATTAAATAATAATATAAACTATGGTTTCCATTATTATTTAATTATAATTAATTAAACAAGCGCATGGCGACACTCCCTTCATTTCTAATCTTTTTGTTTCATTTAAAGTTACTGCATTGTGTGGACTTTTCTTTCATATACAAGTGCAGACTATCGCTTTTATCTTTTCTAATCTTTGTAGATTCGTTATTAGATTTGTTCTTAGGAGTAAGCGTGAGTAATTTGAGATGTTTTATGCATATGTTATGTACGTTGAAGAAAGAAGATGAATGATAAGTGAATAGGAATGATGTGATTGAAGGTTTGTTGTATGATAAATGATTTCGAGTGTAATAAATGAATGAGTTTATATGGAGTGATCTATGAATGTGGTTAAAGAGAGGGTAGTGTGTTTGGATGATAATGTTTGACGAGAGTTGATTATTTGATGAATGGGATGAGTGAATATTTTATGAGTGATTTTAGGGTTCGTCCTACACCATTTGTTGGGATATAGCGTGAAGATATGTATGTATGTATGATTAACATTAATCGAGAGTAAACCGGTGATTTAAAAACTGGTACTAAAAATACTAATTAAAGAAAAATTACTTTCTTGTTAAGCTCAAAAATACTATTACTTTTATTTTCAATGTAGCATTCATTTAAATATATTTTTTCTTTTTTTTTCTTAAAATTCAATGTTGAATTGTTTTGAATTTAACCGTTTAAAAAACAGTAAAATAGGTATTACTGTGCCCAGTTATCTGCTTCTCTAACTCTTTAAACAAATTAGTCCGCAATGGTGAGCCACTTATCATAGAACCTGTACATACCAAAGATATCAGGCTGTATTCTATTTATAGTCATTTGCACAGCCAAAAGTTAGATTAATCTTAATTTAAATAAATAAAAGCAAAGTGAAATTAAAAGTCATATGAAATGGATTATATTGCTGCCAAATATTTCCTTTTATTTATTTAAACTAAATTTAAAATTTATCCTTTGACTATAACTGGAATAACATGAATTTCACATCATCACAACAAACAATTTTCGCTAAACAACATATTGGAAACCCACTTAATGACTCATTTATAATTCGTCTCATACAAACTCTGTTTCATCTCATTCGACATCATTCATACATGTAACAAACACATTAATGAGGATTTTTATTATTGTTAATATAAAAGTGTCAATAAATTTTAGCTTGCATTGTATAAAATAGGTCCCAAAACATTCATATTAATCCAGCACACAAATGCTTAAATTTTCTACTGCCTTTTATTATTTTCAACAAAAAAAACAAAAACTGGTAGTATGACGTCACAATTGCCCTATTATTAGCTGTGATAGTAACTAAAAAACACAACGTATACATTAGGCGCATTCCATTTGCCATTTAGATCAGATCTAACATTTACTGATCCAGATCACTTATTAATTTCACTGGATTACTTTGCTGACTTTATTTTCAGTACTAAAATAACTTATTTTAACTTACTTTGAAGTAATTCACCGCAATAAGTATATCAATTTGCTTAATTCAGTTAATTTAGTCATGTTGTCTAATTTATGCACCAATAGAATGCGGGCACTCACGTGACAATGTGACGTTTTGTGACGTAAAACAGCTGTTTGGGCTGCGATCACTGCGCCATCTACAAAATGAGCTATTTTTTAGGGATGAGATTGGAAAGGACCGTTCTTCTTAAATCTTGTTGGGCTGCGATCAATACAATATGAACTATTTTTTTTGTGACGAGATTTGAAAAGAACGGTTCTTTTCAAATCTTGTCCCAAATAAAATAGTTCATTTTGTAGGTGGCGCAGTGATCGCAGCCCAAACAGCTGTTTTTACGTCACAAAACGTCACATTGTAACGTGAGTGCCCAAATCCTATAAGCAAGCTGCAAATGAGACGTCACTTTTCGATTGTTTGTAGCGTTTGTTTTAAAACATTTTTTTCATGCATTACAGTAAATAATAAAAATTAAATATAACATTTAAATGAGTTTAGTTTTTTGGATAAAAATTAATTTAAATTACTTAATTAATTATTTATAATAAATTTGATAAATGACCGAATTGTATCTATGTTCAGGCGTCCACAAAATCGTCCACCCTCAATTTCACCAGTTTTTCATTCAACATGCATATGAATTTTAATTTAAAAAATTACCCTTTTCCGCATACGCCACAAGGATAGGTTTTTCCCCCGGTATGAATCTTCATATGTCCGGACAAACTATTATATCTAGAAAATGCTTTACCACACGTAGTACAAACAAAACTTTTTTGGGCGGCATGAGCTCGAAGATGTTCTTGAAGTTGCGATGACTGTGTAAATGATTTTCTGCATAAGGTACAAGAAAATGGACGTTCTCCAGTATGTGTTCGAGAGTGTTGTGTTAAATCGTCGCTTCTTGAGAAGCCTTTTCCGCATTCTGAACAGAGATGGGACTTAACTCCAGCATGAATCTACAAAGAAATAAACTCAGAACTTTATTTCAAAAAGAGACAAAATATGACAGTATTTGTTTGCGAACTTTGGGTTCAATCATGAACTAATCTAGAACTAATTCGTGTTACTTCTAAATAAATGATGCATCTAGTATCAGTTGTAAAAATTACTCGCCAGAATAGCTGGGGCATTAGCAGAGCTGGGCAGTAGCTAGCTACTTTTGTAGCTTAGCTACATTTACCTTAGCTGTAGCTTAGCTAAATGTGAAAAAATATAGCTGTAGCTTGTAGCGAGCTATGTTTTTTTTTTCTATTAGCTTAAAAATATTGTTATAACAACTGAAGCTACTTTTAAAGCTACTTTTTGTAGCTTAAAGCTACCACTGTTCGTTGAGAAATATCTATTTATTTTTGTTTTGTATTTGAATTGTAGCTCCTTTATTGTTTTCTATAACTGTAGGATAACAAGTTATTATATAGTGTAAAATCTATTAACATATTTAATTTTTCACTTGTTCTTACCCTATCCTACTTTTGTATTAAATATTAGATGAACTAAACATTGACTGTTTAGAAGTCTTTTGTTAATGTGACTGTTAATTTATTCCGATATAAATAAGAATTATAGCATAACAAATTAACAGTACATTTGTCCATTTGCGATTTTTTATATTTATTAACAGTCATTATAACAAAAGACTGATCAACTGATCATATGACAATGGCAAATTTAATAATTCACAATAATTGAAAAAGTAGCTTTAAAATTTAACAGCTACTTTAATGAAAGCTTTTATCTGTAGCTTAGCTATATTTTAGAAAAAGTAGCTTATAGCTGTAGCTCAGCTACTTTTTTAAAGAATAGCTGTAGATGTAGTTTAGCTACTTTTTTGCTTGCCCAACTCTGGGCATTAGGATCAGTTCAGGAACTGTTCTGAGTTACTTAAAAAGTGATAATTGAACTAAAGTAACTTATAGGATTACTTTAAAAATGCGAAATAATACGGCCTATATTTACCTTAAAATGACGTGATAATGAACTAGAGCTTGAGAAATGTTGTTGGCATATTTTACAAATATATTGTGTTGATTTAGAATGAGACTGTTTATGTACCTAAAATAAAATATTTATAAGTATATAAATAATAATAAAAAGGTATTATATGGTTAACTTTTAAGTCATGATATGTAGTAAAACACTGAGTACATTCAGGGCATGGATATAAAGGCTGATCCGTATCGTCTTCTAATTTATCTTCGCAATCATCCGATGAAATATCGCAGTTATCTTCATCCTCTTGCTTAATATCTTCATCTTTTATACTTTTTCTTCTCTTAGTATTTTGTTTTGATACTTTGGAAGTCTTTTTTGAGTCTCCTAAACAAATTATTATGAATAAATTGACTAATAACGAATTTTTACTACGCATACCATTTAATTTTTCCGAATTAAACAAAATTATGTCAAATCCATTATCATGTTTTACAGGATCATATTTGTTTTCTTGTTTAGATAAATATTTTTTAAGTGTTGAATCTGATCGCTCACACAGCAATCGAAATGAATAAGCTTGAGTAATAATGTGTACGCATTGAGAGCAAATTTGTGTGGGTAAACCATCGTTTTCTACAATCTGTACAAGATATTGTTAATATGGATGCAATGAATTATTAAATAATGAAACAACCTGTATGGACGAACAAGCTAGTAACATATCAAACAATCTTGAAGCAAATGTTTCATCTTTGAAATAAAGAGAACACATATCACCTTCATTTGTTAAACAAGTTCTGCAAAGTTTATCTAGTTTTACATCTTCATTAAAAACCATTTCTACAATAATAGAGGAATTAACAAATACACAGTTACGTTACATTCAATATATTTAAAATATCACAATAATCAACAATTCAATAAACATAAACATTAGTGCGTCCTTGACTTTGACAGTTCATTTTAGTAATTTCCTTAAAGTCCCTACGGTTCCAGTGACTCTCAAACAATTCAGCACAATCAATGAGGAGTGAACCTCGCAAAAATGTGAACGTGTAATTAATAATTTTAAACAAATTATTTCAAATATGACTCATTAAACAGCAAAATATTGAGACTTTGTTTCTATGAACTGTCATTTTAATTGTGAAAATACATCTTTGATTGGTTTTAAAACACAAATAAGTACTAAAATTGCACTGTTTTATACAGGATGTAACAAAAGGAATATTGATATTATCTCCTGAAATAATCATGTAATTTAAATGATTAAAAAAAAGGTTCGAGGGTGTATTTATAATTGCGGATATTTTTTATCGATAGCCATTTTTTCACAATAATTTTTTCTCTATCAATTTACTTGAAAAAAATTGAGAAAATCGTGTTGAATAAATACAATTTTATTGATTTTTATCGGAGATTCTCGAGAATAACATCCGTCTCTATAGTATTTGTTTATTTTATTACTAGTATCTATTTATAGCAACTAAAATCCATCTCCGATAAAAATTAGTAAAATTGCGTTTATTCAATGTTTTTCAAATAAAATATTATATTTATTTTCAGACGACCACTTATGAAAGTAACTATAACAACATCATAAACTATAGAGAGTTGAAAATAACATACATTGATATGTTAGCATAACGCACATTTCTAACATATCAGGTGAAGTTCCACTAATTAACAACAGATGACGATACGATGAAAGAAAATAATAAAATAAATGAAAAGAATTTGTATTATTATTTAGATTGAAGTTTTGGCAGATTTTTCATCACATTTACACAGATAAATCTTATTTTTAAAATTAATAATGACTTATTTACTAATATTTTAGCATTATTTAATATTTTGACATTACGGTTAGTACAGTTGGTATCACAATAACTAACCTCAAACGTCAAACGACAATGCTTACCTACAAAAACGCATCAGCTGTGAAAGTGTAACAACATTGCTTTTGTTTTTTTTTAGAAATATTTTGTGGTCGTCTGAAAAATAGTGTACGTAACTCGCTCGAAAGTGTGATAACTGTGCTCGTGTACTTAAATCACTCGGCGCTGCGCGCCTCGTTTTTCAATTCGCACACTCGCACGTTATTTTACACTTTCGATGCTTGTTATGTAATATATTATGTTTGTAAAAAAAAAATTACTCTTTCGAATAGGATCAAAAAAATATAGTATGCCATTTTTAAAAAATACCACCCCCTTCACTGTGAAAAAATTACTAACTAGCCGCAAACATAAACTATCAAAAAAATTTGAATTATTTAGATTAAATGATTATTTCAGGAGATAATATCAATATGCCTTACTTTACACCCTGTATTTGTTCATACACATGACATACAAAGTTACAACGTCCGAGGGTTCACTTCCTGTTGGTTTATTTTTATACAAAAATCATGTTGATGATAAATGCGTTTTCATGTGTTGCTGAAGGTGATATTTTCGTCCAAATGTTCTTGAACAAATACTGCAAGAATATGGTTTGTCTCCGGAATGAATTTTCGAATGTTGTTTTAAAACTTTCGGATCGGCAAATGTTTTTCCACAAGTCTGACACAAATGAGGTTTCTCTCCACTATGTTGCCTGTTGTGTATATTTAAACAATAATTCGTAGTGAACGATTTACCGCAAACTGTGCATTGATAAGGTCGATGATTACTATGAGTTTTCATATGTAAACTAATAACAGTTGAATGTGCAAAACTCTTTCCACAAACGGAACAAATGAATGGTCGTTCTTGTGTATGAACTCTCATATGAGAAGTCAAACGACCTGAAGAGACAAACTTTAAAGGGCACTCAGTACATGCATAAGGTTTATCATTTGTATGTCGTCGAATATGAATGGTGTAGCTGCTGGAATCACGGAAAGATTTTCCACAAAAACTGCACAAATGCGCTTTATCGTCTCTCTTTTCTTTTTTACTCATTTTCTTTTTAACTTCACCATGAATTCTCAAATGTTGAGTTAATGTGCCTGATTGAGTAAAACTTTTATTACAAAACTCACATTTATATGGTTTTGTTCCGGTATGTTTAGTCATATGTCTTTGAACATCAAAAGCTCGTGAAAAAGTTTTCTGACATAACTGGCAAGTTAAGTTATCTTTGTTGTGATGTGTTTTCATATGTTGTTTTAAAATTGTTGGAGAATTAAAAGTTATATTGCATTCTAAACAGTAATTAGCTGTTTGTGGAATATTTTGAAAACAGTCAGTCTGCAACGAATTATCTGAGCTATTAATTATACTATCTTCTTGCATATTGCTGAAGGCTGAATGTAAAGATAAATCTTCCTCTATTTCAAGAGAAATGTTTGTAACAACACAGTCGGTTATTACTGTTTTATTTCTTATCAATTCTCTTAGCTTTAAATCAGATGTATTGCATTGTTTACGAAACTGATAGCATTGTAAAGTTATTTTTACACAATCCTGGCAAATATATTCAGGTAATCCATCATTTTCAAACATCTAAAAAGTAAATAAATATAAATTTTTACTATTTTACACAACAAAAATTCAGACCTGAATAGACGAACATTTCATAACCATTTTCCCAAAACTTAATTCCTCTTCCGCATCTTCCACAGTTTTAAAGAGAGGTTCTAAGTCATTTGAAAATGTTAAACAAGTTCGACATATATTTTTAAATTCACAATTTTCTGTCATAATTTTAAATGTCACAACAAAAGTCAGCATGCATGAATTTATTACAACAGGGTTGCCAACTAAAGCAAAAATAAAATCCATCTATCAGTGTCGCCAATTTTAATTATCCAATGACAAAAAACTCCAGAAAAACTATAAATTTTTATGATAAAAAATATTATCTATATCAAATCAAGTTTAATATATTATTTTATATAAATATTTTCATATAAAAATTACATGCAAAACTTTTCATTTAATTAGTTTATTATAAAAAAAATATTTTGTTTCGACATTGTGGTGTGTTTATCATTAGCAATATTATTGAATTTTATTCACAATATAGTTCAAGTATAACGTCTTCTTAAATTTAAAATTGAAGTATTTACTTTAAACTTCAACTCATTCTCACTGAGAACAGCATATCTTTATTTCTTTTATGAACAGAGAACATCTGCATTACTACGTTTACACGTAATCAAATGTTTCATTCAAACTTTATATTTCCTTCCCTATATTAATTTCTCTTAACTATTCAGCATTTAGCACTTCGCAAAAAGATTAAAAAACCGCTTACTGTATTTTTAAAAAGTCAAGATTTTGTCGATGTCTCAATTTCAAAAATAAAACTTTTGGATAGTTGAAAACTCCAGAGCAGCGATAAAAACTCTGCAGTGGCAACACTGCCATCTATCAGTATTAAAGTTGGTAATATTAAAAAGAATGAATTTTACTTTAAAATTTATTTACAATACATAAATTAATTAATCGTCTAATTCATACAATTTCTGATATTTTAGTTTCGATCTTAATAAGTCATCTTCACTTGTTTTTATTGTTTGTGGTGGTATAAGAGCTCCTCCTACATATCTTCCTTCAGAGTTCAAGAAATTAAAAGTGGCGACAGCTTGTTCAGTTGGAAGAATTTCTATATTTATTCTATGTTTTCTCATAAATTTTATAACTGATGTAAATAAGGGCGTATCATTAGTCCTGTCTCCAGTACCCAAAATTAAAATATCTAATTTAGGTTCCAAAACAGTGAACAGAGAAAGGGATTCTTCATTTACGTCCTTGTAACTTCCGACATTCCAAGATAATACGGTCCTGTTCAAATAGGTTACAATTAAAAATGAAATTGTTATAACTGGAATATGTTACCTGGGAAATATTACCATAGGTCCTAAAATTGTCATATCATTGTTGAGCCTAAATCCCATCTGCAACGATTTTATTTTTATTTGTATATAACTAATATTAAATAAAAATTACCTGACTATAAGCATTTATCATTAACCCTAACTCTGCATCATCGTTCATAATATGAACTTTAGTTTTACCATCTCCTTCGTAACTATTTGCGAACTTTCGAATATTTAAAAAACTAAAATAAATGAATTTCAGTCATAATTATGTAAAACTAAACAGGCATGTTATTGTACATAATACAAACCTGCATAATGATGGTACGCCATAATTTGTGCTTCGAATATTATGCAGCACTATTCTTTGTAAATAATTCATTATTATTTTATTTCATTACCAAAGAGAGGTATTAATTTTCAGAATTTTTCAAAATATTTTAGGTTATCTCCGTATTTCATCTGTCATATGGAATTATTCCAGTGCTTGCAAAACAAAAGCAAGAAAAGGAGTATATCAGAATATTACTAAATTTAAATAAAAATGTAGTATGAAATCTATATTTTGTTTCTGATTATATCTACAATCTCTTCTGACAAGACAGAAAGTAATATATATAATAGTTCATGAGTATAATGCAAAATCTACATAAAAATACATAATCATTTTTCTTAAAATATTATTTAGTGTATAGTAAATGAGTGTAATGTTTGTATATAAATTACAAAGTTTAAATATTTAATTACAATTTATAACAAAATACCCTAAAATGTAATAATTCCACGTGAAATAAAAAGTCTTGAATTCTGATAAATACTAAGTAATATTAAAGCTAATATAACACGAGCGAAATTAAGTTAATTTGCCGATAAACGAGATAAAATATTCTTAATTTTAACTTAAAAACACAGTCAAGGCCAACTAACACAATCTTGGCACAATAGAACAATGTATTTATTTAATAAAATCATTCAATTGCACTAAATTAAATTAATCCGTGTTTAAAAGTCATTCAATTAAATAAATCTTAGCATTAAATCACGATAAAAGAAATTTGCCGCAAAACATTAAATTTTTAAAATTAAAATCAAGTACGTAAGTAAAAGAATTATCTCTTTGAGATAAAACAATAAAAATTTTCATTAAATTGGTCAGATCTAGTCACCTGTGGTGGTCCATCTAAACAACCAACGAATTATTCTTGATTTGGTACGTTTAGTTGTAAGTTTAATGCGTTTTCATATGTGTTGAGAGGGGCCCTGTTTGAGAAAACGCTTTGTTACAAATAGTACACGTGTAGGGCTTCTCCCCCGTATGAATTCGAAGGTGAACTTTGAGGGTAGAGGCCTGATAGAACCCTTTGTTGCATACCCCGCAAACGTGGTTCCTATCACCTATAAGTTTACATTTTTTCAATTAGTATTATTTTAATTTGTTAGAACAGGATTGGGAACCACGGGATAATAGAAGGCCTCGCCCAATAACGGATAAAAGGCGAGATTATATTTATTGTCATTTTTTTAATTATTATTGTTATGTGGTGGCTAGCTCAATGGTATGAAGTCGGCCTGTGAATCCTGAGAACCCTGGTGCGATTCCCACATGCGACAAACAATTTTCATAATTTCAAAAGCTACCCCTGTGGCCTCCTCCACCACTAACATGTTTGAGGGCCGTGATTTGACGACTGATAACCGCACTTCACGCGCAAAATATATCACTTACCGAGATCTGCTTCAGCAGAGTGCCACACCCAGTAATGGGTAGAAGGCGTGATGATATATTTATTTTTTTATTTTATTTATTTATTGTTATATTTTGTGCATTATTTCGCTTTAAGATTCGAAATCAGTATCATAAATAGTTATCTGCTTGACGCAGGTCCTGAATGTTTTCTTCAACTTCTCCTATTAATAGCCAGCCCAGTGTTGCCAACTGTGACGATTATTCGTCAATGTGACGATTTTTCAATGGTAAATATTGCTATTGATGAAATGAAGATTGTACCTTTTTGACGATTTTTCTTAAAAATAAATCTTGATTATAAAATTTGTGCTTCAGGTCCGCGAATCTTTTTGTGTTCTTAATTTGATTAATTCGTAGAGCAGTGACAGTTAGTTATACTATGGTTGGCGAACTTGTAAATATATATATATATATATATATATATATATATATATATATATATATATATATATATATATATATATATATATTTATGTAGAATAATTATTTTATTTTTGTTTGTTGAAATAAATGTATAATAGAATAATGTTGTTATTTCTATATCAGTATTTGCACGTAACCAATTTTAAATTTACCGCCAATGACGAAATGTGACGAATTTTAAAGGTATTTCTGACGAAATTGGATTTCTAAAGGTTGGCAACACTGAGCCAGCCTTTTCATTTCTACATAACTTCCTTCTTTCAGGTTGTCTACCATCTTCCTCGTCCTTCTGCCTCTTTTACCTTCTCCTTATACTGGCCTTTCCCACAGAGAAAGAGATTGACAAATCAACTTTCTTCATTATAATTTAGGTGAATATTATTATTAGAACGATTCCGCTACTATAAGCGACTGACAAATCGGTTTAACGTAAACACATTGCGGAATATTGGTAGCCGGAGCTGCACCTTACATTACAAACTAATGATGGGCAAGGATAAATAATTTAAATGATAATTAGCATAATTGACGTTAATTAACCGGGTTAATTTTACTTCTCCCGTCATTTTAAAGTTTGCATAGGTTTAAACAAAATATAAAAAAATCAAAAGTACTTCGGTACTTTGTTTTTTCACACGAAAGAAGTTATTTATTTTGTTAACATTGTAGCTTTGTATAAGTAATAATATTTATTTAAAAAAGTATATTAGTATAGTGTGTTCTAATTTTGTCTTAATTTGAAGAATCAAAAACTGAAAATCATTCAAGTTCATATTTAAAATTTTATTAAATGACAAATTTGTATTATTATTAGTAAATAATTAGCTAAATATGCTATATTTGATATCAATATAAAAGTTTTATTAAAATCTTCGGGAATTAAAAAAAAAGTATAATTAACCATGGTAAATTAAAAATTATAAAAAAAAATAAATAAATATATCATCACGCCTTCTACCCATTACTGGGTGTGGCACTCTGCCGAAGCAGATCTCGGTAAGTGATATATTTTGCGCGTGAAGTGCGGTTACCAGTCGTCAAATCACGGCCCCCAAAGATGTTAGAGGTGGAGGAGCCACAGGGGTAGCTTTTGAAATGATGAAAATTGTTTGTCGCCTGTGGGAATCGAACCAGGGTTCTCAGGATCCACAGGCCGACTTCATACCACTGAGCTAGCCACCCCATAAAAAATTATAACTTTAGGTTAATTAACATAACTATAATTAAACGGTAAATGCCATTTTTAATGAAAAACATAATAATAATAACCTAATCTCAAGTACTAAATTTTACCACCAGATGTCATTGTAAAGCAGTGGTTTTCAAACTTTTTTGAAATTAAATGTATTTTACTATCAAGCTTGTAATAAATTATTCGAAGGCCAGTTGGACGCTGTTACTTAAATTTTTATAATAAGTTTTCCTTAAAATTAATAAGATCTTATCGAGATGAACTATCAAATGAGTTATTTAACATTGCCGTTAAACATTAGATTTTATATTTCCCATTTAAGTAATCCTTAAAATTTAAGTGAAAGCGTGCAACTAGATAGATCTTTAATCCATGTTTTTTAAAATTTGTTAATAGAATGCGACGACCTCCCTTGAAAGTCTGAGCAACCCTCCGAGGGGTCGCGATCCACAATTTAAAACCACTGTTGTAAAGTGTTAAACGTGAATAACTGAATTTAAAGGGTAAGTTTTTTGTTATAAAATATTAATACCTACATATTTTTTTCTCATTGTTTGCGTAAATTTATATTTAATAGATAGGAAATGGATTTATTTTGGAACAGAAAGGTTTGAATTATAATTAAATAAAATTCGTACCTGTATGTGTTTTGATATGTATCCTCAAATCTTCGGACCTTGGAAACGCTTTCGGACACAACTGACATCTATACGGTTTTTCGCCCGTGTGTATCCTCATATGTTTCGTGAGTTGCGATGAACTCACACATCCTCGTCCACACGTTGAGCATATGTAGGGTTTTTCGCCCGTGTGAGATCGATGGTGCACGGTAAGTCTTGAAGGATCGGGGAAGCCTTTACCACATACTGAACAGATATATGGCCTTTCGCCAGTATGTGTCCGTTTGTGGATTATTAAATTACTAGGTGTTGTGAAACCTTTGCCACAGAATGGACAGATGTGGTCTTTTACTCCGGTGTGGGTTTTCATGTGCATGGCTAGTGAACCGGAACCACATAACCTATAAATTAATAGTAAACAAATATAATAACTGTAAACAGAATATTACATTACTAGCACGATAAACAATTATTTGTTTCATTAGGACTAATAATACAAGTTTTCGGGTTGAATAATAAAGGTTGTCGAACGACGCGTAGCGAGTCTGGTAATATTACGAGATTTGAAATAATATTTTTAGTCCGATTGAATCATATTATTTTGTTTTTATCCACTTAGAAAATTTCGCAGATTTATTCAAACTAAAATGAAACAAATTGACAATTTTTTTGTTTTTTAACCCACTTGAAGTTTAATAGTAATGCACGTTATTTCAGGAATGTTTACGTTACCATGGATACGTATTAATTTTTTGGTCCTAGGACAAAATAGCATTTTTAATAAAATTATTATGGCGATAAAAATAATTTTGACAATTTGTTTCTTTTTAATATTAAAAAAAAAAACATGTTTCAATCGGACTAAAAATACTATTTCGAGTCTCGTAATATTGCCAGACCTTATTTTTAAAAAACGTTAACGTAACCATGGAAACTTACACATTCCTGAAATAGAGTTCTATTGAAAAAGTTGAAATAATAATACTGTCAAATTCAAGTGGGTCAAAAAAGTCTATTATATAACATAAAAAGGTTTAATTGGATAAATCTTCCGACGTTTAAAGAAAAAATATCATTTTTATGTTGAGCGAAAGTAACTTTTTGTGCCTCAGCTGTAGATGTCAATACCTACAGATTCGCCACAAAAATATCACTTTAGCTCTTTATAAAATAGTATATTACTAATTGTTACTCATTTATAAACAAAATTATAAATTATAATTAAATTCTGTCAGTTATTACTGTTGTATTACTGTAGCAACACGCATCGTTTGATAGCTGACTTTTATAAGTTAGTAGCTTGTAAAACTAAATTATCAAAGTGATTAAACGGTTTGAATAAATGACGTTTACAAAGGAGTAACATAATATATAAATGTATCAAAAATATAAACCTACATACTTTCTGTGCTTGTGATTTTGGTTGAGCAACACTAGCGCGAATCAAGTGTCAAAATGTTTAGAAATGTACAAATATGTTTTTCTTAACTTCGCTGCATATAAATATTCAACAATTTTGGGGTATAATATCTATTTTTAACAAATATAGAGATAATTAAATAGAAGGATCATCAAAATTATGTCACTGACTATTACAGATGACGTCACAAATCAATTTTAATCTTTAAAAATTAATATCTTCCTTAATATTGAGAATTTTTAATTCCGACTTTCACTAAGGTTTTGCAAAAAAATTCAAAATAAAATGGTTGATGAGACTAGGCGATTTTGATAAAAAATAGAGTGAATTAATTCAATTGTTCTAAAATTATTAATATGGCGTCATACTGCAGCGCAACCACAACTGAATTTTAACCTCTCTTTTAAATATCAAACTAAGAAATTAAATAGAAATAATTGCAAACGATACAATAATGAAAATTGTTAATATGACGCCATACCCCAACTGCATTTTGAATCACACTTTTGAATATTTATTAAATTAATTTAAGAAAATATATAAAACAACAATATCGTTTACCTTTTACCGCAGACGCTGCACGCATGACTTTTCACGCCACTATGCGTCTTATTATGGGCAGCAAGACTGGTATAGCGGGAAAATGCTTTTCCACAGACAGAACAAACGAATGTCTTCTCGCCAGCATGTGCACGCATATGTTCTAATAACCGAAACGACTGTGCAAATGCTTTGTTGCAAATTGTACATGGAAATGGTTTTTCTCCCGTGTGAGTTCGAACATGCCGCGTTAAATCGTCTGAACGAGCGAAACCTTTGCCACATTCGGAGCACAGGTGACGCTTAGCGCCATCGTGAACCTAAAAATTAAAAAAAAAATACTAACTGAAGATTGTATATTCGTTCAAATCATCTACGGTTTTACAAGTGTAAAGGGCGAAGCGAGAAGGCTGGACAAAAACTGTGCCACCAATACTTACAAAATTATAGACAAAAATGAAAAAAATTAGCTTAATCTTAAATTTGAAGTTAAAAAACTAAACAGTGATAGAGTAAATTATTGGATTGTAGCTTCGTAAATTGTTAAGCATTAACTTATTTCATAATTGTAGATATTTCAATTAAGAAAAAACAATTTATCAAGCTAAATCCGATAGTACGGTGGTGTGGATAGCATTAAGGCATTCGAACCTGGAAATCCTAAGTTTAAATCCCATAGGATGCGGGCACTCACGTGACACTATGACATAAATAAACAGCTGTTCGGGTAAAGATCACTGCGCTATCTACATAATGAACTATTTTTTGGGACGAGATTTGAAAAGAACCGTTCTTTTCAAATCTCGTCCCAAAAAATAGTTCATTTTGTAGATGGCGCAGTGATCTTTGCCCGAATATCTTTTTTTTTTACGTCTCAAAACGTCATACTGTCACGTGAGTGCCCGCATCCTAGTCTAGTCTAAAAATATATGAACTAGCACACTGCGACTCGGTGAGTCCGGACCTTGTACTGTAGTGGTTTTCAAACAGTCGCGACCCCTGAGGAGTCGCCGGAAGCTATTTATAAATTGTAAAAAAACATGTATTCAAAGATGCAATTGCACCGCGTTCAATTAAATTTTAAGGATTACTTAAATTTAAAATATCCGATCAAATGTTTGACAGCAATGTTAAATTACTCATTTGACAGTTCATCTCGATAAGATTTTGGTCATTTAAAGAAAACTTAAAATTTGTAACAGCGATGCAACTGGACATTAAAGAATGCATTAGATAGAAAAATACTATTTACTCTTTTCTTAAGAAGCTATACTAATGTTTTCCCTTTACTAATTTCTAAAATTGTGGTTCTATTTTTGTAATGCACATTATTATATCAGTCTTTTACAAACTGCAATTTTGATCACATGAAAAGGAAGGGGTTCTCGAAAGAATTTATTTATAATTTTTGCCTCCAAGGGGGACATAGCTCCGAATAGTTTGAAAACCACTGCATTACTGTAATTGGGATTAAGTTCATGTTGTACAGAGTAGCATAAGTAAATAAATAATCCATAATTTATTCTTTCATTTAATTGGTTAAAAAACTGAAGTGTTTAAATTTAATGTTTTCTTTTTAGGATTCGCACTTAGTAAAATGACCGCGGTCATAGTACCGATTTTGGTCATTAATTTGTGTTTAAGAATGAAGAGTTAACTTTTTTCTGTTACATTTACAATTAAATTGACTTCATTACAAAAAAAAGCATAATTATTTCAATACTTTTATATGCGTTTTTGGTATGAAAATAATATATAAATGACAAGTCATCAACAAATGATTTTTTCTTTTCAAAAATTTAAAAATTTTGTATCTGACCGGTCATTTCAGCAATTTATAAATTACCGTAATTTTTCTAACCCTACTTTTATATGAAGTTAATGTTAAAAGTTACCTTCATGTGTCTGCATAAAGTGCTGGCGCTGGCAAAACCTTGATTGCAAACTTTACAGATATGTCTAGCATCCTTAGGATGCGATCTAGAATGTATTTTTAGGTCAGCTAAGGTAGTAAAACATTGTGTACAATCGTCACAGGCATAAATACGTTGGTCGGTATCGTCTTTAGCTTTTCTTTTTTTGCTACATCGTTTATGATCACTATTCATATCGTCACTTAGTAATTCATCACCACTTTCGTCTGAACTACCATCATCTACAAAATAATATTTAGAATTGTGACGAATAAATTTAAATAAAGGATTTACCAATATGCATTCCTTCATTTTCTAATATTTCTATTTTTGGTTCCAATATACCATCTTTTGTTTCGGAAGAAGGTTGAATAATAGGTGTGGGTGGTAGTTCTTTTACTGTAAGATCTGTTAACAAAGGTTTTCCAAGGTATTGCCTTAAGGTTGTATCTGATCTTTCACATAATTGTTTGAATGAAAAGGCTCTACTAATATAATGAACACACTGTAAACAGACTTGTCCTGGTAATCCATCACCTTCCATAACCTGCAGCAAAGAAACATCATAAACAACTGAATACATAACCACATTTTTTGTCTAAATATATTTCATTTGTTTTCATATTAATGGAATACTATGATATTAACAAATGAATGAAAACTATATAAAACATCTTAAATACCTGTACACTGGCACAAGACATCAACATTTCAAATAATCTTGTATTTTGACCTAAACTGTCATCTACACTAAACACTGATTTCATTACACCATCATCTGATAAACAAGTACGACAAATTTTATCAGTTTGTAAAATATCAAAAGCCATTGTTTAATACTTAAAATAAGTTTTATTGTTCAATATATTTATATTTCCTAATAACCGAAGGCAAGAAGGTGTCCGACATTACACTCTGTCATCAATACAAACCAGCGATTACCAATCAGTGGTATCCAATTATATTTTTCATCCAAATGAAAATAAATTCTGATTCACCTGTTTTTAAGAAAATTAGATACTATAAAAATAAAATATCTTTAATTGATACAATATTAATCTAAGAATTAACATAATATTTAGTTAAGATAAAATAAAAATATTATATCAAGGTTCGCACAGGCGAGAAATGTTACAAATATATGCTATTTTTTGAGCATCTGTAGCATTTGCTAGAAAAATATCAGCTTTATTCACAGGTCTTGGTAGCTGAATTAATACTACCTCGTATGCAATTACTGTGCCAGCAACCTGTAACATAATCTATAATTTTATTACATACCAAATAAAATATTCATCGATACATACACTAATTAATAAGTTTCTTGTAACAGGAACAAAATTTGATCCTGATAATGATATGGACAATGTATGGATTTGTTGTATCAAACGACTTACCTAAAATTTTAAATTAAGGTAGTACTAGCGTGAACACAATTTTTGCAGATCTGAAAGAAATTTGGCGCACGTAAACATTGGATAGTCATATGCATCCTGTTAAAATATGAACCACATTCATCGTGGCGCCACTGTCACACTAGTACTACCTTAAGGTAGTAGTAGTGTGACGGTGGCGCCATCGGTTGTCGACTGGCGAAACAGACGCTCAAGAAAATATAAAAATTGAATAAAATAAGTGTTTTATACCTATTATGATTTGAATATCATGAATTGTTAACAGGTTGTTGGTCTAGTGAATTTTTAAATACCATACCACCGTGTGGTGTTGCCATTATAAATTGGGATTCTTAATTTTTCGTTAAAAACAAGGCTTTGCATGGCTATATATACATTACTAAATGATAAAAAACTTTCTCCTTCTGATACAATATACATGGATAGTTCTAGAACATCATACTAGTTTTTCAAATGAAACTGCATAATTTTAGAGGTACACAAACCAAATATGTGGGATTCTGACAGACGATGAATAAATAAAATAAATAAATATATCATCACGCCTTCTACCCATTACTAGGTGTGGCACTCTGCCAAAGCAGATCTCGGTAAGTGATATATTTTTGCGCGTGAAGTGCGGTTACCAGTCGTAAAATCATGATGTTAGTGGTGGAAGAGCCACAAGGGTAGTTTTTTGAAATTATGAAAATTGTTTGTCGCCTGTAGGAATCGAACCAGGGTTCTCAGGAACCACTGGCCGACTTCATACCACTGAGCTAGCCACCCCATAACAGACGATGAATGTGTTTCATATTTTAACAGGATGCGTACGAGTATTCAATGTTTACGTGAGCCAAATTTCATTCAGAT
The DNA here is from genome assembly GCA_911728475.2 of Pterostichus madidus. Taxonomy (NCBI): domain Eukaryota; kingdom Metazoa; phylum Arthropoda; class Insecta; order Coleoptera; family Carabidae; genus Pterostichus; species Pterostichus madidus. Next base: position 28,075,143 of record OU452313.1, on the reverse strand, counting down.
CTGCAAAAAAAATTTTCACGCTAGCACCTTAAAAATATGTCAGACTACATAGCGAGCGCCTACTATTCATGCAGCTAGTTTTACTTTCCAGTCGTACGTTACGTGTTTATAACAAAAATTAGGCTCATGCATAATGCAAATACGTACTTCTGTATTAAACCAATTCGATGGAACTGCATTCAACAAAGATAAAGGTACTTTACTTTCATCGTTAATACCACTTGCGTATACAGAAACCAACACAGCTCTTATAATTAAAAATCCCAAAGAAAAGTAAAAGTAGAAATACTCGACTAGTGTCTCTCTTTTTCTAAAAAATACATAAATGAGAGTTCCGCATTTAGAACTAAATTAATTTATAATTTTACCTTAAAATATTGTACAGTTGAATACAAATATGCATGATATTGCTCATGAAAGATAAAGTAACAATATGGCAAATTGCATCATTGACTGTACTGCACAAATATGATAAATATGTATAATCTTCTCTAATTAGTTTGTAAAATTGATCATTTATTACATTTATTTGTGCAAACTTAATTTTTTCGTTGATTTGACGAAACTTTTCTCTCAAAATTTCACTGATTAATATTATAAAAACATCGTTGTAATTCCAGTTAAATGTAGACACCCAGTTAAAATACTAAAAAAAATACAATTAGTTTCTAAACAACAGACTTTTAAATAAAATTAGTACTTCTACTAAAATAGCTTTAACGTGATTATAATCGATAAAACAGAACCACTGTGGAAAATCAGCTTTTATGTGAGTAATTCCCAAATTGTCATTCGTGCATTTCGATATCCAACCAAAAGATATTGCAACAGCCAATGTGTGTTCAACTAAAACATTTTAATTTTATAATATTAATAGAAAGAGAAACAAATATTTGAGGAGTAGAAATTCAAAACGTAGTTTTCACACAAAGTAACATTTTGAATAAAACGCAATAAACTGTTTCTCGTTAAGTAAACTGAGTACTTTTATGTGTAATTTGTATTATTGTTAATCACATGATATACGCAAACTTGTCTAATTAAAATAAATAGTGTTTATTCCATTTGGCCATTATACCCTAATAAATTTTTTTATCCACAACTCATATACAGGATGTTCCATTTAACTTGACAACTTGAAATAACTAAAAAAATACGCGATGTACGAAAAATTGAGCCGAGATCAAATCTTAACAGTTTTGAAGGAGGAATCATTCTATGCTAAAATCAGGACCCCTCCTGCCCCCAGTGGGTGGGGCGGTGGGCAAAATTGAAATCTTAAATAGGATCCCCCATTTTTTATTTCAGATTCGGATTCTACGGACAAAAATATATAAGTTTTGTGTGAAACTTTTTTTCATAAAAAATGGGGGTTCCTATTTAAGATTTCAATGTTGCCCACCGCCCCACCCACTGGGGGCAGGGGGGGTCCTGATTTTAGCATAGAATGATTCCCCCTTCAAAACTGTTAAGATTTGGTCTCGGCTCACTTTTTTCGTACATCGCGTATTTTTTGAGTTATTTCAAGTTGTCAAGTTAAATGGGACAGCCGGTATAATGAAGCCATTATTACACTGATTTCAGTTGAATTATATGGCTCATAGAACACTAGTGTTTTATATTCCATAAAACATTGTAAACAACTTGTTACTTAGCAACTACTTCAATCTACCGTATTTTGAGACAATATGTATAACTGAATCAACGTTAAACGTTACGACCAATCTTCTTCGGTGCCTATAATTATGAGTTGTGGATAAAATTTTGTATTACACTCGTGTTTTATTGGTATATAAAACACTTAAGAATATTAAACACTCGACCTTCGGTCTCGTGTTTAAACTTTTCTTGCGTGTTTTATATACCTAATAAAACACTAGTATAATAAATAACTATAAAACTGCGTTTTGAACGTAAATTAAAAGAAAACTTCGTTTTAAAAGACATAAATGAGATTAAAACTACATTTTGTTAATCAATAATAAATTTTATTTTTCAACAAATTGTCATGAAATAAAAACCTGTTTAACAGGTAAAAGTTACGTTTTGATTTTCATATATGGTTGTAAATACTGCGTTTTAATATTCCATCCAACTTTGAAAGTCTTATAACTCGGCAAAAATTAAGTTTTTAAAATAACACATTTCATTACTAGAAAGAAACGGATTTGAAGTATATACTGCCATCTATAACTTTTTTTTCGAACTTTTGGTCAAAACTGCGTTTTGATTTTCTGCTCTTCATTTACTATATTACCAAAAGCAATCGAAAGAATAACTATTAAAAATATTTTATATTTCGCAGTATTATTTTTCACGTCAGGATAAGAAACAAACTTGAATTCTACCAAAGCCCATTCTTGCGCTATTTTTGGCCAAACTCTTGCAAGTCTCAAAAAGAGAATTGTACAAATTAGGGATGTAGAATAAAATACTAAAGAACCCAAATTTTCAAGTCGTAGTCCTCTCACTGATATCCAATAGAAGAAGAATACAGCCATGCAGATGTTTCCACTTATGCAGAAAATTGAGAAGAATGTTCGCCAAGCCACCCAACGAAATTGCAGATCTGCTGCTGAAGGACTACCGATTCCGCAAACCGGAAACAGGCCGCAACATTGAGCAACAATAAATGGAAATTTCATTATTGCCTGAAGACTGTTTTTATCGGCATTTTCTCTCAAATTTTGATGGTTAAAACCATCATTCTTTATTTTATTATTCTTCTGAGGCTTTTTGATCATTCCATCTACGACGAATACTTTGCCGGGCATGTTTATAAAGTACTTTAAGTAATTAATATCTTATAATTTGCGGCTTCACAAATTATTATTTTTTAACTTTTTTATATTGTTAGCTAAAAATAGGGCTGTTTCGATTTTTTAACTATCTGCATAAAATATTATACATCATTATTAAAAAATAAATAAATAAATATATCATCACGCCTTCTACCTATTACTGGGTGTGGCACTCTGCCGAAGCAGATCTCGGTAAGTGATATATTTTTGCGCGTGAAGTGCGGTTACCAGTCGTCATATCACGGCCTCCAAAGATGTTAGTGGTGGAGAAGCCACAGGGGTAGCTTTTGAAATTATGAAAATTGTTTGTTGCCTGTAGGAATCGAACCGGAGTTCATCATTATTAAAGAATAACAAATACAAATTTGACCGATATTTAAATGCATTCTGTAATTGATTGTTAACTTTCGCTAAAATTTTAATCAATGAAACAAAAAAATACTAACTGTAATTCTATTATTTTAGAAAGAAAAATTCTGCCGACGCTGGAATTTGAATCCGGAACTAAAATACAATAAGAAATAGAGAGTGAAATTTGAATGAATCAAAATGACAACGCAAAGCCGGCGTAGTTGCGAAGAGATTTTACTATCGGAAAACAAAATCCCGAGTTCAAGTTACGGCATCGCCTGATTTTTTTCTTTCTAAAATAATAATTGATTTAATATGTTGATAAGTTTAATTAGTATTTTTAAAAGTAAATAGAAATACTTTTCAAATTGATTTATAAATAAAATAAATAAATATAATAAATATCTAATTACGCCTTTTACCCATCACTGGGTGTGGCTCTCTGCTGAAGCAGATCTCGGTAAGTGATATATTTATGCCCGTGAAGTACGGTTACCAGCCATCAAATCCGGGCCCCCAAAGATGTTAGTGGTGGGGGAGCCACAGGGGGAAATTTAAATTAGTGAAAATGTTTTGTCGGTTGTGGGGATCGAACCAGGGTTCTTAGGATCCACAGGTCGACTTGATATCACAGAACCATTACCCCATTAAACTGGTTTATAGAAAAGTCAAAAATTCACGTTCCAAATCCCGGCGGTATCTCAATTTTGCTCTATAGACAATTTAGTTGACAATATTTTATTTATTAAAAAAAAGATGTAATTTAAAAAAAAATCTAATTAATCATATTCTGTAACAAAAGTAAATGTAAAAATCTAAGGTTAAGAGCAAACTAAAAATAAATTTAACCCCTAAGCCTTAATTAATCTGTAACGAATCTGTTACTATTGAACGAGTCGCTAAAATTTGTAAGCAATGACAACAGACTGTACTGAATATTTACATAAATAGAATAAAAGTATATCATCACGCCTTTTCCCTATTACTGGGCGTGGCTTTTTGCCGTAGCAGATCTCGGTAATTGATATTTTTATATGCATGAAGTGCGGTTACCAGTCGTCAAATTACGCCCCATAAAAATGTTAGTGGAGGGAAATCAACACGGATAATTTTAATGTTGTGAAAAATTATTTGTCGATTTTATATTGGTTAAAATTTTGAACAAAGTGTTAAAAATTAACAGATCATTTATAGAATACACTCCAGGATGATAAAAATTAACAGTCGATTAAAAAATACGTCCACCAAGAATTAGAAATTCGTATAATAATTTGATATACAAAATCTAAAATAATATTTGAAATTTTAAGTATCCGGGATCGAAAATTCAAAATTATTATGCATAGTTACGTCACATCCTATGTTGAGCCAAATATTTAATTATAATTTATTTTTATAGTGCAAGAATGATTTAACTACTACTAATTATGTCGAAATATGTTTAATCAACGATATTTAGGACCAATATTCGAATTTCCTAACAAAGTTCCTAATAAATTAATCAATCTTAAATAAATTTTAAAATAAATATATCATTACGCCCATTAATGGGTGTGGCACTCTGCCGAAACAGATCTCGGTAAGTGATATATTTATGCGCGTGAAGTGCGGTTACCAGCCGTCAAATTACGGCCTCCAAAGATGTTAGGGTGAGGGAATCACAGGGGTAATTTGAATTCGGTGAAAATATTTGTTGGCTGTTGGGATCGAACCAGGGTTCTCAGGATCCACAGGCCAACTAGACCATTACCTTAAGGCCGATTTTTAAATCTCCGGATAAAGTTCCCAGTAACTATCAGTGGGATAATAAAAAAATGATGCTCTGTCGTAGCAGATCTCGTGATATATTTATAGGCGTGAAGTGCAGTTACCAGCCATCAAATCACGGCCCTCAAAAACGTTAGTGGAGGAGGAGGCACAAGGATAATTTTTTAATGTGGTTAAAATTGTTTATCGGCTGTGGAAATCGAACCGAGATTCTGAAATCCACAGGCTGATACCACTGAGCTTCTACCTCATAACATAAATGGTGTTATTTATTTATTTATTTATGCTACTCGGACTCACCGAACCGCAGTATGGTAGCTCATATAATTTTTAGTTTAATTGGGATTCGAACTCGGGATCACCGGATTCGAATTCCGTAACTCTACCCACACCACCGTACTGCCGGATAAATATACTGAATACCTTTTTCTGATACGATATTTTTTTTTCGATTATCCTGCCGATTGTTATTGGGAACTTTATCCCCAAAGCAGCACAACAAATTTCAGTTATGGCTAGTTGCACAGGCGCGGTGACTGAGCGTGTTAATACACATTTCTTAAGCAGATCTGAATGAAATTTGGCGCACGTAAACATTGAATAGTCATACGCATCCTATTAAAATATGAAACACATCCATCATCTGTGAACAAATATATTCGCTTGTAAAGTTGAGTTCTTATACACGGGGCTTATGGCGATCATCACTCAGAATCGCACATATTTGGTTTACGTACCTATAAAATTTTGCAGTTTCATTTGAAAAACTAATATCATGTATGACTATCCATGTATATTGTATCAGAAGTAGAAAGTTTTTTATCGTTTAGTAATGGATATATAGCCATGCAAAGCCTTGTTTTTAACGAAAAATTAAGAATCCCAACTTACAATGGCAACACCACACGGTGGCATGGTATTTGAAAATTCACTAGACCAACAACATGTTAACAATTCATGATATTCAAATCATAATAGGTATAAAACACTTATTTTATTCAATTTTTATATTTTTTGAGCGTCAGTTCCGCCACTCGACAACAGATGGCACCACCGTCACACTAGTACTACCTTAACATACTGTGACTTTCACAAACCAAGATTCGTCAGTTCGAATCCGCCTGTCGACAAAGTATGATTTGTCGTTAAATAAAAAACACATTTTCTTGTATTAATCATACTCGGGCGCTATAAGCTAGTCACTTATAGATATGCATTAAATAATGTAACATCGACTACGAAAACCGGCAGTACGGCAGCGTAAAAACTGCGGCTCGGTGTGCCCGGTAGGCCCAGGCCCGATTCGGGCTATAGCGCCATTGAAGAAGAAGTTGCACCACCAAAAGTTAAATTTTAAACCTGGTTTAAATAAATATGAGTAAATGTAATATTTGACAGCAATGTAGGGGTCAATGGCTTAGTGGTTTCGAGTCGGTCTGTGGATCTTGAGAACCCCGGTTCGATTCCCACAGCCGACAAACATTTTCATCACATTAAAATTACCCCTGTGGCTCCCTCACCCTAACATCATTGGAGGCCGTTATTTGACGGCTGGTAACCGCACTCCACGCGCACTATTTACTGAGATCTGCTTCGGCAGAGTGCCACACCCAGTAATGGGTAAAAGGCGTGATGATATATTTATTGATATTTAGTTATGTTATTTATGAGGTATCTAGCACAATGGTATCAAGTCGGCCTCTGGATCCTGAGAACCCTGGTTCGATTCCCACTGGCGACAAACAATTTTCACCATTTTAAAAAACTATCCCTGTGGCTGTCCCACCACTAACATCTTTGGGGGCCGTAGTTTGATGGTTGGTAAACGCACTTCACGCGCAAAATATATCACTTACCGAGATCTGTTTCGGCAGAGTGCCACGCTCAATAATGGGTAAAAGGTGTGATGATATATTTATTTATTTTTTTATTTATTCCTCTTGACAAGTAGTTTCACTTTGTTTAATTTAAATCTAGTTGAAAATTGAACTTGTGACGATGTAATTGACCATTAATATAATTATCCAAAATTTGATCTATGATTTTGATCCGATTTTGTTTAGTTTATTTTACAGATAAATTAGAAACTTTGTTAAAAGGCTCTTAATATCATTGTACAAATATTAAAAAATAGAAACAACCCTATTAAGTAAGGAAAATCAACTTTATAGTGAAAGAGATGTAACAAGGACTAAATTTAGTCATTAGTTGTAGATTTTTATAAACGAAGCTTTCAAAAAATAACAAAACTTTTGAAACGTAAACAACATTTAGTTTCATATCACTCTCATCTAACTACACTTATTAAACCAGTAAAAAGCGATTATCACAAATCTATCACGTCATTTACATAAAAACTAACTGATTGCATCAATATTGAACCCATCACTCTCTAGAAAAACCTTTTTTCCAACAAAAATACTGTTTACAATGTCGAGTAAAAGCTCTGATTATATTTAAAACAGGTGCGATTTGAACGTTAAAACTTATTTTGATTGAGAAGTATGAAGGATAGATATTTGATTGTATGGTTTTTGTTACGCCCAAAGTGTTAATTTATTATTGACGAATCCAGAAAAAGTTTTACTAAATATCAAAAGTTAGAAGAACTTTGATTAATGAATATGTATTTTATAATTGAATATTTAAGCAGACATTATTTCATTTGTATGATTTATGATTTTATAAATGATTATATTTACTTAATAGTATTTTGGCAACTGTGGCCAGAAGAAAACCATAAAAATTATGTTGCATATTATTGATAATGTCTCACGAAAATTGAGTCATTCGTTTTTTTTTTACTGTGATTACTTTACACCAGTAATAATCAATCAACACATTTCATTTTACTTATTTCATTAATTTTAAAAGTTGTCAAAAATTCATTTTATTTGCACAGTTAATCATAAAACTGGAACAAATAAATAAATTTATAACGTTTAAATGTCATATATTTATATACGTTAAATAGGTAAAATGAATTGTCTAGACTGATATAGACACGGAATTAAATTCTCTTCTATTACTACTACCTTTATTTGGAATCTTTCCCTTTAAAATAATAGAAGAAGCAATCAAGCAATGATAGTGAAACAGTACATTATATACCACGGGAGAAATGTACAATAGAAACACGAGGCGACGTTGAGGGCTATAATATACCGCGGGAAAAACACTTTTCTCACTAGGTGTAAAAAACAATTTTTTTCACGACACCAGTATTTAAAGAAATACAATATAAATTGGCTCGTAACCGCACTTCATGCGTATAAATATATCACTTATCGAGATCTGTTTCGGCAGAGTGCGACACCCAGTAATGGGTAATGATATATTTATTTATTTTTTATAAATTTTTAAATAAATAAATGAACGATTGAAATTTGTTCGATTTTTTTTTCTTAGTTACAGGAGTAATATTTTTTTAGCTACTGGACTAGTTATTTTTGTTTTTTTTTGTTCTGCGTGAGAATGATACTTTTAGACGAGACCGTCCAGTCGAGAAAAAATATCATTCATAAACAAGTTTCGCCCACGAATTAAAAGGATACATAATAGGAGTACAATAATGATTGATTTATTTAAATAAATTGAAGGAAAGAAATCTGAAATAATATGAATTTCGTACTATTGATACTGTAAACCAGTTTGATAAATAAATTTAAAAAAAAATAATTTTCAATTATAAAAAATAAAATAAATATATCCTAATCCTTAACAGCCAGATTCACGAAACAGGTTAGCGACTAACTCCAAATTTAATCCCAGTTTTGTCAACGGCCATGGCTGCACTCGTTGGAACTGATCTAAGCGATAACGCGAATTAAGCAACGTTGCGCGCGGGTAGTACTTGGATGGGTGACCGTCCAGAGAAAACCCGCGTTGCTGTTGACCATAATACCTAAAACGCAGATCAGGGCGAAATGGCGGCATATGACCTAAGTAGTTGGTCCGCCAAAGAAGTCACAGAAAAAAAAAATATATCATCACGCCTTCTACCCATTACTGGGTGTGGCACTCTACCAAAGCAGATCTCTGTAAGTGATATATTTTGCGCGTGAAGTGCGGTTACCAGCCGTCAAATCACGACCTCCAAAGATGTTAGTAGTGGGGAGAAAACAACAATTATTATAGATAATAATTATAAATAATAATAATTGTGGGTATATTTTGAATACCTAGATGTTCATTTCAACTGTAAAACTTGTATATACTTGTACAATTATATTTTACTTGCTTACAGTAATGTAACGTAATCTATTTGTTTTTATTATCCATTGTTTAATTCATGGTACATTCAATTTAATTTTTATATCCTTACATTTTATTACTTTATTTTCATTACTTTCTAGGATCTTACAACCAGCAGAAGAAAAAATTGTAGGAGGAGAAGCTACTAAAATTCAAAATTTGACAAGTAAGTATGTTTAATTTGGGAACAATATGCAAATTTAATTTTATTGATACTTTTACAGTTATCAAATTGTAGTGCTTCAATTATTTTGTCAAACTGGGCTTTGACAACTGCCGTTTGTTTAATTGGGTAAAAATTAAATTAAATAATACTTATTATTGCAAAAATATTGCTTTGAAATCGCAGCGTAAATTTAACGAATTATATTAACCGTTCTTTTATTTATACAATATTTGTTAACTTATTTAACAGAGAGGATGTAGGTTATTTGTCACTTTATTTCAACATTAACCCATTAGTGTCTACTGTAACCGTTTCTGTGAAATCAAAAAGACACATGTCATAAATTTAAGTTTAAGAACTGTTACATTGTTTCTCTATTTCGGTGTTCTTATAGCTCTATAAACGCACTGTAAATCCGTTGCTAAGGAGATCTATAAACGCACTGTAAACACGTTGCTAAGGAGATCTATAAGCGCACTGTTTTTGGCGCTTTTTATTTTGTAGGAGTGGTATGAATGCTCTTAAATCTGACAGATGTATGACATATAACATCAAAATTGTAAATTGTCGGTGTTGAAATATTACTAATAGAATATGCTAGAATCAGATAAAATGCAAAAAATTCACAATACAGAAAAAAAATTAATTATTTGTCAAAAAATATGATATTTCAGTTGTCTGTGTTATGAGAAGCGCTATCAACATGAATATACTTATATTTTTGACAAGTCGCAGTTTTTAAAAATCTAACAGAATTATAAAATTACCTCAATAGAAAAAATTGTACAAAGAACACGTTTCATAAGGCCTTTGTAAACCTCGCCGCAGGGTGGCACGTTTTCAAAATTTAGATTCGTGCGTTAATAGATTGCCTTATGAAACTAGTTCTTTAATATACTATTATACACTTTTGATAGATGTCTCATCTATCGTATTCTGTACCAAAATGTTTCTTTATTTCACATACATGGAGCAAGAATGAATCAGATCGACAGTTTATTTAATTTTTTTTTTTTGGCTATGTTGTTACGATACATAAATGTTTGGAAGATTGTACCTTGAGTTTTGCAAATTTTATAATTTTGTTATATTTTAACTGAAAAACATTAATACAAGCGTAGGCCATCGCTCTCATCTTTTCTAATCTTTGTAGATTCGTAGTTAGATTCGTTATTAAGAGTAAGCGTGATTAATTTGAGATGGTTTTCGCAAATGAATCAAAAGTGAATAGGAATGATTAGATAGACGTGATTGTAGGTTTGTTGTGCGATGCGTGTATAAATAGTAAACAAGCTTATATGGAGGGATCTATGATCTATTTAATGAGTAAATGTTTTATGAATGTTTTTAGGGTTCGTACTACCCCATTAGATGGGATATAGCGTGATGTTATGTATGTATGTATGTATTAACTTGGTTTTTGTTATATATATATATATATATATATATATATATATATATATATATATATATATTTCATTAGCTATTGTTAAATTATTACCCTGCCGAAGCAGATCTCGGTAAGTGATATATTTATGCGCGTGAAATGCGATTACGAGCCGTCAAACAACTGCCCCCAAAGATGTTTTTGGTGGGGGTAATTTTTAATTTGGTGAAAATTTTTGTCGACTATGTGGATCGAACCAGGGTTCTCAGATCGATTCGATACCACTGAACCATTGAAAATTTGAACAAAATTATTGTCTGGTTATTTTATGGGCTTTAATAGGTTAATAAACGGGTTTTATAATTAGATCAATGAAATTCTTCAAAAAGTTTAAACAAAGCCTATATTGTTATTTAAAACCTGTTAATAATGTTAGCTACACCCTTAACTATGTTGACGAATTTTTAATTGAAAAGTAATTAATAAAAATTATATTTTGTTAGTGGTACAATAAGTGCAGACATAATTAGTTTTCGAGCTGGAAGTACTTATAAAAACAATGCGGAACTATACATCAGGCATCGAAAATTATAATTCATCGTTCATATAATTCTACTAGATGTAATTACGACTATGCTCTTATTCAGATTAAAAATAAATAATTTATGGCAGAAGAAACAGAAGATAATAAGTTTTTTTTTTAGGTTAAAAACCATTTGCAATAGGTACTTCAGAGGTTGACAGAGTGCTTCTAGCATGGGATGAACCAACTGATAAAACTCTTGCTAATGTTTCAGGATGGGGGTGTCATTGATAATGTAATTTATTTTATCTTCTCCTTAAAATTCATTGAACACCTCATGAAAATTTTCGTTTTCGAATCAAAAATCCTATAGAAAGTGACATATTTTTCAACTTTTTAAAAAATCATGATAAAAAGTAAATATATATTATTGATTTAATTAAACTTATTAAAGATCATTTTAAATTTAAAAATCACGATTTTGACATCTATCAAAAGGTTTTTTTCCTATCTTACGGTCATAAGGAAGTCATTATGAATCGTTGCGTATCGAAAGAGTGTTTATTACTATACGTAACATTTTGTTTTAGACAGTTTGTGGTACATGCTCAGACCAACTATAAGTAGACAAATTCTGCCGTATTCAAGTCAATGCAGTGTTGTGAAGTAGAAAGAGTTGGAGTACCGTAATGGTGAGGCGGGTGCGCGGCAAGGAGCGAGTACCCTTTGATGTTATGCGAGTTGCAAACATTTGTGTAGTTATTTTTATATTCAATTACTTACTTTTCATACATCAAAGTAAAGGTTAGTTTTTGACATATTAAGTCTTTTGTATACGCACGTGTGTATTTAAATAAATAAAATGCTCGCGTCTGACAACTGTCATCAACAAAAATGCAACCCGCATAACACCAAAGGGTACTTGCTCTTTGCCGCGCACCTATCTCATCTCCAAAATATTCTAACCCTTTCTACTTCACAACAAACGCCGTTGTTCTCCGTCTACTTATGGTTGGTCTGAGGGTACATGATATACTGTAACTGTCAAAGTCAAGCTGAGAACACAGAGAAATAGAGTAGTGGGAGAAGACGCTTGAAGCTGAGCGAACCTTGTAAAATTGAAGACCGCCATTTTTAAGGTAGGTTGATGCGGGAAATTTAAAAATTCAACATGGCTAAGCCTTATGAGCCGCGAAAAATATTCTAACTAAATAACATATAACTTTTCTAAAGCTATTGCGTAATATATTAATAATAAATACATAAAACGGCAAATTTTACTTAATATAATCATGGCAATGTTAGAAAATATTCCACTTTAAAGATGGTTGTTCGTATCTCTGAAGTTAGAGGTTGTAGAAGAAAAAGCTGTAGATAATGAAATAATAAATAACTTTTATGCAACAAACTAAAAATAAAAACTATACATACTTTGTTTTTGATTATAAATATTGTTTGTAATTTTAACGGTCTTGTTGTACATTTATTTTATCAATTTTTGATAGCGCTTAAAGCACTGGTTGGCAGTTTGAAATTAGTCGGTTTCACTAGTTTGAAAAGTAATGTTATTATGAAATAAATGAGTCAAACAAAAATAGTTAAAATAAAAACCTAAAATTATAAATGATTTTCATTCATAACCTTAATATTATAGATATATTTTTTATGGAATAAGACACGTATAAAAAGGAATATCTTTTAATTTAAACCTACTATTAAAACACCCTGTCACTAAACACGACATTTTGCAACGAACAGAATAAAGTTTACAGCACCTAATGTTTCTCGAGATGTTTACTTTTGGCATGACAACCTTAAAAATGGCCGAACCCATAGCGTTCCTTGAAAATTGGATGCGCACTCGTCCAAAGGTCTTCTCCCACTACTCTATTTCTCTGTGAGAACATCAAAATTTCAACATAACCTCAAAATTTCTTTGGAAGCAGTTTATTTATCATGTTTTCCTATTACTTTATGAAGTTCAGATGAAATGCTATTGATTTCATCTTTCATGATATATACACAAAATCTAACAATAATAATAGAAATAATTTCAAAATTCGAAAATGACCGCGAACTTTTGAATAATTGCATAAATCTCAAAAACAGTTATCAATTACAACATTTCATATATAAATTCCTTAAATTGAATAGATTTAAAAAACCACTGATTTAAAAAAAAAATCATAAAAGACGCAAAATAGAAAAAATAGTATTAATATAAACTCATTTTATAAGAATTTATGTCGCACTTGTCCTTTAGAAAACTCGTCGTGCATCAAACTTCAAATTGGTGAAAACCGTATAACTTTCAGTTGTACAAATAACTATTTTTGCATCTTATTGCTATATTAAATTTCTCTATTAGTTTAAAGTTGACTTTAAAATAAAATGCAGGTTGCTAAATGCCACATGTTAAAGTGCTAATTAGTTTGATTTACACACATTAAAATTATATTTTCATACTTGAATAAAAAGAGAAGATTGCAAAATGTGTTGGACAAAAATTTAATTGAAAAAAGTAGGTCTTAGGATCAATAATAGCATAAATAAAAATTCAAGCATATATGTTTAATAGGACGTTTCGTCCAGCGTACCAGACATCATCAGTTAATATATAATAGTGATATCGACCATTAAGGTAGTACTAGCGTGAAAAAAATTTTTGCAGATCAGAATGAAATTTGGCGCACGTAAACATACGCATCCTGTTAAAATATGAAACACATTCATCGTCTGTGAACAAATATATTCGCTTGTAAAGTTGAGATCTTATACACGGGGCTTATGGCGATCATCAGTCAGAATCGCACATATTTGGTTTGTGTACCTTTAAAATAGCCATGCAAAGCCTTAACGAAAAATTAAGAATCCCAATTTATAATGGCAACACCACATGGTGGTATGGTATTTGAAAATTCACTAGACCAACAACCTGTTAACAATTCATGATATTCAAATCATACCAGGTATAAAACACTTATTTTATTCAATTTTTATATTTTTTTGAGCATCAGTTTCGCCACTAGGACTACCTTAACAGATAATGATACAGTTACAGAATATACGCCTTCTACCCATTACTGGCTGTGGCACTCTGCTGAAGCAGATTTCGGTAAGTGATATATTTATGCGCGTGCCCCCAAAGATGTTAATAGTGAGGGAGCCATAGAGGTAATTTTAAAATGGTGAAAATGTTTTTGTTAGCTTCGGGATCAAACCAGGGTTCTTTGGATCCACAGGTCGACTTGATACCACTGAGCCATTACCCCATGTAATGTAGAATTTTTGACAGTAATGTAATACCGAGAGAGATATTAGTTTTATGCAATATTCTAAAATAATAAAAGTTCTGTTTTGTTTGATTTTATTTAATTTATAAAATATACATTCAAACATTGCTACAATTTAATAGAAATTTTCAAATTTATTTTCAAATTTGTGGCTACTCACGTAATAAAAAAATGAAAAAACCAGTCTTGTAAACATCTTTTCATTCTGAACATCTTTGCACTCTACAGTTTTGTCCCTAAAATTAATTAGACAACAAGAAATTGCATAAAACTACATAATAACCCATGTTAAATCCCTATGTTCGCCCTTAGAAAGCGCCACCCGGTATATGCCATCAAATAAATAAAATTGATTCGAATTTGTTGATTTAAAGATATTTAGTATGCAAGTAAATTGACTGTAGTTTATAAAACCGGACATTAATCTGTTAAAAATAGACATAGTTAAAAGCAAGTCACATAACTTAATTATTAAAAATGATGCAGATTGTTTAACATAATCTAACATCGTCTTTTGATTATAAGAAAAAGGTGCTTCACTTTT
Source organism: Pterostichus madidus (assembly GCA_911728475.2). Lineage (NCBI taxonomy): Eukaryota > Metazoa > Arthropoda > Insecta > Coleoptera > Carabidae > Pterostichus > Pterostichus madidus. The sequence goes on along the minus strand of OU452313.1, from coordinate 28,060,057 downwards.
TCTTATTTTGTTGTTTGTAATTACATAAATAAAATACGAAAACGTGAGCTTTCAAATTATAATTTGTAGGATCAGAATCGGAACCGGAAACAACAATCTAAATTGTTTTGCGAGAGAAACACTTTCTAGATCTGTACCTATGAGTCAAATGTCAGAATGTATCGACATCGCGAATCACATCCAATGGCGTACCTACAAGAAATATACTTCGAAACAATACACAACAGTTAAAAAGTAAAAAAAAAGTCTCCGGCACTGTAATCATGATTCATCGGTCATTAGAACGAGGAACTCCAAAACACCAAAACTTTCATCGGTTGAAAATAGAATTTAAATTTTAAAGTGAACGGAAATTATCTTTTAGAATCATTTAATTCTCTGCCATCGTTTCCTATATGATTTCATTAGAGTCTGTTAAATCAAAAATATTAAATTTCTAATAACAGCGTGAGGTAAAGTAATATTTAGATTTTCGCACGACTGCGAGATTAACTAATTATCCACAATGGTAGATAGTGTGCTTGGTGTGTCAAGAACTCCATCCTGCTACTGGTTGCAGAAATGCTAATTTCACTATAATTAAGTGTTTCAAAACAAGTGAATGATAGTCATTTTGTTTTAAACATATGCGTGAGCAAATTGCGTGAAATTATATTTTCATTCACAATGGATTGCGATTCTTATCTAACAAGTACTTATTAGTAAGCTAATGTTAGAGTGTAGTAATTAAATGATTATTTACCTAATGATAACAATTTAGCGGCGGATATTCTATTCAGCAATTTTTTGCGAAACTTGCAGAATTTTAATTTCTGTGATTCAGCTGAACTTTCCACTGATTTCGATTAAATTTTAACTTAATATTTATTCTAAACATGTTAACTGACGGTATAACCTCAAACCATATTTATTTATAAAATGTGATCAGTTTAAAAATAACACTGACTGACATTTAAAGTTAAACGTATATATTTCCTAGTGTGTTTGCATAATTTATAATTTTTCAGATCTAAACGTGACAATATTCGATAAAATGTATTTTTAACTGATGATGATATTTTATGATTGTTCTTAAAGTATATAAATAATGAAAAATACTGTTAAATTTTATTACGTACAGCTGCAGTTACTAGATCAGGAGCGCCACTATGTTCTTTTTCTAAACAACAAGGCGCATGTTGAAAATATAAGAAATTATAATAATGCCTGTTTTCCACTGAGCAAGCGCAACCTGCAATTGCAACTTGCAAGATTTACGTTCAACTAGTTGCACCAAAATGTTGCAGAGTTATTTTTTTCACTTTACATTGAGCAACTTGCAACTGCAATATAATATTAATTTATTTACAAATTTTTGTCGTTACTAACTTCATATTATATCAGCTTAACCTCTTATGTCACTTGTATTATTAACATTTGTTTCATATGTTATATTGCATTGATATACAAATTTATTCTTATAAGTATTTGCACAATTATTTGCAATGCAGTAAATCATTTTAATATCTTTAACCCAACTTTATCGTTTTTGACATTTATAATAAGTTGGTAGCATTCTAACAAACTTAAAATTACTAGAAATAACTAACAGTGACCTTGCAAGTCTTGCAAAAATTAGAACATGTTCTAATTCGTGCAAGAGGTTGATGCAAGATTGCTTCTTGCACTTGCACTTGCAATTTCTGTATTACACTCGTTCAAGATTGCTTCAACTAGTTGAAAGTTGCAGTTGCACTTGCAAGATTGCTGTGTAAAACAGGCATAAGAAACATATAGTATCAAATATACTCGTACATCAACAATATATTTTTAAATAAATAAATAAATATATCATCACGCCTTCTACTCATTACTGAGTGTGGCACTCTGCCGAAGCAGATCTCGGTAAGTGATATATTTTGCGCGTGAAGTGCGGTTACCAGCCGTCAAATCACGGCCCTCAAAGATGTTAGTGGTAAGGGAGCCACAGGGGTAAATTTTTTAAATTGGTGAAAATGTTTTGTCGGCTGTGGGGATCGAACCAGGGTTCTTTGGATCCACAGGCCCTCATGCTAACCACTATGCCATTACCCCAAATGTAGATTTATAAAATTGATATTAATTACTATAGTTGTCGTACAAATATTATCGGATCAAGATCAAAGTGCAGTTACCAAAATTTTCACTATATTGGCCGTATTTATTTGGCATTTTTAAAGTAACCCGATAGGTTACTTTTGGTTAATTGGCACGTTTTAAGTAACCCAGAACAGTTCGTAAACTGATCCTTCTGTCCCAGCTATTTTGGTGGGTTAGAGGATTGAATCCGTTTTCTATCTCTTTCTAATCACTTTGTGTTCCTTGTTATCCGTTTTGAATTGGTGGAATCGCAAGTTTTATTTAAGCAGATGTCAGTTAGAACGTGCATTCAGATTATAAATTTATCGCTAATTTTTACTAGATGCATCATTTATTTGGAAGTAACACGAGTTAGTTTTAGATCAGTTCAGGGTTGAACCCAAAGTTCCCAAACAAATTCGACCATTGTCATCAGTCATGTAATAACCTCTAGATTCTAAGCAATATCAATTGTTGTGTAAAAAACTGCACTGCTACTGGTAAGTAAGTGATCATATAATAAATAATATTTAAATGAGGAAGTCATAATACATTTTCAGGATCACAAGAGTTGGATAAAATTGCGATTGAAACAGTTCAAAATATAAATAAATTGTATACAGGACAATATTTTAATAAATATTTATATTGTAATAATGAACTTTTATTTTATGTGGTTTAAATAAATATAAAATAATAATAAAAATTACAAACTGCCTAAATATGTATATCGGGTTGCCTATATACATGACTTTAGTTAGACTTCCACTACTCAGATGGCGCAAAATACAGTCCCAGTGCGTAACATGGCAGTTTCTTATCTATAGTAGTATATTATGATCTGTGATTCTAAGTATCGATACTTCTGAATCTTTTTCCACCAATGAATCCGTTGGCGCTTCTTTGAAACGTCACGTATCCCTTGGCAGTTGGTAATATGGAATTTTATTTTAAATTAATAAAGAGAAATATTATTTATTGGAGGTATATGAACTCCTGGTTCAGAACCTGTGCGCTAGAGGACTTTACTAATATAATGCATTATTGTAGGCAGATGTAGACCTATTTTGAGTAGATTTGCTATTTATTGATTTGTTACTTCGCATAACAGGAACTTAAATCTCAATGCCAATACGAGAGTAGGGTGAAAAGTTCCTGAAAAATAAAACAGATGGCGCCACAATCGCAAATCTCATGTGACATTCAATTCTGTTTTGACACCCATCGAAAGCAAGCAACCTTGAAGATTTTTGAAAACATGGAAAAAAGTGAATTTCGCGTCTTGATTAAACATTATTTCTTGAGTGGAAAAAACATTACACAAACCAAAGCATCGCTTGTTAAACATTATGGGGACTCCTCACCATCGATTGGAACGATTCACAAGTGGTTTACTGATTTTCGTTGTGGTAGTATGACCACAAAGGACGCCGAACGTTTTGGTCGTCCAATTGAGTTTACAACGCCAGAAATCGTCGATAAAATAAATGGTATGATATTGGTCGATCGGCGAGTTAAAGTGCACAAGCTGGCTGAGGCTATGAGCATCTCAACCGAACGGGTACGGAACATTTTGCATAAATTTTTGGATATGAGAAAGCTATCTGCCAGATGGGTACCGCATTTGCTCTCTGTTGACAACAAGCGCGACCGTGTGACAAGTACAAAGGAGTGTTTGGAGATGTTGAAGCGCAATAAGAAGAACTTTTTTTCACCAGATTTGGCCCCCTGCGATTTTTATCTATTTCCAAACTTGAAGAAATGGCTCGGCGGAAAGAGATTTGGCTCCAACGATGAGGTCATCGCTGAGACAAACGCCTATTTTGAAGGATTTCCAAAATCGTATTATTTGGAAGGGATCGAAAAATTAGAAAAACGTTAGACGAAGTGTATCGAGCTAGAAGGAGATTATGTTGAGAAATAAAATATGTTTTGACCAAATAAATCATTTCTTGTTTAAGTTTTCAGGGGCTTTTTACCCTGCCCTCGTATTTTTAAAAAATATGAATAATCAAATACTTTTTTCTACTCCCATGCGTGAAGTAGTGACTTCACATATTGATCGCAGTACGTAAAATTTAATTTTTAATGTGATGTGTAAAATGCAATATATTTCTTATGGAGATTATTTTACACACTACGCTGATATGAGCTCTTATACTTTTTGACACGGATACACATTTTTAATCGATTGTTGTGCTAGGTTCTTCTTTGATTTTTCATAACAACGAATTATTTGTTTTGAAATAATTGTCAAACAAAAGTAGTTCAGTCGGTTTTAATTTACGTATTTTGGGCATTCATTTCAAGTCTATTAATTATTATAATCTGTTACATCATTATTGTGAAGATATTGTTAGACGCTGCTGTCAAGTTTGAGAATCTGACAAATCGTAATGTTCCCATTAATAATTATAATTCTTACAATACAGAAAATAAATCCACTGTACCTCAATTTCATTTTTTTAAATATAAGGTCGTAGAAAAATTATAGTGATCAACACATGTGTGAAGCCTTTTATACATTAGTGTGGAGTTTGCTACACGAGACGTAAGCGAGGGGCGCAACCACACGAGAGCTTCACACACTTGTTACATAATATACTATTTTACTCACATATGCTGGTTGGGCCTCTCTTAGCTGATACAGCGGTTCTTACGCCCCTACGGCTCGTATCGTAACTACACGGGAGTAAAAAAGGCTTCACACATATATTGCAATATATACTATTCAAATAGTAGTAGAAAAATAACTATTTCAGCATTTTATATTTTTAAAATATTCTAAATTAATATTTTATGTATCATATGGTTTCATCGTAGGCCTATTCCTGTTATGAAAATGATGACTACGAGTGTAACATCAACAATAACAAGTTATACCCAGAGCTGGGCAAGCTACTTAAAAAAGTAGCTAAGCTACAGCTACAGCTATTCTTTAAAAAAATAGCTAAGCTACAGCTATAAGCTATATTTTGTAAAATATAGCTAAGCTACAGCTAAAAGCTTTCGTTAAAGTAGCTGTTAAATTTTAAAGCTACTTTTTTAAATTATTGTGAAATAATTAAATTTGCCATTGTCATATGATCAGTCTTTTGTTATAATGACTGTTAATTTACTATTATGTACATAAATATCAAAAATAGCAAATACCATCTGGCACCTACTGTGTACTTTTGCGTATTAGAGCCAGTTAGAACCGGCAACAAATAATTATTTTTTGTGGGTTTAGCTTGTACGCATGCGTACTTTGTTGACCTTCTGCTTAAAAAGTAGCTTTAAGCTACAAAAAGTAGCTTCAGTTGTTATTTTTAAGCTAATAGGAAAAAAAGTAGCTAGCTACAAGCTACAGCTATATTTTTTCAGAGTTAGCTAAGCTACAGCTACAGCTAAGGTAAATGTAGCTAAGCTAGTAGCTAAGCTACAAAAGTAGCTAGCTACTGCCCAGCTCTGGTTATACCTCACCTATTTCTTCATTAATCTTAACAAATATATCGAAGATGTTTAATTTTTTCCCCAATTCAATAGCTGTATTTCACTTGCCACTTGGTTCACTTAAATCAGTTCACATAAATTAGACAACATGACTAATGAACTTAACTCAGAAAACTAATGCACTTATTGGGGTGAATTAATTCAATGTAAATTAGAACCAGTAATCCTAGTACTAGAAATAAAGTTAGTGAAGTAATCCAGCGAAATAAATCAGTGATCTGGTTCAGTAAATGTAAGTTAGATCTGATCCAAATGGCAAATGACGCCTAATGTAGAAAGAATATAATTTCTCTGTTTCGGCATTAGAATACCATATTCTCGCAAGCATATTATGCTAGAATAAGCTTCATTTTTTGGTACATATTGTTATCATAAGCTATATTCCATTTGCCACTTGGTTCACTTAAATCAGTTCAGATAAATTAGACATTATGACTAAATGAAGTGAATTAAGCAAACTGATGCATTTACTGAGGTGGATTACTTCAAAATAAATTAGAACCAGTAATTCTAGTGCTGTAAATAAAGTCAGCGACATAATCCAGCGAAATAATTAAGTGATCTGGTTCAGTAAATAGGCGTATTCCATATGTCATTTGGATCAGATCTAACTTACATTTACTGAACTACATCACTTATTTATTTCGCTGAATTACTTCACTGGCCTTATTTCCAGTACTAGAATGATTGATTCTAAGTGCATCAGTTTTCTTAATTCTGTTCATTTAATCACGTGTCGAATTTATCTCAATTGATTTAAGTGAAACAAGTATCAAATGGAATACAGCTAATGTAAGTTAGATCTGATCCAAATAGCAAATGGAATACGCCTATTGATTGGTACAACTGCAATAAATACACAAAATACTGATAAAATAAAAAACACGATTTATGGTATACAAATACCTAAAAAATCAATTGCAAATCACTATCACCAACCTAACTATTCTACCAAAATGTTCCTTAAGATACGAGCACACTATTATCACGTCACGTGAACATACATGATTTCACGTGAACTGTCAAATTGTTGGGACCTATGATTTCCATGTTATTATGAAGTATCATGTGATTTTACGTGAATGCAGCAAATGACAGTAGTGTGTCTGCTAGCAATATAAATAAATATGAATCACGGGTCTCAACAATTTGACAGTTCACGTGAAACTATGTGTGTTCACATGACGTGATAATAGTGTTCGTACCTTTAATGGCAAATATCAACTAATTTTATAAAGAAACTAGCTATTACCCGCAACTTCGTTCGTGTGGTCTACAATTTAATGCAAGTACCCGACATGCGTTGCAATGCAACTCAAAGAAAGAAAGTGTTTGTGTTTAATTCTGTTGCATTGCAAATGCGAGTCGTACGGGAAACTGCAAACGTTTTAATTCGAATTATACCTATATGTTAAGATTGGTTCTCGTCTATGTCTATACCAAATTTGAATCGAATCAGTGCAGTACTTTTCAGGATAGCTAGCGGTCATTTTGTTTCAAGATGGTGCACTGAAACTTTATTACATCTGTATGTTATGAATATGTAAAGGAAATCCGAAACAGAGAAAATAATATAAAACACACATTACAGGCAATTCTAGAATGGATTGTCTTCTGTAACTTGTATTTTAATATTATTAGATCGAATTTCGAATATTAGATCTAATTAAAAAATCAAAAAAGTGTTCTCAATCACAGGATCTTGAACAGAAAGACAAATCCTTCTGGAAAAAGCCTACTGACGCTACTGTATTAGGTATTAATAATTGATTATTGCTATTATTATTCCCGCCATGCCATCACTCACGTACTGGTTTTCTATTATGGTCATAAATTTATCAAGTAACCAATAAATATTATTTCCATTTCAGATGAGTAGGTAATAAATAATAGCAATAATATCAGGTATTTTGTTATTACAACAATCAAAAACAAGTAATGAGTTGAAATGTTTTATAAGAAGCGTGTAAAACTATATTTCTTTGGCCCTCACCTAAAAATTCAATGAAAATAAATTCACTTCAAAAGTTAATAATCATTGAAACATCATGGGTATAAATGACATTGTAATCTATTTATTAATCTCAAATCTAGCAACATGCTATGTGATATTCAGTGGCGTAACTTGCATTCGTTTCTTTGGTAACCAAATTTTTTTTGTTTGTAAATGAAAATAATTCAAATGTGTAAAATTTCATTATATTGGGTGATGAAGTGATTTATGCAATTATAGGAAATATCATTTTCCTCGCTAATGATGAAAGTAAATTACTTTCATCATTAGTGAGGAAAATGGTTACTATCACAACTAAAATTGAGTGAGGGAAATGTTATCTGGAAAAAATTTGACAAGTACACTATTATTTTTGTTTGTGGTGACTAAAGAAACGTGATGTGTAATTCCTTCGATTTATATAAAATAATTATTAAATTTCTTGTATTTTAGACGTAAAAATGTAATTTTCACATTTAATGTTAAAAAAATATAGTATGTAACATATGTGGGAAACGGCCATGGCAAAACTCGTACTATTGAAACACTCGCTATCATTCGTGTTCCAACTTTCGTATTTTTTTTTAATGAAACTCTTTCCTCAATAGTTTTACAATATACTATTTTCTGATTGTCAGAACCACAACCTTTATATATAAAATAAATAAATAAATATAAATATCTAAACTTTATACATGAAATCTATTTTCAACAAAACTGTTAAATTGAACAGTTTTTATGGTATATTTAATTTAAAAGTTAAACAGGGCCGTATCTAGGAGATAAGTTGAGGTGTGCAAGACTTCAAAATGTTGCCCCTTTAAAGTGGGCTAAGTTTGTAAAATTTTATTTAGTCTAGGCATCATAATTAAAAATAAATACATCATCACGCCTTTTACCCATTAACTGCCTCATAATTAGAGATATTAAATTCTATATATAAATTGTAAACTATTTATTAGGCTATATTTAAGTTTTAATGACAGATACTGAGGATTGAGTATGAAGTTTGAAAACATGAAACTATGCATGTGTACTATTGAGATATTTAAATAAGAATAGTGGTGAAAATTGGAACTACAGCAAAGGTACAATTTGTTACTAATCTAATATCTAAGTATTTACAAAAAGAACGGTTCTTTTCAAATCTCGCCACAAAAAAATAGTTCATTTGGCCCAAAAAAAGATCAGCTAATGCAGGGTTGCAAGAAAAAATAAAGAGCTCTTTAGTTAAAGAATTGTTTATCTAGCAACAGTATCAATCGGGATTTTCTGAAATTTATTGAACCGTTAGTTGCTAATGAACCGATAAAACTTTCATGCAACCCAGTATGAATGAATAGTGAAATACTACAATAACTAGAAAGTGAAGATATAATAATTATATTATAATAATAATAAAAAATAAAAGAACAAAGAGCAAATTGGCTAGGACATATATGGAGAGCTGGAGCAGAAGTAACAATATTTGGGCTCTAGGAATAAAAAGGAAGAGGAAGGCCAAGATCAACCTGATTTAAAGAAGCAAAAGAGGACCTACACAGCGCAGGAATCGATAAATGGAATTAAGAAACGTTGAATAGGAAAACAGAAAAATCTGCAAGAAAATCTAAATAATATAAAAAAGGGACCGATCCTCCTGTAATATAGGATCCAGAGAACTTCTAAGAAGCGGCGCAACCTCAATCGGGGTGTCAAGTCACTACATATGATGCGTAGCAATAATGAATATCACCATGACAAGTATTTATTGCATTGAATTATTACGTGTACTACAGTAACAACACAGTATTCAACTAAAATGACGTATTTTCTTCCAGAATTTCGGTAAGTATTTATTCAATTACTAAATTAAAAGTTTCATAAATAAACGATCTTTAGAGAAGCACTCATACGTGGTTTTTATTTATTTTTATTAACTAAACATAACTTGTTGAGATTGTACATATATTAATACGAAGTATTATTTCCCATTGCCTTTGATTCTCATGTGACAAAAAATACATGACTCGAATAGTTGATGCCAGGCGGGTTGGTAGGAGTGCAGTGGAGAAGCTTCTTTAAAATTGATAAACATAATAGAAATATAAGCAACGATAAATAGGTACTTGAGAATTGACGATGCGTGTACTGTTATCCACATGAGAATATGCCAAGCTCAAAAATGTGACATGATTGCAATATTTTACTATTACGAGGGCAGGGTAAAAAGTCCCTGAAAAATGAAACAAGAAATGATTTATTTGATCAAAACATATTTTATTTCTCAACATAATCTCCTTGTAGCTCGATACACTTCGTCCAACGTTTTTCTAATTTTTTGATCCATTCCAAATAATACGATTTTGGCAATCCTTCAAAATAGGCGTTTGTCTCAGCGATGACCTCATCGTTGGAACCAAATCTCTTTCCGCCGAGCCATTTCTTCAAGTTTGGAAATAGATAAAAATCGCAGGGGGCCAAATCTGGAGAATATGGTGGATGACGAACCAATTCGTAGCACAATTCATGCAATTTTGCCACTGCGACTACCGTCGCGCTTGTTGTCAACAGAGAGCAAATGCGACACCCATCTGGCAGATAGCTTTCTCATATCTAATAATTTATGCAAAATGTTCCGTTCGGTTGAGATACTCATAGCCTCAGCAAACTCGTGCACTTTAACTCGCCGATCGTCCAATATCATACCATGGATTTTATCGACGATTTCTGGCGTTGTAACCTCAATTGGACGACCAGAACGTTCGGCGTCCTTTTTGGTCATACTACCACAACGAAAATCAGTAAACCACTTGTGAATCGTTCCAATCGATGGAGGAGTCCCCATAATGTTTAACAAGCGATGCTTTGGTTTGCGTAATGTTTTTTCCATGTTTAATCAAGACGCGAAATTCACTTTTTTCCATGTTTTCAAAAATCTTCAAGGTTGCTTGCTTTCGATGGGTATCAAAACAGAACTGAATGACATATCAGTCTGAAAATTTTAATGCGTTCTAGTTAAAGATGGTACATCATAAATGTCATATGAGATTTGCGATTATGGCGCCATTTGTTTCCTTTTTCAGGGACTTTTTACCCTGCCCTCGTAGTTTAATTGAAAAGACGCTTTACTAGAAACTAAAAGTTCTGGACTCAAATCCAAGCATCGAATTAATTTTTCCTCTCTAAATAATAACTGATTATGTGTTTACATTTTTTAAATCTGAACATTCTTTTTATATTTCTAATGTTATTCTAAAATTAATAACAAAGTAGAAACGACATATAGAAATTTTACCATTGTATTTCCTATATAACATTAAAGAAATAAATATTAAGAGTAAGACATGCCATATAAACCCATACTGTGAATATGAAGAATAACGAACATGTTTAAAATGAGTATTAATATTTTATAGATGCATTTAACGAGTTTAGTTAATTATGAAGATGAGTCATGATTCATGAGGATTGCAGTTTAATAACTGCGTTGAATTATATTTTAATATAAATGCGACCCTGATCTTTTTATATTTACGTGAAAGGTATAAAAAATTAATTCACTTGTAGCAAACAGTAATGGTTGATTAGTTCTTGGAAATCCTAGACATAAATCATTTCATAAAAAGCGTCTGCATACAATGTCACAGTATAATTTGGAAATATCCCACACCCTAATTTTAACTAGTAGACCTTTATTTTTATATTTAGTATTTGATGGTTAACTCCCACACTGTTATGTGATAAATAACGGTTTCAAGCAAATGTCAAATTTACATATATTAGCAAAGTATGCACTGTTCGTTATACACGTACAGGTACAATGATGTGTATAATGTGTAATAGCGATGTTGTAGTGAAGTATAAGAGATTTTGAAAGTTGCTGTTTTTGCCCAGGTCAATGCCGAGTGACCACAGATGCTACTGAGGTCAAAGGCTTGCAAATGAACCATCGTTCTATTATTTATACGTGAAACATGAAATACACATTACGTCATTAGAGTTACTTATGTTGTATGCTTGTGTTTGGGGATTGAGCAGTGACGGTACATTAGGATTTCTCATTACGAGTACTTCCTTTTCTGTTTGATTTTTCTTAACTTGAAATTGTGTAGATTTACTTGTCTGTATCCTACTTCATTTGTTTTTAATTGCGGGATTATTGTGAGTACACCTATAAATTATGGTACGAGGGTCGTTCAATAAGTCCTTAGAAAATCCAAGAGATGGTGCTCTTAGTATCGAAAATGAATTTTTTCCAGTAAGCAGCACTCCTAACTAGTCAACTGTTAGAGTTTTAGCTTTAGCCGTCACGTAGTTTCATTGTTGTTGTCAATCGAAGTAAAAAACTTTTGATAGTTTATAATAATGGATAAAAGTGAGTTTCGAGCGGTGATTAAACATTTGTATTTAAAAGGCTTAACGCCGAAAGAAATTAAAGCTGAGTTGGATGAAGTTCATGGCACATCTGCTCCTGTGTTTGCAACTGTTTACAATTGTGTGAATGAGTTTAAACGTGGCCGTACATCCACAAAAGATGAACATCGTTACGGACGCCCTGTAGAAGTGTCTACCCCCGAAATGATTGACCAAATCCACGATATGGTTTTAAGTGACCGACGAATCAAAGTCCGCGAAATAGTTGAGGCTACAGGCATATCACAAGGCACAGTCGCTTTAATTTTGCACGAAAAATTAGGTGTGAAAAAAATCTCGGCAAGATGGGTGCCGCGTTTGCTCAGAATGGAGAATAAACGCAATCGTGTGGTGGACTCTGAGGCTGTTTTGGCGCTTTTCCGTCGTAAACCTGAAGATTTTCTGCGTCGATACATAACTGTGGATGAGACTTGGATACATTAATACACTCCAGAGACAAAAGAACAGTCAAAACAGTGGATTTTTGAAGGCGAACGGGCTCCGAAGAAGGCGAAGATGGCGAAATCGGCTGGCAAGGTTATGGCAACGGTCTTTTGGGATGCACGCGGAATCATCTTCATCGACTATTTGGAAAAGGGAAAAACGATAACAGGAGCGTATTATGCGTCGTTATTGGTCCGGCTGAGCGAAGAAATAAAAGAAAAACGTCCTCATTTGAAACGCAAAAAGGTCCTTTTTCATCAAGACAATGCACGTGTGCACACCTGCGCAGTTGCGATGGCCAAAATTACGGAATTAAATTTCCAATTATTGCAACATCCACCGTATTCACCAGATTTGGCCCCCAGTGACTTTTTCTTATTTCCAAACTTAAAGAAATGGCTTGGCGGACGAAGGTTTACGACCAATGAGGAGGTCATCGCCCAAACGGAGGCATATTTTGAGGAGCATCCGAAATCCTACTTTTTGGACGGCTTAAAAAATTTGGGAAAACGATTAGAGAAGTATATAGAGCTAAAAGGAGATTATGTAGAAAAATAAAAAAAATCTACCCAAAAAAAGTGTTTTCTCTACTTTTTTCTAAGGACTTATTGAACGACCCTCGTATTAGATTTTTAAATGTGAACGTTCGAACCAATGCAGGAAAGAATTGTTCTGATTTATAATTTTAATTGCCAGGCGCCATCTCTCTTAAAAAAGAAAGCCTTCTTTATTATTATATTCTTTCTCTCTTAATATTAATGCTATCTTTGTCACCACGAGCTAGCTATGTCACGATTAATTAATAAATCTTTCAAGAATTTCAGTCATATGAATAACTTTGAAGTTTGATGAATTTAAAGTTTATGACAGAAAAATTCGGGAGACGCCCGGACTCAAACCGAGGACCTTCAGCTTGCCGACAGAAAAAAATCTATCTCGTTCAGGAGAGCCGTGGCTTAGTGGTTAAAGCATCAGCCCGGCAAGCTGAAGGTCCTCGGTTCGAGTCCGGGCGTTCCCCGAATTTATCTGTCATAAACTTTAAATAAATTTAATAAATCTTTATTTTTTTTTTCCATAGTAGGAATTTTACAACAAAATTAAAAAAAAAACCTCAAAACTTATTTTTGTACGTAGATTAATATATAAAATAATCAAATTTTTGTAGAATAACCTATTCTAGCTTGTCCGAACAAAGTTCTCGAAATTTCGAATTTTAGAATTACATTGAACGCGTGCATACTGGTTTGCGAACCAATGGTACGAACAAACTTAATAAAACATTAATTCAGAGATTCTTAGAAGTTTATCAATCACCGTTTTACTCTCGATCATGATTAAATAATAATGGAAACTATGCTTATTCATTATTGATTAGCTTCATCAGGAATAAACAAGTGATTAAAAAACTGGCTCTTAATGTTTTTATTTGTTATTATTAAAATAACTTCATGATTCATTCTTCAAAAATCTACATACATAACATTACGCTCCATCAAGTGGACACATGGAGAAGCATAAACCATTGCAAAATTTATACATTAGATTCTTTCTGCAATTAATTTTAGTGAAAAATTCCTATCTTAAATAATACACCACTTTTACTTTATTCACATTCCCTTCATACGAGTTTGTTTATTACTCCCACTTGGAATTTTCAATCATATTCATCCTAGTGGTGGGCGAACGAAAAACTCCGTACGTGGGCGGTCGAGTTAGGGGAGCGGCCGAAGTCCGCTCGCGTTATCTCATGTTCTACAAAAATTAAAGAAAATCCCAATATAAATAATGATTATACATACAAAAATACGAGTACATAACACCATGCTATATTCTATCAAATGGGGTAGTACGAACACTACTTAAAACATTAACTCATCATATTTATCAAATAATCAGTCCTCGTCAAACATTCTCATCCTAACACCCATCGTCGCTTCAACCATACAATTTTTCATCACACTAGGAATCATTCACATCCATCAAATCATTCCAATACACCTATGGGCGTCCGCAGGGGTAGGCAAGGAGGGGCGCACGTCCCCACTTGGTTATTAACTAGGATGGTGACCACAACTCTCGAACATAGGACATTAACATGTAAAATTATAAATTTGTAATTTCCTACTTCCCTAAATATTTTAAGCAAAAAAGCTAGAAATAAAAATTTTAGGGCATGAAATTCTGCATCTGAACCAATGAACAAAATTAATTTTGCATACTTTGTAACGGCACAAATTAGATTTGAAAATGACGACAGTTGCCTCAAAACTATCGATAGCCATGAAATTGAAACAAAATTAAACAAATGATTGACGATTTATCTGTCAAAATAAATGAAATATTAAATAAAGAATTTATTTTGATAGTTTTGACAGATTTAACGCCAAACATTTGTTTAATTTTGTTTCAGTTTCATAACTATAGTTACAAAGCATGCAAAAATAACTTTTTTTATTTTATGGCCGAAAACTTTTATTTGAAGCTTTTTTGTTTTAAATAATTAGGAAGCAGGAAATTAAAACAATATTATTTTACATGTTAAAGTCCCATGTTCGAGAGTCGCGGTCACCAGCCTGTGTATATATAGATATATATATAAATAAAATAAAAATTAAATTATAAGTTTAAAGATATTAAATTCAAGCTGAAACTAAGTTTTTAGCAGTATTCTTATGGTCAGCTAGCGATATGTTCCCTATCTATCTATTGAGTAATCTAAGTTTATTAAGTATACACAGACACAACATATTAGAAAATAAAAATGGAAAAACTGCTAAATTGGAATTTATTGAAGAAATGGTGTTAATTTATAGAAGAGATATTCAAAGATTGTCCTTCCTCTTCAATTCAAACCCAGACGACAAAGACAAGTAATTTATTTCACTAATTTAAATATTTTTTTGTCTATTATGTGTATTTGTAGTTATGTTATAACAAAAAAATATATTAGAAATTTATGTCTATCTGAGAGATTTTTGCAAACACAGGACGGGCAAGTACTTAAAATCGCCATTCCTAAATTCCTATATTACAATATACATCTATTTCACAACTCTTTCATTCGATATACTCGTACATTCCACATACTCAAATCATGTCAAATGACACAAATTCACTCTTCTAACAACATTGTTATCAATATCATACTTATTATACAGCAATGTATTGCTTTCATTATGCCTATGGTCGAGGAGCATGAATGAGCGTCGAGGAACTCATCGATGAAACAACAGAACGCACCGTGACTGATAAAATAAACAAACACGAACAAGTAGCACAAAGCAAAACCAAAATGACAGCCCGCACTAACATGAAATGAGACACAATAATACGTGTGAAATGAGACACAATCGTTTCATCGAGGAACTCCTCGATGGAAATAGAGGAGCCTCTATTTTTCATCGATGACGGGTGCGTTCTGTTGTTTCATCTATGAGCTCCTCGACGGTCATTGATGCTCCTCGACCAGTGTGCCATTGGCATTAGAAATAATTTATTTTCTACATCGTTAATCTACATAATTCAAATTGATATTTAAATCTTTGTTTAATTATACATAAATTGTGTATTATTATTATCGTAGCAATTTATTATTTGACACAAAATGGCACAAAACAAGGAATACGTAGGTACATAAATATAAAGCTATCTAAAGTATATATTTTTATTTAATATTTTATGAATCTCATCTTTTAAATAGCACGTATGTCTGTAAGAAGGATCGTACAATTTTTTTAAATTATGACAACGTAAAATTTCTCATATTCAAAACATTTTCAATAAGCTAAACAAAAATAAACATTAAGAGATAAATGAAAAGTTAGATTTTATTCTTATCCCCATGCTACCCCATATTAAAATCATATACAGGCAGATTCACAAAACGAATTAGCGCTAACACCATTTTTAATATTATCTATAACTCTGTTTCAAATTAAAACAGATTAAAGAAATGAACTAAATTTGATGCTAATTAACTCTCTTTTTAACTCAAGTTAAAATAAACTTGTTTAGTACATTGAAAAGAGAGTTAAAAATTAAATAAAAAATGGTGTTAGTGCTAATCCGCTTTATGAATCTGCCTGATAGTTATTTGCTACTCTGCACAACAGAAACATACTCGTAAACCTAAACCAGGAGATTTTAAAATTTGCGCAATTTAAGAGAATCACTTGACATTAATTAATGGAACACTTAGTTACGCCTAGTATAGAGGACACTACAGATTAAGTGGAATCTGAACCTCTTAGACATAATCGCATTTAAGATATAAAAAGTCAACGAGGTATGAACCCACTAACTCTTGTTTGGAAGAAGTTGTGTTCACTGAGCTATTACTGCCTGTCATAAATTATTTCTTTACTTTTTAAAATTTGAATTTATTGCACTTCAATCAATGGTAGATTTTATCTTCTCCTAGCCTTTCACTAAGTTAAAATTTATTTATTTTTCAGAACTAACAAACATTTCATTGGTCAATCCTGCTCTAACATTTATGGAAACCATGATTTTACCTTATAACTGGTGACTGCATTTCATGGTAATATATAAGTATGTCAGCTATGTAAAATCCAGATTTAGAAATGCATCGCTACTACACAGATTAAAAGATAAATGGATTGATGATGTATTATTTTATTTATATTCTTTAGCAATAAACAGTAAAATGCAGTATTATAAATAAAACGTAGACATGACACAGTTTTATCTTGTCATATTATTAGGGTAATAAAATATTAAATTTTATAATTTACTCAAATGTTGATATTCTGAAGCTGAAGGACATTATTATAAATTTCTATAAATAAACAAATTAATTTAACAAACCTTTTTCAATTGATAATTAGAAACAAATATATACAAGTAAATATCTATAACTCTTCTGTCCCGGGTTTTTTTACACGTCAGAAATTTTGTAATATGTAAGTAATGAAATTTATGTTGTTTTGTTATATTATTGCGTAGAATAGAAATTATAAAACAGGTATTATTGATACATAAACGTGACTATTGGCGGATCTAACCTTATATGTACATTATTATCATTAAAAAACAATCATTTTTTAATTATTGCAAACAATAAATTGTACATATGTATCTGTAAATAAAATAATAGTTAGTATTTAATTTATCATCATTCTATTATTCTTTAACTATAAAAATTCACTAAGATTCGTTCCATCTAATAAATAAAAGATGTGAATCTTAACAAAGTTGCAATAATAAATTACTTACATCCGATTTAAATTTACGTAAGGCAAACGTCAACGCAAAACAAATGAAAATACATATAATTTACAACAGCATTCAAGTCTGTTTGTTTAATGTGCAGAATAATTGTTTAATATTATGGTTGCCTCCAGTTCAGTACCGTATCATGTATGTTTGTTAAACTGTCCCACTTTCGTGTTTCTATTGGGATCTTGAAAACTATTAGAGGTATAACTCCGCGACTCAGGTTAAAATGAATCATATGCTTAGTTGAGAATGAACTTGGAACGTGAACACTTATCTTTGTAAAATAAATAAATAAATATATCATCATGCCTTTTTATCCATTACTGGGTGTGGCACTCTGCCGTTGCAGATTTCGGTAAGTGATATATTTATGCGTATTTTAAGCCTTGTTTCCACGTCTTAACATAGTCTTAGTTTTAGTTTTTCGACATAACCTTGAGAGTTTGTCATATGTGAATACAGCTGAGCGTTTCCAGCTACTGTTTTAGTTTTAGTCTTTGCCTTTGTCGCTGCGCATAAACAGAAAGTTTGCAAATTTCATACTTTCGACATAGTCTTTCGTCGCTGTTTTGTAAGAGAGAGTTAGCTGCGGTAATAATATCTTTTGTTATGTCATTAGGTTTATGTGGAGAATACGATAAATATAAACAGTAGAATAAAAATAGTAATAATTTCAACTGTGAAAAAAATTAAAATTATTGGATTAATAGCAATAAAAAAACTGACATGTCAAAAAGAAATTATTTAGTCGTTGTCATTTTAAAATTTATATAAGTATAATTGCAATTCAATCATATTTTAATAATATAAAAATCTATTTTGAAATGTAAATTACTATATTCGAAATATTCTGGCTGATTCACTACAAAAATGTCTCAATTTTTTGGAATTGTATAAATTAATTAAACTAGTGCTTCATTTTAATAATAATTACTGTTCCTCATTAATAATTTTATATAATTTTTAAAGTATTTCAAATAGTTTTATACAATTATTTTCTCATTTAAGTGAACAAACCTTTACTGGAATATGTTTATGTTTATGTTAAGAGCTGAAAATTGCTGGAATTTTTCCTACATAAATAGAAACAAAA
Source organism: Pterostichus madidus (assembly GCA_911728475.2). Classification (NCBI taxonomy): domain Eukaryota; kingdom Metazoa; phylum Arthropoda; class Insecta; order Coleoptera; family Carabidae; genus Pterostichus; species Pterostichus madidus. Next base: position 28,041,302 of record OU452313.1, on the reverse strand, counting down.
AACCAAAAACAAAGACTAAAACAGAGACTATGTTAAGACGTGTAAATGTAGCTTAAAGTACGGTTACCAGTCGTCAAATCATGGCCCTCAAATATGATAGTAGAGGGGGAGAAATAGGTGTAATTTTCTAATGTAGTGACAATTGTTTGTCGGGCTGTGGGAATTGAACTCAGGTTCCCAAATCCACAGTTCGACTTGATATCACTGAGCCACGAGCCATCTACCTCATACTTGTTTTTAATACAATATAATATTGTTGTTATTAGGAATGGCAATTGACTGGTCAAATTCTCTTCGTTCAATTGACCTAGTATATGACCTGGTCATTTGTCAAATTTCTCGCGTCAAATACTTAAGTAGTGAGGAGCGTACCGGTAGCATAATTCTTTATGTAGCCTCTGTGGACAGGTCAACGCGTGTTCCATGTGCGGCGAGATGCAGTAATTACAATATGCATATGTATTTCGCACTGTTTTACGGTTGGTGTGTTAATAATACAGCTGTGGTCATCGCGCACATGTTCCATGTTTATTTATAATATTCTTATTATTTATCTACTTACATTAGCATTCTTCTTCAATGGCGCTACAGCCCAAATCGGGCCTGGGCCTACCGGGCACACCGAGCCGCAGTTTTTACGCTGCCGTACTGCCGGTTTTCGTAGTCGATGTTACTTTTTAAGGCATATGTATAAGTGACTAGCTTATAGCGCCCGAGTATGATTAATACAAGTAACTGTATTTTTTATTTAACGACAAATCATACTTTGTTGACAGGCGGATTCGAACTGACGAACCTTGGTTCGGAGTAGGGTTGTTAATTTTACGAATATTCGAAAATTCGAATGTTCGGATTTTTTTAACATTCGAATTTAAATTCGCCGAATTTATTATTTAATTCGTGTCCGACTTTTCACGAATTATGCGTGAGCGTACTTGGAGATGACAGATGGCGTTAATTAATTGGCAAAAAATTAGAAAATTCGAAGCTTCGGAAAATTCGAAAATTCGAAAAGTTCAAAAAATTCGTAAATTCGAGAAGTTCGAAAAATTCGTAAATTCAAAAATTCGAAAAGTTCAAAAAATTCAAAAATTCGAAGATTCGATTTTTTTTTGACAAAGTTAAAAAAATTCGAATGTTCGAATGTTCAGAAATTCGAAATTCAGTGGAAATCAACAACCCTAGTTCGGAGTCGTCACGCTCGACCACCGCACCTGTCATTTACATTAGCATTAGTTTTGTTTTTCTTTTTACCATTTAGTTTTTTCGAGAAAGATTCGATTTTTTATACAATAAACTATTGTTTTTTGCAGTTTATTTTTTTTAATTGGACAAATGAGTAGGCCAAATATTCCAACATCGGTCAAATTGACCGTCAATTGATAACTTTTGATCGGTCAATTGACCGAGGTGCCATCCCTAGTTGTCATCTTGTTGGGCTGCGATCACTGCGCCACCTACAAAATGAACTATTTTCTTGTGGCGAGATTTGAAAACAACGGTTCTTTTCAAATCTCGTCCCAAAAAAATAGTTCATTTTGTAGGTGGCGTAGTGATCTTTGCCCGAACAGCTGTTTTTACGTCACAAAATGTCACAGTGTCACGTGAGTGCCCGCATCCTATTGTGTATATATTTTAAGATAAAGATGGAAAGTATTAGCTGCATTCCATTTGTTAGTTATTTAAATCAGTTCATGCAAATTAAACCACATGACTAAATGAACTGAATAAAACAAACTGATGCATTTATTGAAGTAGATTACTTTAAGCTGAATCCGAATCTGTAAATCTAGTATAGCAATATAATGAGCGAAATAAACCAGTCAAAAAATCTGGTGTGGGCACCACACGACTTTCTTATTCACAGGATATTTAATATTTAGAATTATATGACTGTTATATAATATTATTAAACATGTAATTTAGTTTTACAGTAATTCAGGATTTATCTATTTGAAACATATAAAATATCAAATTTGTTTACGTATAATTTTTTAGTAATGTTGACTACTTTATGTCTAACTTTACTGATGAGGCATATACAGGATGTCCGTTTTTCGAGCCTAACCCTTGGTATCTCATGATTAAATTGAGGCAAAGTTGCCAAATTAGTTGACCATTTTAATGATGTATTTGTTTTCCGAAAAAAAACATACATAGATGACTAGATGAAACGAAAATTAAAATTTATGTTTTTTGTTTCTATTGCTACTTTGATTATTGAAATATATTATTAAATATAAAAATGAGTTTTTCTCAAAATTAGATGCATATATGTACAGGAAAATTGCAAATAACATTTTATGTTCCAAATATTTTTGCTAACATCTTTTATTTGAAACTGATTCCATTTTTTAAATAAATGGAATTTATTGTTTTGTGTGTCTAGTAAACTTTCTCTTCCGGTTTTTCAATTTCATTCATAATCAACTCAGCTCTTCGTATTTTCATGAAACTTATGATTACCAAGTTTCGTTAACACATCTTATCTCGTTCATGAGATATTGCACACTCGGACACACATCCATCCACACACACATCCATCCACACACACACACACAAACAGACATCAATGAGAAAATGATCAAAACGGATTCAGTGGACCTCAAAACACGTGTTTCCGCGAAAATCTCGCCAACGATTTTTTTCACGATTCCAATACTTCCTTATACTGTGTATAAGAAAGTAATAAATAAGTGATCTGGTTCAATAAATGTAAGTTAGATCTGATCCACATGGCAAATGGAATACGCCTAATGATTGAATTCTGTGCAAATCCATGGCTCTTATTCTTGAACTCATGAGGTACTGCTTGGAAAGTGAAGCCAGTCAAATAAATTATTTATCTGATTCAGTAAGTGTTAGTTAGATCTGATCAAAATGATAAATGGAATAAATTTTTTAATGTATAGCTGTTATATTAATATGTAAATATAATTTTTTAATAAACTTTCTCCCAAACGTTTTTGAAAATTAAATTGAAATTTTCAAATAATTTTCTAATATTATTACACATGTATTTAATGTTTATTAAATTTATTACAATACCTTTAACCTTTAAATGAAAAATATACATAATAAAATTGTGTTTCACTTTTGCATGCAAAGAAAAAAAAACTTTTAAAACAGTTTCTAAAATGATCCCACGCAATTTTGTTTTAAGATAGCCGCTAACTAAAATTTATACACTATATTTTAAGTTAAATGAAGATAAAACTATTAAGGAAGTTGATTTTATTCGGATATTCGAATATTCAGATATTTACATGACGGATATTCGGTTTTGGTTATCCGGATAGTTCGAATATCCGAATAGCTCGGATATTTGACTAATTAAATATTTGAATAACTGAACAATCCGAATAGTTCGAATATTGAAATAGTTAATGTGATCGAATAGCCAAATAATAATAATGAACAAATAGTTCGGACTGCGCTAAAAGTTTGCTAATAAGTCAATTTGGACACGAGGAATTCAATGCCGTCGAGCGCATCTTCATATCCTGTTTAGTTTTTAAGGAAAAGTTCAATATTCCAAAAAAAATTATCTCATTATATTTTCGACTTTCCGGAGGCTATATCTCAAAAACCAATCAAGATATGAAAATGCGCTCAACGGCATTGAATTTCTCGTGTTTCAATTGACTTGTAAACAAATTTTCAGTATTTTTTATTTTTCAAAAAGTTTTCATTAAAATTTTCTCATCAAGCAGTTTTCGAACAATATCTCAAAAACTAGAAGATATATTCAGTTGCGGATTTTACCATTGGATTCAGCGGGTCAAAATACATACATATGTCAATTTTCGTTACAATATTCGTACGAGAATTTTAGAATAAACAGTCTGAAAGTAGCCCAAAATCGAAAAAATCTAATTTTTTGAATATCCAAATAAAAAATATGGAAACTAACGAATATCCGAACTATTCGGATACACTAACGAATATTCGAATTATTCGGATATGAATATGGAAACTAACGAATATCCGAAATATTCGGATACGAATATTCGTTCGACAATTTTTTTCAAAATCGACATCCCTAAAAACTATCCTCTAAATTTAATAAAAAATGAGTAAGTGATCCGATGTCAAACAAACAAGTAGAAATCCAATTTAATTTTTAAAGATGAAAATGTATTCCATGTTATCGCTAGAAGCCAGAACACTTCTCCGATCCAAGTTAGAGGAAACTTACGTAATTGAGAATTAATTTGATCCTATTTATATGTTGCATAAACTGATAGAAGAGATATAAATTAAGTCGGTCGAGTTTAATAATTAAGAAGGCTGCTGTTGGCTGATTTGCAAAGAGGAAGAAAAGCAGTGATGCAAATCTAAATTTAAAGCTTGCTTTGCGGAGATTGTAGAGTGTATCCGGCGTTTATTGCCTCAATTCGCAAACGGAATTCGCTGTTGCTATTTGACAGCTGTCATTACATTTTACTTTCTGTTATGCGGCTCCACCTTACAATTGTAATTGTAATAACGCTCATCTTGTTCTATTTATCTAGCTACTTTTACTTGTTCCTGAAATTATACTCATTGATTTCTTCGTTATTTGAACAAGTTTCTTGCTAGCTATTTACGCAAAAACAAATATTGATATTTTAATTTAGTAAATATTTCAAATTAGACGTGTGAAAAATGTCACATTTTATTTTAACGAAATAAGCAAATATTACATTTTTTAACTAGGACACGGTCTTGAAAACTATAGAAATGAAAAAAAAGATATTCTTCATTTTTTTTTAAATTAACAAGGCCTAAGACCTTATTAATTTTTTCTTGATCTTGATAATCATAATCTTGATATTGGTCTTATGGCCAGTTGCAGTAACAACATTTAAATTTTTAACTTGGTTTTTAATAAATAAAAGCAGGGTGAAGTTATTTGATATACGGTTGTTTCCAAATTATATTTTGCAAAAAAAAAAAAAATTATTAAGTTACAAAATGAATAAAGTAATAAGAGACAAAATAAAGTAACATAGAAAGAATTATTACACAATAATTATTTATGTACCAAGGGTGAAAACAAGCGCTTCTGGGCCGTGGCTTGATTATTAACACGAGGCGCTAAGCGCTGAGGTCTGATAACATGCTCAGGATCCGAAACGCTAATTTCACTGTGGTACATACAATATTTTATGCACAACAAAATAACATTTAATTATATGTTCAAAAGATTAAAATATGTTCATAGATTATATGTCAGAATGACATTTTGCAGAATCAAGTAATCACAATAAACAAAAATTGTCATTTTATTTATGTATCCATAGTAATTATGCCCGCATAGTGTTTAAGCCCGCATTTTAGGGTTAAAACACATACTTTTCGGCCAGTTGTACATAAATTTAATAAAATAAAATAAATTTTACATATATACATCACATCACGTCATAATCCATTAAATGGAGTAGATCGAACCTATGAACTTCGGTCATATGCTTGAACCATCTAAGCTACTCTGGATCTGAGATTCAAATCTGATTTTATTCCAATTTTTCTCCCTATTTTTGTTATTTGTCATAGGCAGCCTCGATCCCATGACTCTTTCGTATACTCAAAGAATAGGGACTTATACAATTCAAATATTTCGGTTGCCATCTAGTGAGTAAAATAGAATTTAATAATTTGTTATGTAGCGAACATGGTTTGACGTTTATCACGTGATTCAAATGTTAAACGTCAACAAAATTTAGTGATCTGTGGTGAAGAAATGCTGAAAGGAGAAGGCAGTTGATCGAGTCGGCATGGTGTCACCTCGCTCTTTCTACAAATTTGTTGTTTCATACAAAATTGTGTGGAGGGGGGTCTGCTGCTTGTGACGTCAAAGTCCCTATTGATACGAGCGTCGTCTGCAGTGACACAGATATGGTTTTTTTTCTCTTTCTTTGTAATTTAATTAGTTAATAAGTATTTGCTTAGAAAATAATAATTACGAGTAAAAATTCTTCAGATTAATTAAACAATTAATCTTCATCAAACATTCTCATCCTCAGTTCAACCAGATTCATATTCCCGTCCATACAAGTTCGTTTATTCCTCACACTCGGAATCTTTTATTACTCAACAAACCTTCAATCACATTCATTTATTCGTTCTTAAACACCTATTTCATTAATCTTTCATTAAACATATTCGTATATGGTCCACATAATCAAATCATCTCAACTTACACCCATTTCTCTACTAATGAATCTAAAAATATAAGAAAGCAAGAGCGCGTCCTGCACTTGTTTTAAATTAATTTTTATGTTTAATAATTTTTATTCATTATTGTAATTTACCATTGGCACAAAAATTTTAGCACTAAGGACTGTAAAATTATAATTTGCGAAATTTGGTAAAACATTTTTTGGTTACTTTCATCGATATGTTAATTATACGAGATATTCAGAGCTGGGCAATACTTAAGTACTTAAGTACTTAAGTACCAATTTTTCGTATCTTCTAGTACTTAATACTTATACTGAAGTACATTTATTTTTGTGTTACTTAATTGAAATTTTTAAGTACTAAATTTCAGCTTGTACTTATGACATTTTTGGATAGTAAATGTAAAAAATATTGAAGTACTTTTCAAATAATTAAGTATGTCAATATTATTAAAATCACGAAAAGTACTTAAATATTTCGAAACATTGAAGTACTTTGAGTTTGCGGTTAATGAAGTTTTTTTATATATATAAGACTGATTTTTTTGTAATTTCCGACTAAATACTAAATTTTGCATGTACCTATTTATTTTTAAATAAAAAAAAATCTTTTTATTTTTTAATCATGTTTTCAAAATGTATATTTAGAATATGTTGTTATTAAAATAAATAACAATAACAGAAAAACTATTTCATACTGGGTATTTGCAAAATACTTATTTTTAAGTACTTTGGCCTAAATAAAACTGGTACTTTACTTAAGTATTTTCAAGCTGTGCTTGTAAAAGTACTGCATAACAAGTACTGACCATGGTTAGTCCTGGTACTTTGGTCCTGGTACTTGCCCAGCTCTGGAGATATCATGTTCTGCTATAATTTTGAAAATTCCTATATATGAAATAATTATCATTTGCTTTTATTTATTTAAGCCAACTTTAAAATTTAAGTTTTGCTGATACAACATCATATAATTTAACAGGTGGATACAAATTTGTATGAGTGAGAAAGAAAGCAAATAAATAAAAATATGAATGTCTAATTAATTTTATATCTTTTATAAATAAAGCAATTAATAAATGTTCTTTGATTTTTAAAGAATAGAATGATTAATAGTTGAACAGTCATGCATTTGTTAATGTGTATTTTAATGTTGAAATCTAAGCCACTAGTTTTTAAATAGAGAGTTATATTAAAAGTACATCCACTGCTAATGTTGGGTTGCATGAAAGTTTTATCAATTCATTTGCAACTAACGGTTCAACAAGTTCAGTAAATCGCTATTGATACTGTTGCTACATAACATTGGCGTACCTAGAACTTTTGCCGCCCAGGGCGGTCTCCAATTTGCCGCCCTTTCTAAGTCAATCAACTGGTGGTTTTTATAAATTAAAAAAATAAATATAAAATAAATATATCATCACGACTTATATCCATTACTGAGTGTGACACTCTGCCGAAGCAGATCTCGGTAAGTGATATATTTATGTACGTAAAGTGCGGTTACCAGCTGTTAAATCACGTCCGCAAAGATGTTAGTGGTGGAGAAGGCACAGAGGTAATTTTAATTTGGTGAAAATTGTTTGTCGGCTGTGGGAATCGAACCGGGATCCTCAGGATCCACAGGCCAACTCGAAACCACTGAGCCATTACCCCAATAAATTAATAAACATAAATAAATAATTGTAATTGGGACGAACTATAGGTGGAGAACTTTTTTACCATTGGATGGCATATTTAAATTAGGCAGTAATAAAGGAATTTTTCGAGATAATATTTTCAGCCCTACATTGACTTAACGATAAATTTTCATAATTTGAAAAAGCTATCCCTGTGGCTCCTCCACCACTAACATGTTTGGGGGCCGTGATTTGACGACTGGTAACCGCACTTCACGCGCAAAATATATCACTTACCGAGATCTGCTTTAGCAGAGTACCACACCCAGTAATGGGTAGAACGCGTGATGATATATTTATTTATTTTATTTTATTGACTTGACGATGAAGAAAAATATTCGAAATCATATAGTAATTCATAATTCGTAGAAATCGAATAGTAAACTTATAAAGTGAACAAGTTGTTTTTTACAACTAAAACTAAATATAAAAAATGTCGCCCCAAAATATGTGCCGCCCGGTACGGATCGTACCCATCGCCCTCCCCTAGGTACGCCACTGCTACATAAACAATTCTTTAACTAAATAGCTCTTTATTTTATCTTGCAACCCAGCATAAGAATATTGATATATTTTTTAATCTTTTTATTTATATATTTATTTACGGTAGTCTGTACAACAGGAACATAATCCCAATTAGAGTCAGGATCCAGATTCATCAAACCGTGATGTAATAGCTAATATATTTTTAACTTGAGTGGAATTAGAACTCGGAATCTTCAGATTCGAATGACGTAACGCTAACCACATCACCATACTGCCGGACAATTTGATTAGTGAAGGAATTTACTTTTATGATGACCGTACACTCGCACACTCTAGTTTAGCTAAAACTACTCTGTGTTTTGTCAAAATGGCATATATTTAAAGTAAAAACAAGAGCATAATGTGATATTAGAAGAATCTATTAGCTTTAGTATTGTCCGGCAGTACGGTGATATATGGATAGCGTTACGGAATTCGAAACCGAAGATTCCGAGTTCGAATCCCACTTAAACTAAAAATATGTTAACTATTACACTACAGTTCGGTGAATCCGGACCCCGTACTATAATTTGGATGCAGTTATTGTTGTACAGAGTTGCATAATCTCTATATTTCAATTTATACCGTAAAAGTGGTTTGACAAATTTAATAATTTTTCAACAATTTGATCATTTGTGTTTATTTCTCGCAAATTTTTAGCTTCTGTATACTTTGACTATTTACTACTATATATACTATAATTTTAATAATGGGGTTGGTGGCTCAGTGGTATCAAGTCAGCCTGTGGATCTTGAGAACCTTGGTTCGATTCCCACAACCGACAAAACAATTTTCACCACATTAAAACAACCTCGGTGGCTTCCCGTCCACTAATATCTTTGGTGACCGTGATTTGACGACTGGTAACTGCACTTCATGCGCAAAATATATCACTTACCGAGATCTGCTCCGGTAGAGTGCCACACCCAGTAATGGGTAAAAGGCGTCATGATATATTTATATATATATATTAATTTATATTAATTTATATTAATTTACATTAATATATATTTATTTATATTTATCTATACTATAATAATAATGATAATAGGTGACTCAGAAGTATCGAGTCGGCCTGTGATTTTGAGAACCTGGGTTCCTACAGCCGACAAACAATTTTCATCACATTAAAATTACTCCTGTGGCTCCCCTTCATTGGGGGTCGAACTTAATGACTGGTAACCGCACTTCACACCCAAAATATATTATTTACCGAAATCTGCAACGGCAAAGTGCTGCACCCAGTAATGGATAAAAGGTACGATAATATTTTTATTTATTTATTTTATTTTTATAATAATAATTACTTCATTGACATTTCCATTTGAACAATTTTAACTATATTGTTTTTGCAATGTAATCAACGCCATTGGTTCAACAAATTTGTTATCAAATTGTCAAATCATCAATAACAATTGATATCGATAAAAGGAACAGAATAGGGCCATTTTTATACGCAATTAATAAACAATAGATTCATCTTCATTTAATTGTTGAATACAAAGTTTACAACTGTATACAAAAGTAATATTAGTTGAGATTGTCAGAAGAGAAATTTAAATTCATCATCTTTCACTATTCACTACTTAGTCATTTATATTATGCGTAATAAACCACAACAAAAAGTAGCTTTCATAAGTAGAAATTCAAATACCGATAATCAACATTGAAATCTTCGATAAAAAAAAAAGCTAATGCGTATATAAACAAGCGAAGACACATTGAAATTTAACCTTGATTAACAAGTAACTGCAGCTGTAAACCTTGGAAAAAAAGTAAAATCTTCAATCACTTTCAGTTTCTTTTGCTTCAATGCTGCAGGCATTACCGGAAATACTAATTATCATCTGAACTCTTCAAATTGCACGATCTGTTAAAGTTCAAACGTGTGAACGAATTAGAATTAAGAATCTGGGTTACCAGAACCATCAATCAACTTTAGGCGAAAAATCAACGATGGTGCAACCATTGTTACAGTTTTATAATGAGCCGCCATTTACCAGCTAACAAAGATAAAAATTACACGAAGAAATTTTGGTGAGAACCATAAATGCTCTGTATGATTATTAAAGAAAACAATAAAAAGAATTGTTTTTAGATCTCAAAAATGATGAAGCATTCTCAACAATTACTGGTAAATAATAGCAATAGAAAACTAGGTTTCTGAATGATTAAATAAAATAAAAAAGTATTTTGAAATACCATTCTCATAATGTTATTCTTGCTGCATAAAGATAAATTGATGGAAAATTCTATTTCTGAATTCATGTGCAATTTGTGTTATATTATTTATTTGTATTGTGTTAATGGTAGAACTGACGTAAGATATCTTGGGAATATTCTTAGACATTAATTTCCATAATAATAAAAGATAAATTTGTAATCAACGTCAGGTTTATTTAAAAACTCATTTTAATATAACATTATTATAAATTTATGAATGAAGTAATTGAAATAATATACAGACAGTCATTTCCCAAAAATGTTTCCTAAATATATTGTTTTAAGGCAGTCATTTTAAAATATTTCCCAAATCATTTTTTAGACAGTCATTTCCCAAAAATGTCTCCTAAATATATTGTTTTAAGACAGTAATTTTAAAATATTTCCCAAATCATTTTTTAGACAGTCATTTCTCTAACATGTCTCCTAAATATATTGTTTTAAGACAGTCATTTTAAAATATTTCCCAAATCTTTTTATAGACAGTCATTTCTTGAAAATGTCTCCTAAATATGTTGTTTTAGGACAGTCATTTTAAAATATTTCCCAAATCATTTTTTAGACAGTCATTTCCCAAAAATGTCTCCTATATATATTCTTTTAAGACAGTCATTTTAAAATATTTCCCAAAAAGTATGTAATAATAAATTCAATTTGCAATACACAAGAAACTAGAGTACCTATTAGATAACTAAGTTATCGCTAGTAGCGTATTTAAAAGGGGAACTTTTCTCCAAAACGACACTTTTTAGAAAATATAGATATATTTTATGTCAAATAGTTTGACATTGTTTTAAAATCCTAGAAGGCGGAAAAAGTAATTAATTTCCTATTTAAAAGTAAAATAGTACGTAAAAAATATATCATCACGCCTTCTACCCATTACTGGGTGTGGCACTCTGCCAAAGCAGATCTCGGTAAGTGATATATTTTGCGCGTGCAGTATGGTTACCAGCCGTCAAATCACGGCCCTCAAAGATGTTAGTGGTGGGAGAGCCACAGGGGTAGTTTTTTAAAATGGTGAAAATTGTTTGTCGCCTGTGGGAATCGAACCAGGGTTCTCAGGATCCACAGGCCGACTTGATACCACTGAGCTAGCTACTCCATAATAATAGTACGTATCATAATAAATTTAAAAATAATTTTTGAAAAAGCAATGAGCGTTCGCCGGGATTTGAACCCAGAACCTTTCACTCGCATGGTGACTGCTCTAACCAATTGAGCTACAATTATTCGGCGAATACTCTTCCTTTTTACGCAATCTTTAGTTGAAGAAATGTCTTATGATAATAAATTTAATTAATTAATCCCATTCATATCTCAGCGTTTCTCCAAATTTATTTTTCCTACAACTGTGCGATTTCTTTGTTATTACGTAACTATTATTGCCTTGGTTACGTATGGAAAGAAGATGAATGCCGACCAAGTGCGTTCCCGAAAGCAAAGAAACACTAAGTGCGGAAAGTGCTTCATTACGCAACTGTAAAAAAAGTTTTTTTGAGAGCGATTTAAATTTCGCGCCAAGCGCGTAATTCATATTTTGGCCACATACGCTTATGGAAGAAGAAGATGCAGTGAGCCAGCGCTAGTAAATATGCAGTAGTATATTTTGACGTTTATAAACATAACCTTAAATTGCAGTATATCTAATCTGTACACAACTAATAAAAAGAACCGAACAAAGTAAAATATATCGATAAATGGTTTTAAGTAAGTGAAATACATAATATTTATTGTGTGTGTATATTATTAACACAGTTGTTACAGTTGCTTATATTGACATAATGTAAAGTGGAAACTTTTGTATTGTCTAAAGAAACATTGATTTCTTGCGTACCTTTATTATTAACAGTAATATTATTGACAACAATTTCGGAGGCTTTAGAAGTACCAGCAGCAGGTTGATTGTCATTGTCGAAAATAGATGCAACATAGCATGATCCGGAGCTTCAATTATCTTTGGAGGTATTTATGATAAAGAAGAATCACTCACTATACTATTCCAATCTAGACGATTTTGAAGAAATTATCTTGACGTTAGTAAAATATTTTTAAATAATGTAGAACAATGTGCAAGCAATCAACAAACAAACCATAGCAACGCCGTAAAACATCGTTCTCGTGTAATATCATTAAAATTTTATAAATTTTGATATTTTAGTGATTTACTAAATCGCACAGTTGTAGGAAAAATGTTGTTTATAACACGTGCTCGTGCAGAATTTAACGCACGAGGCTTGCCGCACGTAACAAGTCTTTTTCGGCACTTGTTATAAAAATAACTATTTTCTACAACAGTGCGGAAAATAATTATTTTCTGCATGCAACATCAACAGAATGACACTTTTTGTATTCGGTTGTTATAAATATAAAAATGTCAGTCGCAACAATCTTTGCGATAGTATTTGATAAAATAAAAACATCTAAAAATTCTATACTTTTTGGTAGTGTAGAATGCTCTCATATTTTAAAAAATTGCGGAATCCTAACTATACTTATCTTATAGAGTAATACATATATTAAAATATTCACTAAACATTTATTAAATAAATTAACGTTCGCCAAACATTCTTATCCTTGTACACTATCCTAACCTAACCTATCCTTGTACGCTTAGGGATGAAAATATCGGTAATAGTTATCGATATTTAATATCTGAATGATATACCGATATGTAGTAACGATACCACTCCAAATATATGAAGCAAGTATCGGTATTGAAAATTTACAAAACGAAAATCTTTTTAGTGTATAAGAAAATTAGCAATTATCAATAGAGAACAAAGGTATCGTATTTTATCAATACGGATACTCGATATCGAAAATATATTTCTATTTTACTAGAATCGATAGTATCGTAACTTCGCAATATCCCTAGGTACTCGTATACCACGTTCGTTTCATTATATAAATATATCATCACGCCTTTTACCCATTACTGGGTGTGGCACTCTGCCGAAGCAGATCTCTGTAAGTGATATATTTATTCGCTTGAAGTGCGACTACCTGCCGTCAAATCACGGCTCCCAAAGATGTTAATGGTGGAGGAGCCACAGGGGTAATTTTAAATTGGTGAAAATGTTTTGTCGGCTGTGGGGATCGAACCAGGGTTCTTAGGATCCACAGGTCGACTTGATACCACTGAGCCATTACCCCATTCATTCGTTTCATTCATATTTATAATTTCTTTCATATAAACTCATTTGTTCCTCTCCCGCGAAATCTTTTTGTTCACACAATAAACCTGCAATTATATTCATTTATTTATGTTCTTTTGTCTCTGGAGTGTAGTAATGTATCCAAGTCTCATCCACAGTTATGTATCGACGCAGAAAATCTTCAGGATTACGACGGAAAAGCGCCAAAACAGCCTCAGAGTCCACCACACGATTGCGTTTATTCTCCACTGTGAGCAAACGCGGCACCCATCTTGCCGAGATTTTTTTCACACCTAATTTTTCGTGCAAAATTAAAGCGACTGTGCCTTGTGATATGCCTGTAGCCTCAACTATTTCGCGCACTTTGATTCGTCAGTCACTTAAAACCATATCGTGGATTTGGTCAATCATTTCGGGGGTAGACACTTCTACAGGGCGTCCGTAACGATGTTCATCTTTTGTGGATGTACGGCCACGTTTAAACTCATTCACCCAATTGTAAACAGTTGCAAACACAGGAGCAGATGTGCCATGAACTTCATCCAACTCAGCTTTAATTTCTTTCGGCGTTAAGCCTTTTAAATAAAAAAAAAATAATTACACGCCTTTGGGAGTCTATAAACCCCCAAATATTCCTAGAAGGAATTTGGCGGACCGGGCGCACCGAGCCGCAGATTTTTACTCTGCCGTACTGCCGGTTTCCGTAGTCAGTTGTTTTTAAGGCGAATATGTGACTAGCATAGAGCGCCCGAGTGTGGCAAATACAAGAAGCTGTATTTTTTATTTTAACGACAAGCCACACGTTGTCGGCCGGTGGATTCGAACTGACGAACCTTGGCTCGGGTGACGTCACAGCGTGCTAAGAGATGTAGCATTAGCACGCTCGGCCACCACCACCAAGCCTTTTAAATACAAATGTTTAATCACCGCTCGAAACTCACTTTTATCCATTATTATAAACTATCAAAAGTTTTTTACTACAATTGACAACAACAATGAAACTACGTGACGGCTAAAGCTAAAACTCTAACAGTTGACTAGTTAGGAGTGCTGCTTACTGGAAAAAATTCATTTTCGATACTAAGAGCACCATCTCTTGGATTTTCTAAGGACTTATTGAACGACCCTCGTAATTCTTTTAAATACTTAGGGTAAAGTAAAGAAAGGATCTACAACAGGCAAGTGATATTTTAAGGTCAAAGATTTTATTTGGGACACAAGTCGCAATCGAACGTGCCTAAAAAGCAAAGATCTTTAAATTCACTTAACGCTTGTAGAATAAACAATTTTTTTCTACCAATGGAAAAAAAATTATATAGATACATATTTTATATATTTTTTACAATATTTGTAGGTTACCTATTAATGACAAAATTTAAACACAGTAAGGGCCAATTTTTCATTCACCTATTAATGTTAATCATGATTAAATAATAATGGAAACTATGGTTACCATTATTATTTAATCATGATTAACATTCATCGAGAGTAAACCGGTGATTGAAAAACTAACCCTAAGAGGAACTTTTATTGCATAGTAGTTTCCATGGTTATACGAGTATTAAGACTTTAATATTTATTTACTATCCATTGTTGACAGTAAGTAAATACAACATATCAAGGTCCTGTTTATTTTGACAACAATTTGATAGCTGTCAATTTTGAAACCTATTTTTCTTTTCCTTCTATTTGTGTAACTATTTTTAAAAATAGCTTACTAACCTCGAACAATAAGTGATTTTCTTTTGGTCGCGAATGTTGACTACATTCTTGACCTAAAAACTGTCACTTACAGTTCATGATACGTAAAATACTATTGAAACATAGCTAGCAAATGTTTATTTGCCATATTAATCTATTGTATCATAACAATAAAATCAAATTTTTATTTACCGCCACAAGGGGCGTATTCTATAACTAATTTGTTGATTTTTTAATGGCAAATTAAAAATATTAACCAATAAATATATATGTGTCAAACGAAATTTTTTATCTTTCATTCTCTAGCGTCTTTTGTTAGTGGTTAAAACTTTTAACGGGCCGTTAAAAATTAATTGGTTTGTTACAGAATAATCCTAAATGGCGATAAATGACTCATTACATCTTTGTAAACATGAATATAATGATAAACTTACTAGTCTGGTGATAGAAAATCTGAAATACGCCACTGATTATTACTGAATACTTAGGTCGACAATCGTTTCGTATGTTAGCAACTATACATTTGCCGACACTCGGCACTTTACAAAACAGTTGAAACCTCTGCCCCTTTCTCATTATATTGTTCACGCCTGTCATTTATTTACTTATTTTACACATTACTGTTAAGAAATAAGAAAGCAAAGTTACATTTCCTGTATAATTAATTTCGAACTGCGAAGCAAAGTAGATCGTAATAGGTAATATAAAATATTGACTGCCTGAACGATACGAGAAATTGATGGAACGTTACAACGTTTTAAGATTGTACATTCGGTCTAAATGATTTCAGAAGTTATTTAATTAAATAAATAATGAAGCTATTATAAAGGATGTTGCCAAATTTAGTTACATCATAATCATTTGATCGTAATATCATAACAGTAAATCAAATGTCAAATTTTTATTGTAAACAAAAAAAAACTAATCATCTAATTTAAACTTTCTATCATCATCTTTTCGAACAAAAGAAAAACATGCTCAATATTTCTTAGAAAATGTTGTAATGTGTTTAAAAACTAAACTATTTAGGAGACCGACCTGGCTCAATTGTCCCCAATTTACCTTTCACTGGTACAGATTTTCTGTCGATCGCTCCGAGTCAAATTATGATCATATTGTGTTCACGAAACTCGAAATATTAATTGAGCAGAATTGGAAATCAGAAATAAGCACTTCTGTGTGATCACGTTCCGGTTGATTTATTTATTACTGATCCTTATAGGTACAGGCTGTGATTTATATGGTGCTGCAATTTTAGATAATCTAGGAGATGCCAGACAGAATTTAAATTGTTGTTTTCTGTATTTTTATTTTTAAGTAATAACGATTGCGCAATTTTACTATATAAATATAGTATTTTCAAATCATCTTCAATATTAAAATGGTATAAAATTTAGGTTTCCATAACATTTATTTAAAAAATTTTACTCTAAAATAATTTAGAAAAATAATCAGTAATAATTTGAAGATTATAAAAAGCATATTTTGTAAGAATGCGAGATGGAATACAAATCTAATATAATGGAAAACTAAATAAAAACACAATATCTAAAATGAACAGCAACAACATTTATTTAATACTAAATTCGTATTCATTTAGGTCTGATCATTTGAATAGCATATTCCGTTGGAATATGTATAAAACGCAGTATTGATAGAGGCATTTTACTTTAAAATCTTCTTCAGTTTGAATTCTATTCACTCTCGCTTTCAAAATACAAAATAGTAGGCTACAGAACTTTCATTTGAATACCAGGCAACAGTATAATAAAGTTTTATTGTAAAATATGTTGTTTCTCGTCAAGAAAATTTAATGAAATAGATTGAAAAATATGTAGATAGTCAAACGCAATAAGTTTGTAGTTTTTAAAGTTTGAATAATAGTCGCAATTAGGGTCGTATTAGCTATGAAGCAGAATAAGCTGTTGAATGCGACTCATTTTGGTACTACTTCGAAATTTTCAAAATTAATATTAATTGCTTCTAACAAAATACGTTTTTAAAGAAACAACAACACAGTGCAAGTGTTGTACTCAATGTATAGTTGTAATCAATGCATTTTAGAAATTACGCTACGAATTTATTTGCATAATTGTGAAAAACTGGTCTTTTCTGTATTGAAGTGAATTAAAAATTATTATAGAGCTTCAATATCACAACATACAAATGATTTTGGTTTTTTTGTTATAGGAGCTGGCTTAATATCTCAATTTTGATGAACTAATTACATCGTTTGCAAATGCCAAAGATATGTAACTGGGAAAAAAGTGTAATATATTTAATTAATTAATATTATTATTGTCCGGCAGTACGATGAGATGGGTAACGTTACGGAATTGGAATCCGGAGATCCCGAGTTCGAATCCCACTCTAGCTACAAATTATAAGAAAAACCACTCTGCGGCTCAGTGAGTCCGGATCCTGTACTGTAATTGGGATTTAATTCCTGTTGTACAAAGTAACATAAATAAATAAATAAATAAATAATTATTTATATCTCTTAAGAAATAATAATTATCTTTATCTTCTGTTTAATTTTGTGTTTAAATTGTTTTTTATTTTTTATTTTTATTTGGTAAAAAAATGGAAATGTCTATAGCAAAAAAATCAATGAAGATTATTTTTGGAAATTTGATTAGGTGGAACGAAATACGGGTGAATTTTTTCTTCTTATCGCGGCAGGTTAAGCTAATTCAGTCCTGGTCGCAATACAATAAAAAAATTGTCAGTTAAAATAAAAATGGAGTTTACTATCTACTCTATTGATATATTTGGCTTATTTATCAATGCTGAATAAAAATACCAAATATCTATTTGTCAGATGAAAAAATATATCAATAAATGACAGTTAATATATTACGTAATATATGCTATATTTTCCATACGATATTTTCTCAATTACCTAACAGATGTAAGTACTATCTGTAACTTTACCTCAGCATTGATAAACGGACCTTATCAATGTCAGAATAATACGAAGGTATATTTTTAATGAGTCGACTCATATCGAGAGAGCGTAAGTCATCGGCAATAATTTAAAAAGAAATTAAATACTACGAATCTAACTTTGGTTTAAGTTTTAGGTGGATGCAATATATATTTGTGTAAATCGTTCACACGGTCATTTTTTGTTTCTGAAATTCATCTGTAGTTTATAACCAAATTATTTTCATAGTTTACGTTTGACCTATCGACATTTAATAATAACAATAATAATAATAATAATAGAACTTTTGTTAGCTCAAAGCTATACATGAACATTTTGTAAATTGTACAATAGTTATATTAAAAAAATATAAAGGAGAAATCTGTAAATATGGCAAAAATGTAGAATAAGCTAAACTTAAGTGATTGTTAAGTAATATACAATATATTTTTAAGTTTTGCTTTGAACTGATTAACATTGAAATTATAAATTCTTTAGGTAACAAATTATATTCTCTAAAGCCCTTATAAAACAAGGTATTTTGTGACTTATTTTTTTCGTTATACATCCCTCATTTCTTGTACTATAAATTGACTCCACATAAGTATTGCACCTTATCAACAGTGTATGACGCATTAGTCCCAACTTTATCTTATGCACAAAAACCAAACAATTAAACTTTATGTATCAATTTGAATATATATATATATATATATATATATATATATATATATATATATATATATATATATATATATATATATATATATATATATATATATATATATATATATTTATATTGCAAATATTTTGCGAAAATCGCAAAATTAAGTACTATTCAACTAATCGACTGGCTTAAGCTATCGATACTTCTAATAATGGTTATTTATTATTTGATATTTTCAGTTGACTTTAAGATAAACATTTAAGTACCTAATTATGTATTTAAAAGTAGAATTAAGAAACATCAAGATTGTGAAATGAAAATGAAACTCCTATTTAAAATTTAATTTTGACATGTCAAATTAATCGTTATAAATAAATGAATCTATCTGCTAAATCATGCATTATAATTGTTTAATTAACTTTTAATCAAATAATCAAATCGAATTACGGCAATCAAGAGTGTCTCAATCTTAACAAGGAGTTTAAGGCAGTAAAAATAATGGAATTAAATTTGCAATTCGCGTGCAATCTTACCTCAACATCAACATCTAGAATTTAGACGACAGACCGTTGCACTCGTTGAGTACCCGTACTCTAGATCTAGATAATTGAACGTCTTTTCGCAAAGGTAACAAAAACTATTATACTTATTCAGAATTTACTTTCAAACTGAATCTAGCATCCATGTGCTCACATTCTAATTGCGATTGCATTTTGTGTAACCTCCTCACTGATGCGAGAATGTGACAGACACGTTGTTACACCAGTTTTGTAATATAGTTAACAATCCGGAGAAAAATTAGAATAATAGATGTATAAGCTTACTTTGTAAGTAAGGAAGTTGTCACGTTGTCAGTCTGCAGAAGATGAAAGATAATTGGCAAAATGACTACAGGACGTATTACGAAATTAGAATATTTTAGTTTAATAATCATGATGAAAATTACCTCTGTCATTTGTTCTTACAACATCTTTGTAAATGTCTTCATTCGTAAAGGAGAAGCTGCTATGGTAACAAATATATCATCTAGCGCTCAGAGGTGTCAAATTGGCGGTCCTCAAAACATTTTTTTACGGCCCGTGACGCTTAGAATTAGAATAAATTATAATACAAAATATTTTTCTACATACAATCAGTAAATAATGTTAACTTTTAAACAAAATCATTACATATTGTGTCTCATTATTTACTAAGGGAAATAAAGTGATTCAAGACCATTGGCAGTGGTCCCTAGAAAAAATGTTATTTTCTTAGTATTCAATACTATGCGGGCACTTACGTGACAATGTGTCATTTTATGACGTAAAATCAGCTGTTTGTCTACCCATTACTTTTCCGAAGCAAATACTGGTATGTGATATATGTATGCGCGTGAAGTGCGATTACCAGCCGTCAAGTCACGGCCCCCAAAGATGTTAGTGATGAAGGAGCCGCAGGGGTAATTTTAAATTGGTGAAAATATTCGGCTGTGGGATTGAACCAGGGTTCTTAGGATTCGTAGGCCGACTTGATACCACTGAGCCATTATCCCATTAAATAAAATTATTTACATAAAAATATTTGTTATTCAATCTTCGCTTCGACAAATAATGAGGAACTTTATTCTCTTATTTTATAAACTACTATTATATTTTGAGTTATCATAATCAATATACCTACTATTATTTTATATCTTGTAATGACTTAATTTTACAATTTTTTTTATATTCATTCTTTCGCTTTCTCTCGATACTAATTAGTGGAGCTTTCCTTAATTGAAAATTTGTTTGCGACTTATTTGAAATACACTTTTATAGAAAATACTTCCTGGTCCTATCGAGTTTGAAATTCCTGATCTACCTGATCCATACACATCTACGCGTATAATTACAGAGCTATCGGAGCTGAGTACAACTCGTGATCATTGATCATATATTTATATTTCATGTAGAGCTAAATATTTTAGATTATAATCTTATTTCATCGTTAAATGATTGATACGTTTTTTTGTCAAGGTTTTTTATACGTACGATTTTTTTTCAGATGAACCAAGCGCCTAATTGGATCTATACATCTCAAATTTGCATCTGAACACTTTTTAAAACAAAATAATATTGTTATTATAAATTCAGCCCGATTCTCAAAAAGTTTTAACTAATCCTGAACTTTACTTTAGTCAAATTAAGCTAAACCAAATCAAAAATGTTTAAATACATCCTAATGTAATTCTATTATGAATTGGTTTTCAGAATATGATTTGAATTAACTATTTAATAATAAATATACAAAGCACACGTCACATAGGCACTTATTTTTGACTACAAATTATCTAGTTCACCAGAATAAAAATTTACTAATATGAAGTATATTAATTTTTTATTATATTCCTCCCAATTATTTTTGAAAAATTAAATAAAAATTTTGTAACGAATTTCTTTTATTCCCCGTATTTTGTAATTCGATCATTATCAGTTAATGATCGATAAGTTAATGACAACCCTTATTTTTTATGCTTAATCTGCAGATTACCACCATTTTCGCATTTTGTGATCGAAA
This sequence comes from Pterostichus madidus, assembly GCA_911728475.2. Lineage (NCBI taxonomy): Eukaryota > Metazoa > Arthropoda > Insecta > Coleoptera > Carabidae > Pterostichus > Pterostichus madidus. The sequence goes on along the minus strand of OU452313.1, from coordinate 28,019,727 downwards.
TAATTTATTCTGTTATTTCTAACATACTTTTATGTATTTTGCTCTAATACAGATCTGCTAGTGTAAAACTGTCATTGACCAGTCATTATATTACTCGTATTTTTATAATAACAGCTACATATATTAGTAAACAAAATACATAATTATAATATAAAATTGCCAATGTAAATTAGTCTAGTCTCCGAATACCAGAATTGTGATCGTCTGTAAAATAACGATAAAAAATATAGGCGTATATTTTCACATAAATTTAATGATTTGAAATTGATAATACAATATTTATGTAAATTATATACAGCACATAAGCTGTTTCAATAATAATAACAATATTCTTTGTTTCAAAAAGATCCGTGTTCAGCTGTCAATTTCAGACCCAATTAGGCACGTGACCTTAATATGTTATTATATGCATTTTTCAAAATTTTTAAAACGGAAAAAATATGTATATTTATTTTGTAATTTATCAACAGTTTTTTCATGTAATGTCTTGACTATGTGGACTACTGGCGTTACTATGTAAAATTTAATTCTATTAAATAAATTTGAGATAATTTGGTTACGTGGAAGGTGAATATTAAATGAAAAATTTGTGACACAGGTGTAGGTGTGTTGATGAAAATTGAGAGTGAGAGATTGTGCAGACGACCTAGGAATAAATGGATGGATATAATTGAAGAATTGTTGCGTAAACGAAAGATTCGAGTGGAAGCAAATAAACTAATTTATAAGTGATAGAATAGGAATGCTTGACGAAGATTAATTGCAGGATGAATCTTACGAAATGTGCAGTGAATGTTTCAAAAGTTAATGGCACCGAATTTAATGGAACATACCGCGATTTTATGTATTTATGTAAATTTTGTAGCTATTTATATATGCAATTGATAGATCGGGTAATAATACTACTTTATTTTTGTTGGCAATATCGAAACTCACATGCATTATTGATAGACATAAAACTGTAATGAAAATAAAAGCATTACTTATATTTATATCAACGCAATCATGTCAGACATTCAAACTGCTTTATTAACTATTGCTTCTAGTACTTTTTATTTAATAGCTTTTTTATATCAATGTAAATTAAATTATGGCCCTATTAACCTATTTGTAGCCCAAGGAGAGTACCTATTACCTGAACTCGAATATGTGATATTAAGCATTCAGTGGCGTACCTTTTGCCGCCCAGGGCGGTCTCCAATTTGCCGCCCTCAATCAAATAGTAGTTTTTATAAATTAAAAAAATAAATATAAAATAAATATATCATCACGACTTTTACCCATTACTGGGTGTGGCACTCTGCCGAAGCAGATCTCGGTAAGTGATATATTTATGTACGGGAAGAGCAGTTACCAGCCGTCAAATCACAGCCCTCAAAGATGTTAGTGGTGGGGGAGCCACAGGGGTAATTTTAGTTTGGTGAAAATTGTTTATCGGGTGTGGAAATCGAACCGGGGTCCTCAGGATCCACAGGCCAACTCGAAACAACTGAGCCATTACCCCATTAAAATAATAAACATAAATAAGTAATTGTAATTCAGACAAACTATAGGTGGGGAACTTTTTTGCCATTGGATGGCATATTTAAATTAGGCAGTAATAAAGGAATTTTTCGAGATAATATTTTCAACCCTACATTGACTTGACGATAAAGAAAAATATTCGAAATCATATAGTAATTCATAATTCGTAGAAATCGAGTAGTAAACTTATGAAGTGAACAAGTTGTTTTTTACAACTAAAACTAAATATCCCAAAATATGTGCCGCCCGGTGCGGACTGCACCTAGCGCCCCCCTCTAGGTACGCCACTGTAAGCATTATTGAGAAAAATTAATTTCACTGCAGAATATTATCCCTGAGATACATTCTCCGCTAATAATAATAAAAATACACACATCTATTTTTAAATAAACCTGTAACTGTCAATTTAATTTCAAAAATTGACAGTTGTTATTATTTTTCGAAACTAGATTATATCAAAATATATTATCACGCCATTTTTTACCCATTACTGGGTGTGGCCCTCTTCCGAAACAGATCTCGGTAAGTAATATATTTATGCGCGTGAAGAGCGGTTACCAGCCGTTAAATCACGGCCCCCACATATGTTTGTGGTGGGGAAGTCACAGAGGTAATTTTAAATTGGTGAAAATGTTTTGTCCGCTGTGGGGATCGAACCAGGGTTCTTTGGATCCACAGGCCGACTTGATACCACTGAGCCATTACCCCATGAAACTAAATTATAATAGTTATTTATTTATTGAGGATATAATTAAAAGATTACAGCACTGATGGAATGTTTAAAGCTCGACGCGAAGCGCTCATAGATTAAACTAAATTAATAATTTTAACTAAAAAAACATCATTTGTCGTAACGTTATTTAATCATTTTGTTTCATAGTACCTAAGTACTTATAAATTTTACGTAACGTTATCGTATCTATATAGTGGAATTTATATGTTATTAAATAAGTATGTATACCAAAAAGCTGTGAATAAAAATTTCGGATTGGATATTTATTACATTCGAATTTCAGATGTTTTATCCGAACTTCGGATCGGATGTTTTGTCCTATTTTCGGATCATATGTTTTGGATATTTTTTCCAAATTTCAGATCGGGTTCGATATGAAATCCGACTTCGGATCGGATCAGATCGAATTCAGATATCGGATATTTATGCCAATCTCTATTCTCCACACAAAATTTGGTATTTTAATAAGAGCAACTCTTTTCTGCCTGAGTACGTCAACATATCGGAATCGACTCTAACGATTTTGATGAACCTTGGTAGTCCAATGATTTTGGCCTCAGAAAACTATCTAGCTAGGTTCCATCCTCCGGCAAATTTATTTAATTTGGAATTTTGAAAGAAAATTAAAGAGAAAATCCGTGAAAATTTAGTTCTTCAAAATATAGGCATGTGAGTACTTTTGTGCAATGTAATTTGACCCAAGAAATCGATTGAAACTAACATCAACTTGATATCACCAACTATTTTCGAGATATAAACGAAAATTCGAAAGAAAATTACGAAGAAATGTTGTTTCTTTTATCTATTTCTTGGGTTTTTATTTTATATATATATATATATTTTTTTTTTTTAAGAATATACTATAGATCTTATGATAGGCGCGGTGGTCGAGCGTGTTAATACACATCTCTTAACATGCTGTGACGTTACTCGAACCAAGGTTTGTCAGTTCGAATCCGCCTGTCGACAAAGGCCGTATTTATTTGGGATTTTTAAAGTAACCTGGTAGGTTACTTGGCACACTTTAAGTAACCTGGAACTAACCTTAAACTGACCCAACTGCCCCAGCTATTTTAGCGGGTTGGTAGATTCAACCCGTTTACTATCTCTTTCTAATCAACTTGTGTTCCTTGTTATTCGTGGCGGCATCGCATGAAAAACTTAAGTAATTTTATAATAATATTTTGAAAAAATATACTAAACTATTATTTATGCAGATGATGGAAGAGCAATATGCATTATGTGCTTCTTGCAATATAAGTCACAGAGGATAATATTACGACTCCGAAATTCATTATTTTGATAATGCTGATGACAAAATTATAAAAAAAAACAGACCCTGACGTTATTTGCTTTTTGACTACATATAAAAATATAAAGATGACTCAAAACATCCAATTAAAAGCGCAATTTAACACACAAACAAAACTAAGCAGATGTCGCTTCGAACATGCATTCAGATTTTAAATTTACCGCCAGTGTTTACAACTGACACTAGATGCATCATTTATTTGGAAGTAACACGAATTAGTTCTAGGTCAGTTCAGGGTTGGATCAAAATTTCCCAAACAAATACGGCCTATGTATGATTTTTCATTAAATAAAAAATACAGTTACTTGAATTAATCATACTCAGATGCTATAAGCTAGTCACTTATACATATGTCTTAAAAAGTAACATCGACTACGAAAACCGGCAGTACGGCAGCGTAAAAACTGCGGCTCGGTAGGCCCAGGCCCGATTTGGGCTGTAGCGCAATTGAAAAAGAAGAAGAAGAAGAAGATAGATCTTATGATTTAACGACTAGTAAATCAACTATTCAAAGTATCGTAAAATAACTAGTAACTGAAATGTAATAATCTTCTTGTATGGTCATCAATAAAAATATAACAATTAATCTTCTTCCTCATTTAAGAGTAAACAATCAGACATTAATTCTAAATTTAGATTCTTCCTCAATTACAAATGCATTTCAAATTGTAAAGTAAACAGTGCAAGCCTCATAAAATTACAGGTCAAAAGATACAATTACCCATATAAAGATTAAAAACAATAAACAGCTATTGGCAGTGATGTAATATTTACACTGTTCTGTGTTATTACAATAAACCACGCCTACCAGCATTTTATTACAAAGGAAATTTCATGCAGCAACAAAAAACAAACGTAACAGTTACAGCTATCAATGAAATAAGAAAGTGTTACAGTTAACAGAGGTGCTCCCATCCTATTTGGAGATATCCGTCCAGAATCGCATTATTATGCATTAGGGCATTCACAAAATGATACTTTCTTTTCACAACACTATATTATTATGAGTATGATTACAACATTTTATAGACTGTACATAATTTTGCACATAATAAGAATTGTCAGTGTAATTTAATTTTTATATTATGTATGATTTAAAATAATTTGTGGAGTGCAACTTAATAGAAACTAGTAATGAGTGGTGATTAATTTGTAATTAGGTCATTAATTTATTAATTATTTTGAAATCATGCAAAATCTATTTTTTCTAAAGAATTATATGAAATTCTTTTTACAGAGCTGTAACTAGTTATTTTTGAGCCTGAGACATAAATAATTGATATCACAACCGACAACTGATTTTCATCAAATTAAAATGATTTCTATGGCATTCCTTATATTAATATCTTTAGGGAACGTAATTTGACGGCTGGTAACCGCAATTTGTTTATTTGAACCGGATTTTCAGTGTGTAGGTCTCGTGGGCATTTTATTAGTTTAGAAATGGGGTGGCTAGTTCAGTGGTATGAACATGAAGTCGGCCTGTGGATCCTGAGAACCCTGGTTCGATTCCCACAGGCGACAAACAATTTTCATAATTTCAAAAACTGCCCCTAACCACTAACAACTTTGGGGGCCGTGATTTGACGACTGGTAACCGCACTTCACGCGCAAAATATATCACTTACCGAGATCTGCTTCGGCAGAGTGCCACTCCCAGTAATGGGTAGAAGGCGTGATGATATATTTATTTATTTTATTTTAGAAATGTGATATCTAAAAGAATGGGTGAAGCGAGCTTTGGAAAAAAAAATCTGTAAAATAAATAAATAAATATATCACTCCTTTTACCCATTACGGAGTGTGGTACTCATTCAAATCACGGCACCTAAAGACGTTAGTCAAGGGAGGCCACAGGGGTAATTTTTCTAATGTAAAATTTTTGTTGGCTGTGAGAATCGAATCAGGGTTTTAAAAGTGGTACTAAAAATGTTTACTTAAGATACACCACGTATAATTTAGAAAAATAATCTGCACGTCATATAATACAGAGTGATCAAAAGGAATTGTTATAGTTGGCAATACAATTCCAGAGATCTTTTTATTCCACAGTTGGCACAACGTCTTATAAATATGGAAATGCTATTTGACATTTCTAATAAATACAAATAGGTTATGTCAGGAGTCTGACAGCTAATAGAATTTTGACTTTTTAAGTAATAGAAATACTTTAGATGTGGGATGGCTAGCTCAGTGGTATGAAGTCGGCCTGTGGATCCTGAGGTCCCTGGTTCGATTCCCACAGGCGACAAATTTTCATAATTTGAAAAAGCTATCCTTGTGGCTCCTCCACCACTAACATGTTTGGGGGCCGTGATTTGACGACTGGTAACCGCACTTCACGCGCAAAATATATCACTTACCGAGATCTGCTTCAGCAGAGTGCCACACCCAGTAATGGGTAGAAGGCGTGATGATATATTTATATTTATTTATTTAAATAGTTTAGAAATAAATGTAATAATAAATGTACTTAAATTTAAATTTAAATGTCACTGTCAACAACAGGAAATGAATTTATGTATCAAGTTTACCAATTTCAAGTAGTTTTTTTTATTGCCAACTGTAACAATTCCTTTTGATCACTCTGTATATACCCTTAATTTTTCTTGCCTACGATTATTATGAAGAGTTTACATTTATGTTTTTAGTTGTCAAAGTAAAATTGATGGTTACTAAAGAACAAGCAAATAAACATTTGCGTTGCCGTGAAAGACGCGCGGTAAAATATTTTATCGCGCGCTTAGAAAGAAGAATGTAAGATATTTTCATTAATTCTTGACTAAAATATTTTGTGAAGAAATGACAGATTCAAATAGAATTTTCTATTTATTTACTTCGATTTTATATATTGTTATGGTTATAAACATGAATTAGTTAAATGTAGATTAAACTAACCAAATATAGTTATTTTCAATTTAAAAATACCTACGTATTTTGATAATTTAAATCGTAGGAAAAATTATGTGTGCAGTATTGTGCGCGAGTAACAAAGAATTACTTTACGCTCTTAATACATAAATAATTATTCCCGAAGTATAAAAATACTGTGTATACCATATTATTGTATGTCCCAAATATATAAAAATATACGTAAAGAGTTTAAAATAGGAAATAAGTTTTTTGTAAAATCAAAAGTGCCCGGCAAACAATTATGGTACCAAATTGCATATGACAATTACTACACCTATTCCACACCTTATTTACTACATATTGCATCATTTGAATACCACAAATTAGAGCATATAATCAAAATGGTTCGAAAATATCGGTTACTAACCACAAAATCTACTAATTATAATTTTTTGTGACAATCACGTCATGGGAACAATAACTGTCACTTCGATATAAATATTAAAATTTATAAAGTCCGTTTTGTGACAAAATACAGTGTGATTGTATAGGATTATTGAATTTTGATTATGATGACTGATAAAAACTTGGGACGTTGACAATAGATTAATTTTATAATATCAAGCATAGTTTTCATGTTTTCCATGTTATGAGGTATCACGAACCCTAGAATCAATCATCAGACTTCTACTTACATATATATAAAAAAAATACGATTCTGTCTGAGTGGTTCAAATTTTACTATAAGCTGTAAGCCCCTTGTACTGTAATTGGGATTAAGTTCCTGTTATGCAGAGTAACAAAATCTATATAAATAAAAATGAATGTTTGTTTGTTTGTTTGTCCCGTATCATTCATCCGATTGCGATGCAACTTTGGTAATTTGTTGTGCGCACACCCGCGAAGGTTTCTGACTTAGCACAAGTCCAGTCCGCCATCTTGAAACAAAATGGCCGCTAGCTATCTTGAAAAGTACTGCACTGATTCGATTCAAATTTGGTATAGGCAGTCCTAAGCCATTCGAATTCAAACGTTTGCAGTTTCCGCTACGACTCGCATTTGAAATGACCATCAACAAAGCACAGGGACAATCACTACAAGTGTGTGGACTAAATTTGGAAAATCCATGCTTCTCACATGGTCAGCTGTATGTGGCATGCTCACGCGTCGGAAAACCTGATTTATTCGTGTATGTCTCAAAGAGAAAAACAAAAAATATTGTGTATCCAAAAGCACTTCAATAAACAGAACTAAACACAAACACATTCTTTCTTTGAGTTGCAATGCAACGCATGCCGGGTACTCGCATTAAATTGTAGACCACGCGAACGAAGTCGCGGGTAATAGCTAGTAAATTTATAAATTAATTAGTTGGGTACTGTCACTATCATAAAATTTGTAATCTATGTAAACATGCCTGCATTTTGACATTCTGGTCTGGTCTGTCAATCAGAATCAAAATAAAATTCACCCTTTACAATCACACTGCACTCTCTCGTTTTTATTGAGTACTTCACAAATGTATGGGCCCAAAACAAGTCTCGTCTCATACTTATTACGGCTCTGTCTTGTAATAATATATTGACAGCTAAATTAAAAACATAAATTATGTATAAGTATAGAAATGAATAAAAAGCATTCAGAGAAATCAGAAAAAACCTCGCTAATTTTCATTCCAATGTATAATAAATTACAATTATTTTATTTCTACTTTTCTACCAATAAAGGCATCAACTAAATTTTAAAGAGTGAAATTTTTAATGACCAACCGAGATAAAGTTGTTAAATAATAATAATGAAGATGAAGTGTTTTTTCTCATAAGCAGTCGGCACTTGTTTTTATAGCGCTATTACATTCGTGTTTCACTGATAATGAGCCAACTATGATCTTCAAAGAGGAAAGAGGAAGTGAGGAAGTGACTGCACATGGTTCCTTTCAAATTTTAGTGAACGGAAGACAAATTAACTTTGGAGGATATGATGTATAGATCAAAGATTACATTCACACTTTTATAATCTTAATGATCTTCAAACAAAAAAGTCAAGATCGTATAATAAATTACACATTTGTAATGTCGAAATTACTCAAGATTAAGCTAATAATAATATAAGAATACATCTATTAGCATATCATTTTATCCAATTCTAAATATGGGTCTCTGCAATATTGGTATGCGATATACACCTGAAGTGCGGTTACCAGACGTCAAATTACTACCCCTAAAAATGCTAGCGTAAGAGAAACCACAGGGGTAATTTGAAATTAATAATAATTTAAATAAATATAAAATAAATATATCATCGCGCATTTTACCCATTACTGGGTGTGGCACTCTGCCGAAACAGATCTCGGTAAGTGATATATTTATGCACGTGAAGTGCGGTTACCAGCCGTCAAATCGCGGACCCCAAAGATGTTAGTGGTGGAGGAGCCACAATGGTAATTTAAAATTGGTGAAAATGTGTTGTCGGCTGTGGGGATCGAACCAGGTTTCTTAGGATCCACAAGCCGACTTGATACCACTGAACCATTGCCCCATTTTATGGGTTTAAATAAATAATGTATTTTATCAAATAAACCTTAAATACAAACATTTATCAAATTGAATTATAAAGAAAAAAATTGGGACTTATGAATTCGGGTCAAATGTTTTAAACCAACTAAGCTACGGTCACCATGTGATTCAAATCTGATTTTATTTCAATTTTTCTCTCTATTTTGTTGTGTGTCATAGACAGCCTCGATACCATGACTTTCATATACCATACTTGACACAAGAGTCGTTTGTAGTGGCATTGTTATTTACGAATTGAATTTAGTTAATATTTACTCGTAAATCCTGGTGGTATATAATTCAATTAAGAATTTACTGCTTTAGATTAATTTTCTTTCTACTATAATTAATTTCTAAGTAAAAGGATGATTAATTATTTAATTTTCAAAATTATTTTTACGACTAGAAAATATGGAATAAGTAAATATATACACTATTGTAATATTTTTCAAAGCTTCAATCCCATGACTCTTTCATATATCTATTGAAAGAGTTTATATGGTTCCAGGTTCAAATTCTGGGTGGTATTTCTTTGTAATTCAATTTGATTTTATCAATTGTTAAGTATAAAATATGAATTAAATTCCAAACAATTATATTTATAGGCAGTCGTATCCAGTAAATATAAGTAATGAAAATAATGTTTACAAATTTGAATGAAACTCGGCGCACGTAAACATGGGATAGTCATACGCATTCTGTCAAAATATGAAACACATTCACCGTCTATGAACAAATATATTCGTATGTAAATTTGAGTTCTTATACACGGGGTTTACGGCGATTGATTGTCATTCAGAATTGCATATATTTGGTTCGCGTACCTCTAATTTGCAGTTTCATTTAAAAAAAATATGATGTTTTAGAACTATCCACGTATATTGTATCAAAAAGAGAAAGTTTTTTATCGTTTAGTAATGGATATATAGCCATGCAAAGTCTTGTTTTTAACGAAAAATTAAGGATCCCAATTTATAATGGGAACACAGTGTTACGGTATTTGAAAATTCACTAGACCAATAACCTGTTAACAATTGTGTGTGGTGTTGCCATTATAAATTGGGATTCTTAATTTTTCGTTAAAAACAAGGCTTTGCATGACTATATATCCATTACTAAACGATAAAAAACTTTCTCCTTCTGATACAATATACATGGATAGTTCTAGAACATCATACTAGTTTTTCAAATGAAACTGCAAAATTTTAGAGGTACACAAACCAAATATGTGCGATTCTGAGTGATGATCGCCATAAGCCCCATGTATAAGAACTCAACTTTCAAGCGAATATATTTGTTCACAGACGATGAATGTGTTTCAGATGCGTATGACTATCCAATGTTTACTTGCACCTTACCTTAATAGTTATTTGCTTGAAGCAGGTCCTATATACCTTCTCCAACTTCTTATACTCATATCTAGCTCAATATAAGTTTTTCGTTCTTTCAGTCGTCTACAATCTTCCTTCTCCTCCTGCCTCTTTTTTTCCCTTATAATATCCCTTCTATTTCGTCCTTCATTAGAGTATCCTTTCTCAACCACATTCTTTTCCTTTTAAAAATAGTCTCATAAAGTGTTCATTTTTTCTCTTACACTTGTTTATTGCTAACTCTATCAGACTATTTAATACCAAATACTCCTCCATATCCACATTTTCATGGTACGTATCTATTGTTTTCCTATAATACTCCATACAAAACATTTCGCTATTCTTTTTCGTAGTTTCAGATTCAAATTTCCACTACCACTACTATTATTCCACTACTATTTGTTCATTTTCCAAATAAATTACGAACAAAAAACAATCTATTCGATCAAAATGTCCGAAGACTTATTGGTTTTTAGTATTTTCAATATGGATTTCTATATATAATTATCTACCTTTAAATATCTTACCAAAGAAATTTTCAAGAATAATATTACACACACAATTAGTAAATTAGTAAAATATTGTATCCTTAGTTGAATTTCGTAAAGTACGATATTTAGTAAGCATTATTTGTTCTTTTAGTTTCACTTTCATAAGAGTAAATAGAGTGTAATTAGTTGCTCTCAACGTAAAAGCTAGATGTCAGCAATCTTACACAAATAAAGTTCAAGAAACAAATATGAAACTATTTCTATGAAACCACTAATTTAAGGTAGTACAGTGTGACGGTGGCGCCATCGGTTGTCGAGTGGCGAAACTGACGCTCCAAAAAATATAAAAATAAAATAAAATAAGTGTTTTATATCTATTATGTTTTGAATATCATGAATTATTAACAGGTTGTTGGTCTATTGAATTTTTAAATACCATACCACCGTGTGGTGTTGCCATTATAAATTGGGATTCTTAATTTTTCGTTAGAAACAAGGCTTTGCATGGCTATATATCCATTACTAAACGATAAAAAACTTTCTCCTTTCAATATACATGGATAGTTCTAGAACATCATACTAGCTTTTCAAATTAAACTGCAAAATTTTAGAGGTACACAAACCAAATATGTGCGATTCTGAGTGATGATCGCCATAAGCCCCGTGTATAAGAACTCAACTTTACAAGCGAATATATTTGTTCACAGACGATGAATGTGTTTCATATTTTAACAGGATGCGTATGACTATCCAATGTTTACGAGCGCCAAATTTCATTCAGATCTGCAAAAAAAAATTTCACGCTAGTACTACCTTAACTTTATGCTTTTGCACGAAATGTACTCTATATAATTAAAATATTTTCACCATTAAAATTATGTCTATTGTTGCGGTGATTATAATAAAGACGGGAAATATTAATGTAAATTTGAAGTTTCCCACACGAATAACAATTAGAAAGAATAAATTAATAAAGATGTCTATTCATGTGTTGTAAATATTATTATGAAAGGATTTTTATAAGCCCATGAAACATCGTCGATATAAATAAATATCTAGACAGCATGACTAGTAACTTTACAAGGTAATGACAAATATGTGATATATTTGTTATTTCCAATCTTCACCGGGAAAAACACTATAAAACAGATGATTACAATCGATTAATTTTTTATTATATCTAAATTTATTCAAATCTCATGAACAAAAAATAACTTATGCACATTAAACTTTCATATTGAGCAATATGCCGGTTTACATTGGATAATATATTAAAGTAATTATTTGCTCATTAATTTATATAATAAACATATATATTACAACCATAACATTTTCAATTATATGAGTTATAGTTTTTATGACAATAAATTAAAAAAAATATGTCATCTTGTAGCCTTGCACATCATCTTTTATTACTTTAGATAAAATATAAAAGTTGTGCGATACAACAAATAATATGTGTAGTTTCCTAGTTATATATTTTCAATCTTTTTCTGGTTGTTATTTTTAATGAACCAATGTTACGAAAGTAAGATGATTGCTGTTGCAGTGTATGTGATATTTTTATGATCTTGAAGCCTTTCACGATTTTTTTATGGAAGATATGTACATTCAAACAACACCCATTTTACGCAACATATAACATTGAAATAATCAGTCATTTTAGACAATTTCTTTTTAGAAGGTTGATGGCAAAAATGATTAAATATTTTTATGCACAAGCTGGTCGAAATTTATGTGTTTTAGCTATGAAAAGCGAGCGTAAACACTTGTTTTTCACCCTAGGGCCATAATAAAATAATTTCCTATAGATACATAAACAAAATGACAATTTTTATTTATTGTGAATACTTGATATTGCAAAATGTCATTTTGATAATAAGTGTAGCTGCTTCAATATTTTGAATTTAAAATTAATATAAAAATAAATATAAATAAATATATCATCACGCCTTTTACCCATTACTGGGTGTGGCACTCTGCCGAAGCAGATCTCGCTAAGTGATATATTTATGTACGTGAAGTGCGGTTACCAGCCGTCAAATCAAAGATGTTAGTAGTGGGGGAGCCACAGGGGTAATTTTAAATTGGTGAAAATGTTTTGTCGATTGTAGGGATCGAACCAGGGTTCTTTGGATCCACAGTCCGACTTGATACCACTGAGCCATTACCCCGTTTAAAATTAAATGTTCTTCTTTGTTAGAATTCAATAATAGACAAGGGCTTAAATTGTTGTATAATTTTATTGAAGATAAGACAACGTTTTGGCCAAAGTTATGGTCATCTTCAGGTCTACACAGTGAAAAAGTATAACAATGATTATAATTGATAGTAGTCTAATTAACAAATTATCAATTAAACTTACCGACAGTACATAAAAATATATAAATTAAAGTTCTATGAATATAATATTCGGGACAGATATGGAAAAATTATAAAAACTTGTTATGAATCTAAATATCAAAAATAAAGGATTTTAAGTTTCATGGCTGCCCACGACGAGTCGAAGTGCGACTGAATAAAAGATAGAAAGACGCTAATTACTTAATGTAAGATTTTGTTGAGCATAAAATATTGTATGTACCACGGATGAAATTAGCGTTTCTGACCCTGAGCATGTTATTAGCCTTCGGCGCTTTGCATCTCGTGCTAATAATCATGCCATGGGCCAGAAACGTCTGTTTTCACCCTTGATACATAAATAACAATATTTATTGATTTACTACGATACACTGTATAAGGTAAGTACGTAAACATACATAGTTTAATAGAATATTAAGATGACTGTCTGGAAGCCAAATTTGATGTAATTCCACGTTTAACTAGTTCATGTAGCAGAAGAATAAATTTGAGCATGACCAATGAGGAATTATTTCCAATTCATTGAAATCAAAATTAGGGTTGTATTGTTACTTCTAAATTAAAAATAATGTACATACAAATGAAGAAAAAATGCAAATAATACAATGGTATTAATGCAGATTTTAGCCTCAGACAGATATCTGATTTATTTCGTGCATCATTTTCTGATCGACCAATACTTAGGGCTTCAACAGTATTGCAATTTGTTAACAGTTTTAAGTGTGTTAAACATAAACATGAAAAGTAGAAGACAAAATAATGTTTGAATGATAACAGATTATCTACGAAAACGATAGGGCAAGTTGCGGATGGAAACAAAACACTGTACATCATTTAATAAGAAAAGATCATTTTAAATAGTAACATTTTCAAAATCATCAAGAATACAATCCTAATTGACAGGTAAATTTACTTGACAATGACAGCCTATGTTTGATTTAAAATGAAATGCTAACATTTAACTACAATGGAAATTAAAAATCCTGTTTCACGTTAAATAAAACGCTCGGAACAAGTTCATTGGCGTCGCAATGAAAAAAAAATTAAAAAATAAAAAAATATATCATCACGCCTTCTACCCATTACTGGGTGTGGCACTCTGCTAAAGCAGATCTCGGTAAGTGATATATTTTGCGCGTGAAGTGCGGTTACCAGTCGTCAAATCACGGCCCCCAAACATGTTAGTGGTGGAGGAGCCACAGGGATAGCTTTTTCAAATTATGAAAATTTGTCGCCTGTGGGAATCGAACCAGGAACCTCAGGATCCACAGGCCGACTTCATACCACTGAGCTAGCCATCCCATTAAAAATAAATATAAATATATAACCACGCCTTTTATCCGTTACTGGATGTGGCACTATGCCGTAGTAGATCTCGGTAAGTGATATATTTATGCTCGTAAAGTGCGGTTACCAGCCGTCAAATCACGGCCCCCAAAGATGTAAGTGGTAAGTGAGCCACAGGAGTAATTTTAATCCATAATTTGACTTGATACCACTGAGCCACCTACCCCATCAACTTCAAATTTGAGAAAAAATTATTACTTTCATTTCTAACTGTACAAATAATTATTTTTGTATATAGATTAGGAAAGTCGTCCTTTTTTAACAAAATTGTGTAGAAAGTGACATTTTTTAACTATATTAAAAATTGTGAAAAAAAGAAATAGTACTATAATTGAAGATCATTTAAAATTTAATACTTATCATGTTATCAAAATTTTGTCATTTATCAAAATAATTTTTAATTTTTATGTTCGTAAAACCAATTTAATATCATTATGAAATAATATAAATAACTATTATATATTTGCATTATGCTGATACATAAAAAGAATTGTAAAATCGTTTTATACTTATAAATAGGTTTCTGTTGTTGACATCTATTAAAAACTGTATTCCATTTGCCATTTGGCTTATTAAATAAATTCAGAAAATTAGATCACTTATCTAACTGAACTAACTAAGCATACTAATGCCCTTATTGGGGTTGTCTACTTCAAGTTGAACGGAATCAGAAAATCTAGTAATAAAGTGAGCGAAGCCAGTCAAATAAATAAATGACCTGGATCAGTTAGATCTGATCCAAATGGCAAATGACATACGCCTAACATAGTGAGGTAAAAAAAAATACAAAATTGATTCGCATACATAAATATTAACTTTTTTTAATAGTTGTATAAAAATAATATTTTTATAAATAATTATTATGGGATGGCTAGCACAGTGGTATGAAGTCGGCCTGTGGATCCTGAGGTCTCTGGTTCGATTCCCACAGGCGACAAATTTTCATAATTTGAAAAAGCTATCCCTGTGGCTCCTCCACCACTAACATGTTTGGGGGTCGTGATTTGACGACTGGTAACCGCACTTCACGCGCAAAATATATCACTTACCGAGATCTGCTTTAGCAGAGTGCCACACCCAGCAATGGGTAGAAGGCGTGATGATATATTTATTTATTTATTTTATTTATTATTAAAGAAAAATTTCTAACATATAAAATTTACAAATATATTTGATAAAAACTGAAATAAATTAGTTGAGATTTTATTTTTGTCATTTGTAATTAATTCATGAATAATGAAGATAACAATAAAAACTTAATTAATGTACTACTACAAAAAGTAAACGTAATAAAAACTAGTGTACAGATTTTTGGGAATAAATAATAAAAATATGTTTGTAAACATTAAAAATTAATATACATAATGAACTTAAAAACAACTCTACATGAAATATGTAGAGAATTTTTTAAGCAAACTTGTTAAATAAATGGTACAGCAAATATTTTGGTTGTTTCAATGAATGTATGAATAATTTAAATATTTTCGTGATTTTAGAAGGTCAAAATTAATTCAAATAGTCATTACATGCAAATAAATGTTATTGAAGATAATTTTTACAATCGTGAGTTGTTTTACAACTAATAGATCACGATTTCAAATTTTATTAATTTTAACCGAACAAAAAAAAAACAAGTATTCCTTACCGTATACACTGAGTGAAGTGTATGATGATATTTATCTAAATATCTAAAGGAAATGCTTGATTTAAATTTAACTGTTACAAATAAAGTAGGTTAAATTTATATTAATTAGATGTTGCACAATTACCCTATAATTTTATGATGAAATAATATCTGCTCAAATTTATTGATGAATAGTTTCATAAATATCCATTATACTTTTACTTTATTTATGGTTCTACTTAATTCAACAGGTAATTTACTTATTTATTAATTTAAAATTTATCTTCTAAATTTTAATATAGCAAACCTGCTGCTTATAATAAAATCCTAATCATTCGGAAGTAGTTTTTTTGATTTAAATAAATAAAAGAAAAGCGAAGTTACATGTCATGTACAGAGTGCCCCCCAGATTTAGACAGCCTTAGGTCAAGACATGGATTAAACACCTACAAATAAGATAAGTTTATTTCAGCAAATTTGCCTAAATGCTTTATTCCAAAGATATTCCTAATTTCCTAACTGGAGCAGCGCTACTTTATGTGGTAGTGGCTCAGGGTATCGAGTCGGCCTGTGGATCCTATGAACCCTGGTTCGATCCCCACAGCCGACAAACATTTTCACCAATTTAAAATTGAGGGGTCGTTAATTGACGGCTGGTAATCACACTTCACGCGTATAAATATATTACTTACCGATATCTGCTTCGGCAGAGTGCCACACCCAGTAATGGGTAAAAGGCGTGATTATATTTATACATTTATTTAACTTTATAAAGAGATACTAAATATTATCTTATTATTGTGTGTCATAATAATTAAATTATATTAAAAATTAATGGTTATTACCTAATCTCATAAAAAAATTTAGTTTGTTTATAACAATTCAACGAAATGCCTCTTTTTTACGCAAATAGTGAATAAGTCAACAATTTCAAGTAATTTTATAAAAAATAGTTTTTTGATATGTTATTGCTTTATTTTAAACAATAAATTTGTTTAAATTCATCCATACTTTTCATTTTTACCCACACATCTGTGAATTAGAAAAATAGGACATTTGCTCAAAGGAACTTGTTACCTTATTTTTAGATGTTTAATCCATGTTTAAGTTAAGCCGGTTAAATCTGGGACAACTGTAGAATAATTGATCTTGCCTGCCCGGCAGCACGGTGGTGTGGATAGCATTACTGCATTCGAATCCGAAGATCCCGAATTCGAATTCCACTCAACCTAAATATATATGTACTACGTACCACATTATGTACTATAATTTGGATTAAGTTCCTGTTGTGCAGAGTAGAATAAATAAATAAATAAATAATTATTTGATTTGCTTTTATTTATTTAAACCAACGAGTAATCGTTGCACATATTTTTTCTTATTGAATTATTTTTAAAGACCTTTCTTTAGTTAGAGAAGAGTGCAGAATTCGTGTCAATGAAGTTTGAACGTAAAACTCTCGCTTATGAATCGAAAGTACAACAAATTTATTTGCGCAACTGAAACAGTACTACATCTAATTGTGAAATACAAGCCACTTGAACCGAATTTTATATATATATATATATATATATATTTATATATATACAGGAACGTCCGAAAGCAACATCATTTTTCGCGATTACAGCGTCATCTATCATGCTGACTAAAAAGTGAACTAAATAAATTCTTCTTTTTTTAACGAGGAATCTGATTCTTTAATAAAAAATAGGGGTTTTCATTTAAAAAAAATTGAGTTGACCATGATTTAGCGACAACAGCGCCATCTAGGACAAAACCAATATTTCGTTATTATGGCCCCCTTTTGTACGATTGTTTTTCGTCTAGGTCATTTTTGCGTAAAATTTATAGTTTCCGAGATATTTCCTGATAACACTTTAAATGGACCAGCCTATATATTTTTATTATATCAATTTACGAACTCTGGCTTATAAGAGCGCAACCAGTTGTATCACAAATGATCGTAATTTAATTTTATGTTAAAAATTAATATATTATGAATACAGCACATACATACATTCGCAAGATTTACTTTTCCTCGCCTATTGCAGCCCTTGTAAAGATATGTACTTCTACGATCAATACGTCATTTAATAGGATATGTCCTTCAATTTTTTTTTGTAGGTATAAAAATAACATATTTCCAGATCAAAATGTGAATTCGCCATAAATCTGTAGTGACACACTACATATGGACCGTTTATTTTGAAAGTGGTGTAAGTCCATTTAAAAAAAAAGAGATATCACGTAATTTATGCTTAATTTAGTGTAAACTTTTTATTTATAACTTCTTCTTCTCTTCTTCAATGGCACTACAGCCTAAATCGGGCCTGGGCCTACCGGACACACCGAGCCGCAGTTTTTACGCTGCCGTACTGCCGGTTTCCGTAGTCGATGTTACTTTAAGGCATATGTATAAGTAACTAGCTTATAGCGCCCGAGTATGATTAATACAAGTAACTGTATTTTTTATTTTAACGACAAATCATACATTGTCGACAGGTGGATTCGAACTGGCGAACCTTGGTTCGGGTGACGTCACAGCATGTTAAGAGATGTGCATTAACACGCTCGGCCACCGCGCCTGTTACTTATAACTAGATAGTATTTAATTTCTTAAAAAATGTCCATGTTTTGTTCAATTTAAAATTGACCGGTATAAGAAATTGCGTAACCATTCGTATGTAATCTTTAATTTTCTCGAAACAAGAAAAAATGGACTTACACCACACACCACTTTCAAAATAAACGGTCCACATATCTGCGAGAGTTACACAGATATACTTAAATTTTTATAGACTTGACTACCAATGTATATTATTTATCAGTTCAATTTATTTATTTTTTTTATTTTTACAAATGACATGTCATAGTTTTACAATAAATATTATTTAACAGTGAGAGTTCTATTTAATATCATATTAAAATAAAGACATAAAGTGTTTCTCTATATATCTACAAAAAATGTCAAATTTGTTTAGTGATAATGATAAGATGTAGGGATGGCTAAAGTTGTTGTTTTTCCAAAGCAACCACTACATAAAAATAAAATAAATAAATATATCATCCCGTCTTTTACCCATTAGTGGGTGTGGCATTCTGTCGTAGCAGATCTCGGTAAGTGACATATTTATGAGCGTGAAGTGCGGTTACCAGCCGTCGAATCACGCCCCCCAAAGATGTTAGTGGAGGGGGAGCCACAGGGGTAATTTTAATGTGGTGAAAACTGTTTGTCGGCTGTGGGAATCGAACCAAGGTTCTCAGGATCCACAAGCCGACTTGATACCACTTAGAGCTGGGCAGTGGCTAGCTACTTCTGTAGCTTAGCTACGTTTCCCTTAGCTGTAGCTGTAGCTTAGCTAAATGTGAAAAAATATAGCTGTAGCTTCTAGCGAAGTATATTTTTTTCTATTAGTTTAAAAATATTGTTATAACAACGGAAGCTACTTTTTGTAGCTTAAAGCTACTTCTTGTAGTCCAAAGCTCCTTTTTCTAGCTTAAAGCTACCACTGTTCATTAAGAAATATCTATTTATTTTTGTTTTGTATTTGAATTGTACCACCTTCTTTATTGTTTTCTATAACTGTAGGATAATAAGTTATTATATAGTTTAAAATCTATTAACATATTTTATTTTTCACTTGTTCTTAACCTATCCTATTTTTGTATTAAATATTAGATGAACTAAACATTGACTGTTTAGGAATCTTCTGTTAATGTGACTGTTAATTTATTTCGATATAAATAAAAATTATAGTATCAAAAATTAACAGTACATTTGTCCATTTTTACTTTCTTATAGGTAGTATAAGGAAGTATTGGAATCGTGAAAAAAATCGTTGACGAGATTTTCGCGGAAATACATGTTTTGAGGTCCACTGAATCTGTTTTGATCATTTTCTCAATGATGTCTGTGTGTGTGGATGGATGGATGGATGTGTGTCCGGTCGTGCAATATCTCATGAACGAGATAAAATTTGTTAACGAAACTTGGTAATTATAAGTTTCATGAAAATACGAAGAGCTGAGTTGATTTTGAATGAAATTGAAAAACCGGAAGAGGAAGTTTACTGGACACACAAAACAATAAATTCCATTTATTTCAAAAATGGAATCAGTTACGACAAAAAGTTTCAAATAAAAGATGTTAGCAAAAATATTTGGAACATAAAATGTTATTTGCAATTTTCCTGTATATGCGTCTAATTTTGAGAAAAACTAATTTATATATTTAATAATATATTTCAATAATCATAGTAGCAATAGAAACAAAAAACAAAAACATGTTTAACATTTATATGTCAAATAATAATTGTCAAACGCAAGGAGCAAGTCATAAATGTTCAATTCAGCGTTTTTAATATGAAATATGCTGTGTATAAGAAAGTCGTGTGGTGACCACACCAGGTTTTTTATATTTATGTACATAATAGTAAATTAACAGTCATTATAACAAAAGACTGATCAATTGATCATATGACAATGGCAAATTTAATTAATTCACAATAATTGAAAAAAGTAGCTTTAAAATTTAACAGCTTCTTTAACGAAAGCTTTTAGCTGTAGCTCAGCTACTTTTTGAAAGAATAGCTGTAGCTGTAGCTTAGCTACTTTTTTTAAGTAGCTTGCCCAGCTCTGATACCACTGAATCACTAATCCCATGTAGGTGGAAAATTTCTTTTGGAAACATTTTGTCTAAATTATAATGTCTGACTGTGTATAAACTTTGTATGTACCACAACTTGCTTTTGTGGGCTTTGGGTTAAAATCACGTATCACGTTATAAAAGCTTCATTACGCTTTAAATACGTAAATAACTATTATATTTACATACTAGAAGAATGTTTATTTTATGTGCTAATCAAGTTTTATTACATTATGTGCTTAACCCAGTATATATAAAATGTAATTTGGATTAATAGCCGAGGTTTGCAATTATGCGGGTTTCAGCGTCCTCCAATTATTACGGGTAATCGATTTTTTTTATCAAACTATAAAATTTCAATTATATGAGCAATTACCTTGACAACTGTTTGTTTTAAAATAATTATGCATCACTCCGATGCAAGAAAGCAATCACTCATTCATTTTTCTTGATAGTGTGCTCTTAAAGACTGATTGAAATTCACACAGAATATTATTACATCAATTCGTTTCCTACCTACTAATGTATAGCATCATCTCACATTAGAAAAGGATTTTTTACATCTGATGCAATGCATTCTTAATGAGTTGTTAATTAATTGCAACCTAATGAGAAAAACGCATTTGCTTTGCATGTTAATCAAGCAAGCAGGATTTACCAAATTTTTAAATAGTTAGCATAAGAACATATTGACGCAAAACGCACTTCAAAAGATGTTTGTACTTTTTTTAAATAACTAGTTTTTATTGTTTCAACTAGAAAACAAACGAACAATAAAAAGCAAACTTCATATTTTTACAAATAAAAATTCTGACAAATATTTTTTTATTAATTTAAGGTTGAAATGGTATAAAAAACGAAAAATTATCTAATGTTTGGATTACATGATTTGTACAATATTTTTTAGTCAAAACATAGAACGACCTTTTGGAACTTTTGTTGGTTCCATTTTCAAATCACTTACAGTCTGTTTCTCAAAAAAGTTTTAACTAATCCTGAAGTTTGGATTAGTTAATCTTATTTTGGTCCAATTTTAAAGTTAATCCTAATCACTTTCTGAAAACTAACAGCCAGATTCACGAAAAAATTTTAGCTAATTTTGAAGTTTGGAGTAGCTAATGTCATGCTAGACCGATCAATTCAGTTTCGGAAAATCAAATGGCAAGAAGATTATATTAATATTTATTTAAACTGTTTTGGGAATATGGTTTAGTTTAGTTTAACTCAAAATTCAGGATTAGCTAAAACTCTTTTGAGAATTGGGCTGTAAATGATAACAAAATTATATTATTTAAACCATTTTGAGAATATGGTTTAGCTTAATTTGACTAATCCGGAATACAGGATTAGCTAAAACTCTTTTAGCAATTGAGCTGTAAAAGTTTACAAATAATTTTGAAGTTATTATTAATTTGTAGAATGTTTTAATGTAATCAAAATACTAGGTAATTTTTTATATTTTCTCTCCATTTCTACCTTACATTAATAAAATTTTGCGGTTTAACTAAATTGAAAAAAATCCTTTCTAACATTTAAATAGTGGCCGAAGTGAGATATTGTATTGTGAAAAATATTATTTTCTACAACTTTAATTGAAAGTAGGCTTTCCTTCCCTCATATGCAGGTTAAAAATGGATAATTTTCTCCTAGTAGGAGAAAATAGAATTGTCCTACCTTGGGAGAAAGTAACCATTTTCCTCTGTTATGTATGATTGGTTTTATAGCAACTAACACAATCTTATATATTTATTTATACTCGTATGTCGTAAGTATTTTTTAAAATTTTATTTAAATGATATGAAAGAATGGTCATAAAAAATCCTATATCTTTTGAAGTAAAGTGTAATTTTCTCCCTTGTCGGATTATTAAACATCGCCTGCGGGAGAAAATAATAAACTCTCCTCCCACGTTATTCGAATAGCTATTAAAATGAATATCCTAGACTCATTACATTTTTATTAACTTTACGGATATTTATAAATCAAATCAAACTCGTATGTATATATTTAACCGCAACGTAATTAAAACTAACCGTTATATTAAAAAATAATTCTACACAAAAATAATAAAAATTGACTTCTCAAAAGATAATTTCTAGCAAAGCTCGTTTCGTGCGCATTTCAATCCAGCAAATTTCTAATCCAGTAAACTAATACCCAACACACCCAATATTCGATTCTAAAAAAACAAATTATGAATTAAATTAATTTTCAACCATAAGATTGTTGATACTACGATATATATAGCGTTTATTATTTCACTTCACGCACATAATTTTAACATTTACCAAGATCTTTTACGATAGAGTGCCACAACCAGTAATGAGTAAAAGGCGTGATAATAGATTTATTTTTTATTTCCGCGTAACTTTTATTATTTTTCTGTAGCGAGTTTTAAATCATTAAAACCAACCTTTCACCCATTACTGGATGTGCCATAGCAGATCTCCGTAAGTCATATATTTATGAGTGAGAAGTGCGGTTACCGGCCGTCAAATCATGACTATCTTTGGAGGTAATTTTAATGTGATGGAAATTAGATTGTCGGCTGAGGGCATCGAACTCGGATTCTCAAATGCAGATAAAATGCAATGAAATATGTATATTACAATAAAAAATATTATTTTTTTAATGAAAGTATTTATATAAATCGTAAATTTCATTTAATTTTTGATTATGATTTGAACTACTTTTTTATTATTTATTATACTACATCCAAAAAATTAATATCGTAAATGCAAAATAATTAAGAGCCAGTTTTTCAATCACCTGTTTACACTCGATTAATGTTAATTATAATTAAATAATAATGAAAATTATTTCCATAATTAGAGTTAAACATGATTAACATTCATCGAATGTAAACTGGTGATTGAAAAACTAGCACTTAGTGTTTTACATACAAATTCATAAAACAGATTAGCTTTTAAAATCATTTTTCTACTCCCATACTTTAAATGATTAAATATGTATTATCAGTACTGTCATGACGCTCATTAAAAAATAGATTTTCATGATTACACAGATTTCCATTATTAGATTATTGACTAATATTCGCAAACCATTGATCGTTTCCAAGATTTCCACGATTTGCACAATAAAATAGTAATTTTGGATGTTGGATTTGGTCGTAAAAATAATAGTGTATGCAACTCGTGTATGAGTGCTATTTTAAATTTGTTTCATATTATACTATTTTAGTTCCAATTTTAACTCTGTAATTCAAAAATGGAATAGGTAGTTCAGTAGTATCGAGTCGGCCTGGGGATCCTGAGAACTCGAGTTCGATTCCCACAGCCGACAAACAATTCCTACCATATTTATACTACTTCTGTGGCTCCCTCTCCACTAACATCCTTGGAGGCCGTGATTTGACGGCTGGGAACCACACTTCACGCGCAAAATATATCACTTACCGAGATCTGCTACGACAGAGTGCCACACCCAGTAATGGGTAGAAGGCATGATAATATATTTATTTATTTATATTTTTAGTAATTAAAAAAAATAAATGATGATTATGACACCAAGTGGCAAAAATATAACCTAATAAGATAATTAAAGTACAAACGATAACTCCAAATTGATGAACAACAATTATTCTGTTAAGTAAATAGTTCTAATGGTAATCTTTTCAACCCGGAATAAAAGTGGAGCAAGTTAACTACAAATTTAATTCTCTTTATGAATCTGTCTTTTTTTACTAAAGCCTAAAGTTATTTTCTAAATTTGATGTATTTGTAATTTTTCAATTATATCTCAAAATCGTAAATTTTGTATATTGCGTCGATAAAAATAGACAAAAATTGATAAAGCTCGCATTCTTTCAAAAAAATTACATAAATTAGAGTATATTAATTTTAAATTAAATCATCGGAAGATCAATATTAAAAGTCTTCAAAAAATAACTATAGTTCCATGCCCAGATTATGATTAATAAGCTAAACAATAACATAAATTTTTATATTGTTGTTGTTCTGTATCGAGTAATTTGATGGCTAGGAACTGCACTTATTTCGCAAAAATATATCATATTCCGAAATCTGCTATTACACAGAATTATGTAAAACTAAAGTAACGATATATTTATTTATTTTTTGTATGATATAAGTAATAAAACAATCATACTTATTTAACAAAGTTCGTCGAGCTCTGTATTCAATGATATAACGCTGAAGTCTGAATCTAGGTTTCTAAGAGTCTGGCGAATTACAAATGCTCTCGAAACAAAAGTCAAAGTAAGTTAATTATAAACAAAGAAGCAACGTTTTCCTCAATGAACATATTAAAATATTATAATTTATTAGAGAGAGGAGGGGAGTTTAGCCCCTAGTACGGGGTGGGGGCCGTATTAGTCGTAAATAGAAAGGGAAATTCAAGGCTTGAAGTTAGTATAAAAGCGGGCCGAGATATTTTGAAGTCAGTTACCTCTTCATTTGGATAACCATGAAGGTACAGTACCATCTCAGTGCTTCTTATTTAGTTTCAAATTTATTTATTATTTTTTACTTTTATTTATTATTTGATAATTGGTTAAATTTGAGACTAATTTGATTTTTTTGTGATTAGGTGTTCGTGTGTTTATTAGTGGTAGCAGCGGTCGCCACAGTTGCCCAAGGTAAGAAACTCAAAATTATTCAACATTTTTTTTTATCTACTGTAAATTTGATGATATTACAATTACAACTTTCTTTACAAATCTTCGTTAAATACAACTTTATCATCTCATATTGACTTAAAATGAAAATTTCAAAATTTTATAGCTATAATTTTTATCAAAATTTAAAACAATTATATCTACTCTACCTACATTCCTGATTGGCTGGTTGCATTTATATTTTGGTTGATAACCTAAACACTTTTAAATTTCTTTTAATTCCGACAACTATATTATTCAGCTAAGTATTTTAAAAGTTTAATTAAACTAACTACAAAATTCGAGCAGTTCAGAAATAAAACTAATTTTTATAATCACAAATAAAACTGCATCCTAGTGGTTCAAGTATCACAACAATCTTAAGATCTCATGTATTACAATTGAGATTAATTTTCTCGTGTGCAACCTACAAAATAATTTACTGTAATCTGTAATATATTTTCTCATAGTAACAATAATTTGAAAATAATAATTTAACAATTAAAAAGAGTTACGAAGCAAATTAGTTATTAAAACCATACTTTATTACATTTTCTACTATTTAAATAATAATAATAACTTGAGATAAAAATGGAGTTAATTAGCAACAAAATTAATTTATTCCAAGAATCTACTTTAATTTGTAACAATAAATCGAGTCTAATGAATATTAAACCGAGATAAAACATTTTTAAAATTGACTTCAATTTACATCTGTTTGCGGCAAAATATAAAATTGGGGCATTGTCTACGTAATGTGCAAAATTCCAATGAAAAAATTGTTATTTATCAGTTATTCTTTTATATTAGAACATACTCTAAATTCTAAAGTCTGTCGATGCTCCACACCGCAAGTCGTTATATTCGATTTCATATCAAATTATTGCAAATTTCATAAATTTATTTGAATATTGAACGTGTTCTTGGCAAAACTCGCTTCACTCGCGTTTTAAACAAACAAATCGCATATCCAAAAAAACACTAATACGTCTGAGTGGTTCGAATTTCACTGTAGTTGTATAGAGTAATAAATAAATAAATAAAACGGTGTTAGCGACAAATCCTGGTTCGATTCCCACAGCCGACAAACAGTTTTCGACACATTAAAATTACTGCTGTGGCTCCCCAACCACTAGCACCTTTAGAGGCCGTGACTTGACGGCTGGTAACTGCACTGCTTCGATAGAGTGCCACACTTAGTAATGGGTAAAGAGCGTGCTGATATATATATTTTTAATTTTTATAAATATTATGGCGTGGCTAGCTCAGTGGTATGAAGTCGGCCTATGGATCCTGAGAACCCTGGTTCGATTCCCACAGGCGACAAACAATTTTCATAATTTCAAAAGCTACCCCTGTGGCTCCTCCACCACTAACATCTTTAGTGGCCGTGATTTGACGACTGGTAACCGCACTTCACGCGCTTAAATATATCACTTACCGAGATCTGCTTCGGCAGAGTGCCACACCCAGTAATGGGTAGAAGGCGTGATAATATATTTATTTATTTATTTATTTACTAAAAAGAAAAATCGCGTTGGTCGCCACTGGTCAACATAACATCCACCAAAACAATAAATCACCTCGGGCATCAACATCAGATAAACACAAAAAACATAATTGTAAGTGTAAGTGCAATATTTACGCAATCCACTTACACTTTCCATTATTACTACTCCGCGTTCTAATCATCCATCTCTCTCTCGAACTCTCGCATTCACTGAAGATGAAAGGTTCGCCACGGGTCAAGAAACAGATTCCGCGGTTTCTTATTACTATCCCACGGATCACGCTGAACTTTTCTGTTATTTACAACTTGCAGAATCGAGCAGTAGCATTCCATTAAACAATTATTGCGATTAGAGATTATTAAAAGACGCGGTATTTGTAATAAGATTTGTTTCATCATCTTAAGTGATTGTTGACATTTATATTTAATTCTTCTAATTATTATTTAATCGTCAACTGTTATTAACAAGAACTAGTCATTGAAACATTGTTTATTATTGTAAACAAAATTTTTATTAGAAGCAATCGATGTAAATCCGTGTCAATAAATAGAAACAGAAAACGTGTAGATGAAGAATCAATTAATTATGAATCATTAAAGAGAATAATATTTGGTTTATTAATGACCTTTAACAGAATTCGCGTTTACCATTCATGTATCCGAGACTCAGTTCAGTGAAATCGAATTTTAAATATAATTTCTATCCGTATTTTATTATTAATAATAAATCAATAAATGAAACTTTCACGCAATTTCAATTCTAAACAAAATAAATAATTAATTTTAAGAATTTTTTCGAAAATTTTCCTTGACCTGTTTGCAACCAATCATAACACAAAAGACTTGAAAATATAATTAATAAATGTACTGATAAAATCCCGTTATTAGGCTAAAATTCTGTTACCAAATAATAAGTTTTCAATTTTACACAAACCTTTTTATTATATTTATCTCGGGGAATTATTTTACCAAATAGCAAACGATTTTTCAAATTTCTTCTAGATTTTTTGTTTTTAAACACAGTTATCAAATAATAGTATATTATATACCAAGGGAGTAAACTGCATAATTTAATCCCTCAGATGATTATTTTACTCGTTTGCGGCTCGTGAAATAAACTTCACTCTCGGGATTAAATTATGCACTTTAGTCCTGTGTATATACACTATTTTTCGCACTTCCAGCCATACATTTGAAATTAATACTTGTAATTAATTTTGAAATTGATTTAATATATAATTCACAATGACAGTATTACACAAATTTTTAGTTAACTTAGACAACATAAACAATGTGAAATATTTTGAGATTTTGAGGTTTATAATATACTTGTTGTTATGGTAATGCTTGTTTATCTATCAATTTAATACCGGCGGGATTCAAAGTGACACCTCAGTCCTCGAAGAAGAAGAATAAAGTAAGCAATTTACTCCCGAGAGTGCATAAAAACACTTGTGCCACGGGTTCGAGATTTACCATCCAGGTTGCACTCGTGCTTCTTGCTTGTTTTTGAATAAAATTAAAATTTAATTATTTGATTAATTCTAATTAAATAGTTCCAAATATGGGGTGGCTAGCTCAGTGGTATGAAGTCGGCCTGTGGATCCTGAGAACCCTGGTTCAATTCCCACAGACGACAAACAATTTTAATAAATTCAAAAACTACCCCTGTGGCTCCTCCACCACTAACATCTTTGGAGGCCGTGATTTGACGACTGGTAACCGCACTTCACGCGCAAAATATATCACTTACCGAGATCTGCTTCGGCAGAGTGCCACACCCAGTAATAGGTAGAAGGCGTGATGATATATTTATAAATAATTCCAAAATAATAAATTGTTGTAACTGACTTAGGACAAGTTTTTTTAATTATCAATTTACTCTCGATTAATGTTAATCATGATTAAATAATAATGGAAACTATGGTTACTGATTATTGATTAGCTTAATCGGGCATAATCAGATGATTGAAATATCGAAGTAATGTTCTTCATCCTCCTGTTTTATTTAATATCCTCATTTTTTATATTTACGTAAAATAAAAATCTTAATTCCTAAATCGTCCTGAGTTTTTGATATATTTTATTTACACAATATAATTTATGAACTGTATTTGCTAATGTGTTTCTTTTCTAGCCGGTTTCCTCGGCGGCGGCGGCGGAGGTGGCGGATATGGCGGTGGAGGCGGCGGCGGAGGCTGGCGGCCTAGCGGAGGCGGTGGCTGGAACGGCGGCGGCGGCGGCGGTGGATGGAAGGGAGGTCTGGGCGGAGGTGGCGGCGGTTGGAACGGCGGCGGCGGCGGAGGTGGTTGGAAGGGAGGTTTCGGAGGCGGCGGCGGCGGTTTCGGAGGTGGTGGAGGATATGGCGGCGGCGGCGGCGGAGGCAGTACCATCAAAGTCATTAAAGTGATCGCTATTCCAAGCGGCGGCGGCGGCGGCGGACATGGAGGCGGCGGTGGATTCGGAGGCGGTGGTGGATACGGCGGCGGTGGATGGCAAGGAGGCGGCGGTGGCTGGCAAAGCGGCGGCGGTGGATTCGGAGGCGGCGGCGGATACGGAGGTGGTGGTGGAGGTGGAAAAGGTAATTTACATCTATCCAATATGCGAAGTTCTACTTACTAATATATTTTTTTGTTATTTATTTTGCAGGTGGATGGTGGTAAACTGATCGTTTTAACTTCGAAGAATTTTCATCACCAATTTCAATTTCCAAAAATTTCATCTGTATGAATCTATGTGGACTGTAAATATATTTTTGTATATTGTGTAAAAAATAAATTTTCTTTTTTTATAAATTTTTTATTCTAATTTATAATAAATACCTAAACCTAAAAATACACTATAATTTTGTATTCTTTATGATTTTTTAAGAAGATTAATTTATAAAAACATACATTATTTATTTTAAAAATATGTTAAATTTATAATTAACTGTTGTCACCTTTGATAATAACCAATAAATTTATGGAGAAAAATATACGTATGCAGTAAATTTTAAAACCGCAAAATACTAAATTAGTTTTTACAGTAACATGTTACATCATTTACAACTATAAAAATATATTTATAAATTATTCGTACTCAGAATTCGGAATTGGAAAAAGTAATAACTTTAACAGGCAAATTCATAAAGCGGATTAGCACTAATACCATTTAAGCTATTATCTATAACTCTGTTTCAAATTAATACAGATTCATAATTGAATGAAATACTGAATACTCTTTTTATCCTTTAACAAAGAAGTAGATGTTAAAAGAAAATTTATTTGAATCATCGAATTTGTCTATTGAATAGTAGCTATTATTAAATTTATTTTATCAATTAGCTACTACACGAATCTAGTCCCACATACATTGAACCACTTGTAAGTAAAACCAGTTAAACTATGAAGAAATATAAAAAAAAATCCACTATAAAATATTTATTTTTTATATATCATTGTTATAGTATATTACATAACAAGCATCGAAAGTGTAAAATAACGTGCGAGTGTACAAATTGAAAAACGAGGCGCGCTGAGCCGAGTGATTTAAGTACACGAGCACAGTTATCTCACTTTCGAGTGAGTTATGTACACTATATTTCAGACGACCATAAAATATTTTTTAAAAAAGTTTACAAAAGCAATGTTATTATACTTTGACAGCTGATGCGTTTTTGAAGGTTAGCCTTGTCGTTTGATGTTTGAGGTTAGGTGTGATGATACCTAGTGTAATAACCGTAAAAATTATTTTTCTTTATTTAATTATTTTCTTTCATCGTAACGCCATCTGTTGTCACTCAGTGGAACTTCACTTGATATGTTAGAAGTGTGTGTTATACTAACATATCAGTGTATGTTATGTTCATCTTTACGTAGTAATTTATGATGTTGTTATGGTTACTCTCATACATGGTCGTGTATACAGTGTAATATGGAAGTGCATTTTATATAAATATGTTATATTTAAATTTTTCCATTTAATATTATAATCAAGGACAAAAAGGTTTTATTTTTTTCTCTTCGTTTCTATTCGCAACAGAAACGAGATATGATGATTGCGTTCATTTCCTTCCCTAATAAAATATATAGTTTTAGTTTCTGGTAATCGAAATTAAAAACCGATAAAAACATTTTTATTTTATTTTAATTTTCAAATTTAAACAATAACTCTTATATACAGAATGTCATATTTTCGAGTATAACCATTTGGATTTCCGGAACTATGTATAAGAGATACGAAGTCAGTTAAATTAAATTAAATTAAATTTTTTGAAGAATATCTCTTACATATAGTGTTCAATTTAAGTGTGCCACCATTGCTAACTCGAGAACTATAAGAGCTACAAGGTTGGTTAAATTAGCAAAGAAATACCATTTTGTAAGTTTATTATATGACTATTAACATATTTTTTTCCGACAAGTGGTTTTCCAGGAAACTTAATTCTGCATTTAACGAATATAAAGTTCAGTACTCTCACATTTCCAAAGTTTTGAGAAAAGTACAGATTAAATTGACATTAATTTAATTCAAATCGCATAGGAATCAGCGTGCTGCAACAATATGAGCTATCTCATTGTTGTTATGATGCTTTTTACCAATGTAAAAAAATTACCTCTGTGGCTCTCCCACCACTAACATCTTTGGGGGCCGTGATTTGACGACTGGTAACCGCACTTCACGCGCATAAATATATCACTTACCGAGATCTGCTCCAGCAGAGTGCCATTCCCAGTAATGGGTAAAAGGCGTGATGATATATACTTTATTTATTTATTTAATTTATACATCTGTGACCAGCCCGAGGTGTGGGGATGGATTCCAGATGTGGGTATTGTGCCCAGGACAACAAGTGTTTGGAATAGACAAGTCAATCCAGAACATCAACTCAAGGCGTAAAGATGTGATCTTCACATGGGCGCGAATTTACATAAATATTTATATAATATAAATATATCATCATGCCTTCTACCCATTACTGGGTGTGGCACTCTGCCGAAGCAGATCTCGGTAAGTGATATATTTTGCGCGTGAAGTGCGGTTACCAGTCGTCAAATCACGGCCCCCAAAGATGTTAGTGGTGGAGGAACCACAGAGGTAGCTTTTGAAATTATGAAAATTGTTTGTCGCCTGTGGGAATCGAACCAGGGTTCTCAGGATCCACAGGCCGACTTCATACCACTGAGCTATTATAATTATAATATATAATTATAAATATTTATAATTAGTGTAATTTAAATTAAATTTGTTTCCCTACCATTAGTTTATTTAAGTCTTGTTCTAACATTTTATGTAACTATTAAAATTCGTTTAATTTAATCCTTTAAATTTTATCTTATTCGCCCTTACGTCCAGCGAACTTTGTTACAGTTCATAATGTACATATTTGTTTCTTTGATTCATTATTAAATTTTAATAGGACTATTTTGTGAGAAAATGAATAAATAATTTTTGTTAGTCATTTCATTTATTTTTTTCATAGCACGCTGATTCCTATGCGATTTGAATTAAATTTATGTCAATTGAATATGCATTTTTCTCAAAAAATTTAATGTGAGATTATTGAATTTTGTATTCGTTGAATTCAGAATAAAATTTCCTGGCGCACAAAAAAATAAAAAATATATATGTAGTCATACATACATATCATGTTACAAATCATTTTGAACAGTCAAAAAATAATAACGAATTGAACAATAACTCATTTCTTGAGGCTTAATTAATTTTCAACCTTTTTTCTTTCATAACTGGAAGCATTGAAGGGATGTATTACGTTATTTTCAAAGTTATGTTTTCATTAAATTCATATGATATCTAAGGGATGTACGAGATATCAAATCGCAATTTAGTACTTTTTGCAGTCTTAAATGAATCTTTATACCATTGAAAGCCATTTTTATTAGGATATTTTTAATATGAAATTAAGTCAGTAGAACGAACATATTGACTTGGGTTACTAATTTTCTCGTACATACAGCAATATAATTTGTCTTTGACTACAGTAAATTCAATAATAGAAAATATTAGATTGAATTTCGCATTTTCTACTAAAATTTAAGTAAACTGACATATAAATAATAAATAGAAAAAAACTTACCGATTAGACCAAATTGTACTCTTGACAGGATCTTTGGTTATAAATATTGCAAACTGCAAATATGATGAACTAACAAAAGCAGTCTTTAATTATTTCATTCTCATATATTTCAAACAAAGCACAACACATAAGTAGTTAATTAGTAATTAATTTACTACTAATTATTTATTAATTACACATTTGTACTACTGTCGTTATAATTACTGATTACAAATTATACAATTACGCATGACACGCCATCTGCGCACAGAAAAGAATAAAATCTTTTGATAATGATTATTCCTAAATACTCGTAAATAAAAACGCTATTATATTATTATTAAAATATATTATTTATTTATTTATTTTATACAAGGAAAACAGAAAAAAATACAAAAACAAAATAAAAACATTTCTTATGACACATTTCAACAAGGATCACATAAAAGCACTGTACATAATAATAAGTATATTACACTAGATACCCAGAAACTAGGTAAGGTTAGGAGAATCAGTAATGTGATTTGTAGCCACCGCCACCGCCGGCTCCAAAGCTTCCTGAGCTAGAGCTAGATAGCGAACCAGCCGCGTTTCCCAACAGACCGCCGATACCACCGAGTAATTCACCGACATGTTTACCAACACGGGCACCAGACCCGCCGAAACTGCCCGAACTACTGAAACTACCAGAATTGGAAGCGGCACCGGATCCAGCGAATGAACTGGATGAGCTGTGAGATGAGCTGAATGAACCGCTTCCGCTGCCACTGCCACCGCCCTTGCTTCCGCCGTACGAACCAGACCCGGACGATGAACCACTGCCAGCTCCGCCGAGACCGCCACCACCGCCATGGCCGCCGCTACCACCGCCAAGTCCTCCACCGAGACCACCAGCTCCTCCGTGACCACCAGCACCGCCGCCGAGTCCACCACCGAAACCACCTCCAAGACCACCAGAACCACCGTGGCTACCAGCACCGCCGCCGAGTCCACCAGTGTATCCGCCTCCACCGAGAACGTGACCACCGCTACCACTTCCTCCATAACCTCCTGATCCAGCTCCTCCGTGACCACCAGCACCACCGCCAGAGCCGCCTCCTAATCCACCGCCGCCGCCAGCTCCGCCACCAAGTCCACCAGATCCTCCATGACCTCCGGCTCCACCAAAGCTTCCTGATCCTGAGCCACTACTTCCGAACCCACCGCTACTGCCATGACCGCCCGCACCGCCGAGTCCACCAGATCCAGCACCTCCGTGACCGCCTCCTAAACCTCCAGCTCCACCGTGACCACCAGCACTTCCAGCTCCTCCAAGTCCGCCACCTCCACCGTGTCCACCAGCGCTTCCAGCTCCTCCTAAACCTCCAGCTCCGCCATGTCCACCGGCGCTTCCTGCTCCACCAAGACCTCCAGCTCCACCGTGTCCACCAGCGCTTCCAGCTCCTCCAAGTCCTCCACCTCCACCGTGTCCACCGGCACTTCCTGTTCCTCCAGCACCACCATGGCTTCCAGCGCCTCCATAACTGCCAGACCCAGAGCCACCGAAACCTCCGAAACCGCCGCCGCCGCCACCACCACCTCCTCCGAATCCACCTCCAGAACTACCGCCAAATCCTCCTCCGAGACCTCCAGCACCACCGTGTCCACTAGATCCCCCGAAGCCGCCTGATCCGGCACCGCTATGTCCACCAGCACCACCAAATCCGCCACTTCCACCGAAACCTATCACGAAAAATATTTTAATATCACAATCATTGTAATTGTGAGAAAATTCTGTGAAGATAGTCATTCATACAACTTCCTTTAACTAATTCATTATGCAATTGTTTTTAAAAATGAATATAAATCTTGAGTGAATATATTATTTGTCTTATGCTAATTTGAGAATTTTATTTAATTAATTTTATTATAATTTACGAAATATGTTTTACCCGAGTCATAGAATTATTATTTTTTCATTAAGTGTTAGGATAAACGTACCTCCTCCTTTGCCTCCCTTGCCGCCATGTCCTCGACCGCCTCCTACACCGCCACCGATGCCATGGCCGTGTCCTTTGCCGCCGCCAGCACCGCCAGCGCCTCCACCAAATCCTCCACTGCCACCGAATCCGCCGGATCCTCCAAAACCACCGCTGCTACTACCGCCAAAACCTCCAGAACCGCCGTGTCCTGCGCCACCGGCTCCACCGCCTGTACCGGCTCCACCGCCAGCACCACCTCCAGCACCACCTCCAAATCCACCGCCAAGATCTCCGGCACCACCATGTCCTCCAGAGCCACCATAGCTTCCTGAGCTTCCATGTCCACCAGCTCCACCGCCAGCACCGGCTCCGCTACCAGCACCTCCGCCAGCGCCGCCTGCAGATCCACCACCAAGACCTCCGGTTCCACCATGTCCTCCAGTTCCTCCAAATCCGCCGCTTGATCCTCCATGTCCACCGGCTCCACCGCCAGCACCGGCACCGCCTCCAGCGCCACCTCCGGCTCCGCCACCAGCGCCGCCTCCGAATCCACCACCAAGACCTCCGGCGCCACTATGTCCTCCAGATCCTCCAAATCCGCCGCTTGATCCTCCATGTCCACCGGCTCCACCGCCAGCACCGGCACCGCCTCCAGCGCCACCTCCGGCTCCGCCACCAGCGCCGCCTCCGTATCCACCACCAAGACCTCCGGCGCCACTATGTCCTCCAGATCCTCCAAGTCCGCCGCTTGATCCTCCATGTCCACCGGCTCCACCGCCAACCCCGGCTCCGCCGCCAGCGCCGCCTCCGGATCCACCACCTAGACCTCCGGCGGCACCATGTCCTCCAGAACCACCATAGCTTCCTGAACTTCCATGACCTCCAGCTCCACCACCAGCACCGGCTCCGCCTCCAGCGCCACCTCCTGCTCCACCTCCGAATCCACCACCAAGGCCTCCGGCTCCACCATGTCCACTAGATCCTCCATGTCCACCGGCTCCACCGCCAGCACCACTACCAGCACCGCCTCCGAATCCACCACTAAGGCCGCCTGATCCTCCGTGTCCTCCGGCTCCGCCGCCCCCTAGACCACCAGCACCTCCGTAGCTTCCTGATCCAGAGCCAGCACCGCCACTGCCTCCAGCTCCACCACCGAGACCACCTCCAAGACCACCGCCGAGACCACCTGCACCTCCATGACTTCCACTACCGCCAGCTCCTCCGTGACCACCGGCACTGCCAGCACCACCACCCAATCCTCCTGCTCCACCGTGGCTACCTGATCCTCCATAACCACCAGAGCCAGCTCCACCAGCTCCCCCGGCACCACCTCCAGCACCACCGCCGAAACCGCCTCCCAGACCACCGCCAAGACCGCCTCCTAATCCTCCACCATGGCCTCCCAAACTATTGGCACCACCACTTCCACCGAAGGATCCTGAAGAACTGCTGGAGAAACTTCCAGAACCAGATCCAGATCCGCCATAACCTCCAGCTCCAGATCCAGAACTACTAAATGCTGTAGGTACAAAGAATTGGTTAGCTAGCTTACAAACAAGAATAAGAATAATAATAATAATAATAAACATACATCCAGATTTCGATCCAGATCCTCCAAATCCACCAAAACCTCCACTAGAAGAGGAACTACTACTAAAACTGCCCGAACTTGAACCCGAACCGGATCCTAAGAGATGCGATACATCTGCATATGCATATTGGGATGCTGCAAAATGCAATCATAGTTATTATTAGTTTCGCTGTTACGTAACAAGCAATTGCATACAAAATACTCACAATATTGCACTCCTACACTAAACAACAAACAACAAATCAATAACTTGTTCATCCTGTTCACTTGTTTCCTAGTGAACAATAGACAAACGACTGATGAACAAATGAAGCTACCTCCTATTTATATGCGAATTATACACCTCACACTAAAATAAAAAATGCAGTCGTGATTAGCAAAAAAACTGTTTTTATAATGGTTATAGTAACTACGATTGCTGTTGGCCAGTACAAATCTACACAATTGGCAATTAATTCATTGAACAGGCGAGATTCCTGTTCTTTATTGCAGGAAATTGGAGAATTCTCAGTACGCATTTTTCCAAAATGTCATCGATCGTATGTGTAACATGTTTCGTTTGGGTTTTCCAGTTGAAATCTCGACGAAGCGGCAAACGGATGTAAATTACACCTTCCATTATTATTAATTAGCTCCTCTGGACTCACATCGCATATTAACATGTGTGCCCAAAATGTATTTCTGAGAAAAATTTAACTTTTTCAGATCGAAGAACCACTTTAAAAATAAATAAATACTGTGTTTAGCTTAATATTTACATCTATTGTATGTAAATTAATATATTTTTTACAATACTTGTACTGTAAATTACCTATTAATGACAAAATTTAAATATAGTAAGTGGAACTTTTATTGCACAGTGGTTTCCATGATTATATCAGAACTTTAATATTTACTTACTGTCCACCGTGAATAGTACGTAAATATTACATATCTTGTTTATTTTGACAACAATTTGACATCTATTAATTTTGAAACCTAGTTTTCTTTTCATTCTATTTTTGCAAGTATTGTAAAAAAAATAGCTTACTAACCTCGAACTAGAAGTGATTTTTTTTAGGTTGCTATTTCCCAAACTATATTCTTGACCTAAACACTCCTTACACTTCATGGTTCGTAATATACTATTGAAAAGTTCTATATATTCGAAAAGGATATTAATAAAATAATAATATTTTCGTTGTTATTGTAACTAGTCTTGAAAATAAATCATTCAATAATTAATTTGTCAATGGATAATTATTACGTAGCGATCAAATCAAACTGGACCATAAATCCAAAATATTGTTGCTAATTACAATGTATTGTTGCCGCATCGCAAATAAAGTGGTATCTATTTCTTTGAACTTGAAGTCTCTCGACCGTGACTTTTGATATTTTTTATTGAATAATTGTTCTGTTCATGTTTTTTTTTTCAACTATAGTTATACCTACCTTACATCTTTCTCGTTTTGTTTCTCATCTTACAAAGATTGCGTCACTGTAAATCACGTTTATAATTAAAAAGTCGTACGACATGTGTTTAATGAATTAATGACCATGTAGACAATAAACCTGTACAGTAACAAAAAATACTCCTATAAACTACTACCTACAACAATTAGTATTGTTTGTAAACATATTTCTCAATTGTTGTAATCAGTAACAGTTAATCAAGATAAAGTCGTGATTCGTTTTAATGTGATAACAGCTATAAAAATATCTTTGGAGATTTTTAATAATCGTTATTT
This sequence comes from Pterostichus madidus, assembly GCA_911728475.2. Taxonomy (NCBI): domain Eukaryota; kingdom Metazoa; phylum Arthropoda; class Insecta; order Coleoptera; family Carabidae; genus Pterostichus; species Pterostichus madidus. The sequence goes on along the minus strand of OU452313.1, from coordinate 27,981,426 downwards.
TCCGAGTAAATTATATAAATATCATGTATATTTCTATAATTATTTTCTGCTGAAAGTTAGCAGATATATGTATGGTAAACCCAAGATTATTATTATGCAATGAATAATTCATAAATAGATAGTTTATTCTGAACTAGGTTCAGTTTGTTTTCTGAATTTTATTAATGATTCTAATTACATTTTGCCGGATGTACAACAGGTACAAATAAGAGGACAATTCCCATTAATAGTTTAATTATTGTTCTCACAAATTATTTATTTTCCAAGTTAGACACATCTTGTTAACCTTGAGAAGCTCCATTTTAATCAGTGATGTAAATTTATGAGCAACAATATTTGCAAACAATTAAATTATTTTAAAACTATATTCTTTTCACTTTTTTGTTTAAAATACTTCAAGCATGTATTTGCTAATTAAAATTTATTTAAATCTCTAAATTACATATACAAAAAACAAGAATTTTCTGCAAAAAAAAAAAAAATAATATAAGTATTTATATAAAAGTACACAAAAAATATTTCATTACTTGTTTTTTCGCTGTTCCTAGCAAATTTTCTGTAAATACTTCTAATTATTCTTAGTCCAGAAGTTAATTATAAAATATACTCCGCAGAAGGTGGAGTTAATAAGGTTTGCCTGAATGTCTCCAAATTTTTTCTGATCGTTGTTTCAATTGCTTGAACCGTTTCTGGCAAAAAACCACACATTCGTAAATCTAAATGAATAAGTGTGGTATTATTTTCCATTGCTTTTAAAAAGTTCTCTCCGGATACCTGCAACAAATTCATCATCAGATTTTTTCAAGCGAATTAAAAAACAATTAAATAATAGATAAAAAGTAATTATATAATTAATTAACCTTCTCACCTCTCCAAGAAGATTATTACTTAAATCAAGTTTTTGCAAAGTATCGTTCAAGGATAACGTCAGGCCTATGTGCAAATTTTGAGTTGTTAAACCACAAGAGGATATATTTAGACTACGCAGAGTCTTTGTTCCTCTTACCAAAGCTGTTCCTATATATTTTCCACCTTCAACCAGTAAAGGGTTTAATTTTAAATTTAATTCGATCAATTTGCACTCAGGTTGACACATATAATAGCTCAGTCCTAGGGCACCTTGTGGACCTAAACGATAATAATTATAAAAACAAAAAACAAGTTTTTATACTTAAAAACAAACCAATTCTGTTATTCACTAAAATAAGATTTTCTAAAACAGTATTTGTTCGTAGCATTCCAGCTATTGCTTTTGCACCTTCATCGGATATTTTACAATGCGATAAATCTAATGTCTGCAAATATTTATGATGAATTAAAGGTCTTATTAAAAATTTTACTTTGTTGCAGTCTACACTTGACCGTAGTACACTAAAATATTACATGAAATTAAATATATTTCGGTAAAATAAATCATATTAAAAAAAGGTTTAATATTTTAGGGTAAAATAGTACAAAGGAAAATATGTTGAAAAGCACGGACTCGCGCAATCGATCCTTTGACAAATTATATTAGGTATCTTCAAAATTTCATATTCACCGCATCTGTAATAATTTACACATTTACAGGCAATCGTAGCCCAGTGGATAAAAGCGAGGTAAAACTTGCGTTTCTTAATTAACAATCAAGAGGTCATGCGTTAAAATCTCACTGACTTCAACTTATATAAAAAAATACGATTGTGTCTGAGTGGTTCGGATTCCACTATAAGCTGTAAGCCCCCTGTACTGTAATTGGGATTAAGTTTTTGTTGTGCAGAGTAACAAATAAATAAATAATTCTGAATAAATGCAACAAGCAAATTTTTCATTTAAATGTGTTTGTTTTTTGCAATAAACGATTGTTATGTTAATCTTAAAACAGGAAATATAATACATCTTATAAACGATTTGTTATCGACTTATTTTTTGTTGTACTATATGACCCTTAAATATTGTTTCCTTTTTTTGAACGCCATGTATATGAGCGTACCGCAAAATTTTAAGCTGACTCTTTTCTACTCCATTGCCCAATAATTCACAATCGGCTTCTGACAGTTTTGTTGAGTGCCATGTAAAATTATCATCAAGATTTGCCTAAAATACTTAATAAGTGTTATAATTAAATAACAAATAATTAATACGGTATAATACCTTATTAAAACAAACTGAAAATTCTATTAAATTTGTCAAATGAGATAAAAGCGAATGTAAAGATATGTGATCATAATTTTCTTCATTTTTACAGGTTTGTAATTCTTTTAAATTCAAACATAAAATATATTCTCCATATAAATCAGTTAATTCTTTTATCTACAAAATATTACGTCAAAATAATAAATTAAATTTAGAGTAATTTAAAAGTACATATTCTGGATTAAACATATCGGGCTTCATTCTTTCAATTTCTCCTTCCACAAATTTTTGCAAAAAAGTCTGTTTCCAACTTTTCATAATTATGTATGATAAAGACGATTTTTGGGTGAGTGGATATTTAATACTTTCACGTGATTTATCACTATCAATTTGCATTGCTGAGTCTACTATTTGTTGTTCAGACTGACTGCTACTATAATTAAACACATTAATTTCTTTTTCGCTAGTATTAGGACTTGAACTTGCTCTGTCGTCAATCACAGATATAGAACTAACATCAACTTGTTCAGGACTAGAGGTGTGACTATGAAAGATATTTATTGGTTTTTTGTATTTTAGTCTTCGGTTAGGTTCTGGTGAATCTGGCCACCGTGCTTGGTAACATCTTTGCCAATAAAAATCATCATCAATAATTGGAACTGTGAGTTCCAATGGTAAATCTGTTGATAATAATTCTAATAACTGTAATTTATCAGCTTGTAATAATAGTTCATTGTATAAAGGATTTCCTGAAAAGAAATTTTCTTTAATAAGTTTTGTTTGAGGCTAATAAATATATTATCATACTTTCCCAGTTTTCAGCAATAATTATTAAAGCTAGATCTCTCAGCTTTGGGACAAATTCCAAATCCCAACTAAAATCGTCACTTTTAACTTGTTCTTTACGCAAATAAATGCTAGGAACTTCGTAAGCCTTAATTGTATTTTCGTAAATTATATGCGGAATCCGCATCTTGATTTAGATTCAAAATTCCTTACACAAATTAAAAATTGATGAAATAAGACATAAAAATATGTCAAGAAATATCATAGCAACTGTCACAGCGATGTTTTATCAATACAAGTACTGCTTAGAGACATCAATAAAACTAAAATGGAATGCGTTTAATAACGAATCACAAATAAGTGCAGAAAAGTCTACATTCTATACAAAAATAACTATTATACGACATTAAAATTTACTTTATTAACTTTTTCTGATGTGTTCTTCTGTCCGCAATAAATGTTCTATAACTATTAATCAGATAAGTGAAAAAATACCGCATCAATTCAGGACAGAACGAATCGCCGGATTTTTCAATTAATTTTGGTCATAATTTACGTATTTAAATTTTAACGGACGGCAGATAAGTACAAACTTAACAATAGAAGAAATAAAAATAATCAGAATATCAAGTTTCTCTATTAATTGAAAAGGGATTTCGTAGACTTCACTTTTTATAGTTTAAATTACATTATTCAAACAAGACGACCACTAACACCTTTGGAGACCGTGATTAAACGGCTTCACTCGCATAAATATATCACTTACCGAGGTCTACTACGGCAAAGTTTCACACCCAGTAATGGGTAAAAGCGTTTACGTTCAGTTTTGGAAATTTAATTGTAGTCTTCAGGTCCGGTTTAAAAAAAATAAATAATAATAGAATATAAATGCAACTTTAACCAATAAAAGAACTTGCGTTATGTTTTAAACTGTTTGTCAATTTTTTTATCATCCTCATTACATGTTTAATTAAACAATCTGCGTGTATGTACAATTTTTTTTCATATTTCATGATTACATATTTGTTACATTTTGTGATTACTGCGTTTACTGGATAAAAATTTCTCCTCATGAAATGCCTTAATTTAACTATAATAGAACTACAATTTTTTTTGCAAAAATATAGTTGATTCGGTCGAGTTTATGCAATTCGACCGAAACTGGAATTTCGGCCAGTATGCTAGATTTTTGTGTCATTATTCAGGAGCCATTTTAATATCATATTGATAAGTAATGTTGATTGATACCTCCCTATATTTATTTATGCTATTCTGCACAACAGGAACTTACCCAATGACAATATAAGGTCGAGGATCACCGAGCCGCAGTGTAGTAGTTAATATATTTATAGCTTAAGTAACATTCGAACTCGGGATCTTAAGATTCGAATGCAGTAACGCAAACCAATTTAAAAAGTATAATTTTTAGAATTTATGCTATTATTTCGATGCGCAACCTTTTTTACTTTACTTTATTCAGAAGTTAAAATACCGGTCTTAACTATAAATGAAAATGTAAATTATTAGAGATGAGAACATCAGCTGAAATTAGTTATGAAAAAATAAGTCTTTAAATAATATTTTAAGTGTTTTTTTCAAATAATATTACAATAGTAATAAAAAAGTCTATAAGTATAATACACTCCAATTCAGAATAAAATAAGCCAGTTGATTTTTATATGAAACACCTTTATATAATTTTCAATATTTTATTAGTCACAGTTGAGTCACACGTTAGTAATAGATAACAAAGCTATCTACTTCTTGGGCGCGGGCTTGGCTGCGGCTGGTTTCGCTGCTGCTGGTGCTGCGGCTGGTTTCGCTGCTGCTGGTTTCGCGGCGGCAGGCTTCGCTGCTGGCTTCACAGCTGCAGGTTTCACTTCCTTCTTTGCCTTGGGCTTGGGGGTGGTGGTTTTGACCTTCTTGGGTGCTTCCTTGACCTTGGCAGCTAATGCTATTGCAGCAGCTTTCTTGGCGGCTTTGGAAACTTTCGCCTTTTTGGGCTTGGCTGCCTTCGCCTTCAAGATCTGTTCACGTCTTCTCTTCTGCATTTTGGCTGATCTGATTGCGGGATGGTCATCGGGCAACGTGATCTATAAAAAAATCATCATATTTAATAATTGTACTACCAATCAATTGTTATTTTTGTAAATATATTTAGAAAGTATGGATTGATGTGTGATGTGTTCATAAATACGGACTAAAATATCATCATGAATTTTATAATTAGAATCAAATTACGTATATCCCGTCAAAATTATGTTATAAAAAAATTCAAGGTGAATAAAATAAAAATAAAATTATGTACAATCATCTTTAGGTAAAAAAGTAATAATAAACAGTTTTTATATTATATGTTCATAATTTAATTACTTTCAAATTATTCGCTAATAACTTCCAATTGCTGTAAAAAAAAGTGTAACTTACTCCACGTTTTTGTGCATGGAGAACATCTCTGTCATTCTTCCTCTTCTGGTTGGAGAGAATAGCCTGGCGCTTGAGGACGGCGGCGTACGGGTTCAAATGCAACAATGCACGAGTGTTGGTCAGTGGATTGAGACGACGCACACGACGAAGAACGTTCTTCCTGAAAATGCAAAATCATAACAATTAGAAACGTTTCTAGAAAATTTATAGAACATAGCGTTCATGTTGATATTTTATCAGGTGTCAACGAGTAATCACTGTAAATCATATCCCAGTGCTCTAATGCATTTCATCATTTAAAAAACGATTAATTTGTACTAATTAACAAATATTTTCAAATCGATAATTGTTTTTCTATCAGTACAAAGCTTGGCAGAGCAGCATTATTAATTAAGAAAAGAAAAAAATGGTTATACCTAGGCGCACGCAGAACTTTACGGATTTCTTCAGATTTGAGAAGACGAGCCAAATCTGTGTTTGCCATCTTGGGATGTGGAAGATTGTATCCTGCAATCAAAATAAGAAATATAAATATATACTTAAGTAAATACTTCCCAATTGATGAAATCAAAATGAATTATAAAGAGAAAAATTAGGATATCGCCAGGATTTCAACCTGGGACTTATGAAATCCGGTCATATGCTTTAATCAGATTTGAATCCAGGGTGATCGTAGTTTAATTGATTTAAAGCATATGACAATTTCATAGGTTTCAGGTTCAAATACTAGCGGTATTCCAATTTTCTCTTTATAATTCAAGAAATATAAAAATAATTCTATTCAACAAAAATTAAATTGATTTTCTTGTGTTCTGTTTTTAAATTTTTGATTGTAATGTTTTTAATTATTTTTTATTTATTGACTGTTCGTGTAAGTTTTGTTGTAATTTTTTTTTAATAATGTTATTAATTCCTGATGATCCTAGTGGGATCAAAACCGGTCAAGGCAGAATAATTTTTTTTATCAAATGAGTGTATTTGATTTAGCCTATGTATACAAATCAATGTTTTTGAAATGAGGAATTCGAGGACTATTTTTAGCCACAAAAATTAAATATGTATACAAATCACTGTTTTGGAATTGAGTCAGAGTCAATACGGACTAAAACAATTTATTATTATAATTTAAATAATTAATGCCAACTATTAGTGAAAAAAGGTCCAATAATTTCACTTTATCCACGTGTAAAATTATACAATGCGAAAACGCAAAATGAAAAATCACAACTTTAAAATGTCGTCAGTTACATACACTATAAATTTCAAAACATAATGTGCTACCATCTAGATAAGTTTTATATGAACTCTTTCATACCTTTCTTGAGCTGAGCAGAAACCTTCCAGCTTCCGAACAACTTGTCGAGTTTGCCGAAGGCGGATTGAGTCCAGATGACGAATCTGCCGACATGACCACCAGGAGCCAGCTTCAGCAAGTTCAGGCGGTCGATGCTGCACAGTTCAATGCCGGGGATGTTACGGAAAGCACGGCGCAGACCCTACAAGAAAGTAGTATCTCATTAAAAATAGTTCCACACTATTAAATTATTAATAATGGATATAATTATTATCAGTGCTTTTGAATGATATAGTCATGATAACTCATAAACACGGACCAAAAGACAAATCATCATTAACTTCTGTATTTTTTTATTTCTCGACCTATATAATACGGAAACTATTGTGATGTTAATTTTTCTCGATCTAGACTTTGACTGATTGAAACAATTCCAAAAAATGTGGCAAAATTTTGGGTTGAATCTTTGTATCCAAGCTTTTAAGCGAAAATTGAGATAAATGGGCTATACAGGGTCAAACCGGAAATGAGATTCAGGAACCAAAAAGTAGCATGTATATTTGTACAAAGAAATTAGCTATTGGGCCCTATTTTTTCAAACACTCTGTTTACAATCAGTGGTACCACAACTTTATTGATGGGTCTTTTTAAAGTTTTTATGTTTATTTCGTACGCAGTAGTCTTGATCAGAAAATATGTAATAAATACGATAGACCCTAATTTGATTTAAAACAACTTTAACATGAAAACATTTTTCAAAATTATTCTTTCATTTATTAAAAGTACGAATATTTTAAAATTAGAGCCCGTACGACTGCTAGTTGAGTGTCAAATATGTCATTTAAACGTTTGTCAACTATTTTGTCAAGTTTGAAATAAAATTAAAGCTCATTGGCAGAAAATACTGATAAAAAGTCTCAAAAATAATATTTAATGATTGTCAATTTATTGGGCACCGATTCTAATAAGAATATTTAAAAAATGACATAACAGATCGTCAATTTTTTATTTTTTTTCGAAAATTATTCAAATTATATCAAGTACTGTGATGGTTACACCAGATTTTTGTAATTTGTAGTAATACAAAAATTAAAATGTGTTGAACGAACCTGGTCCTTGTTGTACACAATCAAAGGTCCTTTACGCTGGATGCGACGACGATTACGCATCTTACCCTTACCAGCACGGAATCGCTGAGACTTGTATACCTATAAAATAAATAAACACAACTTGTTAGCCTTGCATCTTCATAATACAAATTAATATAGTAATGACCAAAAAAAATATCATCAGAGCTTTTGATTTATAAAATCAGGAGTAAATCATAAACAATAAACATGAGAATCAAAATGAGTTTTCGAATAAATTAAGGAATGTTATAATACCTTCTGGATGTCGGTCCAGGCTCTAAGGCGGCGCAGGAAGACAACAGCCTGCTTGGTCTTAGTCAGTTCTTGCACTTTGTCGCTGACAACCAAGGGCAACTCCGGGACTTCGTTGACCATATGACCCTTGCTGAGTACGAGGGCCGGGACACCGCTGGCTGCGACGGCAGAAGCCAGAGCGTAACGGCGCTGATTCACGTTGATCTTACGATGCCAGCGGCGCCAGGGCTTGGTGGGGGCGAACATGCGGCCACCACGACACATGTTGCCGAAAGCACCCTGACCGGAGCGGTGGGTACCGCCACCACGTACCCTAGGAATACGGGCAACAGCACGACCAGTACCCCATGACTCGGCGGAGGTCTGATGACCGGCCTCCTTCGACACACAGTACGGCTGACGATGGTTCATCGACATCTGTTGATGAACAAAGTTCACAACGTCGGGTCTGATGGGTGCCTTGAACACCATCGGGAGGGCAATGTTCTCACCCTTAACCTCTTCGGACTTCTCATTGTACACGCTGATTAGCGGACGGGCCGCGGATAAACTCTGCAAAAATTTATTGTTTTTAAAACTGATACATATATTCAAAAATTATGATAAATTAATTTCATATGAACACAAACAAGTATAATTAGTTGGCAGTGAAAGTAAGGAATCTGTTTACAAAATGAAATATATACTTCAACCCTCAAAATTTCTCAAAAGACGTCAAAATTAAATTAAAGATATGCATAAATTTAATGTATATTTTTGTAGAGTTTAAATAATTACGAATATCTGTCTAAATATTGGAGAAGATTATGATGCATTAACTTAAATATTTAAAATATGTAATAGTAATATGACACGTGCTGAAATGTCTAAATATATTTATAAAAATATAAAAAATATATTACGAATGAAATATTATTACTACTAATAAAATATTGGATCACATGTGGACATAGCACAACGGCTGTCGCCGCTATGTTAAAAACACGTGGCTCATCAACAAAACCAAGTTTAACTCAAAAATTATAAAATATTACACAAATCTAGTTATAACTACAGTCGCACACTACAATATAGAAGTTAAATGAACCATTTAATTAAATATTAACTCACCATTTTTGTATATTCTTAACACTATCTTAATTTACTCCACATACACTACACAGCGAACATCAAGTTCGCCATTCAAAAGGAAGTGGCTGACTATGTTTACGAGTACTACCATTTACAGCGCCACTGTACAGGTATTTCCTTTACCCGCTAGATTCAAAATTCTTTTGCATAAAAAAATAAATTATATAGAAATCATAAGCATATAAAATGAATTGTAAAATAAATTTTAATAATTTGTAGTAGGACGTTTCGGTAGTTAATCCATCATCATCAATAAATTATGTAATTTTGTTAAACTTATTATTTGCTAATCAAAACGTCCTACAATAAATTATTAGAACTAGTCGGCCTGTGGATTAAGAATCCGGGTTCGATTCTCACAGCCAACTAACATTCTTGGAGGGCGTGTTTTGACGGCTAGTAACCGCATTTCACGCTCAAAATATATCACTTACTGAGATTTGCTACTGCAGAGTGCCACACCCAGTAATGGGTAGAAGACTTGATATATTTATTTATTATTTTAAAACTAAATGTAACATAAATTACGAATAATATATTATAATCACTAAATGAAGGCAATTCTCTAAGAAAAAAATTATAAAAATATCAAAGAAATGAATAGTACGGATTGAAATAATTATTTTTTTGCACTTTGTAACATCATACAGTTCAAAATTAAACAATTTAATAAAAAATTAAAAAGTTAACTTTAACTTGGTATTCAGTACCAATTTAGTTATCATTATTGGTTTGATTTGATAATATTATCAAATAAAATAATCATGTTACTCTTGAAATTTGAAAGGATAATCACATTATAATACGTATGGCTGATTTTATCAAACATATTAATGTTTAAAATATAGTTTTAATATTAACAATAGTGAGACACTTATGAAAAATGAACATTTGTTGTCAATATTTAGAGCAATTAGAGATAAATGTGCACTTAAAATTTTTATAAAGTCGCCTATTAATAATAATAAAAAACACGTATATATTCAATTAAATATGTATTTATTCTTTTTTAAATATATGTTCAGTACATTCGTTGTATATTTGTAAGAAATATAAAATTTATGTGATTGTTGTAAACAAAATACAATTTATATTTTAACACTAACTCCAGGAAGACCTCGAGCACCAGTTCCAGTTACTTTGAAGGTACAACCAGCAGGATTTTCTTGTACTTCTCCGTGAACAGTAATTTTCGCGCTGGTCACGTACATGATGTCCAGGTTCGGCCCTCCGAATGCCACTGACGTAGTCTGTACAAAACAAGAAACATATTATTAATAATACTCTATAAAATTTTAATTTATTATATTACTTGTTTAGCTGGGATTTCAATACTAGTGATTAACTTTGAAGTGCGTGGATCGATATGTAATACTCGAGATCCATTAAAAACAGCGACCCATAAGTTGCCATCAGTATCGATAGTCATACCATCTGGTACACCGGGAAGTCCATACTTGTCGAAATCGAAGACTGTTTCGCGATTTGCTATAAAAATAAAACAATTTTTAAACAATATTCTCTTTGAAATTTATATGTAACTTACAAATGCTGCCGTTTTTGATATCAAAATCAAATTGATCAATGCGTCTTAGAGGAGAATCAATATAATAAAATTTATTGATTTTCATATTCCACGCAAGTCCATTAGCAATACTGACTTTAGTTAAATGAGTTTTGTACGACGTTTTCGATGAAAGAGAGAAGAGAGATCCTTTGTTGAGTTCCACATCCCCGGGAACGGGTTCCAAACCCATAGTTCCGGCCCATAGGCGACCCGATGGGTCGGTCTTACCATCGTTTAATCTATTGGTGTTGACGCCTTCTTCGTTGTCGACTTCAACTAATGGTTCGATTTTAGAAACTTTAGGACTCACGCCATCCCAGGTCACAATCACAAGCTTGCGGCCAATACTGATGACGAATTTGTCGGAGGTTCCTTCGACTGGAACGATAAGAGAAACTGGGCCGCCTTCTATAAATTAATAACACAAATTTGCATTAATAAATGAATGTATTATTAAAGAATGTTTAAATTCTCTACCGATGACTGCTTTTGTTGTTTTACCAGTAGCTGGTATGTATTTCAAAATTGCTTGGCCGAGAATGTCAACAAGATACAAACATTGTTTTTCAACATCCCAGTGAGGACCTTCTCCTAATTCAAGACGGTCGGTGATGACTTCGACAACAGGTGCCATCTAATGTGAAAATAAATTATACCACTTGCATGATATTGTGAACAGAATTATAATTATTTTAAACTTACTTTTTAATGATTTTTGGAAATATGATGAGGAGCCAAGTCAACAATGCAACGGAGGACTTACCGGCAAGTGATGTTTAACTCAAAAAATCCTCCCTATTTATATATGTTTTACGATAAGATTCTTAATTGTTTGACCTTATGTGTCGTGTAATCCAGTGATTTCAAAACTTTTCACACTCGGACTTGTTTATAAATACGTAGCCGCATAATAAAATGTAATTATAAGGTTTAGATCCCTTGATATAATAACATATTTCATCTAATCTTTAATTTTGATATCAGGAATTTTAAATCAGTGTAATTTATCTCAAACCGACTATGATTTTCTACTCATGCATGTGTTACGTTATCATAATTAAATATAAATAAAAACTTGTTTCAAAAGAAAATAAATTTTAAATCAATCATTTTTTATCATAAAGGTTGGGTCAAGTAATTTCTAAATTAATTAAATCGACAAATAATAAAAAAAAATACACATAAAATATTAGTTATATTTATATTAATGACATTAACAAATATTTATTATATTTATAGCTATTTAAGATAACTTTTCTAATTATATTTACAATTCTTAATATTGTAGCAAAATTTACATTTAATTGAAAAAAAATAAAATAATATTTAAACACTTCAAATTTACTTCACTTAATTAATTTAATTCAAAATTTAATTAATTTAATTTATGTACACAATATAAGTTATTAATTATTTAAAATAAATTCGTATGAGTGAAGTCCGAATCTTGCATCTTTACACCTGATTTTTCAAATAAATCATAAAAATACATTTGATTTTTTTCTGAACGTGGTACGAAACAAAAGAAATTAACTAAATAGCAAGTCTTCAAGGGCGCTGAGATCCGAGCTGTCGGAAGAGTTCCCCGGATCATAGTTGGGGTCAACATCAGAGATGTCAGTCCAGCTGGAGTCATCTGACTGTTGCGATTGAGCGTCGTCGTCCTCATTCTCCGAGTTGTTGTCGCCGTTTTCGTTCTCAGCCGCATTTGCTGCATCCAGAAGAATATTAGCTGTATCTGTTTCGTTAAACAAAAGTGTTGTAAACACAATTGCAGTATCTGTTGGTCGGTGAATAAAATAATTATAAAACCATCAACCATTGTAACCATATTCAAACCCAATATCAAAACCCAGAAAAACTAAAATAGAAACAAGATACTGCAAATAAAGTACAACGAGACTCGAATACAACAAAGATCTAAGAACGATAAACTAGAAAAGAAGAAAAACATATTTTTTGATCTCGTTGTATCCAAACTTGTGCTATATAAGTTTAGCTATAGTGAATTGCAGTAAATGTATATTTATGATGTCAGAACAAAGGTAACTTACCATCATTATCATCTGACCCAGAATTTGAACCACTTCCATCGTCTGAACCATCCATGTCTTCTTCATCATCTTCCTCTTCCTGAAAAAATAGTAAATATTTAAAAAAATAATTCGAATAAATATTTTTAAATATTTTACCTGTTCATCTTCGTCATCTCGCCTTCTTCCTACGTCATAAATTCTAACTACACTTTCTTGTATTGAGTGATACATCCCTTGATTTTCTACTAAAGCAATCTGACTATCGAAATTATTCATACACAAGTCGTAAATATTTCTTTTTACGTCCACAGTTGCTGAAATTCAATACATAATTTACGTGGTGTTCATTTGTATAAGAAATAAGTAATTGATCTTTACCTATACTGCTGTAATCTGAGGCATCTAATGTTTTGAAACTAGAATCATAAGTGGTATCGTCATCAGTTTCTTGCTCTAAAGCTATGCTGTAAATTGCATTATTCACAGGGGAAAAACAAACTTGCGATTGGTTTAAAGCAGGCACAGTTTTTAACAAGTGAAAGGTTCTCAAATCCCATACTTCTGTATTTGAAACAATCTAGAAATAAATCATTATTTTTTTTATTGCAATATAGCGCAAAATTATTTTTAAAAACTAATTTACATATATTTGTCTAGACATGCGTAAGAAAATATAATTATCAAGTTAATTGAATTTATATTAAAAACATGCTTATCATTTAATTATATTTTCTATAATTGAATTTCGTTATCAAAATTCGTAACTCAAATGTAATTACATATTTTAATTAAATATATTCCAAGAAAATATAAAAACAGAATTATATTTTGACTAAAATTTAATCAACTTACTTCTAAACCATTTGGATGGAATACTCCACTTTGAGTTTGGTTCAATTTATCTAATTTATGGATTTGTTGATTAGAATTTACGTCCCATAGTACCCCATCTGATAACACTAATTCGTCTGTGGGACTAAATGTGGCTTTATTTTTTGTGTATTGGTTACTAATTGTTGGACTTAACCTCGCTAATTTTGCTCCGGTTGTTACATCATATATCTAAATACAAACATTTAAAAAAATTTAAATACTCTTTTGACTTGATAATAAATTATTACTAACCGTTGCTGTTTCTCCTTTTGTTCCTATTATTCTGTCTTGGGTTAATTTACTAAATTCTACATATTCTTCTTCTTCATATGATTGTCTATGAGAAATGACAAATTAATATTAATTTACAATCTAATTTATACCATATAAATAAGATTAGGTTTATGCCTATCTATCTGAATAACAGTGCATCAAAAAAGAACAATTCAATTGATTTTCCAGAAATTACACTTAAAATACGGCCTATAAATTTAGGTTCAATGAAAATTACTGTAATAAATTCTTTCCCAAAAAGTATGAATTACATAAAAATAATATGTATTACGCTAAAAAAAACATTTATGGTATAATTTTTTATATAAACAAACTTTGATATTCACTTTCAAAACCAAGCGCAGGTCAATACTCCCCTACTTTCTTATCGTTTTGTTCCATTTTCATTTACTGCATTATGTTGTTTTTTTTTTTCAAATACAAGCGCAGCTTCTCCCTCTCATTTTTTATAATCTTTATAGATTCGTTAGAGTAGTAATCGTGAATAATTTGAGATGTTTTGCGCATATGTCACATACGTCGAAGAAAGATAAATGAAATAAGAGTATTGGATGGATGTGATTGATGGTTTATTGTGAGATGAATGATTTCGAATGTGATGAGTAAATGAGAGATCTACGAATGTGATTTAAGCAAGGGTGGTTTGTTACGATGAGAATGTTTGACGAGGACTGATTATTTGATGAATCTGATGAGTAAATATTTCTTGAATAATTTTAGGGTTCGTGCTACCCCATTTGATGGGATATAGCGTGATGTTATATATGTATGTACGTTCACTGTCCCACTAACAATGTCTCAAATAAGGGATGAAAATTCCTGATTGGTTTCACTTTGTCGGACTAGACTGATTTAAAATTAAGAGTAATAAAATTAGCGTACCTTATAAGAAAATTGTTACTCCAAAGACTAGAAAGTGGCCGACCCCAAGTGGAACTTGTAAGAATGAGTGATCCATTTTTATTAGGTTCGATATGAACAATATAACTATCATGACATTGTACAGAAGTTCCTTCTTCAGCGCCTGTTTGAATGTTAAACAATTTTACTTCTCCAGAATAATCTCCTACTATTAAAGTTTGATCTCCAGGCTAAAAAATATAAAAATCAATTAGAAATATTTATTGATATTCATAAAAATATTACCATAAATCTAGCGCAAGTAAAGAACCCATCATCTGTTGGCATTCTTATACACTGAACCGGACAGAATTTACTATGAATAAACCTTCGATCTAAAGCTCTCGATTGGTATCCTACAGCTCTTCTGCAAACTCTCATTGTGAAGTTTATAGCAGATGCAATACGAGGTTTAGGATCAGGACACTTGTGAGGCACGAAAAGATTGAACTGAGGACATGTTGACATTGGATTTTTGCAAAGTGCGTGTTGATTAGTAAGATATTCAGTTATAATGGAATCTAAAGTAATTCTTGGTTCAATGGTAGTTGTTTCCTCGTTGCCTACAGTTTGTGTTACACCTAATTTTGGTTCGAAGCTAATTTGTTTTTGTAATCGGGAGTTTTGTGGTGTTGTTGGAGTGTTGCACATTGATTTTCTGTAAATAAAACCGACATTTAAAACAAACCCATGTAAAAGTTAGAATGTTTGGACATACCTTGTAATTTTAATATTAGTAGGAGTTTGTAGTATTCCATTTGCCGCTGATCCATTTAATGGAACGGTAATATTTAAATCAGGAGCGGTAGATCTACTACTAGATGCTCCTTGATTAGTAGCGTTCCTATGATGATGGCTTGAGCCAACTGATAATCTTGGCTAAATATCAACAAATAAATAAATATCTTCATTTTTCAAATAGTAAATAATTACTTACCCGATTGGTAGCAGCATGAGAAGTGTATCTAAAAGGAGTAGGAGTATTTACTAAACCCGATTGCATGCTAGAAGTAGCTAAATTTGCCTCTTTCTGTAAAATCGTGGCGCTTTCTGTTAATCCTCGAGATACTAAATGTTGGTTAATTAACTGAAGTAATTGTCTATCATTAAATTGAATTCTAGTTTGAGCCACAACATTTGCTCTGTGAATATTGGCAAGAGATACTTCTAAGTCATTCCCAGTATGTTTTGTTTTTCCGGATAATCTTTCCATTAATTCTAAGGCATATTTTTGGAAAGATACGTGTTCTTGCCGTTTTTCTTGTAAAATCGGATCACGCATTAAATCTAAAATATAAATCAATATTATTATTTGAAGAAATAACTTTCAATTAATTTGTATTACTTTGTAATTGTCCATTTGTAAATAAAGGTAGTTTACTGACAATTTGTCTAACTGTGTCTGATCTAGCAAGGCCTGCAAGAGCTCGACAGGCCAAGGTTCTAATACAATCAGCATCAGTTATAGGTGTTTTAACATTCATTAATTGTAATAATACCATAATTCCACTATTAGATCTAACACTCTCCCAGACTTTTTGTATCAACTCCTCCGAACTTTTTAATTTGGTTTTTTTAGAAGGTGAAGCTCCTTGAGCCATAGCCGATAATCTGCTTATGGTGCCGCCAATCTAAAAAATAAATTTAATTATTAATGACTCAATTACCGACGAAGGAAGTCTTTATTTACCCTGTGAATAGGAGCACAAACACAGTTCACAATAACACACAAAGCAGCTTTTTGTACATCAGGATCAGCAACAATTTCTCCATCTGCAGCTCCCAGGATAATGTTAATTCCAACGGTGATAGCTTCTTCAGGAAGATCAACTCTGTCACAAAATAGTAACTGAACTTTTGGCATAACTGAGCAAATAGCAAGAACATCAAGAGCTGATCGAACTGTTTCAGCTCGACCACTGTAATTCCACTCATACGCAAATGCGATAATTTGTAATAATAAAGTGATCCCTCCAAGTTTCAGTAACTGATCAACGGGAGGCCAATGTGATCTGAAAGGCATTAATTGAAATAATGTTTCTATCTGTTCTTGAACTTCTTCTGGTCGTGGTTTGCAAGCTTTAAAATTCAACTGACTTCTATCAGATTGTCTTAAATGTTGATTTCGTAAATGATCAACTTTGATACATAAATGTGCTTCTAGGTAACGTTTAAATGCTACGCAAACATGTCGGACGATTTGGCGAGCTGCACATTCAGCATCGTCGTTTAAAGTGTAATCTTCTTCCAGAGATAAAATTGGAAGCGTTGAAATCTAATAAACATCACAATAATTACATATCTAAAAAGGCTACTGAAAAAATTGCTACTTGAGTCAATTTTAAATGCAATAAAAAAGAAAATATTGACTCATTCAGATGCAAAATATAAATCTCTAACTTTTATTTGAAATATTTTGCGCAAAACTTAATTGACCCGCACTATTTGCAATACCGTGATAAAAACAAACAAAAAATAACACGAAGTACTTACAACATTGTAAAGTTTTCTTAAGCCGTCTTGTTCATCGAATTCTTCTAAAATTATTCTAAATTGGAAAGTTAGTCCGAAAAACATTGTTGCATGGCATCGACCAGAATCGTGAGAGCATTCTAATAACCATAATGCATATCTAAAAAAAATAAAATAGTTAAGACTGTTACTCAGCTAAGATTGTGATAATATTGCTCACTTTACAAGATCTTTGACTACTGAATGAGGTAGAAGACAAACTCTTTCCATAGCATCTTCGCAGTAGGCTAAGTAGTATAAACATATTGACACACCTGTTGCCGCTACTGATGGCCTTGGAACTTCTAACAAACGCTGAAGAAATATAAACAAATAAATATATTTGTTTTAAATTATAAAAATTAAAAACTTACCTGTAAACCGTTGACATTAATAAACTCAATAGAAAACTTCTTATGGCAAAGTAAAGCTGCTAAATATTTTAAAGCCTCAAAAGCCAAACGACTGTCTCTTGTTTCTCTTACATTGACGTAACCTAAGATTAATTCAAGAGCTCTATTTTCAAATACATGACTTAAGAATTCCTGGTACTCTCCCATGGGTGTTAAATATCTAAGAATTAACATCTGTCTTGTAGAATGTGTTGGAGGAAACATTTGAACACTACCAATGACGTAACTTTCCAGTTCTGCCCATGAGGAATTACTTGTATCGCCCATTGATATATTTACATTTATAGAGGCTAAAAATAAAAATAAATTAGTTTCTTTAATTTGTCTTAGGGCTTTGGTCATTCCGCCGGCAGGAATAAAAATAATAAGATCTACTTGCTTTTATTAATTTAAACCAAGTTTAAAATTTGAGTTTTGTTATTTTTCTTTTTATCAACAAATATTGATCTGATTTTGTTCATTATTCATTTACGAATCTATAAAACTTATAGACTTATCACAGAATTTCAACGTAAATCTTATTTTCAATTTTTATTCGAAGAAATAATGGCTGGCTCTGTTTTAACTTAAATCCAACAACGGAAATTTTTACTTGACATTGTAAACAATTCTCCATAGTTACTAACAAAATATAGATCATTAGACAGCTATCAACAATTATGTTTAAAAAGAAAACTATATAAAAAGAATTAAATTTAATGTGGTAAAAAAATAACAAAAAAATAACTTTTGGGTGAATTTTGGGCAAGTAAGTAATACGATTAATGTCAACATACTCGTATTTATGTTATTATCGACAATGTTGTCACATATTTGGCTAAAGTAAACTTCGGCGCATCCCTAACTTTTGTGACTTACTTTTATGGACTGACGGGCTTTGTCCATGATATGCAGTCGGCGATTCAGAATTAAAATCAGTTTTTAATTTTTTTCTTACACTCCCAGGTTCAGAATCTGAATTTATACTAACATCTAACTTGACTGGCGTTTGAAATTCTGGTTCAGTTCTTTCAGGGCTAAGTAAATGAGGTGGAGACATAAAACCATTTTCATGTGTGACATTTTTATTTTTTACAGGCGTCTCTTGTTTAGGTTCTGTAGAATCTGACTTTTCTTCCACTTGACCCACAGGAGGTGCGAGGTGAGCAAACGGTCTGTTTGAATTTAATTCTGATATATCACTATTTCTTTGTAAACGACGTAAGCGTTGTAACATTAGAGGAACCATTCTTGAGTTTTGTTCTCTGAACCTGGTAGCAATTTCTGGAACTTCCATAGCAGCTGCTAACAAACCAGTTGCATATGTTTGTAAAGGTTCTATTGAATTTGTTGCCCATTTGATTAGTCTCTGAATTAATCCATCCATATCTGGTTGAAATACTGCTGACGTTTCTAAACCCGGCATTATGTCCAACATTAATCGACATGCTGCTATGTTTAATTTGTTAACATCTCGTCCAGTAATTCCTAGTCGTGCCCAATATGTGTCTCGCAAGTAGTCATTTACTAGCTTTGTCATGAAATTGTCCTTTTTAAATAAAACCTTCAAAATATGGCCAAGTTGGCAATCAGGATCTGCTCTTGATGGATGTCTTTCATCAAACGGATCTGGGTCCATTTTTAAATAGTTATCTGTTTCTACTTCTATAATTTCTGCTAGTCTGAAAGTTAGACAAAAATATTAGGCAAATTATGAAAACGTAAGAGAAACGTCAACAATGAAAATTTACTACTCTTATGTAATCAAAAGTTATATATTGACAAAAAAGAAATTTTCTGAGTGCATTATAGCAAAATATCTTAACGAATTTTCCACTAAAGACGTTTGTTTTAACTTTTATAACCTTACCTTGTTAATGTGGGTACGGGGTTATAATTCGCTTGATTTTGCTCTTCTTCCCAGTTCCGTAATATAGCAGAAACATCAGTCATTTCAGACAACTCCATTGTTATTATTATTTTACTTCAAATAACAATATAAAATTTTGATAACGACAAGGATTGTGGAAGACGTTACCACACGAGGTTCTAAAACATAACCTTGTCAACAAAACACAATTTATAATTACTTTGCTGAATGATGACACATGATGCAAATATGTTTAACGATTGTGTTCGGTTTTATTGATGAAATGAGTATTATAAATTAAGTTTTAAAATCGTATCAAATATCACTATAATATTAAAAGAATTACAATTATTTTAATCAAAACTACTCAAAACGAATAACTGCGCTTTTTATTATGGAAAATTACTATGACTACAAAATTTAAACTAAAGAAAATAAAATATCACTACAAATCCTAGAATATTCTGTCAAAAACATGTGGTTTTTAAATCGTAAACAAATTTTATTATTAAATATTACATTTAAATATTGCTATATTAATTCTTTTGTTTGTGTTTAACACTTTTTTTCTCATTATATCTTAACCCTAATCTTACTCGAACTTCTTGAGAAGTTACCTCAGCAATTTCCTTAGCATGCTCTGCACCAGTTTCCAACATTTTAATTAAATATGGTTTATCGTTTAATAATTTTGTAATTTCTAGTCGTATCGGATTAAGATGATTAATGACTGCATCAGCAACAATCAGTTTATATTGTCCAGTATTTATTCCTTCAGTTTCTTTAGATATTTGTTCAAAACTTTTGCTCGATACTGCTGAATGAATACTCATTAAATTTGATACCCCTGGTCGTTTTTCCAAATCGTAATACACCTAAAAAATAATAGTACATTTAATTTATAAATATAAATAGATTTACAAATATTTACTTCGGAAATAAAGTCCGTTACAGCCTTCTTCATCTTTTTTACAATATCATCAGGAGTATCCAATAAAGTGATTCTACTCTTGGGATCTGGATCCGATTTAGACATTTTCTTAGCAGGATCTCTTAAACTTTTTAATCTAGCCAAATCATTTCCCGCTATGACAGCATGTGGTATGGGAAATGTTTCCCCAAATCGGCTGTTGAACATTCGAGCTAATTCCTGAGTAAGCTGTAAATGCTGTGCTTGATCCTCACCAACCGGGATGTGAGTTGCTCTACGGATTTTACACAATCAAACAAAAATATTAGTAATTATTAGTGTTTAACTGCAATTGTGTGGAATTCCCCTTTAAAAACAAGCGCAGGCCGATACTCTCTTTTTATCTTTTTGTTTCTATTTCAGTTACTGCATTGTATGGAATTTTGTTTCAAATCCATCGCAGGCTATCGCTCTCATTTTTTCTAATCTTTGTAGAATTGTTAGAGGAGTAAGCGTGAGTAATTCGAGGTTTTGCGCATGTGTAACGTACGTCGAAGAAAAATGAATGAAAAGTGAATAGCAGTGAGTGGATGGATGTGAATGTAGGTTTATTGTGTGATGAATAAATGAGCTTATATGGAGGCATCTATGAATGTGGTGTGTTACGAGGTTTTTAGGGTTTGTGCTACCCCATTTGATGGGATATAGCGTGATTTTTTGTATGTAATTATGGTCATTAACTTTTCGATTGGTAACAGCATAATTTTAATTATTTTTACTTACTTATAAATTAAAATATCCGCAGCTTGTAACACTGGATAAATAAATAAACCTAACGGAATATCTTTTAAAGCTGCGGACTTCTCTTTATACTGAGGTAAATGCGCTAACCTGTATCAAGAAAGCCATGAATTAAAATTGTATGTCATTTGTTTCAAACGACTGTCTACCTTGCCATTGTTGATAAACAACTGAGTTGCCAACATAGTTCCGTGTGTTGTGGAACTTGAGATTGTTGAAAGAGAATACTCTTCTTTGGATCAATTCCGCAAGCTATTAATGTTGCTGCCATTTCCAAAATGTTGTTGTGGAGTTCTTTTGGATTCTACAGGTATGTGAAAATTTAAATTATTACTTGACAGTCGCGTAAAGTGAAAATGTAATACTTGCGGTAAGGTTATTGAATGTAGGTCAACAATACTGTATATAACGTTGTCATTTTCATCTTGAAACTGTTTCCAATACCTAATTGCTCCTAAATAATTTCCCAAATGTACTGAACCCGTTGGTTGAATACCGGAAAATATCTTATTTGGAAATTCTGTTTTCATGGACTGCAACTAGAATGATTATTCTGTTAATAAGTAAAAATAATCAGTGACAACTAAAAGTTATACTCTTATTAACTGGGTGTGAAAATATCGTTTGTTATATATTTGTCGAAAAGACAATAATATGCTTTTGTTTATCATTTCAATTGTTAATCTTGAGGCAAACTGAATTGAAGGTTATGTCACTTCTCAAAATATAACCTGCGAAGTAAAGTGAAAGTAACTAGATATTTTTATATTTTCAAAATTTACTTTACTCAGAAAAGATGAAAGACAAAAATTTGTTAATTATTCTAGTCTAATTAATGTAATCTAAACAAATGCGACATATGAATGTAACAAAGTTACAGTAGAAAAATACATGTCCTAGAGACAGGCTCGGAAATTTAAAATATTTTCAATAATTAACTAAAACTAAAAGGAAAGCAAAAATAAATAACTTAAATATTTACTTTCGTAGTTTTTGAGATTCGGCCACTCTGAAATTCGGTGAGTTTCACATTTAAAAAACCACACTACAAGTAATATTATTTAGGGAGTACTTATTCGATAGAATAGAATTTTGGGGTCTTCGTCAAGTTTAATTTCAGTGACCTTATATGTATCTATTTTATTTATGTTACATAGGAAATTGTAAAATTTTCATTTTTTGTTTTTTTCTGATCTAATACTTTTAGAATAAGTTATAAGCACAAAAATAAGTCCGAATTAAAAACTGTATTAAATGAGTGCAGTCTAATATTTATTATACAAGTGTTTTGTTAGGTATATAAAACACGCAAGAAAAGTTTAAACACGAGACCGAAGGTCGAGTGTTTAATATTCTTAAGTGTTTTATATACTAATAAAACACAAATGTAATACAAAATTTTAACTACAACTCATAATTATAGGTATCGAAGAAGATTGATCGTAACGTTTAACGTTGATTCAATTATATATAGTTTCTCAAAATATCGTAGATCATGAAGTGGTTGCTAACTAGTGTTTTATGAACTATATAATTCAACTAAAATCAGTGTAATAATGTCTTTATTAGGTTTATTCCATTTGCCATTTGTATTAGATCTAACTTACATTTACTGAACCAAATCACTTATTTATTTCGCTGGATTACTTTGCTGACTATATCCAGTACTAGAATTACAGATTATTATTTACTTTGAAGTTATTCACCCAAATAAGTGCATCAGTTTGCTTTATTTAAGTCATTTGTCGAATTTATCTGAACTGATTTAAGTGAACCAAGTGGCAAATGGAATACAACTATTATATATGAGTTGTGGATAAAATTAATAATTTTCGGCTACATACAGATTGCCTTGAGAAATTTATAAAGAGTAACCATGGTTATGAATATATTTAAGCAAATGTTTGACATATTATTTGTAAAATATTTATTTTTTAAAATTTGAATATTTGTTAAATTATGAACGAAATGTACCTATATTTTATGAATATTTGAAACAATATGTACTTATTTAACATTTGTTCATCTTCCAAGGCAATTTACTTATAAAATAGCTATTACAGTCAGTTTTAAACTAGTTTTTACTGTAATTAACTAAGTATAACAAGAAATGTTAACTAATTTAAATATTGAATTTAAATTTCTACCACTATAATTTGAAGCATTTTTCTCTAAACTAATTTGAGAGGCAATGGTTGCGTAAAAACTGATTTTCCATGTTAAACGCCTATGGTTCCCTTTTTTGATTAACATTCGTCAATTCTAAAGTTAAAATTATTTGTTTTCTTATAGCAATATTTAAATACCATTAAATTGTCAATTTTATTTTGCGTCATTTAAGTAAATAAAATATATTTGATCAAAAATAAGTTATTTGATATAGTTTTTAACTTTGAACATTTTTTGTTGTATTTACAATTTTTATAATATGACAGAAAATATCGCCAAATACAAATTTGAATATTGTATTTCCTATGTAACATTAAAAAAGTAGACACATGATCGAGCTCACTGTTTAATTGCAAATGACCGGATCTCAAATTATCCAGTTTACAATACATGGAGAAATAGATTCAAAAACTATGCAGCGGTATGTGAAATTCAGTATATATGCAGTCTTGTCTCTATGATGAAAGAATTACCTGGATTTTACAAAAACTTACACATAAGTTTATTACAATTTATTCTTAATAATATATTCCATACAAAATTTCCCACACCGCTCCGTAAAAAGTTATTTTTCATTGATTTATTCATCTTCTTCTATATCTTCATCTGTTGTGTATTCTGATTCATGAGCGCCTTCTTCAACCATTCCTTCGTCTTCTGAATCCTCGAATTCCCATTGTGGGTGTTCTGTTGGTATTGCTGGAGCCTCTTTCACATCGAGTTTCAAATCTTTTTGTTGATCGAATCCCATGTACGAATCGGAACGTAAACATACTGTGAATGTGTATACTCCCGTCCAGTTTGGCGCAGTGAACTACAAAAATAGTTATAGAAGTAAAGATATAGTGATAGTGGAATGTATATCGAATGAAAGATTGATGAACAGTACGTTGCGTTGGTGAATTTAAAGTGATATTGTAGTTTGCCAGTTTTTAAAAAACGATTTTAGAAAAGCAATTTTTTGGATATATTTGAAAATTCTAAAATTTTTAAATTTTAAAACGGTACTAGAGTTATTATTTAAAAATTAATTAATTATTTAATTAAAAACGTTAACATTTTGACTTGAAATTATATAATCTTTTTATTTTCTACGCATCTGAATTATATTACTTTTTGAAACTTAGTTTGGTGTGGAATATATTTTATTTTATTATATATTTATTCATTTATTTGGTTTTGTATATTATTATATATAGAGTACTTTTTATGTAATTAAAATTCCAGTTTATAAAAGGCTGATTTAATAATGTACATTACAAATATAGAATCACAATTTAAGAAATTAATAAAGGAAAAATTTCTCATTAAGAACTGTAGTATAGTTTCTTAGGAACTTTGATATATTTGCCCGTATAATAGTTTGAAAAATTAATTGTATTTTACTATCAAGCTTGTAATAAATACGTTGATGTCCAGTTGTGCTGCAGTTACTTACATTTTTATAAAAAAATTTCCTTAAATGAACAAGATATCGTCGAGATGAACTATTAAATGAGTTATTTGACATTGCTTTTAAACATTCGATTTGATATTGCATGGGTGGATATTTGGAAACATGTTTTTTAAAATTTGTAAATAGAATTCGACGATCCTGCAATTTGAAAACCAGTGGTATAGAGCAAAATTTATTTTGTAATATTTTTGCAGTTTCGTAAATAATAAACATATTAATTTTTTTAAGTATAAATATTTTTTTACTGATTAAAAATTATATTTAGATTTTTGTAAAAATTCGAAAACAAGCTTTTTGATAGTTCTGGAATTCGAAAACTGATTTTTATAAAAGTCGGTATTTGTATAAAACTTACGAGATTGTGTGATCGACCTAGGAATAAATGAATTTACATGATCGAAGGATTGTTGCGTAAACCAAATTGGAGGAATACACGAATTTGTATAAAAGGTATTATGAATGTGTATGAAGCTATAGTGATGTGTCTTGATAAGAATGTTTGGCGAGAATTAATTACAGAATTGATTTAATCAATAACAACCCAATTCTCAAAAGAATTTTAGCTAATCCTGAATATTGAATTATCTTCAAATAAATTCTAATATTATCTTGCTACCATTTAGTTTTTGGAAAGTGATTTGGATTAACTTTTTCAAATCAAATCAAATCAAATTAGAATAAGATTAGCTAATCGAAAATTCAGTATTAGCTAAAATTTTTTGAAAATCGGGCTGCAAATGTTTAGTTTGATGATATATAGTATGATATTGTGTATGTGATCATTTTATCTTTTTTTACCTTAAGTTGGCATTCTTCTTCGTCCACTAAACCCGTAACATGGTAGGGAGCCGTGAGTAAAGTTCGTGACTTTCTGTCACAAATATACGTCCACCAATATTCTTGTTTATCGTAAGGATATAAAGGACAGTGAACTGAATGGGAAGTTTTTGATCTGCCTTCTAAAACTTCACGTCTATTTAACCTCCTTTGGATTTTTTCCCATTCTTGATCATCGTCTTCAACACTCGAAGACTTTATTTCTTCTTCAGAAGATCTGTTCACAAATACAATAAATATAATATAAAGGGAATTTTTACGGATCATAATAACGAATGACAAGATTGTATGGAAGTAATTTACTATTACAAAATAAATCTTTTATGTTATTAAATAGCTGTACAGGGTATGTGGCGCAGTGGTGTTTTTCACCACATAAAAATTACTCCTGTGGCTCACTCTCCACTAACGTCTTTGGTGACCGCGTGATAATATATTTATTTATTTTAATTAGCTGTAATTTTACAAATGCAAATAAATTTATATTACTAATACTAGGACATTCGAGAATCCGAGTTCGATTCTCAGATTCACCGCATTAAAATTCCCCCTGTGGGTTTCCCACCACTAACATCTTTGATCGTTGTTAACCATATTTCATGTGCAAAAATATATCACTTAACGAGATCTGTTACTAGTTACTAGTATTTAGTAATCTGGTTTTATGAAAATTAGATAATGAATTAATTTTACCTATCATTGTCGACTTGTTCACTTGCATCGCTTACATCACTGTCATCATCTTTGGGATTATCTTCTTTGGATTTAACAGGTTTTACTACTAACGCAGTTGAAGGTGCTGCTGTTTCTACTTTCGTTTGTTTAAAGTTATTAACTTTGTTTTGTTTACTTGATTTTTTATTACTCTTTTTGCCGCCTCCTTTACGTTGTTGTTTCAACCAAGCTGGTTTTTTAACTGGTTGAGCGTCCGACAATAGAATTTTAATAAATATTGCCATTTATTTTTCAGTTTTATATTTACCTGCATCACCCTCAGCTGCTGGTTTTTCAGTTTCTACTTGTATTTCGGCGATTGTTTGAGCGTCATCAACTGAATCATCACCGAATAATGAGCTCATGTCACGGCGTCTTAGAGATACCGTTACAGTTACAATCGCACCAGCTGTTACTTCAGTAGGATTCTCATCATCAATAACTAAAAAAATAATAATGAAGATTTACAATTTATTAAAATAATAATAAATTGTGGCCTTTACCTTCCGATCTGACTTGAAAATCAATATATGGCATACGCCCTAAAACTTTCATAATGTCATCATACTCTTCATCAGACAAGAAACGTAAAATATTTCGTCGATCCTCGCCTGTCAATTGAGCGAGCTGCTGTAAAGATTTAATCTGACGTTTTCTACTCATAAAGAATTTCAAGTTATCATCATTAATGTGTGGCAGTTGTAATAAAGGAGATTTAAATTCCCACATTCCTTGGACAATCATGGGTGAGAGTTTCATACAATTTTCAATTGTTTCGATGCTTGGTAGACGATGTACTAAAATAATACAGTTGTAAAAATAAATATCATGATGTGAAATAATGATGCTTGTTACTTCTTTTGGCGTATGCCAATAGAATTAATTGATTGACGCAATTAACTAGTTCCTGGATCAAATAAGGACACTTCCCGATAACGTATCGTCTGTCCTTTTCTAATGAGTCAGGATTCAGAGGAATCCTTGATAAATGAGCATGTAAGAGAGCTCTTGCTTTGATACTATAAAGATGACATAGTGGCCTCTCTTTATTTTTTTCTCCTAAGTTAGGCAGTTGTTTAATTAACTAAAAATATTATCATAATTATAAAAAGCATTTTACAATATTAGATTTATTTACATGTGGTACTTCTTCGTTATCTGATTGTCTTTCGACAACTTCAGAATTATGTCGTTTGTCAAACTCAAGACTAGCTGCCAGGATCATAATAACTCGTTTTAATGCCATTTCAGGAGTCTTATGAATGAAAAAGTAATACATTTGAGTTGTATCCAATAGTACTTGATCACCTGAGAATTTAATACTTCTGTACCACCATGTTCCCACCTAAAATATTACTTTTTATACATCGAATTCACTAATAAGTTACGCAACATAAATATTAAATGATTACTAACCACAACAGGCAGGGCAACCATGAAAACTAAGGCATATAAACCCAAGACCCATACACTGTTTTCTTTTTCTACAATCCATGATGGAAGAGCAATTCCAAAACTCATTGGTCCTGGACCATCTGGATTCCCATATTTCTCCCAGTTTTTTCTTGCTTCATCATCTGTCAACGCTTGATAAGCTTTTGTAAGTTTCATAAATGCTTTCTCATTTCCTGTTTCTTTGTCAGGATGTAAAATAACTGAAAGTTTGCGATAGGCTTTTTTTATTTCTCCTTGAGATGATCCTAGTGGCACTCCCAGGATTTCGTAGGGGTCAAAGTTTGCCATTTCATAATCAAACTGTGAAACTTTATATGCTAGTAAAGCTAAGAGTAACCATCCTGATACTATAAGTAATTTTATTAACAAGTTCTTGGTGCCACGCCATGAGTCTGATGAATTTAATATTAGTTTTTTCTTCATACACGATGGACATTGACATTCATGTTCTTCTTTCTCTGGATCTATAAAGAATAATTTTAGGTTAAAATTTTAAACTGCAAATACCTTATGACAGATGTGATATTACAATGATTGGTAGAACATGGATAAGTTTCGATAAACAATATTGCGTGATGTTAACCCTACCTTCCTTGCGTTTCCTTGGCCAGTAATAAAATGTAGCTGGTATTAATATTAAAGCTAAGAATGACAACAGAAAGTAAAAAAATGTGCCGCCACTTTCGTCATATTGAAATTTCTGTCCACCCATCGTATTTTAATTATAAAATTATCAACACATTTATTTAATACGTGTTAAACCAACGGTACCGAAATTGCTACACGGTGGCTACACGTCAAACACCGGGACGTGACCTCACCGTCCACAGATGTCGCAATAATTCATGAAATTTTGAATTTATAAATTGTAAAATAAAATACATGTTTGATTACACCTTATTTATTAAATATAAAGCATGTTTCATTGATTAAAATCATTAATTCTTTGAAAAATAAATGATACAAAATATAAATAATTGCAGGGATTTTGAAATACCATATGTGGCCTCATTGAAATCGAATATTCTCGACTATGTACGGATATACCCGAAGCTGTGTCTCTGTTGTTTGTTGTTAGCCATATTGCTTTTATATCTTGCTACGTTTCGGCAATTTTTATCCAAAAACATCTGAAAGTTGGATATAAAATTTATACTTTTATGTACCCTGTATGTAAAGGTGACATTTATTTTATATAATTATTATATTATTTCATGAGATAGTAACGTCAAAAGTGGTGAAGTGATAGATTGTGGTGCATTAGTGTTTTGTGTAACGAACAAAAATGGCGTGTGCTACTCTGAAGAGGCATTTGGATTGGGAACCAGTTCTCGGTGTTCGACCTACAAAAAGGAGACGATGCAATCCTCTGTGTTCGATTTCTGACAAAACCAACTCAAAATCGTCAAATCGGGGCTCACGCCCACCGGTTTCAGCACCTGAAATGTTTGCAAATTCATCTCCGTCCCCGTTCGCTAATGTTGTTTGTCCCAAGATCACACCCGGTATGTAATTAAAACTCAACAACCATTTTCTAGTTCATTATTTTAAGAATTTATATAAATTATGTTAGATATATTTGTCATCAAAGTCATTGTAAAAATGACATTTCGTTGTATTAGATTTATTTATTTACATTTGTCATCAGCTGTTTTTCGAAATCTTGACAAGTGGAAGGAGTGGGGGAAACGTTATTCCCTACTTGTACAAAAACTTTATGAAAGTTTTTTAACGGACAAAATCTAAAGTTTAATTGCATTCTGCATCATTTTAATTATGATTTTGGTAAATATATAAATAATTTGATTTTTTACTTAAATATATTTTGGAATTTATGTTTTAACGGTTTTTCATTGTTTTATATTCCTTTATTTTGAACTTTTTCTTGGTAGAAACAATGGCTGCAAATCTTCGTGAAGAAATTCGAAGGCTACATAGGCGTAAACAAATTCAATATTCCGGTGCAAGCACGGAACGTATGCAAGATACAAGCTCAGAGGGTAGTAATTCCGGAAGTGAACAAGGACCAGAATCACCAGCACGAAGCGACAAAGCTTTATTCACTTTTAAACAGGTACCGACGGTGTTATGTCATCCTCCCACAGTTACTCATCTGATTTCTAATTATAGGTCGGGATGATCTGTGAAAGAATGTTGAGAGAAAGAGAGACTTTATTAAGGGAAGAATATGACCAAGTTTTGACTGCTAAGTTAGCTGAACAGTATGATGCCTTTGTTAAATTTACTTATGATCAGATACAGAAACGTTACGAAGCTGCGCCGAGTTGTAAGTTTATGATTGTATTATTTTAATCATTATAATTTTTGGTTGTTTTTCTCTTTTCAGACTTGTCATAAGAGCTGTGAATTATGGTACATTTCCATCATAACAACTGCTATTCAGCCTCATTTACTAGCCACAGTCTTATACTAGGTAAATGAGAAACATACATAAACATTAATATATACAATTATTATATACTCTGTAGTCATATCGTAAATATATAACAAATCATACAGAATACATGCCTGCCTAAACACCAGAGTTTTGCACGGACGTGAACTGAAAGTGACCGTTTGCCAAAACTAAAACAGAGTTCAGACATTCAAGTGAACAAGACTTCGCGCCTAGCTTTCCCGAAATATTTTACAAATATATAGAGAAATTGTTAATATGCTTACGAGTTTATTACAATTTTTGAATTTTGTATAAAATACAATTTTGCTCGATGGAATATTAATTGTAAGATTTTGACTGGATCTTATTTAAACCACGAAACTAAGATTATTATTTATATAATAATGAAATAAATATATTGATGATAGCCTTAAATTGTTTACAAATGTCCAACAACTTATATATCACGGGCGGATGTGATATTGAATGATGTGATGTGTGTGAATGTGCGTGGATGACTCCTGTATTTATAAATAACTTAGCATACCGGGTGTCTCGTAAAATAAATTCCATTTATAGTAATATATTGAATTCGGAGTAGTCTTCGGTCGTAATTAGCAAGTATTCCCTTGCGAAGTTGTGATATATGATCATTTTTAGTTAAGTGTATTCCACTCTGTTCCGTAACCCGATCATTATCTGTTTCGGATCTATAAATTATTGACAATCTTTATTTTTCATGATTACTTTGTAGATTACACCAATTCGGCATCCTGTACCCAAAATAATTTACTCTATTTTGCTGTCTTACGAAGCTATAAATATAAAAGTATTAGTTTTTATGAAGCTGTCATTCTTTTTTATAATAATACCTACAATGTGTAAAAATAACTTCAGGGTAAATTATTCCGATTATAGAATATTGAAATTGTGAATCTATAAGTAATCACGAAATATAAAAAGTTGTCATCAACGTACAATTATAGATAATGATCCAGTTACAGAATAGAGGCATTATTTAAATAAATTTTACTCAAGAAAAAAAAATTAGTTTTAATTTACAAGGCCCTGTTTGAACTAGTTGGTAGCATTGTTATTTTACGAAGCACCCTTTAGAGTTAGGAATCGAGGTACGCAACAATTTTACACTATAATAGATGATAATTTATTAAGTTTTGATATAGCGAATCGAATTAAGTTACGAGTAATTAATAACAACCGGTTAGTTTTTTAAATGATATTTAAGTAAATAAGTGCGGGATTCTGTATACAAACACAAACAAGTATTTGTTGACATTTTGATTTGGTGTGGGTAGTCGTCAGTGAATAATACGATATTTGCCATTGTGATGCAAGAATGTGATCACAGCTAGTGTAATTAACTAATTATTAATTAATGAGACACTTGCTTCAGACGGCCATAACCTGGTGAAATAATATTTAAAAGTACATGATTTATATATAATATATAGTTAGGCGATACTAACCTCTGATTGGCTGAGAATAGTGTAAGGTCCCACCTATTTAGAACCGTAGCGTTAATCTTCAGACATGTATATGTTGTATAAGTTAAGAGTTAAACCGCAGGCAGACAGACTTTGTGGATCTGTCCGTTCATTTAAATCGATGTAGAATTTTTAAACCGATGTCAATTACAACATATATTTTTTTTAAGCGCGATTTATAATTTTCTTACTATTTTAAGAGAAGGTAAGCGTTGATGTCCACAGTCAATTATTTGTATATAAATTTCTCCCTAAACTTCAGTTGATTCCGTATTGATTGACTGTGTATATTATTAGCAATAACGTTTCGCATTCGATTATTATTGTTATTTTTATGTAGTTTTAATTGTTAAAATTCAATATATAAGTTTAATTCGGCTTCGTAGACCTATAACTGTAGAATTATTTTATGTCTTTCACATCATCTTATTGCTTATTATTATAATAGTTGTATATCTCACGATGAAATCCTGTAATATTTAAGTATGTATTTAGTTTTTGTTTTAGTTCATTTTTGACATTGCAAGTTACACTTTTTGTAATAATGATTACAATTTCTCTCCATTATCGTGCAAATCAGTTACCATGTTATTCTCAGTTGTCATCGAAATGCTTTATTTACAGAGACAATTCTTTTTCAATCGTACTTACAATAAATTTGACTTTTTTTTTTATCAAATATTTTCTTTTTACTTGAATGCAATTTATTTTGAATACGATTGAAAATTAATTATATCTGTCATATAAGGTGTTTTGAGTTATGAATTATTTGTGTTATATCACTGCCCACAATCATCATACGTTTCGCTGTAAATGAACATCAACAGTTATAATCATTTCATTATGAATATATTTTTGTTATTATTAATTTAACGATATTCAAATAGTTATAACTGTTGATGTGCATTTTTTTCCAATAAATCAGTTTGTAATGATAAAATAATTATCAGATGGTTTCCATCATTTGTTAATTTGTACATGTAAAATATTTCATAAATAAAATGTTCTGGGTCATAATCCACTTGGTCATTTTCATTTCAACAAAATGGAATTATTTGAAGGGATGCTGAAAACTCGTTATTTAACTGTGAGACATAACAGTTTTATTGTTATTTTTTCTCGTAACAATTATATTTTCATTAAATATATACAATAAATTGATTTTAAAATTACTCTCAACATCATGGAAACACCACTAACATTCTTTATATATTTAGATTTCTTTAAAAACGTAACCGATAATAAAAATATGAATTCTTTACGTGAAATACTTGCAAAGTTCATGAGTTCAGAGATAAGAAATGTGAGTGGCTGAATCCCCATAGTAAGAGTCAAAACCTTAAAAATCTTATAAATGCTTAAATCCGAACATTTGGCATATAATTATTTATACATGATGGTTGCTAGCGCTTAAGTTGCACAGGGCCGCCTCCGACGTCATTTATTTCTAAGCGTATAAGAGCAGAGTCGGGCACGTGCAACCGGGCAGCAACCATAAAGCGTACGTTTAAGAATATCCTCAAGGTATTTTAAAATGTATAACTTTTATAGAGATTCTATTTAGTTTTTTTTATGTTGCAATAACGATTTGCTTTGTACGGAAGCTACAGACTTTGTATAGCATATTTTTCAATTTTTTAAAGTCTTTTTCATCAGTCTTTGCGGTTGATTAGCGTATTTTTTTCACTTTTCATGTAGTTTTAAAGCCAATCTTATGATGTCAGTAATTTTACGTCTAGAATTATTATTTGCAAAAATGTCCTGTCAGTACATTTTTTCGCTTAGTTGATTTTGATAAAAATATTATTTGTAATAGTTTAATCAGTGTTACAAATGTAATTTAGAAATTTAAAAATAAGAATACACTTTAAAACTCCATGGTGAGTATTTTTTTGGACATATTAACAGCATCTTAATTAATATTCATTTATAAATATTAAAAGTACGATTACATTTACTTATTTTTATGGAAATCTGTTTTACCCAGCCGCAGAAACTGATGAAAATAGTAGGACATAAACCATTATAACGTTTATTCATTTAAATCTGTTTAGTTAGTAAATAAAGTTTTATTTAAACAGTGCGATTTTTCAGTCAAGTGTTTCATAATTAATTTTATATTTAATATATTATCTATGGATCAAAACTTAATATATAATCTTTTAAAGGAGTAGGTAAATTTAATTTATTTATTGATAAACCTGGTTTCTTTTTCAAACAGTTATAAATTCTGACCCTACACATTTGCTTCAGACTTCTCGGTTTTTTATACAGCTCCCGAACGATGCTGTTTAACGATTCGGTTGTTTTTGCGGGTACTTGACTCAACTGTTGCGTGTACAACATTTTTAGACAATTAAACAACTGTTCGTGTTCCATAACATAATAATATAACATAATTATTTTGGCAAATGTGATGGTAGGGTCCATGAGCAACATTTCTTTTCTTAACAATAACATAATATAATAATACAAGATATAATTTTTAGTTTTCTTCATAAACATAGTCCCTAATTGTTGGTTGACGTTTTGCGTTTGAATTGATTCAGAGATGTTTAAACTTATGTTTGGATTCGCTCCGTACTGTATTAAAGTTAGAGTTAAATCGTAAATATAATTGATGTCTTTGCACTCTCGCACATTTTGAATCATATCCATGCAAGACTGAAGAATATGCTGAGTTCGATTACTGATCGTAACATTTGGATCTAAACCGTGTGTTAGTAGTAATATCAACAGATTTTTAATAAATTCAAAGTTTAGTTTCTTTTGTGTATCACATGTTAAGGTAATGTTCTCGGAAACTGTGAATACTAGAACGTGTAACGGAGTGAGATTGGAGCGGTAACTGCAGTTTGGGTTTGCACCATGTTTTAGAAGAATTCGAATACAGTTTAAGTAACATACCTGCATAGAACAAAAAGATATGTAACGAACAAAATTCATCTCGTACTCAGAAACTTACCTTCATACTATGGGTGAAATGATGTAATGGGTCTTTGTTTATTAATGGCACCAGACAAACCATTATTGGCACTGAACCGTCCCGTCCGACCATATTTGGTTCACCTACAACCACAAATTCAATAAATGAATTCCTACTCATTAATAAAATGAATGAAAATATTGTTTTTCTATGACCAAAGTGAAAAGTTAGCTTTTCGTTTTAAAGCGTATTATGCCAATGGCACACTGGTCGAGGAGCATGAATGAGCGTCGAGGAACTCATTGATGAAACAACAGAACGCACCCTGACTGATAAAATAAATAAACACGAATAAATAGCACAAAGCAAAACCAAAATGACAGCTCACGCTAACAAGAAATGAGACACAATCGTTTCATCGAGGAACTCCTCGATGGAAATAGAGGCGCCTCTATTTTTCATCGATGACGGGTGCGTTCTGTTGTTTCATCGATGAGTTCCTCGACGCTCATTCATGCTCCTCGACCAGTGTGCCATTGGCATTACAAAATAAAGACAACTATGAAAAATGATTTCTAAATTCTTCTTCAAGGGATTTTACATGATCTTAAAAAAATATGCACCTTGAGCAGAAAATGTTCTTGTTTTGCTCTAGGTTAGGGTCGTTGATTTCCACCGAAGTTTGAATTCCCGAACATTCGAATGTTTTGAACTTCGTCAAAAAAACTTCGAAGCTTCGAATTTTCGAATTTTTTGAAGCTTCGAATTTGCAAATAATAATAATTAATAATAATTACTTATGAATTAATATAAAACTTTGCAAATGAGTTTATTCTGAAAATAATTCATATCATATTATAAAGCGGATTTGCGCTAACACCATTTTTTATTTCATTTTTAACTCTCTTTTCAATGTACGAAACAAGTTTATTTTAACTTGAGTTAAAAAGAGAGTTAATTAGCATCAAATTTAGTTCATTTCTTTAATCTGTATTAATTTGAAATAGAGTTAAAGATAATATTAAAAACGGTGTTAGCGCTAATCCGTTTTGTGAATCTGCATGTTAATGTCATAATTTTTCTGACGGCAGTGAACTAATGAAACTCCTAGATTTTAACGAATGCTGAGAAGTCAAACTTTAACTGTTTCTATGGAGTTCTGCAATGTTATCTTTTTTTTGACGTTTGAAGAAAAAGTAAATATTTCTTCCTTAGGAAAAGAAAGTAGTTATATTTATGGCAATTGGAAAACAATGAAATGATTTGGCATTAATGCCATCTGTCAAGAGAATAATAAATCTTTTCTGAAAATGTTACTTTCTGATAATAATAATGGAAAAAATTATCATAAAGAAATAGTCATTCTTTCTTCAGGTGCTTTAGATGCCGCGCATTTGGCGCGGGAAATAAAATGGCGCTTTCGGGATGAAATGATTTTCTTCTCTTAATATAATTAACTATATTATCTCTACCTCCGTGTGTGAGTAGCATGTTGAGGAGCTCATAACAAATCTCCCAATCGCGCACATGCCTCAATACACACGCTAAAGCAGAGTTCCCAGTCTGGTTGATACTAGAACTAGCTCCGCTTTGAAGTAGATAGCGTACTAGATGCAGTACATCCCACTTATTCCATTTATCGTAACCGTACGTCGCTTCTTCTAATGCGTAGCGTACGATCAATGCATGTAATGGTGTGTTTCCAAGACTATCTGCTGCGTTAATTAATTCTTTACATCCGTGTTCCAGAAGAAGACGGATTGTGGAAAGTGTGTCTTCGGCTGATTTTCGCGCTACCAGCAGAACTGGAAACAATTACAAAAATTGTATTGCAATGGTGACTTTCATATCATCACACATTTAAACCAACGAAATTGACAATAACGTATCAAATATTTGACAGCAATAGCTGTATTCCATTTGGTTCAGTTAAACAGTTCAGATAAATTTGACAACCTGACTAAATGAACTGTATTAAGCAAACTAATACACTTATTGGAATGAATTACTTTTAAGTAAATTAAAATCAGTAATTCTAGTACTGAAAATAATGTCAGCAAAGTAATCCTGCGAAATAAATAAATGATCTGGTTCAGTAAATGTAAGTTAGATCTGATCTAAATGGCAAATGGAATACGCCTATTATAAACTTCTTGATATGACATTTTATTTCGATTTGCTTTTATTTATTTAAATTAGACGTAAAATTTAAGTTTTCCTTGGTGCGAACGAACGTAAGAATTGAAATATAACGTTCTGTTTGTTTCTGTGGTTTCAGTAGTTCTATAAAAATATGTATGAACATGGAAGCTTATTACCAATATTTCAATATTAAGTTCAATTTATTTTAATATTTTATAATACATAAATTATTTCGAAAATTAGTTATGGATTCTCAAAAAAGATTTAGCTAATTCTGAATTTTGAATTAGATATACTTACTCTAATCCGATATTAAAAAGCTAATCCAAATCACATTCTGAGAACAAAATAGGAACTAAAATTCAGGATTAGCAGAATCCATGGTGATAATTATTTATTTATTTGCTACTCTCCACAGCAGGAATTTAATTCTATGGACTCATAGCATAACCATTCGGATACAGTAGTATTTTAAAAAATAAATATATAATCACGCCTTCTACCCATTACTAGATGTAGAACTCTGCCGTAGCAGATAGCGGTTAAATGAGTACGGCGATAACAATTGACCGCTTAAATCACCCGATCTTATGGTGTCAGATTTTTATTTATGGGATGTTAGAAATCTCTTGTTTGTCAACAAACTTCGCACACTTGAATATTAAAAAAATATATGAGACGAAATCAGAAGGTGTTTATTCACGAGATATTGCACACTCGGACACACATCCATCCATCCACACACAAACACACACACACACAGACATCATGGAGAAAATTATCAAAACGGATTCAGTGGACCTCAAAACACGTATTTCTGCGAAAATCTCGTCAACGATTTTTTTCACGATTCCAATACTTCCTTATACTATGTATAAGAAAATAAAAATGTATGATCCTTTTTAAAACTTCACGAATCAGACAACCGTTATAGCAGTTATCATATAACTTTGCAAATCAATCCGACAAACGCCAAATTAGACAAATAATTATTTTTTATTTTTATTTCAAACAAAACTTTTTTGTTCAAAGTTGCCGTATGTATTAAAATTAAAAAAAAACTGTAGCAGAAGAGTTGAAAATGTAAAGTATTGGTATTCATCGACTAATTACATCAACGCAATTTCACACAATTCTTCTTGAATGTAAACAGCAACGATATTCCATAAAAGATTTTTTTTAAATCGCATTTACAAGCTTGATGGCTTTGTGTGGCTTTACGAAGAGCTGTACAAATTTTTTGGATTAGGATTGTCGACTCAGAATTAATCAAAGAATATTTCTACCTGAAGCTTGTCACCTATTTTCTTAACATTCTGTATTTGTTTTGGTTTGATCCAATTTTGTCTGTAATTAAGCCTATACTGGTCTATCAAAAAC
Source organism: Pterostichus madidus (assembly GCA_911728475.2). Taxonomy (NCBI): domain Eukaryota; kingdom Metazoa; phylum Arthropoda; class Insecta; order Coleoptera; family Carabidae; genus Pterostichus; species Pterostichus madidus. The sequence continues at coordinate 27,943,152 of OU452313.1, read as the reverse complement.
CGTCAGAACCCATTGGGGCACCCTGTATTTCCAAGGTAACACGAGAGCGAATGAAAGAGCGGAACATTAGACAGAGATGTGATCGTCGAATCATTTTTCAAAAATTGTTTTGTAAGTGAGACGAATCAAATTGCAGTTCCTGAGAATGAAAATTAAGTAGAAGTATAAAAAAGGCATTTAAGCGACTAAGGTTTGTGTTTTGTATTGATTACAGCTCTGTAACTTTGCTTCTGTTGGGCAACAAATTGGTTATTACAATTGCAATTTTGTATTTAATCTGAATACTACATCTTATAGCCAAATCCAATCCACTAAGATCACTGAAGAGTGTTCTTACCGACATGTAAGAGTGTCATCTGCTGCGTGCAAGTACGGACGGTAGTCTCAGCCCCGGCGCTAATCAACAGCTCTAGAAACTTGCTATGATGGAGCACAGCCTGGTGGATGGGATAATATTCATCCCGCATGGTGTTGATCTCATCTTGGCGGATCGTCACCAGCAGCTGTACACAACGCCAAGCCGCTCGCTCACACGCGAGGTACAACAGGGGCTTCTTCGCCCGGAAAGGCATCTGAAGACATCGAGGATTTATTATTTTCGATACACATTTGGGCGTTGAAGGCGAGTAAGTAAAACTTGCCCATGGTTCTTCACAACGCTGGGTTAACATGGTTAGAACATTCACTTGATCTCCGTCTAAAGCGTAATAGATTGCGGATTGTAGTTTTGTTGCGGTTTGTCTTTCTATCATGTTTTCTTCTTGCTGTATAGCTACAATTATTATATTTATATCAATTTAAATTTAAAAAATTTAAAAACAATGAAATCTTAAGTCGATAAAATATATGTTCAACAAATTTAAGACTGTAATAGAACCATTACTGGAATATCGAGATCACTAGACACAAGCAAAAATATTTAATATGCGATATTTTGCAAATAAATGGTGGTAGACGGAGAGAAAAATAATAAAAAATTTAAATGAAATGTAAAATGCAATTGTTATTTGTACATTAAGGGAAGAAAGTGCAACATTTCTCTTCGAATATATTGTTATATTTCCTAAGCTGAAGACGAAGGATATAAAACACCAGAAGAATGACACTTTCTTTTCGAGAGTAAAAATTATAATGACATCGGATTTGAACTAAATGGACAGAAATAGCTTAGTGGCAGAACGTTTGATCGGAAGTCAAAAGGTCCCAAGTTCAAATTCCGATATTGTCCGAATAAGTCTCTCTATAATAAAATTTATGTTAAATATTATTTGAAGAGCTTTTTCTTTTGCTTGCAGGAGACATTCAGTATACAAAAAAAGGTAAAATAATAATCAAAATTACGTATTCTAATATTTGTCATGGCCAATAATAGTTATTTTTGTATTAAGTGCGTGATATTAGTGTTTTTTTTAGTTGCACGTGAGAATGTCACATTTGTTCGAGACCGCCAAATCAAGACCAAAAATGTCATTCGAACGCGCCAAAAACATAAACACGAATTTCGCCCACGAAATACAAACATTTTTTTCTACACCTGTCAAAAAAGAATAATACAATAATTATTGATTTATTTAAGTAAATAGAAAGAAAAAAATAAAAAATAATATGAATTTCATGTGTTCTAACCAAGGGAATGTGAAAGAGATAAATTAAAAAATTGCCAACGAATTCGAAATAAAAAAAATCGCGTATCCACAGCAACGTAAAAATGTGTTGTTTTGACAGTTGTAGAAACCATAAATTTATGGGTGCGATCTCTTTTTTTAAAATAATTCTCATAAAGTGTACATTTTTAGAGCAGCAAGCATGCTAATTTTACGAACTACTAGTGCCATAAAATAATTATTTCCTGAACAAATAAATATGAACAAAAAAATTTCTTACAGTATTTACCACGTTCTTCACAATTGTTACTATGAGGTCCCGGCCAACACATTCTCGCTTCCACATCAATTCTTGCTCCATGTTTAAGTAACAATTCCACACAATCATCATGACTGCAATAATAACAAACAATTAATTATTGTTTGTTAGAGGCTTGATTTTTATTTACCCTTTCAAACAAGCAATATGTAAAGGTAAACTGCAAGGAAATCTGTTGACATCCGTAGAACTATGTCGACACAATAACCACCGAACTAATTCCACATTATTCACACCAACACACTTTTGTAATAAATTATAACCGGCTTCATCGTGTATTGTTAAAATATTTTCATTCTGGAAAACAATCATATCATTAATTACCACATTAAATGATTAAAAATAAACCTCCGGTCGCTTTGATCGAATGGAGATTGCGTCTTGTTTGTACATTACGTGCAAAAGATATTTAATATTAAAAAACATAATTGAGTACTGACTATTCTTTTTATAACTGATTTAAAAACAAAAGACATTTTTTCATAGAATCTAAATCTGTTAACATTTTGCTGTTTCCTACGCTACCTAGGTTACTAATACATTTCAGTTTAAATGGTTTGGGGGTATAGTTCCCGTGTATTACCTTAGGTATTTGTTGTAATAATCCCTCTAATCGTTGGACGCCTATTTTCGGGTTCGCTCTCAGCGCATCGAACACTGTTTGTACTTTCTGTCGAGTTGAATCGGTAACTCGATGTCCGTGGCCATTTGACAGTAAAGCACTTCCAGATTGAAATACTTGACTTACGGAGCCTCCCATTGTATGTATGGATACTATGTACAGACGTCAAAACTTCGTGTACAGAGATATTGACTGGATGTTAACATTTGAATTATTTTAATAATTAACTAGAAAAGAAATTATGTGTTAGGATGTTGAAATAATAAGTTAAAATTATTGTAACAAGTACTTGGAATCGTATATAAAAACTGTAGTTCACAAATAATTTTTGTAGTAATTAATAAATAATTAAATTTAAGGCCCCGTTGTTTGGAATGATTTGTGACCTAATTCAATATTATGCAGATATCAATTAGTTTTAGTTGAATGTAATAAGTAATAAAGTATTATTATGATTATTTTTAATAGAAAATCACTTTAAATTTTGTTGACATACTGGTAATTTTGTGTAATTGTTAATTTTAGAGTATCAGTTACCCAGATGTGTTAGGTGAAAAAAGTAGTTTAAATACCTTATATTATTTCATGATTTTAAAATCAACTTATCACATACACATCATAATTTGATATTAAATGGTTGAATGAATTAAAAGTGAATGAGGTATTGCTTGTTAATAAACGGTATTAAGCATTAATACGTCATGTTAGGTTAGTTGCATTTCTAGCATATTTTCACATATTACAATTATTTAACTACATAATAATGTATTCTATAACATACAGTTACTGATATCATTGTTTATGCTTAATGTTTATAATTATGTCACAGACTAAAACTATAACACTACAAGCGTAATCTTTAAACATTTTGTAAACTGCGCACTAACGATATTTGACAATCAATACTGAACCAGCGAGCTCTGTTACATGTTACGGGAAACACATTTCGCGCGCACTTTAAATCTGATGCGTTTCAGTATTTATGAGGGAGTAATTAAAATTATTAATAAATTCAAAGCAAAATTATTGGACTATCGCAGTCAGTAGGATTCGAACCTATGCTCCCAGGGGGGATATAATTTCAAGCTGGACGTATTAATTGTTCCGGTACGAGTGCTTAATACTGTTTTGGATGAGTATTAAATAAATATTTGTTGCAAACAATAAGTTGTAAAAATATATAATAAAAACTTTTATAAAAATATTATATTTTAATTTGAAATAAGTACGGAATGTACAATAAACGTATTACATGCAGTCGTGGCCGAGCGGTTAAGGCGTCTGACTAGAAATCAGATTCCCTCTGGGAGCGTAGGTTCGAATCCTACCGACTGCGAGTTTATATTTTTAACATTTTTATTTGTTATTATTAAATTACAAGTATTAGGAGATATATATTTCTTCTTTCAATTATTACTACTGTTTTTATATTGTAGTCGTATTTTAAAGTAAGTAATCGTTATTCATAAAATGGAAAAAGGGTTTCGCAGCCGGTAGGATTCGAACCTACGCTCCCAGAGGGAATCTGATTTCGAGTCAGACGCCTTAACCACTCGGCCACGACTGCTGTAAACTTGGCTAAATTACAAGAACAGAAATTAATCATAATGACAATTATTGTTCATTCAAAATTTAAAAACTTTCTTTTCCTTTATAAATATTTATTTTTAACTAGAAACGATATTCCAAACAATACCAGATATTAAATTATTCTCATTAGCGCTTATTTATTAAAATGATAACTAAGCAATTACCGAATTATTATCTAGAGCAATGCTTGTTTGACAAAATTTGCATTGCAACAGAACTTATGAAATATTTTGCGTAACAAAAATGATTCAATTTGCAGCGGTAAATGTATTTATTTGTTAGAAATTTTAGTTCTATTACTATATTGTCTTCATGTCATAGCACATCGCTTAGTTACATTCAAAATATAGCTTTATATGGTAAGTTTCATCAATTACTTCAAATTACATTGAATTTAAATGAATGATTAATTGATTTTTTTTTAGATTAATGCATTTAAATTATAGAAGATCAAATAAATTATTAACAAACATGACTGCAAAATTCGAAGATGTAGTTTTAAACGTGAAAGATATTCCATCCTACAAAAGCTTCAAAAATGCCGACGAAGAAAGTAATAAAAGAATGTACACCTTTAAGAAAAACATGGTCATGAAAATCATCGTTTTCATTATGTTACTTTTTTGTACATCAGTTTGCTTTGTGTTTACTCTCAATTTTATCTTCAAGTTCATAGAATTAAATGATATTCACTTGTTCAGTATCAACAAGAATCATACGGAATCAACAACTCTGCCTACGTTTGAAGATTTGATCGAAAATTAATTATTTTATTTGTGTTGTGTCCATTTTTGTACTGAAGAAAATAAACTATTTATTTCATTAAGGGCGGCTTTCGTTTATGAATTTTACCTTGAACTTTCTTTGTCTTTTTAACAACCTGATTCTTTAGAGCATTTTACTGGTCTGGCCATGATAAATGATTTTCTCTTGCATTTTTCTGAGAATAATTGCAAGATGCTGGGATTTTGTATTTGCCTCATTTGCATCCGGATAAGTCAGCGCTGTACACAGGCGGACTTTAGCCTAGGCTAAAGAGGCAATAGCCTAGGGCCCAAAAATATATATATTCAGGCTGGTGACCGCGACTCTCGAACATGTGTATTTAACATGTAAAATCATAATTTTATAATTTTCTGCTTCCCTAATTATTTTAAACAAGACAGCTTCAAATAAAAATTTTAGGACATAAAATTCTGCATCTAATCCAATAAACAAAATTAATTTTGCATGCTTCGTAACGGCACAAATTAGATCTGAAAATAACGAAAATAGCCTCAAAACTATCGATAGCCATGGAATTAAAACAAAATTAAACAAATGTTTGATGTTTAATCTGTTAAAATAATTTCTTTATTTACTATGTCATTTATTTTGACACATAAAACGTTAAACATTTGTTAATTTTGTTTCAATTTCATGGCTATCGATAATTTCGTTATTTTCAGATCTAATTTGTGCTGTTACGAAGCATGTAAAATTATTTTTGTTTATTGAATTAGATGCAGATTTGTATGTCCTGAAGGGCCCGAAATAAATATTTTGCCTATGGCCCGAAATATTTAAAAGCCGCTTCTGGTGCTGAATACCCTAATTTCGTAATAAATCAAAAGTATAGTTGAGACACAATTTAACTTTCTTGATTATGTTATATTGGTGTTACTGATAAATATGTAATGTCAAATTTTATAGTCAACAGAAAGTGTAAACTTTGCAATTTTGCAACATATTCCATCATTGAAGTTTCTAACTTGAAATATTTTAAGATTACCCGAACATCCTTCCTGTATTACTTGTTGCAGTGATACTTTCTGTTTGACACAGAATATGTTTAAAATTTCAGTGTGTTTGATTTAATTTTTATTTGAATTTAAAATGCTGTATAAGTGTCACGGATTAAACGAATAAACTTAAAACATGAACGGTTTTCTTGTGAATCATTGGATTGAAACTATTTTAAAATGTTTTAATTTCTATATGAAATATGTATTTATCAAACTGTTTGAAACTAGTTAGTGATAGCAAGGAAATCGCAAAATTCATTAAATACGAATAATAGGAAATTTTTATTGATGGTACAACTATGGTTAATTCATATATTTTTTTAAAACAATCAGTAGTTTGAAAATATTTACGAATTTGGTGCAATGCGAAAAAGCAGTATGAATAAGACATCAAAATAAAACAAACCGTTCTTTTTGGAATAGTGCTCTCCAAAGTGTGGATCGTGACTTCCCAGGGTGTCGTGAAGACATTGGAGGGACACAGGGCCGGCGTAAGGCAGTAAGTAAGGTAAGTACCGCACATCGATTCCGCTGTCTTAGCGCGCCGCGTATCAAAGAAACTAATAAAATAATAAAGCAATCATATATACATAACATCACGCTATATCCCATCAATTGGGGTAGCACGAATCCTAAAATCATTCATAAAACATTTACTCATTAAATTAATCAAATAGTCATCAATCTTACATGAACGCTAATATTAATTTGTAACAAATTGTTTTTTTTTAGACATCCATTAAGTTGAACAATTTATCTTCGTTCTCTAATTTGAAAATTATATTTAAAAAATTGCTTTCAATTCCAGTCAGTGTAGTGCAGTGGTTTTCAAACTTTTCAGAGCCATAATCCCCTAACTTTTTATATAATTAAAATTGCAAAGGCTGATTATTCGACGATTACTCACCCACCGATTGTAACCCACTGGTGTAATGGCTTAAAAATGATAAAAAAAATAAATACTTGCGATCTAGAACATCTCAAGAGAGGCTTGGGAATCTGGCAATAATTTCAATTGTATATTAAATTTATTATATTTAATTTTGATTAAATATCATTAAAAAAGTTTTCCGTTCAGCAAATTTTATGTACCTGATACTATTACGGAAGACACTGGTATTTATTAATATCGTAATTTGACTGCTGGTAACTGAATTTCACGCATTAAACCGAGTTCTGCTACGATAGAATAACATACCCAGTAACGGGTAATCTTTTACCCGTGATAATATATTTATTTATCCACAACTCATATATTATAAAGACATAATTACATTGATTTCAATTGAATTATATGGCTTATAAAACACTGGTGTTTTATATTCCATAAAACACTGTAAACAACTTGTTACTTAGCAACCACTTCATGATCTTTGAGAAACTATATCGGAATCAACGTTAAACGTTACGACCAACCTTCTTCGATACCTACGAGGGCAGGGTGAAAAGTCCCTGAAAAATAAAACAGATGACCTAGAACGCATTAAAATTTTCAGACTGATATGTCATTCAGTTCTATTTTGACACCCATCGAAAGCAAGCAACCTTGAAGATTTTTGAAAACATGGAAAAAAAGTGAATTTCGCGTCTTGATTAAACATTATTTCTTGCGTGGAAAAAACATTACGCAAACCAAAGCATCGCTTGTTAAACATTATGGGGACTTCTCACCATCGATTGGAACGATTCACAAGTGGTTTACTGATTTTCGTTGTGGTAGTATGACCACAAAGGACGCCGAACGTTCTGGTCGTCCAATTGAGGTTACAACACCAGAAATCGTCGATAAAATCCATGGTATGATATTGGACGATCGGCGAGTTAAAGTGCACGAGCTGGCTGAGGCTATGAGCATCTCAACCGAACGGGTACGGAACATTTTGCACAAATTTTTGGATATGAGAAACCTATCTGCCAGATGGGTGCCGCATTTGCTTTCTGCACCGGCACACAGGTCCGCAGTCGCAATGGCAAAATTGCATGAATTGCGCTACGAATTGGTTCGTCATCCACCATATTCTCCAGATTTGGCCCCCTGCGATTTTTATCTATTTCTAAGCTTGAAGATATGGCTCGGCGGAAAGAGATTTGACGCCAGCGATGAGGTCATCGCTGAGACAAACGCCTATTTTGAAGGATTGCCAAAATCGTATTATTTGGAAGGGATCGAAAAATTAGAAAAATGTTGGACGAAGTGTATCGAGCTACAAGGAGATTATGTTGAGAAATAAAATATGTTTGACCAAATAAATCATTTCTTGTTTCATTTTACAGAGATTTTGTGTTTTACTGGTATATAAAACATTTTAGAAAAATTAAACACTCGACCTTCGGTCTCGTGTTTAAACCGTTCTTGCGTGTTTTATATACCTAATAAAACACTTATATAATAAATAACTATTATTTAGAATAAGTTCATAAGTTGACAGAAGTAGTAGAATGCGAATAACATTTATTTGTTTGTTATAACTTGAAGTCACCGGATTTTAAATTCATGATTATGAAACGACAGCGCAATATTTTTTTTTAAATACGCTAATTATATTTTTTCTTTTACAAAACACAACATTTCATTATTTGCGTTAGTCTAAATAAAAAAAGCACTTGTCAGATTTGCCTGTCAACGTGTCAAGTGTCAACTATTTGATTGTCATTTGTTTACAGTGCAATCACAGCTTGCTATTCAATTCAGACCATCAATCACAACTTCAATAACAATGAGGACCAAAGCAATATTTTAAGCATCAAATTTAACACAAACACGCACACACTGCGAGAGAATTTAACGGTTAGATTCGCATTGCCACACACACAATCTGGGATGCAGCAAACGCTGTTATCTGACAAGGTGAATCTAGTGGCCATTGGATTGTTGAATGTTGGGACTGTGACTGTGCTGTGATTTAATATGGAGGCGGCTGTTTTGGCAGTTGTTCCGAAGATATCTTGGCTTTTTGTTTACGTTACTTCAGTTTGGGTAACGGGTTATTTTTTCTGCTTGTTTTGGCTTGAGAAATGATGGGATTGGAATACACTGGCTTTTTTGGCAACGGAAGCAGCTTGGAAGTTCAAAATGGGTTTTATCATTTAATATCTGATTTTGTTACTGGTTTTAGCTGATTTTAATAAAAAGATAAATAATAGTTATTTTTATAACAAGTGCCGAAAAAGGCTTGTTACGTGCACGAGCACATAACCTTTTTCGACACATTTTTCTTACAACTGTGCGATTTAGAAAATTACTAAAATATTGTCAAAATTTATAAAATCTTAATGATATTCATGAGAACGATGTTTTACGAAATTGCTATGGTTTGTTTGTTGATTGCTTGCACATTGTTCTACGTTATTTAAAAATATTTTACTAACGTCAAGATAATTTCTTCAAATTCGTTTAGATTGGAATACTACAGTGAGTGATTTTTCGATTCTTCTTTATCATAAACACTTCCAAAGATAATTGAAGCCCCAGCTCATACTATGTTGGATCTATTTTCGACAATGACAATCAATCTGCTGCTGGTACTTCTAAAGCCTCTGAAATTGTCAATAATATTACTGTTAATAATATGAACAGGTAGGTACGGAAGAAATCAATGTTTCTTGAGACAGTACAAAAGTTTCCACTTCACATTATGTCAATATAAGCAACTGTAACAACTGTGTTAATAATATACACAAACAATAAATATTATGTATTTCACTTACTCTTAAAATAAAACCATTTATTGATATATTTTACTTTGTTCGGTTCTTTTTATTAATTGTGTACAGATTAGATATACTGCAAGGTTAAGGTTATGTTTATAAATGTCAAAATATACTACTGCATACTTACTAGCGCTGGCTCACTGCATCTTCTTCTTCCGTAAGCGTATGTGGCCAAAATATTAATTCCGCGCTCGTCGCGAAATTTAAATCGCTCTCAGTACAACTTTTTTTACAGTTGCGTAATGAATTACTTTCCGCACTAGTGTTTCTTTGCTTACAGAAACGCATTTGGTCTTCATTTGTCTCCTTTCCACCAGTAACCAAGGCAATAATAGTTACGAAAAATATATTATCTGTTTCAAACTTATTACTGGATGTGCTATTTTGCCATAGCAGATTTCGGGAGTAATTGAAAAGCATAATTTTCATGAAAGAAATGAAAACTCAAGTTTGTTTTCCAAAGCTTGCAACTGATTTTCACCACATGAAAATTACTCCTGTACCTCTATTCGTTTACCAAGATCAACACTACGAGTGCCGTATTCAGTAATGATTAAAATGGCTTAATGATTAATTGGGTCTCTCTGAAACATTAAAATTCACCCCTATTCCGTAACTGGATTATTATCTGTTAATGATCGATAAGTTAATAAATTTTTTTTTCATCATTATTTTACAGATGATTACAATTTCGTATTCGTAGACCAGAATAATTTATCCTAGCATTTTTATGTTATATTAATGGATTTTGTTTACTAATATACGTAACTATTATATATATATATATATATATATATATATATATATATGAAAAAAAAAACATATCAGCTCAATGACAGTTGCGTAAGAATTGTGGTAAAAATAATATTTTTTTTATACTGGCAGTTTTGCACGAGAGCAAAATGCATAAAAGTAAAACAGAAGTAACAAAATAAATGATTTTGATCACAAAATGCCGAAATGGTGGTAATAATCATAAAAAATAAGGATTGTCATTAATTTATCGATCGTTAACAGATAATGATCGAGTTACAGAATAGGGGGGATTATTCTTATGTCTGGTATTAATTAATTAAGAGATAAATAAGTTTACTTTCAAAGTAAATAAAATTTGATTATTCAAATGATAGTCGAACTTTTGACAGTAATGTTATATAAGCCATAAAATAAATAAAATTGATTCGAATTGGTTGATAGGGTCCAGTATTTGAATCACCTAACAAAGCTAATAATTTTTAAGAAAACGTGTGTTTTTAGCGAATTTATGCATATTTAAATTTTTCTCAAAATTGTCAATTTCAAATAGCTCAGTGGCATCGAGTTGGAGTCTGGTTTGTGAATCTAGGGTCAATTCCCACAGCCAACAAATAATTTTCACCAAATTAAAATTACCCCAGTGTCTCCTCCACCACTAACATCTTTCGGGGCCGTGATTTGACAGCTGGTCCTCAAAAATGTATCTGTCAAACAAACAAAAATATCGCATGGAAATCATGGTTCGAATTATGAAAATTATATTAACTTTCAATGTGGTATTTTTTGTTTGCTAGATGGAACTTTGCTAGGAGATTGAAAACCAGCCCTAAATTAAATTTACAATGAAAGTCAATTGATTCTCTCCTTTATAATACTAAGCATTATTATAAATAATAATATAAATTTCTCGAATACAAGCGCAGCCATCGCTCACTTCCTTTTTAATCTTTTTTAATTCATTTTGGGAGGAGTGAACGTGATTGATATGTGATAGTTTGAGCATGTCAAATGTACGTTGAATGAAAAATTGATGAAAAGCGTATAGGAATGGATGAATGGATGTGATTGAAAGTTCATTGCGTGATGAATGATTTCAAGTGCGATGAATAAATGAACTGTGAATGTGGTTGAAGTAGGGATGGCGTGTTAGGATGAGAATGTGAGATGAGTACATGGGCGTCCGCAGGGGGAGGCAAGGGGGGCGCGCGCCCCCCCTTGGATATTAACTAGGGTGGTGACCAAGACTCTCGAAAATAGGACTTTAACATGAAAAACTATAATTTTTCAATTTCCTGCTTCCTTAAATATTTGAAGTAAAAAAGCTTGAAATAAAAGTTTTAGGGCATAACATTCTGCATCTGAACCAATAAACAAAATTAATTTTTCATACTTTGTAACGACACAAATTAGATTTGAAAATGACGAAAATTGCCTCAAAACTATCGATAGGCATGAAATTGAAACAAAATTATACATATGTTTGACGTTTTATTTGTCAAAATAAATGAAATAATAAATAAGGAATTTACTCTGACAGTTTTGACAGATTGAACGACAAACATTTGTTTAATTTTGTGTCAATTTCATAGCTATCGATGGTTTTGAGACAATTTTAGTCATTTTCAGATCTAATTTGTGCCGATACAAAGCAAGCAAAATTAATAAAAACTGTAAACTGCTAAATCGGAATTTATTGAAGAAATGGTGTCAATTTATGGATGAGTTATTTGAAAATTGTTCTACCTCTTCAATTCAAACCCAGACGACAAAGACTAGTAATTTATTTCACAAATTTAAATATTTTTTTATTCATTTGTTTTGTGTATTTGTATATATGTTATGTACAAAAAAATATTTTAGAAATTGATGTATATCTGAGAGTTTTTTGCGACTCGCCCCCCCTGGAAAAATGTCTGTGGACGCCCATGGATGAGTACTGCTTATTTGATGAGAAAATGTTCTATAAATGATTCTAGGGTTCGTGCTATTCCATTTGATGGTATATAGTGATCTATACACAAATAAATAAATATATAATCACGCTTATTACTCATTACTGGGTGTGGCACTATGTCGTAGCAGATCAGGGTAAGTGCTCCTCCACCGCTAACATCTTTCGGGGCCGTGATTTGGCGGCTGGTAACCGCACTTCACGCTCATAAATATATCACTTACCGAGATCTGCCTCGGCAGAGTGCCACACCCAGTAATGGGTAAAAGGCGTGATGATATATTATTATTTTTTATTTATATTTCCTTTTTCTCAACCGTATATATTCAATAATACATTTCAAATGATTACCTTCATACGCGGAATAGAGTCTACCAGTCATTATGTTTAATTTATTATAATAATAATAATAATAATAATAATATTTATTTTCAAAAGGATTAAAGTTCAGGTGCTAGCTTCAGACTCAATTAAACTTAAAATAATAAAATACTTTTTATATTACTTCTTTTATATAATCATTCACAGGGTAAAAAAAAAACTATAAATAAATATCTGTACCTACCGATTTTGTGAAGTCATTTAATTACATATTCCCCTCACGAAAATGACAAAATGTCACGTATATTTCTGATTTAGATATCGTCTACAGTTATACACCAGTACAATAAACTAAACACAATTTCTTTACAGTATCTCTCCGAATATCATCACCTTTAAATGTTTAATGAATAACTTATGGGAAAAACTACCAGAAATCATGTTTAAATAATTAAAACTATTTTTATAGAACTTCAACAAAAAATTGTGTAAATTGTTTAGTGAATATTTGAAGGGTTTTTGCTACATCCTTGAACGTGATATAGCGTGATGTTAGGTATGTATGTACTTTTATTAGAAGCATTAAGGTGGTTCTATCATGACAGTCTCATACAAAAATATAGGTAACCTAAAAAGTTTATAAAAACAATTATTATATTTTTTTATGGTATAGGTTATTAACAGAATTAACATTTTGCTGTAAATGTCGTATAATTAACAATAACATTAAATATATTAAATAAAACTATTTAACTAGTTTATGAAATTCAGTAACATAACAAATTTTTTGGAAGTGAATGTTTCATTCCAACCAATAACAGTGTAAGATTTTATACCGCAGAAGCTATGACAACATTGCGAGAGCCACAAGCAACCATGATATTACCAGTCGGTACGAAACGTAACTGTATTATCGATACATCCTGTTGACAGTTCATAAGAAAAATGAGAAAAATGCACCAAAGCAATTATTATCAACTGTAACAACAAATAAATAAATATAAAATGCTGTAATATCTTTTTTGTATTAAAATTAATATATTTTATTGATCGAAATAATAACTTTCATAGTTCTTGCTTTGTCATTCGTGCGACCATCTCTGTCTACGCGTGCGACTATCTCTGTTTACGCGTGCGACCATCTCTGTCTACCCATGCAACGTTGCCAAGCATTTCTGACGGTTTCATTGAAAATCCAACTTTCATCGCCAGTTTCTTTTAAACTAACCCGGTAAGGCATGGATTTTTAAATTCTCATACCTTTACCTTTACATGATGTGCTGTGTGTTAGTTTTTTGTTCAAATCTAACTACAATATATGAATTTATTACGCAGTAAGCTGCCTCGCGAGGTACAGTTCCTATAACGCCAATGCATTTTTGATCGACTGTAACTTTACATTACTCAGCTCAACAACGGTAACTTTTAAACAAAATTGCATACTAGTGTAGAAACACATGAAAAATAGCATATTTACATTTCATTAAAATCTGACATAAATGCTTCCATGATAGTACCACCTTAAATAAATGTAATTTGGAAATGTTTGGCATGGAATAATTTTGTTGGCAAATGTTCAAAATAATTTTAAATTAATTATTAGCAGTTTCAGCATCAGTAAATCACAAACTTTTAATAAACAGACAACAAAGTACTTTTCTTTAAATTATAGTTGTAATTTATGAGATTAATGGCCAGTTTCACCGCCAAAAGTTAACTTTTATCTTCGTTTAAATAAATAAAAGCAAATTGAATGACATGTGCTTTTATTTATTTAAACGAAGCTGCAAATTAAACTTTTAGCGGCGCAAGTGACTATCAAACTAATGCAATTTTTAAATATTAAAAAATTATTAAACCATTAATAAAACAAAGTTTGCAGCTCATATTAAGTTTTGTTGTTTTGCTAATAGCTCTTAGAACAATCTCGCATCAACTACATATATTTTTCGGTCACTTATCATTAATTTTCCACCTGTGCCATATCCACCATCACCATGCGAATACAAACGACGGGAGTCTTATAAGATCAAGTTAGCTGTGCGTGTGATTCAGCGACATTCGTGTGTTTGAGGAGGTATCTGGGCGGGAGGAGGAGGTTTAGCGAGTGCGAGTGCGTTATATAAGAGGATGGCTAATTATTTATCTCAGTCTGATGAGGTGTAGCCAACTGCACTGCAAGAAAGAAGTTTGAAGTATTGGCAGAATTGTGGACACTATCGTTATGGACAATAAAATTTTGGTGAGTTTTTCTATGATTTTTTGAAAATTTTAGAATAATTTATAACAACCAGATTCCCAAAAAAGTTTTTACTAATCCTGAATTTGAATTAGCCAATTTTAATTTAACTTTCCGAAGCCAAATGGTAACAAGATTGTATTAGATTTCATTTATTTACTTTTTTGAGAATACGATTTAATATAATTTGGCTCATCCAAAATTCAGCTTTAGAGAAAACTCTGTTGAGAATTGAGCTGTAAAAGCTAACTACTAACCGACCAATTTTCAAAAAAGTTTTAGCTAATCCTAAATTTTGAGTGAAACTAAACTAAATCATATTCTAAAAAAATGTTGAAATAAACCTTGATTAGTTTTTAGAATGTGATTAACTAACTTTATTTTAATTTAATATTAAAAAGTAACTTTAAATAATATGAGGGTCTTTAAAAACTTTTGTAAGACTATGATTTAACTTAATTTGACTAAATCAAAATTCTGGTTTAGCTAAAAAATTGAGAATCAGGCTGAATGTGTCTTAAATATCAAAATTTATGTACAAAATTTTACAGATTACCTGTCATTGTTATGTATGTTTTTAAAAATTAACTTAAACCAAACAGTGCATGATTTGAAATATAATATTTAATTTAATTAATGAAAATGTTGATTGATTTTAATAAATTTTTGTTTGTAAAAAACACATTATAGTTTATTTTAATTGACAGAAAATAAAATTGTGTGTTGTCAATGGAATTTAATACTTTTAACAGAAAATTGTTCTCATTATAGAAATTTTACCAATCAAAGCATATTCAGCTTGAATTTAGTATAAAAACTGTTAACGCATCTAAGAGTCTCTTTGACGAACATTATAATTTTGGCTCAGTTTTGAGATCCTAACTTTTCTATAAATCAAATTTTACATAAAATTACTATTGCGATATTTCATAAAATTTCTCAGAGAGATTTCAGCTAATCATGAATTTTAGTTTACTTAAATTCATCTAAACCATGTTCCCAAAAAAGTTGTAATAAATCCTAATTTAAACCTGTTACTATTTGGTTTTCAAAATGTGGTTTGAATATTTTTTTAAAAATAATAGTAGTTAATTCAAAATTCAGTATTAGATAAAATGTTTTTAGAGTTGAGTGTAACAGTTTGGGAAAAATAAATTCAAGTGTATGTAGTTCATATCATTGATAATTTATTTCTCAGATTTTTAGTTTTATGACTACAGACTACATAATCAATTTTCCTATTTTAGAATATCTATAAAAGTATAACATTAGTAATAAATACAAAATCTGTCACATGCGAAAAATGTGAAAGAAGGAAAATATTGATATCTTCGTGCGCGATAGTCTCGGAAAAATACTAAAGTTTAGATATAAAAAAATATTACCTACTTAAACAAAATGCAATGTTTGTCTACGTCATAAACGATTAGATACGAATATATCTACTAATAATTTGAAGCACATTAATACCTATTTTGAAAAATACTTTACAAAATAACAACAAAATAATAATATAAGTTTTCAATTCTTTGTGATTTGTCATCATTAATCTATAAACAATTGCACATAATTACTATTTTTTATATGCAGTTTATAAATATTCATTTAAAATTATTGAATGAATTTTTTAATAATTACATTTAATTTGTAAGGTAACATAGACCTAACACAATGAATGAATTGAGATGATTTTATGATATATACATACAATAAGCTAAATATATAAACTAACAATATATTAGTTAAATATTATAAGTATGATATGGAAATGTATCCTACTTAAATATTATTATTATGGAGTAGGTTGCACAGTGGTATCGTGTCGACTTGTGAATCCTGAGAACCCTGGTTCGATTTCTACTGCCGACAAAACATTTTCACCACATTAATACTACTTCTGTGACTCCCCTTCCATTAACATCTTTAGGGGCCATGATTTGACGGCTGGTAACTGCATTTCACGCGCAAAAATATAACACTTACCGAGATCTGCTTCGGCAGAATGCCACACCCAGTAATGGATAGAAGGCGTGATGATATATTTATTTATTTTAAATATTATAAATAAATTGTTATTTTTGCAAAGATTAATGTCTTCCGCAAATATATTTATTAACGTATACGAGTTGTTTCTTTCAAGATGTAAATACATACATACATACATATCTTCACGCTATATCCCATCAAATGGGGTAGCACGAACCCTAAAGTCATTCATAAAATATTCACTCATTACATTTATCAAATAATCAGTCCTCGTCAAACATTCTCATCCAAACACACCACCCTCACTTAAACCACATTCATAGATCACTCCTTATAAACTCAATTATTTATTACACTAGAAATCATTTATCACACAACAAACCTTCAATCACATCTATCCAATCACTCCTATCCTCTGACCATTCATCTTCTTTCTTCGACATTCATAACATATGCGTAAAACATCTCAAATTACTCACGCTTACTTCTAACAACGAATCTAATACCGAATCGAACAACGAATCTACAAAGATTAGAAAAGATGAAAGCAATACTCTGCATTTGTATATGAGTCAAAAGTCCACACAATGCTCTAACTGAAAATGAAACAAAAAAATAAGAAAGGAAGGGAGAGTTGCCCTGCGCTTGTTTTTACATTTAATATCACCTTCATATTTGCTCAAAACTAATTTGAAAATTAAAAATAATAAGTGAATTTTTACAGTAGCGATCATTGTATTTAATTCAACAACATTTTACAGTCAATGTCATAAAACTTTTACATCGAATTAAAATTCTTACAAGATGCTCATTTTCTAATTAACATAAAATTTGATGCTATCTCCATGCCGTGTCTCTCTATTCAGTGTACAACTTTAGTATTGTTTTAATTTTATTGTAAAGATAATTATGTGCGGTTATAAAAATATCCATATCCATGTGTCAGTTTCGCATGGAGATTTTGCATCTTGATAACTTATACAAAACTTTTATGATTATTATCGCTGCCATCAGAGCTGTTTTCTTAAAGTGAAGTAATTTATAGTTGTAGAACACAACAGACACAGATGCTGTGATTTCCAAAACGATATGCTAATCAAACATGTGTTCCGAACGGTTTACTGCCATTCATTTTATAAATAGTTCTTGTTTTTGATTACTTGAATGATACCATTTTTTTGTTGTATCTCCTTATTTCCTATGATTATTTCAATTACGGATCAACAACTTGTTGGGTGGTAGGTAAGAGAGTGGTTCAAAGATCATACTAAAAGAATTCATTTTCTATTGGGTTTACTTATTACATAAAGAGACCAATGTTCAAAAGAGTTTTAGCTAATTTTGAATTGTTAGTACTAGATATACGAAAAATAAAATGTTACAAAAATCAGATCAGATAGCCAAGAAAATAAAAACAAAATAAACAAAACCTTATTTTGACAGCTCAATTAAGAATTCCTTATATCAATTGTGGAGTTGACCTGTTAGAATGAGATTTTGTTTTATTTGTTTTTTTTTATTATTATTTTCATGACTATCTGATTTTTGACAAAAATGTCAAATTTTATTTTTCAAATACAGGTTGTTCAATTTAGTTTACCACCATTGCTATCTCGAGAACTATAAAAGCTACAATTTTGGTTAAATTAGCAAAGAAATAACATTCTGTAAGTTTATTACAAAACTATTAACAATTTTTTTTTGACCAGTGGTTCTCAAAATACCGGATGCAACTTTCTTATTTTAAATAAGAACCTATTTTTTTAATTAACTTATTCAAAGTTCAATACCATCATATTAACAAATTTTTGACAAAAATTTACATTAATTTAATTTAAATCGCATAGGATATATTTTAATATATAGGGCTTAGTGGTATCACATCGACTTGTGGATCCAAAGAACCCTGATTCGATCCCCACAGCCGACAAAACATTTTCACCACATTAATACTACTTCTCTGGTTCCCCTTCCATTAACATCTTCGGGAGGGGGGGAGAGATTTAAAATTACTCCTGTGGTTCCTCCACCACCACGAACTATTATACTGAAGGACAGGCGAGTCTTGCGGGTAAAGCATCCGCAGAAATGTTGTAGAAAGAGAACGCCAAAAAAGTGAGTGCGACAGGAAAAAGAGTCTGGCGAATGCATGGGTGCTTACGAGTCTATTCATGTTTTTTTTACTTTTAGAACAAATTACTTTAGAAAATGTTATTTGCAATTATTTAAAATTAAAGACACATTTTTCTATAATTATAACAGGTTCAGCTTGACAAATATAAATATGTAAAACCATATATAAACACATTTTTCGTGTAGTACATTTTTGCTATTTATTTACACCATGACAAGTTACACAAATGTAAAATTGGCATAAATATTTTAATTTTAAAATACAAAATGGTAAAATTTATATAATGTAAATAGGACATTTTATTTAAAAAATAATAAAGAAAATAGATAGAACCGAATATTTAAATTTTTTCTTAATTAAAATTTTTGTACCTTATACAATAGGTACATTTTATAATTTTATAATAATAAAAATAGATCGAACTGAATATTTCAATTCTTTCTTAATTTAGATTTTTCGATCTTCCTTACACTGAGATTTGACATTATTTTGATTCTGTTTAAAATATTGCTTCAAGCGCATTAAAATAAATTCATGGACAAAAACAAATATTGTTTCTTTCTTGTGATCTCTACAAGAGAAAGAGAATGCATAACTTTCAATTACAGAATACACTGTTTCTTCATATACATGAGGTTTATCTATATATAATATTAATTTATCTTGAATATATTTGGATAATCTAAATATGTTTATATTTGGGTGGATTAAAAAACCACGACTTTTAACATTTGTTAATTCCGCTTCTTTTATGTGACATACATTTTCTTTGTTTACAAGCAATATAATATATATATATATATATATATATATATATATATATATATATATATATATATATATATATATATATATATATATATCTGCCCATATTACTACTTTTTTCCAAATTTCCAACTGCTCTTTTGGAGCACGCAACAAAGATATTTTGTCATGATTTGAGTCATACCCGCTGGTACAATTGGGCGCAAAGCACTTACGACCCATTGCAAACTAATTGTTTATAACTATTTATTACCAAACAACACAAATGATTGAAAAAAGTAACCTGCGTTCATATGGCGTTGAGTAAATTCCAGCCTCTTTAAGCTATCTCTCTCTTTCAAAGTCATGCGCGCAAGTGACATAAAGCTGGACGTTTTCTAGCTGCGCATATATACGAAGTTGCGTAGGGCTGTCCACCACTAACGTCTTTGGGAGGCGTGATTTGACGGCTGGTAACCTCACTTTATGTGCATAAATATATCACTTACCGAGATCTGCTTCGGCAGAGTGCCACACCCAGTAATGGATAAAAGGCGTGATGATATATTTATATTTAACTATTATTATTTTATGGAGTGGCTTGCTAAGTGGTATGAAGTCGTCGGCCTGTGGATCGTGAGATCCCTGGCGACAAACAATTTTCATAATTTCAAAAACTGCCCCTGTGGCTCCTCCACCACTAACATCTCTGGGGCAGTGATTTGACGACTGATAACCGCACTTCACGCGCAAAATATATCACTTACCGAGATCTGCTTCGGCAGAGTGCCATACCCAGTACTAGGTAAAAGGCATGATGATATATTTATTTATTTATTTTATTATTTTTTAATCGCATAGGAGTCAGTGTGCTATTACAGAAACAAATGACTAATAAAATGTATTTATTTATTTTTTCATAAAACAGTTGTATTGACATATAATAATCAAACAAACAAAAATATTATGATTTGTTCATTTGTTTCTGTCATAGCACATTGATTCATATGCGATTCAAATTAAATTAATGTCATTTTTGTAAACAAATGATGTTATGTGAGGGTATTGAATTTTATAGTCGTTCAATTCAGAAAAAAATACTAAATCGAATAAGCAAGTAAAAAATATAGGTTCCTATTTAAAATAAGAAAGTTGCACCACGTATTTTGGGACCCACTGGTCGAAAAAAATGTTTGTTAATAGTTTTATAATACACTTGGAAAACGGTATTTCTTTGGTAGTTTAACCAACCTTGTAGCTCTTATAGTTCTCGAGATTTGGTGGCACAACTAATTGAACATTCTGCGCACAGGCATGCTTGTATAACAAATATTTTTTGGAAATAAATCATGTATTGTCTTATTATCTACGAATAATAAATTTCAAAATAACAAATAACCGAATGCATTCTGCTTCAGAAGCTCTAAATATGCCAGTCGGCATTTGCTATTCCACCGATCTAGCTAGTCCAGAACTGGATTTTTTAAAACGTTATAATTATAAATTTTTTGTTTATTTAACAATTATCGAAATGTGAGTTTTAATTATTGGAGAATAAAAAATTTATATGATTCATTTATAATTTGTAAGCAAACGACTGGAGCACTAAATAAATTTGATGTTAATGTCTTACAAAATGTTTTTAATGATTAAATTATAGTCTCATATCAATGTTGATTTAAATAAATGATATATTAGTTATTAATTCTGGACTGACATTTGACATCTACTAATTTGCATATATTTCATCTTAAGATTAAACTAGTTGTATAAATTTTACACCTATCTTCTATCTTCAACAAACAAAGATACATTTATAATTATTTTCCATTAAGAAATACAATTAACATATTTTTATTCATTCATTACATTAAATTAATAAATTTATGTAGCTAATTGCAAAATAATTAATATCTCAAAAGCTTTTATAAAATATTTATTTACATCTAAATATACATAAAATTAACATTTTTGTAATATCAATAATTCTATACATTCAAGAGTTTCTGAGAAACAAAATAAATGAAAGTAAGTAAAATCCTTCAGTAAAAAGTATTAGTTTAGATTTTGCAACAAGAAATTAATTATATGTTTTTGTATTCAACACCTTAATATAAAATAAAAAATAAATTCGACAAAGAAGTAAAAGCAAGCCGACAGAATGTAAATTGAATCCAATTAAACGCAACAACACACACAAATAAAAGAAAAACTGACCATCAACAATGATCAATTTAAAATTGTATAATTTAATGTACAGCAAGCACTGAGGTATTGTTGAGGATCATGGATCAGTAAGATCATTAATTACATTTAAATTTGCCGGTGATGACATTGACACAGACCCTGACGTTTTGTTACCTTGTGGTGGTTAATACCCTCACAGATATAAGGCGTTGATATCCAAAAACCGTAAGAGTGATTCAGTGAATAACACATTAATTATGAATGCTTCAATTTATTTCTTATTTAATTATTTATAGATACAGTATATTTATAAATTTGTAAATAAATCATCACGCCTCCTCAATTTTAGTTTTAGTAACTGTATCATTACTTTCAGTGATATATAGTGTTGATAGAAAGTTTTTGCTGTATGAAGAGTATTGAACTGATTCAAGATATTTGTTGATACTAAATTATTTTACGTTCTCAGTTGAAAACATATAAGGAACCTAAGAACCTGTAGTTTTTGATGAATTTCAAACCAATCGGACGTAATTTTTAATTTTTGGTTATTTGATGAAATTGGTGCAATATTAATTTGTTTAACATAAAATATGACTTTTTCCACGACTGGGAGTAAAATTCAGTTTTTGTGATATCGAAATCGTGACATTAGGCGTATATCACTTGTCATTTGAATCAGATCTAACTAATTGAACCAGATCACTTATTTATTGTACTGGGTTACTTCATTTACTTTATTCCCACTATTAGATTTACTGATTTCGATAGAGCTTAAAGTAATAAACTGAAATAAGTGCAGTTTGACGAATTTAGTTTATTTATTAATTTAAATGATCTGATTTAAGTGAACCAGGTGGCAAGAAGAGTTCCACTAGAATATGAAAGTTGACGTTTAAATTATTC
Source organism: Pterostichus madidus (assembly GCA_911728475.2). Classification (NCBI taxonomy): domain Eukaryota; kingdom Metazoa; phylum Arthropoda; class Insecta; order Coleoptera; family Carabidae; genus Pterostichus; species Pterostichus madidus. The sequence continues at coordinate 27,920,298 of OU452313.1, read as the reverse complement.
TATAGTTATGATTTCTTTTCATAGGAACGACGGTTCTGTTCCCAAGTGGCCAATCAAATATTGCATTTTAAAATTTCAAAAAAACATTAGCATATCTGGCTTAAACTAGATGGGTCACTGCAGTACAGTTATAATCTCCGAATAACAACACAGAGATGTATTTAAAATTTTCGTACTTTTAAGTAGTTTAATTACTAACTTCTTGGAACTGATATCAAATATAGTATACGAGATCTGGCTATTAAATAACGAGACTGACGCTGCTACAGACGAAGTACGCATGCGGCACACACCAGCGACCGTTAGCTTTTTAGCGTGAAGCTTTCTCTTTCGAATGCAGTACCTCTCGCTTTTGTAAACAAATCCGTATAGCCGAAGCATTCGTTCTAATTTGAGTTGTTTTTTTTTGTTTCGCCGAAAAAATGTGCAACATTAGAGCAACGAATTAATGTGAAATTTCACATGAAACTTGGTAAAACTGCTACTGAAACTTATAATTTATTGAAAAAAGTACCCGAATTGTGAAAGGACAAGTCATGGTTTTTCCATCAAAACAATGCGCTGGCTCATTCCGCAATGTCTGTCAAGTACAGCATCCCAGTGTTGGACCATCCGCCTTATTCGCCAGATGCATCGTGCGACTTCAATCTGTGTCCTAAGGTGAAATTTGCCTTAATAACAAGATTTGAGTTTTGAAAGAGAAATCGGCACGTGTTCTGAAGGAGCTGACAGAAGAAGACTTCCAGCACTGTTTCGAACAATGAAAGATTCGCATGGAGCATTGTAGGGATAGAGGAGGGGTGTATATTGAAAGTGATAATAAGTAAATAGGTATGGAATCAACATAAAATGTTATAACAGCATCAGTCTCGTTATTTAATAGCCACACCTCGTAAAAGTTAAGCTACTGTAATATAATTATCATATCCTCAGTTCTCGTCAAAGTGATAACTTGTGACAAATATTTGAGTATTTTTCGTAAAATATTATTAATATCAGAATATGACGACCGTGGATGCCAAGTAAGAAGAAGCATGTGACGGTTCTAAATACGATTTAAATGTAAAATATTGTATCACAATTATAATCAAGATAAACCAAAAAAATTCTATTATATTTTAAATACACAAAATGTCTAGATGTGATACTAACTTTGCTTTGTCCTGACCCTGTATTGTAACTGGGATTAAGTTCCTGTTATACAGAGTAGCATAAAAAAATTGAGTTTTGTCTTAATATGACTCAGTTAATTCTTTTACTGTTCACTTAACTTAATATCTTAAAATTTATTACAAGATCATTACAGTTTAACCGAGGTGGGTGTAAGGTGTCGATGGTTAATGTAGGTGTAAATTTGTGGGTCTCGCTCATTAGATCGTGCTGATCCGATAACGGAGCATTCCTTGTAAGGATCACTTGAAATCACATGAGTTGGTGAGGATCTTATGGGTCAATCACCTTAAAACAACACCGTTCGCGGATTTTGATAATCCGTAAATGTTATAAGTACTTCAACGCGATTTTAATTTGATATTTATGGTGTCGTAAATTTAATATTAACAAGATCTCCAGACCAACGAAACTTGTATAGTGGACGCAAAGATATAAGGAATCGAGTTGACTTCTTAATAGGTGGGTTTTACCGACCTCAGCGGGGAGTCTGGCTACAGTTAACAAAGGGATGCATTAAGTAGATTTGTCACAAAGTTAATAAAATTGTAGGAAAAAATTAAAAGTCCCGTTTGTTTGTCGCAGATGTTTAATTCTGAGGGGTATATATTGCCGAAAAATTGCTTAAAGATTATCACTGTTACTGTGTTTATTTAAAAGCTGCACCGATGGCAAATTTGTGGAGACCTTTTGATGAAGAAAGTCATAATGATATCGAAAGTGTTGTACCTAAATTAGTGCGAGTACATTTACCACGTGAATCCAAAGAACTAATTTTAAATGTTTATAAAACTTTGGAAGAAGAATGTCACGAGTTTCTTGTGAAAAGAACTGCTCGGTTAACAAAAGTTCCATATTCAACTGTATGACTTTTGACTAAATTTTAAACTAAAAATGTAAATATTTAAATACATAAATAAATAATAAAACATCTTTATTATGTTAACAGAAATAAAATAATTATTATAATACGGCTCTGTTTCTTTTCACATTTCTACCAGTTTAATCCTGGGATAAGCCTATACTAATTACATGCTGTTAGGGGCGCCTAAAAGCTATTTTCTTATATCTTTGCGTCCAGTATAAGTTGTAATAAATCGTACAAGTTTATTTCACAAATTTTACTTGTTAACAGATATGAATCATGAATTGTTTACTGTGTTTTTGCCTTTCAAATTTTCTGCCAAAAATGACGAGTTCAATTAGGAAAGTACGCGAAATTTAAGTTCATTATAATTTTGCATGATTATGATGAGATGCGCATTACATGTGGCGAGAAAAATTTATAAAGACTTTAATTGTTATAAAGATGTGTTTACATTTACATGACTCAAGTTTATATATTTACATAATTATGATTACTTTACATTACTTATAGATTGCATTTGCAGATAAAAAATAACCCATATTGACATTGAGAAAAGTCATAATAAGACAATCATTAACACATATTTTAATTAATTGGAATTACCATAAAGTTACTCGTCAATTTATAATACTACTTAGATTAATTTTATTATAGAAGTTTTTCCTCAATTTGATAAAGTACTAAAGTGAAATTAATTATGACACATGTAAAATTAATACCACAACCGTTTTTCCTCTGCTCTGCATACGCAGATCTTGAGAACTATCATGTTTTATTGTTTATCATAAAACTACAGAGTGATCAAAAGGAATTGTTACAGTTGGCAATAAAAAAAAACTACTTGAAATTGGTAAGCCTGATACATAAATTCATTTCCTGTTGTTGAGAGTGACATTTAAAATTTAAATTTGAGTACATTTATTATTACATTTATTTTTAAAGTATTTCTATTACTTAAAAAGTCAAAATTCTATTAGCTGTCAGACTCCTGACATAACCTATTTGTATTTATTAGAAATGTCAAATAGCATTTCCGCCTTTATCTGACGTTGTGCCAACTGCGGAATAAAAAGATCTCCAGAATTGTATTGCCAACTATAACAATTCCTTTTGATCACCCTGTAGTTATTAAATTGCGGCATAAATGAGATTTGTTTTTATTTGAACTAGCATTTGGATTTCGAAATAAAAAAAATTGGTTGTCACGATTTTAAAGTTCGTTCGGTGAGAATTTACGTTGTGGTTGTATAGCATCTGCGAGGACAGGGTGAAAAGTCCCTGAAAAATAAAACAGATGGCGCCACAATCGCAAATCTCACGTGACATTTGTGATGTACCATCTTTAACTAGAACGCATTAAAATTTTCAGACTGATATGTCATTCAGTTCTGTTTTAACACCCATTGAAAGCAAGCAACCTTGAAGATTTTTGAAAACATGGAAAAAAGTGAATTTCGTGTCTTGATTAAACATTATTTCTTGCGTGGAAAAAACATTACGCAAACCAAAGCATCGCTTGTTAAACATTATGAGGACTCCTCACCATCGATTGGAACGATTCAAAAGTGGTTTACTGATTTTCATTGTGGTAGTAGGACGCCGAACATTCTGGTCGTCCAATTGAGGTTACAATGCCAGAAATCGTCGTTAAAATCAATGGTATGATATTGGACGATCGGCGAGTTAAAGTGCACGAGGTGTTGAGGCTATGAGCATCTCAACCGATCGGGTACGGAACATTTTGCATAAATTTTTTGATATGAGAAAGCTGTCTGCCAGATGGGTGCCGCATTTGCTCTCTGTTGACAACAAGTGCGACCGTGTGACAAGTTCAAAGGAGTGTTTGGCGATTTTCAAGCACAATAAAAAGGACTTTTTGACCCCCTGCGATTTTTTATCTATTTCCAAACTTGAAGAAATGGCTCGGCGGAAAGAGATTTGGCTCCAACGATGAGGTCATCGCTGAGACAAATGCCTATTTTAAAGGATTGCCAAAATCGTATTATTTGGAAGGGATCGAAAAATTAGAAAAACGTTGGACGAAGTGTATCGAGCTACAAGGAGATTATGTTGAGAAATAAAATATGTTTTAACCAAATAAACCATTTCTTATTTCATTTTTCAGGGACTTTTCATCCTGCCCTCGTATTTAATTTTGATTCTGGTTGGCTGTCAAAATGAAGACATTCCATTTGCTAGTTAGATCAGATCTAAATTACATTTACTGAACCGGATCATTTATTTATTTCGCCGGATTACTTCGCTGAATTTATTTCTTGTACTAGACTGATTTTAATTTACTTTGAACTAATTCATCCCAATAAGTTCATTGAGACATTTTATCTAATTTATTTGAACTGATTTAAGTGAACCAAGTATCAAATGGAATATAGCTATTATATATAAAAAAAAAACTTACGGCGTTGTCAGTAGGTGCATTATTAGGTATCAAGCATAGTTTTCGCGCTTATCATGTTATAATACTAAAAGTATAAATTTTATTACATCGAGACAAAATTAAAATTCTGTATATTTTAGGCTAAATAATAATAAATATGTCTACATTTTGACGTATTGGTCAGCCAATCAGAATAAAAATAAAATCCGTCCTATACAACTATATTATAATCTCTCCCCAAATGGAATTTAACTACGATATTTTGAAGCAGCTATGTCATGGAAACAGCTGATCCTATGTTTGCAACTTTTGCTATATTTAGAAATCAGTTTGCGTTTTTCTTGAAATATTTTAATTAATTTTTAGCATAATGAGAAAGTCTGTATTAAATAGGATATGTGGATATATATATAATAGTAGCATATGGAATTTGTTTTTCGAACACTTTTGAGAAACTGAAATTTTGGATTTTAAAATTATGTACTTGAAAAGATGTTAATGCTGGTCCAGACTACAAGTGTTTTTTACTGATATAAAGTATTTTTTACTATATCGCGTTTAAAAAGTGAATTGTTGTGCAACTGTTTTTGTCAAAATCAGTACTATAAAGTTCAACTTTATACAACTGTTTTTGGGGGATAGTTTTGTGTGAAGTTGTCAAGTTTAGTTATAAAAATGTCAAACATAATTATTTCAGTTTAGTTGTCATTTGCTCAGCTCATCTAAAATTATTGCAACAATTTTTATTTTTTAATAATAAAATAATTCATTACACAGCGAAACACTTCTTTATTAAAACATGACCTACGTTATTATGATTTTAAACTCTAACCTAACTAATAAATGTGAAAATAAATTAATTTCAAATGTTTATTGATCTGTTGACAACCCTGAAATTTTATTATTTTATGAATAATTTTTTTTAAATAAAAGTAAATTATTGCGATATAGTAAAAAAATAGTAGGTATTAATAACACATGTCACAATATACTATTATAGAAAATAGTATATTGCAACACAAGTGTTGAAAGGATATCATTGGAAAGCATGTAAGAGCACAAGCGAATGTTCCATTCACACAATTATTCCAGTTGTTTTTACATACATACACACATACTTTTTTTCCTTGGACAATTTAGCATTTTTCACTACTAGAAATAATTTAATTTTTAGATCTTTTTTAAATTTTGTCAAATAATATAGGTTGTTGCGAATTAAATTTTCTCACTGTCATTTTTACTTTCTTATACACAGTATAAGGAAGTATTGGAATCGTGAAAAAAATCGTTGACGAGATTTTCGCGGTAATACGTGTTTTGAGGTCCACTGAATCCGTTTTGATAATTTTCTCAATGATGTCTGTGTGTGTGTGTGGATGGATGGATGGATAAATGGATGGATGGATGTGTGTCCGAGTGTGTAATATCTCATGAACAAGATAAGATTTGTTACCGAAACTTGGTAATTATAAGTTTCATGAAAATATGAAGAGCTGAGTTGATTTTAAATGAAATTGAAAAACTGGAAGAGGAAGTTTACTTGACACACAAAACAATGAATTCCATATATTTCAAAAATGGAATCAGTTACGAAAAAAAGTTTCAAATAAAAATATTTAGAACATAAAATGTTATTTGCAATTTTCCTATATTTGCGTCTAATTTTGAGAAAAACTTATTTTTATATTTAATAATATATTTCAATAATCATAGTAGCAATAGAAACAAAAAACATAAATTTTAGTTTTCGCTTTATCTAGTTATCTATGTCTTTTTTCGGAAAAACAAATACATCATTAAAATGGTCAACTAATTTGACAACTTTGGCTCAATTTATTCGAATTCGTATCTCACGGTTCTTGAGATACCAATGGTTAGGCTCGAAATACGGACATCCTGTATATGCCTCTTTAGTAAAGTTAGACATAAAGTAGTCAACATTACTAAAAAATATACGTAAACAAATTTGATATTTTATATGTTTCAAACAGATAAATGTTGAATTATTGAAAAACTAAATTACATGTTTAATAATATTATATAACATTCATATTTTCTAAATATTAAATATGCTGTGTATAAAAAAGTCGTGTGGTGCCCAAACCAGATTTTTTTGTATTTATAACCAAAAACAATAATGTCATTCAATTGACACATGAGTGTAGAAAATAATAACTTTCAGCACGCAAATGAGTACTTTTAGCACTGTTGCAGGAAAACAATTTTTGGTTTATTCTATTAAAATATCGACGTTTTGGTACATTGAACGTAGAGCTTCATTAGGATTGGTAACATTTACAAGTAACAATTTCTTAATAATTAAATTGAACAGCTTGACTTTGTTAAAATCTTAGGATAGATATTTCAAACTCCTATAAAAAATAGCACATAAGAAAATAACAGTTAATATAAGGTTCCTAATTTGAACTATGATTTCGATGCGATATTTTTTGTTTGTTTGATAAATAAATTTATTGAGAACTTTGTTAGAAGACTGAAATATCAGCCCTTAGAATGTGTCTGAATTTTAATAACGTCTCGATTTATTATAGCATTCAAATTTGGCCCTGGAGATAATCTTCGTTTCTTCAAAAACAATGCCCTGAGGAAACTCAAGTGCATATTGAGTAATAGCATATGTTTCAGAAGAGCTTAGACACAATGTTAGAATATTTTTAATAATGGCCATATTTATTTGGGATTTTTAAAGTAACCTGTAGGTTACTTGGCACACTTTAAGTAACCTGGAACTAACCTTATACTGACCCTACTGCCCCAGCTATTTTAGCGGGTTGGTAGATTCAACCCGTTTACTATCTCTATCTAATCAACTTGTGTTCCTTGTTATTCGTGGCGGCATCGCGATTTGTAATAGTATAGAGAGGTTAGGAGTTATTTTTATGAAAAACGTAAGTAATTTTATAATAATATTTTGAAAAAATATACTAAACTATTATTTATGAAGATAATGGAAGAGCAATATGCATTATGTGCTTCTTGCAATATAAGTCACAGAGGATAATATTACGACACATTATTACGACTCCGAAATTCATTATTTTGATAGTGCTGATGACAAAATTATAAAATAAAACAGACCCTGACGTTATTTGCTTTTTGACTACATATAAAAAATATAAAGATGACTCAAAACATCCAATTAAAAGCGCAATTTAACACACAAACAAAACTAAGCAGATGTCGCTTCGAACATGCATTCAGATTTTAAATTTACCGCTAATATTTACAACTGACACTTGAGATGCATCATTTATTTGGAAGTAACACGAGTTAGTTCTAGGTCAGTTCAGGGTTGGATCAAAATTTCCCAAACAAATACGGCCAATATCAGTGAACTGAGTTCGTATCCGGGTCACTTAGAGCTATAATCCTACGTTTTAAATAACTTCTAGACATTAAAATTTTTTGTAAACATAAATAATAAATATATTTCAAAATCTCTAACCGTAAAATAAAATTCTTTGACGACAAGCTTAACATAATACATATTCATCTTCATAACCATAATCATAAAGTTTACAACATCTCTGACATCCAAAATGAAAAATTCCCCATTTCAACATTTCGTTTAAATTTCACATACATGGCACCGATTCTTCCATTAAAGTAGACAATGACAATGAACAATAAATCATAGAGGTGTTCGCAAGAATGCTAATTGCAAGGTAAGCCAAACGTAAAGGTAGCGCATCACGGCAACGTTAACTTAACACGTACACGTAAAGATGGTCACACTTAGCCGAGGTTGTTGCCAAAATCGAGTTACACGACAATGCTGTTAAGAGTGTTGTGTTATCAGGTGAATAATGGATTTGCATTCGAAAGTAACGTATGATAAATGAAACTTTTATAATACATCTTGTTTTTTAACTGAAGTCGGTAAAATTTAAAGATATTCGATAATTGACTCAGACCAATCATTGATTTGTTTTGGAAAATAATTGTGTAAACTTGTAAAAGATTTATCGTAATTTTATTTTCTTAAGTAAATATTTATTAACTGAGGGTGTTTTTCTACATCTAGACAAAGTTTCCGATAACTATCGGCAGGATAAATGAAAAAAAAAACACCATCAAAAAATGGCATTCGATATTACCATTTGCGAAAGTGGTACTCTGCCGTAGCAGATCTCTGTAAATGATATATTTATATGCGGTTACCAGCCGTAAAATCATGGTCTCCAAAGCTGGTAGTGGAGAGGGAATAATAATAATGGCTAGCTCAGTGGTATGAAGTCGGCTTGTGGATCCTGAGGTCCCTGGTTCGATTCCCACAGGTGACAAATTTTCATAATTTGAAAAAGCTATCCCTGTGGCTCCTCCACCACTAACATGTTTGGGGGCCGTGATTTGACGACTGGTAACCGCATTTCACGCGCAAAATATATCACTTACCGAGATCTGCTTCAGCAGAGTGCCACACCCAGTAATGGGTAGAAGGCGTGATGATATATTTTTTTAATTTTTTTTATATATACACACATTATTTATCCTACGACTTAAATTATCAAAATAGATATTTTAAAATTTAAAATAACTATATTCGATTAGTTCAACTACGTTTAACCAATTCATATCGTATTTGTAATCATAACAATATATACAATCGAAGTAAATAAACAAATTATTTGAATCTGTTATTTTTTCACAAATCATCTCATTGACTAGTATATTACATAATAAGTCAGAATAGTGATATTTTACTTGACGACGCGGTTGCTTGAAATACGAGGCCGAGTATTTTAATCCGCTGAGTCAAGTAAAAACACTTTCCTGACGTATTATGTATACTATTTTTTTCTGAAACCGTTTAATTTAATCAATATTTAATCATAAATAATTCAAAATGTTTAAATTTTTTTATATAAATTTTACTGATAGCAGACTACGTATCCCAGGTTACAACAAAAATAGCAGTCAGGTAAAATCTTTATTATAGACTGTTATTTTTGTTGTAGCCTTGGATACGTACTTTACTTGACTGTTTTTGTAAAAACTACTTTCCATACTGAAATTGGTCATGAAAGTGGGCACTTTCTTGCCGGTTTCAGAAAAAATATCTGAAATTTGTCTTTTAATCGCGCGGTACCCTGGGAGACCCAATGTAAAGTGTTTATTTGCTTGTTCCTTAGTAGCCATCAACTTTATAAGAGCAATCTCATCTATTTTGAATTTGCACATTCCAGATTCGATATGATAAAGGTGGTCTTCAGATTAAATTTCTATGAGATCGACATCTGAATAGATAAATATATTATCCAACCTGTCTTATTTTTTTGTCATTTAATTTAGTTAAATATCTAAATTGACATTACTATCAAACATTCGATATGCCTTTATTTTTATAAATCAACTTTTGGCGGCGCAACTGACCATTAGAGATAAATGGTTAAAATATAAGTTGCAGAGAATTACATTTTTTACTACCTTATTTGAAACAATTTTCTCTAATGTCTAATAGGTATAAATTACAAATGATTGTCGACGAAAAAATAATTATTTAATTAGTTTAGTTAGTTAGTTGGCCATAAACGGCTTCGTACTAAATTAGTGATCATAACTTTACTTGATATTCCCTTAAATGTAACAGAAGTGAACATGAAAAACGAGTAATTCTGTGAAAAAATATTCACGATCTGTTTGATTATTAAATGTCATATTTGTATTACGAGGAACTGAAAGACTGGTAATACTATGCAATTAAAGTTAAGTACCTACTTGAAGTAATTATATTAAAAAAGTTATTTTTTGTTTTGGAAATTCATCATACTGTCTTGGCAGAATAATTGTATCAATTTAAAAGACTAATTATATATTTCATTCGTGCGCGATTTTCAAGATAAAGGTCAACAGTTTCGTTCTGGAATTTTGCAGAAAATTGCGTGAAATGTTATTTTGTTTACTTTACAACTTTACTCCTCGTAAAAACACACTGAATATCATGTTCTCAAAATACCAGGTTTTAAATTATTACTTATGTTGCTTAAATACATAAATGTCGAAAATCTTAAAGCTAGGTATTGTTTTTATGACCAACATTTGAAAAAAAATCAAGGCCAAAATTTTAATTTGCTTAAATTTTTTTGTTTTCCGAAGATAAAAGATGTTATTAATGAATCAAGAATTCATTAGTGAACTGAATAAAATAATTAATATTCAAAAGCGAGATAAATATGTCACATTATTTTTTACACATCCGGCAATTACTGAGCTAACTAAATTTCATTCAAAAAATAAAATTAATTAATATAAAAAACCTATATTGTAATAATATCATCAATTAAACTTGTCCGCGACATGCTGGCATTTAATAAATTGTTTATCTTGTACATTCTGTAGGTGGGAGCATTTTGAAATGCATTTTTCATTTCAGACAGATTACAAAGATTGGTGGTATGATTTCACTTCAAGACTTAACCTTGCTTCTCATTGTGTTTTTGCAAGTCGTGACAGGTTATTAAACTTATTAGAGCACTTTTTTAAATTACCTGTATCAGACACCTAATTGAGACTAGCTTCGGTTGAAAGGAATTTTAACCATTCATGAAGATCAAGATTTATACTTTGTTTAGAACTTGGAACGATGACTTCATGTACAGAACCGGCTCAAGCCCACCACAGCATTAAATTTTATCATTATAATACCATTTACGTTTACAAAGATTTATTATTTTGTTACTAACGATATCTTAATGACCAAATCGGATCGTTTGAGATATATATTCATTTTATTTTACTGTTTCTTGTTTCATTTAAGGTAGTACTAGCGTGAAATTTTTTTTTGTAGATCTGAATGAAATTTGGCGCACGTAAACATTGGATAGTCAAACGTATCCTGTTAAAATATGAAACACATTCATCGTCTGTGAACAAATATATTCGCTTGTAAAGTTGAGTTCTTATACACGGGGCTTATGGCGATCATCACTCAGAATCGCACATATTTGGTTTGTGTACCTTTAAAATTTTGCAGTTTCATTTGAAAAACTAGTATGATGTTCTAGAACTAACCATGTATATTATATCAGAAGGAGAAAGTTTTTTATCGTTTAGTAATGGATATATAGCCATGCAAAGCCTTGTTTTGAACGAAAAATTAATAATCCCAATTTATAATGGCAACACCACACGGTGGTATGGTATTTGAAAATTCACTAGACTAACAACCTGTTAACAATTCATGATATTCAAAGTATAATAGGTATAAAACAGTTATTTTATTCAATTTTTATATTTTTTTGAGCGTCAGTTTCGCCACTTGACAACCGATGGCGCCACCGTTACACTAGTACTACCTTAAAGCCGGTTTCTCCACCGCCGGAATATTTAATAACATATTTACGTATTTGTTTCTCTGCACAACAGGAACTTAATCCTAATTACAGTACAGGGAATCTACAACTTATAGTGGAATCCGAACCACTCAATCGTATTTTTGGCTATAAGTTGAAATCAATGAGATTTGAACGCACGACCCCTTGCTTGCTAATTAAGAAACGCAAATTTTACCTCGCGGTTTCCACTGGACTACGATTGCCTGTCTACTGAAAACTTAAGCTCGTCTCAATTAAGAGTCGACGGGCTTAAAATGTGTATTAAGATTTGAGGAGGCAATAAATCTTGTCATGGTGAAACTGTATTTTATTTATTTATTTATTTGTGCAACTCTGTACAACAGGAACTTAATCCCAATTATAGTACAGGGTCCAGACTAACCGAAACGCAGTGTGGTAGTTCATATATTTTTTAGCTTGACTGAAACTCGGGATCAGCGGATTCGAAAACCATTACGCTAACTATACCACCGTCAGAGCTGGGCAAGCTACTTAAAAAAAGTAGCTAAGCTACAGCTACAGCTAATCTTTAAAAAAGTTGCTAAGCTACAGCTATAAGTTATATTTTGTAAAATATAGCTAAGCTACAGCTAAAAGCTTTCGTTAAAGTAGCTGTTAAATTTTAAAGCTACTTTTTTAAATTATTGTGAAATAATTAAATTTGCCATTGTCATATGATCAGTCTTTTGTTATAATGACTGTTAATTTACTATTATGTATATAAATATCAAAAATAGCAAATACCATCTGGCACCTACTGTGTATTTTTGCGTTTTAGAGCCAGTTAGAACCGGCAACAAATAATTATTTTGTGTACGTATGCGTACTTTGTTGACCTTCTGCTTAAAAAGTAGCCTTAAGCTACAAAAAGTAGCTTTAAAAGTAGCTTCAGTTGTTATTTTTAAGCTAATAGAAAAAAAAGTAGCTAGCTACAAGCTACAGCTATATTTTTTCACAGTTAGCTAAGCTACAGCTAAGGTAAATCTAGCTAAGCTAGTAGCTAAGCTACAAAAGTAGCTAGCTACTGCCCAGCTCTGACCACCATACTGCCAGACATTTACATTATAGTTCAGTTTTCAGATATTTTTCAGTATATTTACCGCATTTTCATTTTTAATAAATAACGTACAAAAAAAAAAACAAATTACAATAATATTCAAATAAACCACCATTTTCAGCAAGACATTATAAGTCGAAATTCTAACACTAGTTAATTCTCAGGTAGTAATACAATCACATTCTTCAAATATGGCTTGCTTTAGTAAATCTAAATTTTTATATTGTTTAGTATAAACTTTAAAAACAAAAGTCCTAGCTATTGCTACAATTTAACAGATATTTTAATAGTATATTATGGGGTGGCTAGCACAGTGGTATGAAGTCGGCCTGTGGATCCTGAGAACCCTGGTTCGATTCCCACAGGCGTCAAACAATTTTCATAATTTTAAAAACTACCCCTGTGGCTCCTCCACCACTAACATCTTTTGGGGGCCGTGATTTGACGACTGGTAACCGCACTTCACGCGCAAAATATATCACTTACCGAGATCTGCTTCGGCAGTGTGCCACACCCAGTAATGGGTAGAAAGGGTGTTGATATATTTTTTTTTATATTACGTACCATGAACAGTAAGTGACAATTTATAGGTCAATAATGTGGTTTGAGAAATTGAGGCCCGTAGGATCCAAATTTTCTAAAGATTCGCAACCTACAAAATCACTTGCATTCGAGGTTGGTAAGCTAAAAAAATATATTTCAAAATTAAGAGCTGTCAAAATAAACAAGACCTTGATTGTATAATATTTACTTACTATCCACGGTGGATAGTAAGTATGTATTATAGTCCTGATGTAACCATGGAAACCAACTGTGCAATAAAAGTTCCATTTACTGTGTTTAAATTTTGAAATTATTGGATAACTTACAACAAATATTGTAAAAATATATATTACGTACCATGCATTATAAGTGACAGTTTTTAGGTGAAGAATGTAATTTGAGAAATGTCGATCCATCAGATTTCCTAAACATTCGCGACCTAAAAATTCACTTTCAGTTCGAGGTTAGTAAGCTATTTTTTTACAATACCTACACAAATAGAAGGAAAAGAAAAATAGGTTTCAAAATTAACAACTGTCAAATTGTTGTCAAAATAAACAGAACTTTGATTTATAATATTTATTTACTGTCCACGGTAGAATTAAGTAAATATTATAGTACCGATGTATCAATGAAAATCACCTGTACAATAAAAGTTTCACTTACTGCGTTTAAATTTTGAAATGATTGGGTAACTTACAGTTCAGGTATTGTAAAAAAATATATTTTTAAACTTGCGGCTAAACCAGACACCTATAGTGTATTCCGAAAATGAACCATACTAACTATGGTTAGTTTTTTCAGTAACCGGTTTCATTACGGAACACGGTTTTTGAAAATTGTGGTTAGTTTTTAATAACCAAACTAACCGTGCTCGAGCGGCGGTTAGTTTGGTTACTTCACAGCTGTTGTTGACAAGTTTGAAATGTGTTTGGCGGCTTTTGCAGTGTTTGTGGATTTTTGTCTTATAAAACTATATTTTTATGATGACTGATAAATAAACATGTGATACAAAATGTATTTTTGTTATTTAACAGTATATATTCATATTAGATGAATTTATTATTTGTTCTGAAGCTCATATTTACTTTTTTCTTTGTGTTATTTTTATATCCCTATATTTAAGTTAAAGCAGGTGTGATGCAGAATACAATATTTTTATATTATAAACATTTTTCCATATTAAATAAATTTCACATTTCGAAACTCAAGTAACAACTGTCATCGTGAAAGTGTTCCGTTATGACGTCATTCTAACCGTAACCGTGGTAAAATTGAACCGCACCGTGGTTCATTTTCGGAATATACTACGAATAAAAATGTAAAAACAATTTTGTATGCATATTTTAATTCTGAACATCTTTGTCTACAGTTTCTTTCGTAAAATAAACAGGAGAGAATGAAATTGAATTAAACTAATATCCCATATTAAATCCCTATGTTCACTCATCACAAGCACCGTCCGATATACAGAATGTCCCAGAGTACCCGTCCACCCCTTTTAAAATTCTGTTGATAAATATTTTTCAAAAATACAATGCGGAATCTTACTAATGTTGATGTGTTCTATCTAATGACGTATCAATCGAACCCCCATGTCACCCTTGTAGGGCGGGACGAGGGCACCTTTAAATTTTCAAATAGCAACCCCTATTTTTTATTGCAGATTTGAATGGTCAATTTAAAAATATAAAAAATTTATTCGAAACATTTTTTTGTACGAGCAACAGGTGGCGCTACAATCGCAAAAAACAATCACATGTGTATCCCCCAACTAGAAACTTTTTTTGGCTACATAACATAAAAACCTTGATTTTCTCCCGTCCAGAAGATAAAGAAAATTAACATTTTATTTTTCCTTACCGAGAAACATAGTTTGCATGATGCAAAGCAGCAAACTGTTTGTGAAGCAATCACATTATGTTGTTTAGCAATCCTAGAAAAAAATGTAGTAAAAAGTAGTTTTTTTGCGATTGTACAAAAAAATTTTTCGAATAAATTTTTCATATTTTTTAATTTACAAGTCAAATCTGCAATAAAAATAGGGGTTGCCATTTGAAAATTTAAAGTTGCACCTCGCCCTCCCTACAAGGGTGATAGGGGGAGTTCGATTGATACGGCATTAGATAGAGCACATCAAAATTAGTAAGATTCCGCATTGTATTTTTGAAAAATATTTATCCACAGAATTTTAAAAGGGGTGGATGGGTGCTCTGGGACACCCTGTATTAATAAATAGCATTTCATCATTCATTTACAAAAAAAATAGCAAGGTGTTTCAAATGTACATAATTCTATTTTGCTGTTTCAGATTCTTCTTTGCATGATCTCCTGCGGATCAACAACAACCGGCTACACATATTTCAACCCTTACGTCAAGGTCGTCCGCTACAACAACCCCTACTACTACACTGGAGCCCACAGCAACTACGTTAATCATGTACCTTTACCAACTTACAACCCTTACATCCCATCTTATCCTCCTCAACCCCTTTACGAACCACAAACAGCCCCATATCATTCCCATTTAAACACCTTACCAACAATCAACATATTAGCAGCAAAACCCTACATGATAGAGAAAACATTCACTGTTGTCCCTCTGTTGGTAGTACCGGAAGATAACCTCAACATGATCACAAATGGTCAAGTTACAAGCGTGTCCAAGAAGAAGCCTTTAGTTACTCTTAAAACGAACAATAAAGACACTATTCAATGTACACCTGCTGTCAGAATTACTTTAGATGCTGCGTTGACAGTGTACAGTCTGAAAACTACGATAATGTTCCCGTCTCAAATGACAATTCTACATGAGAATATTCGGATTCCTATTCGAATTGGAGCTGTGATTGTACCAGTTGCACAGGATACGTATGTTTCGGAAGAAACGCCGATTTCTGTCACTGAAGTTTATGCTATTCCAACTAAACCGATGCAGATTGATGTTGATTATGTTAATAATGAAAGAGATGTTGTTATTGATGCGAATGCACAATCGGTTAGTGTTGAAAATAATGAAGGGACTACTCCAGCTGTTGAAGAAGAGGATGACTCTGAATTAGGTAATTATTTCATACGATATACTGTGGATTTGAGAACCCGGGTTCGATTCCTATAGCCGACAAACAATTTTTACCAAGTCAAAATTACCCCTGTGGCTTCTCCTCCACTAATATCTTTAGGGGCCGTGATTTGACGGCTGGAAACCGCACTTCACACTCAGTAATGAGTAAATACGAGGGCAAGGTGAAAAGTCCCTGAAAAATGAAACAAGCAATGATTTATTTGGTCAAAACATATTTTATTTCTCAACATAATCTCCTTGTAGCTCGATACACTTCGTCCAATGTTTTTCTAATTTTTCGATCCCTTCCAAATAATACGATTTTGGCAATCCTTCAAAATAGGCGTTTGTCTCAGCGATGACCTCATCGTTGGAGCCAAATCTCTTTCCGCCGAGCCATTTCTTCAAGTTTGGAAATAGATAAAAATCACAGGGGGCCAAATCTGGAGAAAAAAGTCCTTCTTATTGCGCTTGAACATCGCCAAACACTCCTTTGAACTTGTCACACGGTCGCGTTTGTTGTCAACAGAGAGCAAATGCGGAACCCATCTGGCAGATAGCTTTCTCATATCCAAAAATTTATGCAAAATGTTCCGTACCCGTTCAGTTGAGATGCTCATAGCCTCAGCAACTCGTGCACTTTAATTCGCGGAATGTCCAATTTAATACCATGGATTTTATCGACGATTTCTGGCGTTGTAACCTCAATTGGACGATCAGAACGTTCGGCGTCCTTTGTGGTCATACTACCACAACGAAAATCAGTAAACCATTTGTGAATCGTTCCAATCGATGGTGAGGAGTCCCCATAATGTTCAACAAGCGATGGTTTGGCTTGCGTAATGTTTTTTCCACGCAAGAAATAATGTTTAAACAAGACGCGAAATTCACTTTTTTCCATGGTTTCAATAATCTTCAAGGTTGCTTGCTTTCGATGGGTGTCAAAACAGAACTGAATGACATATCAGTCTGAATATTTTAATGCGTTCTAGTTAAAGATGGTACATCACAAATGTCACATGAGATTTGCGATTGTGGCGCTATCTGTTTTACTTTTCAGGGACTTTTCATCGTGCCCTCGTAGTGTGATGATATATTTATTTATTTATTTTTTATTTTACCTATGGTGTTCTAATTATATATTACATAATAAGTCAGGAAAGTGATATTTTACTTGACGAAGCGGTTGTTCGAAATACGAGGCCGCAGGCCGAGTATTTTAATCCGCTGACTAACTGATAACAGAGTACGTATTCAAGGTTATAACAAAAATAACAGACAGGTAAAATCTTTACCCGACTGTTTTCTACTTTACCAGACTGTTATTTTTGTTGTAGACTTGGATACATACTTTACTTGACTGTTTCTGTAAAAACCTACTTTCCAAACTAAAATTGGTCAGGAAAGTAGGCACTTTCTTGCCGGTTTCAGAAAAAAGTTCTATACTTTGAATTTTTAACCTAATTTAAAAATAAAATCAAAATATCATCACGCCAGTGGTACCAAAATTTTATTGATGTCTTTTTAAAATTGAACTTTATTTCGTAATCGGAAGTGCGTGTCACAATATACCTTCTTATGGACCCAAATTTGATTTAAAATAATTGTTGCTTAAGATCTTTTATGCACAACTGCGCCGAAATTCATGTGATTTAGTCGTAAAAAGCGAACTGAAACATTGCTTTTTGTTTATTGTGAATACTTGATTTTACAAAATGTCATTTTGATATATAACCTATTTAAATATTTTAATCTTTTGAATATATAATTAAATGTTATTTGTTCTGCATAAAATATTGTATGTAACACGGGTGAAATTAGCGTTTCTGACCCTGAGCATGTTATTAGCCCTTGGCGCTTTGCGCCTCGTGCTAATAATCATGCCTCGTGTCAGAATCGCCTGTTTGCACCGTTGATACATAAATAAGTATTTCGAAATTATTATCGAACTAAATTATCGGTTCATTTGTTAAAAGTAGTAATTTTTTATTATCTTAAAAATCGTTATGTTATTATTATGTTAGGAAGAACAAAAATGATCAAAATCATAATATAAAATTAACATCCTCATGACTCATAGTTGTGTCAAAAATGACACTTAACAGGCAGATTCACAAAACGGATTAGCGCTAACGCTGTTTTCAATATTATCTATAACGTATTTTCAATTACACAGGACTTCAGTCAATAAATAACTTATTCATTATTGATTGTTCTGGCAGATGTGTTGAAGTGTACCAGCTTTCTTTGATATTCTGTTAAAAAATTGAGATTGTATCATTTATTTATGTATTTTAATAATTTAAAATCAATGTTAATATTTTTATAATTACTGACTAATCCTGATGATGTTGCATTTGGCAACGAAACGTTGATGTTGTCGGTTACGTGAATAAAAGTTATTTATTGACTGAAGTCCTGTGTAATTGAAAATACTTAATATTTCCCAGTCACTTAATTTTTATATTAATTATCTATAACTCTGTTTCAAATTAAAACAGATTCAAGAAATGAACTAAATTTGATGCTAATTAACTCTTTTTTAACTTAAGTTAAAATAAACTTGTTTCGTACTTTGAAAAGAGTTAAAAATTAAATAAAAAATGGTGTTAGCGCTAATCCGCTTTATGAATCTTCCTGTTAGTGTTTATCTATAAATAGTTTTTTCAAATGTTATTCAAAATATGCCAAGTTTGGTAATAAATTAAAATCCGCAAGCAGAGAATTCTAATAAAAGTGTCAAAAATTATACTTAAGTCAATTGTTTTTTATTCAAAATTTGTTTAAATTATGCTGACTGGTATGAAGTTAAAGTCTTTATGGAGGAAAATTATTTAAACATATGGTTAGAAAAGTACTATGGCCACAGCAGATTTTTTGAATGTTTGTTGAAATCAGCGAGATTTGAATGCTCGACCACTTGCTTGTTAATTATTAAAAGTAAATTTTATCTTTCTATTACAGTTTTATGAGAAAACATTTTTTTAAGAATGACATGTATAGTAATCTATATTTTAAAAAATATTTATGTATAATAAACACCTGATATAAATTATCAGTCTCAGATTTTTTCAAAATAGATGAACGATTTTTGAGATAATGAAGAAATTTACATTATATATTTTTTTGTTTTTTAGTAAATCGTAATCCGCCGCCATCAGCTCCTGCAGGAATAGTACAATCAACTCAACCAGGTCACGCTCATTTGGAAGTATTCCAAAATCCGAAAGAATCTCCAGTTTTGATAGCTCTTAGAGAAGAATCCAAGAAGAGAATATAAGTATTATTAATTTAATATTAGATAAATGTCACATTTTTCAGCTTTACTTTCATATTTTAAATGTGATTAGAATTAGAAATAATGAAATAATAATGTGAATTTTGAATTGACTATATCTAATAAATTTATTTAAATTATCAAATTAGGCCCAGTTGCATAAAGCACTATTAATTATGTTGTTAGCTAACATCATGTTAAAAGTTTACAATGGGCAAGATGGCTGACACCACATTTTACATATTTTCTGATTTTTCTATTATAATTAATTAATATCAACATTAATTTGCTTATTATTAGTTAAATAACAATGGTAAAACAATATTTGTAACAAATAATTAGTAGGTTAATGTATACTATAGAAATTTTAACATTTAAAATATTGAACTGTTGAAATTTTGACTTTTTTAAATGCGTTTTTTTATTCTAATTCAACTTTTTGTCGTTATTAACAACGTGATTTTATGCGACCGGGGTCATAACTGAAGTATAATTTATGATGCAAAAATAATAAATAATACAAGCATGTAGTATATTTGAAAAAAATATAATTTAATTTAATAATAATTCTGATGTATGTATGTACACTTTTTACAAATTTCAGTAGAAAAATAATACACTTTGCCATGTAAAAGACTAGAATACAGGTACCTATGTTAATATATTTTTGTAACATGACTAGAAATAAATATACACATTTTTAAATATTTAAAAATATTTCAATCATCACTGTGATCACTAGAAGAGTTCACAATCTCCTCTATTTTTTCTCCTAAATGAATTTCTCCCATGTGGCGACTTCTTAAATGTCTTTCTAAATCTCTTCTTCGGACGAGAATTTTGCCACACAACTCACACCTAGTTAAAAGATAATTATAATTAGTAAAATTATTGAAATCATTTAATAATGATGCAATAATTGACAAAAACATCTTTCAGAACAATTTGGATATCTCACTAATAAGAGATGGCGCTGAAACTCATATGTCAAAAGTTGAACAAAGTAGCACTTAAGTGGAACATTGCAGGCTGTAGTATTTCTTTGTTTTCTTTTTATATTTTCTGTATTTCCCAAGTTTTTATTAATAATTTAGGTAGATTATAGTTTAGTGTTTCTTGTTGTGTTTTTAGTAGAACATTAATTTTAATTTTTCAGTTTAGATACATAATTTAGTAACTAGTTAGTATACCTTTGTAGTTAAGGTAGTACTAGTGTGACGGTGGCGCCATCGGTTGTCGAGTGGTGAAACTGACGCTCAAAAAAATATAAAAATTGAATAAAATATGTGCTTTATAGCTATTATGATTTGAATATCATGAATTGTTAACAGGTTGTTGGTCTAGTGAATTTTCAAATACCATATCACCGTGTGGTGTTGCTATTATAAATTGGGATTCTTAATTTTTCGTTAAAAACAAGGCTTTGTGTGGCTATATATCCATTATTAAACGATAAAAAACTTTCTCCTTCTGATACAATATACATGGATAGGTCTAGAACATCATACTAGTTTTTCAAATGAAATTTTAGAGGTACATAAACCAAATATGTACGATTTTGAGTGATGATCGCCATAAGCCCCGTGCATAAGAACTCAACTTTACAAGCGAATATATTTGTTCACAGACGATGAATGTGTTTCATATTTTAACAGGATGCGCATGACTATCCAATGTTTACGTGAGCCAAATTACATTCGGATCTGCAAAAACATTTTTCACGCTAATACTACCTTAACTTTAATGTAAGTATAATTTGTGGAATCTAGCTGTTCGATTGTTGTTTTCAGTAAATTTATATTCAGGTAAATACCAATACTTTCTATTTATGAAGGTTTTTGTTTGTGGAGAAAATTTCATTTTTCACCATAAACTATAAATGTCATTACACATTTATTATTCTATTTCATATGGTATGGAGTATACAACATAATTACAATTTATATATACTTCCAGAAGCAAGAAAGTATAAGAATGAAATTTAAGTTCAATTATCTTCGAAAATTAAAATAAATACGCACACAATATTCAAACAATAGCGTCCTATATAACAGCATACAAATATCAAGAAAGTGCTCCTTTGCCGTAGTTTCAAATTTCATGACTAGGTTCGTATTCTTATTGAGATATTCCAATACAAAGTTGGCAATGACTTACGTAGTACAACAAATAATAAATATAAACAATGTACGAGTCACGTAGTCAGTCGCGCGGTGTTTTGTTTTATTCCGAAAGTGTAATGGCATTTCGCACCTGTCAGAATTAATTATTTAAAACTTACTTATATGGTGTGTCGCCTTCTGCATGTAACCTCACGTGTTTATTTAAATTACTTGGATCGCCAAAAGGACGCAAACAATATTTGCATTTTAGAGGTTTGTATCCAGTGTGCGTACGAATATGTATTTTCAATCCGTATTTTCTGGAATAACATTTTCCACAGTAGATACACAAATGACCCTGTTTAGATTTGCCCAAATTGCTGACTAGTGTTTCCATCTGTGCTGCATGATTTAAATCAACTAGATTTTGATAATTTTGAGGTTGTATTACTGGTTGTGAATGACAGTTCAGTGATAAGTTTTGAGTTAGAGTTGTGAAATTACTAACAGATTGTGATAAACGAATTTGATGATTATTTTGTGATATTTTCTTCGTGGGATATGGTTTGAAGGCCGAGCTGTGGATTGTTGCTGGTTCCGAAAACGGACGTTGAATTTCAATTGTTGGACTGATTGATGATTTTGTTGCTACTGGAAACGGTAAGTTTGTTGATAATTTTAAAGGTTTGTATTCTATTGTTTTGTCGTCGTTGCTTTTTGATAGATTTAATATTGAGTATTTTTCTTTTGTGTTTGTTTTCAACAACTGAAAACCAAAACCTGATTTCGATTCTGTTTTTAACGCATTTGATAGTTTTGCTAATCGGTCCCATAGAACGGATATTTGTTGTTTATCGCAGTCCAAAGTGAGATGTAATTTTAGGGGATTTGGGTATTCGAATGTTGTGCAACAATGGTGACAGACGTATTTCTTCTGACCTGAAAATTAAATATGAAAATTATTAATATAATTTTATTTTAAATCTGAAATAAAGTTACAGAATTTCAAACTAATAATTTTGTTAGAATTAACTATTAAATATGAGTTTTAATTATTTTTCTATATGTTATCTTTTATATTATATTTTAAAATGTCTATTGGAAATTTAAACTAAAAGTAAAAATCCGCAGCCGGTAGGATTCGAACCTACGCTCCCAGAGGGAATCTGATTTCGAGTCAGACGCCTTAACCACTCGGCCACGACTGCTTGCATAACTACTGTATCACAGTACTGTTTTCAACTCAATTCTATATAAGCTATATTAATTAATGTATTGTTTTTAGTTATAATATTTAAATTAACAAATTTCAATATTATTTACCTTGTATATTAGCTGGAGTTAAAAATGCCATTTGTAGATGTGCCAAGATATCTTCAGAAAACCATAATAATAATTCTTGTCCATTTCGAATAGGTTTTATGATTTGTATTACAAAATTAATATTAGATGGTTCATTAGTTGTATTTTGTAGACATAATTTCGCGTTATAGCTGTGACAATCATCTGCTAAGCGTATGGTTCGTATCCAGTGACATGTGCTCAGATATTTTTTTGTTTTCAATACTATTTTCTTGTCTTCATTTAGTTCCACTTCCAACTATAAAAAAAATTTACAATTTTAAATTATAATACTTAAGAAATACGATGACAAAAGTTTTATATAGTGGTAATTTCTGTCCATTTAATTTTAGACTAAAATTGTTGGTACAAAAAAGTTCGGAAATAAAACTGGATTTAATAAGTCTATTTTGTTTTAGACGCGAAATAAAAATGAAAAATTGTGGCTATTTATAGAGTGCCACGAAATAAAACAAATAATTTTAACTTGTGTGTTGACATGTCTCTCAAATGATTTTTTTTATTTTTCATAGCAATCTGTAAAATAGCCACAAATTGTCATTTTTATCTTGCGACTATTTTGTCAATTAAATATTTCGTACATTGTTAGAATAGAATTTAAATTTAACAAATTCAAATTCTTCACATAAAAAATAATAATTGTGTATGATTGCTAGTATTAATGTTACCACAATTTTAAAATGTCAGAGGAAAACACTGAAATAAAATAATATATAAAAAAAAAATAAAAAATATATCATCACGCCTTTTACCCATTACTGGGTGTAGCACTCTGCCGAATAAGATCTCGGTAAGTGATATATTTATGCGCGTGAAGTGCGGTTACCAGCCATCAAATCACGGCCCCCAAAGATGTTAGTGGAGGGGGAACCTCAAGGATAATTTTAGTGTGGTGAAAATTATTTGTCGGCTGTGGGAATCGAACCGAGGTTCTCAGGATCCACAGGCCGACTTGATACCACTGAGCCACCAACCCTATTAAAATAATAATAAAAAATACGAATTCATTAGGAAATTAATATTTTGTTATAAATTTATTATTTTATTTAATTCTGTATATTTGCTTTCAATATTGTGATTTTTAAATTTTTAAATAAATTAGAAATTATTATATTTCTTAACGTACGATATTGATTAATTATTATCGAACTGATTTAAAGCCAAAGCTTTATTTCGTACAGCTAGCTCAGTGTTATCAAGTCGGTCTGTGGATCCTGAGAACCCTGGTTCGATTCCCACAGGCGACAAACAATTTTCACCATTTTAAAACTACCCCTATGGCTCTCCCGCTACTAACATCTTTGGTGGCCGTGATTTGACGGCTGATAGCCGCACTTCAGGCGCTAAATATATTACTTACCGAGATCTGCTTCGGCAGAGTGCCACACTCAGTAATAGGTAGAAGGCGTGATGATATATTTAATTTTTGTATTTATTAAATTGAAACATTTTTTTTCTCTCTTTTAATAACAGCAACATCAAACGATACGTTGGAAAGAATCATTTAAATTACTACTGTACACACTTTTATAGGAAACAAGTATAATCGAATTTTGTCAACAGCGAACAAGAAGGACAAAAGTAGGACATAATTATTACGGAGAAGAAAGCTCTCCAAAAGTAGGACAATCCAGAAAGGAAGATATAGAATTAACAGGCAATGTTCATAGAAATAATTTTTTTAAATCACTTTTATTTGGATGTAATTTGAGTAAAACAATTTTAGTCTTAGTGGTAAAATAAATATATTTCATACTGTATCGCATTTGCATGTTTACAGTAGTAACTTCAGTCCGATAAATGAGTTTTTACGGTGCCAGATACTGTAATATAATATTACGGTTTGTTAGGTAACAGACAGTTTTTGACATTTAACTATAATTATTTTAAGATGCTAATTTCAAGTTTGGGATATGAAATATTTATTTACGATACTAGTAACTAAGGCTAGTCTTTAATCAAAAGCGAGTCAGAGTTAAAACGCGAACCAAGCTAGTGTTTTAAGACGCACGAGTCACTAATGATGCTTTACGTATGTGTATCATATAATATTTTATTTATAACCGAAAACATTAGCAAAAATATTTAAATTATTGCCTTGAATACTAAAAAGTAAATTACTTTTTTGAGCTAACCATGGCAATCATTACAGTGTGTAATAGTAATTTATTTTACTAGTGTGGAGTGTGATATATTGTCAAGAAAGAAAAAGTTTAAAAGGCTACTTTTGCATTCCATACGAGTCCACTTTAACGTTTTATCCAACACCTCTCTTAAAACGTTTTAAATAATTTTCATATGTTCGTTTATTGTTTGACACTGACAAGACAAATTAATATGATGTTAATGAAACATAGAAATTACAAAGTAGGCATAGTACGGTTCTTATGGATACCGTGATTTCTTTATTATTAGCCGTATTTCATTTGCCATTTGGATCAGATCTAACTTACATGTACTTAACCAGATCACTTATTCATTTCGCTTGATTACTTCGCTTTCGCTGACTTTATTTTCAGTACTAGAATTACGTATTCTAATTTACTTTGAAGTAATTCACTCCAATAAGTATCAGTTTGCTTAATTCTATTCATATAGTCATGTCTAATTTTCCTGAACTGATTTAAGTGATCCAAGTGATAAATGGAATACAGCTATTCTCTCACTGAATGACTCATGATGGACATTATTTATTTCAAATAACTATACCAACAGGCTCATTATAGGCACATTCCATTTGCCATTTGTTTCTGATCTAACTCACATTTATTGAACCAGATCACTTATTTATTTCGCTGGATTACTTCGCTGTCTTAATTTTCAGTAATAGAATTACTTATTCTAATTTACTTTGAAGTAATTCACTTCAATAAATATCAGTTTGCTTAATTCTATTCATTTACTCATGTCTAATTTTCCTGAACTGATTTAAGTGATCCAAGTGGCAAATGGAATACAGCTATTCTCTCACTGAGTGACTCATGATGGACATTATTTATTTCAAATAACTATAGTAACAGGCTTATTATAGGCACATTCCATTTGCCATTTGGATCAGATCTAACTCACATTTACTGAACCAGATCACTTATTCATTTCGCTTGATTACTTCGCTTTCGCTGACTTTATTTTTAGTACTAGAATTACTGATTCTACTTTACTTTGAAGTAATTCACTCCAATAAGTTCATCAGTTTGCTTAATTTGGTTAATTTGTCATTTTGTTTAATTTATCTGAACTGATTTAAATGAGTCAAGTGGCAAATAGAATACAGATTATGAATCGGTGTTGGATGAAATAATTTTCACCATTTTTTGCTTGACAACCCGTGACTAATAAAATCTTATTATTAAACAATATTTTTACGAATTGAAAGCAGCCAACTATAATTTAATTTTATACACGGTCGTATATAAATCAAGTTTAAGAATTAAATGCGACACAGTATGAATTAAAACGTTGTACGTCATACGTCTATTAATATTTTTTTATGGTACTCATTTCGAAATTCCAGACTGAACATCTTACTCGTACTTACTTAATTACCGGACTTATAACGTAAATAATTATTTTATCAATTGATAATAAACTCGCGTTAATAAATCATTATTTTGATTCATTATTAATTAAATTCAGTATTATGATTAACAGAGCTGGGCAATAGATAGCTACTTTTGTAGCTTAGCTAGTATACTAGCTTAGCTACGTTTACCTTAGCTGTAGCTGTAATGTGAAAAAATATAGCTATAGCTTGTAGTGAGATATTTCTATTAAAGCTACTTTTTGTGGCGTAAAGCTACTTTTTGTAGCTTAAAGCTACCATTGTTCATTAAGAAATACCTATTAATTTTTGTTTTGTATTTGAATTGTCCCTTCTTTATTGTTTTCTATAACTGTACGATAACAAGTTATTATACGAGTATAGTGTAAAGTATATTAACATATTTTATTTTTCATTTGTTCTTAACCTACCCTACTTTGGTATTAAATATTAGATGAACTAAACATTGACTGTTTAGGAGTCTTCTGTTAATGTGATTGTTAATTTATTCCGATATAAATAAGAATTATAGCAAAACAAATTAACAGTACATTTGTCCATTTGCGATTTTTTAATATTTATTAACAGTCATTATAACAAAAGACTGATCAACTGATCATATGACAATGGCAAATTTAATAATTTACAATAATTCAAAAAGTAGCTTTAAAATTGAACAGTTACTTTAATGAAAGCTTTAAGCTTTAGCTTAGCTATATTTTACAAAATGTAGCTTATAGCTGTAGCTTAGCTACTTTTTTTAAGTAGCTTGCCCAGCTCTGATGATTAATAATAAAATGAAATTTAGTCATAAATCATAACTAAAAAATAATTACCTGCATATTGTTACTTTCCACTTTGCCGCTCAAATTTTCACCACAAATAACATCCGTCCACGAATCTTTGGGTAAATCACACCCCGCTAAAACTTTCCCTCCAAGACTGTCTGGTGCGTACATTGCGCGCGAAGTGAGATTATACGGTATGATCGGGAACATAGTGCACTTGCCGCTACCACTTCTTGTAGCTGTTGGTGATGACCGCACTAGCTGACGATGATCTTGTGGCTAGAGCAGGTTGTTGCGGACTATGTGATCAGGGGGTGGTGAACCACGTTTTAACCACACGTCTGGGGGTGGGTACAGACTCCAACCCTCTGGTCCATGATGGTGTGTGAATTTGCACAGGGGTGCATTAGCCCACTCTAAAATTGGGGGCGAATATTTTTAATTTCATAAAAGTGGATATGTTTATAGTTATTTTTTATACAAGTGTTTTATTAGGTATATAAAACACGCAAGAAAGGTCGAGTGTTTAATATTCTTAAGTATTTTATATACCAATAAAACACAAGTGTAATAAATTTTTTTATCCATAAATCATAATTATAGATATCGACGAAGATTGGTCGTAACGTTTAACGTTGGTTCAGTTATATATAGTTTCTCAAAATACGGTAGATCATGAAGTGGTTGCTAAGTAACAAGTTGTTTACAGTGTTTTATGGAATATAAAACACCAGTGTTTTATGAGCCATATAATTCAACTGAAATCAGTGTAATATTGTCTTTTTTATAAAAATATTTATATGTGCTTATGCAGAATATGAGATCCGATACTAAATACATAAAACCGATTCTCTTCTGCGTTAGTGCTTTACGTAAATATTTTGAAGATATGTATTAATCTTCCTATTTTGAACAATATTTGATTCATTTGTTTTATTTTCATCAGAGTTCTGATACCGTTCGTCAAAATACAGAAAGATTATAGCAGATGTTTCGTGATAGAAGTTTTTTTGTAGATTAATAGTAGTTTTCACAATTGCAGGAGTAAATTACCTACTTTATTCTTCCTTATCGAGGAGGGATTATATTTCCAATTTAATGCCGTGGGGATTAAATTGGCAGTTAACGAAGCATTACCATAGCAACAAGTATATTATAAGCCTCAAAATATTATTCTTTGTTTATATTGCTTAAGGTATCTAAAAAATGGTATAATGCTGTCATTGTGAATTATATGTCAAGTCTATATTAAAATTAATCATTAATTCAAAATGTATGGCTAAAAATGTGAAAAATATTGTATATATCACAGGACTAAAATGCATTCAATACTGAGGGTAAGGTGTATTTCACGAGCCGCAGTTTATATATAAATAAATTTTTCGCGTCTCCGTCCAGAAACACTAATTTTACATAACTTAAAATCGTCCAGAAACAGCCTGCTTCCGGTCTAGGTCGGCAAAAACTAGGGATTTTGGT
Source organism: Pterostichus madidus (assembly GCA_911728475.2). Lineage (NCBI taxonomy): Eukaryota > Metazoa > Arthropoda > Insecta > Coleoptera > Carabidae > Pterostichus > Pterostichus madidus. Next base: position 27,891,294 of record OU452313.1, on the reverse strand, counting down.
TAGGTTAGCATTAGCATCAAATGGCTGTCAGTGTCATTGTTGAGTGCTTGGAGGTTATAGATTTTTACCAATTTTAGAGCTAAATTGTTCATTGTAAATTCAAATGTAAGTAATTGTAATTGAATTTGCAATAAGAAAACAAATGATTTGTTTATATTTATTTAACCCTCGTTTAACTTTGATAAATAAATCAATAATTTTATTTAAATCGGCTCGAAAAATTTTATGTATTACATGTCCAGAAACTGTTTTGACGGTACTTGCAATTACAGTTTCTGTCCTAGTCATACAAATAACTATTTCAGATGACCATTTATGAAAGTAACCATAACAACATCATAAACTACTACGGAAAATTGAAAATAGCATACACTGATATGTTAGCATAACGTACACTTCTAACATATCAGGTGAAGTTCCACTGATTGACAACAGATGGCGTTACGATGAAAGAAAATAATAAAATAAATGTAAAGTATTTGGATTATTATTTAGATTGAAGTTTTGGCAGATTTTTCAACACATTTGCACACATGAATCTTATTTTTTAAAATTAATAATTACTTATTTACTAATATTTTAGTATTATTTAATATTTTTAACAATATGGTTAGTACAGTTGATATCACAATACCTAAACTCAAACGTCAAACGTCAACGCTCATCTACAAAAACGCATCAGCTGTCAAAGTGTAACAATATTGCTCTTGTAAACTGTTTTTAGAAATATTTTGTGGTCGTCTGAAAAATAGTGTACATAACTCGCTCGAAAGTGTGATAACTGTGCTCGTAGACTTAAATTAATCGGCGCTGCGCGCCAAGTTTTTCAATTTGTACACTTGCACGTTATCTTACACTTTCGATGCTAATTACGTAATATACTAATTCTTATATTGTTCCCAAGAAAATTAATATGGATTAAAACATTGAGGTTTGCCACATTTTCAAATGGATCATTTTCGCAAGGTCTAGATAAAAGAAATGGTAAACTAATTTAACACTTAAATCATGAATAGTGAAAAATAATTATGTAATTCTACCTTATAACTTGACCTTGACGAAACTAAAACAAGTGAATCATAATATATCGTTGAGAAGCGGAAAATTTAATTCATATATTGGTATAAATATACATGTCTTCAAAATATTTACCTGCAGTAGGAGATTCAAGTCTCTTGGATTTAGTGTTGGACCTCATATATTAATTTTATTATTAGGTACGTATGTATTTAGGTAATTTTCTGGCGCTATGAGTCAGGTTTAAATTTTGTAGTCTACAATTTTGTCAATCCACTAACGCACCAACACTAGATAAATAGCAACTGTGGTTTAATGATTGATAACCTCTACTTATGCTAAAAAAGATTATATAGGAACTACGAGCATAAAAAGGAAAGATTATGTTTTGATTTTCAAGTATATTAAAATAAATAAATGTATCATCACGTATTTTACCCAGTACTGAGTGCGTCACTCTGCCTGAGCAGAACTCGGTAAATGATATATTTATGCCCGTGAGGTGAAGTTACCAGCCGTCAAATCACGGTCTCCAAAAATGTTAGAAGAGGAGAAGACACAGGGATAATTTTTAATGTGGTGAGCCATATACCCCATAATAAAAATATGCATCATGTATTTTTTGGATGTAGTACTTTATCGTAGCTAATGTTAGTAAGTGATATATTTTGTGCGGTTACCAGCCGTCGCATCACTGCACCCGAAGATATTAATGAGGGGACAGCAACAGGGTTAGTTTTTAATGTGGTGAAATTTTTTTGTCGCCTGTGATAATCTCAAATCCACAATCCGACTCAATATCACTAAGCCACCTACCTTAATAAAAATAATCATGCATTTTTTTGATGTAGCACTCTATCGTAAATAAATAAAATAAATATATCATCACGCCTTCTACCCATTACTGGGTGTGGCACTCTGCCGAAGCAGATCTCGGTAAGTGATATATTTTGCGCGTGAAGTGCGGTTACCAGTCGTCAAATCACGGTCCCCAAAGATGTTAAAGGAGGAGGAGCCACATGGGTAGTTTTTGAAATTATGAAAATTGTTTGTCGCCTGTGGGAATAGAACCAGGGTTCTCAGGATCCACAGGATCTAGCTGATGTTAATAAGTAATATATTTTTGTGCGGTTACCAGCCGTCGTACTACGAATTCCAAAGATATTAGTGGAAGAGAAGCTATAGATGTAATTTTAATGGGGTGAAAATTGTTTGTCGGTTATGATAATTGAACCCGGGTTCTCAAATTCACAGTCCGACTCGATACCTCTGAGTCACCTACCTAATAATAAAAATAATCATCATGCAATTTTTTGGCACTCTATCGTAGCTGATGTTGGTAAATGATATATTTTTGTTACCAACCATCGTATCACTGCCCCCAAAAATGTTAGCGAAACGGAAACCACAGGGGTAATTTTAATGTGATGAAAATGTATTTGCCGGCTTTTCGAACTTGGATCCTTAAATCCACAGTCTGACACGTTGATAGTAAGCTAATGATTCTGTCAAAAAATATAAAATATGTAATTTGCTTTGAGAATGTATGAGTACGGTCCTGTGTATAATCTCTTGGTGTATATTTAATCTCTAACATATTGCTGAATAACCAGAACTAGCACCGCCCCTTTTATCAGTGTGCAATGTGCACCCCTATTCTTTTCGTTTCATTAGAGGTGGGGGTGAATATGTAGACCTGCTCTAACTAGGAATATTTTAATAATAAAACTAGTTGACGTTTATATTAATATTTATTTATAATCATTGATCATTATTAATTTCATTTAAGAAATTAAAAATTGTATAATATAATTTATAATTATTCCATCATTACATATCTTAGAAAATACAAAAATACTACTGTTTTACTCAAATTTGAATTATTTATCTTTAAGAAATGTTATATATTTATTTGACAGCAAACATGTTCTACTTTTGTTCGCATTTTGTTTCAACTTTCAAATCAAAATTTATTGTACTTAAATTTTATTATATTTTATTTCATTTTAAAATACGCTATTCAACAGGTAAGAAAACTTAATGCAGAAAATATACATAATAAAAAAATTTGAATAGATAAAAATAATATTAAAAATTTACAGGCAGATTCATAAAGCGGATTAGCGCTAACACCATTTTTTATTTCGTTTGTAACCCTACTTCCAATGTGTGAAACAAGTTTATTTAAAAAGACTATTAATTAGCATAAAATTTAATAAAACTCTTGAATCTGTTTTCATTTGAAACATAGTTATAAATAATATTAAAAATGGTGTTAGCGTTAATCCGTTTTATGAATCTGCCTGTATGGCATCAAATAATATAATAAATTAAGAAGTAGGTAAATATGAAGAAATGTAAGGATATTAACGATTACGAAGGAAATACCTTTTTTTTTTGGCACATTCTGTATAACGGTGATGAGGATAAAACAATCGTGTGCGAAAGAAAAATAAAATAAATAAATAAATATATCATCACGCCTTCTACCCATTACTGGGTGTGGCACTCTGCTAAAGCAGATCTCGGTAAGTGATATATTTTGCGCGTGAAGTGCGGTTACCAGTCGTCAAATCACGGCCCCCAAACATGTTAGTGGTGGAGGAGCCACAGGGATAGCTTTTTCAAATTATGAAAATTTGTCGCCTGTGGGAATCGAACCAGAGACCTCAGGATCCACAAGCCGACTTCATACCACTGTGCTAGCCATCCCATTTTTTGCGCGAAAGAAAAGATTGTTTAAACAAGTGAAATCGTCAATTTTATAATGAATCAGCTTACACAGAATGATGTACTAACACGACGGTCAAGAAGACTATGAAGCTTGCAAGTGTTAAGCCATTGTAATGAGTAGAATTTTATCGGGATAAATAAAATAAATATATAAATATATCATCACGCCCTTTACTCACTACTGGGTGTGGCACTCTGCCGAAGCAGATCTCGGTAAGTGATATATTTATGCGCGTGAAGTGCGGTCTAATCACGGCCCCCAAATATGTTAGTGATGGGGGAGCCACAGGGGTAATTTTAAATTGGTGAAAATGTTTTGTCGGCTGTGGGGATCGAACCAGGGTTCTTAGGATCCATAGGCCGACTTGGTATCACTATGCCATTACTCCATTATCGGGATAGCGAAGATAAATGAAAAACAATCCTTTTGTGTAACAAATGATCAAATATCAAATTTGTTTATTGATTTAGATAAAAAGAATTTAAATCTTCTCATAATTTATTTAATGCATTTTTTACTTTCTTATACGTATAAGGAAGTATTGGAATCGTGAAAAAAATCATTGACGAGATTTTCGCGGAAATACATGTTTTGAGGTCCACTGAATCTGTTTTGATCATTTTCTCAATGATGTCTCTGTGTGTGGATGGATGGATGGATGGATGGATGGATGTGTATCCGGTCGTGCAATATCTCATGAACGAGATAAGATTTGTTAACGAAACTTGGTAATTATAAGTTTCATGAAAATACGAAGAGCTGAGTTGATTTTGAATGAAATTGAAAAACCGGAAGAGGAAGTTTACTGGACACACAAAACAATAAATTCCATTTATTTCAAAAATGGAATCAGTTACGAAAAAAAGTTTCAAATAAAAGATGTTAGCAAAAATATTTGGAACATAAAATGTTATTTGCAATTTTCCTGTATATGCGTTTAATTTTGAGAAAAACTAATTTATATATTTAATAATATATTTCAATAATCATAGTAGCATTAGAAACAAAAAACATTTGTATGTCAAATAATAATTGTCAAACGCAAGGAGCAAGTCATAAGTGTTCAATTCAGCGTTTTTAATATGAAATATGCTGTGTATAAGAAAGTCGTGTGGTGACCACACCAGATTTTTTTTTAAACAAATTGGCGAGCTACTCGTACAACGGCAGAATAACTTCTTTCTCATGCTAACTGCCGATGGTCCGCTTTTCGTATTATACCCAATATGATAATTGAAAATTTTACGACTGTATAAAAAGTATTGTGTATCACATATACATTAGTTATTTGTTTCATTAGGACTAAAAATTGCGAGACTTGAAATAGTATTTTTAGTCCAATTGTAACAAACTATTTTTTTAAAGAAAATTTCGCATATTTATTCAAATTAAAATGAAACAAATTGACAAAATTATTATTATTACCATGCTGTAGAACAAATGCAGTTTTAGAGACAAAAAGACAAAAAAAAATGATGACATATCCATCGTAATGTAAGCTTTCCTGAAATCGCGTTCTTTTACTATTGAAAAATTTGAAATAATTATGTCATATTGAGTGAGTGAAAAGAAGTGATTTTTTTGCGCGACTATTAAAAATACGTCTTTACTAAATCGGAAAGTTCGACCGGAAGAATCGGTAAACGTTTACCGATTCCTAAATTGAAAAACGAGATCAGAAAATTAATATGTTCATGGTAATCAGTTTATTTATTTTGTGTAAATATTTTAGATGTGTCAAAAAACAAAACAAAAAATAAATTATATGTAACACACCTTGAAAGTGTATTTACTAGGCGCTAGATACTTCCCAAGTTCGCCTACAATTTGCTCTGTATGAATTTCTTATTTTATGTCAACGCGTTCTTGTCTCATCTAAAAAAATTGAAAATTAAATCGATCCTGAAGGATTGAAGAAATATGTAGTAAGTTAATCTTTTTCTAGAACTGACTAAATAATAAATAAAATCCTGATAGTAGTCATTTAAGATTTCCATGCTATTTCTCTTCCTCTGCAGCTAGTGCAGCCGGTGCAGCTAGTGTACACACATGGTGATTTTCCCGCCAACCTCTGGCACAGAACACGTGGTCGGTTCCCAAGGCGCACTTGCGCACTTCACGGCTCAATTGCCCGTGCTGATGCTGAGCTGATGGTGATTGCTGATATACACACTGACTGACTGTATTTGTGTGTCAGTGTTGACAGATGCAGGGGGGCAAGTCTCGGACTCTCCGAGAACTGCGTCAGGTGTCATGTCCTGTGATGGGGCACCCTAGTGATTGTAATCACTGCAAAATGTGGTTATGATTGTTGAGGACTTGATGCTTGCTAAATTGTTATATTAGTGTTTAGGGAGGGATTTTGTTGAAATATTGGAAAGAATTATATCGGGAATCAGTATCTTACGAGTAGGAGAATATAGAATATGCTAATTCTACATTGTTGAGTTGGTAAAAATTTAGAAAGTTTTTACTTATTTATATTGGAATTCGGTGTAAATTCATAAATTTTACGGATCCATAAATCTATAGGCAAATGCAGCTAAGCGTTCACCACCTAGCGGTAATTTTTAGAACTACTGTTTCCAGGATTCACTTTGAAATGTATTATAGAGGTCGGCATATTTGAAAATTTTTATATCCTATCCGATCCGACTTGATTTAAGATCCGATCCGAAATCCGATCCGAAATCCGATCCGAAATCGAATCCGAAATTCGATCTGAGATCCGACCAGACGTGTCATTAGATCAGTACAGTTTTTCCTATTTATACTAAACCAATTTTAACGTTGCATATTCGAAAGAAAAATAACAGTTATAGATGAAATTTAATAAATAATTTTGTTATAAAAAACTAAAGAGACATATTTTGTTGTACCGTTATTTAATCATTTTTATCACAGAACGTAAATGCTTATAAATATAACGTAGCGTTATATTTCTTTAGAGAGGAATTGGAATTTATGTTTTTACTAAGAGTGGATACCTAAATGTTATGTATATAAATTTCGGATCGGATGTTTTATCCTACTTTCGGATCGGATCTTTTATCCGACTTTCGGATCGGATATTTTATCCGACTTTCGGATCGGATCTTTTATCCGACTTTCGGATCGGATCTTTTATCCGACTTTCGGATCGGATCTTTTATCCGACTTTCGGATCGGATTCGATCCGAATCCGATCCGAAGGAGCTCCGATCCGACCCGATCGGATCGGATTCGGATTTCGGATAATTTTGCCAACCTCTACTGTATTATATATTAGATACAGATATTTTGAAATATTTTCGGTGAGTTGATAAAATATATAATGTAGGACGATTATTACTGCGTATCAAGATGGAAAAAAACATCCAAATGTAAATTTTCATGTATTGCCAAAGAAAGAAATACAAAAAGCAAAATTTCAGACAAAATTTAGGGTTGCCGAATTAATAGATGAGCATGCAGTATGGATTATGCGATTAAAAATAGGGAAAAAAATAAACCCGTGTACGGTAGTATGTTCCATACATTTCACAAAAAATGATTAGATTATTATTTCAACTTTTTCAGTAGTAAAAGTATACTATTTCAGGAGATACGTCTTGGGATCAAAAATAATATTTTTACTACAATTGTCATGATGATAAATAATAATAATAATAAACTTTATTAGTCAATACGAAAACCGGTATTTTTAGTCCTAATGAAACAAATAACTCTTTTTTTATGGTAAGTAGTTAATTAAGTAATATGTAAATAGAACTGTTGCCAAATAAAAATTTTCACTGTACATCTCGAACGAAATGCAATACCTATTAATTTGCTAAAGGCAAAGAAAATACGATAAATAAATTCAAAATAGTGACAGAATTTTGAGAATGAAAAAATCCATTGATAACAAAATTTCACACAAAGTGAACATTAAAACGCTACGCATAATAATGTCGAAATAGAGAAAAGTCACAATACAAATATAATATAAGAGACAGAAACAGTAGATACTATAATAAACTTATTAAATAATTAACTGAAAACGTTTGGAAATTCCGAAGTACAAGTAAATATTTATTAAATACAAAAAGAGCACTTAACCATTTCAGGTTCAGAAAATTTTGATATTTTAGTTTTTATTCTAAATTAAATAGATTTAATATATAGTGACAATCATATAAATATAAATAAATATATCATCACGCCTTCTACCCATTGCTGGGTGTGGCACTCTGCTAAAGCAGATCTCGGTAAGTGATATATTTTGCGCGTGAAGTGCGGTTACCAGTCGTCAAATCACGGCCCCCAAACATGTTAGTGGTGGAGGAGCCACAGGGATAGCTTTTTCAAATTATTTGACAATCATATAAATAAATTAAATATAAAAGAGAGAGTTATTTTGAGTTTAATATTAAAGTGCAATTTAAGTTTTGTAGTTTTAAAACGTCAAAAATCTATCCTGGATACAGTAGTTCGCAAAGTGTTCTAGATGGCGCAGCGATCTTAATTTTATTTGCCTATAAATGATGAACAAAATCGCAGCGAAACTTATGACTTTATTTTTTCTATTTATCAACAAATATTGATGCGAATTTATTAATTCTTTACAGATCTATAAACTTACAAAATTTATTCCACCATTAATCTTTCAAATGCCACCCAGTCTAAAAATATTAAAAAATACAGGGTTTTGAAAATGGGTGACAAGCCGATTTCAAATTTCACAAATTATTATTTTTTTTCAAACAAAAACCGTTTTTGTACAAGGTTGTCGTATGCACTAAAATTAAAAAAAATACTGCTAAAAAGAATTAAACACAATCCAATTTTATACAAATCTTTTTGAATTTAAAGAGCAATGATATTCCATAATAGTTATTTTTATAACAAGTGCCGAAAAAGGCTCGTTACGTGCAAGTGCAGAATTTAACGCACGAGGCTTGCCGAGTGCGGAAATCTGTACGAGCATGTAACCTTTTTCGGCACGTGTTATAAACAACATTTTTCCTACAACTGTGCGATTTAGTAAATCACTAAAATATTATTAAAATTTATAAAATTTATAAAATTTTAATCATATTACATGAGAACGATGTTTTACGGCGTTGCTATGGTTTGTTTGTTGATTGCTTGCACATTGTTCTACGTTATTTAAAAATATTTCACTAACGTCAAAATTATTTCTTCAAAATCATCTTGATTGGAATAGTACAGTGAGTGATTCTTCTTTATCATTAACGCCTCCAAAGATAATTGAAGCTCCGGATCATACTATGTTGGATCTATTTTCGACAATGACAATCAACCTGCTGCTGGTACTTCTGAAGCTTCCGAAATTGTTATCAATAATATTACTGGTAATAATATGAACAGGTACGGAAGAAATCAATGTTTCTTTAGACACAAAAGTTTCCACTTTACATTATGTCAATATAAGCAACTGTAACAACTGTATTAATAATATACACAAACAATAAATATGAAGTATTTCACTTACTCTTTAAATAAAACCATTTATCGATATATTTTACTTTGTTCGGTTCTTTTTATTAATTGTCTACAGATTAGATAAACTGCAAATTAAGGTTACGTTTATAAACGTCAAAATATACTACTGCATATTTACTAGCGCTGGTTCACCGTATCTTCTTCTTCCATAAGCGTCTGTGGTCAAAATATGAATTCCGCGCTCGGCGCGAAATTTAAATCGCTGTCAAAACAATATTCTTTTGACAGTTACGTAATGAAGCACTTTCCGCACTAGTGTTTCTTTGCTTTCGGAAACGCACTTGGTCTGCATTCATCTACTTTCCATACGTAACCAAGGCAATTATAGTTACGTAATAACAAAGAAATCGCACAGTTGTAGGAAAAAGATTTTTTTAAATGGTTTAATTTTAGTCGCACAATTACAAATATGATAGCTTTATGCATTAGGATTGTCGGTTCAGAATTAATAAAAAAAATCAGTCTAGCTAGTCACCTATATTCTAAACATTCTTTATTTGTAGACGATTATCATTACACATTAGTTATTGCACAGCCATTGCTTTCCAAATAATGTTGGAAAAACTATTTATATTTTAAACATTTACAGCTCAATTCTTAAAAGAGTTTAAGCTAATAGTGAATTTTGGATTAGTCAAATTAAGCTAAACCATATTCTCAAAAAAATTTAAATATTCTAATATAATCTTGTTATCATGTAAAATAAATAAAATAAATAAATAAATATATCATCACGCCTTCTACCCATTACTGGGTGTGGCACTCTGCCGAAACAGATCTCGGTAAGTGATATATTTTGCGCGTGAAGTGCGGTTACCAGTCGTCAAATCACGGCCTCCAAAGATGTTAGTGGTGGAGGAGCCACAGGGGTAGCTTTTAGAATTATGAAAATTGTTAGTCGCCTGTGGAAATCGAACCAGGGTTCTCAGGATCCACAGGCCGACTTCTTGCCACTGAGCTAGCCACCCCATTGTTGTCGAAAAGTAAATTGGATGAACTTTACAAAATGTTTGGAAAACACTAGTTTGGAGGCAGTATTTATGATTTAAAGTTACATTAATTTAACTTTTGAAACTTTTTTTTCCAATAATTTGGACGTAATTTTATTTCATTTTATAAATATAAACTTCATTGATACATGTCTTTTGACATCGAGATCTTATGATGGACTGTTCTTTCGCCAAGATCCAAGTCAATAATTGAAGTTAAACAATATGCGAAAGCTTATGCTCACCAAAAAAATTAATATCAAATGAATCACATTGTGTGTGTCCCTCCAACCATATTAAATGTTCATTTTAAGCGTGTCACCCCTCAGGGTTCATATTTCAGTCTGGGTGGGGATTGATCTCATCCCTTGATCCACCTAAACAATTGCCGGCCACAGACTGCCTGCTCGATTGATTCTTAATTTTAATCCTAATGCGATTGCATTGATTGTGCAAGGTGCACGTAGCATGTGTTTATCGAGATTAGTGGCCTGTTTGGATTTTGTATTACTGCCCTTGTTGCCTTGTTACTAGTTCCTCATTACTATTCCCTCGAAAATCCTAATATAGTTGTACTACCATGTGTTTTATAGTCATTTACGTGATTTATCGTTTTTTAATTCTTTTGTGTTTTGGACGAAAATTTCATCTGTAAACAAATTGTCCAAAATGACGTACACATTTTGGTTAAAATAAATAATTTTAATAATGTATTTGTTTTTCTAAAATAATTTTGTGAATTTGTTATTATTGTTGTTAACTTTCACCACATTAAAATTACCCCAGTGCCTCCCCCTCCACTAACATCTCTGGGAGCCGTGATTTGACGGTTGGTAACCGCATTTTACGGGCATATATATATATATATATACACAGGCTGGTGAACGCAACTCTCGAACATAGTGATTTAACATGTAAAATCACAATTTTGTAATTTCCTGCTTCCCTAATTATTTTAAGCAAAAAAGCTTCGAAGAAAAGTTTTAGGGAATTAAATTCTACATCTAAGTCAATAAACAAAATTAATTTCGCATGCTTCGTAACGGCACAAATTTGATCTGAAAATAACGAAAATAGCCTGCAAACTATTGATAGCCATGGAACTAAAACAAAATTAAACAAATGTTTGTCGATTTATCTGCACTCGTTGAAACTGATCTAAGCGATAGCGCGAGTTAAGTAACGTTGCGCGCGGGTAGTACTTGGATGGGTAATTTTGACCGTCCAGAGAAAACCCGCGTTGCTGTTGACCATAATACCTAAAACGCAGATCAGGGCGGAATGGCGGGATATGACCTAAGTAGTTGGTCCGCCAAAGAAGCCACAGAAAAAAAAAAAATAAAGAAATTATTTTGACAGATAAAACGCCAAACATTTGTTTAATTTTGTTTCAATTCCATGGCTATCGATAGTTTCGAGGCTATTTTTGTCATTTTCAGATCTAATTTGTGCCGTTACGAAGCACCGAAAGTAAATTTTGTTTATTGGCTTAGATGCAGAATTTTATGTCCTAAAACTTTCCTTCGAAGCTTTTTTGCTTAACATAATTAGGGAAGCAGGAAATTACAAAATTGTGATTTTCCATGTTAGATCCCTATGTTCGTTATATATATCACTTACCAAGATCTGCTTCGGCAGAGTGCCACACTCAGTAATAGGTAAAAGGCGTGAAATATTTATTTATTTATTTTTTCACTTTTATTTGGAAAAATAAATGAATTTCGTTTGCACTTGAAGAATCTATTTTTAACTAACTGATAGCAGAAATTTGATAAAGTATAACGTAGAAAAATTTGAGTACCTCTGGGATTTCATCATGATAAATGCAGATCATATTTATTTATTTCTGCAAGTTCGAATCCCAATCAAGTTAAAAATATATAAACTACCACACTGCGGCTTGGTGAGTCCGGGCCCTGTACTGTAATTGGGATTAAATTCTGTACAGAGTGGCATAATAAATTAATAAATTATATAAATAAATAAAAAAGTAATATAGAAACCACTGAATTAAGATTTTTATCTGTATCTAGTGATTTATGCATTTTTTTCATGTGATTACTTGGCAATGTCTTTTTCCAGATCGGTAATATGTTCAAATGGTTCAAACAGGAGCATTTTTTTGACAATCATTTCGTTAATAAAAGCAAAAGTAGTAAAAGATGTTTGTAGTTTTTCCTAAATTTTATTTTACAGCGTCTTAGAAAATAAAATTTAACACTCCTTTTACCGATTACTAGGTGTGGCACTCTACCGTAGCAGATCTGGTTAGTAACAAATTTAAACGGGTAAAGTGGGGTTACCAGCCGTCAAATCATGACTTCCAATTAATTTTACAAAAAAATGTTTAAATAAAAGTTTTAGATATATAAATTATGTATCAGAATCAATTTTATCTTAATAACCACAAAAAAAGTATAGAAAATAACCAAAATTAAATTTTTAAAGTAAATATGTTATGAAATGTAATAAATAGTCAAATTATAAATGGAATGTTACTAAAATTTTCCTAAAACAAGAAATCTATTAAAATAATTAAAACCATTTTTGGTAAGTTTTGTATTTTTTATTTAAAATTCTACGTTTCGGTACACTGTATAGTCGTTTACTTTCCTCCGGTAATTATATAAATAAACAAAACGTAACAAAAACAAGTAACTTAGTGCCAAAACAAATAACTAAGTAACAAATAACAAATAAACAATTATTTATCATTTCTTGATCAACAGTAGCCATGTTTCATTTAATTTACTGCCATCACAGTTGTTCATTGTTTTAATTATCTTAACAATGAGTTTGAAAGCTTTATCTTTATGTTAAAAGTTCTGTTAGTTTATCAAAATTATATAAATCAATTAAGAAGTACTTTTGAAATAAAAAATTTGAAAATTATATTATTGCAATTTTAAATTCAATTATTACGGTAATTAACCAAGAAAATAAAAAAAAGTTTATTGATTTAAAACCAATTTAATTCTATATAACTAATAATTCAGACATTTTAAAAAAATAATTTGGGAAGTAGGCGTAAAAAATGATGTACTTGGTTCATTTAAATCAGTTCAGATAAATTAGACCACATGACGGAAGTAAGCAAACCTGATGAAGTTATTGGGCTGGATTACTTCAAGTTGAATCCGAATCAGTAAATCTTGTACTGGAAAGTCAGTGAAGTAAGGTAGATTCAGAAAATCAAAGTTAGATTTGATTTAAATGACAAATGGAATATGCTTTATGTTGAACATTTATGAACATCTTTTCACTTAACATCATGTATATTTATATATAATTGATGGTGACACTATTTAAAAAAAATACTTTAAATTTGTATTTAGGTAGATTATTTTAATTAAGATACAATTGAGATTTAATTCTGTTGAGTTATATAAATACAAGCTAAATTCATGCCAAAAATACTGAAGGGAAATAATTATATAAAATTTGTAGTAAAACTTTTTAGGACTACTAGGTATTGTTTACAATGTGATTAGTAAATATGCAATAAGATAACAAAAAACCAAACATTGTCAGACAAATTTTATCGCGATACTTCATGTCTTATTTTATTTGGAATCGCAAAACAGACAATCAATAAATAAATATGAAACAAAAAAACAAATAGTAATAATAGCTCTTTTATCTTTCTACTTGGGCCTGAGCCTCCTCCAATAATGAATCAAATAAACAAAATAATGCTTATTAAATACTTGGTTTATTTAATAAATAAATAACGTATACAAAACATTTTGAAAGATTGAGATACAACAATTTGTATATAATCAAATGCTATCAGGTCAGTTCTTTATAGTTTATACACATTTATAATTACACCATATCGGTAAATTAAGTATAATAATACAAATTATAAATAAGACGAATGACTCTCATTTTTATAAACATTATATGCATTCCAGTTTTAAGTAACACCCCTAATACATACAAACAAAATGTGTTAAAACTTAAATGAGACGATTACTTCAAGAAAATTAATACCACGAAAATACTAACATAAATTAAATAAATAAAAAATTGGAGGGATTTAATCAGTTCCAAAGTATTTTTGTCCAAAATGATTTGGAGCGACAGAATGCAACTCGGAAGTCAGGATTTTCATCTGTAAAACCCATAAAATTTAATTAAGTATTTATGATGATTAATATTACTTACTCTTGGAAATGCAGAAACTATAGTTTTCGCTGCAGCTGGAGTACAGAACAAATTACTTAAAATTATACAATCTTCTTTTACGCCATGTTCTCTAAGTACGTTCACGGATTGAATTACAGTATTTCCAGTAGACATAATTGGATACATCAATAGAACCTGTAATTTTGATTTTATTAAGTTATAAATTAATGTAAAAATATGCATTTTCTTGCCTGTCTTCTGGCAATGTCCTCTGGAAATCTGGCATAAACAACTCTGGCTTCATACGTATCTGGATCAGATTCAACCAGAATTTTACCAATCCTTATACTTCTACAGCAGTCTCGAAGGCCTTGTTCCATGGCTTCTCCAGACCGAACAATGGAAACGCCACAGTTTCCAGATCTGTATTTCAAACCTTCATAATTCGCGCCAGTTGGCGTTATTACTTCACATTTGCTGAACGGTAGCTGATTTAAACTTTCTTCAATTACTAAACGGATCAAACGATCTGCATAAAATTTAAAATCACTGCGACTAGTATTTCTGAAAAATAAAATAAAATATGAAACTTCAAATTTTTGTTGAAATATGTTTTGCTTACCTGTCGCGAAGAATAGTTTGTAATTCCTTAATTTGGTCATTTGGGGGCAAGATTCTGAGATTTCTGCCATATTCTGTTGAAATATCCAAATCTTCTGAGTTTGAGTTTTCGATTTCGATGTCAGCTGTGCCCATTGTTAAGATAAAATTACAAGGTTTTTTTAAGGTTAGACTGCAACGTGAGCTTGCTAGTAACACTCGTGGCTGTTGATTATGTTTCTGGTTCAATATTTCACTAATAAACTATAAAATCAAGTAGTTAAGGTGTAGTTTTGTGGCAGAATTGATAAAATATCACAGCACAGGTAAAGATGATTGCACGGTATTTGTTTGTGACTTGAGAATGTGAACGTTACAACGCTATTTTAGGTTATGTGCGTTTCGCCGAAGCAGCTGGCATTTCCGTGAGATTCCAGTGCTTCTTAAACGGTGCGTCCACCCGGGACAAAATCAATAATGGGACGAACAAGACGGCGTCGGCTTTTGAAGAAAAAACAAATGATTATTAATAATTTCAACACTGAACCATCAATTATTGAGCTTAACAAATGGTTAAAGAATAATTTATGGTTAAATGAAACAAAATTAAAAATTACTTGCTTCCCGAACACAGGCCGTGGTGTAATGTCAACAAAAAATATCTACTCCGGTGATATTATAATTGAAGTTCCTTATGAACTTATGATGACTTACACAGTGTTAGAAAACTCTGAAAATTTCAAATCATTCGTCTTGCCTTCCACTGAAAAATTTTATATTTTGGAATTACTCGCTTTGTATGTATTATTAGAACACCATTTAGAAAAATATTCTTCTTGGAATAGCTTTTTAAAATCACTACCTTCCATGAATGAACTGAAAATACTTTGGCTCAGCACGGAACAAGAATTAGGTTATATCAATGAAGAATTATCGATTATGGTAAAAGAGGAAAGAAATAAGTTTGAGGACAGTTGGGTTCGAGTTCAAACGCTGTTAAAGTCACAATACACATGTTGGCACTGCGGTGCACGTGCCGAACATGTGTTGACACGTGACTTGTACACGTGGGCTTACATTTTAGTACACACTAGGGCTGTATATTTAGACCCTTATAAGGTTAGGGCTGTTTCTGATGACTGTTTAAGTGACCTTTTGGATGATGACCCCAGTATGGGATTATGTCCTTTTTTAGATATGTTTAACCATGATGCCAACACTTACACTCATGCTTATTTAAGTGATGTGCATGGTATTTTGAATTATTTTTTAGTGACTAGTAGTAAGTTTAAAAAATACAAGCAAATTTTTATTTCATACGGAGCTCATGATAATAAGAGGTTAATAACTCAATATGGTTTCGTTTTGCCGAAAAATGAGTACGATACTGTTGAATTTACATTAAAAAGTATTTTAACTATTTTACAATTATCTGCTAATAGTAGACAGTATAAATTTATATGTGACAAAGAACTCGATAAGTTTATTTTTATTAATTACACTGGATGTAGTTTCAATATGTTGGCTGTTTTGTATGTGTTATTAAATGAAAATGAAATTGATTGGAGAAAGAAAATATTTTTATCAAATTATACGAAAGAGCAGTATTCTGTTATTTATACATTAACAAAACAATTGCTTCACTATAAATTAGATGAGTACAATAATGAAGTAAAACAAATAAATATTAACAGGTTATGTAGTAGCCGCCATTTTGAATTGTACGTCAATTATTTAGAACAAAGAATGGAGTTTTTAAAAGAGGTTGTAAATAAAGTTGTAAAGAAGTTTGTTTTGTAAACAATTTTATATATTTTTATATCTATAACTTTATTATTTAACGCCGGTCTCCCACATCCGAATTAATTGCCGGATAACTATGTTAGATTAATTTAGAAAATATTTAAAAAAAATGGTATTCAATATAATTTTTAATATTGTTATGTAATTGAATAATTTATCTGGTAAATAGTTATCACGCACTTTATCTTGAAGTAGAAAGACCGGCTCTTATACAAGATGACCTATAAAACAGGTGCCTCTACGTAAAAGTTATATAAAATGTATTTTGTTCATACATACAAGTGATGTTAAAGATTTTGTGCAAAACAATTTATATTTATAGAAATAAATGTTTCTATCACAAAAATTGTTACTAAAATTTATTTAGGGTTCTTCATGTCCACTCCTGAAACACACAACAAATACACAAATTATGTACATATTTTATCTAAATAAAGTTTTAAATTTACAAGTTTTTCTTTTAAATTAATTTTTAGATTATGATCTATTAATGAAGTCGGCCTGTGGATCCTGAGAACCCTGGTTCGATTTCCACAGGCGACAATTTTCATAATTTCAAAAACTACCCCTGTGGCTCCTCCACCACTAACATCGTTGGGGGCCGTGATTTGACGACTGGTAACCGCACTTCACGCGCAAAATATATCACTTACCGAGATCTGCTTCGGCAGAGTGCCATACCCAGTAATGGGTAGAGGGCGTGATGATATATTTATTTATTTTATTTATCTATTAATATTAGAAATCTACCGGATGTTACGCGAATAAACATTTAACATGAGAAATTAGTTCTTACGCAGCTAATTTTAGAGGAAAATGTTTCTGTATGGTCCGCTTTCGGTGTAATATACTATAATTTTACTATAGTACTATACCGGATGTTCCACGAAGATTAGGTGAATAACATTTTATTTCTCAAAAACTTTGTAATGTGAGGGTACTGAACTTTATATTCGTTGAATTCAGAATAAAATTCTCTTCCGCAGAAAAAATGTAATAATATATTACATAACAAGCATCGAAAGTGTAAGATAACGTGCGAATGTACAAATTGAAAAACGAGGCGCGTAGCGCAGAATAATTTAAGTAAACGAATCAGTTATTACACTTTGACAGCTGATGCGTTTTTGAAGGTAAGCGTTGACGTTTAAGGTTAGGTATTGTGATACCAACTGTACTAACCTTAATGTCAAAATATTAAATGATACTAAAATATTAGTAAATAAGTAATTATTAATTTAAAAAAAATAAGATTTGTCTGTACAAATGTGTTGAAATATCTGCCAAAACTTCGATTTAAATAATAATACAAATTCTTTACATTTTTTTTTCATCGTAACGCCATCTGTTGTCAATCAGTGTACTTCACCTGATATGTTAGAAGTGTGCGTTATACTAACACATAAGTTTATGTTATTTTCAACTTTCCGTAGTAATTTATGATGTTGTTATGATTACTTTCATAACTGGTTGTCTGAAAAAATATGTTCTGATTTAAAATAAGACAGTTCTGTTTCATATTATTTTACAAAAAATACGTCAAATACGATTTAAGTAATTCTCATAGACCAAAAACTTGGCCATGATTTTTTAGTAAATATCTCATATATTCAATTATATTTACAACTATGTATGTATTTGTTGTGTAGAATAATTAGCGGGACTTTAGTGCATAATTTAGTTATAGTATATGTTTTTTTCTGTCTTGTCACTCTACCATTCATCCATATTATTAAACGAACCCCTTCCAATGATACTTCTCCATGACCCACTGCAATATTTAGCATTTACAAAAACACTCCTCAATCAAACCAAGCGTAAGTTGGATGCACACACGAATCTAATTAGATTTACCCTCAATGACGTCCCTGTACCGTACCCTGCTGCAAGTGACATTTAGACTCGGGGGGGCATTCGCCACGGACACACAGGTGCTGTTCTAGCGCGTAGCCCACTCACCAGCAGTCCTAAAACTGTCTCATTTTGTCTACAACACCCTCGTCCTCGGTGCCAGTGCCACTGGTTGGGAACTGCTGGTCTGGTTGTGGCGTGCGTTACCGTGAAATATCGCGATGAATAGTACGTGTATCATGATATTATAATGGGCTCTGAATAGCGGTGATTACGGTTCTATGTCCTGTGTTATAGGCAGATGGAAAGCAAGTGCTGATTTTCTGATGATATGGATCGGGAATTTGGTTTGTGGGGTAATACTAGGCCCGTATAACGCAAATCTGAGATCGATCGAATACTAAATCAAGTTAATGTTGTTTTTTTACCTCGTCGGCTCTCAAACAGACGAATTTAAGTGATCGGTATGGCGTTTGTATCGTCGAGATACTTTATAATTAATTTTTTTTAAATATGTAGTAATCATAGAAGGAATTCTGTTTTGTTCAATCAATTTTTTTTCAGGTCAAGTTCAACCTATGCATGACTTATGGCTAGTTGCACAAACAAAAGTCACTTCAATTTGCTTTTATTAATTTAAGCCAAGTTTACAATTAATTAATTTTTTTTAACTCAATTTAAAATTTAATTTTTGTTAGTAAGACAATAATTTTTTTAAAGTTTTCTTTAAACTTGTTTATTTTGTTTGGTATCATAAACTTGTATATGATATTATAGCCCTTGGGCATATAAAATTGTCAAGCAACAGATATTCAAATAAATCAAAATTGTGAGTTATGGATAAATGTCAGACAACTCAATAAAAAAAAAGATTATTAATTATCATGTCACATTCCTATATCTAGTGGCTCAATGGTATCGAATCGTCCTGTGGATCCTGAGAACCCCGGTTTGATTCCCACAGTTGACAAACAATTTTCATCAAATTAAAATTACCACTCTGGCTCCCCGCCATTATCATCTTTGGGGGCCGTAATTTGACGACTGTTAACCGCACTTCACGCGTATAAATATATCACTTCGGCAGATTGCCACATCCAGTAATGGGTAAAAGGCGTGATGATATATAGGTGTACCACGAAAAGTTTTCTACTTCAAATTATTAGTATTTATTTTAACAAAATGTGATAATAAATCGATATAATTTAATTAATAAATATAAATAAAAAGGCTTATGACAATTTTAATTTTTATATTTGATAAATACTTTATATTCTGTTTCTACTTTTTACTCTTCATTTTTTGGTAATTATTATTTATGATATTACTATAATATTGTTACTTATTTGATTTATTTTAGAGCTGATGATGAATGTGTTATACATTCGAAACGTCCTATAATAAAAAACGTTTTATATTGGATCTTGAAGGCTTTTTATTTATATTTATTAATTTAATGATTTGGATCCTAAACTTATATAGTTTGATATAATTTAATAATATATTTGTTTGTTCTTTATATTGAATTTAATTTGTTACATCAATTAATTGTTAGCGTTACTTTATTTTATTTTGATTAAACCTTTTGCTTTATTATTAATCATTATTATTATTAAATTTCTATTTAGAAAATTAACCCTTTGCACTCCAATTTTTTTTTTATGTGGTATACCGGCATCTCTTTAGGTTATAATGCGAAATTATTAGGAAAAATTACTAAACTTTTTAAAAATTAGAAAACTATATTTTTTGGTAAGGTATTAAATAAAAAAATGTAGTTATGCTAAGAAATATATATTTATTATGATATAATATTGGAAATCAAAGAAAAATAAGCATATTCTAATTTTTATAAATTTTTAATGTGGTATTTTAGAAAACAGTTTCCCAAATGCATATGTGGTTTGTTAGGACAATTGACACAGTATTCACTAGTCCAAAACACGCGATTTTTTTCGGTTATGTCCTACAAAGCACTCTCACTACTCGAACTTATAATAAAATTGTCATATTCTATCAAAATTTCATCGGAAAAGTCACTTTGCAACTTCAAAAACAAACTCGTCTTCACTACCACTAAATTCAACATTCTCCTCCATATTTATATGATTCGAATAGAATGAATGCGTATTTACTGTTATAAATGTAAAACATAGCAAAAAGCCAGTGTGTACTGTATACAACTGAATACAACTATTTGTAAACTTGTAAAAGGATCCTTTAATTTATTAAACAATAAAATGTAATCCTATTGTTTATGTCGCCGCTGCGGCGCCATTGGATTTGTTAGAATGATTCCTATGTCGCCTTGACGGCGCCAACGGAGTGCAAAGGGTTAATATTTACTATGTAAAATTATTTAGTTTGACAATCATTATTCTGACACTGACGTAATAAAATGTTACGCTGTTCGGCTCTTGTTTCTAATTCCATGGCTAATACTATAAAATTGTAATTCCGTGAATTTTCAAATTTTATTTCTGCAGTTATGATGTAGCCAAAATGATTTTTTTTATTGATTCGGATGTAGAAATTTTTGCTTTACAACATTCATTTGAAACTTTTTGTCTACACTAATTAGGGAAGCAATGCACACGGAAAAACTGATTTCCCATGTTAAACGCCTATGTGTCACTTTCCGTGATACACCCTGTATTTATTTATTTATTCTTATTGTACAGACTAGAATAAATAAATAAATACTAATAGGAATTACTTGGCTTTATTTGGTTATTTACTTCACGCGGAAAAATATGGTAATGTGCAAAGTCAGCTAAATTATGGTATGTCTAGACTACTGTACAGACTACCAAATAATTTTTTTTAGTAATTTACTAATTATATTACAACGCGTTTTTAATGATGTTCCTTTCGCTGGCGTTATAAAAAAACAAACTCTAAATCCGTAGAACTCATGCTGCACATTATCAACTCAAGTTATATTGCAATTTTAGCAAAATAATATTCTAATTTCATTCATTTGTTTTTATATTGAACATATCTTGGCAAGACTCGATTGTATACTGTTTTAAACAAGAAAACTCGTTCTAAGTTGAACGAACGCTCTAGACACGCATGGCTTTTATGATTCGTTTCGGCAAAATTTGCATTAATTATCAATGCATTCCGCATTTTACCGATAATATATACACGTCTCAACCATCCAAGGTTTACAAGTGTAACAGAAAAAATTTATTGTTATATTATTGTTATGTTCTATTTCTAGTATCCAGTGACTAAAATTTAAGTTATATAACTAATAATTTCATTTCATTTAACAAAATAGAAAATAATGATGTTTCCAGCGATTTGTTATAAAATTGTTACTGCCTTTAAATTATATTACAATTTTTTTAATTGGTTGTTTAAATTAATGGCATATTATAAAATTATTATTTACTCTAATTGCATGCAATTGATTGTATTGAAAAATTTATACGTATAAGCTATGCACATTGTTTAAAAAATATGAATTTGCAGGATCTGCTCAGAAAATAAAATTTATTACCAAAATATTTTTTCATTGTTTTCTTATAAATACAAAATTCCGAAAAAATAAAATATTATACTATAAACATGTTTATGCATCTATAATTCTTTTCATTACAATCAAGTGCTTGTAATTAGAATAATATTTTTATAATATGACGCTAATGTTCATTGAAAATTATTACTAAATTGATGTAACATTATTAAAGGTTTGAATCGTAATAAAACTTTAATCTGAAAATTTGAAACAGAGTTAACTAATGATAATTATTACAATAACGCTCGGTAGCAAAAAAAAATAAAGAGTTCTTTAGTTAAAGAACTGTTTATATAGCAACAGTATCAATAGCGATTTTCTAAAATTTATTGAACCGTTACTTGCTAATGAACCGATAAAACTTTCATGCAACCCAGCACTAAACTGTCAAAAATAAATAAATAAAGTTAATAATATAAAGATAGACAGATAAACCGTGAAAATTTGTTTAACAAGTTGAGCGCCAAGACATATTTCACTGAACCGTCCCCCTGGACCAAGATATTTTTTTTTATCTAATTCACACCATTTTCTATTACTTATACGATTTTTCTTCGATTTTCACAAATTTACCCCACCCCCCCGGAAGTTGAAAAAAAATGCAGCGGACACCGGTGTCCGCTTTGGCCTGAGAAAAGTGACAGCGGACACCGGTGTCCGCTGCATTTTTTTTCAACTTCCGGGGAGGGTGGGGTAAATTTGTGAAAATCGAAGAAAAATCGTATAAGTAATAGAAAATGGTGTGAATTAGATAAAAAAAAATATCTTGGTCCAGTGGGACGGTTCAGTGAAATATGTCTTGTCAAAGATGTTTAGAATGAGCGGACACAATGATTGACGAAGTGACCGACTACTTTAAGAATAAGGTTGAAAGATCATAAACTCGAAAAACTTGATTGCAAGGCACGAGAAAACAGGAAATATTGTAGAGGATGCTACAAGAAAAAACAGGATGGAGTGATTGACAAGAACAAAGTGAAAAAAGTTATAAGTTATTGTGCCCAATGTGAAGACAACCCTAGGTACTGCCTTGAATGTTTCAACTTTTTCCACAAGACATGCTAAATGTGTAGAGCCTATGTTTTTCAACAAGGAATTAGTTTTCTAAGTTTGTTTTTTTTGCATATAAATAAACGAATTTGTTATTTTTTTCAAATAAATACCTGTTTATGCATTTTTGTACATGGTAAACAATAAAAACGAATATCTCATTTGTTAGTTTCGCTAAAAAAAAAACTGGTGTCAGCTTGCAATAGTGCAGGGCCATGGCAGACACGACACTATGTTAAACTGCATAAAAGCGCGTTTTCTTAGCCAGGCAGGATCGGTAAAGATTGAAACGTCAGGCGGACACCGGTGACCGCCATGGTGCTCAACCTGTTAATTTTGTTTCAATTTCATGGCTATCGATAGTTTTGGGGGAATTTTTCGTCATTTTCAGATCTATTTCGTGCTTTTATACAACCTGCAATTTTCTGTATTGATTTAGCTGCATAATTTTATGCCCTAAAAGTTTTGTTCGAAGTTTATTTGCTTAAAACAATTATGGAAATAAGAAATTACAAAATTATGATTCTACATGTTAAATTCCTTATGAAGCACCATCCGGTATACTAGAACACAGTTGAAGTCAAAACAAAGTTTGAAAATGATAACGATAACGAGGCTTCAGGGACACAAATGTTGTAGTTTCATAATAAAGTTTTCGAGAACATTAATCATGAAAATGAAACACTCTATTTATAAATTTTTTATCGTAATTGTCTATTAGTATGCGTGTTTGTTGCTTTCAAATTTAAAAAACTAAAAATACATTTTAGTATTATTTCGGGAAACCATAAATAGTATTTTTTTTTATGGCTTTCTGGCGGTCATTACGCCCTGATCCTGCATTTTAGGTATTATGGTCAACAGCAACGCGGGTTTCTCTGAACGCTCACGCATCCAAGTACTACCCGCGCGCAACTTTCCTTAACTCGCGTTATCGCTTATATATCAGTTTCAACCAATGACGTATAATACTAGACGAATTATGCCGTATTCAAGTCAATGCAGTGTTGTGAAGCAGAAAGAGTTGGAGTAACTTGTGGGTGAGGCGGGTGCGCGGCAAGGGCCGAGTACACTTTGATGTTATGCAAATTGCGAACATTTGTGTAGTTATTTTTATATTCAATTACTTACTTTTCATACATCAAAGTAAAGGTTAGTTTTTGACATATTAAGTGTTTTGTATACGCACTTTTGTATTTAAATAAATAAAATGCTCGCGCCTGATAACTGTCATCAACATAAATGCAACCTGCATAACATCAACTTGTACTCGCTCCTTGCCGCGCACCCGCCTCATCCCCCAGTCAGTCTATCCCCTTCTGCTTCACAATAAACGCCGTTGTTATCCGTCTAGTTACGTTTTGTCTGAGGTTTCAACGAGTGCAGCCTCAGACAAAACATTACTAGACGGAGAACAACGGCGTTTATTGTGAAGCAGAAGGGGTAAGAATAACTTGTTGATGAGACGGGTGCGCGGCAAAGAGCTAGTACAAGTTGGTGTTATGCAGGTTGCATTTTTGTTGATGACAGTTATCAGACGCGAGCATTTTATTTATTTAAATACAAAAGTACGTATACAAAACACTTAATATGTCAAAAATTAACCTTTACTTTGATGTATGAAAAGTAAGTAATTGAATATAAAAATAATTACACAAATGTTTGCAACTCGCATAACATCAAAGGGTACTCGCTCCTTGCCGCGCACCCGCCTCACCCACAAGTTACTCCAACTCTTCCTCCTTCACAACACTGCATTGACTTGAATACGGCAGACTTTGTCTAGGTATGTTTTGTCTGAGGTTATCCCCTTCTGCTTCACAACAAACGCCGTTGTTATCCGTCTAGTTATGTTTTGTCTGAGGTTTCAACGAATGGAACCATGGCCGTTGACAAATACTCAGACTAACCATACCTTAGACAAAGTCTGTCGTATTCAAGTCAATGCAGTGTTGTGAAGCAGAAAGAGTTGGAGTAACTTGTGGGTGAGACGGGTGCGCGGCAAGGAGCGAGTATCCTTTGATGTTATGCGAGTTGCAAACATTTGTATAGTTATTCTTATATTCAATTACTTACTGTTTATACATCAAAGTAAAGGTTAGTATTTGACATATTAAGTGTTTTGTATACCTACTTTTGTGTTTAAATAAATAAAATGCTCGTGTCTAATAACTGTCATCAACAAAAATGCAACCCGCATAACACCAAGGGATACTAGCTCTTTGCCGCGCACCCGCCTCACCCACAACTTACTTTAACTCTTTTTACTTCACAACAAACGCCGTTGTTCTCCGTCTAAGGTATGGTTAGTCTGAGGACAAATAGTATTTAAAAATAAACATAACATGTTTTTGTACTTTTAAATATTGTTATTGTTTAATCTACCAAACAAGTTAAGTTGTAGGTAATTAAATCAAACAGGATTAATTATTCACCACATGCGGAAATTTAAATAACCCACCCCTTCTATATTAATATCATAACCTGTATACACAAGTGTTGGTCACCCATCGCAGGTTTCGTGCATAATATCCTTCCCCAAAAATATCAGATATTTCAGCTCCCTACACCCCACACATTATATGCATAAACACACACACACACACACACACACACAGCCTCACGTGGGCACACAAAACAGAGAGAGATAGCAACACCG
The DNA here is from genome assembly GCA_911728475.2 of Pterostichus madidus. Taxonomy (NCBI): domain Eukaryota; kingdom Metazoa; phylum Arthropoda; class Insecta; order Coleoptera; family Carabidae; genus Pterostichus; species Pterostichus madidus. Next base: position 27,865,450 of record OU452313.1, on the reverse strand, counting down.
TGTCGCCAAATGCAGCTGCATATACAATACTTCAAAACTGCAGAGTGACAAGTCGTGTAAAGTAAATTCGATACGCCAAGACCTAAATGGCGATATTACTTTGTAAATGGCTCGAAAAATAGGGGTGGAAGATACGTAGAAACTTACGGTTGAATGACTTTTATTTCTTCTCTTCTGCCGGTTTTTCTGTGTCTTGCAGTTGTGTTACTAAAAAACACAAAATTATTATTATAAAAACATAAAACAATAGTATAGGTAATGTACGATAATAAGATATAATAATCATGAAAGATTTTTTGTTGGAAAAAATTATTTCAAATTCTACTTTTGTCGCTGAGTTTGTTAACCTCGCGAAGTCCGAAAACAATCGCCTGCGATCTATAATTAGATTTGATAGAAACTTAGCGAAGTCAGTCAAACAAGCACGCAATATTCTAAAGATGGGAATTGAGAGAACTAGATTTATATTTGTAAGCAAAATTAAAAGGAAACCATTAATACAAAAGCATTTTTTAATATACGTTCGATGAGAGATTACAGCGTAGTTGAATGGATTGAATTTGAAAGGTCAAAACGTCAAGATGAAGACATGCTAACATAGCATAAAATGTCAGGCTTTGAGTCGATTTAATTAAGTTTAAAAATGTAGCATACATTTATAATATTGAAAACTACGCTTTATGTATTTACTGCCTAACATTACAATTTTTTTATGCTAAGTAAACATGTCCTAATTTTAACATTTTGATCAGCTATTCAGAGTCAACATCAAATAAATTCTTTACAATCACGCTGTAATTTCTCATTGAACGGACTATAGAATGAAACTTAAAAATGTAAATATTGATAAACACATTTTCGGCATTATTAAATCAAAGTCCAAAGAATTGATCTATTAAATAAGTTATTTGTGAAATAAATTAAATGTTAAATTCATGTGAAAAATATTTGAATAGTGCACTTTTAAAAATTATATTTATATTACCGCAACATACCGGGTGTCTACTTTTATATGGATCATGGGAAATACAATGTTAAAATTTGGCGGTAATTTCTGTCCTATTAATTGTAAACACAATTAAATATTTAGTATGAAAAACGGCATCCAATTAATCTAAATATATTAATGTAACACGAGATAGACATAAATTAAAATTGCTATTTTTAAGCTGTTTACGAAATAAAAGAAATAGTTAGACAGATGGCAATTTTAATATATGTCCTCGTGACAGGAACATACTATATTAATAAATTGGATGTAGTTTTTAATTCTGAACAATTTTTGTTTGTATACATTTGTTTTAAAATTAATACGACGGAAATTACCGCTATATGAATATTTTACCATTGCATTTCCTATGAAAAAAAAATAAAAAATTAGACACTCGGTACTTACATTTATTTTTTTTAGTTATTTTACTGCTTTTATACGTATTTAATAATCATTTAGTTTCTTTTATCACACCTTTATTTATTGATTGAATTTAGTACTTGTCCCTTATTTTGTAACTTAAAAAACTAGAACAAATATAGTCCGTTCGGTGAGAAATTGCAGTATGGTTGTATAGCATGTATTGGTATTGATACTATTTGGCTGATTAAAAGTCAAAATAAAGACATCTCTATAAAGAATAAAAAACTTGTATCAATGTCAGCGCTGTACCAATTTTATTATTTCACATTTTTGTGAATGTTGGTAGATAATTTATTACAACTCGATTTTCAAACAAAGTTTTAGTTAATCAACTTTAAAGAACTTTCCGAAAAGCAAATGGTAACAAGATTAAATTATAGTTTATTTAAACATTTTTGAGAATTTGTTTTTGCTTTTTGCAAAATTTAGTATTTGCTAAAACTTTTTTTTAAGAATTGGGTGTAAATTTTCATAAAATGAATCCATAGGGCATTTTAGAACATGTTATAAAATTTATGTATCATATTTATTTAAAGATCATTAAATTGTCAGTGGAAGAAGTTTTTTATGTCATGTAAACATATCTATAGAGTAGGTGGTTCAATGTCTCGTGACGGACTGTGGATTCCCCTCCACTAACATCTATGGAGGGGCGTATTTTGACGGCTGGCAACCGTACTTCACGCACATAAATATATCACTTATGGCCGTTTGCACCACTGCCGTTGAATATCTCGCTTTAACTAAGTTGAGTTTAAGCGTTTAAGCTAAGCCATGGTTTAAATTTTTAGTGATTTGCACGGGTAACATCTAACTGTGGCTTACTGAAGCCTTAGATTTTATGACAATATGTTTTAGGAGTATTATACTTGTATGAATTTAGGAATTTTTTTATTATTCCCTACCATTCTAATAACTTTTGGTACTTTAAAGTTACACATTTTTGTTTACAATTCGTTTTGACATTTCAAGCGCAAGTGAGCAGTTGTGTTTTCAAATTAATTATCGATGTTTTGGTTGTATTTCGCTGTACATAATAAATATTACATTATAAAACACACTATTAATATTAAAATAAAATATTTTTTGTAGATGGCGGATAAACTATTCATATGTCATTTCTAGTAAATTATTACTTACAAATTATATGGAAATTCTATTTAATATTCTATAAAGTTAATAAACTGTATACAATTCTCACTTCAAACGAAATCGTTTAAAAAAATTTTCATCATCGAACTTATAAAAATAATTACTTCTTTCATATATTTTTCAATGTCATTCATTTTCAAAGTAATTTAAAAGAAAAACACATTCATATATTTTCTTTCAAGGAGGTACTCGGCAATTGACACAATTGTACTGTTAAGCCGAAGATGCAGTAGGGTTTAAGTTAAACTACAGACGGACTGTTTTAAACCTAACTTTAGTAACTGTGCAAAGCGCTTAAAATTTAAACCTTGGTATAAATGTTAAACGGTAGTGGTGCAAATGGCCATTACAGATATCTGCTTCGGCAGAGTACCATATCCAGTAATGGGTACAAGGCATGATGATATATTTTTTGTAAACATATCTTCATTCTGACATTTTAGTTAGCCAATCAGAATCAAATACATTCTATACAACTAAGCTATAATTTCTCAACGAATGGACTATAATATTTAGAATAAAAAATCAACTCTCTACTACTTTGCTTTTGATTTATTCCAACTGAATATGCTCTTTAGCTAGGATTACATAAATACGATGCAGTACCAAAATAGTGATGCTACCGCGCCTTTCATAGATACTATTCTCGTTCTCAAATAACAAAATTTGAACTCTGGTCACATTCTCAAATTCTTTCATTTAATATTTAACTCATAATTGAAATTGTTATCGCGATTGTATTTAGTTTCTTACCAGCAGTTTCAAGAATGGCTTGATGTTGCGCTAATTCTAAATCTTCTGTTTTGACATATTCCCCTTCTTCTTCCATAGATATTGCCTCGTGTTCCAAATACATTAGTCGGTAGATTTCTGCTTTGCTCTCTAAGATTTCTTTCACGATATCTACGAATAAAACATAAAACTCATGAATAAAAAAATGTTAACGATTGTAGTAAATTTTCCTGACCTGTAAGTACGTCTCTACTGCTGACCATATTCTCCATTTCTTGTGTCACTTCCTTCATCAACCAAGGCATGAAGCCGGCGTCAATATCTGTGGGAAGTAAGAGAAGGGATAAGTTAGTTGGAATGTGCTAGCTGTTGACACATTGTTGTGGAAGTAAATTTATGCAACAAGTATTTAACGTATGCGTGCATTTAATCACTGTGAAATGCTCGCAAGTTTCAACGTTTTGCCAAAATAAATGTTATTATTGTGCTGTTATGAAACAGCAAATGTTCATTGGTAAATAGAAAGATATTTAAAAAAAAATGTGAAGGAATGTGCATCCATTTGTATATGAAAAGAACAAATTAGACACAATTATGATCTACCATCATCAAAAACTGTAAGAGTTGTTTCACACGAATGATGATTTATCGGAAATTTTATATCGTATGATAAAAAAATCGTAATGGAAATTTAAAGATATATTTTATCGCACGATAATTTTATCTTATGATTACCTTATGAAACCTGCCATTGCATTTAAAACATTTTAAGCTTACCATACGATTTTTTTATCGTACGATAAAATATCATACGTATAAAATGGCCCTAAGGGATTAACTTATGATGTGATAAGTTTCTCTGAGACGAATAAGTGGTATATACTCGTATAATATATTATATATTATATCCATCCGCCATTAAATATTGCTTTCTAGTAGGGTTGTTAATTTTTCGAATATTCGAGACTTCGAATGTTCGGATTTATTGAACCTTCGAATTTAAATTAGAACTTTCGAATTTTTGAATATTCAGAATTTTCGAATTTTCGAATTATTCGAGTTGTGAATCTGAATCCTAACGTGAACACGGCATGTTGATATTAATTATTTTCAGAATAAACTCATTTGCAGAGTTTTGTATTAATTCATAAGTAATTATTATTAACTATTATTATTTGCCAAATTAATTCAATTTAGACTTAAAATTTCGCTACAATGTTAAAAACGTTTTAATTAAGACGTTTTTGTACCCTTTTTATTCTAATTTTAAAACGTTTTACTAAAAGTCCGTAGCATTTAGATGGGCGGTAAGAGAATAGATGTCTTAATTAAGACACATAAACTTGCAGAGTTTTTGCAGGATACTTCGCCGAGGTTATTATTTAATTCGTGGCCGACTTTTCGCGAATTATGCGTGAACGTGTTTGGAGATGACAGATGGCGTTAATTCAGTGGCAAAAAATTCGAGAATTCGAAAATTCTAAAATTCGAAGCTTCGAAGTTTTTCTGACGAAGTTAAAAACATTCGAATGTTCGAACGTTCAGAAATTCGAACTTCGGTGGAAATTAACGACCCTACTTTCTAGCATTTTTCTTCGGATTGACTTAACGGATTTTTTTGGAACAAACTTTAATAAGTTATCAATAGTAAGTTAGATTACGTTGATCTTCTTTCAATACTGCTATGACAGAGTGCCACAATCAGAAATGGATAAAATGACTTAATGATACATTATTGTTTTTTATTTAATAATAATAATAATTAATTAATTTTACCGTGAGTACGTATTGTTTCAATCTTTATTAATAAATTTTTAAAAAAACAACAGGTTATAATTAATTTAAAAATAATTTATTTTCTGGGCAACATATAGATATACTCATAAAGGTATTCAATATGCGAATATTATAATTTGGAAACAATTTTACTATGCCAATTTCAAAACGTAGTAAATTAGAACATAAAAATATTTAAAAAATAGTTTTTGCACGTATTATTACAATTTAAATTTTCAGTAATGATTTTAGGATACATTAATATTCAAACTGGGGTCAAACGTGTATGTAAATCGCAAACATAAGTCGATTTTTTAAATTTTGCGTCTACAAAATATTTACCGGCATATAGGAGAATTCACTAGAAGAAATTAAATTTTAAAAAATATGATGAAAGTTATTTAAAAAAAAAAACGATCTAGGAGACCCACTTTTGGATCGGCGAAGATTAATATCAATCAGTAAATATCATATTGTAATATATCAATCGTTAATAGAAGCCCAAGGAACTACAGTTTATTTAAAATATATATTTACTTACTCTGTTTGATGTTATCATACAAGAATCCAGTCTCATCAAGTCCTTCAAGCACCGACGGCAACAAATCCGCAATATATCCTTGCATGAGCACCGCGGCTGCTATCCTCTCCTCAGTCTCCTGTTGTGTCCTGCATCCTTCTTCATGCTCTCTGACGCGTCGATCCTGCAACATACAAATACGTCCTCATCAGCACCAGGTGCTATTGTTATCCTTGTGGAACGTACGCGTTCGGCGCGCAGTCTTCTCTCGAGCTCCTCCAGACGTTGTGTCTCGGCGAGCTCTGCGGCACGGATCTCCAAGAAGCGGCGTTGTTGCTCGCGGAGGGCGGCGAGTTCTTCTTCTTCCAGGACTTCGATGAGGGCTTGTTCGATTGTTTTTCCGACTAGGACTTCCAGGATTGGGATTACTTCCATGTCGAAGTCGAATAGCTAGAGGAGAAACAGTTTTATTGTAAATATTGTAAGCTACAATTCGTATTAATGGCGAGTTATATAATTGACGTCACGTCGAAAAGATATGGAAGCGAATCAAAAGAAAGAGACATCTCGCACTAGTGAAAGAGTTAGTTGACAGATCACGACTAATCAGAACATACTTTTAACCATATCTTACTATCTATATACCTACTGCTGATTAGGGTTGTTGATTTTTCACATATTCGAGACTTCGAATGTTCGGACTTATTGAACATTCGAATATGGATTCGAACTTTCGAATTTTTGAATATTCCGAATTTTCAAATTATTCGAATTGTGAATCTACATCCTAACGTGAACACGGGTCATGTTGATATGAATTATTTTCAGAATAAACTCATTTGCAGAGTTTTGTATTAATTCGTAAGTAATTATTATGAATTATTATTATTTGCCAAATTAATTCAATTTAGACTTAAAATTTCGCTACACTGTCAAAAACGTTTTAATTAATACGTTTTTGTATCCTTTTTATTGTCATTTTAAAACGTTTCACTAAAAGTCCGTAGCATTTAGATGGGCGGTAAGAGAATAGATGTCTTAATTAAGACGCATAAACTTGTAGAGTTTTTGCAGGATATTTCGCTGAGTTTATTATTTAATTCGTGGCCGACTTTTCGCGAATTATGCGTGAGAAAGTTTGGAGATGACAGATGGCGTTAATTCAGTGGCAAAAAATTCGATAATTCGAAGCTTCACAAAATTCGAAAATTCAAAGCTTCGAAGTTTTTTTGACGAAGTTCAAAACATTCGAATGTTCAGAAATTCAAACTTCGGTGGAAATCAACGACCCTACTGCTGATATACATATTTTAAAGTAGCATCTGCTATGAAGGGAAATAGATGTATACATCCATCTCACTAATAGAATTTCGCCCTTGTAATGCGCAGATGTGTTTCTACGAATATCTTAAAGAAATATATCGAAAGGAGCATAAAATAATTAGATACATGTGCGTACTCAAATATTGTTTCCAAAAAACTATTACTACTTGCAGCGAGGTACAGCAGCATCATGACAAAGAGATAACATTGTCGGTATAACCACCAACCACGTGCCGAACAGAAAACTGCTTGTTCTTGAAATAAGAACGTCGGCCAATGCTATACAGTTATGGACACTAAAATATTTTGTCGTGGATATTAGATATAGTTATATATTAATAAGTTATAAGCAGATAGGTAAGTTTACAGCTATTTATGAAGCATACAGTTAGTTAGTTACTATTTTTAAAATGCTAGTAGCACCGGATAGCCTTTAATTTTAATTGAACTATCGGACAAATAGAGACGGTAAATACAAATTCGAAATAATCTTTTTGGTTTTGTAGTTCTGCTTTGGCCATTTATCTACAATTTTAAGGATACTAGTGTATTTACTGTTATTTATTAATTAATGATATTATCTTTAGTAGAACAAAACAGGTGACAATAATATTCATAAAAAGAAATATTATTATTGTACTTTTAAGTAGGTTGTTATGAATATTGAATGTTTTAAAAATATATTTTTATGTTGAAATTTTTTAATTATGGCACTTCTATTGTCATTATAACTCAAAATCAATAGTTTCGAGATAATAGCATTACTTTTTAATTAGATTCTTTCCATTTATTTATTTTATGCACGCAACTCAATATGTAAAGATAGACATCATGACAGTGCAATAATACACATTCAGCGTGTTGCGTAATTTTACTATTACGCATTATTTACGAGAATTTCGGGGATTGTTGAATAAAGTAAGTTTTTTAAAAATTATTCTAGGGTTTTAATAATTTGGGTCATAATCATTCCATAAGGGATGTACTTAATATATATTATCGATACCATACCAACTAACGGAAACAAATATCGGTATGAAATTATAGGTATTGGAAAGTAACAAATATAATATGGAAAAAGCAAGATAACTTCGTTTTTAAAAGAAATGAGTTAAACGCACAAATATTCCTTTCTATGATTAATAAAAAATAGGCTTTTAGAATCTCTTTTGGTGACAGAATATAAACAATTGCACATTGCAGACCAAGGCTCTTTATAGATCGTTGTTGTTAGTAACGGGGCTCTTTGTAGACCCAAAATAGTTATTTTTTAAAACATTTTTAGTATGTTTGTAGTTTTCTTAGATACCTACATTTAAATTTTTAATTATACAATTGAAAATAGAATAATCCTAATTTCAGATCGAAGAAGAAAATGTTCTGTAGTCTGTATATCTCTGGTCGGAAAGTATCTTTGTAGACCTCGACTAGTTGCAACTTTTGCTACGTTCATGCTACAATTTCTAGTCTCGGTCCGCAAACAGCTGCTTTCAACACTTGGTATATACTCGTAAATATGGTTTATTTGCTGAATTAATTTATACAAGTCATCATTTTGGAAAGACTTGGCAAAGAACAATTCTCTACCTCATTTTGTAAAGAGAATATTATCTGGATATAAACGTTTGTTTATTTATAATTTGCATAATAATATTGAGTATTAAATTGCAACAGAAACGGTTTTGTTAAAGAGTTATATCGATATATATATATATATATATATATATATATATATATATATATATATATATATATATATATATGTATATATAAATTTTACTTCCATTAGCAACATTGAAATTCGAAGCTACAAGTTTATACACAATTCCGAAAGAGAGTATTTTGATAGTTTCACTCGTTGAATTGAATGAAGTCAAGAACTCATTACAAATTTAATTGAATATTAAAAGAAAATTTGTAATTATATGATTTTGATATGTACATATAAACGTATAATGTCATCGTTTTTATTTCCTCTTATTTGTAATGTGTATAAACTGATGGCGCAAAAAAAAAACTATTTAAAATCAATGAAATCTGTAGAATAAATGAAGGCTAGGAGAATTATCACTTTTCGTAGTAGAGAAATTGTTATATCGGTGCTGATATGTTGAAACGAGTATCAATATCGATAATATATCGAAACAAAGGTATCGAGTATTAAAATATCAAGTATCTAAAGGATTCTTTATAGGGTCATTGATTTCCATCGAAGTTTGAATTTCTGAACGTTCGAACATTCGAATGTTTTGAACTTTGTCAGAAAAACTTCGATGCTTCGAATTTACGAATTTTAGAATTTTTAGAAACTTTGATTTCTCAAATTTTTTGCCACTGAATTAATGCCATCTGTCATCTCCAAGTACGCTCACGTATAATTTGCGAAAAGTCGACCACGAATTAAATAATAAACTCTGCGAAGTATCCTGCAAAAACTTTGCAAGGTTAGGCGTCTTAATTAAGCCATTTACTCTCTTACCGCCCATCTAAATGCTATGGACTGTTAGTAAGACGTTTTAAAATGACAATAAAAAGGATACAAAAACGTCTTAATTAAATGTTTTTGACAGCGTAGCGAAATTTTAAGTCTAAATTGAATTAATTTGGCAAATAATAATAATTAATAATAATTACTTACGAATTAATACAAAACTCTGCACATGAGTTCTGAAAATAATTCATATCAACACGTTAGGATCCAGATTCACAATTCGAATAATACGAAAATTCGGAATATTCCAAAATTTTAAAGCAAAATCAACAATACTAATTCTTTATTGGTATCGATATTATCACAATACGTATGTGGTTCGTTTGGAATCTTTCTACTTATTCCAAAAATAATCCTTTTACACACTTGCTACGTAATTTCGTATAATAAGTTAAATATTGATATTTGTTGGCATATGGGTTTGGTTAGCAGGAAAACAAATTTATTATTATTACGTATAAAATTTCCGTTATTTATGTTAGAATGGCAGTTCATAAAATATGAAGTGATGATGAATCATATTATGTACGCATAACATGAATAGGACAGAACTAATATTTTTTAAGTTTTATCTACAGTAAATGACATGGAAATAACATTATTGAGCGATTTTTTATTGTTATAGATGGAAGTGATAATAATTTTGTCTGTCTAAAAAATGCTCCATTATTTGTAATGTGCGTGGAAGCAATACAACTTTGTACAATGTTAACAACGATTTTTATAATCATATATCTATGTTTAGCGGTTTAATATTTTAAAATTATGAATAATATTACAGTTATTTACAGAAAAGTATGGGTTATATGCAAGGACGTTGAAAGGAGGGGATATGGCATTCAAGTCAAGACTGTGAGGCTCGGCAGATTGACAGAGACAGAAGTATTATTTTCTGTACCGTGCTTAGCCTGCTATTGATTGACATGTGTCATAAAGAGATTTGAAATTTAAATAGACAGAACAGAATCATTCTCTCTAAAAGATTATAAATTTTTACAAGGAAACTGAAATTATAAACACTTTGTTATCATTTTATCCACAAAAAATATGTCCGATTCCATACAACACAAAAATTGAAACACAAATGACACTTCGTGGTTATGTTTACATAAAACAACGCTCCCTGACAACGTCTAAACGTCACTTTTCTTACATAAAAATTCAAAATATTTGAAAGAAGAAGAGATTTGGCTAAACACGGTGCAGAAAAACTATTGTTGTCTCTTTCCCTTGCCCAAGCCTCACCTCAAACAATGCTAAAGTCATTAGCTGTATTCCATTTGCCACTTGGTTCACTTAAATCAGTTCAGATAAATTTGAGTAATGCCTAAAGGAACTGAATAAAACAAACTAATGCACTTGTTAGAGTGAATTACTTCAAAGTAAATTAGAATAGGTAATTCTAGTACTGGAATTAAAGTCAGTGAAGTAATCCAGCAAAATAAATAAGTGATCTGGTTCAGTAAATGTAAGTTAGATCTGATCCAAATGACAAGTGGAATACTCCTATTGGTTATATGTATATATCGCAAATTTTATGTTTAATAGTTATTTGTATAACAAGTGCTGAAAAAGGCTTGTTACGTGCAAGTGCAGAATTTTATTTAATAATGTGAAGTGGAAACTTTTGTACTGTCTAAAGAAACATTGATTTCTTTCGTACCTGTTCATATTATTAACAGTAATAGTATTGACAACAATTTCGGAGGTTTTAGAAGTACCAGCAGCAGGTTGATTGTCATTGTCAAGAATAGATCCAACATGTATATGATAAAGAAGAATTACTCAGTGTAGTATTCCAATCTAGACGATTTTGAAGAAATTATCTTGAAATTAGTGAATATTATTAATTAACGTAGAACAATGTGCAAGCAATCAACAAACAAACCATAGCAACGCTATAAAACATCGTTCTCGTGTAATATCATTAACAGGCAGATTCACAAAACGGATTAGCGCTAACACCGTTTTTAATATGATCTATAACTCTGTTAAAACAGATTAAAGAAATAAACTAAATTTGATGATAATGAACTTTCTTTTTTACTCAAGTTAAAATGAACTTGTATTATTCATTGAAAAAAGAGTTAAAAACGAAATAAAAAATTGTGTTAACGATAATCCGCTTTATGAATCTGCCTGTAAAATTTTATAAATCATACAGGCAGATTCATGAAACGGATTAGCGCTAACACCGTTGTTTCAAATTAAGGCAAATTCAAGAAATGAATTAAATTTGATGCTAATTAACACTCTTTTTAACTCAAGTTAAAATAAACTTAATTCATGCATTGAAAATAGAGTTAAAAGCGAAATAAAAAATGATGTTAGCGCTAATCCGCTTTATGAATCTGCCTGTTAGTGATTTTCTAAATCGCACAGTTGTAGGAAAAATGTTGTTTATACCACGTGCCGAAAAAGATTAAGTGCTCGTGCAGATTTCCGTTAAATTCTGCACTTGCACGTAACAAGCCTTATTCGGCACTTGTTATAAAAATAACTATTAATAAAATTATTTATTTTTAATTATGAAAGCAACAACTTGTAAAAGTTAATATTTAATTTAATTTCGCATTGAATGATATGTTATGCCATATTATCTGGAATATATTTCGAATTAAGAAATCGATTGAATATTATTTATTTAAAAGAAATTCGATTTCCGTCTGACATCAGGTAAGTCAACAAATTTTCAACGCTCAAAATCACCTTTAGCTTGTATTTGTTGATTGTTGATGCAGTGATTTGAACAGTTGTTAACCATCGTCACGATAATATCTTCTGTATAAATAAAATAGAATTAATTATTTATTTTCGATTTATTTATTTGTTTGTTACCATATCACGCAAGAATGGTTTGACCGATTTTCATGATATTTTGAGAATAATTGTATCATTGACTAATTTAAAATATAGGCTAAAAATAGTAATCCATTATTTTGAAGTAAAATGGCTGCGAGGTATATTAGAAACGGTTTGAGTTATTTTAATTAAATTTGTAGTATAATTGCTTAATTTAAAACTCTCTCTTTCACTAGTGCGCGATGTCTCTTTCTTTGGGTTCCCTTCCATCTCTCCCTGACGTGACGTCAATTGTATAACTACATATATTCCCTACTTATACAACAGGGTGATCAAAAGGAATTGTTATAGTTGGCAATACAATTCCAGAGATCTTTTTATTCCACAGTTGGCACAACGTCAGATAAAGGCGGAAATGCTATTTGACATTTCTAATGCCTGTTTTACACTGAGCAAGCGCAATCTGCAATTGCAACTTGCAAGATTTACGTTCAACTAGTTGCACCAAAATGTTGCAGAGTTATTTTTTTCACTTTACATTGAGCAACTTGCAACTGCAATATAATATTAATTTATTTACAAATTTTTGTCGTTACTAACTTTATATTATATCTGCTTAACCTCTTATATCACTTGTATTATTAACATTTGTTTCATATGTTATATTGCATTGATATAAAAATTTATTCTTATAAGTATTTGCACAATTATTTGCAATGCAGTAAATCATTTTAATATCTTTAACCCAACTTTATCGTTTTTGACATTTATAATAAGTTGGTAGCATTCTAACAAACTTAAAATTACTAGAAATAACTAACAGTGGCCTTGCAAGTCTTGCAAAAATTGGAACATGTTCTAATTCGTGCAAGAGATTGTTGCAAGATTTCTTCTTGCACTTGCACTTACAATTTTTGTATTACACTCGTTCAAGATTGCATCAACTAGTTGAAAGTTGCAATTGCACTTGCAAGATTGCTCAGTGTAAAACAGGCATAATAAATACAAATAGGTTATGTCAGGAGTCTGACAGCTAATAGAATTTTGACTTTTTAAGTAATAGAAATACTTTAGAAATAAATGTAATAATAAATGTACTCAAATTTAAATTTTAAATGTCACTGTCAACAACAGGAAATGAATTTATGTATCAGGTTTACCAATTTCAAGTAGTTTTTTTTATTGCCAACTGTAACAATTCCTTTTGATCACTCTGTACAAAATAATTCAGTCACTCACATCTCCGGGGTAAATCTGCGTTTCCTCATCAACTCCCGTCTTCACCGGCACGTAGAACGGCGATATGGGTCTATCATAGAACAAGTCCGTCTGCGTGCAGTTGTCCGACTCCGGCGGTCGTTCCCAGAGTTCCTCCAGGTACTTCTCGGTCTGCACGCGCTCGTGGCGGCGGCCAGCGACTGGAGGTGGAGACTGTAGCCGCAGACGCTGTGTCTCGGTGCGCTTGTCCTGGGCGCGACGTCGGGCAAGAGCTCGACGCCGAGCTTGAAGCTGGCGGGACGCGGCGGACTCGCCGTCGCACTGAGGGAATAATTGTTATGAGTTGGGGTTGAGGGGGGAATTAAGAAGTGTTGTAGCAGGTGGTGTGTGAGATGTGGATGAGTTGGTGGTGATGGAGTGGTGTTTTGAGATGCAGATAAAATTGAGTCAATTTGCAATGTGTTATTATGTTATGCTATGTTATCAAGTACTCAAGTAATAAATGTCAAGGCTGTTGCTAGAGCATTTGGTATCAAAAAACTTAAATATGGCTCCTATAGAGGTACTTGATAATATAGCAAGACAAAAGTTATACAGTAACTTCCGAAATGATTCGTTTTAGTATTATTTTTGTATTTTTTAAACCATGTTAAAATAATATTGTTTTCAATAGTCTGTAAATTGAAAGTTCATTTAGAATTTTTTTAAATAATAAGATTTAAAATATGAAGAAATTACTTAGAATTACACTAATACTACATACACATTGCTAAATTTTTAACTAGGAAATTTTGAATCTAATTAGGAAACTAGCAAAGATACGAACATGCATGCTGACACCATTTTAAAATTCAAAAACTACTCGTATTTTGTTACTAGAATCAATGCATGAATAGATGAATGCAATAATGAAGGTGAAATTTAGTGAAATATGCTTCTAAATATCCAGAAAATCCATAATTCTTGATTCGTCAATCAATCTATAGATACAAATATTATTTGAGTCATAGGTATTTAACATGGGAAATCAGTCTTTTCCAGTTAAGAAAAATGTTTCGAATAAAAGTTGTAGAAATTTAAATTTTGAGTTGAAATCAGTTAGCAAATTTCATTTTACTCAGAATACAACATCATCCATTTGCCATTTGAATCAGATCACTTATTTATTTGACTGGATTACTTCGCTCACACTATTCCCAGTATTAAATTTACTGATGCAGATTTACCTTGCAGTAATGTACCCCAATAAATGCATCAGTTTTCTGAATTCAGTTCATTAAGTCATGTTGTCTAATGTATCTCAATTGACTTAAGTGAACCAAGTGGCAAATAAACAGGCGCGGTGGCTGAGCGTGTTAATGCACATCTCTTAGCATACTGTGACGTCATCCGAACCAAGGTTCGTCAGTTCGAATCCGCCTGGCGACAAAGTATGATTTGATAAAAATTACAGTTACTTTTATTAATCATACTCGGATGCTATAAGCTAGTCACTTATACATATGCCTTAAAAAGTAACATCAACTACGAAAACCGGCAGTACGGCAGCGTAAAAACTGCGGCTTGGTGTGCCCGGTAGGCCCAGGCCCAATTTGGGCTGTAGCGCCAGTAAAGAAGAAGAAGTAGCAAATGGAATACTGCTATTATTAGTATATTCCGAAAACGAACTGCGATGCGATCAGTTTTACCGTTACCATGTAAAGTAAAGAAAACGGAACCGTGTACCGAAATTTTACCAATAAATTGAAAATTTACAATGGTAACCGTGATCCGTTTTCGGAATACATAGCTGTATTCCATTTGATACTTAGATCACTTAAATCAGTTCAGATAAATTAGACAACATGATTACGAAAACTAATGCACATATTGGGATAAATTACTTCAAAGTAAATTAGAATACGTTTTTCTAGTAATCAAAATAAAGTTAGCGAAGTAATCCAGCGAAATACAGAAGTGAACTGGATCAGTAAATGTAAGTTAGATCTGAGCCCAATGGCAAATGGAATACGCCTTACAGCTGTATTTCATTTGATATTTGGTTCACGAAAATCAGTACAGATAAATTAATCAACATGAATAAATGAACTAACCAAACTGATGCACTTATTCGGATATATTACTTTAAGCTAAATTCAAATCAGTAAATCTAGTATTGGCAATAAAGTCAGCAAAGTAAACCAGTTAAATAAATAAGTAATCAGGTTCAGTAAGTATAAGTTAGATCTGATCCACATGGCATGCCTAATGATTGAATTCTGTGTTAATCTATAAGTGTTGTCGTTTGTAAATCTGTAAATGATGAACAAAATCGCAGGGAAACTTTTATTTTTTATTTTATCAATAAATATTAATGTTATTTTACTCAAATTTTTCATATTTACGGATCTATAATGCTTTTAAAATTATTAAGGAATGCGACTATTAATAAAGGCTAAAAGATATCAAAAATTCTGTTTTTATATTGGGGTAACCATGGAAAAAGAATTAAATTCAAGTACATGTTAGATTGAAAAACTGGACCTTATTTGTTAAATGATTACGAATAGTTCTTTTTTAAAATTCGTAAAATAGTGAAATTATGAATGAAATGTTACCAAATATTTGAGTGAAAACATAAAATCCTTTATTCTATTTAACTTTCAATTATAATGAACATTTTAAATAAAAAATATTTACTTACATTATTTTGTTGATCATCCAAGGTTTGCTATATAAAAAATAGCTGTTAACATCAATTTTAAACCTAGTTTTTACAGTAACTAACCAAGTAAAACATGAAATATTAACTGATTCAGATTTAAAATTTAATTATCCACAACTGTCATTTAAAGCATTTTTCTATAAAATAATTTGGAACGGTTAGGTAAAAACCGATTTTCCATGTAAAACTTTTAATATAAAATATTCTAAATTGCATAACCGTAGAAGCGATATTAATATGATTTTTTTACTGGAATGTTATATTATATTTGTTTGGTATTGCAGATAATTAAAAAAATATATATAATTATATCATAATAATGTCGCAGTCGTTGTGCAATTTACAATCTTTTTGAAATAAAAAGTTACATTTATAGTTGTTTGTAATATGGTATAATTTGGTGTTTTTTTAATTAACCATTTTTACAAATAAAGATGAAATAAAGTTTGACAATGAGAAATAATCAAATTAAAATTATATTTGATTTGAAATAAATAAAGATGAAATAAAATTGACAATTACAATTATGTTTTATTTGATATATTTGAATTTGTCACAAAACTGTAAATCTAATCTAAAATGAATAATTGGACCGTTTATTTTGAAAGTGGTGTAAGTCCATTTAAAAAAAAATGAGATATCACGTAATTTATGCTTAATTAAGTGTAAACTTTTTATTTATAACTAGTTAGTACTTAATTTCTTAAAAAATGTCCATGCTTTGTTCAATTTAAAATTGGCCAGAAAAAGAAATTGCGTAACCATTAATTATGAAAGTGGTGTAAGTCCAATTTCCATAGACAGGTAGCAGGATCAGTGGCCTGCTGTTTTACATATGTTTTATTTCACATGTCGAAAGTTACTATTTTAGGTTACTTATTTTATTTTCCTCCTAAAATGGATAATTTCATATTAACATCAGATAGTGATATAGATAAGAATAAATGGTAAATCAATATTATTTTATAAAATTTGAATATTAAATGGATTACAGGCTTAACGGGGTTAATAAAATTGAAAAAATTTAAACAATTTTTAATTTAGTATTATTATTAGAACCTCCTCGTTTCGGCACAAAATTTTGGCCATTACCAAGCAATTTTAAGAATTAATCGTTTCATTTTCAAAATTAAGTAACAACAGTAAAAGTAAAACTATGGTTCAATGATACTGTTGTTACTTAATTAAAAAAAATTCAAGATTATTTTATAACAATATTATTTTATTTTGAGAATTTCAACGTATATAAAGTCATGGGTGTAGGACGAAAAAAAAAATGAATTAAATCATTGTTGAGTTTAAAATTTGGTTTATACAGTATTGGTTAATACCATCTTCAGCTATAATAATAATAAACAAGAATAGTACAAAGTTGCGTACAAAAGTAAAATAATAAATAATAAGTTAAACGATTTTAACAACTGACTAATTTTGAAAGTGGTGTAAGTTTGAGTTAAAATCGCCTATAACAAATTTATATAATTAAATTACATATTGATAAATCAGTAGAAACACTGCCAGACTTGATATAATTAACCTATATTTTTTTATTGGCAGATATGCTAACCTTTAATTTTCTCGAAATAAGAGAAAATGGACTTACACCACTTTCAAACTAAACGGTCCAATATATGAAATAACCATCTATTCCTATTTTTTTAATAATTTTATATTAATGGCCAGCTGGTTTTAATAAATAAAAGTTAATCAAAATTACATGTTATATAGAATAATTTACGCAACTGGTCATAACTGTAATAGCAATGTTTAATAAAAAGTAAATGAGAGATTACAATTTGGCAAAATGTACTATAGTTATTGAAGTGTACTGTAATAGCCTGGTTTTTAGTTTAACCTATTTAAATTTGACTAATTTTAACACGTATTATTTTCTAACATGTAACTTGCTTGAAAATTGCCTAAATTCGAAACGTCGCAAATTTATCATCTTTAAACATAATAAAACATGAATTCCATCTATTTAAAATCGAGTTTCAATATTCATATTTTGTTTATTATTTAATTTGACCGTGACGAAACAAACTGATTGACCTAGATGAATAGATGAATTACTTCAAGCTGAGTCTTAATCAGAAAAAATCTAGTAGTGGCTATAAAGGCAGCATTATAAGTAAATCAATCAAATAGACTAACAAATATGTGATCTTTGTTTGTGTATAAATTAAGACTAATCCTATAGGAAAGTCGAGAAATTGAGGTGTAAAACTAAACAAAATATGAAGATGCGCTCAATGGCATTGAATTCCCTGTGTTCGAATTTACTTACTAGCAAACGTTTAGCTCGTTTGAAACAATTTAATTTTCTATGATTTTCAAACAATTTGCTCTAAAACTCTTTTTTGTACGATTATTGCAACGATTATTTTTTGAAGTTTCTCAAAACCAATGAATTTCTTCATTGTATGTCACATGTCTGCGTTTTAACCAATCCTCTCAGTAAATAAGAAAAAATAGGAAAAACATTTTTTCCATCACTTGTCACAAATTCCACAACAAATTTTACAGCACGTTTGAATCAACTTATCAGGTCATCATCAAAGACTGGTCAGTTCAGCTTTAATCATAAAATAAAATATGACAGCGATAAGACGTAAAAATATTTTGACAGATATAGGTAAATTTTCATAGTAACATTATTCATAATTCTTATTGGTTGTTCTTATGATATTTTCTATAAAGGACACCTTTATCGTACCTTAATAAAGGTTTCCTTTAATAAAGTAAAGGAAGGTTTATAAAATACTATTTCAGTTAAGGAAACCTTAACCTTAAGGAGTACTTAAGGAATCCTTATTAAAGGTACACTTAAGCGTCAGTATGGAGCGTTCATAAATACGGGCCTCAATTCCACATAGCAATTGACATTTTGTCTTTGTATTAATCCTCTCATTATTATACTGAGAATAAAGCTCTTGTGATTATTCCCGGGAATAATCTCTGTAGATGCTTTTTTGTTTGTGATAAATGATAGGTAGATGTCAAATAATTATTTAAAACTGTCAACGCGTCAAGTAACATTTGTGAAAAAAATCGATTTAATTGTATTTCAGATACAGAAATACACCAACAAATTTTAAAAATAACTTCCAAGAATACATTAATAAGTAATTAATAGATATGAACTCAGTTCAAAATCTTTTAAGTTGGATGAAACGACCTCAACAGCGAAGTCAAAAAATAATCTAATTAAATATAACTTGAGAGTTGGATAAATTAGCAAATAATTCTCCAGTATCTTTCTCAAACTTGTCATTTGGCAATAACCACTCAAGCCCTACGGGCTTTCGTGACTATTGCCTGGTAACAAGTTTTCGAAAGATCTGTCAAATTATTTTCAATTTATTCTCACTCTCTTGTTATATTATTACTGAAAAGGTACATATATAGGTATGTATTTTGATCCGCAGAATCCAATGGTAAAACCCTCGAGTGCATACGCATTCTAGTTTTTAACAGGCAGATTCATAAAGCGGATTAGCGTTAACACCATTTTTTATTTCGTTTTTAACTCTCTTTTCTATGTACGAAACAAGTTTATTTTAACTTGAGTTAAAAAGAGAGTTAATTAGCATCAAATTTAGTTCATTTCTTTAATCTATCTTAATTTGAAACAGAGTTATAGATAATATTAAAAACGGTGTTAGCGCTAATACGTTTTACGAATCTGCCTGTAAGATATTATCCAAAAACTGTTATAGAAAAAACAAATTGGTGAAATTTTATAAAAAATTTAAAAATTGCTATAAACTTGTGTAGAAGTTAATTGGAACACGAAAAATTCAATGCATCTTCATATCATGTTTAGTTTTTGAGATATGGAATATGTTTTATGTATAATATTTCTCATAGGAAGTTCATCGAAATATACTTAACGATTGTACTTAAACAAAGAATGAAATACGTGAATTTAAATATATATTTTCGATGCCATTCCGAAATTTTGGCAGAGCAACATACAATTATGTTAAAATATGGCCAAGCTGACCTTCCAATTATTTAGATAGCATTACTGAAATAGCCCGTTTTTTATTGTTACAGAACACACGCATTAATATCTTATCACATACTATTTTTATCAAATTATTTTGACATGCAAAATTATGTGTCAATAGTACATTAGCTAAAAATATATTCTTATCAAATCAAATTGTTCACGGGCAACATGACACATATTAAACCAGTCCATAATGTGTAATAGTAATTATTACATTATTAGCTAGAGACCAAACTCATGTAGGTGTACAATTATATCTACAAATCTAGTATACAGATCTGTGCAGTGTTTCCCAAACTTTTTTTGTTAATTTATATAGTTTTATTTTTAAATTAACACTTTTTCTGTATTCTTTCCTTAAAGAAAATTAAAACGGTATGTAGATAAACATATAGATATATATTTTTTTAAATACAATTTTAGTTTTTAGCTTTAAACAGTAATAATTATTTATATACAGATGCAAATGATTAATATTGCATTGAAATTAACTGTCCAATGAATGATTAAACATAAGTGTTGATAATTCAATTCGAAATATTTAATTTAAGTTAAACTTTAAACTGTACCAACATAAGATTTTGCCAGAAACAAACAAACAAATGAATTTATAATTTTACAAAATGTTTTAAGTAAAATTTGTTATTAATTATATATGGTTCATTACGGATTTTATGATAATTTGTGAAATAAATGTAATTTTGGATTAGTCAAATTAAACTGAATCATATTCTCCAAAAACTTTAAATAAATTTTCATAGAATTTTGCTACGATTTGGTTTTCGGAAAATGTTTTAAATTAACTTAATAATATTTAACTATACCTACTCTATCCGTTTTCACTCTAAAGTGTTGGGTGCAATTGAGCTTACAAGTTCAGCTCTCTGATTGGTTCAAATGCAAACCGAGTTTACACAGCTAAATAATTGACGATAAGTTACAATCAGCTGACAGTAAGTGTCATAACCTACAAATTCAAGTTTTGGAATTTTGTTTGTTTTGTGTTATTTTCTTTTCATTTTTTGAACACAACATATTAATAACCTGGAAATAACTACGTGGTAAGTTTGTTTCTGCAATTTTTATAATTATAGTAGAATAAGAAATGTAATAATAGTTTATTACGTACCATGAACTGTAAGTGACAGTTTTTAGGTCAAGAATGTAGTTTGGGAAATCGAGGCTTGTAGGATCGAGATTTTCTAAATATTCGCGACCTAAAAAATCACTTATAGTTCGAGGTTAATAAGCTATTTTTCACAATATCTGCATAAATAGAAGGGAAAGAAAAATAGGTTTCAAAGTGAACAGCCGTCAAATTTATGTCAAAATAAACATGACCTTGATCCATAATATTTACTTACTGTCCACGGTGGATGGTAAGTAAACATTAGGTGTATTCCATTTGCCACTTGGATCAGATCTAATTTATATTTACTGAACCAGATCACTTATTAATTTCGCTGGATTACTTTGCTGACTTTATTTCCAGTACTAGAATTATAGATGCTAATTTACTTTAAAGTAATTCACCCGAATAAATGCATTAGTTTGCTTATTTCAGTTTATTTAGTCATATGTCGAATTTATCTGAACTGATTTAAGTGAACCAAGTGGTAAATGGAATACAGCTATTATAGTTCGGATTTAACCATGGCAACCAACGGTGCAATAAAAGTTCTTCTTACTGTGTTTAAATTTTGTCACTAATGGGTAACTTACAGTACAGGTATCGTAAAAATATAATATTTGTTGATGTAACTATCGCGGCATATTTCAAAGATGAATTATACTTTTACGAGTATGTTGCATTGTTTTTATAAACTTTATTTGAATAATGTATATTTCATTTATTATTACATGCATTTCATGCCCCTTTCACCGAATTATCAAAATTTACAAAGGTACGGAGAATATAAGTAAGCATATACATTAAATACAAAATCATACTAGTATATGTACGTATAATATATGTAAAATTAAAGGAAAAATATAATCTATAAACAAATTTTTTAAATCTAGGAATACCAAAATTTTAATTCTATATTTACGATAATACATGTAAAAACGGCCGAAGCGCCATCTACTCTATAGTTAAAACGTTTCAACTTCAGATCCAAGTAGGCGCTTGTTTCACTTTAAAAATAGACACTTGTATAAGAAAGAATGTAATAATTGTGAGTCAGTTTAGGAAACACTGGCTTTAGTGTATGATTTCGTGTGATGCAATGTTACCCATGTAAAAATCCTCTTTTCACATCGAATTTGAAATTCTCGTGACTGGCGTCCGCCCATATCGTGTTCGGGCGAACATCAAATTGGCATTTCATTTCCATTTAATTACGTTACCTTGAACTGTAAGTGATCATATTTATGACTGCTAATTTATATGGCCATTAAGCGTGTTTTAACCATATAGGTAAATACAATTGATTAACACGTAACCTTGTAAACAAAATGAACTTGAAAGATTAATCGATAGAGCTTTATTGGAGTTTGATGGGTTCTGGCCAAAATATTTGTTCGACTTGACATATTTATTTATTATTCAAAACATTGTGTTAACATTTGTATTTTGACTAATAATTTCTGTCTTATGTCTCGAGAACTACGAGACATTAGATGTAATTTTAAGACACGATTTAATTTTTTTATCTTTATTTTGTTTTGCAACCAAAATAAGTTGTTCACAGTTGTGAGATTGTGAAATTGTATTCATTGGATTACTACTGCACGATTTATGGTTTCTTAGGTTCTCGAAAATAGAAAGTAAAATTAAAAATTGAAACTAGATGAGTTACTTCCAAAATGACGAGAGATAGAGAAAAAAATGTCAATTACAAAAAATATGTCGAAATACTTGTTCATTTTTGTTATAAATTATTCTTATTCTTATATTACCGATTTTAAACGAGATTATTAAATAAAATTATTCAAATTATTGTCAACTTTGATATAAAATTTTAGTGATTTTTTAAGAAATAGTTATTCAACTTGAAACGTGACTAATTATAGTTTTGAATCCGATACTAATAGTCTTGAGACCAGCTGCATCACCAATTATTACATTTTAAACTTGGTTTCAATAAATAAATGCAAAGCGAAGTTACATGCTGTATGTAATCATTTTCAACTGGACTGTACAATACCGATTTCAAGTTTTGGCGTCCCAAACAGAAAAAAAAATAATATACAGTGGAATATATTTTTTTTGTTTTGCATAATTGCATTTTAAACTAAGTGATTACTCGTACTACGAAAATTAATTTTGAAATAGATCGTTTTGTAATTTTCTTAAAAAAGAGCCAGAATTTTTGAATCAAATTTTAACAGTTGATACATACGAGTATGTATAATAAATAAAACTATGAAAAAATATTCTTTTTCTGTTTAAATTTAAAATGCCATTTGTTCACATTTTTTGTCAAAAATATGTTTATGCACAACCGGGCCGAAATTAATGTGTTTTAGCCCTAAAAATCGGGTTTAAATGTTTGTTTTTGGTCCTTGGGCCATAATAAAATAATTTCCTATGAATACTTTGTTGTGAATACTTGATTTTGCAAAAGTCATTTTGACATATAAATGTATCTGTTTTTATTTATTTAATATTACATTAAATGTTCTTGTGTTATGTATAAAATAATGTATATATCATGAATGAAATTTTCACACTTGATACATAAATAACTATATTTTTTTGCTAATTTTGTAAAATATAAAAAAAAAGGTTATATTTGAGATAGCTTCAATATATTTATATACTGTAGGTATTTCCCGTTAAAAAAAAATGGTCATCTTATCATTGACATTGCTATCAAATATTAAATTTGCTTTTATTTATTTAAACTAAGTTTAAAATTTAACTTTTAGCTATTATTAAGAGTAGTAAAACATTTTATTTTCTTTTGCAGAATCAGTTCTGTCTTTATTATAACGTAGCATCGAAAATGTGTAGCAGAATAGTTATTTCTGTATTAAGAGCGTAAAGTGATACTTTGTTACTCGAGCACGGCAATAGTGAGAAATAAAGACACTGTACGTTCAGGATACACACATAATTTTTTTCTACGATTGCATCTTAGATTATTAAAAAACGTATACGTAATGAAAATAAATTCGTTCTGTCATTATGACAAGTTTCTGTTTTGTTTATATCTGTGGTAACTAATCAAATATGTTTTTCAGACGACCACGTATGAAAGTAACCATAACAACATCATAAACTACTACGGAAAGTTGAACATAACATACACTGATTGACAACAGATAGCGTTACGATGAAATAACATAATAAAATAAAGGAAAATAATTTGTATTATTATTTAAATCGAAGTTTTGGCAGATTATTTAACACATTTAAACAGATAATTATTTTTTTTTAAATTAATAATTATTTATTCACTAATATTTTAGCATTATTTAATATTTTGAAATTACGGTTAGTACCGATGGTATCACCACACCTAACCTCAAACGTCAAACGCCAACGCTAACCTTCAAAAACGCATCAGCTGTTAAAGTGTAATAACATTGCTCTTGTAAACTTTTTTAAGAAATATTTTGTGGTCGTCTGAAAAATAGTGTACATACCTCGCTCAAAAGTAAGATAACTGTGCTCGTGTACTTAAATCACTTGCACATTATCTTACACTTTCGATGCTTGTTATGTAAAATACTATTTTGCGTATTGCTATTGGAAACGCGCGATAATAGTATATTACGTACCATGAACTGTAAGTGACAGTTTTTAGGTCAAGAATGCAGTTTGGGAAATTGAGGCTCGTAGAGTCGAGATTTCTTAACCATTCGCGAACTAAAAAAATTACTTACAGTACGAGGTTAGTAATCTATTTTTTACAATACTTGCATAAATAGAAGGAAAAGAAAAATAAGTTTCAAAATTGACAGCTGTCAAATTGTTGTCAAAATAATCAGGATCTTGATATGTAATATTTACTTACTGTTAAGTAAATATTAAAGTTCTGATGTAACCATGGAAATTACTGTGCAATAAAAGTTCCACTTACTGTGTTCAAATTTTGTCATTAATTGGTAACTTACAGTACAAGTATTATAAAAATAGTTAGAAAGATTTTAAAAACTACTAATATTAAAATTGTTACTACAAATTTTAATAATATTAATATGCTGTATAGTATATAACTAAGGATAAAATAGAAAAAACACATTTTAAAAATGTTGTTTACAAAATTCCATGTGGTTCATGTAGAAAATGTTACATTGGTGAAACTTCACGGCCATTATATAAGAGATTATACCAACATAGTTATCATTGTAAGCTACTTGATCCAAATTATAGTGCTTTAAGTCGTCATCATCAGGAAACTGGACACATTTTTTATTTTTCTGAAGCTAAAATTATTGATTTTATGGAAAATAAATTTCACAGATTAATTTTAGAAACCTTACATATAAATTACATTTTGATGTTTCTGTTAACTATAAAACTGATGCCTATAATAATTTAAAATATGGTCAAATTTTTTTAGGAAATTTAGAAATTTGATTTTATTTATTTTTTATTTTTTAGTTTTTATTTTTTGTTTTTTCAGATATTTTTCTATTTTTGTTATTCATATGTTTCTATTTTGGTGTTTTGACATATATTTTAATTTATTTGATATTTTATTTTTGCTATATTTACATTTCTTGAAGTTTGTTTGACATTTTGTATTATTTATTAGTTTTATATTATTACTAGCTATTACCCGCGACTTCGTTCGCGTGGTCTACAATTTAATGCGAGTACCTCGCTTGCGTTTCATTGCAACTCAAAGAAAGTGTTTGTGTTCAGCTGTCCATGTGAGAAGCATGGATTTTCCAAGTTTAGTCCACACACTTGTAGCGACTGTCCTAGTGCTTTGTTGACGGTCATTGCAAATGCGAGTCGTACCGGAAACTGCAAACGTCTGAATTCGAATGGCATAGGACTGAAGCTTTGTTATACCTATATGTTAAGATTAGTTCTCGTCTGTACCTATACCAAATTTAAATCGAATCAGTGCAGTACTTTTTAGGATAGCTAGCGGCCATTTTGTTTCAAGACGGCGGATTGAAGCTTTATTATACCTATATGTTAAGATTGGTTCCCGTCTATGCTTACACCAAATTTGAATCGAATCAGTATAGTACTTTTCAGGATAGCTAGTGGCCCATTTTGTTTTAAGATGGCGGACTGAAGTTTTATTATACCTATATATTAAGATTGGTTCCTGTCTATGTCTGTACAAAATAAGAATCGAATCAGTACAGTACTTTTTAGGATAGCTAGCAGCCATTTTGTTTTAAGATGGCGGACTGAAGTTATATTATACCTATATATTAAGATTGGTTCCCGTCTATGTCCGTACAAAATAAGAATCGAATCAGTGCAGTACTTTTCAAGATAGTTAGCGGCCATTTTGTTTAAAGATGGCGAAATTAAACTTTATTATACCAATATGTTAAGATTGGTTTAGTTCTATGTCTATACCAAATTTGAATCGAATCAGCGCAGTACTTTTCAGGATAGCTAGCGGCCATATTGTTTCAAGATGGCGGACTGAAGCTTTATTATACCAATATGTTAAGATTGGTTCCCGTCTATGTCTATACCAAATTTGAATCCAATCAGTGCAGTAGTTTTCAGAATAGCTAGCGGCCATTTTGTTTCAAGATGGCAGACTGAATCTTTGTTATACCTATATATTAAGATTGGTTCCCGTCTATGTCTATACCAAATTTGAATCCAATCAGTGCAGTAGTTTTCAGAATAGCTAGCGGCCATTTTGTTTCAAGATGGCAGACTGAATCTTTGTTATACCTATATATTAAGATTGGTTCCCGTCTATGTCTATACCAAATTTGAATCCAATCAGTGCAGTAGTTTTCAGAATAGCTAGCGGCCATTTTGTTTCAAGATTATAGACTGAAGCTTTATTATACTAATATGTTAAGATTGGTTCCCGTCTATGTCTATACCAAATTTGAATCCAATCAGTGCAGTAGTTTTCAGAATAGCTAGCGGCCATTTTGTTTCAAGATGGTAGACTGAAGCTTTATTATACCAATATGTTAAGATTGGTTCCCGTCTATGTCTATATCAAATTTGAATCCAATCAGTGCAGTAGTTTTCAGAATAGCTAGCGGCCATTTTGTTTCAAGATGGTAGACTAAAGCTTTATTATACCAGTACGTTAAGATTGGTTTCCGTCTATGTCTATACCAAATGTGAATCCAATCAGTGCAGTAGTTTTCAGAATAGCTAGCGGCCATTTTGAGTGTTAATTATTTTTACCTTCTTTCTCTTGACTTTCGCAATTTTAAAATTAAGTAAAATTGCCTCCTAAAATTACATTATATTGGTAACTGGTATACGGTTCTCAAGGTTCATATAGTGAACCAAAATATCAAAAATATTTATAAACTAATCTAATGTAGTGAGATGGTAATGAATGATGATGCTTGAATGATGGATAGCATATTGCAACAGGTATTCTACTTACCGATAAAATTCTGGCGTTTGAGAAATATGGGTTCCATTTGGGTTGCTATAGTTTAAATAATAAACAAGCGTGACTATAATTACAAACAACTGGTACACGTACGTGTACGAATATCTATCTACTCTATAACATGCGTGATCTATATTTACTAACATTCTACTCTAATCTGAAATACAACTTCAATTATTACAACAGAATTTTACTTTTACTAGGATTCATAATTACTCATTCGCTGACAATTCACTAAATATTCACCTAAATATAACTTTATTTATTTCTGTCTCCATTAAAAATGATATTAGTTAATGTTCTTTACATGGGCGTTTCAAAGAGGCGTTCTAAAAGGCATCAGGAAATATATTTCGCTCTTTGTATTGTGGCGTTATTCCGTATTTGTAGTAGTGCTTTTATATTCTTTTAACAGCTGGCATAATACTAATTTTGCGTTTGTTCCTATAATTTTGGTTTTAAAATAATAAATTTACATATATATATATATATATATACAGGGTGTTCAATTAGTTGTGCCACCATTGCTATCTCGAGAACTATAAGAGCTACAAGGTTGGTTAAATTAGTAAAGACATACCATTTTCTAAGGGCCAATTTTTACATCTCCGGATAAAGTTCCCGAGAACTATCAGCAGGATAATTGAAATAATATCGCATCAGAAAATGATATTCAGTATAATTATTACCATTTGTGCTATGATTTCGATGCGATATTTTTTTATTTATCCCGCTAATAGTTATTGGGAACATTATCCGGAGATGGAAATATCAGGCTAAGATTACAAAACTATTAACAAAAATTTTTTTGACCAGTGGTTTTGAATATACGCTGAGCAAATTTCTTATTTTAAATAGAAACTTATTTTTTATTTGCTTATTCGATTCAGTTTTTTTGACAAAAATGCGTATTAAATTGACATTCATTTAATTAAAATCGCATAGGAATCAGCGTGCTATGATAGAAAAAAATAAAAAATCATAGTTTTGTGTGTTTCATTCATTATTATAGCTGTATTCCAGTTGCCACTTGGTTCACTTAAATCAGTTCAGATAAATTCGACAAATGACGAAATGAACTAAATGAAGCAAACTGATGCACTTATTGGGGTGAATTACTTCAAAGTAAATAAGAATCTGTAATTCTAATACTAGAAATAAAGTCAGCAAACTAATCCAGCGAAATAAATATGGGATCTGGTTCAGTAAATGTAAGTTAGATCTAATACAAATGGCAAATGGAATATACCTTATATGTCAATACAACTATTTTATGAACAAATAAAGAAATAAATAAATAGTATGCTGATTCTTATGCGATTTAAACTTTTTGTCAAACATTTTGTAATTCAGAAAAAAATACTGAATCAAATACGCAACTAAAAAAGTAGATTCCCATTTAAAATAAGAAAGTTGCACCCCGTATTTTGAGTACTATTGGACAAATTTTTTTTTATAATAAATCTGCAAAATGGTATTTCTTTGATAATTTAAGCAACCTTGTAGCTCTTATAGTTCTCGAGATAGCAATAGTGGCACACCTAAATTGAACACCCTGTATATTATTTCTTGATTTTGGAAAGTGCGAGCGAATGGTGCTTTGTAAAAAAATGATATCCATTCCATATATATATGTCCCCCTCTCCTTTATTCTGTAACTATTATTATCTGTAATCGATCCATATGTTAATGACAACTTTTTATATTTCTTGATTACTTTACTATTTCGGTATTTTGTGTCCAGAATAATATTTATTATATTGATGTGGTAGATAACTTAGTGGTAACGCCTCGGACTGTAAATTTTCGAATCCGAATTTATTTATTTATTTATGTTACTCTGTACAACAGGAACTTAAGAAGTTTATACCAATTACGAGTACAGTATAGGTTCCGGACACACCGAGCCGCAGTGTGGTAGTTCATATACGTGTTGTTAATGGGTTTTCTCTATAGCTTGTAACCGTATTTTACGCGTATAAATATATCACTTACTGAGATTTGCTACTGCAGAGTGTCACATCCAGTAATGGGTAAAAGGCGTAATGATATATTTATATTTTTGTTTTTTATAATGCTAGCTCATTGACAACTGGGGTGAGTTATAATTAATATTATATTATTATAATAGCTTAATATGAAAATAAAATGCGTGGAACTAATATAGAAATAGTAAACTCTATTTCACGTAACTATGTAGTCATTTAAAAAAAATGTATTATTGCATAAGTACGTTTAACTGTAATTAATAAGAAAATATATCATGACGCCTTTACCCATTACTGAGTGTGGCAATATGCCACAGCAAGATGTTAGTGATGAGTGAGTCACAGAGATGTTGAATATTATTTGTCGGCTGTAGAAATCGAATCCGTGTTCATACGCGTAAGTTGTTAATTTTAATTAACTACTAAAACGTTAAAATGATCGCATGTATCTACAGTATCCGGCAGTACGGTGGTGTTCGTAGCGTTACAGCATTCTAATTCAGAGATCCCGAGTTCGAATCCCACTCAAGCTAAAATATATAATCTATCACACTGTAACTCGGTGAGTGCGAACTCTGTGCTGTAATTGGGATTCAGTTCCTGTTGTACAGAGTATCATAAATAAAATTAAAATAAAATTATTTTGTAAATTTTAATTCAGCTTTTCTCACAATGATTAATGATAAAACATCGTCACAAGTACTTTTCAAATGCATCCATACATGGAACAAGGTTTAGAATAAATTATATAAGTCATAGGATGCTGAAATAGTCGTAATCTATAAAGTAATCATGAAAAATAGGGGTTGTTATTAATTTATCGATCAGTAACAGATAATGATCGAATTACAGAATAAGAGAGGCTAATTTTCATTCAACTATGCTGTTTTTCTATTGATCGATTGTACTGAATATTTTCGAAAAATTCTGAACAATTTTAACTGAAACATGTTGTAACTTTATAACAGCCGGTTTGAAACGCCCCTAGTTCTTAAGATACAAACAAATAAAAATTGTGGCAGTAAAATTGAGTCATTGAATTGAACGAAAATCGATGCCAAAAACTTTTAAAAAGAAACCGGTACTTAGGATGAAATATTAATGAAAAACTTCTCGCCTTGAATTTGAAACCAATATCAATCAAACAAATATGCATCGAAAAACAAACGTAAAAACAATGTCAAATATCAGTAATTCTCCATAATCGCTACCTGTGCAAAGTACGTACAAAGTACAGAGAGAAAAACTAGTGTCAGCAACATACAACATATATCGTTATGTAAAAATAGCTACAGTAATGCCAACCAAACTATAATTTCACTACATAATTCAGGCAGTAGGGAAAAGTTACACCCCCTATCGATTGCGATACGAATACTGAATACTGAATACTGAATACGAGTACGAATACTTTCCCGTGGCATTCGAGACATCAAGGTGAACATAGGGATATATTACTCAACGAATGTCGGGTGTCCGGCGCGGCGGCCGTGAATCAATCTTGTTCTTGGGGTAATTGTTGGGGTTTTTACTTACGGTTGGCATGGGATGCATGGCGTAGGTGTTTCCCCTGACCACCCGCCGGTCGAACATGAGGTTAGAGAAGGGAAGGGGAACGCCATCTCTGCAAGAAATAAACAGAATTATAAACATGTAGAAACAAATGACTTGTGATCCTTTAGGTCCTGAGTTATGCTGAAAATTTAATCATATGACATGTGACTATTAATATCTATGCTGGATGGAAACTGGAAATGTAATTTGATAATTGCAAAAAATATGGCATCTATCGAGATTTGCATGTAAGGCGGAGTAAATGTATGTTATGATGATATAGGTTTATAGGTATTTATTAAAAATTTTGTACAACTGTCAAAAAAAAAACTATATTTTGACATGGCTATTAATACGCGAAGTTTTTTTCACATGTAAATATAATATTATCTATTCAACTGTGAAAAAATACATATTTTCTTTTGATTGATAATTCTAAATTCAAATTTGTTGTTATTTAATCATCAAACATTTTAACTTTCCCTTCGTTACAACACATCAATAGTACCAAATTCATAAATAAGAAAAATAGGAAAAACTTTCCATCACTTGTCACAAATCCCACAAAATTTACAGCACGTTTGAATCAACTTATCAGGTCATCATCAAACGGCTGGTCAGTTCAGCTTTAACCATAGACGCGTTTCGTCCTTTAGCTCTCATGTCATGCATACCGGCTTACATACTTTTTAACATCAGTCAGTTCAACTTGAAAAGTATCACAGTTCACTAGTCCCTAGTTGGTCTAGTTGGATAGTTGATAACACCATACTGATGAGTCCCTAAAGGACGAAACGCGTCTATGGTTAAAGCTGAACTGACAAGCCGTTTGATGATGACCTGATAAGTTGGTTCAAACGTGCTGCAAATTTTGTGGGATTTGTGACAAGTGATGGAAAGATTTTTCTTATTTTTCTTATTTATTAAGACACTGTTCCACATCGCAATAGACTTTTTGTCTTTGTATTACCAAATTCGTATTATTTTTGATTTTTTCCTTCAATTTGCTTAAATAAATTAGTATTTATTGTATTATTCTTTTTTGACACCCTTAAAATCTGCGTATTCTCACCGACGCCTCCTATAGTTGACACCCGTTCCCAAATATAATTTTATTTTTTTCATGTTTATCATGACATAATCTATTAAAAAATTCATTTCTGTCACTGGAATAAATGAGACATCATTTTGCACCCTAGCTCTCTAACAAATTTTCTTGTTGACGAGATTTTACTCTAGTAGCGAGATATTATCCTTGTAATGAAATTTTATCATTTATAACAGCGTTTATTGGCTGAATTTTGAAATGTTTAGCATTATGGTTGAGTTCAAAACGACCAATTAAAATTTACATATTTTATAACATCACTGTCAAATTTTCCTAAAATTTAATAAATGTAAAATTGGAAACTGTATTCAAATTGTGATTAAAAGTGATATTTGCAACTAACTTTTGTTTTAAGGTTGCTTAAAAGAGTTTTAATTTTTAATAGATATATTCATAAAATAGATGAATCGTTAATATCAGTTTAGCCCAACTTAAAGTCTTCTTCTAATTTATAAAAATTTCTCATATTATCCACTATCACACCAAGTGTTAAGATGGCAACATTTTTAAGAGTAAGAAATATGTCATGGCAATTCCAAATTTAAAATTTCATTTTATTTGCTCTATGAATTTCAGTCCGGAATAAAACTGGACTAAATAAACTCATCATAATTCATTTTATGAATCTTGAGAATCTGCCCTGCAATTCTGCAAATAATTGTTGTTAAGCATTCACTGAAATGAATTGGGGAGAGTATTCCCATGATGATAATAAACACGTGTAAGTGAAATTGTCTAATGGAATTTTTCTCTATAACGCTATAGATTTGTAGTCTATAGTTTCTCACGTTTTTGTAATCATAAGAGTTATAGAGAGAAACATTACTTGTCTTATAGTAGAATACAAATTACAGAATAACAATTTCCTTACATTTTATATAATGTAACTAGAGAAAACAAATATCGGTATAGTTTATACAGTGTACAGATGAGATATAGTAGTATCATTATATTAAGTTTTTTGGACAGGTTGTATTGCTTTTTTGTAGTTAATTGTAAAATGAGTAACAATATAAATCAGTTTAATTTTAAATATTAAAAAATTGTTTGAATAGATTAAAGAGCATTGTGAAACTTGCTAAAGGGTTGAAATTGTAAATGGGGTGAAAGCAGTCGTGGCCGAGTGGTTAAGGCGTCTGACTTGAAATCAGATTCCCTCTGGGAGCGTAGGTTCGAATCCTACCGACTGCGCAATACATTTCATTTTATTTTCAATTTTATTAGACATCTATCAATTTGGTTGAAATACTATGAAAAGTTATCAACACCTCAATTTTAGCCGGTAAATGTATTCTGAGTTATGCTTGTTAAGGGTGAACATAGGGATATTAGTTTTTTGCAATTTCCTGCTCTCCTGTTAATTTTACTGTAAAGTGCAACTATGTTTAGAATAAGTAGTATACAATACTGTTTTTACATTTTTATGACGTGTCTGATTTATTCGCAACTTTAAAAATGAAATTCAAAATTCTTCATAACTAATACATTGACGTTCATAAATAATGAATGTAAAACAGAAGTTAAATTTTACAATTTATTTTTAAAGTTGTGGCTAAATCAGACACGTAATTTAAAAAAAAAAAATTATATGTACCTTTTTTTTTTGATACGGCTTCAACTGCTTTGGTTATAAGCCGGTATGGTATGATGATGGAAGCATTTGCGCTGATTGATGCCAGTCCTGACCGGGAATCGAACCCGGGACCTCTGGGACAGTAGCCTAGTAGTCTAACCCACTGAGCCACAGAGGTCGGCCTATGTACCTTTTTAATTCTAAACATTATTGCTCTTTACATATTTTTCCGTAAAATGAACAGGAGAGCAGGAAATTGTATAAAACTAATATTCCATCTTAAATCTTTCAGCCCGATTTTCAATAAAGTTTTAGCTTATCCTGAATTTTGGATTAGCTAATCTTATGCTACTCCAATTTTTAAAAGTTTAACAAATTCACTGTCCAACTAAATGGTAAGAAGATTATATTAAAATTTATTTAAACTTCTTTGGAAATACGGTTTAGGTTTATTGAACAAATCCAAAATTTAGAATTAGCTAAATTCGATCTAAAACTCTTTCGAGAATTGGACTGTTTATGTTTATCCGTAACAAGCATCACCCGGTATATGAATAGTAAAAAAAAAAACTATTTGAAAATGGAGTATTGTTTGAAAAATGTATTTCTAGATGTAGGTGGTGGATGATATGAATCTCCAGCTACAATCTACGACTATTACCGCTTGTTCAAGTTTTCATGTTCAGTGTATTTGTTACCGGCAACTTGGCTTTCCTTGCCTGTCTTCCATCCAAGCACTTGTCGGGTGCGTTGTTGAACAGTTTTGTTTGACTTGGTTTTAAAAAATCGTTCTGCTATAGCTGTTGCTAACGTGTAGCTTGTTGCAATGGACTCAATAACATTATCGTTCTTTTGACTTTGAGGAAAATCGGTTGTTGTTGTTTTCTTTGTCCTGTTGATAGTGTATAATAATAAAATGTAGTAAAGATTCTATAATCTCTATTCTATCTTCTATAAGAATGTTCTAATTATGTATGGTAAGCAATGATAAATAAAAGATGTGTGATGCATCATAATTTAATTATTTCGTTTAAGACTTTCTATTATTACCTAGATATATTGAGAACTGAAATTTGTTCAGCACTTTTGATATTCATAGCATTATAAGCAGTCGTGGCCGAGCGGTTAAGGCGTCTGACTAGAAATCAGATTCCCTCTGGGAGCGTAGGTTCGAATCCTACCGACTGCGAGAAGGATGCTTTTTAATTTACATATTAACTAATTAGCCAATATAACCGGTACTCGAGTCAGTACTATCCGGTATATATACCAGCAAGATTAATGAATATTATTCGTAGAGATCTGTTAAATAAGACATAATTCGTTAAATGATATTTTAATGCTCAGTTTTCCAATATAAGTGCTCATAAAGATTAATGCGAGAATAAAATGTTAATTAATATCATTATTATAAACACAATTTTAAGAATTAATGTCGTTAAGAAGTATATTAAAAAGTTGAGTAATTTTCATATTCTAATTTAGTTTTTAAAATTAGAAGAGTGCGTACGACTGCAGCATACTCGTCTTAATTTATTTGTCAAACATAATCTTGTGCTATATCTTATTATTTCGCGGCTTAAATTTATTTAAAAATTAAGAAAAGAAACAAGTTATTATACAGAGTGTTACAAAAAGGTTTAAACATTTAAAGGGCATATAATATGATAAAAAATATCTTAGTATGCATGGGTTCAAAAATCAATCGTTTTAAAGATAAGAGCGATTTTGTTTTCTGACAAATACTTTGCCAGTACTTGCGGTTACCAGTCGTCAAATCACGGCCCCCAAACATGTTAGTGGTGGAGGAGTCACAGGGATAGCTTTTTCAAATTATGAAAATTTGTCGCGTGTGGGAATCGAACCAGGGACCTTAGGATCCACAGGCCGACTTCATACCACTGTGCTAGCCATCCCATGTTTAAATTATAGACTTGGGTTAATTAAGTAATAAAAATGGTAGACAGAAGTTTTGGCCGGTGATGCATGCGCGACAAAACCACCCTTAAAATCGGTGCATTCAAATCGACGCAATCTGTAGTTGCCACCCGTCCCCAAATCTAACTATCTTTTTTCTTGTTTATCATGACATAATCTATTAAAAAATCCGTTTCTGTCAGTGGGAAAAATGAGACATCATTTTGCACCCTAGCTTTCTGACTACACGATTGAATCTTTGTTTATGCAAGATGGTGCACAACCGCACTTGTTGTTAGATATCAGATGGACGAAAATCGGGTTTCATTTCGTAGCCTCCCAGATTACCCAATTTAACTCCTTTGGACTTTTTTATTTGGGATTATTTAGTTTACGTAACACCTTAAAATAATCTTGCCGAGTTGCAATAGCGAATTGAACATAAATGTCAAATAATTCGAGCTAAATTCTAAGCCAAAAATAAAAGGCAACATAAATATTATACCTAATTAATTAATTAATTAATTTCTTTGCATTTAATGCAATTTCTTTTAATTTTTTTGGGAGTCTTCTAAATTTTCAGGCATTATGAATATTTTTTTCACGACTTTTTGACGAATTAAAATGTCCTTTAAATATTTAAATGTTTTTATGGATGGATGGATGTGTGTCCGAGTGTGCAATATCTCATGAACGAGATAATATTTGTTAACGAAACTTGGTAATTATACGAGTGAGTTTCATGAAAATACGAAGAGCTGAGTTAATTTTGAATTAAATTGAAAAACCGGAAGAGGAAGTTTACTGAACACACGAAACAATAAATTCCATTTATTTCAAAAATGGAATCAGTTACAAATAAAAGATAGCAAAAATATTTGGAACAGAAAATGTTATTTGCAATTTTCCTGTATATTCGTCTGGTTTGGAGAAAAACTAATTTACGTATTTAATAATATATTCTAATAATCATAGTAGGAATAGAAACAAAAAATATAAACATGTTTAACATTTATATGTCAAATAATAATTGTCAAACGCAAGGAGCAAGTCATTAGTGTTCAATTCAGTGTTTTTGATGCTATATCAATTTCATTAATCAAATAGTAAGTAATTTTAAATCGACCAAAATTTTAATTTTCGCTTTATCTAGTTATCTGTCTTTTTGCGAAAAAACAAATACATAATTAAAATGGTCAACTAATTTGGCAACTTTGCCTCAATTTAATCGACTTCGTATCTCACGGTTCTTGAGATACTAATGGGAAGGGTCGAAAACGGACTCCTGTATATACCACATCAGTAAAGTTAGACATAAAGTAGTCAATATTACTAAAAAATTATACGTAAACAAATTTGATATTTTATGTGTTTAAAACAGATAAATGCTGAATTACTCAAAAACTAAATTACATGTTTAATAATATTATATCACATTCATATATTCTAAATATTAAATATACTGTGTATAAGAAAGTCGTATCGTGACCACACCAGATTTGTTATTTATGCAAACATAAATATATTTAAATGTTGCTATACTATATATTTGGACAGTTAGTTTAGCGGTGTTGATAGCACATAAATATATAAATATTTAGTAAAAGATGTCGGATATGAATTCAAAATATTATGCTACTGTTACGTAGCGCAATTAAACAATCACAAACTAATTGGACAAATTATAATCTGAAGCATGCACAGTTAAAAAGTACATCAAACTAATTTCTGATTGCCTGCTCGAACAAAGCTTACTCGTATATACATAATGCATATTATTCAACGTAAAGATATCTAGAAATATGATCGTATTTGCACACAACATGAATGCATAAACTATATTTTGAAATATAATTATATATTGTCTATCAACTTGGATTATATAACAGCATATAAATACGAGTACAGTAATGTAGAAAGGATAATACTTGACCATTAATCAGATATAATTTAATTAAAAAGCATCTTTTCCGCAGTCGGTAGGATTCGAACCTACGCTCCCAGAGGGAATCTGATCGGCCACGACTGCTTACATCATTTACCTTTTCCTTCTCTATTAATCAAACTCTGCCACCACAAATCAAACACAACACAAAAAGGAAAAAACCTCGCAATTGTAACCGCGCTGTCAGCGCAATTCCTTACATCGCGTGATCAGCAGAGAAGTTCTGTTAGTCTGTTGGTATCTCTCGCTCGAGGGTGGAAAGGTTAGTTTAAAATACATGACGTTTCCGGTTCCGACTTTTGAGGAATGAGCAGGAGCGGTCAGTGGTCAGTGGGAGGTTCATTAGAGCAAAGGTCAATGCTCTGACATTCTGCGGTCTAGCCAGTAATTGCTTGGATTTAGTGGTAGTGAACCTATAGTACAAGATTTACGTATTGATAAGGGTGAATTGTAAGGATGACTGAGGGGTGTTGTAGGTAATGTACAGAAATAGAGTGAGAAGAAAGTGCAATTAACAGGGTTGTTATAAATAAGGTTAATATTTCAATCTCCTAACAAAGTCTCTAATAAATTTATTTGTTTAATAAACAAAAAGTAGCACATCAAAAAGTGAGTTAATATAATTTTCATAATTATTAGGGACTTTGTTGAGATATTGAAATATCGGCCCTAAATATTATTTATTCATATACTGTTTGTTTTACTTTGAGCACAAAATTTTAAAATATTTTTCCCATTTTTAATTACTCCTTTATTTACTCAATAATAATTTATAATCTATAAAATAAAAGAACATTTTAAAAAATATTCTTTTATTTTATAAATTACAAACTATTATCGGGTAGGTGACTTAGTGGTATCGAGTCAGCCTGTGGATTTGAGAATCCGAGTTCGATTCCCACAGCTGACAAACAATTTTCACTACATTTAAACTATCCCTGGGACTCTCCCTCCACTAACAAATTTGAGGGCCGTGATTTGACGGCTGGTAATCGTACTTCATGCGTAAAAATATATCACTTACCGAGATCTGCTACGGCAGAGTGCCACACCCATTAATGAATAGAAGGCGTGATGATATATTTATTTGATTTATTTTACAAACTAAAATTGATTTTCATCTTATTAAAATTACTCCTACGGCTCTCCGTTTACTAACATCTTTGAGAGCCGTAATTTAACGATGGTGGGACCAGGAGTTCGGTAAGACACTTTTCCTATATATTACACATACTATTTTTTTTTCTTCGATCTGTTCATACTCAATAATTAGTTATTTTATATTTCATTTATATACGTCGAACAACCAACAAAGGCATAAAATTATTATGTTGTTTTGATAAAAAATCTCCTGATATCGTAATCATGGTTTCTTTATTTATTTCCACAAGCTATATGGGAAACCTTTGCCAGAGGCTGGAAAAAATATTCTCGGACTGTTATTTCTCGTAGCCTAGCAACGATATTATAATACCGGAATAATACATTTTGCGGACACAAAACACACCGGAAAAGTATCAGTTTTCGTCCGGTCAAATATATATATATATATATATATATAT